>CM024552.2:41565872-42812637 GCA_014182405.2 Eucalyptus sideroxylon
AGGATGCTAGGGCGAAATGAGATTGTCCGACGTTTGCCAATGGAGCAAGAGTTGCTGCATTAGCTATAGGGACTTTTCGTTTATGTTTACCTTTCTGGACATGTATTGGTTTTAAATAACTGTTTGTATTATAAGAATGCTGTTAGGAACATCATCTCGTACCTCGTTTGGGTAAAGAGAATTATGAATTTTCTTTTGCTTGATGATGTATGTTCTATTTATCATAATAGAATATGTGTTGGTTCTAGCTTATTAACCAACAATCTTTATACCATTACAATGTCCGGTAATGCGATTACCAATGTCAATAAGCAAAATAGAATTGATATAAATGCCATAACTAATAAACGCCCTAGAGATGGTCCAAATAAAAAGTATGTTTGGCATCTTCGATTAGGTCATATTGCAGAAGACAGAATTAACAAGTTGAGTAATGATGGATACATTGATCCTTCAAATTTTGAATCATACTCGACTTGTGAGGCATGTCTTCTAGGAAAAATGACCAAAGCGCCTTTTGTGGGACAAAGTGCGCGAGCTGCTGACATAGTAGGATTAATACATACAGATGTATGTGGACCAATTAATGAAACTGCTAGAGGTGGTTATAATTACTTCATTACCTTCACCGATGATCAGTCACGGTATGGTTACTTATACCTCATGAAGTATAAATCTGAATCCTTTGAAAAGTTCAAGGAATTCAAGGCTGAAGTTGAGAAACAAACAGGAAAATGTATTAAGGCTCTTCGATCAGATCGAGGAGGTGAATACCTTAGTACTGAATTCCTTGACTTTCTTAAAGAGAATAGCATTTTATCACAATGGACACCTTCGGAACTCCGAACATAATGGTGTATTCGAACGAAGAAATCGTACTTTATTAGATATGGTACGATCTATGATGGGTTACACCGATTTGCCAATATCTCTTTAGGGATATGCCCTTGAGACAGCCGTATATATACTGAATAGAGTGCCATCCAAATCTGTTCCAACTACGCCCTACGAGATATGGCATAGTAGGAAACCTAGTCTTAATCATATTAAGATTTGGGGTTGTCCAGCTTTTGTGAAAAAGCTGAAAGTGGAAAAATTGGAGGCAAGATCTGAACAAGGTCGCTTCATTGGATATCCAAAGGAAACTCTTGGATATTATTTCTATTTTCATTCAGACCAAAGAATTTTGGTATGCAAGCACGCTTCTTTCTTGGAGAATCGGTTCATCCAAGAAAGTGGTCTTTGGCGGAAAATAGTCTTACAAGAAGAAAATAATGAAGTATCAAATAACCGAGTTCAGATACCAATCTCTGATTCAGTGGGAGCTTCTAATACACAACCTCTTAGGAGAAGTGCGAGAATGTCTCGCCCACCTGCTCGTTATAGACACTCGGTTGATCATATTGAACCATTATTCATTGTGAATGATAGTGATCAACCCGGTGATCCTAAAACCTATGAGGAGGCGATGTTGGACATCGATTCTGGTAGATAGCTAGAAGCCATGAAATCCGAAATGGACTCAATGTATTCTAATGAGGTATGGACCTTGACCGACCGCTGATGGTATTGTACCAATTGGCTGTAAATGGATCTTCAAGAGGAAGATGAATGTTGAAGGTCAAATTGGAATTTACAAAGCACGGCTGGTGGCGAAAGGATATCGTCAAAAAGAAGGAATTGATTATGACGAAACTTTCTCACTGTGGCCATGCTAAAATCCATTCGGATTATGTTGGCTATAGCTGCACACCTTGATTATGAGATATTCCGGATGGATGTCAAAACGGCTTTTCTAAATGGATTTCTCGATGAGGACATCTATACGAAACAGCCACGGGGTTTTGAATCCAATAGTGAAAAACGAAGGTGTGTAAGCTTAAGAGATCCATTTATGGACTCAAACAAGCCTCCGAAGTTGGAACATCCGTTTTGATGAGGTAGTCAAATCGTTTGGCTTCATCAAAAATCCGGATGAACCTTGTGTATATAAGAAGATCAGTGGGAGTGCAATTGCATTTTTGGTTTTGTATGTCGATGATATACTTTTGATTGGAAATGATGTACCAATGATATCATCGATAAAACTATTCTTGTCACAGAAATTCTCCATGAAAGATTTAGGAGAGGCAACCTACATTTTAGGTATCAAGATCTATAGAGATAGATCAAGACGATTGATTAGCCTCTCACAATCTACGTACATAGACAAAGTGTTAACACGGTTTAAAATGCAATGTTCCAAGAGAGGATTATTGCCTTTTAGGCAAGGGATCCATCTTTCTAAGGAGATGTGTTCCAACACTCCTGAAGAAAGAGAGCGGATGGTAAAGATACCATATGCATCCGCTATTGGAAGCATAATGTATGCTATGCTATGTACTAGACCGATATTGCGCATGCTGTAAGTATTACTAGCGAGATATCGGTCGATCCGGGAGAAAGAGCCTTTGGATAGCAATCAAGAATATTCTTAAGTACTTGCGAAGGACTAAAGATTTATTCTTGATATATGGAGAAGGAGAATTTAAAATTGTAGCTTATACCGATTCCGATTTTCAATCGGATCCTAATGATTATAAGTCTACGTGCGGGTTTGTCTTCACATTCAATGGTGGTGCGGTTAGTTGGAAAAGTTCCAAACAAAGCATAACTGCCGATTCCACCACCGAGGCGAGTATGTAGCTGCACGAAGCGGCAAAGGAAGCCGCTTGGATGAAGAAGTTTATTTCTGAACTTGGAGTCGTTCCTTCAATTGAGCAACCGATCACATTGTTTTGTGACAACAATGGGGCGATAGCTCAAGCTAAGGAACCAAGGTCTCACCGAAGTCCAAGCATATTGAGAGACGCTTCCATCTCATCGGAGAAATTGTTGGGAGATGTGATATCGCCTTGCAGAAAATTGCCTCAGCGAAAACGTGGCGAGATCCCTTCACTAAGGCCTTACCTCGTCTTCTTTTGAAAGACATATTGACAAAATGGGTTTGAGGTACCAGACAAGTTGGCTTTAGTGCAACTGGGAAATTGTTGGATGTATGCCCTAAAGCTACTATGTAATAGTTATATATATTAGGGATTTCAGTTGTACTTTCATTATTATTATTTAATTAATGGCAACGACGTATTCATTCATTTGTCCAATTATTTTATATTGATGAATGATTCCATAAGATCAGTTGCAACTAGACCTATTCTTGAGACGTCAAGAATATGTGTGACGGGTTCATAGTTAGACTGAATCTTTAAATTGTTCCCGGTCGATGGAATATTAAGTGGATATTAATAATCCTGTTGAGACCGGTGTGTTCTTAACTTCGCCATTAAGTATTGGATACTTAAGGGAATGATGAATCACATGTCATTGGGTATTATGATGCACGAGTTAGAACACAGGTGTTTGTATTAGACAAATTCACTGAACGTGACGCATATGGAACGATTAGCGACATGGAAGCTTTTAGCGTGGTCAATGTCTAATTGTTCATGCTTTGGTCTTGTGTAAATAATCCTTAGACCTGAGGCACGGTGTTAACTTGTGTATCGAACAACTATGGTTCACGGGTGCACATAATGCTGGGTCGTCGATCCGTCTTTATACCTGATGGTCATAGTTTGTTCATATACGAAGTTACACGTGTGCGCAATATGGAATCTGTCTCCTTGTTATATGCAAGGCATGATAATGATGTCCTATGCGATCTAATTGTGACATTACATTGAAATCCTCGGCCGGGGTTGTAACCGAGAATAAATTATTTATGTCTCGAATAAAATGCATGTCAATTAGATTTGTGCATATGATCGAATTAATGACTTGACAAATATTCCATGGTCTTTGTTTGATCGGGACATAGTAAGACAGAGGGATTGAATTACACCGTAGCCAAAGCTGACGGGTTCATTATGTTCTTAAAGCATTCACACTATACGGGTAGCCATGACATATTGCTAGATGTCAATCGTGGCTTGTAGGACCTAAAAGATTAATCGGGACAATTAATTCTTTTAGAAGTACTAATGTGTTAGTACAAGTCTTACTACCAGCTTAGTGATGAACCTAGGGATGTCACACACCATAAACAACTAGGATGACGTGGAACAAGAGAGAAATATTTTTGCAAATGTGTTTGCAATTACTACAATCGAATTGAGTCGATTTGAAATTAAATTAAATGAGATTTACTTTAATTTGTATTATAGTCACGAGCCTACTTGCATATGATGCACACGCATGCCCAAAGTGAATATATGTTAACATACCAAACAAGTTGGCTTTAGTGCAAGTGGGAGATTGTTAGTAGTATGCCCTAAATTAACTTATTAATAAATTAAAAAAAAAAAAAAAGATTATAGCTTAAAGCTTCGTGCATGTGCACGATTCTTTAAATCGTGCACATGCACAAAATCGTGCACATGGTCAGCGGTTGCTGACCATCATGCACGAAGCATGGATGGTTAGCAACTGCTGACCATCATGCACAAAGATCGTGCATTAACGGTCAGCAACCGCTGACCGTTCTTGCACGATGGTGCATGAACGTGATCAGCAACGGTTGCTGATCCCACGATCAGCAACCGTTGCTGATTCGTGAAGGCTTTAAGAGAGATAAAATGCCGCAAGGTTGCTGGTTGGTTTTTCTATAAAAACCATTGAGGGACGAGAGAAAAAGGGCTGTTGAAAAAATTGAAAAAGTGTGCGTGTGTTCTTGTGTCTTTGAGACACGAGGAAGAGAAACAATTCTCTCGTTCGGGCCGTGACTATTATACATCAATGATACGACGGTTTGTTTCCACGTGATTGCTAGCATGATCGAAGTGGTGAATATCCGAAAATTCTCTCTTCCGTTCGACGTTCGTTGTTGGTGTGTCTGAACTAGAGGTCTGACGCTTATGGGACTCGTACTGTAAAACATCCGAACCGACTTGTTTCAAAGCGCGCATCGAGAGGTATTTCGTTTAACTCCCTTTTATGTTTAGATTTTTGATTAAAACGCACGAACAACGCCTAAGGAAAATCATGTGTAAAATATATCTTTGTTTCCGCTGCGTTTATTTTGTTAATTTTTATTATACATGATTCATGAAACCCAAACAATGCATGTGCATGAGAAGGCTAACTTGGGATCACAAATCCTAAGGCCGCATGATGTTTAATCAATTGAAATCAACTGACTGGTGACAAGTGGTATCAGAGCCTTCATTCCATGCGCGATGGCTGATTAGCGTCTTGATGTTATGATCGTTCAGGTCAAGGATCGCGAAGAGCACAATAGGGCCAACGAGAAGGCTCCTGCCAAGCCAAAGAAAACCTGTGGTGCCTCGAGTTTGAGGGATCAAATGGGCGACCTAGAACGTCAAGTGATGGAGGAAACCGTCTTGGACGTCTAAGGACAAGTTGAGGACTTGTGCTAGACCATCGAAGGAGCGGAAGCTGGAAAGGAAGAGCTTTGGGTTGAGATGCAAGAGTTGAAAGCCGACATGGGAGAGCTCTGAGGCAAGTTGCTGGGGCTCCTGATCCATGAGATAAGACAGCACGATGAGACGTGGGAAGCGGCAATGGCGGCCATGTGTGACGAAGTCATTGAGCTCAAAGGGAAGCTTGCAGAGGTCGAAGCGGCATGCGTGAACAGGGTGATCACCGTGCAACCACGTGCCGATGCACCCAAGCCGAAAGAGTTCAAGGGCTCCCAAGTGGCAAAGGACGTGGACAACTCCTGTGGTACATGGAACGATACTTCCAAACCATGGAAATGACCGACAACGTGATTCGGGTAAACACTGCAGTCATGTATTTAGTTGATGATGTGTTACTGTGGTGGCATCGTAGGTCAAATGATAGGAGTGGCGACCCTATCACAACATGGGCTCGATTTGTTGAAGAATTTTGGTGAACCTATTATCTTGCTTATGCGGAGGAAGAAGCTTGTGGAAAACTAAAGTGCCTAGAGCAAAAAGGCGGAGTTCGCGAGTACATGAAATGGTTCTTCGAGCCGCTGCTCCAAATCCCGCCCATGACCGAGACGGAGGTATTCCATCAGTTCATGAGCTGACTCAAACCATGGGTCAAGCAAGAGCTTAAACGATGCAATGCAACAGATCTTACAATGGCTACTTTCGTGGCCGAGTCTCTCATGAAATACAAACCATCATCCTCGGCAAAACCAAACCCTCAACTGAGAGAAAAGGCCAATGGTGGGGGAGATTGGAGTTTGTACAACCATCCGAATGGAGGCAAACCACCATCTTTCCCTCCTAGGACTCAACCCGCGTCGAGTAATAGAGGATACCATCACAAGGTACACACCTACAAGTGCTTCTTTTGCAATGGTCCCCATATGGTCCGAGATTGTTTGAAAAGAGGGAAGTTGGTGGCCTTGTGCAAAGAGGATGTACCGCGAGAGGAGGCACGGTTGGGATCATTAAGGATCTTTAGGTCGATCAAGGCCAAGAAGACCAAGGAACCTAAAGGGATGATGTTCGTGGATGTGAAGATCAGTGGTATCACGATGAGTGCGCTCGTGGATACCGGGGCATCGACCTCTTCATATCTAACGAGGTCGTGAAGAAGCTGAATCTTCCGGTTGAGACGGGTGACGTTGGTTGGCTTAAAACGGTGAACTCCAATGAAGTCCCGACTAGTGGCATGGCTAAGGACGTGGAGATGCACCTTGGTCCATGGACCAGCAAAGAGGATATCGAGATAATTCTCCTTGACGACTATGACTTCATACTTGGTTTAGGATTCCTTGATCGGATCAATGCGGGTGTCATGCCATTCGCAGATTGTATTTGCATCCTAGATAAACGATGCTAATGCATGGTCTTGATCTACCACAAGTCAGGACGTGATAGGAAGATGTAGTTGACGAAGGGGTTACGAAAGGGCAAGGTGACCTTCTTGGCAGCATTTTAGGAGGAGGGCGTGGAAGAAAGTGAGGTACCGAGAGAGGTGGCCCGAGTCATCGATGCCTTCCAAGATGTGATGCCACTCGAGCTGCCCAAGAAGCTGCCTCCTTAGAGAAAAGTGGACCACCAGATCGAGCTTGTGTTCGATGCTCAACCACCGGCCATGGCACCCTATCGCATGGCCCCACCTGAGTTGGAGGAACTAAGGAAACAACTCAAAGAGCTGCTCGACGCAGGTTACATTTGGCCATCCAAAGCCTCGTTCAGTGCCCCGATCTTATTCCAAAAGAAACATGATAGATCCCTCCGCATGTGCATAGACTACTAAGCATTGAACAAGCTCACCGTCGAGAACAAGTACCCGATCCCTCTCATTGCAAACTTGTTTAGTCAGCTTTAGGAAGCCCGATGGTTCTCCAAGCTTGTTCTTTGATCGGGATACTACCGAGTTCAGATTGCCAAAGGGGATGAACCGAAGATCGCGTGCATGACCCGCTATTGATCATACGAGTTCCTCGTCATGCCTTTCGGCTTGACAAATGCACTGGCTACATTATGCACTCTCATGAATAAGGCACTCTATCCGTTCCTTGATCGGTTCGTTGTGGTTTACCTTGATAACATCGTTGTATACAGTTGGACACTTGAGGAACACGTCGAGCACTTGAGATGAGTCTTTAAGCTCTTACGGAAAATGACTTGTACGTGAAGCGTGAGAAATGCGTTTTCGCGCAAAAGGAAGTCCCTTTCCTTGGGCACATCATCGAGGGCGGATGAGTGCGGATGGACGCAGCCAAGATCAGTGCCATCGTTGAATGGGAACCACTGACCAAGGTGACAGAGTTGAGATCCTTCCTTGGTCTCACGAATTACTATCGGTGCTTCATCTGGGGATATTCAAACTTCACCATGTTACTCATGGATATGCTGAAGAAAGAAAGGCCGTGAGAGTGGACGGATCGGTGTCAAAAGGCGATTGATCGGTTGAAGTGGGCCATGACCGAAGAGCCGGTGCTTGTGCTACATGACTACACCAACCCATACGAGGTAGAAACTGATGCCTTTGATTTTGTTATTAGTGGTGTTTTAATGCAGGAAGGGCACCTGGTTGCCTTCGAGTTACGAAAATTGAATGATATCAAGCAACGATATATGGTCTAAAAGAAGGAAATGACTGTGGTGGTGCATTGCCTTCGTACGTGGAGGCACTATCTCTTGGGATCGCGGTTCGTTGTGAGGATTGACAACGTGGTCATGAGCTACTTCCAAACCCAGAAGAAGCTTGGCCCAAAGCAAGCTCAGTGGCAAGACTTCCTGGCCGAGCTTGATTATGTGTTGGAATACAAGCCCTAAAAATCCAATTCCGTGGCTGACGCCTTAAGTAAGAAGATGGAACAAGCCAACGTGATGAGTCAAGCCGATTGTCCATGGATCGATCGTGCCAAGGAAGGGCTAAAGCACGATCAAACAACCCAAGCCCTCATTCGGTACGCACAAGAGGGCAAGACAAGGTGCTTCTGGTGCAAGGATGACCTCGTCTACACCAAAGGACAACAACTCTATGTGTCGCTCCACAGGAAACTCCAGAAGGAAGTCCTACACGAGTGCCACGATTCTAAATGGGCGAGTCATTTAGGATCCACGACACCATGGCACTCGTAGAGGATCAATACTATTGGCGGCATATGCGGGATGACATTAAAGCCTATGTGCGGACATGTCTTGTGTCCCAACAAGATAAGATAGAGCAATGGTCACCGGCAAGGCTCCTTGAACCGTTGCCTATCTTGGAACGTCCATGGGAGAGCGTCTCCATGGATTTAATTGCAAACTTGCCAAAGTCCGAAGGATGTTAAACCCTTATGATCGTGGTGGATTGCTTCTCTAAGTACGTGACATTCATGCCAGCCACAAAGGATTGCCTAGCCGAGGAAGCAGCCAAACTATTCCTCAAGCATGTTGTCAAATATTGGGGCATCCCACACGCGATCATGAGCGATTGCGATCCTTGATTCACCAGGTGGTTCTGGACCGAGCTCTTCAAGTTGCTAGGGACGAACCTCAACTTCTCCGTGAGCATGCATATCCAAACTGATGGATAGACGGAGCGGGTGAATGAACTCCTAGAAATCTACCTCCGGCACTATGTGAGCAACATGCAAGTGAACTGGGCACAAGTGATCGACGTGGCCCAATTCTCATACAACTTATAGTAGAGTGAGTCCATGAACCAGAGTCCATTCGAGATCGTGATCGGGCAAAAACTGCTCACATCAAGTGTGATTGCCTCGGGATATCGAGGAAGCAGCCCCTCCGCATACAAGTTTGCTAAGGAATGGGATGAGCATGCGGACTTGGCGCGGGCGTGCCTAAATAGGGTTGCGAAGCGCACAAATAAGTGGGCCAACAAGAAGCGATGGCACGTGGAATTTCAGGTCGGGGACTTGGTGTTGGCCAAGCTACACCTAGTCCTTCAGTACCAAGATGTGCACAAAGGGCTGATTCGTTGCTATGAAGGCCCCTTTCGAGTGTTGCAATGGATTGGGAAGGTAGCATACAAGCTGGACTTGCTGGCCAAGCTCAAGGTACACCCCGTGTTCCATGTGAGTATGCTGAAATCTTTCCATGCGGATGAGGATGATCCGGATCGAGGCGAATCACAACAAGCGCCCCTTAGAGCGAAAACCTCCTATGATTAAGATGTTGAGTGTATCATGGCGAATTGGATCATATGGAAGAGATATTGTGCACAAAGGAAGGAGTACCTCGTCTGACGGAAGGGCTTTCCTAAGATTGAAGCGAGTTGGGAACCTTCCGAGGGCCTATGGTAGTTCAAGAAACACATCAATGCCTTCCATGCCACAGACGCAATGAGGGTGTCGCCCAATTAGGTGGGGGAGAATGACATGGCCCACAGATGAAGCACGTCCTAAGACCGTTCGGGCCATGTCACGCACAAAGGGCTACCCATGAACGGCCCATGATCGATCCACGATCAGCGCACGACCAGCTCGTGCACAATCAGTGAGTAATGTTCGGCCAGCCCACATCAACCTACAACCACTCACCTGCTCCCGTGTCAGGCGGCCCTGCTGCCTTAATCTTGCTTTTGACACACGCCCATGGGCTTTCCCAAGGGCTATGGCTATTGAGTGGCCTGCTGTGTAGTTTGAATACCATCGTTGGATCGAAGGGACGATTAACAACTGAGATATGACCCAAACTTGTATAAATAGGGATCCCTCCCCCTCATTGTATTCAGCTCATTCATAGTGAAAAACACTTGCTCCTTCGTGCAGCCGACCCTTGTGTTGTGCGTGTGCGTGAGAATGCTAACTTGGGATCACAAATCCTAAGGCCGCACGATGTTTGATCGATCGAAATCGACTGACCCGTAACACTAGACTATAAGAAGATGTTCAATATCATCCTTTAATTAATTGATGAAGTAGAACCCATTGATGTGGCCTTTAACATGCTAAGTTTGAATGGTGGACAAGAAAAAAAGTTATGCCTAGATTTTCTACATATCAAGAATTCACATTATATAGGGAAAGATAATCAACATAAGATATTTATTTCAAGACAACTCAAACCTAAGGCACTCTAAAAGACGCCAATTACTTTTCTTCCTTCCTCAGCCTGTGTGATGCTCTCATCAATTCTTTGGTTATAGGGTCGCTAGTCCCTCGAAAAGCTGTAAAAGGACAATAAGAAAAAGTGAAAGAATTTTCATACTAAAACACAATTTCTCATTCCAAAACACCAGTAATTTCATACCCATCACACTAGATAGATTGAAGATCCTGATCCTCCGACTATTCAACAGTTCTAGCAGTGGAGCATTGCTTTCATCAAAGTAAAAACCAAAATGATAATTCACATTGCTCCTTAAATAACTTACCAATTGTTTTTCCATTCCAATTTCGCCTTTTTAAGACCACAATGTGATCTCTACACCCACAATGCCAGCTCCTTTACGACAAATATGAGCATGGTGGTATGAGCAAGCTCATAACTATCGATCCCTTTCTCTTTGGAGAACTCTTCAATCTGAAGTGCCTTAACAAGGTAGAATTCTCCGGCTCTTGTAACCTCATATTCAATTTGGTCAAATTCAACGTCTTCACCTACATGCACATATTTAGGTGGTGCACTCTCCACGACTCCAAGAGCTACAACGTCACGTCACTGGCATCAACCTCAACCCATCAAACCATTTCTGTTTATGAGGCTCCAAGCACATTGCGCCAGAAGTTTGATTACGAGGAAGAAGATGAAACGTTTAAGGAAGAGGTTCATTTGATTCCCAATATTTTTTTTCCCAAATAAAGAATAAAAGTAAATGGATTAAAGAATGAAACTCATAATTACATGTTCTTGTAGCGTGCCAACTCATCATTTTAAAAGTCCTATGTTACATATCATATTTCATGTCATCAAATAATGTCTGATTCGTTTTTTGATCAAATAGAAAATTTACATAACATCTTCTAATAATTCAAGAACCACGTTGAAAGAATTAAAAGAGTTCAAAGATGAAATTACACGTCGGACCGAACTTTATGGACTATTTGTGTTAGTATCCTAAAACTCATCATTTTTAATAGTACGAATAAAAGTTAAACCATAAAGAATATAAACTGCTCATAACAGTTTTTTTTTTTCCTTGAAATGAAATCATTCGGAAATGTCTAAGTTTATTTACATATGGATATCATAAGATCTTCCACGATGTAATAAAAAATCTTTACCATGCTTTTTCAACAATTCATCAAATCATCTAAACATGATAAATGCGATTGCCATACTCGCTTTAAAAATACTATTCGCCCCCATAGAAAATCAAATATCTAATAATTTAAGATTGTTAAATGTTTTTTTCCCGGTTCTCAATATCTAGAGTAATAATTTAAGCGCCCTTTATGCGCACATCAACGGTGACTTGTGTTTGTACCCTTTCTCTTTCTCAACAAAACCATAGCTTAAAGCAAAATCATTATATATAATACTATGAAAAACTCTAAACCAGTACACCTAAAACAAATATGTCTGTGATAAATTTATCCTTCATTAATTTCCGTTAAATTTTACTATCAAATTGCCGAGCTTAATGACACGTGACAATTAACGAGTGTATCAATTTGAGGTTTTACCAATTTGTGATTTTCGTGGTATTAATCCAATTTAATGGGAACTAATGGAGAATAAATTTATTGCAAATGTAATAGTTTTGAGATTTTTTTATGATAAAAAAATTAGTTTATGATAAATTTGTCACAAGTGTATTAATTTAAGATTTTTCGTGATATTAATTCTATATAATATATATAGATATATAAATATATATCCACTTACTGAGAAAGTCCCGTGATAGTCAGTCAAAAAAGTCTACGCGGAGTCAAAATAGGCAAGTGGTATTTTTCTTTCTTGCGCCACTCCAATTTGATATTACTGAGTAGGAAATCTTGATTTCTAAAGCGCAAAACTGGACGTCCACAAAATCCAACTTTTGGATTTTTCTATAATTATAGGCTTAAACTCGAGACTTCTTATAACGAATGATTCTTGAACTTTGTAGTTTATTGTTGCTCTCCGTTTAATCTCTGATGTCTTGTTTTTTTCTCTTTATTAAGCCTAAGTGGTATGTTTTCTTCTAGGCTTTGCTGCCATTATTTCTCTGATTTGATACTACGGCTTGCAGTGGATGTGCTCTTCCACTTTGCTTTGTTTTAAGGAATGCAAGCTAAGTTACTTACCCAAACAAAAAGAAACGGAAGCCGAGCTAGTTGTTGAGGGATCTTTCTGAAGAGCATGTTTTAAGAAAGGTGTGGAGATTCCAGCATAGTCATTAGCTATGCTGAGGAAGGTGGGATCGGACCGGTGAAAATTTTTGTTTGAAAGGATAAGCATATGAATGAAGTGGCTTCAAATCCTAAATTTATGTGGGTATCCATTTCTCGAACTTCTTATTGTATAGATCAATTTCCGTAAGGGCGTATTGAATTTTCGAGTATTCCCTTTCCGTCCCATTATTCATAAGTTTCATTCCACATGTCAGCCTTTCCCAATCCAGCGAAGAAATTTCTTGCTGAATATCCATGAACTCATATTGTCACCCCCTCAGATAGATGATCCTCTAAGCGTATTGCCTTCTCTCTTGTAGGAGAGCTTCCTCTACCTCTGGGTAGTCTTGCAATCCAAAACCCTAACATAAACACTGCAGTCTTCGCTGTTTCTTTGTGAAATCATGGCCTTCCCACTCAAAAACGAACCAAAAATCACTTTTCCCCCTCAGAATCACCATTTCCTTTCAACAACAAAACCCTAACCCTCTCCAATCTTCATCCCCTTGTGACCTGCTTGCTCCCAGCTAGCGGTTTTGAGTTCAGAGTTGTCAAGAGCAATCGTAATGGACGACTTGAAAGAATCTGAAGTCTGCCTTGCTGCCCTCTATAAGCGATTGGGAAAGCCGTGGACAAAGAACAAGATTATCACAGTGGATGATGAAATAACCCCAGAGAAGATTGAAGAATGCAGGTTTTCGTTAATCAGCCAATTATATCAGAATCCAAAGGTAAACATTCAAGCATTTCAGAATACGATGCGTCGAGTATGGAAAATGGACAATGTGGAGATATCTCCAATAGCCCAAGGCATTTTGGAATTCTGATTTTGGTCGGAAACAGATAGGGACAGGGTTCTTCAACAGGGTCCCTGGTCTTTTGCAAATCATTTACTCTTGCTAAATTTATGGGAGCCTAAT
This sequence comes from Eucalyptus sideroxylon, assembly GCA_014182405.2. Taxonomy (NCBI): domain Eukaryota; kingdom Viridiplantae; phylum Streptophyta; class Magnoliopsida; order Myrtales; family Myrtaceae; genus Eucalyptus; species Eucalyptus sideroxylon. Next base: position 41,579,547 of record CM024552.2, read on the forward strand.
ATACCCCCTGCATGTTACAACTTTGAAACTTGTGAATTTTGGGTGCATATACATGGGCTGCCAGTCGAATGGATATCGGAGAGGGTGATAGCAAAGGTGGCGGGAGAAATAGGCAATGTCTCGGAGGTCAAGATTGAATCTAGGGGATATACATCCTACAAGATAGGGAAAGCCAGGGTAAAGCTAGACATCTCGAACCCTCTAATCTCAGGGTCGATTTTCAGTAATAGAGGAAAGAAATTATGGCTGGACTTTGGATATGAAAGATTGCCTCACTACTGTTACTCATGTGGGCGCATGGGACATTATTCTCAATACTGTGAGGAGGTTCCTTTTATTGAGGACAGATTTAAAAACATGAAAGAACTACCCTTTGGCCCCTGGTTGAAGGCAGAAGTTAATGAAGTCAGCCCTTATTGGGATCTCTTTTACGGGAAGTCAATAGAGGAATTGATGGCAGAAGAAGTCATACCTGAAACTCCACTGGATGCAGCACCTATTGTGGTGTATAAGTGCAACCCATTAGATTTGAAGCAAACAAGCACCAGTAGGGAAAATGAGCGTCGAAAGGCCAAGATGCAGGAACCCATGGTTTGGGAAGAGAATATGGATAGGCTGAACCCTTCACAAGAACTGAGAGAGAGGGGAGGAGCACTTCTAGAAGGAACCAAGCAAGGATCTCTGGAAGCTCGGAATATGAAAATATGCAAAAACATGAAAACACATGTCAATGAAAAACAGAAGAGATACTCCCCATATGAAGTGCAGCAATCAAACAATGAAATTTTAGATGTGACTCAATTGATGGAAACTCCTATTCAGACATGGGAAGAAGCACAACAATGGGCTTTGGTGGCTAGCCTAAATAAGCCACTGGGTTACACATGAAAGTTATATGCTGGAATTGTCAGGGTTTAGGCTCCCCCCTGACAATTCAGTCTCTACGAGCTTTACTAGCTCAAGAAAAGCCTACGGTTCTATGTTTATTGGAAACGAAAAATAGAGAGGATGTCGTCAAAAGAATGCAGAAAAGACTAAAATTTCAGCATGGCTTCATTGAAAATCCACAAGGCTTGGCAGGGGGATTAGCAATTTTCTAGAATGAACATGTCACTATTTCCATTATATCTAGCAATATGTCTTTTATTGACTTAAATTGCAATTTGGAAGAGACAAAACAAAGCATGCGTATCACCTTTGTTTATGCATCGTCTGATTTTCAGCAAAGAGTACAGCTGTGGGAGGAAATTTATCAGATGACTAGGCTGAATCGGGATCCTTAGCTGTGTATTGGGGACTTTAATGAAATCTTATATTAGTGGGAAAAAGTAAGGGGAAGAGTGGCTGAATACTATAGATGTAAAGCTTTCCAAGACTTCACAAATGCTTGCGCTCTCATGGATCTAGAAAGTAAGGGTCGTGCATATACTTGGGCAAACAATAGAGATGGGGGTGAGCTGATTAGGAAGAGGCTGGATCGAGCTTTATGTACTATGGATTGGAGGGTATCTTTCCCTTATGTAGAAATTGTTACTTTGCCAGCTATAGGGTCGGATCATAGCCCTATTTTATTAAACCTTCTTCCCCAACAAGTCAAGCGCAAAAAAAAATTTTAATTTGAAGCTTTCTGGGTTGATGATAAGGAGTATGAACATATTGTATTGGAAACCTGGAATTCTTTTGGAGGGGAGAAAGTACCTCTATCAATTAGATTTAAAAAGGTAGCTAATGAGCTAGAGGGTTGGAGTAGAAGGAAGTTCAAAAATGCAGAAAAAACAAATCTCAGTGCTGAAAAGAGAGATGCAAGTCATCACAAATAAATCCAATTCACATTATGACACACACAGAATGAAGTGGCTGAAAATGGAGATAGATAGGCTATGGAGACAGGAAGAAGTATATTAGGGCATGAGATCCAGGATCAATTGGCTTAAATGGGGAAATAAAAACTCTAAATACTTCCATGCAACCACAGTGCAAAGGCGCTAAAGAAACATAATAGTAATGTTGAAACATGAGCATAATGAATGGTGTCGAGACCCCATACAATTAAAGGAGATGACAGCTATGTATTTCAAAGAGCTCTACACTTCTACAGGGCAAAGAAACTTCCAACCAGTCATTGACCAAGTATCATGTATTGTAAATGAGGAGATGAATCAAAGCTTGATCGAAGAAGTGACCCTACAAGAGGTTACTACAGCAACTTTTTAGCTTGGTGCACTCAAAGCCCCTGGCCTAGATGGTTTGTGTGGAAAGTTCTATCAACATCATTGGTAGGATATTCATGAAGAAGTTTTTAGAGAGGTGAAGTCCTTTTAACTCAGGAACACTTAACCCTGAGCTGAACCACACCTATATCACCCTCATACCGAAAGTACAAAATCCAGAGAGGTTGGAACAATTTCGCCCTATCAACCTTTGTAATTATGCATATAAAATCATCTCAAAGATTATGACGAATAGACTAAAACATTGGCTGCTTGATTTGATTTCAATGGAGCAAAGTGCTTTTGTAAGTGGGAGACAAATACAAGATAATATACTTATAGTGCAGTAAGTGCTTCATCAGCTATGTATCCAGAAACGAAAAAAGAAATTTCATGCAGTGCTGAAGGTAGTTATGAAGAAAGCATATGATCGTGTGGAATGAGATTTCCTCAAAGCAAGCATACTTAAAATTGGTTTCTATAATACCTGGGTCTCATAGGTCATGGAATGTGTCTCTACAGTGTCATTCCGGGTTAAAGTAAATGGCGAACCTTCAGCCTCCTTTAAGCCTACTTGCGGGATAAGACAAGGTGACCCACTCTCTCCATATCTATTTATTATTGTGGCAAATGTTCTATCTATGATGCTGAAAAGAGAAATGGAGAATGGCAACATTAAGGGAATTAAACCGAATAGATTTTGTCCCCCACTATCTCATCTACTATTTGCGAATGATTTAATCTTATTAATGGAAGGAAAAACGGTCGAATGTCAAAATGTAGTAATGACCCTAAACCAATATTGCTTTGTGTCGGGACAATCTATAAACTTGAACAAATCAAGGATGTTATTTAGTAAAGACTGTCCAAGATTATTGAGAAGTAACTTGACAAGAGAAATGAGAGTATCGGAGTTGGAAAAGACAGGGAAATACCTCGGAATACCTTCTAATTGGGGTGGATCTAAAAAGCATATGTTTGATTGGATTCTTGCAAGAGTGAACATGAAACTTCAGGGCTGGAAAAAAGAACTTTTTATCGAAGGCAGGGAAAGAAAATTCTTCTTAAAACGGTGGTTCAAGCTCTACTACAATATGCAATATCAATTTTTAAGATCCCCTTATCTATTTGCCGAGCCATTGAAAAGAAAATAGCAGCTTTTTGGTGGAAAAACAATGAGAACAGGGCAGGTTTGCATTGGAAAAATTGGGACACTCTGAAATCAAGAAAGGATCAAGGTGGGCTAGGCTTTTGAGACCTAATTAACTTCAACGAGGCATTATTGGGTCGGCAAGCTTGGAGGCTAATTCAGAATCCGAATTCCCTTTGGAGTCAAATTTTCAAAGGATTATACTTCCCGCACACAGATGTATTACATGCAGGGAAAGGCTCAAGACCATCATGGGGTTGGCAAAGTCTAATCTTGGGAAGAAATGCTATAAGTAATTTATCTCAGTGGGTTGTTGGAAATGGTGAACAAATCAGTATTAGGAATGATTAATGGTTACCCAGAGGTTTAATCGGAGGCCCTCAAAATAGAGATGATCCATCTCAGGTTTCAGAACTTATAAACAGAGACTTTGCAACATGGAAGGAAGATAGAATACGACAAATTTTGACCATGAAGTGTGTAATGAAATTCTACCTATCCACCTTAACCCCCAATTTCCAGAGGACAAACTAGTATGGAAGCCAACCAAAACAGGTCAATTCACAGTCAAGAGTGCATACAACAAGTTCAAGGCGCAAGGAGAAAATCAGCAGCAAAACCATGCCTCATCATCCTATCAAGCACCACGAGCATTGTGGAATAAAATATGGCATGCCAAAATTCAGCCCAAAGTCAGATTCTTCTTATGGCAAATTTGTCAAAATGCCTTAGCAACGAAGGAGAACTTGCATCGCAGACATATCATACCTGAGGCCACATGCACGATTTGCAAAAGACATCCAGAATCAATCGAGCATCTCTTCCTCTGTCCATGGACGAACCAAATCTGGGACGGCACTGGTGTGAATATACAAAAAGATGGTCACGGGATAACTCGAATGGAGGAATGGTTGGCAAATTTTAAACATACCTCAGTTTCTTTTGAGCGACTCGCCCTCTTATTGTGGCAGATTTGGAAATCCCGTAATGACTAGTGTTTCAGAGCTAAACCGGTGAGTCCTCAGCACATCATCACCTTAGCAGCAGCCATGGAAGAAAACTTTAATAGGTGGGTGGGAAAACATAGCTAAAAAAAGCAAAAACAGACCAACCCACCTCAAATCTGGACGCCTACCTCGGTTCAGACTTCGATTCCTTCAACGCATGGCTTGTCGCAGACCCAAAATCCCTTGTTGCAAGGCTCGCCTTCGACAGGGCCCCCTTCGATGCACAGCTCGCCGTGGACAGAGACGAACCCGTTCAGCTCGCTTCAGAATGGGACGCATCAAACGGTAAGCTCACCTCCGATCGATATGGCTCGACCGCACAGCACGCATTGCATAGGGACTGCTGTGACGCCTGGTTCGCACCAGCGCAACAACCCTCCAACGAACGGCCCCCCTCATATCTGGATGCCTCCAACGCACAGTGTGATAAAGATCAACATGGATGGCTCCTTTCTTCAAGAAGCAGGGGAAGCGCTTGTGGCTTGTGTCTGTCGAGACAGTAGAGGCGCCCTCATCGATGGATTAGCGTGCACAATCAGAGCTTCTTCAGTAATCCAAGCGGAGGCACAAGCTATATTACAAACCCTAAAGTATTTCGAAGGGAAAGAAGAATAGGAGATAAAGTTGGAGTTAGCCAACTTGGAATTGGCGAAGTCTTTGATGGAAAGTACACCGGTCAATTGGGAAATAGAGGTGTTGATTTGTGAAGTGCAGGCACGTGTGAAATCTTTTCCAAGGCTTAATATAACCCATTGCCGGAGAGAATGCAACAAAGTGGTAGATTGGGTTGTTAAGGCCCATCGGAGAAAGGCCCTTCCAGCTAATTGGGTTTATTATCCCCCTTCTTGTCTTTTAGACTTATTATGTTCTGAAGCTCCTGCTTCCACTATCCTTACTTGAATGAGAATGCTATGAGCTCTTTTCGACCAGAAAAAAAAAATATTGATCAACAATAAATTCATCTGTAACAACTTGGATGATAGCTCACCATTGAAACCATTGTTAGAAAGGTCTACGATTTGAAAATTCGTGAAGTTAAATTGGCCCTATGCAAGTCAGTAAATTTTAGCTTAGTCAAATCTGGTAGCCAAACAGTTAAGTGATCACCATTTTGATTGTTACCAAGATTCACTATCCTAGCACTCTACAATTGACCAAAGATCTAGGAATATACCATTTGCAATAAATTCTTCCTATGGTCTACCATTCTCAATGCATAACCATCTGTATAACTATGAAAAAATATACCCTCAAGCTCATTTTTCCCAAGATTCAAATCTAGCAAAGACTCGGTATTTGCTAAACATGAAGAAGCGTGCTGTTTAGACTATTGTTGAACAAATCAAGCATGGTGACAAAAAGATGGAATTTGGACATATGTTGGAAAAACTTTATAAAGTCATATATAGGCAACAATAAAATATATTTGGGCATATGTTGAAAGAAAAATTGGGCAGATAGAGTGGAAATCGGAGCTCGAATTCTACTGCTGGGCTTGACCATTAATTTCTGGTCATATTATATTCGTTTAACATCTTTGCACAGATTAAAGAAAATCAAACTTGAGAGAGACCCACCCCCAATTCTCTTAGAAAAGAAGTCGATAGATTGATCATTAACGGCATTTACTAATAGGGCGCATCAAGATTTGACATTAGGGTTCATACTTGTCGACTTTGATTATGGACAAGTTTGTCAGGATTGAGGATTCTGTTGTTAAGTTCACATTTTTTCTAGATGGATTTGCGGTTTTCAAAAGAAGTAACAAGACAAGGGTCAATGATATTCATACGAGTTACTTTTTCCTCACTCTATCTTAAGGTCAAGAATTGAACCATGGATCCCTTGTGCTTTTTTTTTTTGGTAAAAAAATTCCATTGATCATCAAAATGATACATAATAGAAGATCTCAAAAGTCATAATAACAAGACAAACCCATAAAATTCCAAAACAAACCAAAAATCATAAATCAATGCATATCATTAGAGCATGGTTGGCACACATAATCACAAGCTCATGGTTTGTTACTACATCCAAGCGAAAGGATTGTTGGTCAATCACAAAATTACACAATGTCATTAGTAATAAGCACATGCCAAGATCTCCAGTTATAGTTACGACTTTGCCTTTTGACGGCGTGCACCTAGGTTCAACGATGTACACGTAGATTCCTCATCCCCAACGCCATCACTGTATAAAAACAAAACATGTTGAAGAAGATCATATTTGACACTTGTCAAAGCAAGTTTGGTAGCCAACATGAAGCACCATAACTTAAATAAGTGTAGATTTGACACTAAAACCATTGTGAACACCATTAAAAGTGGAGGCGGAGTACTTATTCATTAAAACTCCCGAATGTAATATCGGGAGAGCAAAGCTCTCAAATCTAAAACTAAATTTAGGAGAGTAAGGAAAGAAAAAAATAAAAAAGCAACTAGGAGAGGAGGGAGAGATCTAGGTGAAATCCCTCCCTTCCATAAGTGTAAGAGACGAAGAAAGGTAGGGAGGGAGGGAGGGAGGGGGAGGGGGTTGGGAGAGGAAAACACGTCAATGTCAATTTTGATCTCTTTAGTTTTAAAGAGGAAAACTAATGGTTAGAATATATCTATTATTGATAGATTGTGTCGCGACCAAAATTTCGGGTGCACTACCTAAAATTAGGCTAATGGACTACTAAGTCTAATTTAGCTGGGGCTCTCTTAAGCCCATACCAATTCGTGATTTAGGTTCAAATTTCTTAACATGCAAATGGATTTTATTTAGGAGTTGCCACTAATCAGTTTATGGTAGGTCGATTAGATACCTAAGTAAAATAATGTGATGATTATTGTACTCCTACGACCAGAGATTTTGGGTACGGGGATTTGGTTACACTAGACTTCTCTAATGTCCTTTTGGTACCATTTCTTTTTATTTTCAAAAAATGTTTTGTAGGCACCTTGAATTGATTTTAAATTATCTCCCTAACATGTATGGTGATTATGCGGATGCGCAAATCACCAATTTAACACCTAGATAAAACAGTGAATAAATTGCAAAACTTACCTCAAAGCAACAAAATCATCTGCATTGTTAGATTAGAATTCACATCAACAACCCTAGATATCATCTAATTTGTATTAGGAATGAGGTTAAGCCAAATCCTAATTTAAACTAGAATGTTATCCTAACTTAGAAATCCCTAACTAAAATGCAATCTATCTAAAAAATTATCTAAACTTATAATAAAGTAAAAAACTATTATCTAGACTTAAACTATATGAAATTTTACCCTAAAATGCAATGACATACAAAGAATGCCCTAATTCTAATTTTTTTCTTTTTTTTTTTATGAAATTCGAAATTAAAATTGCCAAATAATGAAACGTGTAATTCAAATTAAAAAAAAAAAAAACTAACATCCTAAATGAATGGATTTTTTGGATTTTTATTTTTTTAAAAAAATTCGGAATAAAGCTCCTATTCTAAATATGCAAGATAACCTTAAGACGAGGAATATTGTAAAACAAACATAATCCAAATTCAAATATTTTTTAGATTTTCTTTTTTACGAAAATGAAATCAACTCAAACCACATGACGGCAAATTAGAGCAAGATAAGATTGATATCCAAAAATTGACGAACCATATCTCGTGTATGAGATCGGGTTGATTTTAAATAAATCACAAATCGAATCTCGGGTGTGAGATGGATTGGTGATTTTCGAAGTGATTGTGAGTCAAATTTTTGGCGCGAAAATCGGACTATCAATGCTAATATGAATTTTGGGCTCCTAAACTAGGGTTAGCCGTGATGTGGGTTGCTAGAGCTCCGGTGAGGACTCGTGGCAGTAGCGACTAGCAAGCCAAGGGGGTGGAACAACTTGAAAAGGAGCGGTAGTTGGTAGAGCTAGGTGGGCTTGGGGTTGGAGTGGATAGGATGAGTAGTGAATAGGAATGTACGGCTTCACAAGGGCCAAAGCAAGGCGCGATGGGGCAGCTTCCGACGCGGCGAGCTGCTGTGGTGGCGGGCGGAGGTTCGGAGCTGTAAGGAACGGGTGCCAGGCGATCATGGATGGGCAAGTGGTGACGCGTCTGCAAGTGTCGGACTCGTGGGTCACTGTGGTGGTAGTAGACGTGGTGATCGGCTTGGATCTGCTAGCGTCGAGGCGCTACTATGGTGTGGCAACAAGCAAGCGAGTATAGCAGGAGCAATAGCGGCCAATGTGGAGGGTAGCAAGCGGAGGCGTGGCGGAGAGGGCTCGGGACCTACTGCAGAGGCGGGTAGTAGCGATGGTGTTATGGGAAACGAACGGTGGGATGGCTCGGTGGTCGGCACGAGGCGGTGATGGTGCGATGTCATGTTGCAGGCGAAGGCACCGGTGGCCGATGAAGGCACCGGTGGCCGGCGAGGCAGCCGCATGGAGAAGACTTGTTCCTCTCTTCTTCTTTTTTTACCTTTTGGTTTTTCTCTCTCATGTTGCTGCACGTTCTCTGCTACACTTTTCTACATAAGGGAAGAGGTTCTTGCTGGTTTTTACCTTTCCTCCGAAAAGCTTTTCTCTTTTGTTGTTGTTGTTTTTTTTTTTTTAGCATAAGTTCTATTGACCTTTTTTCCTTCTAAAGCTTTTTCCTTTTGTATTGCTCTCTCGAGAAGAACGAAGGAAAAGCAAAATCATCCACCGAGAAGCTCCCTTTTGTATTGACTTTGAACTCTGAAAAAAACAAAGGAAGAGACTTGAAAAATAGAACCCTTTTTTTGTGCGGCCTTGTTTCAATGTGTGGCCCCCCTAAAACCCTACACGTTTTAACCTATTTATAGGCAATGAATTAGGGTTTTAATTTTTCCAAATCCATATCCATGAGGATTATTTTTGCAAACACAATATTCGTTTCGCTAAACACAATATTTGCTTTTCCACTTGCCCTATCCAAAAAAAAAAAGAAAAATTCAATCATATCCCAAAAAATTTCAAATTCCTATTTTCACAAGATAATTTTTTATCATTAAAAAATGGGCTTTGGCCAATTTGCTCACTTTGTTGGCTTAATCCAGCCTATCAAGTTGAAGTTTAGAACCACTAATTCAAACCCATTCACCACCGGTCCAATGCAAAAAATGCAAATAAATGCACCTAAATCTATATGCAATTAATATTTTTTTTTAGGGATAAAAGTGACCCCTAATTTTCTATGCAATAAATAAATGACCGGATCGCCAAAATTTAGGTGTCACCAGCTGCCCCTCTTTAAAGGTGAGTTCATAGATGTTGCCTTTAAAGACAAATTTAGACCTAAATTTTGACAATGCACAGGCACTGAATGATTTTTTTTTTTTTTGGTTTAAAAATGAATCCCGTTTTAAAATGCAATTTATATGATGTATGGAAATGCTAATGCAAATGCATGATGTGAAAGAAAGGAACATACCTATAGTTACTAACCAATCAGTGTGGTAGAGCATCTTGAGGTACATGATAAATTCCCATTTACTCCACAAGTACCCAACTCTCACTTAGGTTCCATAAGGAGTCTAACAGGTAATAAATTGATACATCGAGACTGAGAAGAACATTCACATCTAAAGTAGAAATGTTCAACAAAAAGAATTGAGACATCCAGATCTAGACTGAGATGTCAAGATTTTTAAACTTGAAATACCTAGATCCAAACTAAGGTACAACAAGAAGGATCGAAAAACATTCACATCCAGAGTGAAATGTTCAACAAAAATAATTAAGACATCTAGATCCAGACCGATATGTAGAAGTTTTGAATTTGAAATACTTAGATCTAGACTAAGGTATAACGAGAAAGGTCGAAAAAACATTCACATCCAAAGTGATGTTTAGATGAAAATAATTAAGACATCAAGATCTAGACTAAGATGTCAAATTTTTTAACTCGAAATACCTAGATCCAAACTAAGATATAACGAGAAGGATGGAAAAACATTCACATCTAGAGTGAAATGTTTTAAGGAAAATAATCAAGACATTTGGGCCATATTGAGATGTCATGATTTTTTAAACTCAAAATACCTAGATCCACACTAAGGTATAACGAGGAAGATTGAAGAACATTCACATCTAGAATGAAATGTTCAACGAAAATAATCAAGACATTCGTGTCTAGACTAAGATGTCATGATTTTGGAAGCTTGAAATACCTAAATCCAAACTAAGGTATAACGAGGAAAATCGAAGAACATTCACATCCATATTGAAATGTTCAACGAAAAGAATTAAGACATCTAGATTCAGACTGAGATGTCGAAATTTTGAAATGAAATTTGTATGGAAACATTGGTAAAGGAACCTACTTGGAATATCTTACCTTTAAAAGGGAGAGTGATTCAAGGTAGTTGGTGTTACACGTCCATGACCCGTACCTTTCTATGGTCACCTAGCGTTGCAAGATAGACTATCTAATCAGGATCCAAACTTTTCTTTAGTCGCCTTAATCAGACTAAATCTGGAGAATAATCTCTAAGGAATAGCTTGATCGAGTTGAGTGTTGGTGCACTTGAAGGGAATACATGTGTAATGACAAGTATTTAAAGTAAAGTATGGATAGAGATATACTTACCTAGTGATATCTCCGATTTTGGGGATATGTCTTCTGGAATTTAGATATCCTATGAAGGTTCTCTCACCTTCTAGTAGAAATAAATTTTGGAATATCAAGGATGCACCTTGAATGTTCGTGAAGGCTTCACGAGGCATTCTAAAATGAACCTAAATGTCAAAAGCTCTTGGGTCTTTAGAGCAAAAATGCATTTACCAAAAAATAAGCAATGCACACTTCAAAATCCATTGAAGTTTTTATTAATTCAATTGGGGTTCATGCATAATGACCTTGCATCACCCAAATTACCACTGGAGAGAATCATCGTTCAAGACAATTTTCATGATGTGGCACCCCTCGACGACCCTCGAACCGTTAAGGTCGCCATAGTCCACTTACCTTTCACTTGGCCTGATAATATAATACTCTGATACCAAGGGATTTCATATTAATTTATAAATCATGGGGGTTTATATCTTTTAGATCGGTCCTTGTGCAATTTATATGGTGGAAGCACATCTATCAACTCCCTTCCCTATATTCAGAAAACGATGTACACCAACTAAACATTTATAGGTAAAAGTCGAACACTTTTATTTACTTAAACCAGATGGACATCATTCATCGGTACATCAAAATGCTGTAGTCTTCTATACTCGACTATACTTCAAAAGATGATCGACATCTTTTCCAACAATCATATACTTAAGGTCCACCGACCAGTGTCGGCGTCCAAAAGTTCATTCCTTTGCTATCCTCCTTTTCGCGGTTATATCCAACCACTCGATCCATCTACTAGTGGTAGTGATAGCAGAGGTATCTTGTCTAATCTGAAATGTTAGTCCCCAAACGGGGTGAGTACAACCACTCAGCAGTAAAGATCCATCAAACTACACAATGCAGCAAGCAAGACAACCATAATTTCATGTGAAATGCACATATCATCCATGCAATCATGCTTATATCTTCATGAGATGCATTCATTAAGGCAATTCATGTTCCATGCCATATGCACATACATGCGCATGATCCATATCACCCATACAATCATATATATATATATATATATATATATATATATATATTCTCATGAGATCCATTTAATGCCTTCATGATCGCATTCTCAATGCCATTTAGTATCAACTTAATTTCATGGGCAATTATATCCCATGCCATATGCACATACTCAGCAGTAAAGATCCATCAAACTACACAATGCAGCAAGCAAGACAACCACAATTTCATGTGAAATGCACATATTATCATCCATGCAATCATGCTTATATCTTCATGAGATGCATTCATTAAGGCAATTCATGTTCCATGCCATATGCACATACATGCGCATGATCCATATCACCCATACAATCATATATATATTCTCATGAGATCCACTCAATGCTTTTATGATCGCATTCTTAATGCCATATAGTATAAACTCAATTTCATAGGCAATTATATCTCATGCCATACACACACACACGTGCATGATTCAATACCATTTTGATATTCGAAAAGATCTCATTTTTCTCCCAGGGACTAGTGTTTGCATCCTTCATATATCGCTCGCACCCAACCTAGCATCACGAGAAACCTCCGGCACACACCTCCGGGCATCCGGCACACACACTCCGGGCATCTCGTATCCCACCTGGCATCATGAGGAATCGCCGGGGCTAGCCATGAAAATGGTTACCTTTGCCTTCCAAAATTACGTACCGACATACCACCAGGCATTTCCTGGAATTACGTATCAATATACCACCGGGCATCCCGAAACTCCCGAGGACATCCGGCATACATCTCCGGGCATCCGGCACACACACTCTGGGCATCCCGACACTCCCAAAGGGCATTGTCGGCTCACACCTCCGACGATATTATCATCATCACAATGCATATTCCCATATATATCTCATTTTCAATTTAACATTTGATGCAACAATGTCTGAGCTTTAAATCAGCCTTTTTGATGTCATGTGATATGCCAAATGTCATCATATATGCAATAAAAATAACACCCAAGATATCACACTTCATAAAGCAATTCATTTGTTTTTGTAAAACCTTAACTTTCTGAATGATTTCAAGCTCAATCCTTAATGCAGTAAGCATACAGTAAGGTGATCCATTTCCAACTTGAAGTTTGAATCCACAATTGACTTTAACAGATTCCTCTTTGTTATTCTTAGACTAGCCATGTCCATAGTCGACTTTCGACTAAGGGTATCTGCCACCTTATTTGCCTTCCTTGGATGGTATCATATTTCACAGTCATAGTCTTTTAATAACTCCATCCACCTTCTCTGTCTCATGTTAAACTCTTTTTGCAAAAACAAATACTTCAAGCTCTTATGATCTGTATAGATTTCAAACTTTTCTCCATACAGTTAATGTCTTCATATTTTCAAAGCAAACACTATAGCTGCCAGTTCCAAATGATGGGCTGGATAATTTAACTCATGAGGTTTCAACTGTCTCGATGCATAGGCTATGACCTTGCCATGCTGCATCAAAACACATCCCAGTCCTTTATGAGATGCATCACTATACACCGTGAATCCATTAGGTCCATATGGTATAGTTAGGATTGGAGCTGTAGTCAACTTTCTTTTAAATTCCTGAAAACTTCTTTCACATTCTCCACTCCATTCAAATCTCACATTCTTTTGGGTCAATTTTGTTAAAGGGCCAACCAAATGTGAAAATCCTTCGATAAACCTTCTATAATAGCTACCCAATCCTAAGAAACTTCGTATCTCAGTTAGCATTGTTGGTCTCGGCCAATTCACTACCATCTCAACCTTTGCAGGGTCCACTGCAATTCCATTACCCAACACCACATGTCCTAAAAATATTATCTGATCTAGCCATAATTCACAGTTACTGAATTTGGCGAATAACTTATGATCTCTTAGCATTTGCAATGCTATCCTTAGGTGTTGTTCATGCTTTTCAAGTCCTTTAGAATATATCGGGATATCATCAATGAAAACAATCATAAACTGATCCAGATAAGGCTTAAATATCCTATTCATTAAATCCATGAATGCGGCTGGTGCATTCATTAATCCAAAAGGCATAACTAAGAACTCATAATGTCCATAACGAGTCCTAAATGTAGTCGTAGGAATGTCTTCTTTCTTTATCCTTAAATGATGGTATCTTGACCTTAAGTCAACTTTAGAAAAGACTAAACTTCCTTGCAACTGATCAAATAAGTCATCAATTCTAGGCAAATGATACTTATTCTTTATAGTAACTTGGTTCAGCTGTCTATAATCAATACATAGACACATCAACCCGTTCTTCTTTTTCACAAATAGAACTGGTGCACCCTAAGGTGAAGCACTTGGCCTAATAAATCCCTTATCAAGCAACTCTTGTAGTTGCACCTTCAACTCCTTTAACTCGACTAAGGCCATCCTATACGGAGCTTTTGATATCGATCCTGTTCCAGGCATTAGTTCAATTTCAAACTCAATCTCTTGCTCTGGTGGTAATCCAGGCAACTCCTCAGGAAACACATCCTGAAATTCCCTAACTACTTGGATCTCACCGATTTCAGCCTCTTTCTTAGTAAGATCTCTTATCACTGCTAGGTATCCTTGACATCCTTTGTCAAGTAGTTCACAAGCCTTTACCATCAAGATAATGGCTATAGAGGGGTTTGTCTGACCTCCGAAAAATTCGAAACTAAATTGATCAGGCAACATGAACTGGATCACTTTTCTATAGCAATCCACCTTAGCCCTATGCTTATGGAGCCAATCCATTCCTATGATAACATCAAAGTCATACATAGCCATCACAACTAGATCTATTTCCATATCCCGCTCTTCTATAGTTATCTTACATTTTGCACACATCATCGTAGATAATGCCATATTCTTTAAAGGCGTGGAAACACAAAAAGGCGTAGTTTCTATTTTACTCAATTGCCTATATCTTTCAGATATAAATGAATGCATAGCACCCGTGTCAAACAATGCATATGCCTTCTTGCCATTTATGAAAATCGTACATGATATAACATTTTTGGAAGCTTCCGCTTTCTCTTGGGTGATCGCATACACCCTTCCTTGTGCTGATGGCCTATGGGGATTCCTTGGTAGATTTGGTCTAACAGCACTCTGCTGTGCTTGTCGCACTGAGCCAACACTTAGCTGCGACCTCTCTTGTGGACAGTCTTTCTTGAGGTGACCTACTTGTCCACAACCATAACATCTCAACCATCCATTGCAAGGTCCTGGACCATGCTGTCCATCACACCTTCGACAAACATCAGGCTGATAGGGTGCTTTCCCTATGTTCAGGCCATCTTTAGCTCTTCCAAAATTTCCAAAATTACTCTTTTTCTTAGCATCCCAAGTCTGACCTTGACCAGGATAGGGTCTCTTACCCCTTTTGATATCACTAAAGCTCAACTGTCTCTTAGACTCTGATCGATCTCTCACCAGCTCTTGCTCCACTAACTTTGCCCTTTCGTAAATCTAATTATAATCCCTATATTTAAAGGCACTAGTTGTTTCCTAATACCAGTCCTCAACTCTTTCAGAAATCTCTTAGCTTTTTCCTCTCGATCCTCAATCAATCTAGGAGCATACCTAGACAATTCAGAAAATTTTGCCTCATACTGATCCACTATCAGCTCCCTTTGTTCCAACTAAACAAATGCGGTGATCTTCTTATCCTTAGCACAATCAGAGAAATGCTTCCTATCTAACAAACTCATCCCAGTTTACCTCAGTACCTGGTGGAAAGATCGTATCTCTTGAAGCTCTCCATCGAAACTTTGCATTTCCCTCTAGTTGGTACGTTAAAACTATTTTCTCAACATCACTGCAGTTCAATAACCGGAAAATCTGTTCTATCCCATCAATCCAATGTTCTGCCTCCTCAGGACTTCCCATTCCACTAAACTTAGGTGGCTTCAGCTTCAGAAATTGCTCCACCAGTCCTTGAGGGCGACGTTCCACTCCGAGTTGTTGCTGCGCCTGCCTCTCCATCAGATTTCTAATATTGGCAAATGCCTGCAGGATGTCTTCCATTCGGGGTTTAGCCCTTGCAGCAGAGGCTTCAGCCCTTGATGGATGAGCACTTCCAGCTCGCACCGTGACTTTCCTGCAGTTTCCAAGCATTTGCCTCAGGAATAATCTGAGACTCACTATCTCCATTTAAAAGCAATTACTACTATATAAGTAACATACACATGTTACTGGCACTTAAAGACAACTCATAATAAACTACTAGGGATCTACGAGTGAATACCCATCACCCGTTATTCAAAGTTAACCCATTATTTCATTTAATATCCTATGGTGTGCATTGTCATCATATTCCTCAATTTCCAAATGAGGCTCCTTATCACTCCACCTATAACCATTGCTTTGATATCAAAAATTGTGACACCTCTCGAACACAGCCCCCGATCCGCTAGGGCCGCCATAGCCTACTCACCTATCACTTGACCTAATATAACATTTCACTCTGATACCATCTCAATTATAGCGGGTCCATAAAACCTAGGGGTTCACATCGTTTAGATCGGTCCCAACGCAGCTCATATAACGGAAGCATACTTATCATCTCCTTAACTCGTACACAAACTAAATAATACGATACAATACACACCAACTACAACTTTTCATATATATATATATATATATATATATATATATATATACATTTTAGGGCCAAATTACTTTTATTTACATACTAAGATGGATTTCACAAGTTGGCACAACAAAAAGGGCCAAGACTATAACTAAGCTTGGCAATACTCAAAAGAAACCCAACTATACTTCAAATGTGAGCATCTATCTATCAGCTAGTGTCGGCCATTTCAAAAAGTGTCAACCTTCACCAGTCACATGCTCCTATCACACCTATCCTGGTGCATTGGCCAGTGGCGGTGGCAGCAACCCCATCATCCTCCCATCTCGACGAACATAGACAGACAAAAACTTTTGTACAACGGGGTCATCAGGTAAGCCCACATCGTACATGACCAAAACATGGACGCGGATAAACACGAAACTATGAACACTGACGTAGGGGTGCTCCGAGCACTCGACCTCCACATTAGACGGTAACCATAAAATGTACCACGCGTGACAGGTGATATCGGCATCTCTCAATCTGAAATGTTAGTCCCCAAAGGGGTGAGTACAACCACTCAGCAGTAAAGATCCACCAAACTATATAATGCACTAAGCAAGACAATCAAGATATCACGAGTAAAGCACATATCATCCATGCATTTGAGCATAACTCACCTTACAGCCATGCATATATCACCATACAACATGCATATATCACCATGCACTTGTACTTATATCATCAAGCAGCCATGCATATATCACCATGCAACGTGCATATACCACCATGCACTTATAATCAAGCAGCCATGCATATATCACCATACAACGTGCATATATCACAATGCACTTATACTTATATCATCAAACAGCCATGCATATATCACCATGCAACGTGCATATACCACCATGCACTTCATGCATCCATTCCCATGAGGTTCGTCCTATGCCATATGCACACATCCATGCACATGATTCAATTCTTGATTTTTATCTTTCAATTAGATCACATCATTTTTCTTCCCAGGGACCAATGTTTGCATCTCACAATTTATTGCTCGCATCCAACCTGGCATCGTGAGGAGCCTCGGGCATACACCTCCGGGCATCTCGTACCCCAACTGGCATCATGAGGAATCCCCTCGGCACACACCTTCAGGGCTTTCGGCACACACCTCCGGGCATCCGACACACACACTCCGGGCATCCGGTACCCACACTCCGGGCATCTCAACACTCCCGGGGCATCGTCAGCTCACACCTCCGATGGTATCATCATTTTCATAATTTATATTCACATGTGTATCTCAATTTCAACATGGCATTTGATGCAACAATATCAAAGGTCTCAACTAGATTTTGATGTCATATAACATGCCATATGTCACCACATATGAAGCATAATCAACCACTCAAGACATTATATCACATGGAGCAAATTCATTTATTTTTGAACATGCAGCAAGTTTTCAGATAAAAACAGGTTGCACTCCTTTGGTAATAATTCTTGAAAAATTAGTAAACAGCCTTAATAAATTCTGAAAATTCAACATGTTATATATAACATCTAGAGGAAAGTATTTTGTGAAGAACACCATATCAAAAGAACATCATACAATTCGGTATAATCCACTCATCACAGTCCTTATAATTTCGGAATATTGCCATACACAGTTTTATTCACAATTTCTGTAAAACTTCTAAATCAGCTCCAAAAATTCTGAAATTTTTATATGTTCTAGAAAAAGTCCAGAAGTAAATATTTCATCAAGAACTGGAAATCAAATTCGTGATAGCTTAAAAAATATAACAACCATAATCGTCCATAACCCTCGGCACCGAATTCCAGTTCTAACCATTTCGGATAAAGATTGTTTCACCAACTTAAACTCATCCATTTCCTCTAAAATTTTATTATGTCACTCCTTAACATGTCATATTCAACTTTTATTCAGAACACGAGATCAAATTTCAACCGGATAATTTTATAAAATTCACAGAATCACACTAGGTCAGCATTACAATTTCCAGATCTAACTTCTTCAAAGAAAAATAGTTTCACCAGTCTATACTTGCTCATTTCTTCTGAAATTTTGATATATTACTCTAAAAGAAGTCCTCTACAACCTTCATCAAGAAGTCAAATCCAAATTCCCATTCGAACATCGAATGCAACTCACGAAATCATCAAAGGTCGGTCTGTTTTTTCAGAAACAGAACACTAGGCTAGAACACAGCTCTTATAGCTTCGAGATTTCACACTTCATCCATATCCGAAATCCACCATTCATCACACACAAAACACAGCAAGCAAAGGGTAGATCAATGGACTCTACTTGCCTCTAATCCGAGCACAACACAGCAAGCAAAGACGGCGGGCAAGGCGGGACTCGGTGGCTCGACGGCAGCGACAAATGGCAGCGAATGGCCTCCCTCTTCCCCTTCTTCTCTCACACGCTCGCTCTCCCTCTCTCGATTTCACTCTCTCTCTCTCAATCCACCCACTCTCCCTCTCTTTCTTTCCCCTGCATCATTTGCAATCATTTGGATTTTGCATGGCTAATGCCACTTGGCTCTAAGGGAAAACACTTGGCATTTTTCCCATGCACTTGATGGGCTAGAAGATGGGCCGGGCCTCCTCCCCTTGGTTGACGGCAGCTCCTTTCCTTTGGGCTTCGCGGGCTAGGCCAAAAGGGCCAAATGGTGGGGTTGGTCTTGGGCCTAAAAATTCAACCCACTATTCTCTAATTTTTCCCCTTTAATCATCACCTAATTACCCATCATATAATTGCCTAATTACACTTATTCACTTGGCCATAAAACCTTGCAACATAAATAATTAAATCCAACCTATAAATCACATAGCCAAGAATAGAATTTTCTTTCCTATCAAATAATTATCCATTGAAAAGCTTGGCCTTAATCTTATTGCAAATCATGGATCAAAACACATCTAAAGATTGACAGGAAATTCTAGAATGCCACACCGAAGCACCCATGAACCCTCTCTCTGTGCCTTGGCTTTCTCTCTTTCTCTCTTTCTCTCCCCCTCTCTCGAATTCTCCCTCTCTCGCACGATCACTCCCCTCGTGCAATTCACCCCTTCTCTCTCCCTTTTTCTTCCTTTCACCCTCATGATTAACTACATGGTAATGGACACTTGGTAAGTTCCTCTCGCCACTTGTAGCACCCTTCACGCCACTTGTTGATCTTCATGCAAGGCTAATGGGCCTCATTTGGGCCGGGCTTGGTCGACCAAATGGGGGGAAACGGTGGGCTGTGGGCTGGTTTTTGGGCTGGTTTGGCCTTAAGAAAATCAGCCCAAACCTTCTCCTATATTTTTTTTTTCCATTTAATCCTCACTTGTATAAATACCTAATTACAAATTAATATGGCCATAAAACTTTGTAACATAAATTAATGAAAATCCAACTTATAAAACGCACGGCCAATAATAAAAATTTTCCCTATATTTGTCCTTTAATACAAATACTTAATCACACACGGACATAGGATATATTCCCAATACAACAATAGTCTATTCATTGCTCGACCTTGTTAGATTGTAATCTATTAGCCATTGACCATAACATAGTCCGATGGCGTTTCCATCACCTATTCATGGTTCATAATATATCTAGGGGTTGTCATGAAATTTTAGGATACCACACATGACATGGATTTTCTAAAAATACTAAATGAGAGACTTTCGATTAGAAAGAACTTTCATTCACTCTCATTCAAAATGGCTATTTTAGGAGAATTACTTCATCTCACTATCAGCATACCAACAAGGGTTTGAGTATTCTCACAAATAGTACAACCTTACCAATTTGAGAAGTCTTTAATAGGGACCATAATGTGGGTTTGATTAATGGCTTAACAAAGGAACTCATTGAGTCAAGGCAATTGAAAGAATAATCCTATAATTATCTTTGGGTTTACAAGTCAAGAACCCTGCAAAATGAGAAAAAAATAATCTTGCCGCACTTCTTTGAGCGATACTTATAAACATATGAATTCCTACATTAATTCAAGTGTCATAATCAGAAGAGACTTTGCAAGGGACGTAACATAAGCTAGGTTCATGGGTTGAGAAATGAAAGGATCATTAGGCTCAAAGATGTGTAAATGGTTAGAGCTGATGATCATTTTGACATTGCCACCAATTTTCTTTTTCACCAAGGATTGTGTTGGCAATGTGCTCCACTAATTGTAAAAGCTCGGCATTTGTGTTCTTTGAATGCTGCTCCATGAGGGATGCAACTTTTTACAATTGATAGCCACCTATCTTGACTTTTTTTTTTTTTCATTTATGGGCATCGGCTTTGCTTTTACCAAGCACATTGCTTTTTCATGCCCCTGGTTTTCATGCATTTTTTCTTCACTTCTTTTCATAGGCATTGGCCTTACTTTTACCAATGCATTTGTCAGGAATTATACTTTGAAGGGATTTTCATGTCTCTTAGTTCTATTTTAATTTCAATTAAAACTTGTCAAATTGCACAATGCATGTGTATACTTTGTAAAAAATGACATAGCATTTTAAATAATTTTTATTTTCAAGGGTATTTTTTTTAATTTTTATTCCTTTTGCCTTGCTCCGAGGCCCAATCACCCCAACGATGGGGATGATCACCAACTAGGTTTGAAGTAATTAAAAAAAATGAAATAAAATGCAGGCTCAACTAGGCTATACAAAGGATATAAGTGTTTAGAATAGAACACTTATCCCTACTTTGAATGACACTCGAACTTTCAAGGGTCTTAATCTACCTTTTGCCTAGAATATAAGTGTTTAAGATATAGAAAGAAATGCTCTTCGTCATCCTAAGGCACTTAAATTACCACATGAATTCAATGTAATAGCATGACTAGAAGATTGATGCAAGTGAGAGCAAAAAAATTTCAATCCATTTTCTTCACCTTATGGTGCTATCTTACCCTCCAATTTGCCCCGATGTGGGGTGGTTCTTGACAGGGGTAATTTGAAAAAAAAATTCACAAGTGCATAAGGCTCAAAGTGGTTAAGCAATGGATCACCTGTTGTGTTTGGGTAGAGAAATGAATGGCCTCTCATCATTTCGGTCATTGTACCTTTTGTGAGAGAATTCCTTACCTTGTGGATATGGAATTTTTACACTCATCTCACAAGTGTATAACAAAGGGACTACGTATAGGATACGGCTTGCCTTTCATCATCCTGATACATCTCATTCAGCATTCTTAAACATTGATATCACTCCATTGAGTTGTCTATCTTGACAAATCTCCACATGAAATTAGTGAGCTAAATCAATATGAAAATTCTCTTTTCAAAAGAGTCCAGCAACTTTAAGCATGAAAAGTGTTTGTGACTTCAAAAAAAACAATTTATTACACTCAAAACATGGTTTTAAGCATTCATTCAGGGAATTGCTCCACAAAGGGATTGTCTAAGCAATTGATGTCATTGGATTGTCTCTATCAATCAAAAGTGAAAATCCGTTTTTGCCCCTGCACAAGAGAACATGCATGAATAGGATACTATGCAACATCAAAGTAAATTCAAATTGCACATCCATTTTGGCTCGGATCAAGATTTTATCCTAGTCGGGTCACTACCAAAATCTGCCATGCCCCCAATTTGTCATCTGATGCACCATTTTCAGATCATGACAAGAAAGTAATGTTCTGAAACATGAAGTAAATGAGTTAGAAAATAAAACAAGGCTAACTTAATGCATGCTTTTGGAAATGACTTGAAAAATGATTTTTTTATTCTCCTTTTTTGGGGAATTTTTTTTTTTTTTATGGGGAAGCATGAAGAAACCCAATTCTTAGAATTTCTCCATGGATGATATTTTCTTTTTATTGTTGAATATCGTCATTGGGTTGGTTTGGTGTACCCCATCATGTTCTTGAAACAAAACTTATAATTTTATTGGTATTCACCAATCGAATTACATTTATTGAAATGTGATGTTCAAGCACAAATGAAATTAAAATCAATCCCTAAAAAGCGATAAAAATTCCCACACAGGGGAAGGTGCATGCCTCTAATTAAATGAGAAAATTGAACTACTTAGGATCATGAATCATGTGTACTTGAATTCTTCACCCTCCTTGTGATGATAACCCTTCAAGTAAGATATTCTTTTCTCTAGATATGTCACTAGTCTCTTAATGGTGGCATCAAATTCAGCTACCTTAGGAAAATGAGGCGATTCAAAAGTCCTCTTGGCTCTCTTCTTCGAGTTGCAGTTTCTCATTGAAGATAGAGTACCTATGTCATCACGGCACTTTTGCTTGATGAGACAAGCCACAGTAGAGACAATTCATCGACTTGACTTTGGAGGTGTGCAATTCGCTTGTTCATGTCATTGTCAATATCAATGATACGGTTCAACACCTCATTTTGATCTGCCATTTTAGCTTTCAATTGTGTACGGATGGATGAGCGGGATTGCTCCATAATCACCTAATTCAAATAAATGGGAACATGTAAGCATGAGGTGTAAATAGAGAGTCAATCCATGACAATGATCTAATCAAATTTTTTCAATTTTATTTTCATTTATTCATGAAAAGTTTGTGCAAGAATGGAATTTCCTAAAAATAATAAGAAAAATAAAAATAGGACACTCTAGCAAAACCAAATTTCCTAAACATGAATTAGGAAAGGCAAAAATTTGAAACTCCCTAATGAGAACAAGACATGAATTGAAAACAAATTTTCTAAAGTTTTTGTTATTTTCAAATGATTCATTGCATGTCAATTTCCTCATTTCATTTCTAACTGACAAAGGAATAAAATCAATGATTAACCTAGATTGTCATGGACTGATCCAAAAGTACGACAAAATAAATTACATGGTATAGAAATAGAAGATTTATTTCACCAAGGAAAATCGATGGCAACCACATAGACATACTCGTGAAATGTAAGGCTCGATTTCTACCTAGATGGCTTAACAAAGTGGAGCTAAGAGGATAATTTAATTGTTGTAGTCTTGCATTGACCTATCAGGTCCCCTTAACTCCGGCTCAATTGAATGGAATGCCCAATAGTCACGCAGTCTCGCGGATATGGATAAACACATTTGACACCTTGAAAAAATTTTCAGAGAAGAGAATGTTAACCTCTACATAGCAGTCTCACTTTGGAGGAAATATAATTATCAACACCATCCTAAGAATCCTATCGCAGCCCAAGTCCGCGGCAGGTTGTGTGTGCAAGAGTGTAATGTAAATGTAAAGCATGCATAACAGTTTATACCAAGCAACACTTCATATGTGCAAGTAAACCATGCATTTCTACACCTCCCTACAAAACAAGGGTTAGCAATCACTACTCCCCTTATATCTCCCAACTGCAAGAACATTTAACACCTTAAACATTAGGGACATACTTGAGATCCTCATTGCCAAACAAAAATATTTTTCAAAAGAAAAGAAAACTTGGCTCAAGTTGACTAAGAGTTTTAACTCAAGCCCCCAATAGAGTCGCCAAGTTATCGCGACTAAACTTTCGGGTGCACCATCTAAAATTAGGCTAATGGACTATTAAGTCTAACTTAACTCGGGTTCTCCCAAACCTATACCAATTCGCGACTTAGGTTCAAATTTCTTAACATGCAAATGGATTTTATCTAGGAGTCGCCACTAATCAGTTTATGGTAGGTTGATTAGACACCTAAGTAAAATAATAAAAGGATTATTTTACTCCTACTCTAGAGACTTTGGGTATGGGAACTTGGTTACACTAGACTTCTCCAATGCCCTTTCGGTACCATTTCTTTTTATTTTCAAAAAATGTTTTGCAGGCACCTTGAATTGATTTTAAATTATCTCCCCAACATGTGCGGTGATCATGAGGATGTGCAAATCACCAACTTAACACTTAGATAAAACAATGAATAAATTGCAAAACTTATCTCAAATTAACGAAAGCATCTGCGTTGTTAGATCAAAATTCACATCAACAACCCTAGATATGATTTCTAATTAACTCACAATTTTCCTTTTTTTTGTTTTCACTTATTTAATGAGAATCATGCAATGCATGCTACTAATCTAACATGAAAAGATATGACACGGCAATATGACCTAACTATATGACATAATAAGATGCAATCTATGCTAAAAATGGAATCAATCTATTCTAAGGCATTTTTTGGTATTTTGCATGAAATTCGAAATTATAAAAATGCGAAAATTATCTATCTAAATTAAAATATAATCTAATTTGTATTAGGAATGAGGTTAAACCAAATCCTAATTTAAACTAGAATGTTATCCTAACTTAGAAATCCCTAACTAAAATGCAATCTATCTAAAAATTATCTAAACTTATAATAAAGTAAAAAACTATTATCTAGACTTAAACTATATGAAATTTTACCCTAAAATGCAATGACATGCAAAGAATGCCCTAATTCTAATTTTTTATTTTTATTATGAAATTCGAAATTAAAATTGTCAAATAATTAAACGTGCAATTCAAATTTTAAAAAAAAAAACTAACATCCTAAATGAATGTAATTTTTGGATTTTTTTTTTTTTTAAAAAATCGGAATAAAGCTCATATTCTAAATATGCAAGATAACCCTAAGACAAGGAATATTCTAAAACAAACCTAATCCTAATTCAAATATTTTTTAATTTTCTTTTTTACAAAAATGAAATCAACTCAAGCCACATGACGGCAAATTAGAGGAAGATAAGATTGATATAAAAAAATTGACGAACCATATCTCACGCATGAAATTGAGTTGATCAATTTTAAATAAAAGCGAATCAAATCTCAGGCGTGAGATCGGATTGCCGATTTTCCAAGCAATTGCAAGTTGGATTTAGGGCGCAAAAATTGAACTATCAATGCTAATATGAATTTTGGGCTCCTAAACTAGGGTTAGCCGTGATGGTGGGTTGCCGGAGCTCCGATGAGGACTGGAAAAAGGCGGAGCAGCAGCAGCGACCAGTAGGCCAAGGGGGTGGAACAGCTCGAAAAGGAGTGGCAGCTAGCAGAGCTAGGCAAACTCGGGGCCGGAGTGGATATGATGAGTAGTGAACAAGAAAGTCCCGCTTTGCAAGGGCCGTAGCAAGGCATGATGGGGCAAGCTTCCGGCGTGGCAAGCTGCTGTGGTGGCGGGCGAAGGTTTGGAGCTGCAGGGAACGGGCGCTAGGCGGTCATGGATGGGCGAGCGGTGACGCGTTTGCAAGCATCGGACTCACGGGTCACTGTGGTGGTGGTAGACGTGGTGACCGGCTTGGATCTGCTGGCGTCAAGGTGCTACTGTGGTGCGGCAGCAAGTGAGCAAGCAAAGCGGCCAATGAGGAGGGTAGCAAGCGGAGGCGCGGTAGAGAGGGCTCGGGATTTGCTGCAGAGGTGGGTAGTAGCGACGGTGCCACGGGAAACGAATGGCGAGATGGCTTGGTGGCCAGCACGAGGTGGTGATGGTGCGATGTCATGTTGCAAGCGAAGGCATCGGTGGCTGGCGAGGCAAGCCACATGGAGAAAACCTGTTCCTCTCTTCTTCTATTTTTACCTTTTGGTTTTTCTCTCTCTTGTTGATGCACGTTATTTGCTATACTTTTCTGCATAAGGGAAAAGGTTCCTACTGGTTTTTACCTTTCCTCCGAAAAGCTTTTCTCTTTTTTTGTTTTTTTTTTTTTAGCAAAAGGTATGTTGACCTTTTTTCCTTTTAAAGCTTTTTTTTTTGTGTTGCTCTCTCGAGAAGAATGAAGGAAAAGAGAAATCATCCACCAAGAAGCTCCCTTTCATATTGACTTTGAACTATGAAAAAAACAAAGGAAAAGACTTGAAAAATAGAACCCTCTTTTGTTCGGCTGTGTATTCAATGTGTGGCCCCCTAAAACCCTACACGTTTTAACCTATTTATAGGCCATGAATTAGGTTTTAATTTTTCCAAATCCATATCCACAAGGATTCTTTTCCAAACGCAATATTCGTTTCGCTAAACACAATATTTTCTTTTCCACTTGCCTTATATAAAAAAAAAATCAATCATATCTTGGAAAATTTCAAATTACTTATTTTCACAAGATAATTTCCGATCATAAAAAAATGGGCTTTGGCCAATTTGCTCACTTTGTGGGCTTAATCTGGCCTGGCCTGCCAAGTTAAAGTTCAGAACCACTAATTCAAACCCATCCACCACTTTGGTCCAATGCAAAAATGCAAATAAAGTTCATAACCACTATATTTTTTAGGGATAAAATTGACCCCTAATTTTCGATAGAAGGACCTCTGAAGTGCCATAACTTGGCAGAAATTGACACTTAAATGCCATAACTTACGAAAGGTATACTTAAATGTCAAAATCGGAGCAAAATAGATCACTTGAGTGCCACTTCGGCCAAAATCCGGCCAAAACGTTGAAGTGTCAATTTTCCGGCAAAGTGAGTGTGAAATGGTGTCATTTTGGTGCTAACATGGTAAAAAATTTAATATAAAAATTAATTAAATTAAATTTAAAACTAAATTTATTTAAAACATTTAAAAATTAAAATTAAAATATTAAAAATAATAAATAAGTAAAAATGGGGGCAAGTAGCTGAGGAATCATCCCTTAACCCTCAGCCGCATGCCCCCCTTTTTTATTTTTTAATATTAAAAATTATTATTTTTAAATATTTTAAATAAATTTAATTTTAAATTTAATTTAATTACTTTTTCTATTTTTTTACCATGTCAGGTGCAAAACGATGCCATTTTTTTGCATTATTTGGTCACGTTAGCATGCAAAACGGTGTTGTTTTGCACTCACTTCGCTAGAAATTGCACACGTTAGCATTTTGGCTGGATTTTGACCATAGTGGCACTTAAATGATCCATTTTTCTTCGAATGTACAACTTAAGTGTATATTTCATAAGTTATGGCACTTAAGTATCCCTTTATGCCAAGTTATGGCACTTCAAGGGTCCTTCTGCCCCTAATTTTCTATGCAATAAATAAATGATCGGATCGCCAAAATTTAGGTGTCAATAGATTGGAAACCTAACAAAGAGCAAAGTCGAAGCTTTGCATTGAGTAGCACTTTTGTTTGAAGGGTTTCTAGTTGAGTTGGTGAGAGATTGTATTCGGTATATAAACTTCGTGAAGCTAAACATTCTTCGAAATATTTGCAAGAATTGATAATATCTACAAGTAACCAAATTGAGTAATGCCAAACCTTGAAATCTTCATTTTCCAGTTGATGGTAAATATCTCACCTATGCATGCAATGCTAACCCGGTAGGTGAAGTACCAAAATGCGCACATGTTGTTAGTGAAGACAATGTCTAGCTCCAAGCAGGAATTTCAAAAAAGATGAGATTAGTAATGAGTGGATTCAAGAAAAAACTATAGTGATGTCAATCTAGGATGAGACCGAGACTAATGTGATGTATTGAATGATGATTGTAGATGATCTAATGAGAAGATATTGACTGCTCTATGATGAGCCAACAAGGAAAAGAGGAGTAAAATAGAAAAGGTGGATACATATTTTATGACAAATGTTGAGTTTGTAAATCTTTTCAAGACTCCATACTAGAAGAGGGTAAAAAATTGTTATCCTTCAGAACTTTCATTTGCCATTGTTGAGAGACACTAGACAGAGTACGAAAATCAAAGCAAAAATAGAACATAAATTTGTTTTTGACTAGACAAATCTCTAAAGCAAGCACTCACTTAATTTCGAAGGTGAAATAATTTCTCTTATTTTGAGGTAACTTGTTCAACAAATCAAATTCTAATTGGCATAAGATATGCTGAAAGAGTGACGTGTTGACTGTATGGAAAGAAAAATTAGCATATTCATATGACATGAACTATGCAGCCTCAAAAAGCTAGAGATACCATAAAATCAACAATCACAAAATGAACTAAGTTTTAGAGAGTATTGGTTATATATCCACGTTGCCAAAACTTAAAAAATAATAGAATTGCACCATAATTAGAAATGTCAACTATTTATGTATGTGAAATACTAACTCTACTGGTAGCCCACTTTGTAATTAGAAATCAAATTGCAACTTTACTCTCCACACATTCTACAATGAAAGGACTCTAAACTTAGTTGTTCTTTTCCTTTCATCTAGTGACATAATAATTTTAGCTAGGACAATAAGAGATATACTCGATACACATATTGCATTACAAATTTAGTATGATTAATAGATAAACAACTGCATTTTGAATTGCCTCTTGCTTTAACTTTGCCTTCACTACCTACATTACTATTCCACACAAAAACCAAACTTTTAGCCCCTCCCATTTTACACTGCTGAAAGAACGTCTCTCTCTTTTATGCTAAGTACAATATTCAATGAGATCCTACAATTACATTAGTAGCAGAATCTTTAAAGCCAATGTGACAAAAAATGACTTTTATCAAACTGTCTCTAAACATAAATCACAGTCAAGCCTAGCCTTTTCCCATATTAATTGACTCTAGTAACAAAAATAGAGATCATGGTGTCTTTACTCTATGCACTTCTTAATCATTCATCCTTCTCATTTTGATTTGTACTTCACTTGCTAAGCCACCATGCCATCTAGATGAGAGCTTTGCCTTGATGGAATTCAACCAAGTTTCAAAACCTACATAATAGATTTTCAATGTTTTTATGCAAAGGTTTATCGGGGTCCATGGAGATTGCTACTCATGGATGGTGTACAATGCCACAATGCCACTACAATTGGACAATACTTTACAAACTTCCATGCTTAAAATATATAAATATTCATGACTTCTTAAAGATGTTATTTCAAGTATCGCAGCATTGTACAGGCTAAAATGCTAGTGTGTTATACAATAGGAGTGAAGAACGGAAATAAAATATTCTTATGTAGAAATTAACATTTGAAGTTATAATAATCTAAAAAAGGAAAAAAGAATGAAACAGAATGATGAATGCCTATACACATGAGATGAAGCTTTTCTTCTCCCTTTCTTTTGAGGAAAACTAGAATGACATTAAACAAAACAAATCAAGCTACATTGTCTATTTGATGTAAGTGTGCTCCAACCCCTTTAAAAACATTTGTAACACACTATAAATAACAAATTGCAAATGTTGTTCCATTCCAAGTAGGGATAAAGCAACCGGCCAACCAGGCTTGTGAAATTCTTTGTAGCCATTAAGCTATAAAGCCCATTCGAAGAGGACTAAAATGATTTGAATGAGTTGTTAGTCTTTCAATTTAGTCTCAGTCCAACTCACATTCTTATAGAGAAGAATGAATTAACTAGCATTGCCTTAGTACTCCCTTTTCCATGACAATGACGTACGTTGTAGATAATTAACTTGTGGATGCATGGAACTCACATGTATGGACTAAGTAATAAAATGATTCAACACTAAGGTGGATAACTTGAAGATGGAAACTATTTATACCAGATGTTCATTTTTAACTGTTGAGTTAATCTTATTGGATCATGCCCCGATACTTGGTATTTGTTTATCCTATGTGTAAAATAAGTGATTCCACTTCTTTGATTGCAAATTGATTCCTTCCTCATAAGAAACCACTAAAGGTTAAGAAAATAAAAGGTGTATCATAATGATTAATGATATTTAAAGCAATGAATGGAATAATCACGGAAATACTTTGGAAAATTTGAGGCACTTGATGTACCTATTGATCAGAATGCGTGCCATGTAAGTGAAGTCGACATTGAGACCGCGTTCAGCGTAAGACGTCAACCTTACCTTGACTCGAAAGTCACCTCCCAAGTCTTTCACTAAGTTGAGAATCTGAGACGGCCACTTCAACTTGCAAGTCACGCATATCTTGTCAACGTAATCTTGCACAAGATTTGCTAGAACCTTAGTTGTGCACGTATATCTAAGGGTTAAAACAAAAGGTAGGATATAATAATATTTTTGTACTTGGCTTCTTAATCTTAGTTCGGCATTGCAATTTGACTTTTGAGTTCAACCGACAAACCACAAAAAAAAAAAAAATCAACTTCTATGTAACATTTTATTTTATTTTATTTTATTTTATTTTTTTGTAATTTGGCAGTGAAGTATCATACATATTTTTCTAGACAATCTTGAGGATGCACTTCCTTATATCGATTTGGTACGATTGAGATTTTACTCCTAGGGTGCTCCCAATAAAACTTGAATTCAAGATCATAAGGAGAAGAGAAAACTTCTGGCAAAATGTTTCCAACACCTTGGTGGTTTTGTGTAGCAATTTCAAGTTTACCAACTAGATTGAAAATAAGACAAAGATCAAATATGTATTGTATTGAATAAGGATAATGTGTGACTAGGACAATCATATGTAAAGCTGTTAGCTTTTTGAAAAAAAAAAATGTAAAATGACTTTTGTTTGTCAATCTAAAAGTGGTAAAAGTCTTTGTGCGGGTCTCTCAATTTTGGTCCATTTGTGGAAAAGGAAATGAGATGCCATTTTAATGGACCAACCATGCAATCGTGATTGCACATGAGCCATCAATCACGGCATGAGAATTCGACTTGAAATTTCCACCTTGTGGATGTGTGACCATTTTTTTTTTCTCTTTTTGCAATAATAATAATAACGATGATGATGCCTCAATATGCTTATACATATCGACATATTATTATTATTATTATTATTATTATTATTATTATTATTATTATTATTATTATTATTATTATTATTATTATTTTATTTATTTTATTATTATTATTATTATTATTATTATTATTATTATTATTATTATTATTATTATTATTATTATTATTTTATTATTATTATTATTATTATTATTATTATTATTATTATTATTATTATTATTAAACCCATCTCCTAATAATAAGATCCTTTAGTATATGATATCATGGTTGGTACCATGTATGCGCGTGTGGCTAAGGAGCGCCAAAATTCCTATTCACAAAAATTGCCTATTATAAAAGCAATGGCATTGCAATCTCTTCTTGCTAAAAAAGCACAAAGAGAACAACATAATCATGTCAACCTCAATGCTGCACATGCTTTCTACGTGGGTCATTTTCATCACGGTGTTCCAATTTCATACTCGCTTTGCTAAGCTAGCATGCCATGTTGGAGAGAGCTTAGTCTTGATGCTACTCAAGAGGCAAATTAGGACCAACACAATTGATTGCAACGTTGGCCTCAACCTTAGGAGCAATTGGCTCTCTAGTAAGGGTGATTAGTTGCTAGTCTGGTTAGTTCCAAGGTGAAAATGGGAAACAAATCGAGAAAATCAGTTCCCAAAATTAGGAATCAAAGACCAAACCATTTGGTCCTACGATCGGGAACTAGACCCCACCATTGGTTCCAGTATGGTCTATCCAATGAAACCGGCCTTCCACCTTCTTCTTCTTCTTCTTCTCTTCTTCTTCTTCTTCTTTTTCACTAAAGAGTGACCATACTCCGAACCGATTGATCCAGTTCGGCTCTTGGCAGTCCAAAAGAACCAATCGCACTTGTTCCCACATACAAAAAAATTCAAACTACACTTGTGTGAGCATCGATCACATTTCATGTATTTCATGCTCAATCTTAATCAAAAAGGCCATGATTGATATAGCTAAAGGTCATGCTTGGTTTGGGTTTTATAGACAATCTCTCTTATACTCTTTAAGTATTTGCTTGATGTGGGACTCTTGGAATACCTTGTCTCTTGCAAGTGAGGGGAGCTAGAGAGAGAGAGAGAGAGAGAGAGAGAGAGAGAGAGAGAGAGAGAGAGAGAGAGAGTGTGTGTGTGTGTGTGTGTGTGTGTGTGTGTGGCTCTTGGAGTCTTAGTCCCACATCAAGTAGAAGAAGAAACTAACAAGTGGGCTTCTTATTTAGAAAGGAACAAGAAAAGTTTTGTTGGTCTCTTGGGCACATGTAAAGTTGCTATCTCCATTACAATAGCGATTGCAATGAGGTGTGTGTGTGAGGAATGAGAGTGTGGCTCTTGGAGTCTTAGTCCCACATCAGGTAGAAGAAGAAACTAACAAGTGGGCTTCTTATTTAAGTAGAGAGGAACAAGAAAAGTTTTGTTGGTCTCTTGGGCACATGTAAAGTTGCTATCTCCATTACAATAGTGATTGCAATGAGGTGTGTGTGTGTGTGGAATGAGAGTGTGGCTCTTGGAGTCTTGAGAGTGTGACTTTTGGAGTCTTAGTCCCACATCAAGTAGAAGAAGAAACTAACAAGTGGGCTTCTTATTTAAGTAGAGAGGAACCAGAAAAGTTTTGTTGGTCTCTTGGGCACATGTAAAGTTGCTATCTCCATTACAATAGCGATTGCAATGAGGTGTGAGTGTGTGTGTGTATGTGCGCACGCATGCGCACGTGCTTGCGTGCGTGTAATAATCAGTCTAGTCGGTCTGGTTCTCATCTTGGAATTGCACTGCTGATCAAAGGCATTTTCATCATTTTTTTTCTTATTTTCTTTCATTTTTCCTTTTTTTTTTTTGAAGAAAAGCTCTAAAAAAAAGACAAAGGCTAAAATTGGAAAAAAAAAAAATACAAAAAGTAGAGCTACTAGCCCTCCCTCGCCTCTAGTCGCTGCCTCATCGCCCGTGGGGCATCCGCCATGGCTAGTGGGTCACTAGTGCCTTAGTGAGGGTTGGGGACCCTTGTTGACCAGAGGCATGAGCTTGCCAAGAAAGAGTCGCAACCCTCTCCCAAATTTAGGTGAGTCGGCCCTCCCCCTAGTCTGGGCAAGGCTTGTCACCCCTCGCCAAGGCATTGGTGACCCTGCTAGCCATGGTACAACCTATCAACAATGAGGCGACAACCATAGGTGATAGGGTTGCCTTTTTTTTTTCTTTTTTCAAAATTGTGTTTTTTCTTCTTTTTTTCTTTTTCTTTAAAGTTTTAATCTTTTTTTAGTTTGTCTTTTTATGGCAAGAATAGAAAAAGGAAAAAAGAAAAAAAAAAGGGAAGATAATAAGCAAACATAGAGGATAGAAATGCCCTAGAACTACCGGTGAGGTTAGGTTTTTCTTTGAAACTGATATGGTTTTTTTAGATCCTTATTTGAGAAAATAAGAGTACTTCAAACTCTAAACAAAGTTCACTTTAGGATCATATTTGAGAAAGTGATGGTATTTCAAATTCTTTTGGAATTTTCCCTTATTTCAATTAGTTCTGTCTTTTGAAAGAGGTGAAAATATAGGAGGGATATTTTGGCACAAATTCTCGTGTCAACTAAACATCTTGTAATGACCCAATTTTGTGTGGACTTGGCCGCAAAGGCAATTTTTTTCCACATCTTGCCGTGACGTAATCCAGCAACCACTTTAGTTCAAAATTATCAAAATTGGTATCGAAGGTTAAATTTGACTAAAAAAATTATGAAAATTAAAGGATCTGAATAGAGATGTTAAAGTTCAATCACTCAACTAAAAAAGTACGTATATTAAGGGAAGAAAAGTAGAATCACCTTTAACGGGTACACTGCTCCTTTTGAAACTGCAAGCAGGTTTTCTAGTCAACCTTTCTTCTTTCTTGTCTCTCTTTTTTTCCCCTTTAAAAGGAGGAGATAAAGCTTGCTAGACAAAACTTTCTACTAGTTCTTTCAATTGGTTCCACAAACCTTTATGTCTTTTGAAGGTGGAAAATAAAGATGCGCACTTTGGCACTTTATATAAGTTTCCTGTGGATTGAATTATTACACTCAACCTAAATATTTGTGAAGGAAAGAAATTTTGGCACTAACTTGTCCCCAAGAGCAAGTCTTCTTTTCCCACTTCGTACTCTTGAACTATTCGACGTACATGTCAGCTCAAATTTATTAGGATCGGTGGCAGGGTTTGTACTAGATTAGATTAATAGAAAGTTCAAGACCTTAACCCAAAAAAAGCACATAAATTAAGAGACGAAAAGTCAAATTTTCCGTCGAAGAGATAGTGGATTCACACTGCTCGTCTTGGAATTCCAGGCAAGTTTTCAAATCAATTACTTTTTCCTTTCCTTTCTTTTTTCCCTAGTATAACGTGAAGCCAACGTTTACTAACCAAAGTTTCGCGGGGATGGAGTAGTCCATTACTTTACAATTTTCATTAATTTATGTTCATTAAGCATGGAAAGGCCCGTGACATGCTCTTTATGAATCAATAGGTCATGGAAAAATTTGTCCATGACCACACTAGCCATGCCATATAGGACAGCCGATGTCCACATAAGTGTTATCCGGGTAAAATTAACCAGATGAATTTAATTGCCAAATTGTGAAAAACGTTTAGAACTCAATTAGCATGAGTTTAAAAATTCACAACCAAATTATAAAAAGCATAATAAGTTTAGGACTTTTCAAACCATTTTTCCCTATATTGATAAATAACATGAAATGGCATAATATTCTTTTCAAGAAACTGTCGAACCTTTTATAACACCAACTTGACACGTCGCATTTGAATTTTCTAATTCATTTGTGTAATAGATTATCCTATATCGTTATGACATGTCAGAGTCATATGAATTTACCCATAATTTTGTAAAGGATGATTCAATAGAAACATATTCCAACATCACAAAATTCTATAGAAAAAAAAAAAAAACCTTTCCAATGATTTGAAATAAAGTTAAAGAGTTCATATGTGTAGGTTTTTAAACATTCAGACTGATCGGTATAAAATAATAGTTATATTTTTTTTAAAAAAATAAGCACAAAGGACCTACTTCTAAATACAAGTTTATGAGTCAGTTTCAATCTATCACTATTGTCGTTAATTTAGTACAAACTTTAATAAATTACAAACTTGTCTCTCCTCTTTTGCCATATTTTTCGTCATTTCTTATTAAATGAATCAGCAAAAATATAATCCTTTTTTTCTCATCATTCTAATAACCAATCTTGCCCTGCACTTCACAGGGTGAGACGAGGATAGAGATGGGGACTTCGGCCCCTGCTCATTCAGATTCTATAAATTGGATTTTATGCTCAATTCAAGAAAGTTTTGTTAAAATCGTTGATTTTTTTAGATTTTGTATTTATGTTTATACTCATAAAACTAAATCACTTGTTAAATTATATGCTCCTTAAGCGAAGAATTTTACATTTAACTTAAGATGATCTCTACGAAAATATCTTTCATGTAGGATACCATATTAGTTTGAAAAAAAAAATAGTTTCAAAAGCTCTTGGTAACTCACTTAAATTGCAAGCTAATGTCTGGAAGAGCATAGGGAAGTGGCAATTCCTTGGTGACTAGAACACAAATACAAATTTTCCAAGAAAAGCATGAACTTGATACAATTACACTCAAAATTGACATGTTTTCATTCATTTTAAATAAGAAACAATTTGTAATCAATCACATCATAACATTGGTCTACCGATACAAAATGACATAAATAACCGACACAAATATCTTGACATGACACGGATTGCTAATGCTCTGTTATGAAAGTTCGACCAAATATACATTCAAATGAACAAAAGCGAGGCCCTTTCTACCTGTGAACAAAGAGAACCTTTACTCCAATCTCCATGGTTTCCATGGACAACAAAAAATTTTACGTCGTCCACCATGTCTATTAATTGGCTGTTCAATAGTATCTACTCATCTCAATTATGTTATGTATGTTACGACAGAATATCCATTCATTGCTAATGCATATATGGATAGACATAGGTTAGAATCTTCAGAAAAATTATAATTTTCATGAGCAAGAAAACAACATCTCCATATTACTATAGTAAATAAACATAGATCAGAATCTTCACATATGCATGTATAACTTTTCTCAACAAGCTACTTAAAAGATAGGGCATTAAATATCTAGCTGCATATTTTCTTGTCTACAAGGGCTTTCCCCATCTTTTTCCATCCTTTTGCCATTTTCTTGGAGTAGCACAAGAACCACATACTCTTCTCATCAATGATCAAGTTCTCTATCACAACACCAACCAAAAACCCAACTCCGGCGCCAACCAGCACGATTCTCCAATCCAGGTTGAAGAGACACTCTTCTTCATTATCCACTTTGAAATATGATGGTGGTGGGGGAGCGTTCTCACCATATGTGCATTTATTTGGCAAGGGACTTCCACACAAACCATCATTCATCGCAAATGAACTATTCCCGAACGTATCAAATTGCGTTCCATGTGGTATTGGTCCTGATAGACGATTGTGAGAGACATCAAAAACCGAAAGAAATGTGAGGCGTGCTAGTTGTTGAGGAATCTCTCCCACAAGATTGTTCCAAGAAAGATCCAGAGATTCGAGCATTGTCAGGTTGGCCAAGGAAGGAGGGATGCTACCATTGAGGAGGTTGTTTGAAAGGTTGAGCATGCGAAGTGATTTTAGATCTCCAATGAGTTCAGGAATGAACCCTTCAAACTCGTTGTTGGAGAGGTCAACTGCCATGAAGAGATCTGGAATCTTCGCATATTCCCTTTCCATGCCCTTACTCATCAATTTCATTGCATAAACAGTACTTATGCTAAATGAAACATTAGGAACCATTTTATAAACATCCAAATATGCCAATGCATCTTGACCAACCATGACCTTCATGGCGTGGCAACTCTTCAACAAGTTGGAAGGAAATTTGCCATTGAAGCCGTTGTTGGAAATGTCTAGGATGTGTAAACGGGTGAAGTTGAGCTCGCTTAGACCAAATTCTATGGGACCATGAAAATTATTGGACCGCAAGCCAATTACTTCTAAGTAGGCCAGTTCCGATAGCCAAAATGGGAATGTATCATTAATTTGGTTGTCACCAAGATTCAAATACTCCAGCAAACTGCAATTTCCTAAAGATCTCGGAACAATCCCACTTAGTCGATTTTCTCTAAGGTCAATCATCCTCAATGCACAATCATCTAAGAAAACGTGAGGAATCATGCCATCGAATTTATTTCTCGCAAGGTTCAATGAAATCAAAGGATGAATGCTTCCCAAACAAGGAGGAAGTGTGCCATTCAAAGCATTGTTGGACAAATCGAGCACAGTAAGAGAGCTCACTTCACATATGGATGTTGGAACTTCCCCAAATAGGATATTGTTGGAGATGTTGTATACCATGACCGAGGGAGGTGGGACAAGGAGGGTTGTTTTTAGCAAGTTAGAACTAATGTCCAGATAGTTCAAGTTCGGCAAAGGAAGATCGGTTTGGTTTTTTTCGAAGCCGGTTAATAGATTGTGAGAAAGATCTATATACACAAGAGATTCTTTGCTATTGTTCCACATCCATCTAGGAATAATCCCTTGAATTCTGTTGTATTGTAGGCACAATACCTTCAATTTGCTTAAGTAGCCTATAAACCGTGGGAACTCAGTCAAGTTGCATGAATTCAAGTATAAGTAGGCAAGCTTTGATGTAGTGGCATTGACGAATGACTTGGTGAAAGATATATTGCTATAAGACAAAACTAATTCTCTCAAGTTCTTGAGTGTGAATAGATCATTTACATCAAGAACACCATTGAGATTAAGCGACTTCAGGTAAAGCATTTTAAGATCCTTCAGATTTTGCAATGTGCTCAGAATATCACCATGCAAGTCATTGTAAGAAAGGTCGAGAAAAGTCAACTGCTTCAGGTTCTCAAATGAAGATGGAAATCCACTACTTAACCAATTCCCTCGAATTCTGTTGTGTTGTAGGGATAACTCCTCCAATTTGCTTAAGTAGCCTATAAACCGTGGGAACTCGGTCAAGTTGCATGAATCCAAGTATAAGTAGGTGAGCTTCGATGTAGTGGCATTGATGAATGACTTGGTGAAAGATATGTTGTTGTTGGACAAATCTAAGATTCTCAAGTTCTTGAGTGTGAATAGATCATTCACATCGAGAATGCCATTGAGATTAAGCGACTCCAAGTTAAGGTATTTAAGATCCTTCAGATTCCGCAATACCCCTAAAATATCACCGTGCAAGTCATTGCCAGAAAGGTCAAGATAAGTAAATTGCTTCAAGTTCTCAAATGAAGATGGAAATCCTCCGCTTAACCGATTGCCTACCAAACAGAAAGATAAAAAGACACAAGACAAAGGAGCGTTAGTTACCCCATCAATTTCAATTTCCTTTTTCTCTTTGGCTAAATAATCTCCTCGCCTGAAAATATTAGGTCCAAGTCATTATGCACTAGCCCACTCAAACAATTAGGCATTGGAGGGGCCCACCGTCAAAAATTGGAAAGTCTCTCTCGCTTTCCTCCTCTCTGCACCGATCTTTCGAGCTCCACTACTACTCGCTCCCTCCCGGACCTCCGCCAAAACCCCTGCTGCAACGGCCACGAGAAAAACCAGAGATAGGGACTTCCTCCGCCTCGAGGCCTACCTCAACAATGCTCTCAAGATCTCTAGGTACGCCACAAAAATCATCCTATCCTCCTCCCTCCTTCCCAAAACCCTACCCCTCCATCGCCTTGGGAGCTTCGAGTCCAGTGTTGGCTTGAGCCGAAAGGCCTTCTAGTTCGGCTAGTTGTCGAGGACGTGAACGCTCTTTGGGCCTTGCACCTCGACTCTGGGCAGGACCTGATCGTCTCCTTCATCGCCTATGGTGGCAAGGGGACATACTACGCCATCGAGTAGTTCTTCTGATTGGTGAAATCGGGCTTCATCGATGGCCACCGCTCGCGTGTTTGATCAACGCGTAGGCCGAGTTCTTCGAGTACAGTGGGAGCATCAATATGAAAATTAGGGATTTGAGAAGGTTGTAGGAGGAACGTTGATTCGACCATCAAGATCATGATGTCTAGGGGGATTAATTGAGGAAGTATTTTTTTTTTCCCTTTTAGTCAAAAAATTGAGGAAGTTGAGGGAGAAGAAGTTGATGAAGAAGCTATTTGTGGTTCAGGACCTGGCTAAACTTGTCGAGTTAGAAGGCCTTCCGGCTCAAGCCCTTGATGGAATCGAAGCTCTTGAGGCGGCAATAGTAGTTTTGCTCGTGGTTAGCAACGGGGGTTTTGGTCATGGTTGGGGTGGGAGCAAGCAGTGATGGAGCTCGAAAGATTGGGTTCCATGGAGTTGTAGATGGAGGAGGAAAGAGATCCGTCCGAACCGGCAAAGAGAGACTTATGATGGTGGGCCCCCATAATGCCACTTGTCGTCCACTGAGTGGGTTAGTGCATAGATGACATGATGTCACAATTGCACTTAATATAATGAAAAGGAAACTATTACCTGAAATGTCCAAGACGGTGAGTTTGGTCAAGTTGACCACCCACTCCAAAGAATCATCGCTCAAGTTATTGGAAGAGAGTTGTAGCATTGATAGCTGGGTAAGATTAGCAAAGGAAACAGGGATTTGACCTTGCAAGTTATTGTAAGAGAGATCTAGCACCGATAGTTGGGTAAGATCAGCGAAGGAAATAGGGATTTGACCTTGCAAGTTATTTCCGTGAAGGTTCAGTGCAGTGAGATGAGAAAGATTACCCATTGAAGAGGGAAGCGATCCTGAAAAATAGCAACCCCAGGCTACTAACTCATTCAAGAGACTAAGATTCCCAATTGAAGTGGGTATTTCTCCTGAGAAGTTGGTCAAGGAAAGGTGTAAGGATTTTAATGGAGAACCCCAATGCGGTTTGGGAAAAAACCCAGAAAGGTTGGAATTGCCAGCAACGGAAAGGACTTCCAAGTTTGGCAGCTGAAAAATGCTGACTGGAAAGTTTCCACTCAATTCACAATATTCTAGCCTGAGCAATGTCAAGGAAGAGAAATTTGCTAGCATAGGTAGGAAAGGTGATAATGAACTTACCCAAGAAAGATCAAGTTCTTTTAGCCCAGTCAAGTTATGAAAGAAGTCGCCCATGTTGGGCATATGAAGTGTCTCATCCCTTGACAAATCGAGAGAAACTAACTTGGAGAGTTGCGAGATATCGTGAGGGATTTCACCATAAAAGTCGGAGGAGGAGAGATTAAGGTATTGTAACTTTGAAAGATTGCCGAAGCCGTACGGAATTGAAGAGAAGTTGAAGCTGTTGAAAGCGAGATTGAGCGACTCCATGTGAACGAGTCGAAAGAGAGTGGCGTTAGGACTCATGGTGCCTGAGAGACAACTGCTACTGAGGTTGAGGGCGATCACTCGGCCGGTGACTTCATCACATTTGACGCCGTCCCATGAACAACAATCTCTACTTCCATCCAGCGACCAAGAATCGACTTTTGAATAAATGCATGGCCAACCTGTCGTGTTGGTTCTGAAACTTCTCTTGAATTCCATTAAGGCAGAATTCTCGTCCGCATGACAAAGTACCTCAGCAAACCTAGTACGAAAGAGAGAAAGCAAGAATATCCAAGTAAGCAGCAGATATAATGATAAGGCTACCATATTTTCTACTTTTGTTTCTATTCTTTTGGTTACTGAAGTGAGTTTTCGAGGGAGAGTGCGACATTGAAGGTTTTTATAGGCAGCAACAATTGGTTCTGGTAATGGAATTATCTTGCTACTTGGCCATTCATAGTACTTGACCTCAAAACTTTAAATGATTTTACGTATGCCTTCTGTATGGATTTGAAAACTGCAGGATCTTAGACGTATAAACATTTCTTTTATTATACAGGGCACAAGCGCAGTGGCATAGAAGAAAAAAAAAAGTCGTATGTGCGCATGTGCACGAATGAACAGAAACAGAGAGAGTTATGTGCGTGTGCATGTATGTGAACAAAATATATATGAGCCATGATTAAATTTCTTAACAACCTAATGTATTTTTGCTATCTATAATCCATATTGTTTTTGAATGAACTTTTCTTCAAAAAGGTTGGCTTAGTTTTATTTTTATGCTGCATTAGTGTTATCTTTGTTCATCTTTTTATTTCGTAAATCTTTCTATTTGATTCAAATTTATAAAAAGAGCAGATACGGCTCTAGAAGGGGGCAACATGAAGACATTGATTTTATGGAAAAATCTTAAGTCGTACACCTCATTCAAGACTGCAACACTAAACTGAGGGCTACGAGGAGGGTAAAAACTTGCTATTCTTCAAGCTTTCATTAGCCATTATTAAGAGACATTAGACAGCGAAAGAAATCACAGTAAAAACAGTACGTTAAGTTCTTCTTTGACCGGACAATACTCAAAAGCAAGCGTCCACGTAATTTCCGAGGGAGAAATAATTTCTCTTATTTTGAGGTAACTTCTATCTACAATTCATGTTCTAATTGGTTCTGGCAATGGAATTATCTTGCTACTTGGCCATTCATAGTGCTTGACCCCAATACTTTAAACTGATTTTAGGTATGCCTTCTGTATAGGTTTGAAGACTGCAGGATGTTAGGCACATGAACATTTCTTTCATTATATAGGGCCCGAGAGCAACAGGGGCTTGGCATTCTCTTTTTTATCTATATTTCATACTTTATTAAAAGTATCCATTCTCTTCTTTCAGCGACGTATTGGAAATTAGCGACAAGCTTCTAGGTAATTGTTCACGTCCTTTGATTTGATTCATAACTTCAGGGGTAAATTTCAAGTACAGAAGTTCTTCATAGTTGTTTGTTCATCCATATGGATAGCCTGTGCATACCTCCATCTATAAGCCCATTTGTGGACTCATGTCTCTCTAACTTTTATCTTTGCTTGGATGGACGTTCACCAATAAACTCACTTGTACATCTGTCCCCTCCCTACACTTACCAAAAAAAAAAAAAACCGATTTTGTTTTGGGATTCATCAAGTTTAACACTGATTTTCTCAGTCATGGTTTCATTTTTAATTTTTAAGTAGCGATGTTTCTCTCTTAATTATATCATGTGTGCTTACATGTGTCTAACACAATTTGTGCAAATGCTAGGTAATAAATGTAAATCAATTTAGAATTTTTATAATTTTGCATAATATAACAATAACTTGACCAAAAAATATTGATAAATATTATCTCAATCATTAGTTAAGTGAATTTTACTGTAGGGCTGATGTGATCCACGATGGGGATGACTTTGATCTACCGATGCAAAGGCCAGACCATACTTTCTCGGAAATGATGGGGAGACTCCAGAGTCCAAGCATAGATGAGGCATCATTTGTCAAAAAAGCTATAATTGAAAATTCACGTGGAAACTGAAAATTTTGTCGTGCCGTGCTCGCCATTCATTGCTAGTATTATTGGTACAGTCCCCTTCCCGTTTATTTTTCACATAGAAAAGAAAAGAAAAAGACACTTGACAAACCTCAATAAAGAATTTTCTTCCTTATGACAAACTAGTTGTACCAACCTAACCAATGGCATTGATGTAACACTTCCCCATCAAGTGTTGAGCTGCCCAAAGACGCGGGTTCTTTTTTAGGTTCTTTGAACCTTCAGTCAATGAAATCAAGTTTACGTCCCGTCGTTTAGTGATCAAGAAGGTCTTAAAGGAAGATTCTACCCTTCTAGCATTTACCCAAGTCAAGAAGAATTTTCGAACATTAGTCGATGGATCTCCAGGGGAATTTGGCCACCAGAGAAGAGTAGAGTACTTAGACCTTTCCTTCAATAAATCCAAGGGGGTCATTCCTAGATGAATGAAGAACATTAGCGAAACAAAAGGCCTCTCTCATCACATAATTTGTGCCACTGCCATTGAACCTTCCATTATTCATTGTGTCTCCAAATAAGCAAAGCTGAAAAAATTACCCAATGATGTATTAGGAAATGAACCTAAGAAATGACATCTACCGACTAATGACTTATTTAGGAAACCGAGGTTTTCCCAAAGATAATAGTTCCAAGAGATTACCCCAATATATTTCCGGAAAAAACCAAAAAGGAAAACACAAGAGACTAGTATGCAACCTCGTGTCCCAAAGAGAATAATTTTTTCAGGAAATTACACCAATTGTAATCAATTCACGTTGACACGACCCTCGGATAAGGTCAGAGGATGACTTAAAATAAGAAGCTTTTCTTTATCTCAACGCCTTGTACGTGGAGGCAAACAATTTAACTGTGGCATTTCCATGAAGGAAAACATTTACAGTATTTTTCATGGTGATTTGTTTGTGGAGGTTAATTTTTTTTCCACGTCAAACTCTAAAATGATTTGATTGCCGCATTCAATTAAAAGATTTATGCAAGTTTAAGGAATTGATTCATTGAATTAAAAGTTCAAGAACTCGATTGAAAAAAGAAAGTGTAAATTAAGGGAGGAAAAGTAAAACTTTAGCGCTCGCTCATGGTGGACCAAAACAACGGTGCGCTGCTCATTCTGATGTACTTTTCTAGTCAAAAGTTGTTTCTTTTTTATTTATTTATACATCTCTTTTTACCCCTTGTACGACGGGAGAATAAAAAGCTTCCTAGACAAAACTTTCTTTTGATTTTTTAAAGTGTCTTTTGAACAAGGCGGAGGAAACGCGTTTTGGTATTTCATGTAGTTTCGCCTGTGGATTAAATAATTACACTCAAACTTAATATTCTTTAAGGACTCATATTTTGACATTGACTTGTGTGCTCGGACATTGGCATGGTTGATTAGAAAAATTATGCAAATTTAAAGACTTGATTAGATAAATTCTAAGAACATGGACTTGACTGTAAAAAAAAAAAAAATACTATGTTTGAACTTATCAAAATTTGTGTCTTTTGAAGGTTGAAAATAAGGACACGCATTTTGGCACTTCATAGAAGCTTGGTGTGGACTGAATTATTATACTCAACCTATATATTCGTTTGAGGAAACGCTTTTTGACACTAGTCCACAAAAGCAAGTTTGTTTTTCCCACTTGGTACTCTAAAATGGTCCGACAGACGTGTCAATTCAAATTTATTAGAGTCAGTTCTAGGGGCTAGATTTGATTAGATAAATTGAAAGTTGAAAAGACCTTAACCAAAGAAAGCACAAAAATTAAGGGTCAAACTTTCCCTTCAAGAGATAGTGGACGGATGTTCCCACCGCTTATCATGGAATTCCAGGCAAGTTTTTTAAATCCACCTTTTTTCTTCTTTTTCCTTTCTTTTCTTTTCACTGGTACAACGTGGATCCGACGCTTCCTAGCCAAAGTTTCACGTGGATGGGCTAGCCTATAACTTTACAAATTCATTAATTTGTGTTCTAAGGCACGCCCTTTATTAAGCATGGAGAAGCCCGTGACATGCTCTTTATGAATCAATAGGTCGCAGAGGATCACCCTTACTTGATAAGCAATGTATTTATCAAACTCAAAAACGAATAGGAAAGAGCAGATTTTATTCCGCTCTATACTGAAAATCAATGTGCAATGGCATAATAATTTTTTTTTCAAAGAAATCATCAAACCT
This sequence comes from Eucalyptus sideroxylon, assembly GCA_014182405.2. Taxonomy (NCBI): domain Eukaryota; kingdom Viridiplantae; phylum Streptophyta; class Magnoliopsida; order Myrtales; family Myrtaceae; genus Eucalyptus; species Eucalyptus sideroxylon. The sequence continues at coordinate 41,624,200 of CM024552.2, forward strand.
TTCATAACACCAACTTAGCATGTCGTGTTTGGACTTTCCATTTCATGCGCATAACAGATTATTCTATATCTTTGTGACATGTTGAGTCATATGGACTTTCTCATAATTGATAATTTGGTAAAAATCTGTTTCGACATCACAAAATTCTATAAAAAGAACTTTTCAGTGATTTGAAATGAAGTTAAAATTTTGTATATGTAGGTTTTTAAAAAAATTCACTGTTCAGTATTAAATAATTGTTATATTTAAAAAACGCAAAGGTCATTTCTAAATTCTTATAAATCATTGACTTTTCCTTAGTAATAATTCCTACTTCTAATTACAAGTTTGTGAATCATTTTCAATCTATCACTAATGTCATTTATTGGTACCAACTTAGTAAATTACAAATGTATCTCTCCTCGTTTGCCATATCTATTCGTTGTTCTTATTAAATGAACTAGCAAAAATATAATCCGTTTCCTCATCATTCTAATAGCCAACCTTGCCCCATACTTCGCAAGGTGGGACAAGGATGAAGGTGGAGAATAACAGAATTATGTTAAACAAATCAAATCAAGTTACATCTAGAACATAGGAATATTGTTCCATTCCAAGTGGGGCCAAAGCCCAGTGGCCATCCTTCCAAAATGGAAGGGAGGTGGGGGGTTCGAATCCCCACATTCTCAAGGAAAGTTGAGGTGATGACGATTTAATTTCAAGTGTAGGTTTCAACTCTCACGCCATGCAAGGAGGTAAGGCAAAAGTCTGAGAGTGAGAGTTAGTATAGGAGAAGAGTAGGACCGACAAAAAAAAAAAAAGTTGGGCCAAAGTGACTACCCAACCAGGCTCATGACAACACTCTTGCCTATTAAGTAGTAAAAGCCCATTCGAAGAGGACTAAGATGATATGAACGAGTAATTAGTCTTTCAATTTGGTATTAGTCCAAGTCATTTATTCTTACAGAGCAAAATGAATGAACTAGTAGTACTCCTTTTTTCCACGACAATGAAGTCCATCTTAGATAGGTGAATTGCAAACGCGAGAAATTCTCATGTACAGACAAATTGAGTCGAATACCAAGGTGGATGACCCTAAAATGAATTATGTATTCCAATTGTTATTCTTCAACTGTCGTGTTAAACTCTTGGGTCATGCCTCAATACTTGGTATTTGTTTATGCTGTGCATAAATTATGTGATTCAACTTCTTCAGTTGCATCAAATCCTCCCCTTTAACAAAGGCTAAGAAAATAAGAGGTGTATCGCCAACCGTCAACGATAACATAAGCAATTAGAGCAATACTCGGAGAATTATGACGGAGAATTTGAGGCACTTGTCATGCCTATGATCAAAATCCTTGCCGTGTAGGTGAAGTCGACGTTTGTATTTCATCGACTTCGTGTTTAGCGTAAGTCATCAACTGCACCTTGACTCGAAAGTCATCTTCCAAGTCTTCCTCTAGTTGAGAATTTGGGGCGGCCACATCAATTTGCACGTCACACACATCTTCTCAATGTAATCTTGTACAAAATTGCCTGTACCCCACTTGTTTATGGATATCTATTGGTTAAAAACAAAAGTTTAAAAAAAAAATAGTACAAAGTATAGCAATTCTTTTGTATCACGCCTCTTAATGTAAGTTTCGGCTTTGCAACTTGAATTTTGAGTTCTACCAACAAAACCCATTATCGTAACTTTCTTTTTTTGTAATTTAGCGGTGAAGTGGTATCAGAGGCGCTTTCGTGCACTTCAATTAGTTCATTTTGTTAGGAGATCTTAAGGGTGCATTACATCATATACACTTAGTAGAATTGGGATTTTATTTCCAAAGTGCTCCCAATAAGGTTTAAGGGGAAAATTACCAAAAAAGTCATAAACCTATTGCAATTGTACCAATTCTAACTTATTTTTTTGACCAATTGAGTCCTAAACCTTTTACAATTATTCTTGATCAGTCCATCTGGCCAAAATTAGCCGGCCAACACTGATGTGGTAGCTAGCCAGCGCTGGTGAGCTTTTTTTAATAACATTTTATTTTTTGAAATATTTTATTTATTTACTTTTCCTTTTTCCTTTTTCCTTTTTTTCCCTCCTCCCTCCTCCTTCCTTTCGTCAAACTAAGGTGATCCGGCAGGCTCACCTCGCTAGTTAGCGAGCTGCCCGGTGATGGTGGGGTGAGAGCCCTCGCCGAATCCTGGTGAGGGCTCGCCTTGTGGTCGCCGGGCGAGGTGAGCCCTTGCCAAACCTAGCGAAGGTCATTTGCCGTCGCATCTAGCGAGGCCTCCTCGCTGGATCTAGTGAGGGCTCCCCTCGTTGTTGCTAGGCCGGGCAAGGCGAGCCCTCGCCAGTCCGGTGGGGTCTCGCCTCGTTGTCGCTGGGTATGAGCTCGCCTCGCGGTCGCCGGGCGAGGTGAGCCCTCGCCGATTCGGCGTGGGGGGCTCACCATCGCATCTGGCCTCACCTAGCGGCCGCGAGGCGAGCCCTCGCCAAGATCTGGTGGGGGCTTGCCCCGCCTTCGCTAGGCGGGAGCTTGCCAACTAGCGAGGTGACTCGGTCGATTGCTAGAGCTAAAGGAAGGAGGTGGGAGGAGGGAGGAGGGAGAAGGGAAAAAAAGTTAATAAAATTAATAAAATATTTCAAAAATAAAATATTATTAAAAAAAGTTCATCAGCGCCGGCCGATTGTCATGTCGGCGCTAGCTGGCCAATTTTAGTCGAGATGGATTGATCGAGAATAATTGTAAAAGTTTAGGACTTAATTGGTAAAAAAAAAAAAAATAAGTTTATGATTGAATTGGCACAATTACAATAGATTTATGACTTTTTTTGGTAATTTTCCCAAGTAAAAGCCCAATTCTACAAGAAAAATAGAAAATTTCTGGCCATCTGAACCAACTAAATAGAGATAAGACAAAGATCAAATACGTATTTTATGGATTGTGCATGATCAGTACAATCATATGTTAAAACATTAGCTTTCTCAAAAAAAAAAAAAACTATAGAATGACCCTTGTTTGTCAATTCAAAGTGGCAAAAGTGTTTTTGTGGTTCTTTCAATTTTGGCCTATATGTGGGAAAATAAATGAGATGCCATTTTAATGGACCAATTATGCAATCATGATTGCACCCGAACCATTAGTCACAGCATGAGAATGTCAGGTTTTCTTGTATTATCTAAACGTGGGTTGGACAACATTGTGTGAACACAAATGATTTAGTTTCACCATTCCGTCATATCAACAGATCAAATATTACTTATAGAATAATGATTTCAATATCAATCCATATCTCAAGACTTTGCCCATGCAAAGCACGAGTCTATAGACAAAATTTAGTGCCATTGTCTTTTCAGATGTGTCTAGTGCATGAATCGCCCAAACAGAATGAAATTTCAACGCTCAAATTGCTTATCGTTGCCTACAAAAGCTTCTCCATTGAAAACGAAATCTACCAAAAAGCAGTAAGAACAAAACAAAAATATGGCCCCCTCATTATTTTCCCTGTTTTGTACTATGATCGTTTTCCTCCCTGCATTTCCTACTTCCATTGCTAATTATCTTGTATGGCATTGACTCTTCATTAAAGGGGCGATTACTCATCAAATATAAAATATATGAGATTATTGTTTTTTTGATGTAAATATAATAAATTTATCCACCCATAATTTGACACACGAGTAAATCAACTAAACAAATATCTCGGGAACAGCTAAAGTACAAGAATCTCAACTCTCAGATGCTTTCTACGGCAGTCCATCACCATATATTTACGAGTATATGTGACTGTTGTTTCACATGCTCATAAACGCCGAACACCCTTTATCTTCCAAGTCGTTCCTTGACTTAGTTTTATCAATTCCAGTTGTTTTTCATTTGGGCAGCCCCGCCGACAGATGTAAAGGGACAATTGCCAGTTTCCCGTTATGAGACCGGGCCTGGGATTCGATTAGGCGGCCCAATCGCGGGCTGAAGGCCCATTACGTAGCGGGCCCATTTCTCTCCGGATTCCAGCCCCTCCCCTCGCCCAAGAAAGCACGTCGACCTTCGTCCTGGCGTCGCTGGCTCATCGTGCTCGGGGCTCGTGCTGACGGGTATTTTCTCTTAAAAAGGGAAAAATGCGGGTTGAGTTTCCAGTAGAATTCCAACCTGTCTGGAAGTTCACCTGAGCTGAGCGCACACCTTCTCTTCCGCTCCTTCAATTCCCCCCACCTTCTCTTCTTCTGTTCGATCTTATCCGTCTCTCTCGGCGATGGCAGCTTCCAGCTCCAGCGGTTCAATCCTGGTGTCCGGCAATGCTCATAGCTCCCGCTTGCATGATGCGATTTCTCCGAATCTCTGTCTCCTCTCCCGTCCGTGTCATTTCTCGCCTCTTGAATTTCTCTTGCTTTGGGATTTGCAGAGGCCGTTCAGCTCCGGTCTGGGTCACTTTTCATTGATGTTGTATGTGTAATATACTAAATTAAGGACACTAAAAATGCTATCATTTTCATATGGTGCTCACCTGAGTGTCATTTTTTTTTATCACTTGAGTGCCATAATTATAGTATGGCACTTACTTGTGTGCGGTTACTTTTTTTCTAATCTCTTAAATATCATATAACTTTTTAATTGATCACTTAAATGTCATAATTTTTTTAAAATGTTTACCAAGTGTCATGCCATTTCGGATTTTCGACAATTGGGTAAACATTTTTTAAAAGTTTTGGCAAATGATTGATTGAAAGTTATGGCACTTAAAGTGATTTTTTTTTATAGAAATAATGACAATGAAAATAAAACGTTAGGGGACTCAAGTGAAAGCGGTACAAAAATTATGACACTTGTAATGTTCTTAATTCCAAGTTTGTGAGTTTAGACTCAATATATCTCACTCTTGTCATTAAATAATACTTAAATTTCAAAAAAAAAAATTTGAAAGCAAAGGTCTTTTCTAAAATCTTATAGATTATTGCCTATTTTCTTAGTAATTCCTACTTCTAAATATATTTTGTGAGTTCAGATTCAATCTATCTCACTCATGTCATTAATCGATATGAATAGTACCCTTTTGTCTCTCCTCTTTTTACTTATTTTTTCGCCATTCTTATTAAAAAGATCTCAAAATTGTTCTCTCCCCTCTTTAAGTTGGAAGTAATCATACTCTTTCGCTTGAGTCAAGCTTCAAGTCACTAGTGCATAGACCAATAAAGAAACTTTGAAAGTGTAGAAATAAATGCAAACATAAATAATGGGTTGAGTCCATATACTTCTCAAGTTAGGGCTTAAAATATATCCACTCAGTCACATAAAGCTTTTATATATTTTGTTTACACATGAACTTTAACTACCCTACTCAATTCTTCACCGCATTGAAAATAAGATGTTGACCCCAATTCCAAAATAAAAATACTACTTGCATAATTCACATTTACCATTTATTTATGTCATGAACCATATCCAAGTCACATGGCTCTTAGATGAGGTTATCATGAATGGTTGTGCACCTGAACAAAGTGTTATAGCCAACCATGTAAAAAAAAATAAAAAATTACTCTTATGGATTGTCCTTAGCCAAATCAATTTAACACCAACATCCAAGTCTTAAACAAGGACCAAGTCTTAAACAATAAGAACATATGAAGACAAACTGCAATAAATTAGTGGGGCAACTTGCTAGTTTTCTTGTTAGATGTAACATCAAAGTCCCACAAAATTCAATTTTGATTGGCCCGCAATAAAACTGTTTCTATGATAGTTGATTTCCATTAACGCTTTGACTTACTTGAATAGATATTTCCATTGGCCGCCAGTGCAATTGCCGGTCATAACTTTTAACAAAAGAACGGACAACACTAATGGGCCTCAGCCTCCAATTCCCAAAATCCAGATTTAATTAGTAAAATCCATTAGCAAATTAATAGAAAGAATATTTTTTCTTCAAATTACTAATATGTCTTTGATGTTGATCTACCCAAATATCTTTGGGAGATTTTCGTTTGAAAAATGTTAGAGTACCCCTAAGGCACTCGTCAATAGTCATTAATTGTGCTTTGATAATATTAACATTACGATATGTTCGTAATGGATGCAATTGAAATGCACACCTGAAACATAGCTAAATTATACTGCAGTCTTCGACACTATCAACGTGATAAACCTCACTAAAAAATTTCCACAAATTCCATTTCCAACAGCAGTCTAATATCTGCATGGCAAGAGACGTCAAAAGAAAAAAATAATTCGAACTCACGAAAAAAAAAATGTCAAAATACAGATGGAACTCTCAAAAACCAAGGTCGTATGAAAATTGACTGCGTTAAATACTCATTAAAAACATGCTTTTAACCAAAAAATGAACTGGCCTCACTACTTATCTTCCTTCTCGGCCTCAGCGGCCTTTTTCATCCTCGTGCCCACATGACGTTTGTTCATGCGCTCCACTCGAAGCTTGGCATATGCGTTGAATGATTTCATCTCATCTGTGACCTCCACAAGTTCCACCGCTGCTTCTCTCTTACAATGGGTAGGTAAGTTCCTTGGACTTGAGTTGCATTTGCAAGCTCTTCTGGAGTAGAATCACCAGCCTGCATGGAGAAGGAAGATGAGATGCTTTCAATAAGAACAAGGATCGCACAATATTGATATGAATTTTGTAAGTAGTCAATTTACCTTGAATTTCCGTGCGCGTCTTGGGAAGACAACTAGCTTCGCCTTGTATGTCTTCAGCCTCTGCACATTTGCATGTAGACCTTCCAGTGACTGATTGGCGATGATCAACTGCAATTCCAATTGTTGGAGCTAATTTCTTCGGGATACCTGCTGCCTGAGACGTGCAAAATGCAAGTTAAGCACGAGGCTTGCACCGGATGCTGAAAACTGTAAAAGGATATCCTTGAAGGAAAGAGCAATCAGGGAAGGCGTTTTCGTTGTCATAAAAATACTAGCTATAGTAATTCCAAACCTTTGTGAAAAAAGCATGTTTAGTAAAAATGAAAACATGCCAACTTAACAGACAAAATCTTGATGAAACAATGAAAAGGCTAAAAAATAGTGCCACGTTCCATTTAAAGAGCTAAATGAAGCGAAGGACGCAAGTGATATTGCTAGTACGAGTACCTAGAGGGGGGTGAATAGGTATATAAAAGATTTTTCTTGATTATTGCGCAATACTTAGACAGTTGAAGGATTTGCGATAAGTAATAATCAACGTAAGACTAAGTAAAGGAAAGAGAGAATTGAACACGCGGTTTATAGTGGTTCGTCTTGATTCAAGCCTACGTCCACTCTTACGCACCGACAGCCAAGCGGCTGGATTCCACTATGAACAAAGAGATGTTACAATGTTGATCTTCCTTGATTTCTAGGTGTAGATGATCTACCACACTTGCTCAAGGTATCACTAAGTATGGACACTCTCTGTGTATACGATTTCGCTCGAGAATGAATCGACTAATAATCAAGATGCTTCAGACTCTGGAATTTCTCTATCGATCACATACTTGAACAACTAGAACATCTTCCTTTTTATAATCCTTTATGCCATCATACCCGTTGGCACTTTCCAAAGGAATTCCTCCAATCTACCCATTGGACAGAATCAATCAAGAAGATCATTCGAGCTATTAAAGGAACCTGACGATAGCCCATCAATCATGTTCGCCCATACAATCAGGATCTTAGTTTCCAAGAATAGAACATTCTAAAAATATTTCGTTGACTATTAGATCTTCAATTGATCTAGATACGAACAAAGAATCCGTTATATTTATCCAACCAAAAGATCTTCTCCAGAGAGTAGGACTAAATCCTCAACCATATACTTCGGCTCTGGATTTCCTTCGTTATTGGATCAGAAAGACTGTCAATGAGAATAGTCTTGAGTCTTGAGTCTTGAATCTTGAGTCTGGTGATCAGAAAGTCTTCAGACTTTAAACTAGACGATTTGTAGATATCCAGACTAGACTGATATAAACGTTTTGTCAGCTTCAAAATATTCTGGAAAGATTTCTCCAACAATCTCCCCATTTTTTATGGTGACAAAACTTTCCTATAGATTTGAACCACTTTGACCTGCAAAAACATTTCTCAAGCAATATGGTTATCTCATAAAGATTTAACAAAACAACCAAACTCTGCATCCACAGAAAATTGGTTAGTCTTTCATGAGTAATACCATATAACAACACTTGATATAAATGCAAACAGTCAAGCATCTAAATCCATAGCCAATTCAGTCAAATTCAAGTTCACACCCAAGTTCACTCAAGTCATACTAAAAAACAAACACATTCAAACACAAAAATAAATTTAAAGTCAAAGAAGGTTGGTTGGTTGGTTCAAATTGCTTCTCCCCCTTTTTGTCATCATTAAAAAAGGTGAGAAATGAGTCACGTCTGCTTGGGAATGCGCACGATCTGGAAATCTCCCATGGACTGGACTACACCTTCTAGCCTCTTCAAGTCTTCCCTTAGTTGAGCTACCTCCTCTCCTTTGGCATTGGCTTGAAGTTGTAGAGCGAGGTCTTTCATTTTGTCCTCCAGGGTAACTGAAGATGCTTGTCCAGCATTCTTTATGGCTTGAATCTCACAGTCTAGAGCATAGATTTGGCCACGCATTTCCAGAAGAACATCCATAATACGACGAAAATCTGCAGAATTGTCCGTCTGAGTACTTGCATTTGCTTTCTCCGATGGAGTGAATGCAGACGATGGTGCTTCTGCATAGTCTTGCAGATTTGGTGATGACGTATCGTGTTCTTCTTCAGGCAATTGAGAAGCCTGAAACTCTTCTGAGTCTGTTGGAGATTGTCTTAGACCTTCACTATTGGCAGCATGAGGTGTGGACCTTTGCTCACCAACTCCCCCTGTCTCTAAGACATCAAAAGGGGAAGAGTGATGATCATTCTCTTCTGTGTCTTGATTCTCCTTCTCTCCAGATTCAGCTGCAGACTTTTCTTGCTCTTTTTCTCCTTCTTTTTCAGCTTTTTTCTCCCTCTCTCGCTGCTCTTCTTCTTCTCTGTTCTTGGCTTGCTCCTCTTCTTCTCTCTGTTTCTTCTGTTGTTCTGTCGATTGGGGAATAGAACGTCTGGTCCTTATCAAGGCAGTGATTGTAAGATCTTCCTCCTCATCTTCATCCTCAAAGATGAGAGTTCTCTTCTTTTTGGATGGCGCACCAATGGCCTCCTTCCCTTTTCTCTTTGAAGCAGACGGAACTGGAGTCTTCACTCTGAATTTCTCCATTGCCTTGGAAAGTTCTTGCAGACGCATCTTCGTTAACATCTTCAAACCTACCACCATCTTATCGCACGGTCGAACACAAAGTGTGTGTGGCGGTTCAATATTCATGTGTCTCGAAGATCTTGGTCACCGGACTGGATAAGGCAATTGTCCCTTGTCCTTCGACATTGCTCTGTACATGTGAAAGAGAATAGTGTGAGGAACGAGAGAACTTCATCCCCGAGTTGATTGCGTACATCAATTTTGCCTCGAATTAGACACATCGAGTCTTTGATGTAGATTTGGGCTCGATGCAATTGATCACAATTTTGTGCAGCACAATATTGATGGCACGCATCATTGAATAGATGATTCTTCCCTCTACATCTCTATCTTTGACAAGTTCCAGTGAGGCACGAGCAACTGAGACTTTGATTGGTTGATAGCATCCTCGTTCAACTCCAATTATGTCCGCCAACATGTCTACGTCTAACACATAATCCTGGTCTCGAACACTGAATGAACGTTCCAGTTGAAACACGCAGTCAGTTGAGCATAACCATCTGTGGTATCAGTGCAAAAACGTTCCAGTTGAAACAGAATGAACTTTTCCCTTAAGTTCACATTAACAACATTTAAGAAGTCGAAATCAACACTCCTAGGATTTATCACCCCTCGTTTCAGCAGTCTGAAAAACAAATTCTCCTGTTCTTTTGATTTGAATAACTCCATCCTCTTTCCCTTCACCTTTGCAGCAATACCTATTATAGGTTGAAAATCAATGAACATTTTATCATCGTCGTTCCCATCAGTTAGATTTGGTCCCGACATACAAGGGTCACTGGGAATATTCGCAAGCGCTTCCTCTGCTTTACCCTTGGGAGCAATTCCCAAATCCTCCATTTTCTTCAGAAATATATACTCATCCCCATAATTCTTATCTTTAAGAAAATCATCCATGTATTTCAACAGAGTCCTAGTACTTTTCAACGCACAGTAAAGTTTGTAAATAAACGAGGGTTTTTGGACTCTTACCGGGTCTGCGTCCTCGATTATCTCTTCCCTCGGTTGTTGACCCGCATCAAGTGGGGTAGATGGTGTTGAGTGACGTGGTGAAGAATGAGTCGGGTTCGTTGCTGACTCGATAATTCTTCCTCTTCGAGAGATCGAAGTGGGTAGGTCCCTCCTTCATCCTCTGTGGTCCCCTGTTCGCGATTCTTGAAGACTTCCTCGAAGAAGACATCCTTCTTGTCGCTGAAAGATTCCTTTACTTGCTTTCCCAAGAAAAGATGACAACTTTCTCGAAGATGAACACAAAGTAGAAACCGGATTGGGAGGAGAATGCTTTTTAGGGTTTTGAAGATTGAGAATGGAAACTGTATATATATAACTCAGTTTTGAAAAGGGAAGTTCAATCGGCACAAGGAAAGTGTACGAATACCTTTTTTCGAAATCAATAACTGCCAAAATTAATTCTTTTGAAAAGACAAGTTTTCGTTTTTCACGGAGACTACAAAATAACTGAACGAAAAATCATACATTTTCGAATAACAACTTACAGTCTATAGTCCGTAAGTTTATGTCCGAGTCGAAGATTTAGAGTCTCGAGAAATTAAAGTCGATGATCATCAACTTTCGAGTCCGAAGGTTGGAGAGTCTCTAGACTTTGACTTCTTCGAGCGTCAAAATGTTGAGTCTGGAACGGATAAAATCGAATTGATTTTTCTCCGAAGGCTTTGTGAATATATCCGTTAGTTGACTTTTTGAATCAACAAATTGAATCGAGATTTCTCCATTTTGAATATGATCTCTAATGAAGTGATGTCGAATATCTATATGCTTTGCTCTTGAATGAAGAATTGGATTTTTAGTGAGATTGATTGCTTATTTGTTGTTGTCACATTTGATTTCTGTGCATGAGTCTTCAATCCCATAGTCTTGTAGCTGTTGTTTTATCCATAGAATTTGTGAACAGCAGCTTCCAAGGGCTACATACTCGCTTCGTTGTTGAGAGAGCTACGGTGCTTTGTTTCCTTGAAAACCAAGACACTGCATCCCGCTTCCAAGCAACCGGTAAGTTCTGAAGTACTCTTTCTATCGACTCGCAGCCGGCTAGATCTGCGTCTGAATATCCCAGAAGATTAAAGTCTCCCTTCTTAGGATACCAAAGACCAATGCTTGAAGATGAATCGACGTATTTAATAATACGTTTTGCAGCACTGAGATAGGATTCTCTAGGATCTGATTAAAACCTAGCACAGATGCAAACACTCAACAAAATGTCAGGTCTAGAAGCAGTAAGATAAATAAGTGAACCGATGATGCTTCTGTACAACTTTTGATCAACTTTCTTCCCTTCTTCATCTTTGTCTATCTTCAAAGAGCTTGACATTGGTATATCAGTCTTCTTGCAATTTTCCAATCTAAACCTTTTGACAAGATCATTAGCATATTTTTCTTGGTAAATGAAAGTTCCTTCCTTCAATTGCTTTATTTGAAGACCAAGAAAGAATGTTAATTCTCCCATCATACTCATTTCAAACTCGTCCTACATAGACTTAGAAAATTTCTTGCATAGACTTTCATTAGAGGATCCAAAGATAATATCATCCAAATATATTTGAACAAGTAAAAGGCTTTTGTTTTCCTTTTTGATAAATAAAGTAGTATCTACTTTACCTTTGACAAAACCATTCTGTAATAAGAACTTACTTAGTCTGTCGTACCAAGCTCGAGGTGCTTGCTTTAAACCATACAAGGCCTTTTTTAGTCTGAAGACAAAGTCTGGCTTCTTTTGGTCTTCAAACCCAGGCGGTTGTTCCACATAAACTTCCTCTTGGATAAATCCATTTAGGAATGCACTTTTGACGTCCATTTGGAATAACCTGAAATTTTTATAACAAGCAAATGCAAGTAATAGACGAATAGCTTCTAACCTTGCTACAGGAGCGTAAGTCTCATCATAGTCTATTCCTTCTTCTTGCGTGTATCCTTTGGCCACGAGTCTTGCTTTATTTCGTACGACTTTTCCTTTTTCATTCATCTTGTTTCGAACACCCATTTGGCTCCAATAACAGTTTTACCTTTTGGTTTAGATGTCAATTCCCAGACATCATTAATGTTGAACTGTCTGAGCTCCTCTTGCATAGCTTCGATCCAACTTTCATCAGATAAAGCTTCTTCTATACTTTTTGGTTCAATTTCAGAAATGAGAGCCACAACACTAGACTCTTCACGTCTTTTGGATCTGGTACGAATTCCTTCATTAATTTCGCCAATAATGAGATCTTTGGGATGACTGGATTTATGCTTCCAGTTTCTGGTTGATTTGTCTGGATGATGATCCCTTTCTTTATTTGAATCTTCATGAATTTCTTGATGCTGGTCTTCTAGAGTCTGAGACATTTCTTGAGTTGTCAGCTTTGGAAGGTCTGGAGCAGGTTCAGACTCTTCATACTGAGTTGACTGGATTCATCTTGCGTAGAGTCTTGAAATTTGACATTCATTGACTCCTCCACCGTCTGGCTCTTCTTGTTGTAGACTCTATAGGCTTTGCTTGATGTAGAATATCCAAGGAAGATGCCTTCATATGATCTTTCTTCAAACTTATCAACTTGATCCTTTGCATTTTTCAATATAAAGCATTTGCAACCGAACACATGAAAGTATAAAACAATGGGCTTCTTACCTTTGAATAATTCATAAGGGGTTTTCTCAAGGATAGGTCTTAGAAAGACTCTATTGATGATATAGCATGCTGTTGAAACAGTCAGCCCAAAATCGTGAAGAAATTTTACTTTCAATTAAAAGAGTTCTAGCCATTTCTTGAAGAGATCTATTCTTTCTTTCCACAACTCCATTTTGCTGAGGAGTGTATGGAGAGGAGAACACATGCTTAAATCCAGATTCATCACACAATTTTGTAAAATCTTGATTTTCAAATTCTCCTCCATGATCTGTTCTTATACTTGAGATAACACATCCTTTTTCATTTTGAACCTTTTTAGCAAATTTTTCAAAATACGAAAAGGTTTCTGCCTTACTTGCAAGGAAATATACCCAAGTAAAGCGGGAGAAATCATCCACAATTACTAGGCAGTATTTCTTACCTCCAATACTCTGGGTTCTGGTTGGTTCGAAGAAATCCATATGCAGCAACTGTAGTACATGATTAGTAGAGACATGATTTATTTGCTTAAATGAATTTCTTACCTGCTTTCCCAAAATACATGGTGTGCATGGATCGGACTTTTGATATGGTAATTTGGGTAGACCTCGAACAAGCTGCTTTGATGAGATTTTGGCTAATTGCTTCATATTGACATAACCAAGCTTTCTATGCCATAAGCTCGCTTCATCTTGAATTGAGATTAGGCATTGTGATTCATTTAATTTCATGTCTAAGAGGTAGATATTTCCATGTCTTCGACCTATGAAAGACTGAGTGGAGTCTTTACTGATTCCAGAGCAAATTCCTTCTTGAAAGGAGATCTTGAAACCAATATCACACAATTGGCTAATGCTGAGAAGATTATAGTTGAGTCATTCCACTAGAGAAACATTGCTTATTGTGAGATTTCCAATTTTCACCGTTCCAAATCCCACAATGCTTCCTTTGCCGTTTCCTCCAAATGAAACATTTCCACCGTTTATTTGAACAAGCTTTATGAAGCACTTTGAGTCTCCTGTCATGTGTCTTAAACATCCGCTGTCAAGATACCACTTTACCTTTTTCTTGACGGAGACCTGCATTTAAAAGAGAGTCTCAAGCTTTCTTTGGTACCTAGATTTTCTTGGGTCCTTGGTGTTAGTAGGATAAACATTATTAGGCCATACTTTCTTAACATGCCTCCAAACCATAGGACACTCTTTTTCAAAGTGATCCTGACTATTGTACTTTGAACACCTTAGAGCATTTCGACCTACAGACTTTACAAAAACTTTCTTGAAATGATTTTTGTAAGCCTCTCTCGATGGTCTTTTCTTAATTCTTTCTTTTACTTTAGGAAAATCAATCAAGGAAATTTTTTCCGCTGTCATGCCTAGACCAGACTTATTAAAGTAAGGTCTTTGAACTGAAAGAACTTTTTCAAGCATTTCGGATCCTATCGAAAATTTCTTTGAAATATTTGATAAGTCAGTTTTTAAGAAAACATTTTCTTTCAGAAGATTATCTTCTTTTTCTTTAAGAGTAGAAACATTCAGGTCTAAAATTTTAACTTTTTCTTCTAAAATGGTTTCCTTTTGTTTTAGAGCTGCGTTTTCCTTTTTAAGTTCGGAAATCCTTTTGAAAGAAGTCTTAAGACTGAAACATAGTTCATCAATGTATTTAGAGACTTTGATGGGAATTTTAGAATCACTTACCTCAAATTCACTATCGAGTCGATCCAATCTGAGTCCGAGTCCGAATGTGCCATCGGACATATGTTGGCATATTCATTATCACTTTCTTCACATTCTGTATCACTCCAAGTTTCGGCTTTGAGAGATTTTCAAAACTTCTCAGCTTTTCCTCTTTTCTTCTTCAGAAGAGGACAATTGGGTCTGATGTGTCCATTTTTCTTACATTCGAAGCAGACTACATCTTTGTTTGGTTCCTCATCATCAACAGACTTGGTCTGCTGCCTCTAGAAACTTTGTTTCTTTGAGTTGAACCTTCTACCTTTTCTATTCAGTTTTTTGAATCTTCTTATCATTTGAGCAAGCTCCTCGTCGTCCATATCATCTCATGAATCTGTATCATCAAAATCATCATTTGATTTTAATGCAATGGATTTCTTACCTCTTGGATCTTCGTCTTCATTAATTTGTTCCACTTCATAAGACTGAAGAGTTCCAATTAGCTCATCGACAGATAAAGGCATAATTCTTTGCGTCTCTCTTATTGAAGTCTTTATATGATTCCAATCCTTGGACAGTCCACGCAGTAGCTTGTTCACCTTCATGGGATTAGAAATTTTTTGTCCTTGGTTCTCAAGACCATTGACAATATATGTAAAACGACTAAACATGTCAGTTATAGATTCTCCTGGTTTCATTTTGAAGGCTTCATATTGACCGAGGAGAATGTTGATTCTAGTCTCCTTTACTCGATCTGTTCCTTCATAGGTGATATGTAATCTATCCCATACTTCTTTTGCTGTGACACAAGAAGATATTCTGTTATATTCAGTTGGAGACAAGGCACAATATAAAGAGTAAATTGCTTTTGCATTGAGTGCTTGTCTCTTGTTTATCTCTTCCTGAGTCATTCCGCTGCTCTCAACTGTTTCTTTCCCTCTTTCAGAGGCTGATGCAGTAGTAGGAGTGATTCCTCTTTCCACAACGTCCCATTCCAGAGGATCCTTTGATCGTAGGAAAGCTTTTATCTTGTTCTTCCAGATGTTGTAATCCTTTCCATCAAAGTAGGGTGGTCTGGTATTGCTTTGCCCTTCCACCAGCCCTGGTGCTAGCATACTAGCCATGGATCTTTTACTCTGAAGTAAAACACTTCAAATAAAGTAAGAACACGGGCTCTGATACCAATTGATATTGCTAGTACGAGTACCTAGAGGGGGTGAATAGGTATATAAAAGATTTTTCTTGATTATTGTGCAATACTTAGACAGTTGAAGGATTTGCGATAAGTAATAATCAACGTAAGACTAAGTAAAGGAAAGAGAGAATTGAACACGCGGTTTATAGTGGTTCGACTTGATTCAAGCCTATGTCCACTCTTCTGCACTGACAGCCAATTGGCTGGATTTCACTATGAACAAAGAGATGTTACAATGTTGATCTTCCTTGATTTCTAGGTGTAGATGATCTACCACACTTGCTTAAGGTATCACCAAGTATGGACACTCTCTGTGTATACGATTTCGCTCAGAATGAATCGACTAATAATCAAGATGCTTCAGACTCTGGAATTTCTCTATCGATCACATACTTGAACAACTAGAACGTCTTCCTTTTTATACTCCTTTATGCCATCATACCCGTTGGCACTTTCCAAAGGAATTCCTCCAATCTACCGGTTGGACGGAATCAATCAAGAAGATCATTCGAGCTATTAAAGGAACCTGACGATAGCCCATCAATCCTGTTCGCCCATACAATCAGGACCTTGGTTTCCAAGAATAGAACATTCTAAAAATATTTCATCGACCATCGGATCTTCAATTGATCTAGATACGAACAAAGAATCCGTTATATTTATCCAACCAAAAGATCTTCTCCAGAGAGTAGGACTAAATCCTCAACCATATACTTCGGCTATGGATTTCCTTCATCACTGGATCAGAAAGACTGTCAATGAGAATAGTCTTGAGTCTTGAGTCTTGAATCTTGAGTCTGGTGATCAGAAAGTCTTCAGACTTTAAACTAGACGATCTGCAGATATCCAGACTAAACTGATATAAACGTTTTGTCAGCTTCAAAATATTCTGGAAAGATTTCTCCAACAGCAAGTCTACGTGGAACCTGCCACTTCAATAGCCAAATGTGACTTTGACCGCAGCTAGGAGTAATATACCAGTAAAACAACACGGGCATTAACAATGCTTCATATGCAAAAATGTGGTGAAAATAATGCTGGTCAGAGGGGACCTGCTGTTGGCCGTGGGAATATCTTCACAGCATTTTTTTGCCGAGCTGGGCACAAAATAAAGAGCATCAGAATGCTCTGATAATAAGAATGGCAACCAATTATTTCACTTCGATAGCTAGATAAGTAGTTGAATAACCTAGGCGTCTTCTAGCCTTTCTCGCAGGCTGGTTAAACCAGGTCTCGACGTAATTTTTCCAGTGCTTTCTGAAGTGCCCATTTGGCACAACATTGTTATTTAACCATGACTTACCTAAAAAAAAAAAAAAGACAAGGCTTTTAAGGTTGAGATGGACCTGAGATGTGGATATATCTTATCAGTGAAAGCTATCAAACAGTCAATACATGACAGATTGTGATCCAAACACATTAACGAAAAGTACAGCAAATTTGTTATACAACTTTATAGTTGTATATACAGAAATTAACAGCAAGAAGAAGAACAAAAATCGTTAAAAGAACGCGTACTCCTAATTGCTCAAAATCTGTGTGGAATTAAGTCCCGTAGTAGTTTTCATGTGGTGATCACTTTAAAGGAATTTGAAATAATGAGGAAACGATGAAGGGAATAAAAAGATTGATAGAGCTCGAGAGTGTTTGTTTTGTGGAAAATGATTAGTTTGAAAATTATTTTCTTAAATATGATCGCTTGTATCGTTAATAAAATAAAAAAACAAAAAATTTCTTTATTATTCACGAAAATGTTTAGATTTAAATTGTTATAGGTGCTGAAAAAAATTGTTATAGGTAATGAAAATAGTTTCATTGACTAATTATTTTAAGCGATACAAGTAATTATGTTTAAGAAAATCATTTTCCAAATCATTAATTTTTTTCCAAAAAAAAATGGAGCCTTAATTATAGTTAAATTTTGTGAGTTCTAACCATAGAATTAGATTAATCAACACGGAAGAAAAAAAAAAAAAAAAAAAAAGATGAATAGAAGGTCTAGAATAATGGAAGATATATAAAGGCCTACTAGAGAATGAAGCAAGATGAATATGTTGAAAGAAAAATTGAGCAAATTGAGTGGAAATTGGAGCTCGAATTCTCCCTCCGGGCTTGACCATTAATTCCGATCATGTTATATTCTTTTCACATATTTGCACAAAAGAAAGAGGATCAAACTTGAGAGAGGAAAAAAAAAGTCAATAGATTAATCGCTAACAGCACTTACCAATAGGGTACATCAAGATTTGACTTTAAGGTTCATATCTGTTGACTTTGATAATGGACGAGTTTATCAAGATCGAGGGCTCTGTTGTTAAGTAACATTTTTCTAGATGATCTTACTAACAGGAAAAGGGCCAGTGACCTTCATACAAGTTAACTTTTTTCTCACTTTATCTTAAGGGTCAAAATTTGAATCATGGATCTCTTCTACTTTAAAGAGGAAAATATATAGTTAGGATATATCCGATGTTTATAGATGGAATCCCAACATAGAGTAAAGTTGAACCTTTTCTTCTATTTTAAGGGTTCCTAATTGAGTTGGGGAGATATTTTCTTTGAATATAAACTTCGTAAAGCTAAACATTCTTAGGAACTGTGAGAATTAGTGATATCCAAAAGTAACGAAACCGAGCAATTCCGATTTATTGAAATCCTCATTTTGCAGTTGATGATGAATATCTCACCTACATGAATGACACAATGCATGCAATGATAACAAGGTAGGTGAAGTACCAACATGCGCACATGATGTTTGGGAAGAAAATGTCAAGTTCCATATAGGAATTTCAGAAAAGACAAAATTAGTAATAAGTGGATTCAAGAAATAGCTGTAGTGATGTCAATGGAGTCTGAGATTGAGACTGTTATGATATGTGGAACGATGACTATAGACCACCTAATGAGAAGATACGGGTTTATGATGGGTTAACGAGGAAAAGAGGAGTAAAAAGGAAAATATGGACATAGATTTTATGGAAAAATCTTAAGTTTGTTTGTCTTATTCAAGACTGCAATATTAAATTGAGGTCTAGGAAGAGGGTAAAAACTTGTTATCCTTCAAACTTTCGGTAGCATTGACAGAAAGAAATCATAGCAAAAACAGAACTAAGTTTTTCTTTGACCGGACATAACTCGAAAGCAAGCACCCAAATACATAATTTTTGAAGGTGAAATAATTTTTCTTATTTTGAGGTAACTTCTATGTACAATTCATATCCCATATGGCATAACATACTTTGAAAGGTTAGTGTTTCAATTGTATGAATTTCTTTGATTTGGACTCCCCTTGTTTCAAAAGAAAAATTAACAAATTCATGTGATACGACTAACGTGGCCCCAAACAGCAAGAGATACCATAAAATCAACAATCACAAAATGAGTTGAGTAATAGAAAGTATTAGTTGTACATACATATTGCCAAAACTCATACAAACTAGACTTCCAACAATGAGAACGGTAAACTATTTAAGAATGCGATATACCACATTTACTGGGAGCCTAATCTATAATAAGAAATCAAATTGCAGCTTCACTCTCCACATGTTGTGCAATAAAAGGACTCTAAACTAGTTCTGTTATTCTTCCACCCTCGTCTAGTTACATAAAAATTTTAGCAAGGACAATAAAGAGAGACTCAAAAAACACATATTGCATTACAGATTTAGAATGATGAGGAGATCAGCAGCAACATTTTGAATTGACTCTTGCTTTAACTACCCCTTCACTACCTACATTCCACTATTCCCCTCCCATTTTACATTTGCTGAGCAAACGTTTCTCTATTTTCTGTTGAGTACAATATTGAACAAGATCCTGCAATTATATTAGAAGCAGAATCCTAAATGCCAAGGTGACAAAAAATGGCTTTTACACACTGCCGATAAACATAAATCACAGTCAGGCCCAGCCTTTTCCCATATCGTATAGCAAGCCAACCAGTAACAGACACTTATGCCACAAACAAACAAGCGCGCTTCAAGGAAGATGAAACTCATGGATATTAAGGAGGTTGAAAAACCAGTAACCACCCCCAGCAAGCTTTTCCTATTACCAGTGTGCAACTCTGATATTCCCGGTTAACCAGGATTTGAAAACATCTGAGAACTTGACGATGCACAGGCCATATTAAGTTGTCGACAAACCACAGGCCATATTAAGTTGTTGACAAACCATGATGTAAGTAAGAGCGCAAAAAATAAATATGTACACAATTTAATGTACTCCAAAATATTACTTGATAAGGAGATGGAAATCCAGCGTTTGGAAGGTGAGATCATGGCAAATATGATCATGGATAGCATAAAAAATTCAGATTCTGTATTATCGAAAGAAGTTCAACAACAACTGATCCTTGAGACTGAGATCTGTATTGTTGACCATTTATTAAAATTTTGAGATTAACATGCAACTCAGATAAAAAAACTGTCATTGCTCATTTCTAGCAGAGCACAATAGTGTGCTTCAGAATACTTAGAGAGCAAAGTGAACAAATTTGTGCTTACTTGCCAATTGCCTTAGTACTCCCTTTTTCCACTACATCAAATCCCATCTTAGATAGGTAAATTGCAGACATATGAAATTCTCATGTAAGATCAACTCAAGAGATGAGTCAGGATCAACTCAAGAGACGAGTCAAAACCCAAGCGGGTGACTTGAAGATGATATTCATTCTTTAACTACTGAGTTAAAACTCATTGGATCATGCCTTGATACTTGGTATTTGTTTATACTCTACGTAAAGTAGGTGATTAAATTTTTTGAATTCCATCCATTCCTTCCCACAAGAAACCATCGTAGGTTAAGAAAATAAAAGGTGTATCTCAATCGTTACTGATATTATAAGCAATAAACAGAATAATCATTAAAGTTCTTTACCAAAAAAAAAAAAAACAGAATAATCATTAAAGTAGTATGGAAAATTTGAGGCACTGGTAAACCTATGATGAAAATGCACGGCGTGCAAGTGAAGTCAATATTGCGTTTCATCATTAAGTCCACGTTCAGCAAAAGACGCGAACCACTCCTTGACTCGAAAGAAGTCTTCCAAGTCTTCCACTATGTTGAAAATCTGAGATGGCGGCCACTTCAACTTTGACAACATGGAAAATGCATAAGCATGAATTTGACTATGATCAGAAGCGTGCCTCTTAATGATCAATGCACTTAACGAGGTGTTTGAGCTATGGTTGAAAAATCTGTATTATTTAGAAAAGAAAGTGGGACAGACTCTGAAGTCTGAAGTTGGGCAAGCAATCTTCTCCCTATCACAGGAAATTACATGACATATCAAGACTTTGGGCTATCATTTAGATTGACGAATAGGAGTGATTCCCGGTTCCTAGGAGCATTATCATTCCTAGGATCACAAAAATATTAGACCGTAATCGTCGACTGAATATATTTTCATATTTTATATATCATTACATCATTTTATATAAAATTAATGACAAAGGATAGATGATTACCATCAATTGCAGACAAGCATAAATCTCTCGGAAACTCTTTTCTTTTCTTTTCTTTTCCTTTTAAGCATCAGCGGACCACTATCGTGGAAATGTTAGTTTTGATGTGAAAAATAATCTAGTCCAGACAAGTAAAATGAATTGAATTTCAATCCAACCAAATAAAATGGATGCTTCATCAAAAAATATATTTATATAAGCTAATCACTTCTATGTGACAATATTTTTTGGAATTTAGCAATAAAGTGGTATCGGGCCAGCTTTCATGCAACTCAATTAGTTTACTTTCCTGGGCGATATTAAGAGCATGCTCCTACATATCAACATAATGCATTTAGGATTTTACTTATAAAGTGCCTCCAGCAAGACTTGATACTCAAGACCACAAGTAGAGGAGAAAAATTTTAAGCCATCTAAAGCAGTTGCTTCTGTGTAGCAAGTACAAGTGCCCGAACTAAAAAAAATAGACAGAGAAAAAATAAGTATTGTATTAAATAATTCTGTTGATAATGTGTGATCTGCACAATATTATGTTAAAACATATGCTTTTTCAAGATCCATGTGTCGATCACGCTATTTTCAGATATGCGAATGATATCAAAGACAGACATTTACTTGATGGTCTACATCCCAATGCCTCTTTTCACACATGGCATACGATGTAAGTAGCGCGAACTTCCATTGAAGCGACCGGCCATTGCTATAAATAAAAGCTTCTCAATGGCACTTTACCTAGCTCGTATTAACCAGCTCCAGAAATGAACAAAAGTCATGGCATCCTTACTCTATTCTCGCATTGTCCTTCTCCTAATGATCCATACTTCGCTTGCTAAGCCACTATGCCATCCAAATGAGAGCTCCGCCTTGATGGAATTCAAGCAGAGTTTTCGAATCACCACAGCAGAATTCCGTTGTGTTTATCCAAAGGTTGAATCATGGTCACCAGATGGACATGGAGATTGCTGCTCATGGGATGGGGTCAAATGCAATGAGGCCAATGGTCACATGACAGGCCTTGATCTTAGTAACAGCTGTCTCTTTGGTACCATAACTTCCAACACCAGCCTCTTTCACCTACTTCACTTGGAATCGCTCAATCTTGCTTTCAACGACTTCAACTCTTCCTCGATCCCATACGGTTTCGGCAATCTTTCCAGGTTACAGTACCTTAATCTCTCTGGTTCAGAATTTTCCGGGATAGTCCCCTCAGACATCTCACAGCTCTCGAGATTAACTTCTCTTGACTTGTCTTCTAAGTGGGCATCTCTTGAGATGCCCAATGTAGAGAACTTTGTTCAGAACTTAACTATGCTTAGAGAACTTGATCTCTCTATTATAAACATGCCATCACCATTCCCCCGTATACTTGCAAACTTCTCTTCTTTGAAGTCGCTTGTACTTCGAGAATGTGGATTGCATGGAGAATTTCCAGTAGCATCTTTCAATTACCAAAACTAGAAGTCCTCAACATCAGTTACAATGACAACCTTTCTGGTTTTATTCCAGAACAACAATGGGGTAATCCCCTAAAATCATTGTCTCTTGGGGGCACGATTTTCTCAAGTTCACTTCCCTCTTCACTTAGTAACCTTTATCAGCTTGCTTATCTAGATCTACATGGTAGTAAATTCATGGGTCAAATCCCCACTTCTTTTGCTAATCTTACCCAGCTATCATATCTAGATCTCTCTCAAAATAATTTCACAGGTGGTATTTCACGTTGGCTTGTCGACTTGCCAAAACTCAACTATTTGAACCTTTCAGGTAATATTCAACTAGCAAAGTTTTTTTTTTTTTTAAGGGAAAAATGGAAATGGCATGATTTGATCACTAGCCATACTAACAAGTCTTGTCTCTCTACACTTGGCAGTTAATCAGCTAAGTGGCGCACTTCCATTTTCATTTGAGAACTTGACGCAGTTGGTTGTGCTTGACCTTTCATTCAACAATTGGCAAGGTGAAATTCCAAACTCCTTATGGGAACTCAAGGATCTTGAATATTTGGCACTTCAACACAATAATTTGAGTGGCACTGTGGATTTACACAAGCTCGAGAACTTGACAACATTACTTTTGGACTTCAACAACATATCTTTTGTTAGCAAGACCGAGATCAATGCTGCTCTTCCAAAACTTTCCACCTTAAGTTTAGTTTCGTGCAACTTGCATGAGTTCCCAAGATTTTTAGGCTACCTAAATGGATTGGAGTGGGTAGATCTATCAAACAATAAAATCAAAGGGAGTATTCCTACATGGATGTGGAATGGTAGTAAAGAAACATTGATGAATATGGATCTTTCTCACAATCTTCTAACTGACTTTGGGAGCAGCCACATCAATTTGCCAATGCCCCAATTGACATATATGGATCTTTCTCACAATCTACTCACTAGCTTTTTGAACAAGCAGATCAATCTAGCATTGCCCATGTTGACCTATCTTGACATTAGTTCTAACTTGCTCAAAACAACTCTTCCTAGTCCGCCTCCGTTAACAATATATTACAATATCTCCAACAACAACCTCTTCGGAGAAATTCAGTCAATTTGTAGAGCAAGATCCCTTGCCATTCTTGATTTGTCCATCAATAGTCTGAATGGCACAATTCCTTCATGTCTGGGAAATATTGATTCTTTGACAATTTTGAATCTTGGGAGAAATAAACTTGAGGGCATGATTCCTAATGCTTACCCAAAAGTTTGTGCGTTGAAGATTATTGACCTCACAAATAATCAATTGCAAGGGCCTATCCCAAGATCTTTGGTAAATTGTCCAATGCTAGAGTATTTGAACCTTGGTTACAATCAAATTCATGATGGGTTCCCTTCATGGCTATCGAAGTTGACAGAGCTGAGAGCTATTATCTTGAAATCCAATAAGTTTTATGGTCGAATAGAAACACATCGAAACCAGTTTAACTTCAGCAATTTGCATATCATGGACCTTTCCAACAATGGTTTCACTGGTGAACTTCCTTCTAAGTTATTGCAGAGTTTCCATGCCATGAAAGTGATTGTTGGTCAAGACCAATTGGAATACATGAATACTACTAAAGTGCTCCCTCTTCTCTTGGATACATATGAAAAAGTTGTGGACTACGAAATGAAATTGATGAATAAAGGCACAGAGAGAGAATACTCGAAGGTTCCGTATGCCCTTAAAGGAATTGACCTCTCCAACAACAAATTTGAAGGATGCATACCTAATTTCATTGGAGATTTGAAGTCACTTGTTTTGCTTAACCTTTCAAACAACATTCTCATTTGTTTCATTCCTCCTTCCTTAGCAAATTTGATAGTGCTTGAATCTCTAGATCTTTCTCGAAACAAACTCTCAGGAGAGATCCCACAACAGCTTGCCCAGCTTACATTTCTTTCATCTTTCGATGTCTCTCATAATCAACTATTTGGACCAATACCACGAGGGAGTCAGTTCAACACATTCGGGGCCAGTTCATTTGCCATGAATGAGGGGTTATGTGGAAGTCCTTTGCCAAAAAAATGCACAACGGTTGGGGATGACATACCATTACCAACATCACCGCTTGAGGAAGAAAATGGTGACAAGTCTTTATTCGACTTGGATTGGAAAGTTGTGCTAATCAGCGCTGGAGTTGGCTTTTTGATCGATGTTGTGCTAGGTAACTTTTTCATTGACGATAAGAGTAGGTGGTTCTTGTACTACTCAAAGATATTGGCAAAAAGATGAAAAATATCAAGAAGGCGTTGAAAAATAGGGAGTTGTGGATGCAATTAAATACTTGCATTACACGGATTAGTATTAATCATTGTGTATCTAGTTTGTATTAGACACTGGAAAAACACAGAGTATAAATAAAATTTCACGTACGTACTTTCATCCATCCTTGATTTAAAGGGTCATGACTATCAGCTCCCCCCAATCAATGGTGTGCAATGTTGCTTGTGTAAAAAAATTACAACGCCGGTGTAATTACTTAAAACAATTATAATATGATTTTTAGGAAAATAAAATTTCACTTGTTTGATTCATGTTGAACAAGTGTTTTCCATTAGTTATTATAAACGCTATTTTCTTGTTCGTTATTTTATCCTTCTATCTGTTTTTTCCTAAAAATCATATTATATAATCATACAATGCAACATATACATTGGCAATCCACGTTCTAATGTATATTGTGATTATGTGCCAAGCAGTATTTTTGTTTTTTTTTTTTTTTTTTTTTTGGGTTGGCTTCTTGGCTGTAACATTAGCTACTTCTACAATCTAATTGTGGAAAGCTACTAAATATTGGAGCCCATGGACATGGCAGAGACAAGAAGAAAAATATGAACTCATTTATTTGCAATTTATTCGTTAAACAATAAAAAGTGATGGATTGTTATTCTTAAACACCAATTTATTTCACGAAGAGATTCCTTAAATTTTCACTTAGCAGAACGAATGCTATATTTGGCTGGCTTGGTCGCTTGAAAAAAAAAATTACAGGAAGGTGTGGATGTGATAAAATACACTATCCAACATAATAATAAAAGTTATAACAAAAAGAATTTGACCTGCTAATGCAAGTTTTGTTTGAAAAGAAATTCATTTACATCTGCCTATTGATAAGATCTTGCCTGATGCAATGAAAATCCCTTACTATAATTTTATCAATTCAAATTATCCAAACATGTTAAATGGTTTTGCCGGACTCACTTTCAAAATGCTATTCATTCCTACAGAAAACGAAATATTTGATAATTCAAGCTTGTTAAATGCTTTTCCCCTTGATTCTAAATTTCAATTATTAAATTTAATAAAAAGCACATGTAATTATTTTAGTCATAGAAACTTGGATCCTCCTCATTAAATTGCCTATTAACTATAAAATATCTAAAATAAAAGACAACTATTAATTATATCAGTTTTAAATGAAGATTGTATAATTTGTTTCATTTATTAAGAAACTCAAGTTTGACCCAAAAGTTCACGCTTCTCTTTCTCGCGAGACTATTCCCACTTCTCGAGAAGGAAGAAAAGTCTCTTTAATTTCTACACGGTGAAAGAAAATAAGAAAATCAAGCCGCGAAATAATATTGGATTAGGAAAAGCTGGCAATTTCTCCACAGACCAAAGAAAACAAAATTAAGGTTAAAAAGCACACAAATAAAAAGAATTGAAAAATGATTTGTGAGGCTTTTTCTAAATTTCTTTCCTGAGAATCAAGAGAAACATATAGGAAAATCAAAGAGACAAGATATTGATGGAGGATTTTTCTTTCATAATAATTTTTTTATTACAAATTTGACTAATAAGAGATTATTGTATTAATTTTTTATAGGAAAATCATAAAAATAAAAATAAAAAATTATTTGTATCAATTAATGACGAATTATATTTAAATATAATTTTAAAAAATGTTTAAAATAGTAAAATAGAAGTAAAATGAGTCATATCACCTAAGTAACATCAGTGATAAAAGATGAGGTTGTGTTAAGACTCTTCAAAATCCAAAGAAACCTTCAAAGTCATCCTTAAAAGCCACTCAAGTTAGCTGTGATTTTGACAAAGTTGCCGAGTTAAAACAATCGCAAAACGTCCGATAGGGCTAATACATGAGTGCAGATCACATAAAAAATAATCGTGTATCACTACAACTAGTTACAACCAAGTGATGCAAGTTTTCAAGGTTGAAATGATTTCACCTACATGCAAAAACCTGTCATGTAGATGTCCATTTCAACAATTCGAAATCTAAGGACGTTCATAATAACCATTATATTCCAAAAATCAATTTCTGATTAAAAATTAATTTTTTATTTCTATTTTCTGGATAAATTTCTAAGAAAATATACATATTGGATAATCTTATGAAATTTCTATTCTTGAAATAGAAATTCGTTTGATAATGACACAAAATTTCTCTTTCTCGCGTGATGGTGGGAGGCATCTAGTGGCAGACCGCCAGTGATCGGCGGTGAGCGATTGGTGTCAGGCCCCGATCCTTAAGGGTGCGCATATCCCTCTGTGGTCGATACAAATGCGACGTTCCCAGGTCGCGTCGCCGACCAAATTCGTTTAAGCACATGCAGAAGCGAAATAATAAACTCCTGACAGCAAACAGCATGGGATAGAAAAGCAGGGCAACATATCACAAAAGCCACACTCTTATAAAACAACTGAGTTTATGTACAAAACGAGTCTAGTCCAAAGTCTACAAAAGGTCGGCTCTCAAAAAAGGAAGTTGTCCTACTACAAACTAGTTGGACTCCACCTCCATAGACTCTGGGCTTCGAGTCCTCCACAACCACCATCTAAGGACCTGAAAAGTTAAGCCTACGACGGGATGAGACATTGTCTCAGCAAGTTCATCCCCTAAACCCCGATTAGAAAGGAAATACACCCAAGGGCGGTCTAGCCACATAATATAGAGAACTTACCTCACATCAGTTCCCTCTTGCACATCAGCATAATTCATAGACACAATACATATAATCACAGCACACAACAATTGAAATGCCTTATCAACTCAATCAATCAGAGGAGTCCTGATTGTAAAGCCAAACCATTATGACACATCACATACCGTGCCACACAGTTTTGTCTCATAATCAGGTGCATTTAACTTAATCAATCATGCGTTCCAATTGATAATTACACCCCTCTAAGGCACAGCCTACTCCCAAGTTCGGCAGTCTATTGGCGTAACCAGACATTGTCTCACCCCATTGAGCACGACTATGTCTCTCAAAGACAGCTTTCCCGAAGGAGTATAAGTCCAGAATCTACTGCGACCCAAATCCCATATAAGGTAACGTCTAGCGTAAACACTTGGGAGGGGTTTTCTTAACCAACACACGATCATTCAATCTCAGCCCAGGACACCATGTATTGCACTCAAATGCCTCAATTAAAATAGTGATCCTGGCCTATTTTCTTCGTATTAAAAATACCAGTGAAAATAGTTGTGTATAGGTACACGGTCAGATCGAACCCAAAAACTTCATAACTCTCTTTTCAAGATCCCACTATTTTATATAGTATATAAAACCATTTTCAGTGTTAAATCTGATAACTAGGATTTTCTGAATAAATATTGAAATTCACAAATTTTGGAATAATTGACCAAATTTCCAATCAGCACTCAATTTGCACAAATTAACATTCAATTGCATAAACTGAACACACCATTGTAATCAGCACAAAATTCCAATCACCAGCTATCCTAATCTAATTTCCGGAAAATAATAAATAATTAAACAATTACAAATATTAATTAAATAATTCAATTTAAATACCAAAAATACTAACTTAGGCCATAATTGTTAAATTAACTACCTAAACAAGCCGGGAAAATTCCCGAACCTGTTCAGATAAATAGCACATCCTATCTAGGCCTTAATTAATCTAATCTAACCACCTAACATGCATAATTAAATAATTAAATCACTAATCTAATCTAACTAACCACATAATCCCTAATTAACTTAAACTAAACACCCTTTAAGCATAATTAACCTCCTAAGCAAGGTTTAGTGAGTAAACTCACCAGATTAGCGTTCCAATGAGTTCACGGCGACGGCGACATGGAGATGGACAACAAAATCCGAAGCGGCGACACTTGACAAGGCCCGGAAGGTCTCGGAAATGGGCCACGAAGTTCCAAATCTTGCCAGAAGCTTCGCTGCTGCTTGCTAGCCAAAGGGGCTGAATCGGCGGCTCGATTAGCTAGAACCGGTGGAGACGGGACAGCGGACTGCAGCGGTGGGACATAGCGGGGCTCCAACGGCCTGAATGGCGACCACAACGGCGAGCAGGGCACGAAGGCGAGCAGGGGACTCGTGGGAACAACGTGCGAGCTGGCTGAGCAAACAAGCGACCGGTGGGCAAGTGGCTGGCCTAGCAACGGTTGAACGAGCGTGCGACGATGGAGGGGGCTGCTGGCTCGGTTCCTCTGGTTTCCTAAGCTTCCAAGGCACACCAACAATGGAGAAAGGAGGGAGAAAAGGAAGAAGAAGCAACTGGCTAAAGAGTGGAGGGCTCCAAAAGTCTTCCTCTCTATCCCTTTGTCCCCTTGGCAAGACCCCACCCCCTTGGCTGTCTTCCTCAACCACTTTTCACACCCAAGACTTGCTCTGGAAGCCATTGAATGGGTCCAATCGTTGCACATCATGGGGGGGCTACAAATTTGGAACATTTTCCCTCAAATCCACTTCAATCCTTCTTCAATTAGACCTAAATTGAAGTTCATAAAGCCCACCAAAGTGCCCACACTCCAATTCATATTTTTCCTAATCAATCCGTCCAACTCGGATCCCAAAAATGTGACCAAAACGGTCCTCGGATTTTCCTAGTCCAAAATACCCTTACTTTGAAAATTTGCCGAAAATCTCGGTTTGCAGAAAAAATCTTCGAGGATGAGTCGATGGTCCTAAAATAACTCGTGACATAACAAAACTTTCAATTTCTAAAATCGGGTTCAAATTCGTGGTTAATTTCAATTGGTGCAATTTTAACGTGACCTAATTTACCGAGTAGCTTTTAGGAATTTTTAGCGCATTTGACCCGTGGTTGATTGTTTTCAAGCCACATTGTACATCTTCGACACATTGGCGACTCTCGGTTGTTGTGAAAATCGCAAGGTTTCAAATACGAACACAAGGTACGAAAATGACAAGAAAATCAATCTAGTGCCGTTCGACAAAAATTTTGTAATTCCATGCACTAATCATATATCTCCATCGAATTGACCTATTTCTAATCTCTGATCGATTTTGACAGTATCGTAATAACCCTTGCAGATTAGAATGATCGAGTAGTCGATTCATGATCGAATTCTCAAGTCTATTGCATTTAGATTCCTTAACGGCTTCTCTTGATAGTTTAGTTATCCCGTAAGTAGCCAACTCAGAGAAAAGAACTATAGGCGCATCAACGAAAAGCCCAACTTATTAAATCGAAAGCAAAGCCTGAAATTCGAGATGTCAAAATTGGTGTTTGGGCATCCGATGACCGGCAATCAGCAACAAGAGGAGGGCGGGTGACGTCCGGCGATCAGTTGCCGCCATCGCCACCGAGGGGGGGGGGTGGCTAGCATCCGAGGCCGATGAGCATCCAACGTCTCATAGGTTGCGAGTGGACAGCAGGAAATAACGATAGTGAACAATCAAAAGAGTTTTCATTTATCACTAGAAATAGAAAAGTTATAAATTTTAACTTCTGATTTTGGTCCAAATCTATTTATGGAATAAAAATTTGTTTCAAAAATTAAAAAAAAAGAAAGTGAAATTGCTTTAATAAATGGATTTCTATTCCAAACATGTTCTAGAGAACAAAGAAATAGAGAAACAAAACAGTTATCATACGCACCCTAAAGCTTATTTTGTAGGCTCTCTAAACTATCCTAGAATTTGAAATCCTCTATATCACACGATTTTTTTTTATACTGTGTATTACCTTTTAGTTTTTTTATCAAGTTAAAAATCGGCTATGATTTTATCGAGAACTAACACATTAAACCCAAAGATGGTCAGAAAAAAAGAAGAAGAAGTAATAAAAACATAAAGGAATGAAAGTATCTGACATTTTTACTTCTGGAATGGTCAATCTATTAGCTAAGGCTTCATGTATCTAAACGTAAAAAATTGAACATGAGTTAGCAAATTAATAATTACAAGTCACAATAATGAATTTGAATCTAAAAAATTCCATTTTGAGCATTTAAGTCTTAAAACTTGATACATTGAGTCTTTTCATTAATTATATCAGTCTAAAATGGACAGAAATTATCAATATGGCTTGTTTTTATTATTTTTCTAATGCCAAGTATCCGTTGTTAATTAAAAAAAAAAAAAAAGCCATGTGAATTTTTCATCCACTAAAGCCTAAAAGATCTAATGGAAGGACAAAAATGGATCACTACGACAAGTTTTAAGATGTGAACGCATGAAATGAAAGTCTTAAGACCCAAGAGAACTCTTGTTGTAATTCCCCAACAGGAACAACTGATTAACCACAATCTACAGAATATATGGAGTACAGTGAAATTTTTTGGATCCTATGACCTTTAAAGTCTATGCAGAAACTTATCCGACCATGCCAGTTCCGCAAGCTCGGCATATGCTCTTGCACATCTCTAGTTGCAACTTGCAATTAGTCATTGCAGGCATCTCAAAGTCCTGTCAAGCGAGCCTTGAATTACATCATGACTCAATATGAGAGTCCACAATTGCATCATGCCCCTCAAATTAGCATAATAATATGACAAGATGAGAACCCGCGTATGTTGATTTTTATTTTTCGTTTACAAGGATAGGTTGGAACGATTCCACTAAACTTATATGCAGCTTCTATGGAACGGAAGACCGGTGATTTAACTGGCAATTGCAGTTGGTCCCCAGTTCTTCCAACTGCTTATAATTTGAATCTATTTCAATTCCTGATCGCCAACATCTTGCAATTCCTTTCTAGTGTGTTTGAAATAGAAATGAGCAATACTTATATGATGAGAACAATGTGGCCTCAAACAGCAAGAGATACCATAAAATCAACAAATCACAACATGAATTGAGTAATAGAAAGTATCGGTTGTATATACTCACTGCCAAAACTTAGACAAATTAGACGTCCACCATAATGAGAAATGTAAACTATGACGTCCGCCATAATGAGAAATGTAAACTATTTATGTATGCCAAGTACTAACTCCACTGGCACCCACTGTAATTAGAAATCAAGTTGCAGCTTCACTTTCCACACATTCTGTAATAAAAGGAATCGAAACTAGTTCTGTTGTTCTTTCCTTCTCATCTAGTTACGTAATGAGCTTAGTTAGGACAAGTAATTGATATACTCAATTCACATCTTACATCACAAATTCAGGATGATTAAGAGATCAACTGCAGCATTTTGAATTGCCTCTTGCTTGAACTTCCCCTTCACTACATATATCCTGCTATTCCACACAAAACCAAACACTTGCTGAGCATATGTTTCTCTCTTTTCTGCTAAGTACGATATATAACAAGATCCTGCAATTACATTAGTAGCAGAATCCTAAATGCCAAGGTGACAAAAAATGGCTTTTCCAAACTACCTATAAACATAAATGATGGGAAGGCCCAGCCTTTTTCTATATTTTAAAGCAAGCCAACCGGTGAAAGATACATATGCCACAAACAAACAAGCACGCTTCAATCGGTTTGCACTAACTGTGCAAGGTAGGTTCCTGGTTGGACACGACCAATGGCGAGATTTAATCTGTTGAAAGAGTGATAAAACTCATTGATATTAAGGAGGTTGAAAAATTAGTAACCACCCCAACAATGGTTTCCAATTTCCAATATTTAGCTCTGATCTTGCCAGTTACCCAGGATTTGAAAATCTCCAAGAACCTGACAATGCATGGGCCACGTTAAGTAATATAGAAACCATGATGTAAGCAAGAGACACAACAAATGAATATGTACAGGTGAAATGTAATTTAAGGGCAACTTTGAAAGGAGATGGATGCAGCATCTGGAAGGTCACATAATGGTGGACATGATCTTTTGTGCCAGAAAAAATTCAGATATTGTATTCTACAAGTTCAATAACAACTTATCTATAAGCAGATCGCACAGTAATCTCAATAGCAATTGGGCTTCAGAAAAAGATGAAATTACAGCACAATTAGATGTATATGGTACATGGCGATGTTGGCCTGCGATGATTGTT
Source organism: Eucalyptus sideroxylon (assembly GCA_014182405.2). Classification (NCBI taxonomy): domain Eukaryota; kingdom Viridiplantae; phylum Streptophyta; class Magnoliopsida; order Myrtales; family Myrtaceae; genus Eucalyptus; species Eucalyptus sideroxylon. The sequence continues at coordinate 41,657,051 of CM024552.2, forward strand.
GGGACTGAGTTCTGTATTAGAGACCATTTATTATGGCATTATGATTAGCAGGCAACTCAGATGAAAAACAGTCATTGGTCACTTCAAACAGAGAACAACAGTATACTTCAAAATAGTTGCACAGGTCAGACTAAGACTGCAAAAGTGAACTGATTTCAGACATGCCAAGATCCTTCACATTATAGAAAGACACTGAACCAAACAGAATGAAATCGTGGCAATTTGACCATTATAGACTATGTGATTAATGCAGTATTTTAAAAGTCGGATTGGGCTGGCCAGTCCTACTAGTTGGCCAAGGTCAGATATCCAGTCCAGACAACAAATCCATGAGTGGTTGAAATCAGATTGAACCAATGTTGACCTCATTCAACTTAGGCAGCCCTTGCTTGGCAGTTTGCTGAGAGACCACACTCCACTTTGTTACCAAAACAGACAAGAGACGTACATTTCATGCTACACACAAGCCAAGGTAATAAATGCAAATTGCAGTGCTGGACGTGGTTCAAACTACCGCTCAGTAGATCGTGCATTGCTTCCAATACTTTCATCCACCAAGCCAACCTCCCATGCGGTCGTAACTTAAAGTATAACAGAATATTAAAATGGCAGTACCAAGAACCATCTAAATGACCATGATACAAGCCAGTCAGGGTCTGCTTTAAAATGGTGTATTTATTTTCAGCACACAGGAATTGCAACCCTTTTGCTGTAGCATTCCTAATATACAAAAAGGAAAGGAGGCCCAGAAAAGGAATCGAGTGCTCACAATATATAGTATCTCCTCATCATCTCCATTGCAGATGGATCTTTGGCTTGACAATTGAAGAAGTCTTCATGATAGATGCTTACTTTGGAATTGCTAGATGTATACCAGTAGTCATAAGTATTATTCACCTAAAACCAGTGTGAGAATAAGTAATGAAGTTGTGCAATCAGAAAACACATACAAAAGGAACCACAACAATCCCAATGAAATAAACAAAATATTCAGGATGATTGCAAAAACCTACATATAATGGTTTGAATTTAGCTGATAGCACAAATGTTAAAAAGGTGCATTTCCTACCTTAAATTTATCTTTGGTCAACCAAGCAACCCCAAAACCAGGTTTGCAATCAGCAAGAAGGGCCTCGTTTGGGGCCTCTGCAAGTGCTAATCAAGTCTGACCTGATAAATGATCCTTATATTCTACCTGCAATTGTAAGAAGGTGCAAAATAGTAATGTAAATTCGGCAGTCAGTAAATGCAGTAGCTTTCTATTCCTATGATTGCAATTGCCATTCTTTTACCTCTTCTGAGTTAAACTAAGATACTTAGCCTGATAAAAACATCTGTAATCTCTATCTATCTATGCATGGAGCACAATTGATTAATGACTACAGTAAAAGTTCATAAACACACATATGCACCAATTCCCAGGAATGCCTGATTTGAAAGGAGCATAACAAGGCACTTACTCAAGCTAAGAAGAGCCAACAATTTGCTATCAAAGTTAATTTCAAACTATACAAACCAAAACACCCAAAGTATAGACATACACAACCCCAACATACATTCAATCTTAAATGAACATCAAAAGGATCAGATTAGAACTGAGTGACTGTTTGAATAAGAAGACTGAACAAACAGAAACAAACCAGCAAACTATGTCCGATGCTTTTGCCAATTTTGTCAACTATATGTTTAGATCAAGCTGACTTGGATCATTTTCACTATGATAACAAGTCTCTTTCTAGAAGTAAGATTGGTGAAACTAGGCAATTAGTAAATTACGTGTCTCTAGAAATACTATGGGAAATTGGATTTAACATCAAATGATTCAACAATCCATTCAAGGTACAATTTATCGAATCTAAACACAAGGAGGGCATTTGCCGAAGACAGGTTTAACCTAATCAAACAGATTTTACCACCCCCTTCTCCTCTTCCCACCTTCATCCAAATCATAGAAGAGTTAAACTTTCAATCTCTTTTTCATTTTTATCTAGAATAATTCTTTTAACTTTTATTTATCTCAAGCGCAGCAAGAATACTCACTTCCATGAACATTTCTAAATGCGTTCAAACTTCAATGTATCCAATGTATCAACTAACATGCAAATGCCTTTTCAGCTTCACAACAGCTCATAGTATTCTTACAGTTGAACACTATTTTAGCAGAATCAATACCAGCTGATTCACAAAGTTCCCCTGTGACTTAAAGAATCATATGGCATTCATAATATATCGGCACATGACATTGTTAAATAAATGACAAAATGACAATGAGCATAGAGTGAAATTACTATAACTATATTTCCTTAATTGACATTCATAGCTAAAAAAGACAGTAAAGGGTTGATCATGATAATAGGACAAATGACATAACAAGTAGTTCCTTCGACACATGCTTGACTCCTAATTAGTTGAACCTCCATATAATAAGTGATGTGTCATGACCTGATTTTTTCGGGTTTACCACCTAAAACTAGGTTAATGGACTACTAAGCTTTTAGACTTAGCCCAGGCTCTCCCAAGCCCATACTAATTCGCGACTTAAAATTCAAACATTTAACATGCAAGATGTTATTAATTAGGAGTCGCCACTAATCGGTTTATGGTAGGTCAATTAGACACCTAAGTAAAATAAAGGGAGATTTATTTTATTCCTACGAACCAGAGACTAAGGGTACGGGGACTTGGTTACACTAGAATTTTCTAATGCCCTTTCGGTACCATTTCTTCTTAATTTTTCAAAATGTTTTTGCAAGCAGCTGATTTATTTTAACCTAAGTTACTATCATGCAAATGTGGTGACCACACGGGTGCTCATCCATTATTTAAAATATTCAAGTAAATAAATTGCATCACATAAAGCAAGCACTCATTTTTATTTTTTTTGGATTTTCTTAAAAATTAGAATTCTTTTATAAAATGCATTTTAACACTAAATGACTTAATCTTATTAATGTGGAAATTCTAATTAAATGGGTCTATTATGCGAACTAGTTATTATGCACCTTATGACCTAACTTTACTAATAAATTCTAATTAAATGATCATATTATGCAACTAATTAACATGCACCTAAATTTTTGTATTTTTGTATATTTTTTTATTGAAATTCAAAACTAATAAAAACCCTACTCAAGCTATCTAAAGTAATTTTCTAATCCATTTTTGGGATTAATTTGACTTAAACCCTATTCTGTCTTAGAAAACTTTTTTTTTTTTTTTATAAAAAAATGAGAATATGAAAATGTGCCAATTTTATCTAAGACTCTAAAAAAGGCTATTTAAGTCTAATCCTAACTTATTTCTTTTAAAATATCTAAAAATGCAGTCCTAAAAATATTATCTAAAAATGCAATCCTAGAAATATAATCCTAAAAATTTGATTAATTAAACTACGTGTCTATTATATTAAACCCTAATGTCCTATATGCTTATGCAATTTTTGAATATTTTTTTTTTTTTTTTTTTTTTAGTTTCTTTTTAATTTTTTTAGGTTGAATAATTATTAAATTAGGGTTAAATCTAAACAATTAATATAGCCACTAAATAAATGATCAAAATAATTGAAAAAATAACCTGTCGTCTCACAGGTTAAATTAACAATTATTTTAACCCTAATCATCACAACAACTCAAAATAATTAAATAATCTAGTCCGAAGTCTTACGGACCAAATTAAATAATTATTATGATTTAACAATTAAAATTTCACCAAGAAGCCCAAAATTAATGTAATTAAAAGAATGATCCGATGTCTCTCGGATCAAACTAATTATTACAAAAATCTTGGATAAAGCCTTAAGGATAATGTCTAAACAATACAAATAATTAACATACAATACTACAATTCAAACAATTAAACTAAAAGAATGCTATCAAATAAAATAAACATAAAAATAAAGACAGTAAAATAAACTAAACTACAAAAAGGTAAAAGTAAATAAATAACTACCTAAAGAGCAGGCAAAGGCGATGCGGAAGCACGGCGTCAGCGAGGTCAGGAATGGCGAGTAAGGTCCTGGTGGCCAGAGCAAGGGCTGTTCGTCGGAGGTCCGGCGAGATTCGACAGTAACCACACCTACAACAAAACAGAGAAGGCAGCAGGTGGCTCTGTTCGGGCGTGCAGCAGTGAGCAAAGCAGCAAACTCAACAGCAGGGAGGTCTCTCGAGCGTGCAGAACAGCTCGCTCAGGCGGAGGACTCGGGGCTGGCGCCTTGGAGCGGACGAGAGCGTCGGAGGAGCGGTCGCGGATGCTGTGGGCTACAGCTCTAGCAACGATCGGCGGGTTGCAGGGAGCGTCGGCGAGGAAGGCGCGGCGTCGAGTAGTCGCGGCGATGGAGCTCGCGGTGGCACAGTGGCGAGTGGAGTGGCGGTGGTTACGCGGCGAGCAGGTGTCGTGTGCGTCGCTTGTGACCTCGAGCTGCAGGACAGCGGGCTGCTGTGGGTTTCGGGTGGTTGCAGGCGCAGCAAAAGCGGGGGCACGGCGGGCCGGCTCGGAATCGGCTGGACTGCGAGTTGCGGAGGCACAGTCGTCTGGGCTGAGGTCTGGCGTCGCGGGGGGAGTGGAGCGGCGAGGCGTCCGACGGCTGGGTCGGCGAGGAGGGCTCGCGGGTCACCGGTGTGCTGCAACAGAGGATTCGGGGCAGCGCGGCGGTCGCGGCTGGCTTCGGGACGGCGAGCGACGCGGGTCGGTAGGACATCGGGCGCCAGGCGGACGTGGAGGAAGCTCCGGAGAAGATGCGGTCGCTGGACGCAGGGACGTGCAGCGGCGGAGGCAGATGACCAGTCGAGCGGATGCGGACGGGGGAAGCTCTGGAGAAGATGAACAGTAACTTTTTTCTCCTTTTTTTTTTTTTACCTTTTCTCTCTCTCCAGTCACTCTCACGTCTTCTCCCTCTGCTTCTTGACTTTTCTGCAGGCTTTTTCTTCTCTTTCCCTCAAAAATCCGACTGACTCTCTTACTTTTCTGCTTTCCTCACGTCATCTCTCTTTCTCACCTTACTTCTCTCTGCTCTCACCTGTCCCTGTCTCTTTCTGCAGAAGCAAAAGCTTCCGCTGACCTTTCCCCTTTTTTTCTTCAAGAACCGAGCCCCTTTCTCTCTTTTTTCCACTCTTTTTTCCTCTCTTTTCCCTGCTCACGTCAACTTCTTTTCTTTTTCTCTTCAGTTTGCTATTTTTTTGGATGAACAATGAAGAGAAGCCCCCCTGAACCGAAGACTTGCCCTCTTTTATAGAGGGAAGACTCAAAATCGTTGAAGATTTCCCGATATCTACTCATCTTCTCAACAAAAAGTGGCTCCAAAAATCAAACGGTTAATTTTTTTAAATTTTGAAATGAGAATATATTTTCAACAACAAAGATTTTCAAAAAAACCGAATTTTATTTAATTTATTATTATTTTTAAAATATTAGGTGTCAACATGATGGAAACATAAGATTCATTGCACACTCAGTTGAATGAAAAGATAGCTTCTTATGGTCATGCACAACATTATCCAATCCAAACCTCAGCTTGAAATGGCATAGGAACATGAAGAGGGGGGGGCTCGCATGCTCTTGCACTCGTGCGCAACAGAGATGAGTAAATCCTAGATAAGACTCTATAGCATTACAAATGTGTGTCAAATATTACAAATATTACAGACATTTTATCAGGCAGCTGTATAGACAATAAGAATCAGGCTAGAGAAAAATATGCAGATAACTATGAAAATTCTGCAGTTCCAGACCAAACAAGGCAACAATGGAATCAGCGAAACCGAGCCTCATTGGCCCCAAAAGATACCATGGATAATTAAACCTCACAACAGACAAGAAATGCACATTAAAAACGGTAATCACTCCTCAGAGGACATAGAATCACCTTAAATACCGAAGCCCGATAGTAATCATAATGGCACCGGAATTTCCTTTTCTCGGACGAGCTGAAGACAATCGTGGCGTTATAATTCAACAGCCCAAGCTCGCAAACTTTAGACGACCTTACATCCACACCTGCAAGAAAAAAATTCAAAACTCAGCGTACGACACTCGAGCGCATAACACGACCGACAGTACGAAAACGCAACTCGCTGCGTTTCATTGATCAAACGAGTCATCACATACTGCATCTTGTCCATTTCTCATCATTAGCTGGCAGCTGAAGTAGCACAAAACGGCCAAGACGGTAACAATCCACAACTTAGCTCAGCCAACTCAAATGATAAAGACCCGAAAGCATGAGCAATCATTCAACGGAACTTACCGCTGGAGACGATTTTGCACTGAGCAGGCAGCGACGTGGGGCTGGGGATCGAGAAGTTACTGACGAGAAGGGCGACGACGCCGATCAAGAACGACGAGGAGAAGAAGAAGACAACTGGGAAAAGGAGAGCCAGGAACAATCGGAGCAGTACGGCGAGATTCCCGCTCTCGCCCGTCGCCCCGCGATGAGGCGGCGGCGAGGCCGCGTTGCCGGCGGAGGGATCCATAGCTCCCAACGCCTTATCCGGACGGCCGATATCAGGACACTACGCGCGGCGAAGAAGCATGGGGCGAGTAAACCTCGAAGCCCTCTCTACGTCGGGCCGAGCGATTCCGGAGGTGGCGATCGGAGGGGAAGTCTCCGGCCGCCGTGGAACCGAGGGTTTTCCATTCATTATCAAAATGATACATAATAGAAGATCTCAAAAGTCATAATAACAAACAAGCCCATAAAATTCCAAAACAATCCAAAAATCTAAAAATCTAAAATCAATGCATATCATTAAAGCATGATTGGCATAAATGTCAGGATCCTGTGAATCATAATCCACCGAAAGGAAAGGTCTTTTCTGAATTCTTATAGATCATTAACTATTTCCTTAGTAATTTCTACTTCTAGATACAAGTTTGTGAGTTCAGACTCAATATATCACTCATGTCATTAAATAATACTTAAATTTCAAAAAAAAAATTTGAAAGAAAGGTATTTTCCGAATTCTTATAGATCATTAACTATTTCCTCAATAATTTCTACTTCTATATACAAGTTTGTTAATTCAAATTCAATTTATCTCAGTAATATCATTAATTGCTACGAATAGTACCCTTTTATCTCTCCTTTTTATACTTATTTTTCATCATCCTTGTTAAAAGAACTGAAAATTGTTCAACGATCCTTTTTTTTTTTATATCGCTCCAGTCACCAACCTTGTCCCGCACTTCGCAAGCGTGGGATGAGGATGGAGATGCGGACTTCCATGACCCTTGCTCGCTACTCTACTTATTCCAATATAATCCTTTTATTATGTCCAATTGTAGAAAATTCCATTGAAATCGTTATTTTGTTAGATTTCATGTTTACACTTGTACTCATTTAACTAAATCACTCATCAAATTATATGCTCTTTAAGCTAACAATTTTACATTTAACTTAAGATAATCTCTATGAAAATATCTTTCGGTAGGATACCGCATTAGATTAAAAAATTAGTTTCCAAAGCTCGCTTAAATTGCAAGCTAATATCTAAAAGAGTATGGGAAGTGGCAATTTCTACGAGACTTGAACACCAATGCAAATTTTTCGACAAAAACATGACCTTGATATGACTTAAATGAAATTGACACGGGATGACACATTTTCCCTCTCTTTTTTATGAGAAACACTTTGTAACTAATTACATCGGAACATTTGCCTTCCAGCACAAAATGACATAAATAACCCAAACGAGTATCCTGATGTATGACATAAATAACCCAAACGAGTATCCTGATGTGATAGAATATATAATCCTATGTTGTTAAGTTATACATTCAAATTGTTGAGAATATCTCTCAGTTTGAGTTCATAAATGAAACAAGATCCAAGAATAAATTTCAAATTCAAATAGTACGGCCAAATAAGGAAGAAATTATTAAACCAAACGAAGGCGCTTTCTACTTATGAACCGTGAAGATTTTCACACTAATCTACATTATTTCCATGGACGACAAAACTTTCTGCAGTCATCCTCGACCATGTATAATAATTGACTTCTCATTAGTATCCACTCATCTCAATTACGTCTCTAAACTGTAGTATCTACAGGCTTTCGAAAAAATGGATAGATAAAACATGTCAATTCTCTATATCCGTGAGTCATTTGGCAAGTAATATTCCAACAAAATATTATGACATTGCTGATGTATATATGAACAAAGATGCTCTCTTGGAACCTAAAGAACTAACTTTCATGAGCAAGAAAATAGCATCTCATAGTAATTTACTGAAACATGCAAACAAAAATAGTTTAGAATAGTCAGACAAAAATGTATGACGATTCTCAACAAACCACTTAGACACGGAACATTAAGTATCTCGCTATAAATTTTCTAGTCTACTAGAGCTTTCCTTACCTATTCCATCCTTTTGCCATTCTTTTGGAGCAGCACAAGAACCACCTACTATTCTTGTCAATGATCAAGTTCCCTAGCACAACGCCAACCAAAAACCCAACTCCAGCGCCAGCCAACATGATTTTCCAATCCAAGTCGAATAGAGACTCCTCTTCATTATCTTGAAGGATGGTGGCAATGGAGCGTTATCAGCATTTGTGCATTTATTTGGCAGAGGGCTTCCACACAAACCCTCATTCATCACAAATAAATTGTTCCCAAATGTGTCGAACTGAGTTCCACGTGGTATTGGTCCCAATAGTCGATTGTGAGAGACATCCAAAACCGCAAGAAATGTGAGGCTGGCTAGTTGCTGAGAAATCCCTCCCATAAGATTGTTTAGGGAAAGATCCAGTGATTCGAGCACTATTAGGTTTGTCAAGGAAGGAGGAATGCTACCAGTGAGGAAGTTGTTTGAAAGGTTAAGCATACGAAGAGACTTCAAATCTCCAATGAGCTTAGGAATGAAAACCTTCAAACTTGTTATTGGAGAGGTCAATTGCCGCAAGGGTATTTGGAATATTCACATAATCCCTTTCCGTGCCCTTATTCATCAATGTCATCGCATAAGTCATCATATTTCCATTGACTGCGATAACTGAAAAATCAATGAATTGATTAATACTCATATATGCCAATTTCTCTTGACCATCGATAACCTTCATGGCAAGGCAACTTCGTAACGACTTGGAATGAAGTTTACCATTGAAGCTATTATTGGAAAGGTCAAGGATGTGTAAACTAGTGAAGTTAAGTTGGTTTAGATGACCTTCTATGGGACCATGGAAATTATTGGACCGCAAGTCAATAACTTTTAGGTAGGCCAATTTCGATAGCCAAAATGGGAATGTATCATTAATTCGGTTACCACCAAGATTCAAAAACTCTAGCATTCCGCAATTTCCTATGGATTTCGGAACAGTCCCTCTTAGTTGGTTTTCTCTAAGGTCAATCATCCTCAATTGACAATCATCTTGGTAAACATGAGGAATCATGCCATCGAACTTATTTCTCGCGAGGTTCAAAAAAATCAAAGGACCAATGCTCCCCAAACAAGGAGGAAGCGTGCCATTTAGAGTGTTGTAGGAAAAATTGAGCATGGTGAGAGAGCTCCTTTCACAAATGGATATTGGAATATCCCCAAATAGAAAATTATCGGAGATGTCGTACATCATAACCAAGGGAGGTGGGATAGGAAGGGTTGTTTTTAGGAAGTTAGAACTAACGTCGAAATACCTCAAGTTTGGCAAAGGAAGATCACTTTGGTTGTTTTCGAAGCCGGTTAAAAGATTGTCAAAAAGATCTACACCCTCAAGAAATTCTTTACTATTGTTCCACATCCATCTAGGAATGGTCCCTTGAATCATGTTGCTTGATAACTCTAAGAACAACAATTTGCTTAAGTGGCCTATAAATTGTGGGAACTCAGTCAAATTGCATGAAGTCAAGAATAAGTAGGTGAGCTTCGATGTAGTGGCATTGACGAATGTCTTGATGAATGATATATTATTCAAGGACAAATCTAAATATGTCAAGTTCTTGAGTGTGAGTAGATCATTTAGATTGAGAACACCATTTGCACTATGCAAATCATTGTGAGAAAGGTCGAGTTGAGTCAACTGCTTGAGGTTCTCTAATGAAGATGGAAATCCACCGCTTAACCGATTACCTACCAAACAGAAAGAAAAAAAAAAGACACAAGACAAAGGAGTCATCAATTTCAATTTCCTTTTTCTCTTTGGCTAAATAATCTCCTCGCCTAAAAATATTAGGTTAAAGTCATTATGTGCTAGCCCACTCAGACAAATAGGCACTTGAGGGCCCACTGTCAAAAACTGGAAAGTCTCTCTCCCTCTCCTCCTCTTTGCATCGATCTTCCAAGCTCCACCACTGCTCTCTCCCTCATGGACCACCGCCAAAACCCTTGCCGCAACGGCCACAGGAAAAACCAAAGACGGGAACTTCCTCCTCCGCCTCGAGGCCTACCTCAACAATGCCTTCAAGATCTCCGGGTACACCACAAAGGTCATTGTTGACACCTAAATTTTGGTGATCTATTTAGTCATTTATTGCATAAAAAAAAATTATGGGTTAATTTTTATCCTTGAAAAAAATATATATTAATTGCATAGCTACATTTAGTTTGCATATTTTGCATTTTATTTACTGGACTTGTGGCGGATGGATCGAATTGGTGTTTTTGAATTTTAAATTAATAGGCCGGGCTAAGCCCATGAAAGGATAAAATTAACCCAAGCCCGTCGTTATTTTTAATTGATTATCTTGCAAAAATTAAGATTTGATGCGATATTATGGTTTTTGAAATTAAAAAAAAAATCGCATTGTAATCTTATTTTTTATCAATAGATGATGAAATCGGAGGAGAATATTTTTTAAATAAGGATTTTTGTGATCAAGAGGTTATAAGCAATATTCGGGAGATGAAAATATTTAAAAAAAGATCCTGTTTTTGCGTCGCCTATAAAAGGATACGTACGGATCAATCGTGGAGGGGACTTCTCCGGAAAAAAATTCAGAAAAGAAAAGAGAAGGAGAAGAAAATTTTTCTGCAGAAAGTGCAAAAGGAAAAACTGCAGAAAAAAGAAAAAGTCAGAACGTGAGAGAGAGAGAGAGAGGAGAAAAGTAAAAAACGATAAAGGTTGATTTGACCTTTACTGTTCATCATCTTCCCCAAATCCGTCGCCTCGCCAATCCGCGTGCTCCGCCTCATCTCCAATCCGCGCTGGTTCGTGACGCCGGAGCCACTCCTCACCCGCCGCCGCTGCAACTCGCGGAGACCCCGATGCGTCGACCGTGCATTGCACCGGCACCGCGACGCCAGCCTCCAACGCACCACCGCCCCACTCCGCCGCGCCGCTCGCCGACGCCGTGCCGCATCCGTCGCCACCCTCACCGCTCATGCAACTCTGCACCGAAGCACCACTGACGCCACCAGAGCCCCAAATTAGCCGGACCCGAGCCAAATCTGCCCACCGCCTGCACCGCGTCGGCTCCGAGCTTCCCCTCGACGCCCGTTCCTAAGATCTGCTCGTGACCCAACATCCGGCATTCCCTGCTCCGGTCACGACACTACAAAGTGCCTCAGCCACCGTGACTCCGCCTGCAGCAACCGACGCCGCCGCGCTCCGCACCCATGAACTCGCCCGACGTCCCCGTTCGCCGCGCCGAGGCTGTTCAGAGCCGAAGACCAGCGACCCGACGCTGCAATCCAAGCTGCTCCACCCGCGAGCCAGAACTTGAACCCGCTGTAACGCCGGATCGCTCTGCCCACAGCCTGACGCCGATCCTCTGCCATAGCCCGGCCCCTATCCGTTGCCCGAGCCCGAGTCGAGTTGCTCCACTCTCTGCCCGAGCTCGAGTCCGAGCGAGGCTGCCACCGCTACTCCTCGCAACGCCACGCTCGTCGCCGATTCCCCTCGCCGGACCTTCGCCGGAGCTCGACCTCGACGCCCTCGACGATCGGAACCCGTTACCCGGAGATCAGCCGCACGAGCAAGCCGTGGGTGAAGAAAGCAAGAAAAGAAAAATAAAAGAAAAAGAAAAAGAAATTAGGTAGTTTAATTTCTTTTTATATTTACTTTATTTTGTTTATATTATGTAGTTTAGTTATTTAATTGGATCCCAATGTTCACTTTATGAGTCTTGTAGGCATTATGCGGGGTCTTCCACATAATTATTATAATTATTAATTTGACCCGTAAGATGTCGGGTCATTTTTTAATTATTTTAATTATTGGAATTTGTTGATAGTACTTTAATTGTTGAATCAATATAACTATTAATTTGATCCGTAAGAATTCGGATCAGATTTTTAATTATCTTGATCTTTTTGTTGTGATAATTAGGGTTAGGATAACGTTAATTTGACATGTGAGACAACAGGTTATTTTTCCGATTATTTTAATCATTTATTTGATTGAATATCTTGATTGGTTAGATTTAGTTGATAATTTTTTTTGAACCACTAAAAATCTAAAAAAATATTTGAATTAGGATTCAATTTGTTTTAGAATATTTTTCGTTATCTTGCATATCTAGAATAGGGATTTTATTCCGAATTTAGAAAATATAAAAACAAAAAAAAAAAACAAAAAGGTGCATTCATTTAGGTTGTTAGTTTTATCATTATTTGAATTGCATGTGAAATTTTAATTTCGAAATTAATATAAAAAGATAAAAAAAAAATATCATGCATATATTATATAGAATTAGGGCATGCTCCGCACGTCATTGCATATTAGATCAATTACATGTTAGATTAAGATAATATCTTAGTTTAAATTAGGATTTAATGTGACTTAATCCTTAGTTTAAATTAGATAGAATTTTAATCTAGCTAGATCATTTTTGCATTTTTAAATAGAAACATCAAATGCACGTCATTTAGTTTTTATTAGGTTCATTTAATTAAAACTTCATCGTCATTAGACTAAGTCATTTAATAAATGTCGCATGACATATAACTTGCATACTAAATTGTATGTTGCGTGTCATTTTAGTATGTCATTGCATCACATTACCTGTCATCATTTGATTAATTTAGATTGCATTTAATTATTGCATTTCTTCATGTCATATAGTTTAGGTCATGTTGCCATGTCATATTAGATTATTAGCATGCATTGCATGATTCTCATTAAGTAAAGTGAAAACAAAAATTGAGTAATTGCTTGTTAATTAGAAACCATATCTAGGATTGTTGATATGGATTTTAATTTAACATTGCAGATGCTTTCGTTGCTTTGAGGTAAATTCTACATTATTTAATTGCTTTCTTGGGTGTTAAATTGGTGGTTTGTGCACCCGCATAATAACCTCACATGTTAGGAAGTTAAATTAAAATCAATTCAATTGCCAAATTTTTTTAAAAATGAAATAAAAAGAATGGTACCGAAAGGGCATTAGAGAAATCTAATGTAATCAAGTCCCCGTACCCTTAGTCTCTGGTTCGTAGGAGTAAAGTAATTCTCCCATTATTTTACTTAGGTGTCTAATCGACCTACCATAAACTGATTAGTGGCGACTCATAAATAAAATCAATTTGCATGTTAATAAATTCAAACCTAAGTCGCGAATTGATATGGGCTTGGAAGAGCTTGAGCTGAGCTTAAAGACTTAGTAATCCATTAACCTAGTTTTAAGTGGAGGACCCGCGAAAATTAGGTCGCGACAGTCATCCTATCCTCCTCCCTCCTTCCCAAAACTCAACCCCTCCATCGCTGCCTCAAGAGCTTCGAGTCCAGCGTAGGCTTAAGCCAAAAGGCCTTCCGGCTGGGCTAGTTGTCGAGGACGTGAATGCTCTCCGGGCCTCGCACCTTAACTTTGGGCAAGACCTAATCCTCTCCCTCATCGCCTTTGGCGGCGAGGGGACATACCACGTCGTCAAGTAGTTCGTCTGATTGGCGAAATCAGGCTTCATCAATGGCTGCTACTTGCGTGTTCGATCAACGCGTAGGCCAAGTTCTTCGGGTACAGTGGGAGCATCAATATGAAAATTAGGGATTTGAGGAGGTTGCGGGAGGATGAGTTGCACGTTGATTCGACAATCAAGATCACGACGTCCCAGGGGATTAATTGAGGAAGTTTTTTTTTTTTCTTTTGGTCAAAAAATTGAGGAAGTTTAGGGAGAAGAAGTTGATGAAGAAGCTATTCGTGGCTCAAGACCTGGCTGAAATTGCCGAGCTAGAAGGCCTTCCAGCTCAAGCCCTTGCTGGAATCAAAGCTCTTGAGGCGACCATGGTAGTTTTGCTTGCGGCTATCATAGTGGGGGTTTTGATCGTGGTCGAGGTGGGAGCAAGCAGCGATGGAGCTCGAGAGATCAGGTTCCATGGAGTTGTAGATGGAGGAGGAAAGAGATCCGTCTGAACTGGTAAAGAGAGACTTATGATGGTGGGCCCTCATAATGCCACTTGTCATCCAGTGAGTGGGTTAGTGCATAGATGACATGACGTCACAATTGCGCTTAATATAACCAAAAAGAAACTATTACCTAAAATGCCAAAGGCGGTGAATTTTGTCAAGTTGATCGTCCACTCCAAAGAATCACCGCTCAAGTTATTGGAAGAGAGCCATAGCACCGATAGCTGGGTAAGATTAGCAAAGGAAACGGGGATTTGACCTTGCAAGTTATTTCCATCAAGGTATAGTATAGTGAGATGAGAAAGATTAACCATTGAAGAGGGAAGCGATCTTGAGAAATAGCAACCTGAGGCTACTAACTCATTCAAGAGACTAAGATTTCCAATTGAAGTGGGTATCTCTCCCGAGAAGTTGTTCCAAGAAAGGTGTAAGGATTTTAATGGAGAACTCCAGTGCAGTTTGGGAAAAAACCTAGAAAGGTTGGAATTGCCAGCAACGGAAAGGACTTCCAAGTTTGGCAGCTGAAAAATGCTGACTGGAAAGTTTCCACTCAATCGACAATATCCTAGCCTGAGCAATGTCAAGGAAGAGAAATTCGCTAGCATAGGTGGGAAAGGTGATAACGAACTTATTGAAGAAAGATCAAGTTCTTTTAGCCCGGTCAAGTTATGAACGAAGTCACCCATGTTGGGCATATGAAGTGTCTCATACAAAGAAGTAGGCGAATCGAGAGAACTATAAAGTGTCTCATACCAAGAAGTGGACAAATCGAGAGAAACTAACTTAGAGAGTTGCGAGATATTGCGAGGGATTTCACCGGAGAAGTCGGAGGAGGAGAGATTAAGGTATTGTAACTTTGAAAGATTGCCGAAGTCATATGGAATTGAGGAGAAG
Organism: Eucalyptus sideroxylon; assembly: GCA_014182405.2. Classification (NCBI taxonomy): domain Eukaryota; kingdom Viridiplantae; phylum Streptophyta; class Magnoliopsida; order Myrtales; family Myrtaceae; genus Eucalyptus; species Eucalyptus sideroxylon. Next base: position 41,672,216 of record CM024552.2, read on the forward strand.
TTGAAGCTGTTGAAAGCGAGATTAAGCGACTCCATGTGAACAAGTTGAAAGAGAGTGGTGTTAGGACTCATGGTGCCTGAGAGACAACTGCTACTGAGGTTGAGGGTGATCACTCGGCCAATGACTTCATCACATTCAAGGCCGTCCCATGAACAACAGTCTCCACTTCCATCCAGTGACCAGGAATGGACTTTCGGATAAACACATCGCCAATCTGTCATGTTGGTTCTGAAACTTCTCTTGAATTCCATTCAAGGCAGAGCTCTCGTCCGCATGACAAAGTACCTCAGCAAACCTAGTACGAAAGAGAGAAAGCAAGAATATCCAAGTAAGCAGCAGATATAAAGATAAGGCTGCCATATTTTCTGCTTTTGTTTCTGTTCTTTTGGTTACTGAAGTGAGTTTTCGAGGGACGTAGAAGGTTCTTATAGGCAGAAACAGTTGGTTCTAGCAATGGAATTATCTTGCTACTTGGCCATTCATAGTGCTTGACCTCAAAACTTTAAATGATTTTACGTATGCCTTCTGTATGGGTTTGAAAACCGCAGGATCTTACACGTTTAAACATTCTTTTATTATATAGGGCACAAGCGCAATGGCTTGGCATTCTCCTTTTATCCATATTTCTCTGTCATACTTTTAATATAGAATCCATCCGTTTCTTTTGGTGACATATTGGAAATTGGCAACAAGCTCCCATGAAAATTGTTCATGTCGTTTGACTTGACTCATAGCTTCATTGGCTAAATTTCAAGTACAGGTGTTGTTCATAGTTGTTTGTTCAACAACATGGGTTGCTTGTGCAGACTTCCATCAATAAGCCATTTATAGGTGGGCTCATGTCTCTCTAATTTTAAACTCACCTATACATCTGTTTTAAGTGTGAAATGAGAAACACCCAATTTAACATAAAAGTATCGAAAAAAATATCAACACAATCAGAACATAAAAAGATGAAAGATCAAATTATATTATTGAAATAGATGGATGTGCACTCAGAATAATCAAATAAAGACATTGAAATAAGTGGGTGCTGCACCATCATTAGATAAAAGCAGGGCATAGAAGAAAAAGAAAAAGTCGTATGTGCGCATGTGCACGAATGAACAGAAACAGAGAGAATTATGTGCGTGTGCATGTATGTGAACAAAATATGTATGAGCCATGATTAAATTTCTTAACAACCTAATGTATTTTTGCTATCTATAATCCATATTGATTTTGGATTAACTTTTCTGCAAAAAGGTTGGCTTAGTTTTATTTTTATGCTGCATTAGCGTTATCTTTGTTCATCTTTTCATTTCGTAAACCTTTCTGTTTGATTCAAATTTATAAAAAGAGCAAATGCGGCTCTATAAGGGGGGGACATGAAGACATTGATTTTATGGAAAAATCTTAAGTCGTACACCTCATTCAAGACTGCAACACTAAACTGAGGGCTACGAAGAGGGTTCATTAGCCATTATTAAGAGACATTAGACAGCGAAAGAAATCACAGTAAAAACAGTACATTAAGTTCTTCTTTGACTGGACAAAACTCAAAAGCAAGCGCCCACATAATTTCCGAGGGTGAAATAATTTCTCTTATTTTGAGGTAACTTCTATGTACAATTCATGTTCTAATTGGCATAACATATGTTGAAAGGTTAGTGTGTTAAACTTATAGATTTCTTTGATCAACACTCCCCTTGTTTGGAAAGAAATTAACTGTTAAGAACAGCAAGAACAGAAGCTCTACTGATAAGAACAGCAAGAACAGAAGCTCTACTGATGCTATTACTGATATCAGTAAGAACTGGGGAAGTAAGATATACAAGAGCAACGGAGAGAAAACATATGAAGAAGAGGAAGTAGAGAATATAAATGCTGCTGAGAAGAATGAGAAGAAAATGGGCTACTGTTAGTATCAAAGAAAGAAAAGAAGACAAAGATAAGAGTGATAATCTGTAAAGTGAGCAAGAAGCTCTATATTGGGATACCCTGTTTCGAACACTCTGTATAATGCTGCAAGTCTTGGCAAGTCTCGGTAGTTAGTCTGGTGTACTTCAGTTCTGGAAGTTAGTTAGTTTTTTGCTTCAGTTAGTTAGTTTTCATTTCTTCAACTGTTCAATACCTGTAAAATAGTTTCTAGAGATAGCCATTGGATATAAAAAGGCTAACTCTCGTGATTGTAAGTAAGAAAAGAAAAGAATAGAAAGAAGTTTTCCATCTCAAGATCTCTCTACTGTTCTTTCATCCCAAGATTTCCTATTTGTTCTTTACGCATAAACTTCTTCATTAACAAGTTCATATGTGGCATCCCGAAATTCAAAGTCAAGTTATCAGGTGTGTTAAAGCCTCTAATTAGGTAATGAAATTACCTATGGTTTAATGCTTTAGCCATTAGTCTCTTTTAAGATTAGGTGGTTTGTGCTTGTGTTTATGAGATTTTAAATTAGATACATTAATGATAATAATTTATGCTTGGCCATGCACTTTATAAATTAAATTTCTATAAATAAGATGTCACAAGACTTTGGCTATGTGGAATTTAAAATTTGAAATTTGTAGAAGAAATTATAAAAGGGGAAAATTTAATTTTTTTTATTTAGGTTGGGCCTTAGGCCCATTGGCCGAAAGCCTTGATGGGCCAAGCTAGTCGGCCCAATTAAGCCCACGAAAGGGGGCTGTCGACCAGCCCAAGAGGAGGCCCAAGAGTGGCCGGTCCAAGCCCAAAAGCCCATTAAGACAAGTGGCAAGAGGCCTTCATGCATTGGCTTAGAGAGGGATGGCATGCATTGGTCAATTGGAGTGGCAAACAATGATTACTAATGATTAGGAAATGGGGGGATAAAAGAGAAGGGAAGGAGAGAGAGTGGCCGGTTGCTTGTTCGGCCAAGAGAGGGAGAGAGAGAGAGAGAGATTTCGCGAGAGAGAGGGAGAGTGGCCGAGAGGGAGGAGAAGCCGAGAGGAGGAGTCGCTGTCCATCCGCCGTGTGCCGCCGTGATCGCCGCCGTGTGCCGTCGTCCGTCCGGTCTAGAGGCAAATTGGAGTCCTCTTGCTGCTCTTGCATGTGTGTGTGTTACATGTATGTCGAATTTTGGGTGATTAGGAGAGGAAAACCGAAGCTTGGATGACTTGTTTTTGAGTAAGGTTGCTGTTTTCGTTTGAATCCGCTCGAGTCAGAATGTTGTGAGAGCTTGCATGCATGTTTAGAGTTCGATTTTGGCTTCAATCTCTTCATGAAAGTTGTATCTAACATATAAAAATAGAACATAATAAAATTTGGTGGAAAATGATGGATATTTAAGGGGCTAAACTCTCATCCTACATAGACCTCAGATCTGGAACGATTTCTCTGACCTCCTGATGGATTTGTGGTTGCATGTTGAGTTGTGCTAGGAATCAGGAATCTCTCTTCGATTTCTTCATGAAAGTTGTAGGAGACATCTTAAAATACAACATACTCAAATTTGAAGCAAAATTAACAAGTATAACCTAGTAAATCGACTAGATCTTGAAGACGGTAATTCTGGAGATGTATTACAGGACACCCGAGACTTCATGGACCTAAATGACGACTATAATCTGGTTATTTGACTTATATCTCTTCATGAAACTTGTATAGAACATCTTGATGTAGAACATATCCAAATTTCAGAGGAAACGAAGAAGAATAGGTAGGTGAAAACTCAGTATTTCGGAGAAGCATGTACTGGACGATTCGGTGTTGGATCCAGAAGCTTCATGTGATTGTAGAAAATAATCTAAAAATAATCTGACTTGGAAGTCTTCATGAAAACTGTACTTTAATGTCTTGTCTATAACGTGGTAAAATTTCGTAATTTTTGGAGGTCGCATGGATATTTTAATCGAATTTCTTCGGAGACTGTGCATTATGATTTCATCCGAAATTACATGCTGTAATTGTGTGAATTATGAATTCGTGTGGAATTCTATTTGGCCATGTATTTTGCATGAAATCATTATCCTATTGTCTTGTCTATCACTTGCCTTAATTTTATGATTTTTGAAAATCATATGGATATTTAAATTTAATATTTTCGAAAGTGGTACAAGCTGGAATTTAAATAAATGTAAAAAAAAAGGCATAATAAATGGATTATTCTAAATTGTATGAATTCCATCAATTTTATTTTTCATCCTGTGGCATGTGGCGGATGATAATTCCCTGGGAGATAAATGAGGAGACTGTTTGTGGCGGATGATAATTTCCTGGGAGTGTCAGGATGCCCGGGATGGGGGGTGCCGGAAGCCGGATTGTATTGAGATACAAGGCCGGATTGTCCTCGGGAGTTTCGAGATGCCCGGAAAGTTGGGGGTGCCGGAAGCCCTGGAGGTTTGTGCCCAGGGGGATGCCTCGTGATGCCAGTTGGGGTGCGAGATGCTCGGCCAGGGAGTGTAAATGCCGGAAGCCTCGTCGGAGGTCTTTGCCCGAGAGGATGCCTCGTGATGCCAGTTGGGATGCGAGATGCCCGGAATGTGGCGGGCCGAATGCCCGGTGGCCTTGAATGGTTGAATGCCGGAGGTTTTTCTCGCGATGCTAGAATGAGGCGCGAGTATATAATATGAGATGAAATTGGTGATCCAAGGAAGGGTGATGTGGCGATCGAATGGAAAGTTAAAAAGTGGAAAAATTGAACTATGGCATGATGATATGCATGATATGATGATATGATATGATATGATGATGATATATGATATGGCATGATGATATGCATGATATGATGATGATCACCCATGGCATGATGATGATATGCACATATGACATGATATGATGATGATGATACGCATATATGATGTGATATGATGATGATCACCTATGGCATGATGATGATGTTACATGATATGATATGATGATGTCATGATGATGATGATATGAGTATGACATGATGATACACATGTATGTGTTATGATTGTGGTGATGATGCATGATAGTATATGCATGGCTTCAAGGTAAGAAATGCCTGGAATGCATGTGTGGCTAGTATGATGCATTGAGTGGTTATTGGATTCCTTTACCTGCTGAGTGGTTGTACTCACCCCTTTTGAGGACCAACATTTCAGATTAGCAGCATGCCGCTTCCTGCCGTTACGCGGGATGTGTTTTACGGTCTACCATCCGATGTAGAGGTCGAGTGCAAGGAGTCCGGCTGTCTTTCTGTTCCTGGATTGACATATATACGAGTGCACTGTTTAATCATGTACGACGTAGGCCTAGCTGGGGGCCCGGTTGTCTAGGAGTTTATCTTCGTCCACATTCACCGCGACGGTGTGATGAGAGGGATGTTGCCGCCGCCACCGCCTGATGCATCGGGTTGGGTGTGAGGGCCCGTGTGTGACGAGTAAGAGCTGGTTTTTTTTTTTTTTGGATAGTTAGCCGACACTGATGATGGGGGTTGTGCACGTGAGATGTAGTGGGTCAAGGGTTCTTTTTAGGGTTTTAGGCCGAACGTGGCTGAGTCCTGGCTTTTCCTTTTGATGTACCGACCCAAAAAGAAGTCGCATCTTGAAAATATATGTAAATAAAGTGTCGTGGCTTGTCTTTTAATCATGATGATTAGTGGTGTGTATTTGTATCATGGTTGCTGGAGGAAGAGATGGTGATGTTTTATTTTGCTTCCGCTGATGAGTCACGCTGGGACCGTTTTATAAAAAAAAAAAAAAATGTGTCTACTAATTACGACGCCTCTTCTAAGAAGAAAGGTAATAAGGTGTAACATTGGTGCTTGTGGCGACCTACGAAGGGTTTGGGGTGCCACATCAGCCGTTTTTGGTATCAGAGCGAATGGTTATAGGTGGAGTGATAAGGAGCCTCATTTGGAAATTGAGGAACATGATGACAATGCACACCATAGGATGTAAAGCGAAATAATTGAATAACGGGTGATGAGAATTCACTCGTAGATCCCTAGTAGTTCATTTTGAGTTGCCTTTAGGTACCAGTAACATGTATATGTTACTTATGTAGTAGTAGTAGTTGCTTTGAATGGAGGCAGTGGGTCTCAGATTATTCCTGAGACAATGCTTGGAAATTGCAGGAAAATCATGGTGCAAGCTGGAAGTGCTCATCCATCGAGGGCTGAAGCCTCTGCTACAAGGGCTGAACCCCGAATGGAAGACATCCTGCAGGCATTAGCCAATATTGGAAATCTGATGGAAAGGCAGGCGCAGCAACAGCCCGGAGCAGAACGCCGTACTCAAGGACTGGTGGAGCAGTTTCTGAAGCTGAAGCCACTTAAGTTCAATGGAATGGGAAGTCCTGAGGAGGCGGAGCAATGGATTGATGGAATGGAACGAATTTTTGGGCTGTTGGACTACACTGATGCTAAGAAAATAGTTTTAGCAGAGTACCAGTTGGAGGGAAATGCAAAGTTTTGGTGGAGAGTTTCGAAGGACGTAATCTTTCCACCAGGTATTGATGTTAACTGGGAGGAGTTTGTGAATGCTTTCAATAGAAAGCATTTTTCTGACTATGCTAAGGATAGAAAAATTACAAAATTTGTTCAACTAGAACAAAAGGAGCTGACAGTAGATCAGTATAAGGCTAGATTTTCTAAATTGTCTAGATATGCTCCTAGATTGATTGAGGATCAGGAGGAAAAGGCTAAGAGATTTCTGAAAGGGCTGAGGACTGACATTAGAAAGCAACTAGTGCCTTTAAACATAAGAGATTATAATGAGATTTATGAAATGGCACAATTAGTGGAGTAAGAACTGTTAAGACAGCGGTCAAAGTTTAGGAAACCGTTGAATTTTAATGATGTGAGAAGGGGTAAGAGACCTTATTATGGTCAAGGACAGACTCGGAATGTGAAGAAGAAGAGTAATTTTGGAAATTTTGGGGGAGCAAGGAGTGGTCTGAATATAAGGAAAGCGCCCTATCAGCCTGGTGTTTGTCAAAAGTGTAATGGGCAACATGGCCCAAGACCTTGCAATGGACGACCAAAATGTTTTGGTTGTGGACAAGTGGGTCATCTTAGGAGAAGTTGCCCACAAGAGAGGTCGCAAGTGAGTGTTGGCTCGGTGCGACAGGGATATCAGAGTGCTGTTAGATCGAACCCACAAAGGAATCCTCAGAGGCCACCAGTACAAGGAAGGGTGTATGCGATCACCCAAGAGGAAGCGGAAGCTTCCAAAAATGTTATCTCAGGTATGATCCTTATTAATGGTGAAAAGGCATATGCATTGTTTGATATGAGTGCAACACATTCATTTGTGTTTGAAAGATATAGACGTTTGAATAAGATAGAAGTTATGCCTCTTGAGACGCCTCTTTGTGTTTCCACGCCTTTAAAGGGTATGGTATTGTCTACGCTAGTGTGTGGAAATTGTAAGATATCAATGTGAGGAAAGGATATGGAAATAGACTTGGTTGTAATGGCTATGTATGATTTTGACGTTATTATAGGAATGGACTGGCTTCATAAATATCGGGCTAGAATGGATTCTTATAGAAGAGTGGTTCAATTCGTTTTACCTTATCAGTTTAGTTGTGAATTTTTAGGAGGTCAGACCCATCTTCCTGTAGCACTTATTTCGGCAGTAGAAGCTTGTAAGTTACTTGACAAAGGATGTCAAGGGTACCTAGCCATAGTTAGAGATTATGCAAAGAAGGAACCTAAACTTGAGGAAGTTCGTGTAGTTAACGAATTTCAAGATGTATTCCTTGAGGAATTGCCTGGATTGCCGCCAGAGCAAGAGATTGAGTTTGAAATTGAATTAATGCCTGGAACAGGACCAATATCAAAATCCCCTTATAGGATGGCCTTAGTCGAATTGAAGGAATTGAAAGTGTAACTGCAGGAGTTACTTGACAAAGGATTCATTAGACCAAGTGTTTCACCTTGGGGTGCACTGGTCTTGCTTGTGAAAAAGAAAGATGGATCAATGCGCTTGTGCATTGACTATAGGCAGCTGAACCAAGTGACCATTAAGAATAAGTATCCTTTGCCTAGAATTGATGACTTGTTTGACCAACCCCAATGAAGTTCGATCTTCTCTAAGATTGACTTGAGGTCGGGATACCATCAATTAAGAATTAAGAAAGAGGACATTCCTAAGACTGCGTTTAGGACTCGTTATGGACACTACGAGTTCCTTGTTATGCCATTTGGATTGACTAACGCGCCGGCTGCATTTATGGATCTGATGAATAGAATATTTCAGCCTTATTTAGACCAGTTTGTGATTGTCTTTATTGATGATATTCTGGTATATTCAAAAGGGCCTAAAGAGCATGAGCAACACTTGAGGATAGTTTTGCAGGCTCTGAGAGAGCATAAGTTGTATGCTAAGTTTAGTAAGTGTGAGTTTTGGCTGGACTAGATAATATTTTTAGGACATGTGGTGTCAGGAAAAGGAATTGCAGTAGACCCGGCAAAAGTTGAAATGGTAGTAAATTGGCCAAGACCGACAACACCTACTGAAATACGAAGTTTCTTAGGACTGGCTAGTTATTATAGGAGGTTCATTGAAGGATTTTCACGACTAGCAGGACCTTTAACTAAGTTAACCCGAAAGAATGTGAAATTTGAATGGAATGGGGAATGTGAAAGGAGTTTCCAGGAGCTTAAAAGGAAATTGACCTCAGCTCCAATCCTGACTATACCTACTGGACCTAATGGTTTCACAGTGTATAGTGATGCATCTCACAAAGGACTGGGATGTGTTTTGATGCAGCATGGCAAGGTTGTAGCCTATGCATCTAGACAATTAAAACCCCATGAGTTGAATTACCCGACGCATGATTTAGAACTAGCAGCTATAGTGTTTGCCTTGAAGATATGGAGACACTATTTGTATGGGGAAAAGTTTGAGATTTATACGGATCATAAGAGTTTGAAGTATCTGTTCTCATAAAAGGAATTGAACATGAGACAAATGAGGTGGATGGAGTTGTTAAATGATTATGATTATGAGATAAGATATCATCCAGGGAAGGTGAATAGAGTAGCGGATGCTCTTAGTCGTAAGTTGGCTATGGAAATGGCCAGTTTGAGGATGGCAGAATGGGAATTGTTAAAGTCTGTAGCAGACTCAGAATTTAAATTGGAAATGGATTGTCTTACTGGTATGCTTAGTGCATTAAGAATAGAACTTGAGATTATTCAGAAAGTTAAAATCTTGCAAGAATCTGACCTAGAGATTTTGAAAGTGAAAGATGCGGTGTCTTTAGGAAAAAGACCAGAATTTCAAGTCTTTGATGATGGAATAGTAAGATGTCAAGGACGACTTTGTGTTCCCGACAATGAAGAATTGAGGAAGGAAATTTTGTCGAAGGCACATAAGAGTAATTATAGTATCTATCCAGGTAGTACAAAGATGTACAGGAATTTGCGCCAGCAATTTTGGTGGAATGGTATGAAGGTAGATATGGCTAAGCACGTTTCTCAATGTTTCACGTGCCAGCAAGTAAAAGCGGAACATCGTAAACCCGCAGGACTCTTGAGACCATTAGACATACCGGAATGGAAGTGGGAGCATATAACGATGGACTTTGTGCAAGGATTACCAAGGATGCCAAGTAGTCATGACTCTATTTGGGTTATAGTGGACCGTTTGACTAAGTCTGCTCATTTCCTAGCGGTTTGCATGGATTACCCAATGGATAAATATGCGGACATGTATGTAGGTCAAGTGGTACGCTTACATGGTGTTCCAGTGACTATTACCTCGGATCGGGATTCGAGGTTTACTTCGAACTTTTGGCGAAGTCTTCAAATTGCATTAGGGACTAAGCTTCAGTTTAGTACTGCTTTTCATCCCCAGACATATGGACAAACAAAAAGAGTAATCCAGATATTAGAGGATATGTTAAGGGCTTGTGTAATTGATTTCAAAGAAAATTGGGATGAAAGATTGCACTTGGTGGAGTTTGCCTATAATAATAGTTTTCAGAAAAGTATAGGCATGGCTCCCTATGAAGCATTATATGGAAGGAGATGTAGGACTCCTGTCTGTTGGAATGAAGTAGGTGAAAGGAAATTGACAGGACCTGAATTGGTACAAGTTACTACTGAGGCTGTTGAAATTATCAGAGAAAGACTTAAAACAGCTCAGAGTAGGCAGAAAGACTACGCAAATAGGCGTAGAAGGCCTTTGGAATTTAGTGCAGGAGACCATGTATTCCTTAAGGTATCTCCAATGAAATGGATATCTCGATTCGGGATGAAGGGTAAGTTAAACCCTAGATTTGTTGGACCTTTTGAAATACTCGAAATGATAGGGGATGTAGCTTATCGTTTAGCACTACCACCTAAGTTAGGAAATCTACACGATGTGTTTCATGTATCGATGTTGAGGAAGTACCAGCCGGATCCTGGTCAAATACTCGATCATGAAGCCATCAAAGTGGATGAGAAAGTAAGGTACATTGAAGAGCCTGTGCAGATATTGGATCGAAAGGAGCAAATTCTTAGGACGAGGAAGATCCCATTGGTTAAAGTATTATGGCGACATCATGATATGGAGGAAGCCACATGGGAAAGTGAGGATTAGATGAAGGAAAAGTACCCTTATTTGTTTCAAGAAGGCACGAGTGGTGTCTAATTTCGAGGACAAAATTCTCTAAGGAGGGGAGAATTGTGGCATCCCGAAATTCAAAGTCAAGTTATAAGGTGTGTTAAAGCCTCTAATTAGGTAATGAAATTACCTATGGTTTAATACTTTAGCCATTAGTCTCTTTTAAGATTAGGTGGTTTGTGCTTGTGTTTATGAGATTTAAATTAGATAGATTAATAATAATAATTTATGCTTGGCCATGCACTTTATAAATTAAATTTCTATAAATAAAATGTCACAAGACTTTGGCTATGTGGAATTTAAAATTTGAAATTTGTAGAAGAAATTATAAAAGGGGAAAATTTAATTTTTTTTATTTAGGTTGGGCCTTAGGCCCATTGGCCGAAGCCTTGATGGGCCAAGCTAGTCGGCCCAATTAGGCCCACGAAAGGGGGCTGTCGACCAGCCCAAGAGGAGGCCCAAGAGTGGCCGGCCCAAGCCCAAAAGCCCATTAAGACAAGTGGCAAGAGGCCTTCATGCATTGGCTTAGAGAGGGATGGCATGCATTGGTCAATTGGAGTGGCAAACAATGATTACTAATGATTAGGAAATGGGATTATAAAAGAGAAGGGAAGGAGAGAGAGTGGCCGGTTGCTTGTTCGGCCAAGAGAGGGAGAGAGAGAGAGAGAGATTTCGCGAGAGAGAGGGAGAGTGGCCGAGAGGGAGGAGTCGCCGTCCGTCCGCCGTGTGCCGCCGTGATTGCCGCCGTGTGCCATCGTCCATCCGGTCTAGAGGCAAGTTGGAGTCCTCTTGCTGCTCTTGCATGTGTGTGTGTTACATGTATGTCGAATTTTGGGTGATTAGGAGAGGAAAACCGAAGCTTGGATGACTTGTTTTTGAGTAAGGTTGCTGTTTTCGTTTGAATCCGCTCGAGTCAGAATGTTGTGAGAGCTTGCATGCATGTTTAGAGTTCGATTTTGGCTTCGATCTCTTCATGAAAGTTGTATCTAACATCTAAAAATACAACATAATAAAATTTGGTGGAAAATGATGGATATTTAAGGGGTTAAACTCTCATCCTACGAAGACCTCAGATCTGGAACGATTTCACTGACCTCTTGATGGATTTGTGATTGCATGTTGAGTTGTGCTAGGAATCAGGAATCTCTCTTCGATTTCTTCATGAAAGTTGTAGGGGACATCTTAAAATACAACATACTCAAATTTGAAGCAAAATTAACAAGTATAACCTAGTAAATCGACTAGATCTTGAAGACGGTAATTCTGGAGATGTATTACAGGACACCCGAGACTTTATGGACCTAAATGACGACTATACTCTGGTTATTTGACTTATATCTCTTCATGAAACTTGTATAGAACATCTTGATGTAGAACATATCCAAATTTCAGAGGAAACGAAGAAGAATAGGTAGGTGAAAACTCAGTATTTCGGAGAAGCATGTACTGGACGATTCGGTGTTGGATCCAGAAGCTTCGTGTGATTGTATAAAATAATATAAAAAGAATCTGACTTGGAAGTCTTCATGAAAACTGTACTTTAATGTCTTGTCTATAACGTGGTAAAATTTCGTAATTTTTGGAGGTCGCATGGATATTTTAATCGAATTTCTTTGGAGACTGTGCATTCTGATTTCATCCGAAATCACATGCTGTAATTGTGTGAATTATGAATTCTTGTGGAATTCTATTTGGCCATGTATTTTGCATGAAATCATTATCCCATTGTCTTGTCTATCACTTGCCTTAATTTTATGATTTTTGAAAATCATATGGATATTTAAATTTAATATTTTCGAAAGTGGTACAAGCTGGAATTTAAATAAATGTAAAAAAAAAAAGGCATAATAAATGGATTATTCTAAATTGTATGAATTCCATCAATTTTATTTTTCATCCTGTGGCATGTATAATGATGACTAATGATGCATGTATGAATCAAAGCATGAAAGTGACCCTGCTTGCCATTGCATCATGTGTCATGCTGAGTTGAGACATAAATTGGTAACCATGAATAAAGGAGATAAATGAGGAGACTGTTTTGTGGCGGATGATAATGCCCTGGGAGTGTCAGGATGCCCGGGATGGGGGGTGCCGGAAGTCGGATTGTATTGAGATACAAGGCCAGATTGTCCTCGGGAGTTTCAAGATGCCCGGAAAGTTGGGGGTGCCGGAAGCCCTGGAGGTTTATGCCCAGGGGGATGCCTCGTGATGCCAGTTGGGGTGCGAGATGCCCGGCCAGGGAGTGTAAATGCCGGAAGCCTCGTTGGAGGTCTTTGCTTGAGAGGATGCCTCGTGATGCCAGTTGAGATGCGAGATGCCCGGAATGTGGGGGGCCGAATGCCCGGTGGCCTTGAATAGCTGAATGTCGGAGATTTTTCTCGCGATGCTAGAATGAGGCGCGAGTATATAATATGAGATGAAATTGGTGATCCGAGGAAGGGTGATGTGGTGATCGAATGGAAAGTTAAAAAGTGGAAAAATTGAACTATGGCATGATGATATGCATGATATGATGATATGATATGATATGATGATGATATATGATATGGCATGATGATATGCATGATATGATGATGATCACCCATGGCATGATGATGATATGCACATATGACGATGATGATGATGATGATGATGATGATATGCACATATGACATGATATGATGATGATGATACGCATATATGATGTAATATGATGATGATCACCTATGGCATGATGATGATGTTACATGATATGATATGATGATGTCATGATGACCATGATATGCGTATGACATGATGATACACATGTATGTGTTATGATTGTGGTGATGATGCATGATAGTATATGCATGGCTTCAAGGTAAGAAATGCTTGGAATGCATGTGTGGCTTGTATGATGCACTGAGTGGTTATTGGATTCCTTTACCTGCTGAGTGGTTGTACTCACCCCTTTTGGGGACCAACATTTCAAATTAGCAGCATGCCGCTTCCTGCCGTTACGCGGGATGTGTTTTACGGTCTACCATCCGATGTAGAGGTCGAGTGCGAGGAGTTCGGCTGTCCTTTTGTTCCTGGATTGACATATATACGAGTGCGCTGTTTAGTCATGTACGACGTAGGCCTGGCTGGGGGCCCGGTTGTCCAGGAGTTCATGATGCACTGGGTTGGGTGTGAGGGCCCGTGCGTGACGAGTAGGAGCTGGTTTTTTTTTTTGGGATAGTTAGCCGACACTGATGATGGGGGTTGTGCACGTGAGATGTAGTGGGTCGAGGGTTCTTTTTGGGTTTTAGGCCGGACGTGGCTGAGTCCTGGCTTTTCCTTTTGATGCACCGACCCAAAAAGAAGTCCCATCTTGAAAATATATGTAAATAAAGTGTCGTGGCTTGTCGTTTAATCATGATGATTAGTGGTGTGTATTTGTATCATGGTTGCTGGAGGGAGAGATGGTGATGTTTTATTTTGCTTTTGCTGATGAGTCGCGCTGGGACCGTTTTATAAATTTAAAAAAAAAATGTGTCTACTAATTACGACGCATCTTCTAAGAAGAAAGGTAATAAGATGTAACATTGGCGCTTGTGGCGACCTACGAAGGGTTCGGGGTGCCACATCATATGATGCGAACAATGTGGCCTCAAACAGCAAGACGTACCATAAATTCAACAATCACAAAATGAGTTGAGTTATAGAAAGTATTACTTGTATATTCACACTGCCAAAACTCGTACAGATTAGACTACCACCATAATGAGAATGGTGAACTATTTAGGTATGTGTTAGGTATGTGTTCGACCCAAAAAAAAAACTATTTAGGTATGTGAAATATACATCTACTGAGAGCCTTCTGTAATTAGAAATCAAATTGCAGCTTCACTCTCTCCACATGTTCTACTGTAAAAGGACTCTAAACTAGTTCCATTGTTTACTCCCTCTCGTTTAGTTAATTTGAGCTAGGACACTTGGAGATATACTCAATACACATCTTACATCGCAAATTCAGGATGATTAAGAGATCAAACAGCAGCATTTCGAATTGCCTCTTGCTTTAACTTCCCCTTCGCTGCCTACAATCCACTATTCCCCTCCCATTTTACATTGTTAAGCATATGTTTCTCTCTTTTCTGTTAAGTACAATATTCAACGAGATTCTGCAACAACATTAGTAGCAGAATCCCAAATGCCAGTGTGACAAAAAATGGCTTTTCCAAAATACCTGTAAACATAAATCTCTGTCAGGCCAGCCTTTTCCCGTAATGTACAGCAAGCCAACCAGTAACAGATACTTATGCCACGAACAAACAAGCTCGCTTCAAGGAAAATGTAACTCATCGATATCAAGGAGGTTGCAAAACAAGTAGCCACTCCAGCAACTGTTTCCTATTTCCAATATTTAAATCTAATGTTGCCGGTTGACCAGGATTTGAAAACATCTCAGAGCCTGATGATGCACAGGCCATATTAAGTCATTAAGAAACCATGATGTAAGTAAGAGACGCAAAAAATAAATATGTACACGTTCAATGTACTTGAAAGGTAACTGAAAAGGATTTGGAAACGCAGCATTCAGAAGGTGAGATAATGGCTAATATGATCATGCATGGCATCAAAAACTCAGATTTTGTATTGTAGAAGTTCAGCAACAACTGATCCTTGAGACTGAGTGCTGTACTGTTGACCGTTTATTAATATTTTGAGATTAACATGCGAGTCAGATGAAAAACTTCATCGGTCATTTCAGAGTAAGACAGTATACTTCAGAATACTTAAGAGAGAAAAATAACGGCGATGAAGACCATTTGTCAAATTGGTGTAATCGAAGACCATAAACAGATTGAGCTCGAACTCGGCAAAGCCGGAACAACAACGGCGATTGATGCCGAAACTCTCAACCGACCAAGCGGATAGAAACAGAGCGAAAGCAAACAGATTCCAACCCGACATGAATCGAAGCGAATCCACAAGAATCGACCGAAAAAAGGGAGCGGCTAAGAGGCCGAAGATCGACACGGAAGCGGAACACACGATCACGCAACAATCAGCACCGAAAATTTCAGAGAATCGGGCTCAAACGGTACCTGCCTCAGGGCTTGGGAACCGAGCAGTGCGATGGTTCGACGGAGGGAAGCTGGTTCGACTGAGAGAGAAGCTTCGTAGACAAAACCCTTAGGGCTTACATATTGGATCCGAAGAAGTAGAAGAAAAACGGGCCTTGGGCCTGACCCGATTCTTTTTAGCTCTTTTTGGACTCGCGTCATGGACCAAAAGCCCAAGGCCCGATAAGGTGGTGCGGCTTAGATTTTTCCCTTTATTAGTACATTCGAGAGAGAGAGGGGGAGGAAGAGAGAGAGAGAGAGAGAACTAAATATGTTTAAGACAAGATGATTGGTCAAAGATTTGGTGATTGGGAACGATTCACACTTAGCATCCCATAATATCTTCTTCTAGCGTTAAATTTGAATTACATATTAGATTTATTAAAGGGAAAATATCACGAAAACCTTAAATTTCGTCCAAAGTGACAGATTTACTCCAAACCTTTTTTTTTTTGTGACGTGAAAATTCCTGAATTTTGCCAACCGTAACAATTTACCCCAATTTTTTTGTGACATAAAAAATTCTGAACTTTTATCGTGTGACACATTTAGCTTAAATTAAAAAGCATTTTGGTCTATTTACTTTTAATTTTTTTTCTTTTTTTTTCTTCTCTCTTCCCTTCGCCGGCCATGGTGGAGGAAAGCCGGCGTTCAGTAAGGGCCGCCCTCGCCTAACGCCTGCGAGGGCGAGGGCGGCTCTCGCCTAGGCCGAGTGAGGACCTCCCTCGCGCCCTCGCCCGATCTTTGGTGAGGGCACCCCTCGCCCGACACCGGCGAGGGCCTCCCTCGCCAAATCCGGCAAGGGCACCCCTCACCCGAGTTGGGCAGGGGCATCCCTCGCTAGGCCCTCGTCGGCGTTGGGCGAGGGAGGCCCACGCCGGCATTGGGCTAGCCTAGTCAAGGGCTGCCCTTGCCCGACGCCGGCGAGGGCAGACTTAGCCAACCTTGGCGAGGGCAACCCTCGTCGAATGCTGGCTTCCCTCTGCTGGCTCCACCATGGTTGGCGGAGGGAAGAAGAAGAAAAAAAGAAAAAGAAAAAAAAGACAAAAATGCATTTGATGGGGTAAATGTGTCACAGTTTGAAAAGTTTAGAGTTTTTCACGTCACAAAAAGAATTTGTGGTAAATTTTTCATTTTGAGCAAAGTTTGGGGTTTTTTGTTGTCTTTTTCCTTTATGAAAAGACCAGTATTGTATGATTTCGGAGGGACAAGTGTTGCTAAGGTCGAGGTTGGCAATGTGATCATTGAATTCGTTGCACTCCACCGCCTTCCCATGAGTAGTAATTTCTGTTTTCACCTAATATGTACCTTGTAGATGTGTGACCATTTTTCCCCTTTCGAAAAGGAAAATGCCTATTTGCCTATAACCCGTGCCATTATATTCAAATAAAAAATATAAAAAAAGCAATGAGACGCAATGTGTTGATAATGCAAAACATTTAAGGCAAGACAAATACACATACTATGGTCGATCTTAATCATCACTTTGTCAATACCTCAATGTCTTATGTGGTTTGTCAATTCATTCATAAGAAGCTGCAAAAACAATAACCCACCGAGGAAATAAGTGGCCAGACTAATTGAATGTGCCCATTATTTACATCGAAAATATCTACATTTTTCACTTGCTTGTATTAGGTGATATTTTGAGTCCGACTTCTCAAACAGATCAAATTTGCCTCTTTGGTCCCATTTTAGGTAGGCCATTGACAGTGAAACTGAAGGTGATAGACCATCCAAAGTAAAACATTGAGCCCGAAAGACTTTGGCATTTTTCCTTCAGTCACCCCAAGTATCCTTCCACATCAAACTATGGAGTGGCTAAGGAGACGCCCTAGAATTCCGATCCATAAAATTGCTAAACATGAAGGTTACGGCATTACGGTCTCCTTTGTCTCTTCTATGACATAAGTGCTGAAATAACAAATGCGAAAATTATATTAAGATAGAAAGACCATATCATGTCACCCTCATTAGTGTACATCGTTCAGCCTTTGGTCATTTTGATCTTTATGTTCCATACATGCTGTTTCACTCAAAAAGTGAAAATCGTTCACCAAATATGTCGATGTTAGTTTTTTTTTTTTTTTTTTTTTTTTTTTTTTTTTTTTTTTTTTTTTAAGGAAAGGATTATGTATTGATCTTGTACAAAAAGTTACTTAGCTACTCATATATTATTTTTTTGGTCTGAGTGCGGCTTAGCTGACCATCCTTCATCCAGTGACAGAGTGATGGTCAACTAATGATCGCTGATTTTGTGGTGAAATCGGTTGACTTTTTCAACCAGTTTCATCTCACCCAATTTTTATTTTATTTTATTGTAAGCTTAAATTAAAAGATAAAATCTTAAGATGGCCCACACAATCAATTTTCATAAATATGATAAAAAAATAGATTCTAAAATATAAATAATTATAAGTATAAAATATTATCACATCCTAAAAAGAAATCGTTAATGTCATTATATCGATCTAGTAAATTTAAAAGATAAAAAAACACTTGAGACATTGGCTTTGCAATTAATAACAATTGATTGCTGGCTTTTTAGTCCTTTCGCCAAAATCAAATTACTTTAAAAGGACTTTTTGGTGATCTAAAATTAAGACCAGTGATATCGCTTATGCATAAAACGAATGAAGTAAAGAAAAAAACAAAACAAGAATAATGAATTAGTAGAGAAAAAAGTTTACCCGGTTGATCCAAATCTCGTAGATGAAGATGTGTTTGGCCTAAAGCAAGACACGGATACTTAGAGTGCTAAAACTTAATATGAGGGGATATTTAAGTACCAAAAGTTAAGAAAGTTATACTTAAGTGCTAAAATCGAAGCAAAATAGATCAATTAAGTGCTAATAGCGAGAAAATCTGGCCAAAATGTTGACTTTTTTTCCGACGAGACAAATACAAAACGATGTCATTTTGCATGCTGACATGACTACATAACTTGAAAATGACGTCGTTTTACATGCTAACATGGCTAGATAAGCCAAAAAACGACGTCATTTTGTTTCGGATTTGAATTTTCATATAAATATTAATTAAATTAAATTTACAACTAAATTGTTATTTTTTTTAAAAGGAAGAAGAAGAAGAAGTTGCAAAAGGTGTTGGTCAAGCGCTATGCAAGCCCTTGCCGCTGCCTCCCCACTGTCGTCGGGAAGGGTTGGCGACAGTGGGGGGAGGGGTCAGTTGAGTTCGCCAGCCTAATGATGGTGGGGAGGCGGTGACGAGGGCTTGCACAGCCCTCGTCCAATGCCTTCTGCTACTTTTTTTTTTTTTTTTAAGTTTTAAAATTTAATTTATTTAATATTTATATTAAAATTCAAACAAGAGGCGACGTTGTTTTGGCTCTTTTTTGCTAACTCAACTTTGAGTTATATTATTAACAAAAAAAATGCAACGTAAGATTTTGGGAGTTTTCATCGAACTTGGCACTCGGATGTCTCAATTCACTTATGTGTACCTTTCATAATTTTTAGCATTTAATTATCCCCCATGCCAAGTTTTAGTACTTTTGATGTACTTCTGCCGACCTAAAACATTACAAAATCAATCTTAGTCTCAAGTATTTTTTTTCATCTTTTAAATTTAATAGATCTATATAATGATATTAACGATTTCTTTTTAGTAGGTGATAATTTTTTACTTGTAATATTTATATTTTAGTAACTAATTTATTTTTTCATCATATTCAAGAAAATTGATTGTATAGGCACTCTTAGGATTTTATTTCTTAATTTTCGTTGGCAATATTAAAATAAATAAGTAAATTGGGTGAGAGGAAACCGGTTGAAAATGTCAACCGATTTCCTCACAAAATGAGCGGTGCTAATGTTGATCGTCACTCCGTCACTTGATGGAGGATGGTCAGCTTAGCATTTTTCTTTTTCTTTTTTTCCCCATAAAAGACCAAGATGAGACACTTGCAAAAGACCGTTGCTCATCTTTTAGATTGATGAGTAAGAGTCACTAAATTAAAATATCGTTGTCACCGATTGAAAATATTTTTAGATTTCGTATCTTCACCTCATTTTACCTAAAAATAATGACAAAAATATCTTTGAAAATCATGAATAATTATTCATTTTTGCATGGAGTCCATATAGTACTGTTCAATAGGAAATGTAAATTGTATAGTATGATATTCAATGGGCATGGTATTAAGTTAGCTCAAGTCATTTGTAATCAATGGAGTTCAATCTAGATAATTAAAATGATCGTTTAATCTAACTGATTAATTGATCAATGTTGTATTAAAAATGGCTAAGTAACAATGAAAGCTTACATGAATACATACATAAACATATTATAATTATCCATTCATTCAAAACATTTGGGTATAAGTTATCCGGGGCAATCACTTCTATGCAACTTTTTATTTATTTTAAATTTAGCAATGAAGTGGTATATGGGAGGGGGCACTTTTTGCACAACTCGACTGGTTGACTTTCCTGGGTGATCACAAGGTTGTCCTATCTTATATTGACTCAGTGCAGTCGGCATTTTATTTTAGAGTGCTCCTAGCAAGGCTTGATACCCATCTCAACGAGACGAGCAAACCCTCTTACCATCTAAACCAACGGCTAGTTGTTTTTGTGTAAAAATTACGAGTGCACGATTTAACTAGAAAAGTAGACAAGGAGGATGTCTTGGATATTTGATTGGACAATGTGTGATTTTGCTTCTTCAAGATCCATGTCCGGGTCGTGCTATTTTTTGGTACACGATTTCTATCAAAGAAGAGATGTTATCAATGTTCTATGTAAGAATGCCTCTTTTCACATATAACAAGGGATGCAAGTAGCGCTAACTTTCCGACCAAAAAAGGTGGCGCTAACTTCCATAGAATGGGACCGGTTATTGCTGTCCATGAAAAGCTTCTTAATCACACTTTACCTGGCATACATTAACCAATTCTAGTAAGCCAAAACAAAAAAATCATGGCATCCTTACTATATGCACTTCTTACTTGGATCGTCCTTCTCTTGATGACTCCTACTTCACTCACTATGCCACCGCACCATCCATATGAGGGCTCAGCCTTGATGGATTTCAAGTGTCACGCCCTGATCTTTCGAGCACGTGCCTATCCCTCGGTGGTCGATTAAATAGCGATGTCCTAGGACACGTTGCCGACCCATTCATTTTAATACGCATGCGGAAGCGAATAATTAATCTCCAGACAACAACAAGATGTAATAGAAAAGTAGGGCCACAATTTTTTTTTTTTGAAAACCAACACACGCCATTATATACATAACAAACTATGTCATTTACAATACTAGCCGATCTATATACAAGGTCTGCAAAACCACCGCCGGGGGGGGGGGGTAGAGGGCTACTGATCCTCTAATCAGTCGAGTCTTCAACTGAATACTTCAGGGTCCCTAGCTCCAACAAACACGGGTCTAATTCCTGATCTTAGACACTAAAAGAGAATCTATTCGCATCCAGGAAACTGAGATTCAAATAGAAGTAAGCAGTGAGTTCAGCATAGGCTTCTGTAGGTCAGAACAAAACTGTTCAAGTTGAAGAAGACTGAATTTTTCCCTCAAATTTACGTTCACAGCATAAAGGAAATCAAAATCCACGCTTCTAGGGTTTATCACCCCATGCTTGAACAACTTAGAGTAGAGATGCTTTTGTTCCTCCGAACGAAACAAGTCTGTCCTTTTTCTCTGAATTTTTGCCGCAACACCCATTCTCGGTTGAAATTGGCTGTACAACTTGTCATCATCATTCCCATCTATCTGATTCTGTCCTCCAACATGTGGATCACTTGGTATATTTGCAAGGGATTCTTCTGCCGACCCGGCAGGGGCAATTCCCAAACGTTCCATATTTCGTAGGAAGATGTACTCATTACCATACCTTTTGTCTTTAAGAAACTTATTGATGTAGTTCAATGGAGTACCGCTCTTCTTTAAAGCACGGTAAAGCTTATAAATAAAATAGGGCTTTTGAATTCTTACTGGATCTATGCCTTCGATGACTTCTTCCTCTTGATGAGCAACATCTTGAGGACTAGATGGAGGAGATGGACGCGGCTGAGAATGTTGTGGGCTCTGCTGCTGACTAGGAGACTCTTCTTCCTCGGTGAGATCAAAGTGCGTAGGCCCCTCACGCATTTGCTGTGGTCCCCTGTTTGCGATCCTCGAAGACTTCCTTTGAGACGACATCTTTCACAGTCTTTGAAAGATTCCACACTTGACTTTCCCAAGAAAGATGATAACTTTTCGAAGATTAAACAGTAGAAGAAAACAGGAATGGAAGATCAGTACTCTCTTAAGGTTTTTGAGAGTAAAGCGAAGAAGAAGCAACGGTATATTGGACAGTCAAAGAGAGGCAAACGGAATGTCATAAAGGAAAGTAAAAAGGTGCCTTTTTAAAAAATAACCGCCTTTTTCAAAAATTAGATAACTGCCATTAAAATTAACTTCATTTTCGAGAAAGAAAGATTTCGGTAATTACGGAAATTAAAGATAGCAATAATCAAACACGGTTGATGATCGTATCTTTTCGAGATGAGATTCGAGAGATAATAAAGTAAAATAACTTACGAAAGAAAAAAACTTGATCGTTTGAGTCTGAGGGTCTCTAGACTTTTACTTCTTCAGACTTCAAGATGTTGAGTCTGGAACGAATAACCTTGAATTAATTTTTCTCCAAAGGTTTTGTAAATATATTTGTCAATTGGTTCTTTGAGTCAACATACTGAATCGAAACTTCTCCATTCTGAACATGATCTCTAATGAAGTAATGTCGAATCTCTATATGCTTTGCTCTTGAGTGAAGAATTGGATTCTTAGTAAGATTGATTGCGCTGGTGTTGTCACACTTGATTTCCGTGGATGAATCTTCAATTCCAAAATCTTTTAGCTGTTGTTTTATCCACAGAATTTGTGAACAACAACTTCCAAGAGCTACATACTCTGCTTCAGTTGTAGAAAGAGCTACTGTACTTTGCTTCCTTGAAAACCAAGACACTGTCTTGCCTCCAAGTAGTTGATAGGTACCCGAGGTGCTCTTTCTATTAATTCTGCATCCGGCTAGGTCTGCGTCTGAATATCCAAGAAGAATAAAGTCTCCATTCTTAGGATACCAAAGACCAAAGTTTGAAGTTGATGCAATGTATTTGATAATACGCTTTGCAGCACTTAGATGAGATTCTTTAGGGTCTGCTTGAAATCTGGCACAAATGCAAACACTAAACAAAATGTTAGGTCTAAAAGCAGTAAGATAAAGAAGTGAACCAATGATACTCTTGTATAGCTTCTGGTCAACTTTCTTTCCTCCTTCAACTTTGTCCATCTTCAAGGCACTTGACATTGGTATGTTAGTCTTTTTGCAATTTTCCAGTCTAAACTTTTTGACAAGATCATTAGCATATTTTTCTTAATGAATAAAAGTTCCTTCCTTCAATTGTTTCACTTGAAGACCAAGAAAGAAGGTTAGTTCACCCATCATGCTCATATCAAATTCATCCTGCATAGACTTAGAGAATTTCTTGCACAGAATTTCGTTAGGGGATCCAAAGATAATATTATCTACATATATTTGAACAAGCAGAAAACTTTTGCTTTCTCTTTTGATAAATAGAGTAGTATCTACTTTGCCTTTAACAAAGCCGTTTTGAATTAAAAACTTACTCAGCCTGTTGTACTAAGCTCGAGGTGCTTATTTTAAACCATATAAAGCCTTTTTGAGTCTGAGCACTGAGTCTGGTTTCCTTGGGTCTTCAAACCCAAGTGGTTGTTCAACATAGACTTCCTCATGGATAAATCCATTTAGGAAAACGCTTTTGACGTCCATTTGGAATAACATGAAATTCTTATAACAAGCAAAAGCAAGTAATAATCTTATTGCTTCTAACCTCGCTACTGGTGCGTAAGTCTCGTCATAGTCTATCCCTTCTTCTTGCGTATATCCCTTGGCCACGAGTCTTGCTTTGTTTCTTACGACCTTTCCTTTCTCATCCATCTTGTTCCTGGAAACCCATTTAGCTCCAATAATAGATTTACCTTTCGGTTTAGGAGTTAATTCCTAGACATCATTAATCCTGAATTGCCTGAGCTCTTCTTACATAGCTTCAATCCAGCTTTCATCAAATAAAGCTTCTTTTATGCTTTTGGGTTCTATTTCAAAAATAAGAGCCACATCACTAGACTCTTCGCGCCTTTTGGATCTTGTGTGAATTCCTTCATTAATGTTGCCAATTATAAGATCTTTGGGATGATTGGACTTATGCTTCCAGTTGCTGGTTGATTTGTCAGGTTGATGATCACTTTCTTCATTTGAATCTTCAACAACCATTTGTTGCTGGTCTTTAGAGGTCTGAGCTGCTTCTTGAAATTGAGACTTTGTAGAGTCTGGAGCAGATTCAGATTCTTCAAGATGAGTTTGAATAGATTCATTTTGCATAGAATCTTGGAATCTAACATTTATTGATTCCTCCACAGATTGAGTCTTCTTGTTGTAGACTCTATACGCTTTGCTTGAGGTTGAATATCCAAGAAAAGATGCTTTCGTCAGATTTTTCTTTAAACTTGCCAACTCGATCATTTGTATATTTCAATATAAAGCATTTACATCCAAACACATGAAAATATGAAACAATATGCTTTTTTTCTTTGAATAACTCATACGGGGTTTTTTCCAGAATAGGTCTTAGAAAAACTCTATTAATAATATAACATGCTTTAGAAACTGCTTCAGCCAAAAAACGTGAAGATATGTTACTTTCAATTAAAAGAGTTCTAGCCATTTCTTGAAGCGACCTATTCTTTCTTTCCACAACTCCGTTTTGCTTTAGAGTATATGGTGAGGAGAACAAGTGCTAAAAAACCAGATTTATCACAAAATTTTATAAAATCTTGATTTTCAAATTCACATCCATGATCTGTTCTTATACTTGAAATAACATACCATTTTTCATTTTGAACCTTTTTAGTAAACTTTTCAAAGTAAGAAAAGGTTTCAGACTTACTTGCCAGGAAATATACCCAAGTAAATCGTGAGTAGTCATCTACAATTACTAGGCAATATTTCTTATCTCCAATACTCTGAGTCCTGGTTGGTCCAAAAAGATTAATATGTAGGAGCTGCAGTACATGATTAGTGGAAACTTGATTTATTGGTTTAAAGGAATTTCTTACATGTTTCCCCAATATGCATGGTGTACATGGATCAGACTTTTGGTATGATAGATTAGGTAGACCACGAACAAGCTTCTTTGCTGAAATTTTGGCTATCTGCTTCATATTGATGTGCCTAAGCTTTCTGTGCCATAAGTTCACTTCGTCTTTAATTGAGATTAGACATTGTGATTCATTTGGTTTCACATCCAAGAGGTAGATATTTCCATTTCTTCGACCCTTGAATGACTGAGTAGAATCTTTACTAATTCCTGAACATATTCCCTCTTGAAAGTTGATTTTGAAACCAGTATCACACAGCTGACCGATACTGAACAGATTGTAATTGAGTCATTCCACTAAAGAAACATTGCTTATTGTGAGATTTCCAATCTTTACAGTTCCAAATCCCATAATTTTTCCTTTGTTGTTTCCTCCAAATGAGACTTTTCCACCATTTACTCGAACGAGCTTTATAAAGCAATTTGAATTTCCTGTCATATGTCTTGAGCATCCACTATCCAGATACCATTTTACTTTTTTCTTACTAGTGACCTGCATTTAAAAAAGAGACTCAAGCTTTTTTTGGTACCCATATTTTCTTGGGTCCATTGGCGTTAGTATGATATGCAATTTTTGCCCATACTTTTTTAACAGGTTTCCAAATCATAGGACATTTTTTTTTCAAAATGATCTGCATTATTACGCTTTGAACATCTGAGAGCATTGCGACCTATCTGGTTTTACAAAAATCTTTTTAAAATGATTTTTGTAAGCATCTCTTGTGGGTCTTTGCTTAATTTTTTCTTTCACTTTAGGAAAATCAATTAAAGGAATGGTTTCCACAGTCATTCCTAAACCGGATTTATTGAAATAAGGTCTTTGGGCTGAAAGAATTTTTTCAAGTTTCTCAGATCCTATTGAAAATCTTTTGAAATATTTGATATGTCATTTTTAAAAATACATTTTCTTTTAAAAGATTATCTTCACTTTCTTTAAGAGAAGAAACATTCATGTCTAAACATTTCACATTTTCTTTCAAAATATTTTCCTGTTGTTTCAGTGCAGAGTTTTCCTTTTTGAGTTCGGAAATCCTTTTAAGAGAAGTCTTAAGACTAAAACACAACTCATCAATGTATTTAGAAACTTTAATAGGGATTTTGAAGTTACTCACCTCAAATTCACTTTCTGAATCTGAGTCTGTCTCAGAGTTCGAATCTGAATCCGATTGTGCCATTAGACATATATTGGCATAATCATCATCACTTTCTTCACATTATGTATCACTCCAGGTTTCTGCTTTAAGAGCCTTTCGATACTTTTTCAGCTTTTCCTTTCTTCTTCCTTAGAATAGGACAGTTGGGTCTGATGTGTCCCTTTTTCTTACATTCAAAGCAGACTACATCTTTGTTTGATTCATCATTCTCAACAGACTTAGTCTATTACTTTTGAAAACTCCGTTTATTTGGATTGAATCTTCTTCCTTTTCTGTTCAGCTTTCTGAATCTTCTTATCATAAGAGCAAGCTCTTCATCATCCATATCGTCTTCAGAATATGTAACATCAGAATCATCATTGGATTTTAATACAATGGATTTCTTACCTTTAGGGTTTTCATCTTCATTGATTCGTTCCACTTCATAAGACTGAAGAGTTCCAACCAACTCATCAACAGATAGTGGCATGATTCTTTGTGTCTCTCTGATTGAGGTCTTTATGTGATTCCAATCCTTGGAGAGTCCACGCAGTAGTTTGTTTACCTTCATGGGATTAGAAATCGGTTGACCTTAATTTTCAAGACCATTCACGATTTCTGTAAAACGACTAAACATGTCAGTTATAGATTCTCTTGATTTCATTTTGAATGCTTCATATTGACCGAGGAGAATGTTGATTTTGGTCTCTTTCACTCGATCATTTCCTTCATAGGTAATATGTAATCTATCCCAAACTTCTTTCGCTGTAACACAAGAAGATATTCTATTATATTCAGTAGGTGACAAAGCACAATATAAATAATAAATTGCTTTTTCATCAAGAGCTTGTCTCTTGATTATCTCTTCCTAAGTCATTTCACTAGACCTAATAGCTTCTTTTCCTCTCTCTAAGACAGATGTAGCTTTAGGAATAATTCTTTTTTCTACAACTTCCCATTCCAGAGGATCCTTTGATCTTAGGAATGCCTTCATCTTGTTTTTCCATATGTTGTACTCATTTCCATCAAAGTAAGGTGATCTGGTATTGCTTTGCCCTTCTACCAGCCCTGGAGCTAACATACTAGCCATGGATCTTTAACTCTGAAGTAAAATACTTCAAACAAAGTGAGTACACAAGCTCTGATACCAATTGAGGTAGCTAGTTTAAGCACCTAGAGGGGGGTGAATAGGTGCAAAAATAATTTTTCGTGATATGCGAGCAATATTAAGCAAACAATAAAAAGGAAGTTCTCCTTTGGTTAACAAAATGAATTACGATCAAAGTAAAGCAGAGAGTAGGGAAGAGAAAATTGAACACAAGGTTTATAGTGGTTCGGCTTATTCCAAGCCTACGTTCGCTCTTCCACACTGATAGCCCACCAGTTGGATTTCACTATGAACAAAAGAGTTGTTACAGCAAAGCTCTCATTGATTCCACAGTGTAGATACTCTACCACACTTCCTCAAGGTTTCTCTAGAATATAAACTCTCTTTTGCGTACAAGATTTCGCTTAACAAATGAATTGACTAAGAACAAGGAGCTTCAAACTTTGGAATTCTTCTATCGCGCACTCCCTCGAATAACTGGAACGTTTTCCTTATATACTCCTTTATGCCATCATACCTGTTGGCACTTACCAAAGGAATTTCTCCAATCTACCTGTTGGATGGAATCAATTAGGAAAATCATTCGAGCTATTTAAGGAACATGTCGATAGCCCATCAATCTTGTTCGTCCATACAATCAGGATCTCGGTTTTCATAAGTAGAACCTTCCAAGTATACTTCGCCAATCATCGGATCCTTAATCTTTGAATCAATCATGATCAAATAAAGGATTCCGTTATGTCATATCCAGCCAAGAGATCTTCGTCAGTCGATAAGGTCAAATCTTTAATGAAACATCCAGTTCTAGATAGACCTTCTTCGACAAATTAGAAACTATCAATGAGGATAGACTTTGAGTCTTGAGTCTGGCAGTCCGGAGGTCTTCAGACTTTAAATAGTAGAGTCTGCAAATCTTCAAACTAGACTGATGGAAACGTTTTGTCAGCTTCAAAATACTTCCAGAAAGATTTCTCCAACAATTCCAAGTATCACAGCACTGCATGGGCTAAAATGCTAGTATGTTATACAATAGGAGTGAAGAACGGAAATAAAATATTCTTACGTAGAAATTAACATTTGAAGTGATAATAATCTAACAAAGGAAAAAAAATGAAAAAGAATGATGAATGCCTATACACAGGAGATGAAGCTTTTCTTCTCCCTTTCTTTCGAGGAAAACCATAACAGCATTAAACAAAACAAATCAGGCTACATTGTCTGTCTGATATAAGTGTGCTCCAACCCCTTTAAAAACATCTGGAACATAGGATAAATAACAAATTGCAAATGTTCCATTCCAAGTAGGGGTAAAGCAACCGGCCAACCAGGCTTGTGAGATTCTTTGCGATAAAGCCCATTCGAAGAGGACTAAAACAATTTGAACGAGTTGTTAGTCTTTCAATTTAGTCTCAGTCCAACTCACTAATTCTTATAGAGAAGAATGAATTGACTAGCATTGCCTTAGTACTCCCTTTTCCATGACAATGACGTACGTCATAGATAATTAACTCGTAGATGCATGGAACTCACATGTATGGACTAAGTAATAAAATGATTCAACACTAAGGTGGATAACCCGAAGATGGAAACTGTTTATACCAGATGTTCATTTTTAACTGTTGAGTTAATCTCATTGGATCATGCCTCGATACTTGGTATTTGTTTATCCTATGTGTAAAATAAGTGATTCCACTCTTTGATTGCAAATTGGTTCCTTTCTCATAAGAAACCACGAAAGGTTAAGAAAATAAAAGGTGTATCAAAATGATTAATGATATTAAAAGAAATGAATGGAATAATCACGGAAATATTTTGGAAAATTTGAGGCACTTGATGTACCTATTGATCAGAATGCGTGCCGTGTAAGTGAAGTCGACATTGCATTTCATCATTGAGTCTGCATTCAACATAAGACATCAATCTTACCTTGGCTCAAAAGTCGTCTCCCAAGTCTTCTGCTAAGTTGAGAATCTGAGATGGCCACTTCAACTTGCAAGTCACGCATATCTTGTCAACGTAATCTTGCACAAGATTTGCTAGAACCTTAGTTGTGCGCGTATATCTAAGGGTTAAAACAAAAGGTAGGGTATAATAATATTTTTGTACTTGGCTTCTTAATCTAAGTTTCGGCATTGCAACTTGACTTTTGAGTTCAACTGACAAACCACAGAAAAAATCAACTTCTATGTAACATTTTATTTCTTATTTTTATTTTTTCGTAATTTGGCAGTGAAGTATCATACATATTTGTCTAGAAGATCTTGAGGATGCACTTCCTAATATCGATTTGGTACGATTGAGATTTTACTCCTAGGGTGCTCCCAATAAAACTTAAATTCAAGATCAAAAGGAGAAGAGAAAGCTTTTGGCAAAATTTTTCCAACACCTTGGTGGTTTTGTGTAGCAATTTCAAGTTTACGAACTAGATCGAAAATAAGACAAAGATCAAATACGTATTGCATTGAATAAGGATAATGTGTGACTAGGACAATCATATGTAAAGCTGTTAGCTTTTTGAAAAAAAACTGTAAAATGACTTTTGTTTGTCAATCTAAAAGTGGTAAAAGTCTTTGTGCAGGTCTCTCAATTTTGGTCTATTTGTGGAAAAGGAAATGAGATGCCATTTTAATGGACCAACCATGCAATCATGATTGCACATGAGCCATCAATCACAGCATGAGAATTCGACTTGAAATTTCCACCTTGTGGATGTGTGACCATTTCTTTCTCTTTTTGCAATAACAATAATAACGATGATGATGCCTCAATATGCTTATACATATTAGACATTATTTTTTTATTTTTTTTATTTATTTAAGGAAAGGTAGTGAGAGGCAATATGTTGAGCATTTTGTGATTAGCCCAAGAGTAACATAGGAATGCTCTTGATAAACCCATCTCCTAATAATAAGATCTTTTAGTATATGATATCATGGTTGGTACCATGTATGCACGTACGGCTAAGGAGCGCCAAAATTCCTATTCACAAAAATTGCCTAGTAGAAAAGCAGTGGCATTGCAATCTCTTCTTGCTCTCTAACGTACGTGCTCTAATAAAAAAGCACAAAGAGAACAACATAATCATGTCAACCTCAATGCCGCACATGCTTTCTACGTGGGTCGTTGGAGAGAGCTTAGTCTTGATGTTACTCAAGAGGCAGATTAGGACCAACACAATGGATTGCATCATTGGCCTCAACCTTAGGAGCAATTGGCTCTCTAGTAAGGGTGATTAGTTGCTAGTTTGGTCTGGTTCCAAGGTGAAACGGGAACCAAATCGAGAGAACCGGTTCCCAAAATTGGGAATCAGGGACCATACCATTTGGTCCCAGGATCGGGAACTGGACCCGACCGTCGGTTCCGATCCGGTCCTATCCAACGAAACCGGCCTTCCACCTTCTTCTTCTTCTTCTTCTTCTTCTTCTTCTTCTTCTTCTTCTTCTTCTTCATTTTCACTAAAGAGTGACCATACTCCGAACCGATTGATCCAATTCGGCTCTTAGCAGTCCAAAAGAACCGATCACACTTGTTCCCACATGCAAAAAATTCAAACTCCACTTGTGTGAGCATTGATCACATTTCAAGTATTTCATGCTCAATCCTAATCAAAAAGGCTGTGAATGATATGGCTAAAGATCATGCTTGGTTTGGGTTTTATAGACAATCTCTCTTATACTCTTTGAGTATTTGCTTGATGTGGGACTCTTGGATTACCTTGTCTCTTCCAGGTGAGGGGAGAGAGAGAGAGAGAGAGAGAGAGAGAGAGGAATGAGAGTGTGGCTCTTGGAGTCTTAGTCCCACATCAGGTAGAAGAAGAAACTAACAAGTGGGCTTCTTATTTAAGCAGAGAGGAACAAGAAAAGTTTTGTTGGTCTCTTGGGCACATGTAAAGTTGCTACCTCCATTACAATAGCGATTGCAATGAGGGGTGTGTGTGTGTGAGCATCAATCATATTTCACGTATTTCATGCTCAATCTTACTTAAAAAGGCCGTGAATGATATGGCTAAAGGTCATGCTTGGTTTGGATTTTATAGACAATCTCTCTTATACTCTTTGAGTATTTGCTTGATGTGGGACTCTTGGAATACCTTGTCTCTTGCAGGTGAGGAGAGAGAGAGAGAGAGAGAGAGAGAGAGAGAGAGAGAGAGAGGAATGAGAGTATGGCTCTTGGAGTCTTAGTCCCACGTCAGGTAGAAGAAGAAACTAACAAGTGGGGAGAGGAACATAAAAAGTTTTGTTGGTCTCTTGGACACATGTAAAGTTGTTATCTCCATTACAATAGCGATTGCAATGAGGTGTGTGTGTGCACGCGCACGCGCTCAAGTGCGTGTGTGCGCATGCGTGTAATAATCAGTCTGGTTAGTCTGGTTCTCATCTTCGAATCACGAACCGGACTGCTGCCCATGGGAACCGCCCAAAATGACCGTCGGGTGGTTCACAATTCAAATTGTTCCTGTTGCACACCCCTACTCTCTAATACCATAACTTAGAACACCGGGGGCCTGGTTTTATTGATTGATCAAGGGCATTTCATCTTCTTTTTTTTTCTTATTTTCTTTCATTTTTCCTTTTTCTTTTTTTTTTCAAGAAAAGCTTTAAAAAAAAAAAGAAAAAGAAAAGACAAAGGCTAAAATTGGAAAAAAAAATACAAGAAGTAGAGTTGCCAGCCCTCCCTCGCCTTTAGTCGCCGCCTCATCCCCGTATGGCATCCACCATGGCTAGTGGGGTCACCATTGCCTTGGTGAGGGTTGGCAATGGCAACCCTTGTTGACCAGAGGCATGAGCTTGCCAAGAAAGAGTCGCAACCCTCTCCCAAATTTGAGTGAGTCAGCCCTCCTCTTAGTCCGGGCGATAGGGTTGCCTTTTTTTTTTTTTTTCTTTTTTCAAATTTGTGTTTTCTTTTTTTTTTTTTTTTTTAAAGTTTTAATCTCTTTTTAGTTTGTCTTTTTTATGGCAAGAATAGAAAAAGGAAAAAAGAAAATAAGGGAAGAAAATAAGCAAACATAGAGGACATAAATGCCCTAGAACTGCCAGTGAGGTTAGGTTTTTCTTTGAAACTGATATGGTTTTTTCAATTCCTTATTTGAGAAAATAAGAGTACTTCAAACTCCAAACAATGTTCACTTTAGGATCATATTTGAGAAAGTGAGGGTACTTTGAATTCCTTTGGAATTTTCCCTTATTTCAATTAGTTCCTTTCTGTCTTTTGAAGGAGGTGAGAATATAGGAGGGACATTTTGGCACAAATTCTCGTGTCAACTAAACATCTTGTAATGACCCAATTTTGCGTGGACTTGGCTGCAAGGCAATTTTTTTCCACATCTTGCTGTGACGTAATCCAGCAACCACTTTAGATCAAAATTATCAAAATTGGTATCGATGGTTAAATTTGACTAAAAGAATTATGAAAATTAAAGGATCTGAATAGAGATGTTAAAGTTTAATCGCTCTACTAAAAAAGTACGTATATTAGGGAAGAAAAGTAGAATCACCTTTAACGTGTACACTGCTCATTTTGAAACTGCAAGCAGGTTTTCTAGTCAACCTTTCTTCTTTTTTGTCTCTTTTTTTCCCCTTTAAAAGGAGGAGATAAAGCTTGCTAGACAAAACTTATACTAGTTCTTTCAATTGGTTCCACGAACCTTTTTGTCTTTTGAAGGTGGAAAATAAAGATGCGCACTTTGGCACTTTATATAAGTTTCGTGTGGACTGAATTATTACACTCAACCTAAATATTTGTGAAGGAAAGAAATTTTGGCACTAACTTGTCCCCAAGAGCAAGTCTTCTTTTCCCACTTCGTACTCTCAAACTGTTCGATGGACACGTCAGCTCAAATTTATTAGGACCGGTGGCAGGGGCTATTCTTGATTAGATTAATCGAAAGTTCAAGACCTTAACCCAAAAAAAGCACATAAATTAAGAGACGAAAAGTCAAATTTTCCGTGGAAGAGATAGTGGATTCACACTGCTCGTCTTGGAATTCCAGGCAAGTTTTCAAATCAATTATTTTTTTCCTTTCCTTTCTTTTTTCCCTAGTATAACGTGAAGCCAATGTTTACTAGCCAAAGTTTCGCCGGGATGGAGTAGCCCATTACTTTACAATTTTCATTAATTTATGTTCTATGACATGCCCTTCATTAAGCATGGAGAGGCCCGTGACATGCTCTTTACAAATCGATAGGCCATGGAAAAATTTGTCTGTGACCACACTAGCCATGCCATATAGGACGGCCGACGTCCACATGAGTGATATTCAGCTAAAATTAACCAGATGAATTTAATTGGCAAATTGTGAAAAACATTTAGAACTCAATTAGCATGAATTTAAAAGCTCACGAACGAGTTAGAAAAAAGTATAATAAGTTTAGGACTTTTCAAACCATTTTTTCCTATATTGATAAATAACATGAAATGGCATAATATTCTTTTCAAGAAATTGTCGAACTTTTTATAACACCAACTTGACATGTCGCATTTGAATTTTCCAATTCATTTGTGTAATAGATTATCCTATATCGTTATGACATATCAGAGTCATATGAATTTTCCCATAATCTTGTAAAAGATGATTCAATAAAAACGTATTCCAACATCACAAAATTCTATAGAAAAAAAAAGAACCTTTCCAATGATTTGAAATAAAGTTAAAGAGTTCATATGTGTAGGTTTTTAAACATTCAGACTGATCAGTATTAAATAATAGTTATATTTAAAAAAATTTAAGAACAAAGGTCCTACTTGTAAATACAAGTTTGTGAGTCAATTTCAATCTATCACTATTGTCGTTAATTTAGTACAAACTTTAATAAATTACAAACTTGTCTCTCCTCTTTTGCCATATTTTTCGTCATTTCTTATTAAATGAACCGGCAGATATATAATCCTTTTTTTCTCATCGTTCTAATAACCAACCTTGCCCCCGCACTTCGCAAGGTGAGACGAGGATAGAGATGGGGACTTCCCCGGCCCCTGCTCATTCAGATTGTATATGTTGGATTTTATGTTCAATTCAAGAAAGTTTTGTTAAAATCGTTGATTTTTTAGATTTCGTATTTATGTTTATACTCATAAAACTAAATCACTTTTTAAATTATATGCTCCTTAAGCGAAGAATTTTACATTTAACTTAAGATGATCTCTATGAAAATATCTTTCATGTAGGATACCATATTAGCTTGAAAAAAAAAATAGTTTCAAAAGCTCTTGGTAACTCACTGAAATTGCAAGCTTAATGTTTGGAAGAGCACAAGAAGTGGCAATTCCTTGGTGACTAGAACACAAATACAAATTTTCCAAGAAAAGCATGAACTTGATACAATTACGCTCAAAATTGACATGTTTTCATTCATTTTAAATAAGAAACAATTTGTAATCAATCACATCATAAGATTGGTCTACCGATACAAAATGACATACTCTGCATTTGGTTCAGTATTTGCAAGGGGCTTTGAGTCCAATGCAAATGCTGAAAGCCTAAAGCTACTTGGGAAAATGCAATTGTATTTGGTAAATAATTTTAGCATTCAGCGAAATGCTAAAAGCCCAAAGCTAGTCCCTACTAGCTTTGGGATTTCAGCATTTTGAAGGTAAGTTGAAAACTGAAAGTCGACTTCAAAGTTGCACCAAACAGTCTAGCATTTGCCCAAAGGGCTTTCAGGTTTGAAAGCCCCTTGAAAATGTTGAACCAAACGCCAATATCTTGACACAACACGGATTGCTAATGCTATGTTATGAAAGTTCGACCGAATATACATTCAAATGAACAAAAGCAAGGCCCTTTATACCTGTGACCAAAGAGAACCTTTACTCCAATCTCCATGGTTTCCATGGACAACCGAATTGTGTACGTCGTCCACCATGTCTATTAATTGGCTGTTCAATAGTATCTACTTATCTCAATTACGTTTTGTATATTACAACAGAACATTCATTCATTGCTAATGCATATATGGACAGACATAGGTTAGAATCTTCAGAAGAACTATAATTTTCACGAGCAAGAAAACAACATCTCCATACTACTATAGCAAATAAACATAGATCAGAATCTTCACATATGCATGTATAACTTTTCTCAACAAGCTACTTAAAAGATAGGGCATCAAATATCTAGCTGCATATTTTCTTGTTTGCAAGGGCTTTCCTCACCTTTTTCCATCCTTTTGCCATTTTCTTGGAGTAGCACAAGAACCACATACTCTTCTCATCAATGATCAAGTTCTCTATCACAACACCGACCAAAAACCCGACTCCGGCGCCAACCAACACGATTCTCCAATCCAAGTTGAAGAGACATTCTTCTTCATCATCCACTTTGAAATATGATGGTGGTGGTGGAGCGTTCTCACCATTTGTGCATTTATTTGGCAATGGACTTCCACACAAACCATCATTCATCGCAAATGAACTGCTCCCGAACGTATCAAATTGCGTTGCACGTGGTATTGGTCCTGATAGACGATTGTGAGAGACATCAAAAACCGAAATAAATGTGAGGCGAGCTAGTTGTTGAGGAATCTCTCCCACAAGATTGTTCCAAGAAAGATCCAGTGATTCGAGCACTGTCAGGTTGGCCAAGGAAGGAGGGATGCTACCATTGAGGAGGTTGTTTGAAAGGTTGAGCATGCGAAGTGATTTTAGATCTCCAATGAGTTCAGGAATGAACCCTTCAAACTCATTGTTAGAGAGGTCAACTACCATGAAGACATCTGGAATCTTTGCATATTCCCTTTCCGTGCCCTTACTCATCAGTTTCATTGCATAAATAGTACTTATGCTGAATAAAACATTAGGATACACTTTATAAACATCCAGATATTCCAACGCATCTTGACCAACCATGACCTTCATGGCGTGGCAACTCTTCAACAAGTTGGATGGAAATTCGCCATTGAAGCCGTTGTTGGAAATGTCCAGGATGTGTAAATGGGTGAAGTTGAGCTCGCTTAGACTAGATTCTATGGGACCATGAAAATTATTGGACCGCAAGCCAATTACTTCTAGGTAGGCCAGTTTCGATAGCCAAAATGGGAATGTATCATTAATTTGGTTGTCACCAAGATTCAAATACTCTAGCAAATTGCAATTTCCTAAAGATCTCGGAACAATCCCACTTAGTCGGTTTTCTCTGAGGTCAATCATCCTCAATGCACAACCATCTAAGAAAACGTGAGGAATCATGCCATCGAATTTATTTCTCGCAAGGTTCAATGAAATCAAAGGATGAATACTTCCCAAACAAGGAGGAAGTGTGCCATTCAGAGCATTGTTGGACAAATCGAGCATGGTAAGAGAGCTCACTTCACATATGGATGTTGGAACTTCCCCAAATAGGAAATTGTTGGAGATGTTGTATACCATGACTAAGGGAGGAGGGACAGGGAGGGTTGTTTTTAGCAAGTTAGAACTAATGTCGAGATAGTTCAAGTTCGGCAAAGGAAGATCGGTCTGGTTTTTTAAGAAGCTGGTTAATAGATTGTGAGAAAGATCTATATACATGAGAGATTCTTTGCTATTGTTCCACATCCATCTAGGAATGGTCCCTTGGATTCTGTTGTGTGATAAGTCTAACCACGACAATTCGCTTAAGTAGCCTATAAACCGTGGGAACTCAGTCAAGTTGCATGAATCCAAGTATAAGTAGCTGAGCTTCGATGTAGTGGCATTGATGAATGACTTGGTGAAAGATATGTTGTTGTTGGACAAATATAAGGTTGTCAAGTTCTTGAGTGTGAATAGGTCATTCACATCGAGAACGCCATTGAGATTAAGCGACCCAAGATAAAGCCTTTGAAGATCCTTCAGATTCCACAATGCGCCCAAAACATCACAGCGCAAGTTGTTGCCAGAAAGGTCGAGATAAGTCAATGAAGATGGAAATCCATTGCTTAATTGATTTCCTCGAATTCTGTTATGTGATAAGTCTAACCACGACAATTCGCTTAAGTAGCCTATAAACCGTGGGAACTCAGTCAAGTTGCATGAATCCAAGTATAAGTAGCTGAGCTTCGATGTAGTGGCATTGATGAATGACTTGGTGAAAGATATGTTGTTGTTGGACAAATATAAGATTGTCAAGTTCTTGAGTGTGAATAGATCATTCACATCGAGAATGCCATTGAGATTAAGCGACCTCAAATAAAGGCTTTGAAGATCCTTCAGATTCCGCATTGCGCCCAAAATACCACCATGCAAGTCGTTGCCAGAAAGGTCAAGATAAGTCAATGAAGATGGAAATCCATTGCTTAATTGATTTCCTCGAATTCTGTTGTGTGATAAGTCTAACAACGACAATTCGCTTAAGTAGCCTATAAACCGTGGGAACTCAGTCAAGTTGCATGAATCCAAGTATAAGTAGCTGAGCTTCGATGTAGTGGCATTGATGAATGACTTGGTGAAAGATATGTTGCTGTTGGACAGATATAAGATTGTCAAGTTCTTGAGTGTGAATAGATCATTCACATCAAGAATGCCATTGAGATTAAGCGACCTCAAATAAAGGCTTTGAAGATCCTTCAGATTCCGCAATGCGCCTAAAATATCACCATGCAAGTCGTTGTTAGAAAGGTCGAGATAAGTCAACTGCTTCAGGTTCTCAAATGAAGATGGAAATCCACCGCTTAACCGATTACCTGCCAAACAGAAGGAAAAAATAAAGAAAGACACAAGACAAAGGAGCGTTAGTTGCCCCATCAATTTCAATTTTCTTTTTCTCTTTGGCTAAATAATCTCCTCGCCTAAAAATATTAGATCCAAGTCATTATGCACTAGCCCACTCAGAGAAATAGGCATTGGAGGGGCCCACCATCAAAAATTGGAAAGTCTCTCTCGCTCTCCTCCTCTCTGCACCGATCTTTCGAGCTCCACTACTACTCGCTCCCTCCCGGACCACCGGCAAAACCCCTACCGCAACGGCCACGGGAAAAACTAGAGGCAACGACTTCCTCCTCCGCCTCGAGGCCTACCTCGATAATGCTCTCAAGATCTCCAGGTAAGCCACAAAGATCATCCTATCCTCCTCCCTCCTTCCCAAAACCCTACCCCTCCATTGCTGCCTCAGGAGCTTCGAGTCCAATGTTGGCCTAAGCCAAAAGGCCTTCCGGTTGGCCTAATTGTCGAGGACATGAACGCTTTCTGGGCCTCGCACCTCGACTCTGGGCAAGACCCGATCCTCTCCCCCATCGCCTATGGCGGTGAGAGTGGGCTTCATCGATGGCCACCACTCGCGTGTTCGATCAACATGTAGGCCAAGTTCTTCAGGTACAATGGGAGCATCAATCTAAAAATTAGGGATTTGAGGAGGTTGCGAGAGGACAAGATGCACATCGATTCAACCATCAAGATCACGATGTCCAGGGGGATTAATTGAGGAAGTTTTCTTTTTTTCTTTCGGTCAAAAAATTGAGGAAGTTGAGGGAGAAGAAGTTGGTGAAGAAGCTATTCATGGTTCAGGACCTGGCTGAACTTGTCAAGCTAGAAGGCCTTCCGGCTCAAGCCCTTGCCGGAATCGAAGCTCTTGAGGCGGCGATGGTAGTTTTGCTTATGGCCGTTGTAGCGGGGGTTTTGGTCGAGGTCGGGGTGGGAGTAAGCAGTGATGGAGCTTGAGAGATCGGGTTCCATGGAGTTGTAGATGGAGGAGGAAAGAGATCCATCTGAACCAGCAAAGAAACTTCTAATGGTGGGCCCTCATAAGTCATCCATTGAGTGGGTTAGTGTATAGATGATGTGACGTCACAATTGCGCTTAATATAACCAAAAAGAAACTATTACCTGAAAGTCTCAAGACAGTGAGTTTTGTCAAGTTGACCACCCACTCCAAAGAATCACCGCTCAAGTTATTGGAAGAGAGCCCTAGCTCTGATAGCTGGGTAAGATTAGCAAAGGAAACAGGGATTTGACCTTGCAAGTTATTTCCCATGAGGTATAGTACAGTGAGATGAGAAAGATTACCCATTGAAGAGGGAAGCGATCCTAAAAAATCACAACTCGAGGCTAATAACTCATTCAAGAGACTAAGATTTCCAATTGAAGTGGGTATTTCTCCCAAGAAGTTGGTCCCAGAAAGGTGTAAGGATTTTAATGGAGAACCCCAGTGCGGTTGGGGGAAAAAACCAAAAAGGTTGGAATTGTCAACAACAGAAAGGACTTCCAAGTTTGGCAGCTGAAAAATGCTGACTGGAAAGTTTCCACCCAATCCACAAGAATCTAGCCTAAGCAATGTCAAGGAAGAGAAATTCGCTAGCATAGGTGGGAAAGGTGATAATGAGCTTACTTGAGAAAGATCAAGTTCTTTTAGCCCAGTCAAGTTATGAACGAAGTCGCCCATGTTGGGCATATGAAGGGTCTCATACAAAGAAGTGGACAAATCAAGAGAAACTAACTTGGAGAGTTGCGAGATATCGCGAGGAATTTCACCATAAAAGTCAGACAAGGAGAGATTAAGGTATTGTAACTTTGAAAGATTGCCGAAGCCGTATGGAATTGAGGAGAAGTTGAAGCTATTGAAAGCGAGATTGAGCGACTCCATGTGAACGAGTCGAAAGAGAGTGGTGTTAGGACTTATGGTGCCTAAGAGACAACTGCTACTGAGGTTGAGGACGATCACTCGGCCGGTGACTTCATCACATTTGACCCCGTCCCATGAGCAACAATCTCCACTTCCATCTAGTGACCAGGAATGTACTTTTGGATAAATGCATCGCCAATCTGTTGCGTTGGTTCTAAAACTTCTCTTGAATTCCATCAAGGCAGAGCTCTCATCTGCATGACAAAGTACCTCAGCAAACCTAGTACGAAAGAGAGAAAGCAAGAATATCCAAGTAAGCAGCAGATATAATGATAAGGTTGCCATATTTTCTGCTTTTGTTTCTGTTCTTTTGGTTACTGAAGTGAGTTTTCGAGGGAGACTGCAACGTAGAAGGTTTTTATAGGCAGCAACAATTGGTTCTGGCAATGGAAATTTTTTGCTACTTGGCCATTTATAGTGCTTGACCTCAGAACTTTAAATGATTTATGTATGCCTTCTGTATGGGTTTGAAAACCGCAGGATCTTAGACGTATAAACATTTCTTTTATTATATAGGGCACAAGCGCAGTGGCTTGGTATTCTCCTTTTATCCATATTTCTTTGTCATACTTTTAATATAAAATCCATCCATTTCTTTTGGTGACATAATGGAAATTGGCAACAAGCTCCCATGTAAATTGTTCATGTCGTTTGACTTGACTCATAGCTTCATGGCTAAATTTCAAGTACAGATGTTGTTCATAATTGTTTGTTCAACAACAAGGGTTGCTTGTGCAGACTTCCATCAATAAGCCATTTATAGGTGGGCTCATGTGTCTCTCTAATTTTAAACTCACCTATACACCTGTTTTAAGTGTGAAATGAGAAACACCCAATTTAACATAAAAGTATCGAAAAAAATATCAACACAATCAGAACATAAAAAGATGAAAGATCAAATTATATTATTGACATAGATGGATATGCACTCAGAATAATCAAATAAAGACTTTGAAATAAGTGGGTACTGCACCTTTATTAGATAAAAGCAGGGCATAGAAGAAAAAAAAAGTCGTATGTGCGCATGTGCACAAATGAACAGAAACAGAGAGACTTATGTGCGTGTGCATGTATGTGAACAAAAAATATATATATATATATATATATATATATATATATGAGCCATGATTAAATTTCTTAACAACCTAATGTATTTTTGCTATCTATAATCCATATTGTTTTTTAATTAACTTTTCTGCAAAAAGGTTGGCTTAGTTTTATTTTTATGCTGCATTAGTGTTATCTTTGTTCATCTTTTCATTTCGTAAATCTTTCTATTTGATTCAAATTTATAAAAAGAGCAGATACGGCTCTAGAAGGGGGCAACATGAAGACATTAATTTTATGGAAAAATCTTAAGTCGTACACCTCATTCAAGACTGCTACACTAAACTGAGGGCTACGAAGAGGGTAAAAGCTTGCTATTCTTCAAGCTTTCATTAGTCATTATTAAGAGACATTAGACAGCGAAAGAAATCACAGTAAAAACAGTACATTAAGTTCTTCTTTGACCGGACAAAGCTCAAAAGCAAGCGTCCACGTAATTTCCGAGGGTGAAATAATTTCTCTTATTTTGAGGTAACTTTTATCTACAATTCATGTTCTAATTGGTTCTGGCAATGGAATTATCTTGCTACTTGGCCATTCATAGTGCTTGACCCAACACTTTAAACTGATTTTAGGTATGCCTTCTGTATGGGTTTGAAGATTGCAGGATGTTAGGCGCATGAGCATTTCTTTTATTATATAGGGCCCGAGAGCAGCAGGGGCTTGGCATTCTCTTTTTTATCTATATTTCATACTTTATTAAAAGTATCCATTCTTTTCTTTCAGCGACGTATTGGAAATTGGCGACAAGCTTCCAGGTAATTGTTCATGTCCTTAGATTTGACTCATAACTTCAAGGGTAAATTTCAAGTACAGAAGTTGTTCATAGTTGTTTGTTCATCCATATGGATAGCCTGTGCGTACCTCCATCTATAAGCCCTTTTGTGGACTCATGTCTCTCTAACTTTTATCTTTGCTTGGATGGACGTTCACCGATAAACTCACTTGTACATCTGTCCCCTCCCTATACTCACCACGATATATATATGATTTTGTTTTGGGATTCATCAAGTTTAACATTGATTTTCTCAGTCATGGTTTCTTTTTTAATTTTTAAGTAGTGATGTTTCTCTCCCAATTATATCATGTGTGCTTACATGTGTCTAACACAATTTGTGTAAATTCTAGGTAATAAATGTAAATCTATTTAGAATTTTTATAATTTTGCATAATAGCACCATTGGTTCTTAACAATAACTTGACCGAAAAATATCGATAAATATTATCTTAATAATTAATTAAGTGAATTTTACTATAGAGCTGATGTGATCCACGATGGGGATGACTTTGATCTACTGATGCAAAGGCCAAACGATACTTTCTCAGAAATGACGGGGGGGACTCAGAGTCCAAACATAGATGAGGTATCATTTGTCAAAAAAGCTATAATTGAAAATTCACGTGGAAACTGAAAATTTTGCCATGCCGTGCTCGCCATTCATTGCCAGTGTTATTGGTACTATCCCCTTCCCATTTCTTTTTCACATAGAAAATAAAAGAAAAAGACAAACTTGAAAAACCTCAAGAAAGAATTTTCATCCTTACGACAAACTAGTCGTACCAACCAAACCACTGGCATTGGGATAACACTTCCCCATCAAGTGTTGAGCTACCCAAAGACGCAGGTTACTTTTTAGGTTCTTTGAACCTTCAGTCAACAAAATCAAGTTTTCATCGTTTAGTGATCAAGAAGGTCTTAAAGGAGGATTCTAGCCTTCTGGCATTTACCTAAGTCAAGAAGAATTTTCGAACATTAGTCGATGGATCTCCAAGCGAATTAGGCCACCTGAGAAGACTAGAGTAGTTAGACCTGTCCTTCAATATCCAAGGGGGTTCATTCCTAGATGAATGAAGAACATTAAGGAAGCTAAAGGCCTTTCTCATTACATAATTTGTGCCACTGCCACGAAACCTTCAATTATTCATTGTGTCTCCAAATAAGCAAAGCTGAAAAAGATTACCCAGTAGAAATGACATCTACCGAATAATAACTTATTCAGGAAACCAAGGTGTCCTCAAAGATAATAGTTCCAAGTGATTACTCAATGTATTTCTGGAATAAATCAAAAAGGAAAACACAAGAGACTAGTATGTTACCTTGTGTCCCAAAGGGACAATAACTTTTTCAGGAAATTACATCAATTGCAATCAATTCACGCTGACACAACCCTTAGATAAGGTTGGAGGATGACTTAAAAAAGAAGTTTTTTCTTATCCTGGCGCCTTGTAGGTGGCGTTGAACATTTTAACCGTGGCATTTCCATAAAGGAAACCGTTTACATCATTTTCCATGGTGGTTTGTTCGTGGAGGCTAATTATTTTCCACATCATACTCTAAAATCATTTGATTGCCACATTAGATTGAGTTTATCAGAACTGGTGCCGAAGATCAGATTTAATTAAAATTTTATGTAAATTTAAGGGATTGATTAATTAAATTAAAAATTCAAGAACTTCATTGAAAAAGATGGTGCAAATTAAGAGAGGAAAAGTTCCGACCAACAAAAAAAAAATTAAGAGAGGAAAAGTAAAACTTCACAGCTGGCATATGGTGGACCAAAACCACGCCGCGCTGCTCATTCTGGAAGTCCAAGCAAGGTTTCTAATCAAAAGTGTTTTTTTTTTTTCCTTTGTCCTTAGCCTTTTACCTCTTGTACGACGGAAGAAGATAAAAAGCTTCCTAGACAAAACTTTCTTTTGATTTTTTAAACTGTTTCCTTTGTGTCTTTTGAACCAGGTGGAGGAAACCCGTTTTATTATGATGTGTAGTTTCACGCGGATGCCTTCTGTATGGTTTCGAATACTGCAGTATGTTAGACGCATGAACATTTATTTCGTTATATAGGGCACGGGAGCAGCAGAGGCTTGGCATTCTCTCTTTTTCTTTTTTTTTTTAATCTATATTTCATACTTTATTAAAAGTATCCATTCTTTTCTTTCAGCAACATATTGGAAATTGGCGAGAAGCTTCCATGTAATCGTTCATGCCGTTTGATTTGACTCATAACTTCAAGGGTAAATTCCAAGTACAGAAGTTGTTCATAGTTGTTTGTTCATCCATATGGGTAGCCTGTGCGTACTTCCATCTATAAGCCCATTTATAGGTGGACTCATGTCTATCTAACTTTTATCTTTGCTTGGATGGACCTTCACCGATAAACTCATTTGTACATCTACCCTCTCCCTACACTTTTCACAAAAAAAAAAAAAAATTGATTTTGTTTTGGGATTCATCAATTTTAACACTGATTTTCTCAGTCATGTTTCATTTTTAATTTTTAAGTAGCAATGTTTCTCTCTTAATTATATCATGTGTGCTTACACGCATCTAACAAAGTTTGTGTAAATGCTAAGTAATAAATGTAAATTCATTTAGAATTTTATAATTTTGCAACATAGCACCATTGGTTCTTAACAATAACTTGACCAAAAAATAACAACCAATATTATCTCAATCATTAATTAAGTGAATTTTACTGTAGGGCTGACACGATCCACGATAGAGATGACTTTGACCTACTAATACAAAGGCCAGACGATACTTTCTCAGAAATGACGGGGAGACTCCAGAGTCCAAGCAAAGATAAGCATCATTTGTCAGAAAAGCTATAATTGAACATTCACGTGGAAATTGAAAATTTTGTCGTGCCGTGCTCGGCATTC
The DNA here is from genome assembly GCA_014182405.2 of Eucalyptus sideroxylon. Classification (NCBI taxonomy): domain Eukaryota; kingdom Viridiplantae; phylum Streptophyta; class Magnoliopsida; order Myrtales; family Myrtaceae; genus Eucalyptus; species Eucalyptus sideroxylon. The sequence continues at coordinate 41,716,587 of CM024552.2, forward strand.
ATTGCCAGTATTGTTGGTAAGGTCCCCTTCCCATTTCTTTTTCACATAGAAAAGAAAAGAAAAAGACAAACTTGACAAACCTAAAAAGGAATTTTCTTCCTTACGACAAATCAGTTGTACCAACCTAACCACTGGCGTTGGGATAACACTTAGGGTGCGCATGACAAAATTTCAGAAATTGAGAAGTTAAAAGTTTTAACTTCTGATTTCTTCTTCAAATCTATTTTTAGAATAGAAATATGTTACAGAAATAGAAAAATCAAATTACTTTACCAAACGGATTTCTGTTCCAAATCTATTCCGAGAAACAGAGAAACAAAGAAATAGAAAAGTCGAAACTTTATCATGTGCGCCCTTACCCATCAAGTGTTGAGCTGCCCAAAGACGCAAGTTCTTTTTTAGGTTCTTTGAACCTTTAGTCAACGAAATCAATTTTACGTCCCATCCAAATCAATTTTACGTCCCATCATTAGTGATCAACAAGGTCTTAAAGGAGGATTCTAGCCTTCTGGCATTTACCCAAGTCAACAAGAATTTTCAAACATTAGTCGATGGATCTCCAGGCAAATTTGGCCACCTGAGAAGACTAGAGTACTTAGACCTATCCTTCAATAAATCCAAGGGGATCATTCCTAGATGAATGAAGAACATTAACGAAACGAAAGGCCTTTCTCATTACATAATTTGTGCCACCGCCATTGAACCTTCAATTATTCATTGTGTCTCCAAATAAGCAAATCTAAAAAAATTACCCAGTGATGTATTAGGAAATGAGCTTGAGAAATGACATTTACTGACTAATAACTTATTCAGGCAACCAAGGTTTCCCCAAAGATAATCGTTTCAGGAGATTATCCCAATGTATTTCCGGAATAAACCAAACAGGAAAACACAAGAGACCAAGAGACAATAATTTTTTCAGGAAATTACACCAATTGCAATCAATTCACGTTGACACAACATTTAGATAAGGTCAGAGGATAACTTTAAAAAGATTTTTTTTTTAATCTTGACGCCTTATATGTGGAGGCAAAAATTTTAACCATGGGATTTCCATAAAGGAAACCATTTACATCATTTTCCATGGTAGTTTGTTAGTGGAGGCTAATTATTTTCCATGTCATACTCTAAAATCATTTGATTGCCACATTAGATCAAGCTTATCAGAACTGGTGCCGAAGATCGGACTTAATTAAAATTTTATGCAAGTTTAAGGAATTGATTAATTAAATTAAAAGTAAACTTGATTGAAAAAAAAGAGAGTGTAAATTAAGAGAGGAAAAGTAAAAATTTACAGCTGGCATGTGGTGGACAAAAACCACGCTACGCGGCTCATTCTGGAAGTCCAAGCAAGTTTTCTAACCAAAAGTCTTTTTTTTTTTTTGTCCTTCTCTTTTTACCTCCTGTACGACGGGAGAAATAAAAAGCTTCCTAGACAAAACCTTCTTTTGATTTTTTTTAAACTGTTTCCTTTGTGTCCTTCGAACCAGGTGAAGGAAACGCGTTTTAGTATAATGTGTAGTTTCACGCGGATCAAATAATTACATTCAAACTAAATATCCTGTTTTGGGATATTTTGAGATTCATCAAGTTTAAGGATAATTTTCTTATTCATAAATTAATTTTGATTTTTGAGTAGTGAAGTTTCTCTCTTAATTATATCATGTGTGCTATGATGCATCTAACACAATTTATGTAAACGCCAAGTAACGAATTTTGAACCCTTTTACATTTTTCATAATTTTGCATAACAGCATGATTGGTTGTTAGAAATAACTCAGACAAAAAAAAATGTAGATAATTATCATTTCATCCATTAATCAAGTGGATTCTACCATAGTACTTACGTGATCAACAAGAAGATGAGCTCGATCTACTAGTCTACTGGTGTAAAGACCATACGATATTTTCTCGAACATGACAGGGAGAGGCATCATCTGTCAAATGCTTTAATTGAAAATGCACATGGAAGGTGTAAATTTTCTCTGGCTGTGCTTCGCCATTCATTGCCAGTATTTATTGGCATGGTCCACCTACCGGTGAAATGACACCTTACATCCTTTCACATAGAAAAGAAAAAAAAAAGGGATCAAACTTGACAAATCTCAACAAAGAATTTTCTTCCTCGTGAAAAATCAATTGTATTTGTTGGGAGATATGTGCGAGCTATAGCATATACTAAATCAATCAAGATCAATTTGACATTGGAATTGATTTATAGGATACATTATTTCCTTTTTCTTTATACACACCTTGTATTATAATATAGAGCATTGTATATTGAATCGATATAGAAAAAGAAATACAAAATTCTTCTCCACAAACTATCTCCTTTTCTTTGGTTCCTTGCTTTCTTGCAGTACTAACCTAAGTATTACGATTGGGATAATTTTACAATTTCCACTATTTTATGGCTATTAGCAAATGGGTTTAAGTGTTTTGATGATATTTTAGCTTAATGTATATTGTCTATTGTGAGTCCTCAATTTGGCAGGATAAGTTATAGGGTATCTCATGTTTTGATTGAATCAATTTGTGTACCCGGCAACAACAAGTAAGATAGGTCGGTATTTTATGGAAAAAAGAAGGGATAGTTTAATGTTTAACATATATTTTGAATTACTAGTAAAATGTGCCGTGCATGCACGCGTGAAGGCCACATTTTTTAAAAACTGCGTGAACTTCAAATTTTCTTAAGCCTATGGAAGATTCGTTATTTGACCTTCACGTTAATAAATTAATGATTTTTATGGAATTTAAAAGACGAACTATATGAAAAAAGTAAACTACTATTTTTTTCATGATAATCCTAATAAAAAAAGCAGGAATTAGTTATCTGTTCGACTTTTCATGACTTCGTTGTTTTCTTTTTTTTTTTTTTTTTTTTTTAGTGTAACAAGAGAAAGAATGAACAAAATATAAAAAGAAATCAACAAAATAAAAGAAAAGGCAAAAGATAAAATGATATTATAGAAATAGATGGATATGCACTCCGATCATCAAATAAAGACACTGAAATGAGTAAGTACTGTTCCTTTATTAGATAAAAAGAAAGCATGGAAGAAAATAAAGTGGTACACCAGGCGTATGAATGAGAGTGAAATAGAGACAGTAATCTAGTATTAAAATAATTAGATTGTTAATTCAAAAGAGAGCTGAATGAGGTAATGTGAACGAGTGTCTTTATTTTAGTTTAAGTTAAATGGGAAAAATTGTATTATATCATATGAATTAAACGTCACGGGGCGGAGTGTTTTCTTTGTAAGACGCAAATTGCGCAACCCCAAGATCTCCATAACCAGAACAAGAACATGCATAATTGAGTAGAAAGATTAACGCACCTGGATCCATCGAACATAAAGCGGAAGCATAAAAAGGATGACCCACATATATCAAGGGGATCCACGCATCAAGTCCTTCTCCTCTATTGCCCTCCGTATCACTGGCTCAATGAGGCGGCCCCCCTCACGTTTAGCGTTAGGTAAACGCCCTTAGGTGAGGATACATGTGAGAATTAGGGTTAGAGGAGAGACTTGAGCACTATTTATAGAGTTTCCAGCCAGTCCCCCTCATTACGGGCCAGGCTCAACTCGGCCCACACTAGCCAAAAGCCCATATTAGACTAATTAAGAAACCTTCTATCTCACTTTAGACCAACCCTGTTTTACGATAACCGTAAAAACAGTAAATTACAATATCAATTAATTTAGTCCACATTAGGAAAACTCTTACATTCTTTTCTTGTGAAAATGGAGGACATCTTTAGTAGAAAAAATCGTAGTTAAGTGCACATTTAGCAATTTTTTTATATTATAAGATTATAAATAAATAAATCAAATCTTAAATTGAATGTGAAAGAAACTTTTCATTTAGAAGTATTTTGAAAGACGCATTATTTAAATGAATAGTCACATTTTATGAAAACACAACTCATAGGTCTTGTTTAGAAACTATTATCCGGTCATTACTTGAAAATCAGGACACTTCCCCTACCAGTTTGAGTTGCCCGAGGACGCCGGTTTAATTGAATCTTCAGTCAATGAATTCAATTTCAATTTGTCATAGCTGGACCCGTCATGTCGTTTCGTGATCAAAAAGTCTTAAAGGACGACCCTAGCTTTCTGGCATTTTCCCGAGTCATTAAGAATATTTGAACATGAATCGATGGATCTCAAGGCGAAATTTGCCGCAAAAGGCTGTCCTCGTTTTTATCAAAGTATCACTCCACTTGGGACGTGCGATTTGGTTCGTTTTTGCATTTGACTTACATTTTCAAATGAAAAATACAGCCCGCTAGAATTCCAGCTGAAGAAAAGAAATGGCCCGCAGAACTTATGGGGGCAACATGACAAAACTCAATAAATGCATGTAAAACTATGATGCATCATCCTAATTTTTGGAGAGTAATGCTTTTGTTAGTGATTGACTAGATCAAATATAGTGTTAGAGTAATGCAGGAGCCACCTGCTCTTCTTGTCAACGATGAAATTGCCAAGCACAACACCGATAGAGAATCCAATTCCAATGCCTACCAGCATAGTTCTCCAGTCCAAGTTGAACGGATATTGTTGTCATTATCTTCTCCGAGCGATGCTGATGGTAATGCTAACAGTAAGTTTTCACCATTTGTGCATTTATTTGGCGGAGGTGTTCCACACAATCTCATCATGGCAAATGAATTGATCTCAAATGTGTCGAATTGGGTTCCCCGTGGTTTCAGTCTTGAGATCAAATCAGGGGGGATGTGATTTCCAGTTGGGAGTAATATATTTCGAGCCTTGTGAGACACTAGAAGACGAAGGAAATGCAAATAGGGGGAGGATGGAATATTATTTAATGGCTCCGGCGAGTGTGTCATTCATCCCGTGTCTATGTGAAATTGCATTGTCCATAGAATATGATTTTTGGAAAAGACAATTTTCACGAGATGCACTGAAAAAAAAAAGAATGATTTTCTAGCGAATATTATTTAATGGCTTTTTTTTTTTTTTTTGTTGAAAATAAGTTGAATGAAAAATTAGTTTTGTCGTATTTGATAATAAGTATGTCCACTAAAGGTAGCTTGTATCCTTAAAGACGATATACCATGAATAACGAGCTAGAATCAACATCTCTTTCTTATTATTCTGTAATACATCAAAATAAGAAGAATTACAAAGAAATTAGGAAAACAACTATGAAATCAAATTTGTAAAATATTATATATGAAAAAAAAAATAGATGATTTTCGTATTCTTTTCACTTGGACGCACAGCAAGAGAGAAAGGAAAGTGATTAATTTCTTACTGGAAGGGGAAATAGTCTTCTCCAAACTAAGTTTGATGGATGGAAAAAGTTTTCATCGATCGGATAGACTTTACACGTTGGACTGGATGAAAAAATGATCTCATGTGGATGATAAATGTGCTCTTTTGGCTTGGAAACTAAATCAAGACAACCATTTATTCTTTGCTTGTCAATATAGCAAGCAGGTTTAGGACGCCGTTTTGAAGCTAGGTGGTATTTCTCGTGCCATTGACTCCTGGAACTTTGCATTTGACTGGGTTATGAAGGAATTGCGAAGGAGATGTATAAGCAAGATTGCAATCAATGAGACTGGTATGGAGTGCTTCTTGTACTATATTTTAGCTGGCTACGAACAATGTAAACTTCTTGTTCTATATTATGCTGAAAGAAACATTAAAAGAGTACATGTTGATTGTACGACAAGAAACATTAGCATAATTACATGACATGAACAATGTGGCCTCAAAAAGCTAGAGATACCATAAAATTGACAATCACAAAATGAATTGAGTTTTAGAGAGTATTAGTTATACAACCATGCTACCAAAACTAAAAAAAATAATAGAATTCCGCCATCATTAGAAATGTCATCTATTTATGTATGTGAAATTCTTAACTCCACTGGTAGCTCACTCTATAATTAGAAATCAAATTGTAGCTTTACTCCCTGTACATTCTGCAATAAAAGGACTCTAAACTAGTTCTGTTGTTCTTTCCCTCTCGTCTAGTACATAAAAATTTTAGCTAGGAAAATACGAGATATACTCAATACAAATATTGTATTACAAATTCAGGATGATAAAGAGATAAACAGCTGCATTTTGAATTACCTCTTGCTTTAACTTTGCCTTCGCTACCTACTTTCCACTATACCACACAAAAACCATACTTTTAGTCCATCCCTAGGACATTGCCAAAAGAACCTCTCTCTCTCTCTCTCTCTCTCTCTCTCTCTCTCTCTCTCATGCTAAGTACAATATTCAATAAGATCCCGCAATTACATTAGTAAGATCCTGCAATTACATTAGTAGCCGAATCTTTAATGCTAAGGTGACAAAAAATGGCTTTTTTTTTTTTTCAAACTGCCTATGAACATAAATCACGATTAGGCTCAACCTTTTCCCATATTAACCAACTGCAGTAACAATGACAGAGATCATGTCATCTTTACTCTATACACTTCTTACTTGGTTGTCCCTCTCATGATGACTCATACTTCACTTACTAAGCCACCATGCTATCAGGATGAGAGCTCTGTCTTGATGGAATTCAAGCGAAGTTTTCAGAATTGACAGAACATATTTCAATGTGTTCATGTGAGGGTTTATCATGGTCACATGGATATTGCCGCTCATGGGATGGCGTAGAGTGCCACAATGCCATTACAATTGTATTGCGGCATTATACACAAGAGGAAAATCTTTTTTTCTCCTCCTCTTTCAGGGAATAATAGATTTACATTAAACAAAACAAATCAAGTTACAAGTGACCGGCCCCATTAAGCCATAAAATGAGTCCAATATCAAGGTGGATGACCATGACCCTAAATGGAATTATGTATTCCTGGGTTAAACTCATGGGGTCATGCCTCGATACTTGGTATTTATTTAAGCTATGAGTGAATCATGTGATTCAACTTCTTCAATTGCATAAATTCCTCCCCTTAACAAACCATTGAAGGGTAAGAAAATAAAAGGAGTATCTCCAACCGTTAACGATAACATAAGCAATAAAATTAATAATCATAGAATTACTATGGAAAATTGAAGGCACTGGCCGCACCTATGATCAAAATCCTTGCCGTGTAAGTGAAGTTGTTGTTTGCATTTCATCGACTTCGCATTCGACGTAAGTTGTCAACCGCACCTTGACTTGAAGTCATCTCCCAAGTCTTCCTCTAGTTGAGAATCTAGGGCGGACGAATCGATTTGCACGCCATGCACGTCTTTTTCAACGTAATCTTGCACAAAAGTACTAGTACCCTACTTGTTTGTGTATATCTATTGGTTAAAAACAGAAGTTAAGGTTTAACAATTTTTTTTTGTACCTCACTTCCTAATCTAAGTTTTGGCTTTGCAGCTTGACTTTTGAGTTCTACCAACGAAACCCACAACGATCACTTCTACGTAACATTCTTTTTTTGTAATTTAGCGGTGAAGTGGTATCCAAAGCTGCTTTCATGCACTTCAATTAGTTCATTTTCTTAGGAGATCTTAAGGACGCACTCCATCATATCGACCTAATGGAATTGGGATTTTATTTCTAGAGTGCTACCAATAAGGCTTGGACTCAAGTCTATAAGGAAAGTAGAAAACTTTTGACCATATGAACTGACATCTTGGCGGTTTTGTGTAGCAATTATAACTGTATCAACTAAATAGAAGATAAGACAAATATCAAATATGTATTGTATTCAATAATTTTATGGATCATGCGTGATTAGTACAATCATATGTTAAAACATTAGCTTTTTGAAAAAAAAAAAAAAACTGTAGAATGACTCTTGCTTGTCAATCCAAAGTGACAAAAGTCTTTTTGCGGGTCTTTCAATTTTGGCCTATTTGGGAAAAATTAAATGAGATGCCATTTTAATGGACCAACCATGCAATCATGATTGCTCCCGAACCGTCAATCACGGCATGAGAGCTCGACCTGGAATTTCTACCTTGTGGATGTGTGACCATTTATTTCCTTTTTTTTTTTTTTTTTTTTTGGCAAAAACAAATAAAAAGGCCCCAGTTTGCTTATGAACATCGACATCATTTTCAACAAAGAAAGGCAGTGAGAGGCAATATGTTGAGTATTTTCATATTAGCCCAAGAGTAACATCCCATGGTAGACTTCGGAATTCTATTGATGAACTCATCTCCCAACACCATCGTATGGCAGGACATTTATAGTATACTTGATCTTAATTGTCACATTGTCAACCCTCAATCTCTCATGTGTATTATTGATATCTTTTATTAGAAGATGCTGTGCTGGTGAAATAGTGAACCATCGACAAATCTGCGGCTAGACCAATTAAATGTGTCTCATTTAGTTTACAAACAAAATGCCTAGAATTTTCATTTGTTATGTTTGGTGATATCTCGAGTGAGCTTTCGTGCACATAGTAAATTGACCACTATGACATTATCAAAAATAGGCCATCTGCACTAAATCTTAGAACTCATCAAGGACTACCTACGTCTTGTTATTTTTAGCCTTACAATTAAATTGGTCAAATTGTAAAGTATATGACTATACTGACTATTGTACAATAAAATTATGATTTTTTGACCCAATTTTCTCCATTAAATTGACTGTTGCACAATAAATTTATGATTTTTTTATCCAATTTTCTCCACAGAATTATTCCACAATTTAATTTCTCCAAGAAAGCTAAAATTTGACAATCTCAAATACTCTTTTTTGGCTTTTCCATCATCATATATCTATGAGCACGTGTCAGTGCGTATCAGATAATCATAATCATCAAACACCAGTCAATCTTCCACGTCCTTCCTTCACCAATTCACTAATCCATTATCACATCATCAAGAATTGAACTAACCAATTCAAGTTGTATCTCTTGGAACTCTATTCAAAGCGTCATGTGTGATAGTTTTAGATATTGCGCTTAGATGGATTCTTGGAGTATCATGCTCCATCTATTGAAAAATATTTATTTACACATCATCGAAATCAATTCATATATTCTACTTATTTTGGGATATATGAAGGGCTATCTCCCTAATCCCGAGCGTTTTCACTGTCCAAACCTCTAAGTTTTTATGTAATGTTACCCAAAAGGTGTTCAATAAGATTTGGAATGGAGGAATAAATAACAAACCATAGATACATATAAGATTCATTGTCAAGCGATGTGAGATAATGAAAGTCCAATCCAAAAACTCAAGTCATTAATTAGAGAGAGACTGCATTTATATAAATAGCATATAAGACTTGTTATCAATCGTTGCAAGATAATTTTTCGACATGTTGCTCCTTTCCAAGCAAGGCCAAAGCATCCGTGCAACCATCTACTTCTCTAAAAACGTGCTCGATTTGTATTACTGCCGCTCCACGAGCAAGTTCCTGCATTCAATCAAAAGAGGTTCCATCAGTAATTTATGCTCGTGAATGCATGTAATTGCATGGATAGCAGACTTGGCGTCCATTTCAATGTATAAATGAGTAACATTATTGGCTACTTCTAATCTGAGGCCATCTCTTAGCGCCATATCTCTGCCATGATGTGTTCATCATCCATCAGAGCTTCTATAGCGCCTGAGAGATTCTTGCTCGTTTGTGATTTATGGTAATCACGGATATTGTCTTTAATTTTATACAAAACTAGGTGACAATATTTAAAATCTGAAGATATTTTCAAATCAATGATAATGTCTTTTTTTTTTCTTGATTCGAGGACTAGAAATATTCCTCACTCGTGTCATTAAATAATACTTAAATGTCAAAAAACAAAATTTGAAAGCAAAGGTCTTTTATGAAAGCTTACAGATCATTGCCTATTTCCTTAGTAAATCCTACTTCTAAATATATTTCGTGAGTTCAGATTCAATCTATCTCACTCATGTCATTAATCGGTATAAATAGTACCCTTTTGTCTCTCCTCTTTTTACTTAATTTTTTGCCATTCTTATTAAAAAATGTAAAAATTATTCTCTCCCCTCTTTAAGTTGGAAGTAATCATACTCTTTTGCTTGAGTCAAGCTTCAAGTCATTAGTGCATAAACCAATAAAGAAACTTTGAAAGTGTGGAAATAAATGCAAACATAAATAATGGGTTGAGTCCATAGATACTTCTCAAGTTAGGGCTAAAAATATATCCACTCAGTCACATAAAGCTTTTATGTATTTTGTTGACACTTGAACTATAACTACACTATTCAATTCTTTGCCGCATTGAAAATAAGGTGTTGACGCCAATTCCAAAATAAAAGTACTACTTGCATATTTCACATTTACATTTTATTTATGTCATGAACCATATCCGAGTCACATGGCTCTTAGATGAGGTTATCATGAATGGATGCACACCTGAACGAGGTGTTATAGCCGACCATGTAAAAAAAAATAAAGAATTACTCTTATGGATTGTCCTTAGTCAAATCAATTTAACACCAACATCCAAGTCTTAAACAAGGACCAAGTCTTAAATGATAAGAACAGATGAAGACAAACAGCAATAAATTAGTGGGGCAACTTGCTAGTTTTCTTGTTACATGTAACATCAAAGTCCCACAAAATTCAATTTGGATCGGCCCGCAATAAAACCGCTTCTATGATAATTGATTTCCATTAATGCTCTGACTTACTTGAATAGATATTTCCACTGGCCGCTAGTGCAATTGCCAGTCATGACTTTTAACAAAAGAACGGACAACACTGATGGGCCTCAGCAAATTAATTGAAAGAATTGTTTTTCTTCAAATTACTAATATGTCTTTGATGTTGATCTACCCAAATATCTTTGGGAGATTTTCGTTTGAAAAATGTTAGAGTACCCCTAAGGCACTCATCAATAGTCATTAATTGTGCTTTGGTAATATTAACATTACGATATGTTCGTAATGGATGCAGTCGAAATGCACACCCGAAACATAGCTAAATTATATTGTAGTCTTCGACACTATCAATGTGATAAGCCTCCCTAAAAAATTTCCACAAATTCCATTTCCAACAGCAGTCTAATATCTGCATGGCGAGAGACGTCAAAAGAAAAAAATAATTTGAACTCATGGAAAAAAAAAAAAGAATGTCAAAATAAGATGGAACTCTAAAAAATCAAGGTCATCTGAAAATTGACTGCGTTAAATACTCATTAAAAACATGCTTTTAACAAAAAAATGAACCGGCCTCACTAACTATCTTCCTTCTCGGCCTCAGCGGCCTTTTTCATCCTCGCGCCCGTGTGACGTTTGTTCATGCGCTCCACTCGAAGCTTGGCATATGCGTTGAATGATTTCATCTCATCTGTGACCTCCACAGGTTCCACCGCTGGCTTCTCTCTTACAATGGGCAGGTAAGTTCCTTGGACTTGAGTTGCATTTGCATGCTCTTCTGGAGTAGAATCACCAGCCTGCATGGAGAAGGAAGATGAGATGCTTTGAACAAGAACAAGGATCGCACAATATTGATATGAATTATGTAAGTAGTCAATTTACCTTGAATTTCCGTGCGCGTCTTGGGAAGACAACTAGCTTCGCCTTGTCTGTCTTCAGCCTCCGCACATTTGCATGTAGACCTTCCAGTGACTGATTGGCGATGATCAACTGCAATTCCAATTGTTGGAGCTAATTTCTTCGGGATACCTGCTGCCTGAGACGTGCAAAATGCAAGTTAAGCACGAGGCTTGCACCGGATGCTGAAAACTGTAAAAGGATATGCTTGAAGGAAAGAGCAATCAGGGAAGGCGTTTTCGTTATCATAAAAATACTAGCTATAGTAATTCCAAACTTTGTGAAAAAAGCATGTTTAGTAAAAATGAAAACATGCCAACTTAACAGACAGAATCTGGATGAAACAATGAAAAGGCTAAAAAAAAAAGTGCCACGTTCCATTTAAAGAGCTAAATGAAGCGAAGGACGCAAGTCTACGTGGAACCTGCCACTCCAATAGCCGAATGTGGTGAAAATAATGCTGGTGGTCTGAGGGGACCTGCTGTTGGCCGTGGGAAAATCTTCACAGCATTCTTTTGCCGAGCTGGGCACAAAATAAAGAGCATCAGAATGCTCTGATAATAAGAATGGCAACCAATGATTTCACTTCGATAGCTAGGTAAGTAGTTCAATAACCTAGGCGTCTTCTAGCCTTTCTCGCAGGCTGGTTAAACCAGGTCTCGACGTAATTTTGCCAGTGCTTTCTGAAGTGCCCATTTGGCACGACATTGTTATGTTTAACCATGACCTACCTAAAAAGAAAAAAAAAAAAAAGAAGAAAAAAAGACAAAGCTTTTAAGGTTGAGATGGACCTGAGATGTGGATATATCTTATCAGCAAAAGCTATCAGACAGTCAATACACGACAGATTATGATCCAAACACATTAACGAAAAGTACAGCAAATTTGTGATACAACTTTATAGTTGTATATACAGAAATTAACAGCAAGAAGAAGTACAAAAATAGTTAGAAGAACTTGTACTCTTAATTGCTCAAAATCTGTGTGTAATTAAGTCCCGTAGTAGTTTTCATGTGGTGATCACTTTACAGGAATTTGAAATAACGAGGAAACGATAAAGGGAATAAAAAGATTGATAGAGCTCGAGGGTGTTTGTTTTGTGAAAAGTGATTAGTTTGAAAATTATTTTCTTAAAAATGATCGCTTGTATTGTTAATAAAAATAAATAAACAAAAAATATTTTTATTATTCACGAAAATGTTTAGATTTAAATTGTTATAGGTAATGAAAATATTTTTCATTGACTAATTATTTTAAGCGATACAAGTAATTGTGTTTAAGAAAATATTTTTCCAAATCATTAATTTTTTGCCAGAAAAAATGGAGCCTTAATTATAGTTAAATTTTGTGAGTGCTAACCATAGAATTAGACGAATCAATGCAGAAGGAAAAAAGAAGAAGAAGATGAATAGAAGGTCTAGAATAACGGAAGATATATAAAGGCCTACTAGAGAATGAAGCAAGATGAATATGTTGAAAGAAATATTGAGCAAATAGAGTGGAAATTGGAGCTCGAATTCTCCCGCGGGGCTTGACCATTAATTCCAATCATGTTATATTCTTTTCACATCTTTGCACAAAAGAAAGAGGATCAAACTTGAGAGAGGAAAAAAAAATTCAATAGATTAATCGCTAACAGCACTTACCAATAGGGTACATCAAGATTTGACTTTAGGGTTCATATTTGTTGACTTTGATAGTGGACAAGTTTATCAAGATTGAGGGCTCTGTTGTTAAGTAACATTTTTCTGGATGATCTTATTAACAAGAAAAGGGCTAGTGACCTTCATACAAGTTAACTTTTTCCTCACTTTATCTTAAGGGTCAAGATTTGGACCGTGGATCTCTTCTACTTTAAAGAGGAAAATATATAGTTGGGATATATCCGATTTATAGATGGAATACTAACATAGAGTAAAGTCGAAGCTTTTCTTCTGTTTTAAGGGTTCCTAGTTGAGTTGGGCAGATATTGTGCTTTGAATATAAACTTCGTAAAGCTAAACATTCTTAGGAACTGTGAGAATTAGTGATATCCAAAAGTAACGAAACTGAACAATTCTGATTTATTGAAATCCTCATTTTGCAGTTGATGATGAATATCTCACCTACGTGAATGACACAATGCATGCAATGATAACAAGGTAGGTGAAGTACCAACATGCGCACATGATGTTTGGAAAGAAAATGTCAAGTTCCATGTAGGAATTTCAGAAAAGACAAAATTAGTAATAAGTGGATTCAAGAAACAACTGTAGTGATGTCAATGGAGTTTGAGATTGAGACAGTTATGATATGTGGAATGATGATTTTAGACCACCTAATGAGAAGATACAGGTTTATGATAGGTTAACGAGGAAAAGGGGAGTAAAAAGGAAAATACAGACATAGATTTTGTGACATCCTGAATTTCAGGTTCTGATTTCGATTGGATAAGATGGACCTTTCATCAACGTGGCTATAGTGTTTTTCTCTGAGTTGGCCACTCACGAGATAACTGGCCTATTCGGTGAAGCCATTCAGGGATTTTAAACACAATAGACTTGAGAATTCGATCAGGAATCGACTGCTCGACCATGCTAGTCTGCAAGGGTCATTACGGCATTGTCAAAATCGATCAGAGATCGGAGATAGGTCGATTCAACTGATATGTGTGATCAAGTGTGGGTGATGCCAGCTAACTGCAAAATTCTCATCGATCGGCACTAAACCGATTTTATGTCGTTTTGGGTACCCTGTGCCCGTATTTGAAACCTTGAGATTTTCACGATTATCGAGAGTCGCCAATGTGTCGGACGGGTTCATTGTGGTTCGAAGAAAATTGACCATGGGTCAATTGCACCAAAAATTCTTAGAAGCTACCCAGTAGGTAAGGTCACATTAAAAGCGCGTTTGATTGAAAATAACCGCGGATTTGAATTCGATTTCAGAAATTGAAAGTCTTGTCGTGTCATGAGTCACTCTGGGAACGTCGACTCACCTTTTGAGGAAATTTAGGTAAGTTTGGGATTTTTACGGAAAACCGGATCGGACGATACGAAAAACGAACGGAGATTCAGATTGGCCGATTTGAAGGGATTTTGGACATCTGGTGTTAGTGAATTAGTAAATGGAAGTTGTTTGGACTTTTTCTGAATTCAAATTGGACTTCAACCGGATTTGTTTGTTCAGAAAATCGGATTTCGAAAAGAGATGAATTAAAATTCGGAATTGAAGAAAATAGTCGTTTTTGTTGTCCGAAATTTATTGTTTGAGGGAAATTTGATGCAAGAAAGCAAGTGGGGATCAAATAACTTAGCCTGGGAATTTTCAGAGATCAAATTGGACTAAACAAAAGCAATTGGGACAAGAATTATTGGTTTAAGGATAATTTCTTTTAAATTCTCCTTTTCTTTTTCCTTGGCCGAATGCCCCCACTCACTCGCACGCTCACATTTATCTCTCTCTCTCCTCGTGCGAAACCCCCACCGACGTCTTTTTCCTTCTCTTGCCGTGTCCCATTTTCCTTTGACTTTCTTTGTCAAAATTCTTCCCGTATCCTTCCACGGTCGACATCCCATTCATCTCACATGCCAGCTGCTTCCCATTCTCTTCGATCGGACGTCATCTCCACGAAACAGCCACTCTTGCCTCCCTTTCATTGTTCTTTGGACAGACAGCTCTCCACTTTCTGCCCCATTCCTCGACGCCAGCGCATCCGCAAGACCGCCCGACCTTCAACAATTCACGAAGCTGCTCTTCTATCTCTCTTCTTCGCCGTGCTTCGTCCAGCAGCTCGTCTCTCTTTATCCACACGGTGGTCCAGCACCACCGATTGAAGCAGCTCACGGCAGAAGTTGCTCCACTCAGTGTTCTCCTCGCTCAGCTCACGCCAGCGAGCCACCCTCCCCTGCCGGAGAAGCCCACCTTCGTTTGTCTCCGTCCTCTGAGCAGCCCAGCACCTTCGGTCCCTCATCTCTGCCTCCACCGAACACCTCTCATCTCCTGCCGTTGTTCGCGCCTGCCCACCTCATGCCCACGCGTCCACAGCTTCTACTTTTGAAGTCACCGTTGCCGATTTGTTGACCCCGAGTCTCCTCGGCCAACCGTTCGCGTGAGACTTCCACGGAGCAGCTCCCATCCTCAGCTTCGGTCCCAAGGCCAGCGAAGCAAATTGAAGACTCCACCGCCTTCTGCTCCTCCACGCGTCCACGGCCCGGCCTATCTTGGTCAACAATAGCAACCGCGAAGCCTCTGATTGACCAAAGCCAACGAAGCCGGAGCTGCACGCGTCTTCCCCAGCTTGTTCGTGACTCCAGCGAGCCTCCTCGAAGAAGCCCAGCCCGCAGCCTTCATTTAGTCGTGCGAAGTTCTCCGAGGCCCAGCATTGTGGGCCCATCATTAACAGCAACTCGGGCCCAAATTTCAGTCTTCAAGCCCGCAGGATTGAACCCAGTAATTTTAGACCAGCTTGTAATTTACTTAGCCCATCTCTCTAGCAACTCCATTGGGCCCAATACAACAGTTCAGCCCGCGTGGAGCTCGACCCATTTTCAGCACTATCAGCCCAGCAAGCCTAACCTATTTGCAGCCCTGTTTTTGAGGCCCAATTTCCAGCAAATCAATTGAAGTCAGGCCCACCGAATCAGTGGACTCAGCCCAGCTTGAGCAGCGAGCTTGTAGGCCGATTTCGGCCTCGATTTGACTCCAGTTGGCGGACCCGCTTTGAAGAGAATCGAGTCTTGTCGCGTGCTCGTCGATTTGATCCAATCAAATCTTAAATCAAGTGAGTTTTTTACTCACTAATGCTTTATTAGTTTCTTAATTATGCCAAGGGTTGATTAGATTTAATTAAATGCAATTAGGTAGTTAGATTAGGTTAGAACAATTAAATTAGTGATTTGAGGATGCATGTTAGGTGGTTAGCTATAGTCATTAGGGAGTAGAAATGCTCTATTATTTATGAATGTATCTCGAGATTTTTTTCGGACCGTTTCAAGTTCCAATCAGGCAATAAGGGCCTAAATTGGAATTTTATTACTTATTTATTTAATTTTCGAAATTAATTATTTAATTAATTATTTTTCCGGAAATTCAACCGGGATGGCCGGTGACCAGAATTTCGTGCCGATTATCGTGGTGTAGTCCGTTTATTTAATTGAACTTCAATTTTTATGGAATTGATTTAAATTGTGAAATTTGAGGAATTGTCCTAAATTGTTTGTTATTGAATATTTGATTGGTAATGGCCGAGCATGGGTATATAGTGCCGGTACGTTGATGGGCTACATAGTAGGGAGAATAGTGAGAGCTAACTGAGAACATTATTGGCTGAGACCAATCAGGTACGATGCTATTGGACATACGTGGTTCGGTGATTAGAAGTATCACTGGCGAAAACGGCGCCTTAAAGAACGCACGTAAATGACTTATAGACAAACGTGGTTCGGTGATTAAGGAAATATCACTGGTGAAAATGACGCATTAAAGAACTCACGATGTTGTCTATAGCCGATGTCACCTTGGCGAAAATGGCACCCTAGAAAGGACACATGGTTCGGTGATCGAGGATATCACTGGTGAAAACGGCACCGTAAAGAACGCACGGTGTCGATGATCAGTATGTCATTGGCGAAAACGACGCCCGAGAAACACATGTGATTTGGTGAATGAGTACACCACTGGGAAATTATGGTATGAGTGGGAATGACTTAGAGATGGTCCGATTGACATGTAATCGACTAAGTTGATTGATCAATGCTTGATCGTATGTCTCGAATTGTTTGAATATCTGTGTTTAACCTTAAATTGCAGGTTGGAATTGAGGCCAAGGTAAGTCCTTTGACTTGTGCTGTGCATAGGCAACCTAGTCGGTGTATTGGTTTACTAATCGGGTATTAGGGGGTAGAGCTTGCTGAGACGAGGTCTCATTGGTTATTGAATAACCATTTCAGGTCCTTGGATGCAGTAGACTTGAATTTTGAAGATCTTGAAAGTCCAGTGCAGTCTACGGAAGGTTCCAGTTGAAGTGTAGAGGATGATGGAGAGGAGGACATGAACCCGTAGTTTGTAGAACCCCACTCTTGTTTGTAGACCTTATTTTTACACTGGCTTAAGTTGAATTTGACTTAATAGTTCACCTTGTATATATAGGTGCACTGGTTTGCAATGTATATATGAGTGAACGTTTTAAAGGTTTGAAATTTAATCCTACTATGTTAGCCCAATGTTTTATTGTCTGGGGATAATTTATATGCTTCCGCATGTGCTTAAGGAAAATGAAAGGGTCGGCGATGCGTCCTGGGACGTCGCTATTAATCGACCAAGGTAAGGGATGTGTGCGTACATGAGGATCGGGGCGTGACAAATTTTATGGAAAAATCTTAAGTTTGTTCATCTTATTTAAGACTGCAATACTAAATTGAGGTCTAGGAAGAGGGTAAAAACTTGTTATCCTTCAAACTTTTGGTAGCATTGTTGAGAGATATTAGACAAAAAGAAATCATAGCAAAAACAAAACTAAGTTTTTCCTTGACCGGACATAACTTGAAAGCAAGTACTTACATAATTTTTGAAGGTGAAATAAATTTTCTTATTTTGAGGTAACTTCTATGTACAATTCATATCCCATATGGCATAACATACGTTGAAAGGTTAGTGTTTCAATTGTATGAATTTCTTTGATCTGGACTCCCCTTGTTTCAAAGAAAAATTAACAAATTCATGTGACATGAATAACATGGCCCTAAACAGCAAGAGATACCATAAAATCAACAAGGACAAAATGAGTTGAGTAATAGAAAGTATTAGTTGTACATACATACTGTCAAAACTCATACAAACTAGACTTCCAACAATGAGAACAGTAAACTATCTAAGAATGGGAAATACCACATTTACTGGGAGCCTAATCTATAATAAGAAATCAAATTGCAGCTTCACTCTCCACATGTTGTGCAATAAAAGGACTCTAAACTAGTTCTGTTATTCTTCCGCCCTCATCTAGTTACATAAAAATTTTAGCTAGGACAATAAAGAGAGACTCAAAACACATATTGCGTTACAGATTTAGAATGATTAGGAGATCAGCAGCAACATTTTGAATTGACTCTTGCTTTAACTTCCCCTTCACTGCCTACATTCCACTATTCCCCTCCCATTTTACATTTGCCAAGCAAACGTTTCTCCCTTTTTTGCTGAGTACAATATTGAACAAGATCCTGCAATTATATTAGAAGCAGAATCCTAAATGCCAAGGTGACAAAAATGGCTTCTACATGCTGCCGATAAACATAAATCATAGTCAGGCCCAGCCTCTTCTCATATTATACAGCAAGCCAACCAATAACAGACACTTATGCCACAAACAAACAAGCGTGCTTCAAGGAAGATGAAACTCATGGATATTAAGGAGGTTGGAAAAACCAGTGACCACCCCCAACAACTGTTTCCTATTACCAATGTGTAGCTCTGATATTGCTGGCTAACTAGGATTTGAAAATATCTAAGAATCTAACGATGCACAGGCCATATTAAGTTGTCGACAAACCATGATGTAAGTAAGATTGCAAAAAATAAATATGTACACAATTTAATGTACTCCAAAAATTACTCAATAAGGAGATGGAAATGCAACGTTTGGAAGGTGAGATCATGGCAAATATGATCATGGATGGCATAAAAAATTTAGATTCTGTATTATCGAAAGAAGTTCAACAACAACTGATCCTTGAGACTGAGATCTGTATTGTTGACCATTTATTAAAATTTTGAGATTAACCTGCAACTCAGATAAAAACTGTCATCAATCATTTCAAGCAGAGCACAATAGTGTGCTTCAGAATACTTAGAGAGCAAAGTGAACAAACTTGTGCCTACTTGCCAATTGCCTTAGTGACTTGAAGATGATATTCATTCTTTGACTACTGAGTTAAAATTCATTGGATCATGCATTGATACTTGGTATTTGTTTATACTTTACATAAAGTAGGTGATTAAATTTTTTGAATTGCATCCATTCCTTCCCATAAGAAACTATCTTAGGTTAAGAAAATAAAAGGTGTATCTCAATCATTAATGATATAAGCAACAAAAGGAATATTCATTAAAGTATTTGAGGCACTGGTTTACCTAGGGAAAAGAGCCAAAAAGGTCCTAAACCTTTTGCCTTTGTACTGATTTAGTCATAAACCTTTTTTTGGTGTCGATTCAGTCCTAAACATTTTTACGCTTGTTGGAGAAAACTTCCTTGTGTGTTTTGAAGTTGACAAAATGTTTACATCAGTCTAGTCTGAAGACTTGTAGACTCTTTAGTCAAAGTCTGAAGAACGCCAAACCGCCAGACTCAAGATTCAGAGTCTATCCTCATTGACAGTTTCTAGACCGTCGAAGAAGACTTATCTAGAACTGAGTATCTTGTTAAGGATTTGATTCTATCGACTGAAGAAGATCTCTCGGCTGGAGATAGCATCTTGGAATCTATTATTCATTTTTAATTTCAATTTGGGTAATTTAGATTCGTTGATTGACAAAGCATACTTGGAATGTTCTACTTATGGAAACCTAGATCCCGATTGTATATGCAAGCAAGATTGGTGAGTTATCGTCATATTCCTTAAATAACTCAAAATCTTCCTAATTGATTCTGTCCAAGAGGTAGATTGGAAGAACTCTTTTGGTAAGTGCCAACAGGTATGAAGGTATTGAGAAGTATATAAGGAAGTCGTTCAAGTTATTTGAGTGTGTACGCGATAGAAGAATTCTAAATTCTGAAGCTCCTTATTCTTTGTCAAATTCAATTGTTGAGCAAAAACTTGTACTCAAAAGAGCATTTATATTTCTGTGAGACCTTGAGAAAGTGTAGTAGAGTCTCTACACTATGGAATCAAGGAAGTGCCATACTGTAACAACTCTTTTGATTCTTAGTGAAATCTAGCCGGTGGGCTGTCAGTGTGAAAGAGTGGATGTAGGCTTGGATCAAGCCAAACCACTATAAACCCTGTGTTCTTATTCTCTTCCCTAAGCTCTTTACTTTGATCGCAACAATATTTTTTTTGTTAGAATCTAATTTCCTTTTCATAATCTATTGCTAAATAGAATCGGTTTAAAAGTAAAATTATAATCTTTACTCTGCAAAATTTGTTTTCGCACCTATTCACCTCCTTTAGGTGCTCATACTAGCTTTCACAATTGGTATCAAAGCTCGTATACTCACTTAAATTGAAGTGCTTTTACTTCAGAATTAATAATCCATGGCTAGTATGTTGGCTCCAGGTCTGGTTGAAGGGCATAGTAATACCAGACCATCTTATTTTGATAAAAAAGAATACAATATATGGAAAAACAAGATGAAGGCATTTCTAAGATCAAAGGATCCTTTGGAATGGAACGTGGTAGACAAATGAATCATTCCTAAAGCTGCAACAGTCTCAGAGAGAGGAAAAGAAGCTATTGAGTCTAGAGAAATGACTCAAGAAGAGATAACCAAGAGACAAGCTCTTGATGCAAAAGCAATTTATTCCTTATATTGTACATTATCTCCTATTGAATATAACAAAATATCTTCTTATGAAACAGCTAAAGAAGTCTAGGATAGATTGCACATTACCTATGAAGGAACCGATCGAGTAAAAGAAACCAGAATCAATATTTTGCTCAGTCAATATGAAGCATTCAAGATGAAACCAGGAGAATCTATTACTGACATGTTTAGTTGTTTTACAGAAATCGTGAATGGTCTTGAGTATCAAGGTCAACCAATCTCTAGACTCATGATGGTCAACAAGTTACTACGTGGGCTTTCCAAAGATTGGAACCACATTAAGACCTCAATAAGAGAGACAGAAAGAATTATGCCACTCTATATTGACGAATTGGTTGGCACTCTTCAGTCTTATGAAGTGGAGCAAATCAACGAAGATGAAGACCCCAAAGGTAAGAAATCAATTGCATTAAAATCTAATGACGATTCTGATGTCACAGATTCCGAAGACGATATGGACGATGAAGAGCTTGCTCTCATGATAAGAAGGTTTAGAAAACTGAATAAAAATGGAAGAAGATTCAATCTAAAGAAACAAAGTTCACAAAAGCTACAAAACAAATCAGCTGAGAATGATGAATCCAACAAGGATGTAGTCTGCTTTGAATGCAAGAAAAATGGACACATCAGACCCAACTATTCTCTGTTGAAGAGAAAGAAAGTAAAAGCTGAGAAATATCGAAAATTACTTAAAGCAGAAACTTGGAGTGACACTGAATGTGAGGAAAGTGATGATGATTATGCCAATATTTGTCTCATGGCACAATTAGACTCAGATTCAAACTCAAACTCAGACAGTGAAATCGAGGTAAGTAATTTAAAAATTCCTACTAAAGTTTCTAAATATATTGATGAATTATGTCTTAGTCTCAAAATCTCTCTCAAAAGAATTTTCGAACTTAAAAGGGAAAATTCTACACTAAAGCAACAGGACATTGTTTGGAAAGAAAAAGTCAAAAGTTTAGACAAAAGTGTTATTATTTTAAAAGAAAATGCAGATAATCTTTCAAAAGAAAATGCATTCTTGAAAAATGATATATCAAGCATTTCTAAAAGGTTTTCTATAGGATCTCGAGAAACTTAAAAAATTCTTTCTGCACAAAGACCTTACTTCAACAAATCAGATTTGGGAATGACTGCAAAAACCATTCCTCTAATTGATTTTCCTAAGGTAAATGAAAGAATTAAACAAAGACCTACAAAAGATTCTTACAAAAATCATTTCTAAAAAGTTTTTGTAAAACCTGTAGGCTGCAGTGCTCTTAAATGTTCTAAGTGTAACAGCTCAGAACACTTTGAGAAATAATGTCACGCCCCGATCCTCAGGCACGCACACATCCGTCTCACTTGGTCGATTTTATAATGTGATATCTCAGGACAATGTATCGCCGACCCTTTTATTTTTAAGCACATGCGAAAGCAGTTAAAATCCCCAAACAATAAAATGATGGGATAGAAAAGTAGAGCCATATTTTTCATATTGAAATTTTTAACCAAACTTTTGTACATGACATCAACTAGAGAACTTCATAACTATTCACATCAATTGGAGTTCACAAAAGAAGATGGAATCTCAATCCCTTCAGGTCATACTCAAAATCTCTCTCGGTATTATCTTTTTCTTCCAAAAATCCTTCTACTCAGGTTTCACCTCCGAGTTCTTCTTCTCAGATTCCTCCTTAGCTCCTCAACGGGGTCCTGAAATGATTTTCCCCAAACTGGGATGAGACTACGTCTCAACGAGTTCTACCCCACTAAGCTCGATTAGTAAACCATTATACTATAGGCTGCCTATACACGCATGGGGCAGAAGACGTACCTTGGCCTCATATCCTACCTGCAAGTCAGTACAATTCATAATAGGCACCCAAGCAATTATATCACTGATCGAAGTATCGATCAAATCGACCTAATCGATTAAATGCCAACAAGACCACTCACGGTCATTTCTAATCAGTCAATCAATCCACGACATCAAATCAAATCAATGATCAATCGACCCAGTCGATTACATATCAGCCTGACCATTTCCCGGTCATTCAAGCTATTGCTATACAGAGTCCCACTCGACAACATTCAATATTTAATGGCTTTACAGTCCCACTCGACCACTTTCGTAATTCAATGGCTTTACGGTCCCACTCGACCACTTTCGAAATTCAATGGCTTTACGGTCCCACTCGACCACCTGCTCTTTAAAATGTCATTTTGAATCAGCGAGCCCACGTGCATTCTCCAAGGTGATGCATCAAGTCACCGAGCCCACGTGTCTCTTCAAGATGCCAAATGTACTCATTGGGACCACGTGCATTCTCCGAGGTAATGCATCAAATTACCGAGCCCATGTGTCCTTTTAGATGCCAAACTTAATCACCGAGCCACATGCATTCTCTAAGGCGACATACTTCATCACCGAGCCATGTGCATTCTCCGAGGTGATATATCTAATCATCAAGCCCCGTGCCTTTCATGATGATCCATCCCATTTGTAAAGTAATTATCACAACCTTAGTTCGTACTCAATTTACCCAAATAATCAATTTAGGAACATATCCTAAATACACACAATTAAATCAATTTGGCACAATTCAAAGCTCAAATAAATAAACGGACTGCGCCACGACAATCAGCACGAGATTTCGGTCGTCGGCCATCTCAAACTTAATTTTCGAAAATTAAATAATTAATTAATTAATTTCGAAAATTAATTATTAAATATTAAAAATTATGTTTAGCTCAAAATAAGGTCCAATTAAATAAACGGACTTCACCACGGCCATTAGCATAATTTTCCGGTCACGGGCCATCCAGTTGAATTTTCAGGAAATAATTAATTAATTAATTAATTTCGAAAATTAAATAATTAATATTAAAAATTCAATTTAGCTCAAAATAAAGCCCGATTAAATAAACGGACTTCACCACGGTCATCCGCATAATATTCCGGTTCCGGACTATCTCCCTTGAATTTTCGGAAAATAAATAATTATTTAATTTAATTCCGAAAATTAATATTTAAATGCCCAAAAATCTCATTTAGGCCCGAATAGCCAAATTGAAGCCCAATTAGGGGTTGGAAAATTCCCGAGATGCTTCCAATAAGTAGTAGACCACGTCTAATTGTTAATTGCACAATCAATTTATCTAAATCGCATCACAATTGACTAATAATTGCTAATTTATTCTAATCTAACAACCTAAACATAATTAATTAAAACTAAACCAACCTTAAAGCATAATTAGTCAACTAATCCGGGATTAGTGAGATTACTCACCAAATCGCGCGCAAATCGGATCAATCCGACGGCGGCGACGCGAGGAACGATTCTTCCCAAAGCACGGCTCGGGTTCGGGGCCCGGAAACGGCCCAAAAGCGGGCCTAAAGTGCTGGAAACCCATTTTGCAACTTGCTGGGTTGCTGCAAAATAGAGGGGAAAAAGAGATGGTTGGGGGCAGCAAGGGGTCGGGAAGGTAGGTGGCGGCTTGGCGAGGCCGAGCGGTGGCCCACGGTGGCCGGAGGTGGCCGGACGGGGCAGAACACGGGATGAGTAGAGGTTGAACGGTGCACGGCGAGGACGGCACGCGCGAAGGGGTGGTGGTGGAGCATGTGGCGTGCACGGGCGGCGGTGCAGCGGCGGGACGGGCGTCTGGGAGGCGGTGCGGGCGGCGACGGCTCCGACGAGCTGCAACCATGCGGTTTCTTCTTCCTCGTTTCTGGTTTTCTGCCTTCGTTCGCTGGTATGCACGAAGAAGAAAGAAGGAAGAGGGGGTGACAAGAGAGAGAGAGAAGGAGAGAGAGAGAGAGACAACCTTTTGACTAGTCAAAGGTGAAAAAGAAAGAGAGAAGAAGAAACCAATTTGAAATTGGCAACGGGTGTGTTCGATGGGGGAAAAACGCACGAGGGGGAGGGGAGAGAAGAGAGAGAAAAGAGAGAGAGAAAAAGAGAGAAAAGAAAGAAAAGAAAAGAAAAGAAAAGAGAGGGAGAGAGAGAAAAGAAATAATATAAAATAACACCATGAGTCTTATTTTTTTTCTTTTCTCTTTCCCTTTCAATTTTCTTTCGGTCTTCAATTTTTCCTCCGATAATTTCTTTCTTGAAATTTCGGACTCGTCAATAAATTGACGAGCGATGAGACAATGTCCTAAAAAAAAGGATTATGACATGCTTAAAATTCGATTCCCGAAATCGAGTTCAATTTCGTGGTTAAAAATCGGTCATGCGTGATTTTAGTCCAATCCAACAAATTGAGTAGCTTTTAGGGATTTTACTGCAGATACATCCCTTAACGGCTTCACCCAATAGGTTAGTTAACTCGTGAGTGACCAGCTCAGAGAAAAAGGACCCGAAGCACGTCGACGAAATGCCCATTTCACTTTATTGAAACGGGGTCGAATTTCAGGATGTCACAAATAATGTCCTATGGTTTGGAAACCTGTGAAGAAGGTTTGGGCAAAGACTGTATATCACACTAACTCCACTGGACCCAATAAAATATGGGTACCAAAGAAAGCTTGATTTTCTTTTTTTAAATGCGGGTCACTATCAAGAAAAATGTTAAGTGGTACTTGGATAGTGGATGCTCGAGACATATGATAAGAGACTCAGTCTGCTTTATAAAGCTTGTGCAAGTTAATGGTTGAAAAGTTTCTTTTGGAGGAAATAGAAAAAGAATAATTATGGGATACGGAACTGTAAATATCGAAAGCCTCACGATCAGTAATGTTTCCTTAGTAAAAGGACTCAACTACAACTTGCTGAGTATTAACCAGCTGTGCGACACTAGTTTCAAAATCAACTTTCAAGAAGGAATATGTTGAGGAACCAGTAAAGACTTCTCTCAAACTTTTACGGGGCGAAGACATGGGAATATCTATCTCGTGGACATTAAGCCAGAAAAATCTCAATGTCTAATCTCAATTCAAGAGGAAGCAAATCTATGGCACAAAAAGCTTGGGCACATCAACATGAAGCAAATAGCCAAGATCTCTACAAAGAAGCTTGTTCGTGGACTATCCAATCTGACAAACCAAAAGTTTGACCTATGTACACCATGCGTTTTGGGAAAACAGGTAAGAAATTCATTCAAACCAATAAATCAAATGTCCACTAATCGTGTTTTGCAGCTCTTGCATATGGATCTATTTGGACTAACCAAAACTCAGAGCATTGAGGTAAGAAATATTGCCTAGTAATTGTGGGTGATTATTCACGATTCACTTAGATATATTTCCTAGCAAGTAAGTCTGAAACATTTTCTTATTTTATAAAATTTGCTAAGAAAGTTCAAAGTGAGAAAGGGTATGTAATTTCCAATATACAGACAGACCATGGAGGTGAGTTTGAAAATCAAGATTTTGCTAAATTCTGTGATGAATCTGGTTTTCAGCATGTATTCTCATCTCCTTATACTCCAGAGCAGAATAAAGTTGTGGAAAGGAAGAATAGATCTTTGCAAGAAATGGCTAGAACTCTTCTAATTGAAAGTAATATTTCTTCTCGTTTTTGGGTTAAAGCAATTTCTACAGCATGTTATATTATTAATAGAGTCTTCTTAAGGCCTATTCTGAAGAAAACTCCTTATGAGTTGTTGAAAGGAAAGAAGCCAATTGTTTCCTATTTTCGTGTGTTTAGATGCAAATGTTTTATATTAAAAAATGCAAATGATCGAATTAGTAAGTTTGAAGAAAAATCAGACAAAGGCATCTTCCTTGGATATTCAACCACCAGTAAAGCCTACAGAGTATACAACACAAAGACCCAATCTGTGGAGAAATTAATGAATATTAAATTTCAAGACCTTATGCAAAATCAATTGATTCAAACTCAAACTGAAGAACTTGAACCTGCTCCAGACTCTACAAAGTTTAAATGTACAGAAGCAGCTCAGATTTCAGAAGACCAGCAACAAATGATCATTGAAGAATCATATGAAGAAAATGATCAACAGTCTAACAAATTAACTAGCAACTAGAAGCACAAGTCTAGTCATCCTAAAGAACTCATTATTGGTGACATTAATGAGGGAATTCGTACAAGATCCAAAAGGCGTGAAGAGTCTAGTGTTGTGGCTCTTATTTCTGAAATAGAACCCAAGAGCATAGAAGAAGCTTTAATTGATAAAAGCTAGATTGAAACTATGCAAGAATAACTTGGGCAATTCAGTATCAATGATGTCTGGGAATTGACTCCTAAACCGAAAGGTAAATCTATCATTGGAGCTAAATGGGTTTTCAGGAACAAAATGAATGAGAAAAGAAAAGTTGTAAGAAACAAAGCAAGACTCGTGGCCAAATGATATACACAAGAAGAAGGGATAAACTATGATGAGACCTACGTATCAGTAGCAAGGTTAGAAGCAATTAGACTATTACTTGCTTTTGCTTGTTATAAGAATTTCAGGTTATTTCAAATGGACGTCAAAAGTGCTTTCCTAAATGGATTTATCCAAGAGAAAATCTATGTGGAACAACCTCCCGGTTTTGAAGACCCAAGGAAACCAGACTCTGTATTCAGACTAAAAAAAACGCTATATGGTCTAAAGCAAGCACCTCGAGCTTGGTATGACAGACTAAGTAAGTTTTTAATCCAAAATGACTTTGTTAAAGGTAAAGTAGATATTACACTGTTTATCAAAAAAGAAAACAAAAACTTATTGTTTGTTCAAATTTATGTTGATGATATTATTTTTGGATCTCCTAATAAAAATTTGTGCAATAAATTTTCTAAGACTATGCAGGATGAATTTGAGATGAGCATGATGGGTGAACTATCGTTCTTTCTTGGACTTCAAGTAAGACAATTGAAGGAGGGAATTTTCATTCACCAAGAAAAATATGCTAAAGAACTTGTGAAAATGTTTGGCATAGAAAATTGCAAAAAGATTGACATACCAATGTCAAGTTCTTCGAAGCTGGACAAAGATGAAAGAGGAAAAAAAATTAACCAGAAGCTATATAGGAGTATCATTGGTTCACTTTTTTATCTTACTGCTTCTAGACTTGACATTCTATTTAGTGTTTGTATTTGTGTCAGATTTCAATTAGATCCCAAAGAATCTCATTTAAGTGCTGCAAAATGCATCATCAAATACGTTGCATCTACTTCAAATTTAGGTCTCTGGTATCTTAAAGAATGAGACTTTACTATTCTTAGATATTTAGACGCAGACCTAGCAAGATGCAAAGTTGATAAGAAGAGCACATCGGGCACTTGTTAATTGCTTGAAAACAAGACAGTATCTTGGTTCTTGAGGAAGCAAAGTACCGTAGCTCTATCTACAGCAGAAACAGAATTCTGTTGATAAAGCAATAGCTAAGAGACTTTGGAATAGAAGATTCATGCACTAAGATCAAATGTAACAACACTAGCGCAATCAATCTCACCAAGAATCCAATACTTCACTTAAGAGCAAAGCATATAGAGATTCGACATCATTTCATTAGAGATCATGTCCAAAATGGAGAAGTCTTGATTTAGTTCATTGACTCAAAGAATCAACTAACGGACATCTTCACAAAGCCTTTGGAGAAAAGTCAATTTGAGCTTATTCGTTCCAAACTCAATATCTTAAAGTCTGAAGAAGTTCAGACTCTGGGATAAAAGTCTAATGATATTCAGACTCAGAAGATGAAGATCAATCATTGTCATTTATTTTTGTTTTTAGAAATTTATCTCCTAGATAAAATCTCAAAAATGTACGATTATCTATTAATCTGTAATTGATTGATCATGAAAAGGCACGATCATCTCCTCAGTTTTCGTAATTATTGCAATCATTCTTTTTTGAAAAATGGGTTATTTTTGAAAAGATAGTTATCCATTTTTCAAAAAGGCAGTTATTTTTGAAAATGCATTTGCTATTTTTTCTTTTTTACATCGTTCCGTATGCCTCTTTTCGACTACTTTATATATAGTTCGTCTTCCTCAAAACCCTAAAAGCACAGACCTTCGTTTTCCTACTTTTACTCTTTAGTTTAATCCTCCAAGTTCTCATCTTTATCACGAATCGAGTTTGGAATCTCTCAAAATCTGTGAGAATGGCATCCCAGAGAAAGTCTTCAAGGATTGCAAACAGGGGATCACAGCAAATGCGTGAGGGTCCTACACATTTTGACCTCACTGAGGAAGAAGAATCTTCGAGACAAGAGCAAAGCCCACAATATTCTCAATAGCGTCAATCTCCTCAAGCTAGACCTCAAGGCAGTATTCATAGATCGGAGGAAGAAATCATTGAAGACGTAGAACCTGTAAGATCTCAAAAGCCCGCTTTTATGTGTAAGCTTTATTCTACTTTAAAAGGGGGAGGGACTCCTTTGAATTATATTGATAAATTTTTGAAAGATAAAGGATATCGAAATGAAACCCACTTTTTGCGAACAATGGAACGATTAAAGATTGCTCTTGCGGGATCGGCAAATCGAGCATTTGCGAATATTCCAAGTGATCCACGTGTTGGAGGTCTTAGTCAGCCTGATGGAAATGATGATGATAAAATGTACACTCAATTCAAGCCTAGAATGGGTATTGTAGTGAATGTTCGAAGCAAAAGGACAGATTTGTTTCGCTCGGATGAACACATGCGACTTTACTCTAAGTTACTAAAAAGAGGGGTTCGAGGAGTGTAGACTTTGATTTTCTTGATTCTGTGAATGTGAAACTGAGAGAGAAATTCAATAAACTTTAGCTTGAGCAATTTTGTTCCGAGACTACTAAGGCATATCCAGAACTTACTGCTTACTTCTATTCTAATCTTAGTTTCTTGGATGCAAATAGATTTTCGTTTAGTATTCGAGACTAGGACTATGTTGTTGACATGGACACATTGGCGCATGTGATCGGAGTGGAGCGAGGGGCTTTCCAATCGTTTAGTGTGTCTGTTGGTCGTGCGACAATAGAACTTGTTCGGGATGGAATGGCTGAAGGAAGAATTGCGTACTTGAGGATGAATGCCTCTAACATTTTGCTTCACAAGATTGTAATCAATTGTCTCAGACCCAAGTCAACCTCGAAAACAGACGTCTCCAACTCAGAAGCAAAGTTGATGTATGCCATCAACGCTGGCAAGAAATTCTCTCTACCTCACACAATCATGTTTCACATGTACAGAACGATGGCGAAAGACAGAGGGCAACTTCCTTACTTAGGGCTTGTTACAAAGCTTTTCAGATGTTTCAATATTCAGCTTCCCAGGATCTTATGTGTTCAATCATATGATCAAATGGTAGTGGGATTGAAAATGGTTTCCAAAATGCGTTTGAAAGAGCTGGACAAAGCTTTGGAGCGATTGAAAGAGAAAACCCCTGTCAAGTCACACCAAGTTTCTTTAGTGACAAAGCGGAAAGGAAAGGAGTCCATGACAGCTCCATCCAAGAAAAGAAGAGCACTCGTTCTGGAAGATGAAGATGATGAGGATGATGTTACCATTTCCGTTTTTGCACTGAGAAATCTTCAAAGTGCTGTTCCAGAGATTGAAGGGAGAGAGGATCAAGATAGAGATGAAGAAGAGGAAAAGAGTGAAGAGAGAGAATCAATGCAAAAAGAAGCAGAGGAAGAAAGAATTGCAGAAGTAAAAGAAGGCAGAGGTGAATAGGTAGAAACAGAGCATGAAGCATACGTCTCACCTCTTGAGGGCATTGAAATAGGGGGGAGTTGCTGAGAAAAGAGGTACATCTTCAACTACTGTTACTAATGAAGGTGTTAGTCACTCACTTGCAGATCCAGAAGACATCTATGCTTCTCACTTCCCTAAGGAAGGCCATGAGGTTTCATTGCCAAATCTAAGTGATCATGCTGGCTTGCCATCATCTGTAAATACTCCTATTGATCATGCAGAAGCCAATACACAGACTGAAAATTCAAGAGACCTTCGCAGAATTCTTGATGTTCTTATGGAGATGCGAGGACAAATTTATGCCCTAGGATGCAAAGCTCAGAACTTGCAGAATGCAGGACAAGCCTCTTCAGTTTCCTTGCATGATCAAGTTAACGCCGTTACTCTTCAAGTTCAAGCAAATACCAAGGGTGAAGATGTGGCTCAACTGAAGGAGGATTTAAAGAAGCTGGAAGGGATTGTCCAGTCAATGGGAGATTTCCAACTCATTCGTGTTCCTAGGCAACCATGATTCCATTATCTTTTTATCTCTACCTTTTTAATACTGACAAAAAGGGGGAGAGTTGGTGCAAATTTGAAACTTATTTGACACTTGACTTTTGTTTGGTTTGTTTGATCCTTTGGTTATTCTAAGCACTATTGGTATTTCATGGCAAAGTTAGTTGTTTATTTGCATGACTAACTTTTTTCTTGTGAATGCAAATTCAATGTTGTCTCTACGAAGTCAATTATCTTTGTGAGATATCCATGTTTGCTTGAGTTCTGTTTTGCATGTCAAATATATCCAAATATGTATGAAAGTTTTGTCACCATAAAAAAGGGGGAGATTGTTGGAGAAAACTTCCTTGTGTGTTTTGAAATTGACAAAACGTTTCCATCAGTCTAGTCTGAAAACTTGCAGATTCTTTAGTCAAAGTCTGAAGATCGCCAAACCGCCAGACTCAAGATTCAGAGTCTATCCTCATTGACAGTTTCTAGACCGTCGAAGAAGACTTATCCAGAACTGAGTATCTTGTTAAAGATTTGATTCTATCGACAGAAGAAGATCTCTCGGCTAGAGATAACATCTTGGAATCTATTATTCGTTTTTAATTTCAATTCAGGTAATTTAGATCCGTTGATTGACGAAACATAATTGGAAGATTCTACTTATGGAAACCTAGATCCTGATTGTATGGGTGAGCAGGATTGGTGGGCTATCATCATATTCCTTAATGTGGCACCCCGAAATACCTTAGGTCGCCACATGCACCTATTGCTACACCTAATAGACACTAATTACATCTCTTAGAAGAAGCGTCGTAGTTCATAGACAATTTTTTTTTGAAAAACGGTCCCAGCGCGACTCATTAGCGGAAGCATAATTTAATATCACCATCTTTCCCTCCAACAATCATGATACAATTGCACACTGCTAAACATCATAAGAAAAGGTAAAGCCACGACACTTTTATTTACATATTTCCATGATGGGTTTCCTTGGGTCGGTACAATCAAAAGAAAGGCCAAGACTTGTAGCTACACTCGGTCATAACCCCAAAAAGAGACACTCAACCCACTTTGTCTATCATGCAAGATCCCTCATCAACTAATGTTGGCTATCATCCCAAAAAGTTTCAACTCCTACTCCGCACGCACAGGCTCTCACACCCATCCCGGTGCATCAGGCGGTGGTGGCGGCAACATCCCACGCATCACTCCGTTTCGACGAACATGAATAGATATGAACTCCTGAATGACAGGGCCCTCAGCTAGGCCCATGTCATACATCATTAAGGCGCGAGCTCGGATAAATGTCAGACTAGGAATGGCGGGACAATCGATCTCCATACACTCGACCTCTACATCCGAAGGAAGGCCATAAAAGATGCCCCGAGTGATAGCAGGGAGCGGCATCCTGCTAATCTGAAATGTTGATCCCCGAAAGGAGTGAGTATAGCCACTCAGTAGGTAAATGACTAATAAACCACTCAATGCATCATGCAATACAATCATCACAATCATAGCATCACATGTCATTAAAGCATCCATGCACAATTTACCTTGATATCATGCACATGTCATCACACCTCATGTACATACATTATCATATAGTCATCATCATCATGTCATTCACTTACCATCATCATGTCACATGTACCATCATGCCATGGGTGCACATACATCCATGCACACACCATCATCATGCATCCGTGCAGTTATTATCATCATATCACATGTTGCCATAGGTGCACATACATCCATGCACACACCATCATCATGTATCCATGCACTCATCATCATCATATCATACATATACCATCATGCATGATTCGATTTCAATTTCCCAATTTCATCCTTTTATTTTGGGCCGCCACATTTCTCTTTCCCGGGACTAATGTTTGCATCCCACATTTATCACTTGCATCCAATCTTGGCATCGCAAGAACCCTTCGGCCCAAACCTCCAGGCATGTATCTAAGATACAATCGGGCATCCGACACCCCCACATTCCGGGCATCTCGTACCCCAGCTGGCATCACGAGGACCCTCAAGCATTCAGCTATTTAAGGCCACCGGGCATCCGGCCTTTACCCTTCTAGCTAGGAATCTCGCACTCCAACTGACATCACGAGGCATCTCCCGGCACAATACCTGCTAAGCTTCCGGCTCCCCTACTCTCCGGGCATCTCAAAACTCCCGAGGACCATCTGGCATCCGGCCATTCAAGGCCACCGGACAACCGGCCGTACCCTTCTAGTCAGACATATCGACACTCCTAGGGCATTGTCGGCTCACACCTCTGACGGCTTTCTCACTTATCTTAATTCATATCTTCAATTATAGTTCAATTTTAACATGGCATGTGATGTGATGGCAATCAAGATCATTTTCATCCTTTGATTCATATATGCATTTCCAATCATCAACATGCATGCAGCAAGACACAATCATTCATAACAATACAATTCATGGAATCCGTACAATTTAGAATAGTTCATATATCATGCCTTTTTGAAGTTTATGAAATTCCAGCTTGTACAATTTTTGAAAACATTTAAATTAAATATCCATATGATTCTCAAAAATCATAAAATCAGGACATGTGATAGACAAGACAATAAGATAACAATTTCATGAAGAACACATGCCCAAAAGAGTTTCACACAAGAAGATATAATTCACACAAATATAGCATGTAATTTCGGATAGAAACAGATTGTGCAGTTTTTGAAATAATTAGATTAAAATACCCGAATGACCTCCGAAAATTATGAAATTTTATCAGGTTATAGTTAAGAACTTAAAGTATATATTTTTTTTGAAGGCTTCTAGACCAGATTCGTTCTAGATAATTTCTATAGGCGTCCGAAGCTCCTGTTTCTAGCATCGAAACGTCCAGTATAGCTATCTCTGAAATATCGAGTTTTCACCTATTTATCCTTCTTCGCTTCCTCTGAAATTTTGATATGTTGTGCCTCAAGAGCTCCCCTACAAATTTCATTAAGGGATCTAAGTGAAATTTTCAAAGAATAGTCACCATGTGGGTCTAAGAAGTCTCGGGTGTCCAGTACCGTGTTTCCAGATTTACCATCTTAAAGAGAGAGTCGATTCACTAGGATAAACTTGCTCATTTTACCTCAAATTTGAGTATGTTAGTCTTTAGGATGTTATCTGCAAGTTTCATGAAGAAATCGAAGGGAAATTCTCGGTAAAAAGCAACATGCAACCCACGAAACTACCAAAAGGTCAGCAAAGTAGTTCCAGATCTAGTGTCTTCGCAAGAGAAGGGTTTCACCCCTTAAAACTCAGACTTTTTGTCTCAAATTTTAGTGTTTTATACTTTGAGATGTTTTCTACAACTTTCATGAAGGATTCAAAGTCAAAATCCAACTCGAAACATGCATGCAAGCCTCCACAAGTTTCTGGGTCAGCCGGTTTACACGAAATCAGCAAGCTTTTTCAAGAACAAGTCACATTAGCTTCGGTTCCTTACCTCTAAACACCCAAGATTCAACACCATTTCAACCACACATGCAAGACACACATGCAAGAGTAGAAATTGATCCTAACTTGCCTCTAAGATCAAGCGGACGACGGCACATGGACGGCACACGGATGGCGACGGGCGGACGAACGGCGAGCTCTTTCCTCCTCTCTCGGTTCCTCTCTTTCTCTCTCGCAACTCTCTCCCTCTCTTTGGCTTGGCCGAATCCCTCAACCGGCCACTCTCTCTCCCCCTTTTGTTTCCCCTAATTCCCATCATTAGCAATGATGATGTGCCTCTCCACAAGTCAATGCATGGAACCCTCTTTTTGCCACTTGGCAAAGCATGCAAGATGGGCTTGGGCTTGGAAGAAGTGGGCCAGCTACTCCTCCCTTCCTTGGTCGACGGCCACCTCTCCATGGGCTTCAATGGGATGGCCATTTGGCCCACCAAGAGTCCAAGCTATTGGGCCTAAGGCCCAAACCTAATTAAAATCAAATTTTAACCTTCTTTTAAAATACTAATTAAATCCTTATTGGACTAAGGTACTATAGGGTAAAATTAAATAACTACACGCTTAAAATCACAAATCCATAGATTCTAATTCATGATACATATGGCCAAAGATAAGTCATCCTCTTCCAAGATTTATCCATTTAAACTCGACCATAGATCTCAATACAAGACATTAATTGGAGCACCCCTATTGACTGGCAAAGAATTTCAGGATGCCACACTTAAATAACTCGAAATCTTCCTAATTGATTCTGTCCAACGGGTAGATTAGAAGAACTCCTTTAGTAAGTACCAACGGGTATGAAGGCATGGAGGAGTATATAAGGAAATTGTTCTAGTTATTTGAGTGTGTGCGCGATAAAAGAATTCTAAAGTCTGAAGCTCCTTGTTCTTTATCAAATTCAATTGTTGAGCGAAAACTTGTACTCAAAAGAGTGTTTATATTTCTGTGAGACCTTGAGGAAGTGTAGTAGAGTCTCTACATTGTGGAATCAAGGAAGTGCTATACTATAACAACTCTTTTGATTCTTAGTGAAATCCAGCCGGTGGGCTATCAGTGCGGAAGAGTGGACCTAGGCTTTGATCAAGCCAAACCACTATAAACCCCGTGTTCTTATTCCCTTCCCTAAGCTCTTTACTTTGGTTGCAACAATATTTGTTTGTTAGAGTCTAATTTCCTTTTCATAATCTATTGCTAAACAGAGTCGGTTTAAAAGTAAAATTATAATCTTTACTCTACAAAATTTGTTTTTGCACCTATTCACCCCCGCTAGGTGCTCATACTAGCTTTCACAACGTTGTGCCAATTCAGTCCTTTCCGGCCAATTTTGGCCGGATTTTGCTGATCGGACCACCGGCCGACGTGACCGATCGGCGTCGACGTTAATAATATTTATTATTATTATTATTATTATTATTATTATTATTATTATTATTATTATTATTATTATTATTTTGTCTTTTTCCTCCAGCCGGTCGCCGAGGTTCGATGACCGGCCGGGGCGACGGCCGACCTCGTTGGCCACCTCGTGGGCAAGCCTCGCCGACCCCCGCTAGCCCTCGCCAGCCATAGGTGAGGCTTGCCCTCGTTGGATCCGGCCGGCAAGGTGGAGCCTTGCTGGATTCGACGAGGTCAAGCCTCGCCCATGGCTGGCAAGGGTCGGTGAGGCGAGCCTTGCCTATGGCCGGTGGCGAAAGGGCGACCCTCGCCCATGGCCTGCTGGCAAGGGCAAGCCTCGCCCATGAGGTGGCCGGCGAGGTCGGCCTCGCCCTCGCCAGCTGTCACCGGCCGGCCGATTCTGGACCCCAAAGAATCGGGCTGGAGGAAAAAGACAAAAATAAAATAATAAAAAAATTAATATCAAAATATTAAAATATTATTAAAAGTTGTCCACATCAATACCGATCAGGTCATGTCAGCCGGCCGGCATCCATTCAGCAAAATCCGATCAAAATTGGCTAGAAAGGATTGAATTGGCACAACGTAAAAAGGTTTAGGACTGAATCGGCACCAAAAAAAGGTTTAGGACTAAATCGACACAAAGGTAAAAGGTTTAGGACTTTTTTGGCACTTTTCCCAGTTTACCCATGATGAAAATGCACGCCATTCAAGTGAAGTCGATATTGCGTTTCATTATTAAGTCCACGTTCAGCAAAAGACGCGAACCACTCCTTGACTCGAAACAAGTCTTCCAAGTCTTCCACTAAGTTGAAAATGCATAATCATGAATTTGACTACGATCAGAAGTGTGCCTCTTAATTGTCAATGCACTTAACCAAGTGTTTGAGCTATGGTTGGAAAATCTGTCTTATTTAGAAAAGAAAGTGGGACAGACTCTGAAGTCTGAAGTTGGGCAAGCAATCTTCTCCCAATCACAGGAAATTACATGACATATCAAGACTTTGGGCCATCATTTAGATTGACGAACATGAGTGATTCCATGGTTCCTAGGAGCATTCTCAGTCCTAGGATCACAAAAATAAAAGACCGTAATTGTCGACTGAATATATTTTCATATTTTATATATCATTACATCGTATTATATATAATTAATGACAAAGTGTAGATGATTACCATCAATTGTGGACAAGCATAAATCAATCAAAAACTCTCTTTTTCTTTCCTTTTTAAGCATCAGCGGACCATTATCGTGGAAATGTTAGTTTTGATGTGAGAATATTCTAGTCCAGACAAGTAAAATGAATTGAATTTCAATCCAACCAAATAAAAAGGATGCTTCATCAAAAAATATATTAATATAAGCTACTCACTTTTATGTAACAATATTTTTTGGAATTTAGCAATAAAGTGGTATCGGGCCAGCTTTCATGCAACTCAATTACTTCACCTTCCTGGGCAATATTAAGAGCATGCTCCTTCGAATCGACATAATGCATATAGGATTTTACTTATAAAGTACCCCCAGCAAGACTTGATACTCAAGACCACAAGTAGAGGAGAAAAATTTTAAGCCATCTAAACCAGTTGCTTCTTTGTAGCAAGTACAAGTGGCCGAACTAAAAAAAAAAAATAGACAGAGAAAATATAAGTATTGTATTGACTAATTCTGTTGATAATGTGTGATCTGCACAATATTATGTTAAAATATACGCTTTTTCAAGATCCGTGTGTCGATCACGCTATTTTCAGATGTGCGAATGATATCAAAGACAGACATTTACTTGATGGTCTACATCCCAATGCCTCTTTTCACACATGGCTTATGATGTAAGTAGCGCGAACTTCCATCGAAGCGACCGGCTAATGCTATCTATAAAATTTTCTCAATGGCACTTTACCTAGCACGTATTAACCAGCTCCAGTAACGAATAAAAGTCATGGCATCCTTACTCTATTCGGGTCTTTATCAGATCGTCCTTCTCCTTATGATTCATACTTCGCTTGCTAAGCCTCTATGTCATCTGGATGATAGCTCCGCCTTGATGGAATTCAAGTGAAGTTTTCAAATCACCATAGCAGAATTTCGTTGTGTTTATCCAAAGGTTGAATCATGGTCACTAGATGGACATGGAGATTGCTGCTCATGGGATGGGGTCAAATGCAATGAGGCCAATGGTCACATAATAGGCCTTGATCTTAGTAATAGTTGTCTCTTTGGTACCATTACTTCCAACACTAGCCTCTTTCACCTACTTCACTTGGAATCACTCAATCTCGCTTTCAACGACTTCAACTCTTCCTCGATCCCATATGGTTTCAACAATCTTTCCAGGTTACAGTACCTTAATCTCTCTGGTTCAAAATTTTCTGGGAAAGTCCCCTTAGACATCTCACAGCTCTTGTGATTAACTTCTCTTGACTTGTCTTCTAAGTGGGCATCTCAAGAGATGCCCAATGTAGAGAGCTTTGTTCAGAACTTAACTCTGCTTAAAGAACTTGATCTCTCTATTATAAGCATGCCATCACCATTCCCCCGTACACTTGCAAACTTCTCTTCTTTGAAGTCACTTGTACTTCAAAAATGTGGATTGCATGGAGAATTTTCAGTAAGCATCTTTCAATTACCAAAACTAGAAGTCCTTGACATTGGTGACAATGACAACCTTTCTAGTTTTATTCCAGAACAACAATGGGGTAATCCCCTGAAATCATTGTCTCTTAGGGGCACAATTTTCTCGAGTTCACTTCGCTCTTCACTTAGTAACCTTTCTCAGCTTGCTTATCTAGATCTACATGGTAGTAGATGAAAGAACTAGTACGAACACCGAGAGGGGGGTGAATAGGTGTAAAAATAATTTTTGCAAAATATAGTGTAAAACTTTACTTTTAACCCGAGTATGGTTGACAATAGACTTTGCAGAGGAAATTAGACTCTAACAATTAAATAGAGTTACGAACAAAATAAAAGAGTTCAGGAAAGAGAATAAGAACACAAGGTTTATAGTGGTTCGGCTTAATCCAAGCTTACGTCCACTCTCCCGCACTGATAGCCCACCGGTTAGATTTCACTATGAATCAAAAGAGTTGTTACAGTATCACGTCCTTGATTCCACAGTGTAGAGACTCAGCTACACTTCCACAAGGCCTCACAAATATCTAAACTCTCTTTTGAGTACAAATTTACGCTCAACAATTGAATCAGCAAAGAACAAGGGAGTTTCAGATTTTGAAATTTACCTATCGTGCACACACTCGAATAACTAGAGCGTCTTCCTTATATACTCCTCCATGCCTTCATAACCGTTGACACCTTCGAAAGGAGTTCTTCCAATCTACCCGTTGGATAGAATCAATTAGGGAGATATTGAGTTACTTAAGGAATGTGATGATAACCCACCAATCCTGCTCGTCCATACAATCGGGATCTAGGTTTCCATAAGTAAAACTTTCCAAGTATATTTCGTCAATCAACAGATCCAAATTACTCGAATTAATTTCAAAACGAATAATAATATATCTTGAGATGCTATCTCCAGCCGTGAGAACTTCTTTAGCCGCTCGATATAAAACCTTAAAGAAATAATCGCATCTAGATAAGTCTTCTTTGTCGGTTTAAAAACTGTCAATTAGGGCAGACTTTAAATCTTGAGTCCGACGGTCTTCAGACTTTGACGAAAGAATCTGCAAGTCTTTAGACTAGACTGATGGAAATATTTTGTTAGCTTCAAAACAAATAAGGTAGTTTTCTCCAACAGTAAATTCATGGGTCAAATCCCTGCTTCCTTTGCTAATCTTACCCAGCTATCATAGCTAGATCTCTCTAAAAAATAATTTCACAAGTGGTTTTTCACGTTGGCTTGTCGACTTGCCAAAACTCAACTATTTGAACCTTTCAGGTAATATTCAACTAGCAATGTTTGTTTTTTTTTTTTTTTAAGGGAAAATGAAAATGACATGATTCAATCACTAGCCATACTAACAAGTCTTGTTTCTCTACACTTGGCGTTAATCGCCTAAGTGGCGCACTTCCATTTTCATTTGAGAACCCGACGCAGCTTGGTTGTGCTTGACCTTTCATTCAACAATTGGCAAGGTGAAATTCCAAACTCCTTATGGGAACTCAAGGATCTTGAATATTTGGCACTTCAACACAATAATTTGAGTGGCACTGTGGATTT
Organism: Eucalyptus sideroxylon; assembly: GCA_014182405.2. Lineage (NCBI taxonomy): Eukaryota > Viridiplantae > Streptophyta > Magnoliopsida > Myrtales > Myrtaceae > Eucalyptus > Eucalyptus sideroxylon. The sequence goes on from CM024552.2 coordinate 41,756,749, forward strand.
ACACAAGCTCGAGAACTTGACAACATTACTTTTGGACTTCAACAACATATCTTTTGTTAGCAAGACCGAGATCAATGCTGCTCTTCCAAAACTTTCCACCTTAAGTTTAGTTTTGTGCAACTTGCATGAGTTCCCAAGGTTTTTAGGCTACCTAAATGGATTGGAGTGGGTAGATCTGTCAAACAATAAAATCAGAGGGAGTATTCCTATATGGATGTGGAATAGTAGTAAAGAAACATTGATGAATATGGATCTTTCTTACAATTTTCTAATTGACTTTGGGAGCAGCCACATCAATCTGCCAATGCCCTAGTTGACATATATGGATCTTTCTCACAATCTACTCACTAGCTTTTTGAACAAGCAATCTAGCATTGCCCATGTTGACCTATCTTGACATTAGTTCTAACTTGCTCAAAACAACACTTCCTAGTCCACCTCCGTTAGTAATATATTACAATATCTCCAACAACAACCTCTTCAGAGAAATTCAGTCAATTTGTAGAGCAAGATCCCTTTGTCATTCTTGACTTATCCTTCAATAGCCTGAATGGCACAATTCCTTCATGTCTGGGAAATATTGATTCTTTGACAATTTTGAATCTTGGGAGAAATAAACTTGAAGGCATGATTCCTAATGCTTACCCAAAATTTTGTGCGTTGAAGATTGTTGACCTCACAAATAATCAATTGCAAGGGCCTATCCCAAGATCTGTGGTAAATTGTCAAATGCTAGAGTATTTGAACCTTGGTTACAACCAAATTCATGATAGGTTCCCTTGATGGCTATCGAAGTTGACAGAGCTGAGAGCTATTATCTTGAAATTGAATAAGTTTTATGGTCTAATAGAAACACATTGAAGCCAGTTGAACTTCAAGAATTTGCATATCATGGACCTTTCCAACAATGGTTTCACTGGTGAACTTCCTTCTAAGTTATTGCAGAGTTTCCATGGCATGAAAGTGATTGTCGGTCAAGACCAATTGGAATACATGAATACTTCTCAAAGGCTCCCTCTATCCTTGGATACATATGAAAAAGTTGTGGACTATGAAATGAAATTGATGAATAAAAGCATAGAGAGAGAATACTCAAAGGTTCCGTATGCCCTTAAGGGAATTGACCTCTCCAACAACAAATTTGAAGGATGCACATATGATTTCATTGGAGATTTGAAGTCACTTGTTTTGCTTGACCTTTCAAACAACATTCTCACTTGTTTCATTCCTCCTTCCTTAGCAAATTTGATAGTGCTTAAATCTCTAGATCTTTTTAGAAACAAACTCTCGAGAGAGATCTCACAACAGCTTGCCCAGCTTACATTTCTTTCATCTTTCGATGTCTCTCATATTCAACTGTTTGGACCAATACCATGAGGGAGTCAGTTCAACACATTCGGGGCCAGTTCATTTGCCATGAATGAGGGGTTATGTGGAACTCCTTTGCCAAAAAAATGCACAACGGTTGGGGATGACATACCATTACCAACATCACCACTTGAGGAAGAAAACGGCGACGAGTCTTTATTCAACTTGGATTGGAAAGTTGTGCTAATCGGTGCTGGAGTTGGCTTTTTTATCGGTGTTGTGCTAGGTAACTTTTTCATTGACGAGAAGAGTAAGTGGTTCTTGTACTACTCAAAGATAATGGCAAAAAGATGGAAAACATCAGGAAGGCATTGAACAATAGGGATTTGTGGATGCAATTAAATACTTTCATTACACCAATTAGTATTAATCATTGTGTATCTAGTTTGTATTAGACACTAGAAAAACACCACCAGAGTATAAATAAAATTTCTCGTACGTAGTTTCATCCATCCTTGATTTAAAGGGTCATGACTATCGGCTCTCTCCAATCAATGGTGTGCAATGTTGCTTGTGTTTAAAAAAAAATAAAAATACAACGCCGGTGTAATTACTTAAAATCATTATAATATGATTTTTAGGAAAATAAAATTTTATTTGTTTGATTCATGTTGAACGGTTGTTTTCCATTAGTTATTATATGTAAACGCTATTTTCTTGTTCGTTATTTTATCCTTCTATCTGTTTTTCCTAAAAATCATATTATATAATCATATAATGCAACATATACATTGGCAATCCACGTTCTAATGTATATTGTGATTATGTGCCAAGAATTTTTATTTTTATTTTTTTGGTCAGCTTCTTGGCTGTAACATTAGCTACTTCTACAATCTAATCGTGGAAAACTACTAAATATTGGAACCCAAGGACTTGGCAGAGACAAGAAGAAAAATATTAACTCATTTATTTGCAATTTATTCGTTAAACAATAAAAAGTGATGGATTGTTCTTCTTAAACACCAATTTATTTCACAAAGAGATTCCTTAAATTTTCACTTAGAACTAATGCTATATTTGGCTGGCTTGGCCGCTTGAAAAAAAAAAATTACAGGAAGTTGTGGATGTGATAAAATACACTGTCCAACATACTAATAAAAGTTATACCAAAAAGAATTTGACCTGCTAATGCAAGTTTTATTTGAAAAGAAACTCCTTTACATCTTCCTATTGAGAAGATCTTGCCTGATGCAATGAAAATCCCTTACTATAATTTTTATCAATTCAAATTATCCGAACATGTTAAATGGTTTTGCCGGACTCACTTTCAAAATGCTATTCATTCCTACAGAAAACGAAATATTTGATAATTCAAGCTTGCTAAATGCTTTTTCCCCTTGATTTTAAATTTCAATTATTAAATTTAATAAAAAGCACATGTAATTATTTTAGTCATAGGAACTTGGATCCTCCTCATTAAATTGCCTATTAACTATAAAATATCTAAAATAAAGGCAACTATTAATTCTATCAGTTTTAAATGAAGATTGTATAAATTTGTTTCATTTATTAAGAAACTCAAGTTTGACCCAAAAATTCACGCTTCTCTTTTTCGCGAGACTCTTCCCACTTCTCGAGAGGGAAGAAAAGTCTCTTTTGATTTCTATACGGTGAAAGGAAATAAGAAAATCAAGGCGCAAAATATTAGATTAGGAAAAGCTGGAAATTTCTCCATAGACCAAAGAAAAAAAAATTAAGGTTAAAAAACACACAAATAAAAATAATTGAAAAATGATTTGTGAGGCTTTTTCTAAATTTCTTTCCCGAGAATCAAGAGAAACATATACGAAAATCAAAGAGACAAGATACTGATGGAGGATTTTTCTTTCACGATAAATTTTTTTTTTTGGTTGCAAATTTGACTAATAGGAGAGTATGGTATTAATTTTTTTACAGGAAAATCATAAAAATAAAAATAATAAGTTATTTGTATCAATTAATGATGAATTATATTTAAAAAAATTAAAAAATTGTTAAAAATAGTAAAATAGAAGTAAAATGAGTTATATCACCTAAGTAACATCAATGATAAAAATGAGGTTGTGCTAAGACTCTTCAAAATCCAAAGAAACCTTCAAAGTCAATCTTAAAAGCCACTCAAGTTAGCGATGATTTTGACAAAGTTGCCGAGTTAAAACAATCGCAAGACATCCGATAGGGCTAATACATGTGTGCAGATCACATAAAAAATAATCATATATCGCTACAACTAGTTACAACCAAGAGATGCAGGTTTTTCAGGGTCAGAATGATTTCACCTACCTGCAAAAACCTACTGGCACCCACTGTGATTAGAAATCAAGTTGCAGCTTCACTTTCCACACATTCTGTAATAAAAGGAGTCGAAACTAGTTTTGTTGTTTTTTCCCTCTCATCTAGTTACGTAATGAGGTTAGCTAGGACAAGTAATTGACATACTCAATTCACATCTTACATCACAAATTCAGGATGATTAAGAGATCAACGGCAGCATTTTGAATTGCCTCTTGCTTGAACTTCCCCTTCACTACATATATCCTGCTATTCCACACAAAACCAAAAACTTGCTGAGCAGACGTTTCTCTCTTTTCTGCTAAGTATGATATATAACAAGATCCTGCAATTACATTAGTAGCAGAATCCTAAATGCCAAGGGCACAAAAAATGGCTTTTCAAAACTACCTATAAACATAAATGACGGGAAGGCCCACCCTTTTTCCATATTGTAAAGCAAGCCAACCAGTAAAAGATACATATGCCACAAACAAACAAGCACGCTTCAATCGGTTTGCACTAACTGTGCAAGGTAGGTTCCTGGTTGGATGCGACCAATGCCGAGATTTGATCTGTTGAAAGAGTCTGATAAAACTCATTGATATTAAGGAGGTTGAAAAACCAGTAACCACCCCAACAATGGTTTCTAATTTCCAATATTTAGCTCTGATCTTGCCAGTTACCCAGGATTTGAAAATCTCCGAGAACCTGACAATGCACAGGCCACGTTAAGTAATATAGAAACCATGATGTAAGTAAGAGACTCAACGAATGAATATGTACAGGCGAAATGTGATTTAAGGGCAACTTTGAAAGGAGATGGATGCAGCATTTGGAAGGTCACATAATGGTGCATATGATCTTTTGTACTGGTAAAAATTCAGATATTGTATTCTACAAGTTCAATAACAACTGATCTATAAGCAGATCAGACAGTAATTGGGCTTCAGAAAAAGAAGAAATTACAGCACAATTAGATGTACATGGTACATGGCAATGTTGGCCTGCGATGATTGTTGGGACTGAGTTCTGTATTAGAGACCATTTATTATGGCATTATGATTAGCAGGCAACTCAGATGAAAAACAGTCATTGGTCACTTCAAACAGAGAACTTCAAAATAGTTGCACGGGCCAGACTAAGACTGCAAAAGTGAACTGATTTCAGACATGCCAAGATCCTTCATATTATAGAAAGATACTGAACCAAACAGAAAGAAATCGTGGCAATTTGACCATTATAAACTATCTGATTAATGCAGTACTGGCCAGTCCTACTAGTTGGCCAAGGTCAGATATCCAGTCCAGACAACAAATCCATAAGTGGTTGAAATCAGATTGAACGGACGTTGACCTCATTCAACTTAGGCAGCCCTTGCTTGGCAGTTTGCTGAGAGACCACACTCCAGTTTGTTACCAGAACAGAAAAGAGACGTACATTTCATGCTACACACAAGCCAAGGTAATAAATGCAAATTGCAGTGCTGGACGTGGTTCAAATCACCGCTCAGTAGATCGTGCATTGCTTCCAATACTTTCATCCACCAAGCCAAACTCCCATGTGGTCGTAACTTAAAGTATAACAGAATATTAAAATGGCAGTACCAAGAACCATCTAAATGACCATGACAGAAGCCAGTCAGGGTCTGCTTTAAAATGGTGTATTTATTTTCAGCACACAGGAATTGCCAACCCTTTGGCTGTAACATTCGTAATACACAAAAAGGAAAGGAGGCCCAGAAAAGGAATCGAGTGCTCACAATATATAGTATCTCCTCATCATCTCCATTGCATATGGATCTTTGGCTTGACAACTGAAGAAGTCATCATGATAGATGCTTACTTTGGAATTGCCAGATGTATACCAGCAGTCATAAGTATTATTCACCTAAAACCAGTGTGAGAACAAGTAATGAAGTTGTGCAATCAAAAAACACAAACAAAAGGAACCACAACATAATATTCAGGATGATTGCAAAAACCTACATATAATGGTTTGAATTTAGCTGATAGCACAAATGTTAAAAAGGTGCATTTCTTACCTTACATTTATCTTTGGTCAACCAAGCAACCCCAAAACCAGGTCTGCAATCAGCAGGAAGGGCCTCGTTTGGGGCCTCTGCAAGTGCTAATCGAGTCTGACCTGATAAATGATCCTTATATTCTACCTGCAATTGTAAGAAGGTGCAAAATAGTAATGTAAATTCGGCAGTCAGTAAATGTGGTAGCTTTCTTTTCCTATAACTGCAATTGCCATTCTTTTACCTCTACCTGCAATTGTAAGAAGGTGCAAAATAGTAATGTAAATTCAGCAGTCAGTAAATGTGGTAGCTTTCTTTTCCTATGATTGCAATTGCCATTATTTTACCTCTTCTGAGTTAAACTAAGATACTTAGCCTGATAAAAACAGCTGTAATCTCTATCTATCTATGCATGGAGCACAATCGATTAGTGACTACAGTAAAAGTTCATAAACACACATATGCACCAATTCCCAGGAATGCCTGATTTGAAAGGAGCATAACAAGGCACTTACTCAAGCTAAGAAGAGCCAACAATTTGCTATCAGAGTTAATTCCAAACTATACAAACCAAAACACCCAAAGTATAGACATACACAACCCCAACATATGTTCAATCTTAAATGAACATCAAAAGGATCAGATTAGACCTGAGTGACTGCTTGAATAAGAAGACTGAACAAATAGAAACAAACCAGCAAACTATGTCTGAAGCTTTTGCCAATTTTGTCAACTATATGTTTAGATCATGCTGACTTGATTCATTTTCACTATGATAACAAGTCTTTATCTAGAAGTAAGATTGGTGAAAGAAGGCAATTAGTAGATTAAGTGTCTCTAGAAATACTATGGGAAACCGGATTTAACATCAAATGATTCAACAATCCATTCAAGGTACAATTTATCAAATCTAAACACAAGGAGGGCAGTTGCCGAAGACAGGTTTAACCTAATCAAAAGATTTTACTACCCCCTTCTCCTCTTCCCACCTTCATCCAAATCATAGAAGAGTTAAACTTTCAATCTCTTTTTCATTTTTATCTAGAATGATTCTTTTAACTTTTATTTATCTCAAGCACAGCAAGAATACTCACTTCCATGAACATTTCTAAACAGGTTCAAACTTCATCGTATCCAATGTATCAACTAACATGCAAATGCCCTTTCAGCTTCACAACAGCTCATGGTACTCTTACATATGAACACTATTTTCGCAGAATCAATACCTGCCAATTCACAAAGTTCCCCTGTGACTTAAAGAATGATATGGCATTCATAAATATATCAGCACGTGATATTGTTAAATAAATGACAAAATGACAATAAGCATAGAGTGAAATTACTATAACTATATTTCCTTAATTGACATTTTTTTTTTTGGTAAAAATTTCCTTAATTGACATTCATAGCTAAAAAAGACAGTAAAAGGTTGATTATGATAATAGGACAAATGACATAACAAGTAGTTCCTTCGACACATGCTTGATTCCTACTTAGTTGAACCTCCATATAATAAGTGATGGAAACATAAGATTCATTGCGCACTCAAATGAATGAAAAGATAACTTCTTATGGTCATGCACAACATTATCCAATCTAAAACTCAACTTGAAATGGCATGGGCACACAGGGGTGTGCATGCTCTTGCACTCGTGCACGACAGAGATGAGTAAACCCTAGATGGTATTCTATAGCATAAGCAATCATTCAACGGAACTTACTGCTGGAGACGATTTTGCACTGAGTAGGCAGCGACATGGGGCTGGGGATCGAGAAGTTACTGACGAGGAGGGCTGTTAGGGAAATCCCTTATGATGTTTTGAAGATGACAAAATAAATCAAAGGCTACTAACATGTTTGATGGTTGAGTAATAGACCATGCAGATGATAAAACATCTAAAGGATTTTATCAAAGTCAGAAGATGACCAGAAGACTGAACGTAACATATGTCCAGAGTATATTCTGAAGATTTCCAGACTTCGTGTCAAAGTCTCGAAGACCGCAGACTCAAGACTCATATTGTAAAGTCTACAGACTCAGATTGTAAAGTCTACAGACCCAGATTGTAAAGTCTCAAGACTCATATCGTAAAGTCTCTGAGACTCAGACTTTACATCCAGATTCGATGAATCGTAACTCAAGCCCAATCATACAACGGCTAGTGATCTGGTTTGGATTCCACATCAAGATTGATTTGATTGATTCAATCTAATTGATTGACGATTGGATCTTGAAGACAAGAATTTTCTATACGAAGAAGTTTTACTTATGGAAACCAAGATTTCGTTTGTATGGGCGATCGGAATCAATTTGGGATTCTACCTTTGTCACTCAACGGCTACCAAATCTTCTAGATACAGAGCTGTCCAATGGGTATATTGGAAGACGATTCTCCGAGATGCTGTCCAACGGCTAGTGTGGAAGTGGAGGAGTATTTAAGGAGGTGAAGGACCGTTGAGCAAGTAAGAGACGGAGCGTAGAATTTATAATTCCAAAGTCTGAGCGACCTTCGATTATACACTTGTCTTTGGAGAGCTTAAACGTTTGTAATCATGAGAGAAATACCAAAAGAGTGACTTAGTGAGATAGTGTGATCTACTACTAAGCGTTTGCACTCGAAGTTGTAATCTCTTGTTGATTGCATAGTGGAATCCAGCCAAGAAGGCTGTTAGCGTGGGAGAGTGGACGTAGGCTTGGATTAAGCCGAACCACTATAAATCTTGTGTTCTTATTTTCTTCCCTAACTCCTTTATTTTGTTCATACTAGATATATCAAGGGCGACGACACCGACCAAGAATGACGAGGAGAAGAAGAAGACGACGGGGAAAAGGAGAGCCAGGACAATCGGAGCAGTACGGCAAGATTCCCGATCTCGCCCGTCGCCCCGCGATGAGGCGGCGGCGAGGCCGCGTCGCCGGCGGAGGGATCCATAGCTCCCGACGCCTTATCCGGACGGCCAATATCAGAACACCACCCCCAGGCCCTCTCCGCGTCGGGCCGACAGGTTCCGGGGGTAGCGATCGGAGGGAAAGTCTCCGACCGCCGTGCAACCGAGGGTTTTCCATTCATTATCACAATGATACGTAATAGAAGATCTCAAAAGTCATAATAACAAACAAGCCCATAAAATTCCAAAACAATCCAAAAATCTAAAATCAATACATATCATTAGAGCATGGTTGGCATAAATGTCAGGATCCCATGTGAATCATAATCCACTGAAAGGAAAGGTCTTTTCTGAATTCTTATAGATCATGAACTATTTCCTTAGTAATTTCTACTTCTAGATACAAGTTTGTGAGTTTAGACTCAATATATAACTCATGGCATTAATAATACTTAAATTTCAAAAAAAAAAGAAAAGAAAGAAAAGGTATATTCTGAATTCTTATAGATCATTAACTATTTCCTCAATAATTCCTATTTCTAGATATAAGTTTGTGAGTTCAAATTCAATCTATCTCGGTCATGTCATTAGTTGGTACGGATAGAACCATTTTATCTCTCCTCTTCGTACTTATTTTTTATCATTCTTGTTGAAAGAACTGGAAATTGTTCAATGATCCTTTTTTTTTTTTTAATTGAACCTTGTCCCGCACTTTGCAGGCGTGGGATGAGGACGGAGATGGGGACTTCCATGGCCCTTGCTCGCTACTCTACTTATTCCAATATAATCCTTTTATTATGTTCAATTGTAGAAAGTTTCATTAAAATCGTTATTTTGTTAGATTTCATGTTTACACTTGTACTCATTTAACTAAATCACTCATCAAATTATATGCTCTTTAAGCTAACAATTTTTCATTTAACTTAAGATAATCTCTATGAAAATATCTTTCGGTAGGATACCGCATTAGATTAAAAAAATTAGTTTCCAAAGCTCGCTTAAATTGCAAGCTAATATCTAAAAGAGTATGGGAAGTAGCAATTTCTAGGAGACTTGAACACCAATGCAAATTTTTCGACAAAAACATGAACTTGATATGCCTAAAATGAAATTGACACGGGATGACACATTTTTCCTCACTTTTTTTTTATGAGAAACGCTTTGTAATTAATTACATCCGAACATTTGACTTCCAACACAAAATGACATAAATAACCCAAACAAGTATCTTGACATGATATAAATATCTAATCCTATGTTGTTAAGTTATACATTCAAAATGTTGAGAATATCTCTCAAATTTGAGCTCATAAATGAAACAAGATTCAAGAAGAAATTTCAAATCCAAATAGTACGGCCAAACAAGGAAAAAATTATTGAACCAAATGAAGGCACTTTCTACCTATGAACCATGAAGATTTTCACACTAATCTACATTATTTCCATGGACGACAAAACTTTCTGCGGTCATCCTCGACCATGTATAATAATTGGCTTCACATTAGTATCCACTCATCTCAATTACATCTCTAAATCGTAGTATCTACAGGCTTTTGAAAAAATGGATAGATAAACCAAGTCCCGCGTTAGATTCTCTATATTCGTGAGTCATTTGGCAAGTAATATTCCAACAAAATATTATGACATTGCTGATGTATATATGGACAAAGATGCTCTCTTGGAACCTAAAGAACTAACTTTCATGAGCAAGAAAATAGCATCTCATAGTAATTTACCGAAACATGCAAACAAACATTCAAACATGAATGTATGACCGTTCTCAACAAACTACTTAGACACGGAACATTGAGTATCCAGCTATAAATTTTCTAGTTTGCTAGAGTTTTCCTTACCTAATCCATCCTTTTGCCATTCTTTTGGAGCAGCGCAAGAACCACCTACTCTTCTTGTCAATGATCAAGTTCCCTAGCACAACGCCAACCAAAAACCCAACTCCAGCACCAACCAGCATGATTTTCCAATCCAAGTCAAATGGAGACTCCATTTCATTATCTACTATGAAAAATGGTGGCAGTGGAGCGTTATCAGCATTTGTGCATTTATTTGGCAGAGGACTTCCACAAAAATCCTCATTCATCACAAATGAATTGCTCCCAAATGTGTCAAACTGAGTTCCACGTGGTATTGGTCCTGATAGTCGATTGTGAGAGACATCGAAAACTGCAAGAAATGTGAGGCTGGCTAGTTGTTGAGGAATCTCTCCCACAAGATTGTTTAGGGAAAGATCTAGTGATTCAAGCACTGTCAAGTTTGCCAAGGAAGGAGGGATGTCACCGGTGAGGGAGCTCTTTGAAAGGTTGAGCATATGAACAGACTTTAGATCTCCAATGAGCTCAGGAATAAAACCTTCAAACTTGTTATTGGAGAGGTCAAGTGCCGCAAGGGTATCAGGAATCTTCACATAATCCCTTTTCGTGCCCTTATTCATCAATGTCATCGCATAAGTCATCTCACTTCCATTGAATGCGAAACCAGAAAAATAAATCAATTGATGAATACTCATATATGCCAAGTTCTCTTGACCATCGATAACCTTCATGGCGAGGCAACTCTGTAACAACTTGGAAGGAAGTTTACCATTGAAGCTGTTGTTGGAAAGGTCAAGGATGTGTAAACTAGTGAAGTTAAGTTGGTTTAGATGACCTTCTATGGGACCATAGAAATTATTGGACTGCAAGTCAATAACTTTTAGGTAGGCCAATTTCGACAACAAAAATGGGAATGTATCATTAATTCGGTTGCCACCAAGGTTCAAAAACTCCAGCATTTCGCAATTTCCTAAGGATTTCGGAATAGTCCCTCTTAGTTGGTTTTCTCTAAGGTCAATCATCCTCAATTGGCAATCATCTTGGTAAACGCGAGGAATCATGCCATCGAACTTGTTTCTCGCGAGGTTCAAAAAAATCAAAGGACCAATGCTCCCCAAACAAGGAGGAAGCGTGCCATTCAGAGCGTTGTTGGAAAAATCAAGCATGGAGAGAGAGCTCTTTTCACAAATGGATGTTGGAATATCCCTAAATAGAACATTATTAGAGATGTTGTATAGCTTAACCAAGGGAGGTGGGACAGGGAGGGTTGTTTCTAGCAAGTTAGAACTAACGTCGAAATACCTCAAGTTTGGCAAAGGAAGATCAGTTTGGTTGTTTTCGAAGCCGGTTAAAAGATTGTGAGAAAGATCTACATACTTGAGAGATTCTTTACTATTGTTCCACATCCATCTAGGAATGGTCCCTCGAATTTTGTTGTGTGATAAGTCTAACGACGACAATTTGCTTAAGTGGCCTATAAACTATGGGAACTCGGTCAAGTTGCATGAATCCAAGTATAAGTAGGTGAGCTTCAATGTAGTGGCATTGATGAATGACTTGGTGAAAGATATGTTGTTGTCGAACAAATATAAGGTTGTCAAGTTCTTGAGTGTGAATAGATCATTCACATCGAGAATGCTATTGAGATTAAGCGACCCTAGATAAAGCTCTTCGAGATCCTTCAGATTCCACAATGCACCCAAAATATCACAATGGAAGTCGTTACCAGAAAGGTTGAGAGAAGTCAACTGCTTTAGGTTCGCAAATGAAGATGGAAATCCACTGCTTAACCGATTACCTACCAAACAAAAAGAAAAAAGAAAGACACAAGACAAAGGAGCGTTAGTTAAGCCATCAATTTCAATTTCCTTTTTCTCTTTGGCTAAATAATCCATTTGCCTGAAAATATTAGGTCCAAGACATTATGCACTAGCCCACTCAGACAAATAGGCATTGGAGGGGCCCACAGTCAAAAATTGGAAAGTCTCTCTCGCTCTCCTCCTCTTTACACCGATCTTTCGAGCTCCATCACTACTCGCTCCCTCCCATCCCACCGCCAAAACCCCTGCCGCAACGGCCACGGGAAAAACTAGAGACGGGGACTTCCTCCTCCTCCTCGAGGCCTACCTCGACAATGCTCTCAAGATCTCCAGGTAAGCCATAAAGATCAGCCTATCCTCCTCCCTCCTTCCCAAAACCCTACCTCTCCATCGCCGCCTCAAGAGCTTCGAGTCCAGCGTCGACCTAAGCCAAAAGGCCTTCTAGTTGGGCTAGTTGTCGAGGATGTGAACGCTCTCTGCCCCTCGCACCTCGACTCTGGGCAAGACCTAATCCTCTCCCACATCGCCTATGGCGGCGAGGGGGCATACTCTGTCGTCAAGTAGTTCGTCTAATTGACGAAATTGGGCTTCATTGATGGTCACCACTCGCGTGTTCGATCAGCATGTAGGCCGAGTTCTTCGGGTACAGTGGAAGCGTCAATCTGAAAATTAGGGATTTGAGGAGGTTGCAGGGAGGCGAGATGCACGTCGATTCGACCATCAAGATCACAACGTCCAAGGGGATTAATTGAGGAAGTTTTTCTTTTTTTCTTTCGGTCAAAAATTGAGGAAGTTGAGGGAGAAGAAGTTGATGAAGAAGCTATTTGTGGTTCAGGACCTAGTTGAACTTGCCGAGCTAGAAGGCCTTCCAGCTCAGGCACTTGCCGGAATCGAAGCTCTTGAGGCGACGATGGTAGTTTTGCTCGTGGCTGTCGCAGCAGGGGCTTTGGTCATGGTTGGGGTGGGAGCAAGCAGCGATGGAGCTTGAGAGATCGGGTTCCATGGAGTTGTAGATGGAGGAGGAAAGAGATTCGTCCGAACCGGCAAAGAGAGACTTATGATGGTGCCCCCCCATAATGCCACTTGTTGTCCACTGAGTGGGCTAGTGCATAGATGACGTGACATCACAATTGCGCTTAATATAACCAAAAAGAAACTATTACCTGAAATGTCCAAGGCGGTGAGCTTTGTCAAGTTGACCGTCCACTCCAAAGAACCACCACTCAAGTTATTGGAAGAGAGTGATAGCATCGATAGCTGGGTAAGATTAGCAAAGGAAACAGGGATTTGACCCTGCAAGTTATTTCCATTAAGGTATAGTACAGTGAGATGAGAAAGATTACCCATTGAAGAGGGAAGCGATCCTGAAAAATAGCAACTCCAGGCTGCTAACTCATTCAAGAGATTGCGATTTCCAATTGAAGTGGGTATTTCTCCCAGGAAGTTGGTCTCAAAAAGGTATAAGGATTTTAATGGAGAACCCCAGTGCAGTTTGGGAAAAAACACAGAAAGGTTGGAATTACCAACAATGGAAAGGACTTCCAAGTTTGGCAATTGAAAAATGCTGACTGGAAAGTTTCCACTCAATCGACAATATTGTAGCGTGAGCAATGTCAAGGAAGAGAAATTCGCTAGCATAGGTGGGAAAGGTGATGACAAGCTCACCCAAGAAAGATCAAGTTCTTTTAGCCCGGTCAAGTTATGAACGAAGCCGCCCATGTTGGCCATACGAAGTGAATTAGTCGAAGAGGACAAATCAAGAGAAACTAACTTTGAGAGTTGCCAAATATCGCAAGGGATTTCACCAGAAAAGTCGGAGGCTGAGAGATTAAGGTATTGTAACTTTGAAAGATTGCCAAAGCCGTACGGAATTGAGGAGAAGTTGAAGCTGTTGAAAGCGAGATTGAGCGACTCCACGTGAACGATTCAAAAGAGAGTGGTGTTCGGACTCATGGTGCTTGAGAGACAACTGCTACTGAGGTCGAGGGCGATCACTCGACTAGTGACTTCATCACATTTGATGCCATCCCATAAACAACAATCTCCACTTCCATCCAGCGACCAGGAATGAACTTTTGGATTAACGCATCGTCGGTCTGTTGTGTTGGTTCTGAAACTTCTCTTGAATTCCATCAAGGCAGAGCTCTCGTCCGCATGACAAAGTACCTCAGCAAACCTAGTACGAAAGAGAGAAAGCAAGAATATCCAAGTAAGCAGCACATATAATGATAAGGCTGCCATATTTTCTGCTTTTGTTTCTGTTCTTTTGGTTACTGAAGTGAGTTTTCGAAGGAGAGTGCGACGTAGAAGGTTTTTATAGGCAGCAACAATTGGTTCTGGCAATGGAAATTTCTTGCTACTTGGCCATTCATAGTGCTTGACCTCAGAACTTTAAATGATTTATGTATGCCTTTTGTATGGGTTTGAAAACCGCAAGATCTTAGACGTATAAACATTTCTTTTATTATATAGGGCACAAGCACAGTGGCTTGGCATTTGCCTTTTATCCATATTTCTCTTTCATACTTTTAATATAGAATCCATCCGTTTCTTTTGGTGACATATTGGAAATTGGTAGCAAACTCCCATGTAAATTGTTCATGTCGTTTGACTTGACTCATAGCTTCATGGCTAAATTTCAAGTACAGATGTTGTTCATAGTTGTTTGTTCAACAACATGGGTTGCTTGTGCAGACTTCCATCAATAGGCCATTTATAGGTGGGCTCATGTGTCTCTCTAATTTTAAACTCACCTATACATCTGTTTTAAGTGTGAAATGAGAAACACCCAATTTAACATAAAAGTATCGAAAAAAATATCAACACAAGCAGAACATAAAAAGATGAAAGATCAAATTATATTATTGACATAGATGGATGTGCACTCAGAATAATCAAATAAAGACTTTGAAATAAGTGGGTACTGCACCTTTATTAGATAAAAGCAGGGCATGGAAGGAAAAAAAAGTCGTATGTGCGCATGTGCACGAATGAACAGAAACAGAGAGAGTTATGTGCGTGTGCATGTATGTGACCAAAATATATATGAGCCATGATTAAATTTCTTAATAACCTAATGTATTTTTGCTATCTATAATCCATATTGTTTTTGAATGAACTTTTCTTCAAAAAGGTTGGCTTAGTTTTATTTTTATGCTGCATTAGTGTTATCTTTGTTCATCTTTTCGTTGCGTAAACCTTTCTATTTGATTCAAATTTATAGAAAGAGCAGATACGGCTCTATAAGGGGGCAACATGAAGACACTGATTTTATGGAAAAATCTTAAGTCGTACACCTCATTCAAGATTGCAACACTAAACTGAGGGCTACGAAGAGGGTAAAAACTTGCTATTCTTCAAGCTTTCATTAGCCATTATTAAGAGACATTAGACAGCGAAAGAAATCACAGTAAAAACAGTACATTAAGTTACTTCTTCGACCGGACAAAACTTAAAAGCAAGCGTCCACATAGTTTCCGAGGGTGAAATAATTTCTCTTATTTTGAGGTAACTTCTATCTACAATTCATGTTCTAATTGGTTCTGGCAATGGAATTATCTTGCTACTTGGCCATTCATAGTGCTTGACCCCAATACTTTAAACTGATTTTAGGTATGCCTTCTGTATGGGTTTGAAGACTGCAGGATGTTAGGCGCATGAACATTTCTTTCATTATATAGGGCCCGAGAGTAGCAGGGGCTTGGCATTCTCTTTTTTATCTATATTTCATACTTTATTAAAAGTATCCATTATTTTCTTTCAGCGACGTATTGGAAATTGGCGACAAGCTTCCAGGTAATTGTTCATGTCCTTTGATTTGACTCATAACTTCAAGGGTAAATTTCAAGTACAGAAGTTGTTCATAGTCGTTTGTTCATCCATATGGATAACCTGTGCGTACTTCCATCTATAAGCCCATTTGTGGACTCATGTCTCTCTAACTTTTATCTTTGCTTTGATGGACGTTCACCGATAAACTCACTTGTACATCTATCTCCTCCCTATACTCACCACAAAAAAAAAAAAAATGATTTTGTTTTAGGATTCATCAAGTTTAACACTGATTTTCTCAGTCATGGTTTCATTTTTAATTTTTAAGTAGTGATGTTTCTCTCTTAATTATATCATGTGTGCTTACACATGTCTAACACAATTTGTGTAACTGCTAGGTAATAAATGTAAATCCATTTAGAATTTTAATAATTTTGCATAATAGCACCATTGGTTCTTAACAATAACTTGACCGAAAAATATCGATAAATATTATCTTAATCATTAATCAAGTGAATTTTATTGTAGGGCTGATGTGATCCGCGATGGGGATGACTTTGATCTACTGATGCAAAGGCCAAACAATACTTTCTCAGAAATGACTGGGGGACTCTAGAGTCCAAGCATAGATGAGGTATCATTTGTCAAAAAAACTATAAATGAAAATTCACGTGGAAACTAAAAATTTTGCTGTGCCGTGCTCACCATTCATTGCCGGTATTATTGGTACTGTCCCCTTCCCATTTCTTTTTCACATAGAAAATAAAAGAAAAAGACAAACTTGAAAAACCTCAAGAAATAATTTTCTTCCTTACAACAAACCAGTCGTACCAACCAAACCATTGGCGTTGGGATAACACTTCCCCATCAAGTGTTGAGCTACCCAAAGACGCATGTTAATTTTTAGGTTCTTTGAACCTTCAGTCAACAAAATCAATTTTACATCTCGTCGTTTAGTGATCAAGAAGGTCTTAAAGGAGGATTCTAGCCTTCTGGCATTTACCCAAGTCAAGAAGAATTTTCGAACATTAGTCGATGAATCTCCAGGCGAATTAGGCCACCTGAGAAGACTAGAATAGTTAGACCTGTCCTTCAATATCCAAGGGGGTCATTCCTAGATGAATGAAGAACATTAAGGAAACAAAAGGCCTTTCTCATTACATAATTTGTGCCACCGCCATGGAACCTTCAATTATGCATTGTGTCTCCAAATAAGCAAAGCTGAAAAAGATTGCCCAGTAGAAATGACATCTACCAAATAATAACTTATTCAGGAAACCAAGCTTTCCTCAGAGATAATAGTTCCAAGTGATTACTCCAATGTATTTCTGGGATAAATCAAAAAGGAAAACAAGAGACTAGTATGTTACCTTGTGTCCCAAAGGGGCAATAACTTTTTTCAGGAAATTACATCAATTGCAATCAATTCACGTTGACACAACCCTTAGATAAGGTTGGAGGATGTCTTAAGAAAGAAGTTTTTTTCTTATCCTGACGCCTTGTAGGTGGCGGTGAACATTTTAACCGTGGCATTTCCATAAAGGAAACCGTTTACATCATTTTCCATGGTGGTTTGTTTGTGGAGGCTAATTATTTTCCACATCATACTCTAAAATCATTTGATTGCCACATTAGATCGAGTTTATCAGAACTGGTACAGAAGATCAGATTTAATTAAAATTTTATGTAAATTTAAGGGATTGATTAATTAAATTAAAAATTCAAGAACTTCATTGAAAAAGAAAGTGCAAATTAAGAGAGGAAAAGTAAAACTTTACAGCTGCCATATGGTGGACCAAAACCACGCTGCGCTGCTCATTCCGGAAGTCCAAGCAAGGTTTCTAAACAAAAGTTTTTCTTTTCTTTGTCCTTAGCCTTTTACCTCTTGTACGACGGAAGAAGATAAAAAGCTTCCTAGACAAAACTTTCTTTAGACTTTTTAAACTGTTTCCTTTGTGTCTTTTGAACGCGTTTAGTATAATGTGTAGTTTCACGCGGTTGCCTTCTGTATGGGTTCGAAGACTGCAGTATGTTAGACGCTTGAACATTTATTTCGTTATATAGGGCACGAAAGCAGCAGGGGCTTGGCATTCTCTTTTTTTTTTTATTATCTATATTTCATACTTTATTAAAAGTATCCATTCTTTTCTTTCAGCAACATATTGGAAATTGCCAAGAAGCTTCCATGTAATTGCTCATGCCGTTTGATTTGACTCATAACTTCAAGGAAAAATTCCAAGTACAGAAGTTGTTGATATTTGTTTGTTCATCCATATGGTAGCCTGTGCGTACTTCCATCTATAAGCCCATTTATAGGTGGACTCATGTCTATCTAACTTTTATCTTTGCTTGGATGGACCTTCACCGATAAACTCATTTGTACATCTGTCCTCTCCCTACACTTACCACCAAAAAAAAAAAAAAAAAAATTGTTTTGGGATTCATCAAGTTTAACGTTGATTTTCTCAGTCATGGTTTCATTTTTAATTTTTGAGTAGTTATATTACATGTGCTTACATGTGTCTAACACAATTTTTGTAAATGCTAAGTAATAAATGTGAATCCATTTAGAATTTTATAATTTTGTATAATAGCATCGTCAGTTCTTAACATATTGATCCAAAGGCCAAACAATAATTTCTCGGAAATGATGGGGAGACTCCAAAGTCCAAGCAAAGATGAGGCATCATTTGTCAAAAAAGCTACAATTGAAAATTCATGTGAAAACTGAAAATTTTGTCGTGCCGTGCTTGCCATTCATTGCCAGTATTATTGGTACAGTCCACTTCCCATTTCTTTTTCACATAGAATAGAAAAGAAAAAGACAAACTTGACAAACCTCAAGAAAGGATTTTCTTCCTTACGACAAACCAGCAGTACCAACCTAACCACTGGCGTTGGGATAACACTTCCCCATCAAGTGTTGAGCTGCCTAAAGACGCAGGTTCTTTTTTAGGTTCTTTGAACCTTCAGTCAATGAAATCAATTTTACGTCCCATCGTTTACCCAAGAAGGTCTTAAAGGAGGATTCTAGCCTTCTGGCATTTACCCAAGTCAAGAAGAATTTTCGAACATTAGTTGATGGATCTCCAGGGGAATTTGGCCACCTGAGAAGACTAGAGTACTTATTAGACCTTATTCTTCAATAAATCCAAGGGGCTCATTCCTAGATGAATGAAGAACATTAGCAAAACAAAAGGCCTTTCTCATTACATAATATGTGCCATCGCCATTGAACCTTCACTTATTCATTGTGTCTCCAAATAAGCAAAGCTGAAAAAATTACCCAATGATGTATTAGGAAATAAGCCTGAGAAATGACATCTACCGACTAATAGCTTATTAGGAAACCTAGGTTTTGTTGGGGTTTCATGAATCATGTATAAGAAAAATTAACGAAATAAACACAGCGGAAACAAAGATATATTTTATGCATGATTCTCCTAAGGCGTTGTTCATGCGTTTTAATCAAAAATCTGAACATAAAAGGGAGTTAAACGAATTACCTCTCAAAGCGTGCTTTAAACAAGTTGGTTCGGATGTTCTACAGTTCGAGTCCCACAAGTGTCGAACCTCTAGTTCAGACACACCAACAACGAACGTCGAACAGAAGAGAGAACTTTCGGATATTCACCACTTCGATCGTGCTAGCAATCACGTGGAAACATTCCGTTGTATTCTTGATGTATAATAGTCACAACCCGAACGAGATAATACTCTTCTTTCTTGCGTCTCAAAGACACGACAACACGCACACACTTTGCTCTCTATTTTCAGCAAAGCATCTTCTTCAAAAAAAAAAAAAAAAATAGCGCACGCCCACCATTCTCTATTTTTCAACCCCTTGAAGTGTCACCAAAAACCAACTCTTTAAAATAAAAATATAAACTTATCAGCAACAGTTGCTGATCGATGGACGATCAGCAACCGTTGCTGATCGTCCCCACTTCGTGTATGAGCAGTTGCTCATGATGACTTCGTGCATGATGGTCAGCAACTGCTGGCCGTTCATGCACGATTTTGTGGATGATGGTCAGCGGTTACTAACCATCCAAGTTTTATGCATGTGCTTCGTGCACATGCAGGAAGCTTTATATATTATTTTATTATTGGTTATTAAAAGGTATTAATTAATTAATTACATGAAAAAATAAATAATTAATCAATCCCTTTTAAAAATAAAAAGAACATAATCTGTATATGTACAAATGGAATACATTAACATATATCCACTTCCGGCATGCGTGTGCATCATATGCAAATAGGTTCGTGACTATAATACAAATTAAATTAAATATCATTTAATTTAATTTCAAATCGACACAATTCGATTGCAGTAATTGCAAACATATTTGCAATTATATTTCTCTATTGTTCCACGTTATCCTAATTATTTATGGTGTGTGACATCCCTAAGTTCATCACTAAGCTGGTAGTAAGACTTGTACTAACACATTAGTACTCCCACAAGAATTAATTGTCCCGATTAATCTTTGGGTCTTATAAGCTATGATTGACATCTAGCAATATGTCATGGCTACCTAGATAGTGTGAATTTTTTAAGAACATAATGAACCTGTCAACTTTGGTTACAGTGTAATTCAATCCCTCTGTCTTACTATGTCCCGATCAAACAAAGACCATGGAATATTAGTCAAGTCATTAATTCGATCATATGCACAAATCTAATTGACATGCATTTTATTCAAGACATAAACAATTTATTCTCAGTTACAACCCCGGCCGAGGATTTCAATGCATTGTCACAATTAGATTGCATAGGACATCATTATCATACCTTGCATATAACAAAGAAACAGATTCCATATTGCGCACACGTGTAACTTCATATATGAATAAACTATGATCATCAGATATAAAGACGGATCAACGACCCTACATTATGTGTACCCGTGAACCATAGTTGTTCAATACACAAGTTAACATTGTGCCTCAGGTCTAAGGATTATTTACACAAGACCAAAGCATGAACAATTAGACATTGACCACGCTAGAAGTTTCCATGTCACTAATCGTTTCATATGCGTCACGTTCAGTGAATTTGTCTAATACAAACACCTGCATTCTAACTCAGGCATCATAATACCCAATGACATGTGACTCATCATTCTTTTAAGTATCCAATACTTAATGGCGAAGTTAAGAACACACCGGTCTCAACAGGATTATTAATATCCACTCAATAATCCATCGACCGGGAACAATTTAAAGATTCAATCTAACTATGAACCCATCACATATATTCTTGACGTCTCAAGAATAGGTCTAGTTGCAACTGATCTTATTGAGTGGTATCAAAGCCAACCTTAGGCGTTTTTCGTGTGTTTAATGGATTTGTAGTTCAAATATGTTTTTGTGTTCTAATGGCAAATTTATTTTCATTAAGAGAATTGGTTCTCTTGCTCAAATGTGGCATATAGAAGTTGATTGATTTATGTGATAAATTTAATCAACAAAGCAAAAATTAGAACTAAATCAATTTTGAATCAAAAATCCGTAACTTGTTATACTTTATGTTTATATTTTGCAAATGATATACAGAATTTTATGCATGCCTTCCAGAGCTTTAAATTTTGAATTTTTGGCTCGTAAGGAAGGGTGGTGATCATGGAAAAATCCCTAATTGTTATGATTGTTGTATGGATGAATGTATGATGATTACAGGTATTCTTTTTGGGGATGTAATTATTAAATGGAGGCTGCGTCCTTCCTTTGATTTTATTTTAATATGTAATTTTAGTATAATTTAGCATTTCAATTGTTGATGTAAATACTACAAGAGAGGATGAGCCATTGGAGGAGTCATTAAACCGGTGAGCTCTCTGGGCCCAGTCTTTGAAGAGTTCAAAGATTGAAGAAAAAGTGAAGAGCATGTCCATATTATTAAAACATTAAAATGGCTAAATGGGTCTCTTTGGCTTGAGACTCATTCAACCATAATTCCATGATCACCACATAGGATAGATGTTATGTGATATCTATTTGTTTATTGTGTGTTTGTTGTCGTGCATGTTAAACCAGTTAATGTGCAAAGTGAGACCATTAATAACGACCAAAAGCTCCTTATTAATAATATTAAGTCGAAACGGGTTTCGGAGTCGTGGCTATCCACCATCATGGTTTGATCCAATATTATAGTGGTTAACTAACCAGTTATGGATACATAGGGGTTAATTACCATTTATAATATTGGACAACTCCATTATGCATATGATGCTGTGGGGTTGGAGCCAAATGATTTCTAATAACTATCAGCTGAGGAAATCATTTGTGTTTTCAATACTTACATGAGACGATGGGCTAGACTTAACTATGATCATGATGCCGATAACTGTTAGGTGAGACTTTCATGGTCTAGAGGCCGGAGGTATGATTGGGACTTCATATGATGCGTTGAACAAGCTAATTCACTCACTAAGTTCATAGGACACCAATAACTATTAGGTGAGGTGGACTTTGGGCTAGTAGGACTCCAATCCCCACTTGTAATATTTACCCAACAAAGATTACCACTTCCCATCTTAAGGAGTATGGGATTTGAATATAAATTTAGTGGGATGATCTATTTCATTTAAAGGCCAAAATGAAATAGTTACTTTGAAAGATACAACGGCTAACAATTTATTTTCTGCAACAGATATAGTATTACTCTGAAAATGGTGACTACAAACCCACTCGCTTCTATACTTGACAAGAATTGTTTGACTAGACCCAATTTCACTGACTGTGTGAGAAATTTGAGAATTGTTCTCAATTCAGAAAAAATTGGGTATGTGCTTGATGAAAAAATTCCAACCTCCTTTCCTGAGGGTGGGACTCAAGAGGAATGTGTCACTTATGATAAGTGGTGTGATGATAACTTAAAAGTTAGGTCATATATACTTGCTTCGATGAACAATGAATTATAAAAGAAGTATGAATCTATGGAAGATGCTAGGTCGATCATTTTGCACTTAAAGGAATACTTTGATTAGAATGGTCGAACCTCTAGATATGAGATATCTAAGGCATTGTATCGTATGAGGATGGCTGAAGGATCATCTGTTAATGATCATGCTTTGAAAATGATCTAGCACATTGAAAAATTGGCTAGGCTGAATCTCGTTATGGACAATGAGTTAGCTGTGGATTTGATCCTCCAATCTTTACCCGATTCCTTCTCTAGTTTTGTCCAAAACTTCCACATGCATAAGATGGAAAAAAAAAAAAACTCTTGCTGAGTTACATAGCATGCTGGTAGTTTATGAGAAGGAAATGCATAACACGAGGCCAAATGTAGTGGCCATGGCTAAGGCTTATTCTTCAAAGGCTAAAACTGTTTTAAAGAAGAATAAATGGAAGAGGCCTGCCAAACCTGTTGTGCAACCAAAACCCAAGATTAATAAAGGGAAATGTCATTACTGTGGTGTCAAAGGGCACTGGAGGAGGAACTATAGGAGGTACTTCGCGAACTTGAAGGTCAAGCCCAAGAACCAACCTTATGAAGGTATGGTGTCTATGCTTATTGAAACTAATCTTATGGTTAGTGCTGAATCTAGCTCATGGGTTCTAGATTCTGTTGCAGCTTCACATATTTGTATGTCTTTATAGAATCTGGAAATAAGCAGAATGCTAAGGCGAAATGAGATTGTCCTGACATTTGCCAATGGAGCAAGAGTTGCTACATTAGCTATATGGACTTTTCGTTTATATTTGCCTTCTGGACATGTAATGGTTTTAAAGAACTGTTTGTATTATAAGAATGCTGTTAGGAACATCATCTCTATACCTTGTTTGGATAAAGAGAATTATTATGAATTTTCTTTTGCTAATGATGTATGTTCTATTTATCATAATAGAAGATGTGTTGGTTCTAGCTTATTAACCAATAATCTTTATACCATTACAATGTCTGGTAATGCGATTATCAATGTTGATAAGCAAATAAACGCCCTAGAGACGGTCCAAATAAAAAGTATGTTTGGCATCTCCGATTAGGTCATATTGGAGAAGACAGAATTAACAAGTTGAGTAATGATGGATACATTGATCCTTCAAATTTTGAGTCATACTCGACTTGTGAGGCATGTCTTCTAGGAAAAATGACCAAAGCGCCTTTTTGTGGGACAAAGTGCGCGAGCTACTAACATATTAGAATTAATACATACAGATGTAAGTAGATCAATTAATGAAACTGCTAGAGGTGGTTATAATTACTTCATTACCTTCACTGATGATCAGTCACGGTATGGTTATTTATACCTCATGAAGTATAAATCTGAATCCTTTGAAAAGTTCAAGAAATTCAAGGCTGAAGTTGAGAAACAAATAGAAAAAATGTATTAAGGCTCTTTGATCGGATCAAGGAGGTGAATACCTTAGTATTGAATTCCTAGACTATCTTAAAGAGAATGACATTTTATCACAATGGACACCTCCTTGGAACTCCAGAACATAATGGTGTATCTGAACGAAGAAATCGTACTTTATTAGATATGGTACGATCTATGATGAGTTACACCGATTTGCCAATATCCCTTTGGGGATATACCCTTGAGACAGCTATATATATCCTAAATAGAGTGCCATCCAAATCTGTTCCAACTACGCCCTATGAGATATGGCATAATAGGAAACCTAGTCTTAATCATATTAAGATTTAAGGTTTTCCAACTTTCGTGAAAAAGCTAAAAATGAAAAAATTGGAGGCAAGATCTGAACAAGGTCGCTTCATTGGATATCCAAAGGAAACTCTTGGATATTATTTCTATTTTCATTCAAACCAAAGAATTTTGGTATGCAAGCACGCTTCTTTTTTGGAGAATCAGTTCGTCTAAGAAAGTGGTGCTGGGCGGAAAATAGTCTTACATGAATAAAATAATGAAGTGCCAAACAACCAAGTTTAGATA
Source organism: Eucalyptus sideroxylon (assembly GCA_014182405.2). Taxonomy (NCBI): domain Eukaryota; kingdom Viridiplantae; phylum Streptophyta; class Magnoliopsida; order Myrtales; family Myrtaceae; genus Eucalyptus; species Eucalyptus sideroxylon. The sequence continues at coordinate 41,781,608 of CM024552.2, forward strand.
CCAATCTCTGATTCAGTGGGAGCTTCTGATACACAACCTCTTAGGAGAAGTGCGAGAACGTCTCGCCCACCTGCTCGTTATAAACACTCGGTTGATCATATTTAACCATTTTTCATTGTGAATGATAGTGATCAACCTGGTGATCCTAAAACCTATGAGGAGGCGATGTCAGACATCGATTCTGGTAAATGGCTAGAAGCCATGAAATCTAAAATGGATTCAATGTATTCCAATGAAGTTTAGACCTTAACTGACTTGTCTAATAGTATTATACCAATTGGTTGTAAATGGATATTCAAGAGGAAGATGAATGCGGAAGGTCAAATTGGAACTTACAAAGCACGGCTAGTGATGAAAGGATATCGTCAAAAAGAATGAATTGATTATGACGAAACTTTCTCACCTGTGGCCATGCTAAAATCCATTCGGATTATGTTGGCTTTAGCTGCACACCTTGATTATGAGATATTCCAGATGGATGTCAAAATGGCTTTTCTAAATGATTTTCTCAATGAGGACATCTATATGGAGCAGCCATAGGGTTTTGAATCCAATAGTGAAAAACGAAAGGTGTGTAAGCTTAAGAGATCCATTTATGGACTCAAACAAGCCTCCAGAAGTTGGAATATCCGTTTTGAGGAGGTAGTCAAATCGTTTGACTTCATCAAAAATCCGGATGAACCTTATGTATATAAGAAGATCAGTGGGAGTGCAATTGCATTTCTGGTTTTGTATGTCGATGATATACTTTTGATTGGAAATGATGTACCAATGATATCATCGATAAAATTATTCTTGTCGCAGAAATTCCCCATGAAAGACTTAGGAGTGGCAACCTACATTTTAGATATCAAGATCTATAGAGATAGATCAAGACGATTGATTGGCCTCTCACAATCTACGTACATAGACAAAGTGTTAACACGGTTTAACATGCAATGTTCCAAAAGAGGATTATTGCCTTTTAGGCAAGGGATCTGTCTTTCTAAGGAGATGTGTCCCAACACTCCTGAAGAAAGAGAGCGGATGACAAAGATACCATATGCATCCGCTATTAGAAGCATAACGTATGCTATGCTATGTACTAGACCTGATATTGCACATGCTATAAGTATTACTAGCAGATATCAGTCTGATCTAGGAGAAGAGCATTGGATAGCAGTCAAGAATATTCTTAAGTACTTGCGAATGACTAAAGATTTATTATTGATATATGGAGAAGGAGAATTTAAAGTTGTAGCTTATACTGATTCTGATTTTCAATTGGATTCTAATGATTATAAGTCTACGTCTGGGTTTGTCTTTATATTCAATGGTGGTGCAATTACTTGGAAAAGTTCCAAACAAAGTATAATTGCCGATTCCACCACTGAGACAGAGTATGTAGCTGCTTTTGAAGCAGCAAAGGAAGCCATTTGGATGAAGAAGTTTATTTCTGAACTTGGAGTCGTTCCTTCAATTGAGCAACCGATCACATTGTTTTGCGATAACAATGGGGCGATAGCTCAAGCTAAGGAACCAAGGTCTCACCAGAAGTCCAAACACATTGAGAGACGCTTCCATCTTATCAGAAAAATTGTTGGGAGAGGTGATATCACCTTGCAGAAAATTGCCTCAGTAGAAAACGTGGCAGATCCCTTCATTAAGGCCTTACCTCGGTCTTCTTTTGAAAGATATATTGACAAAATGGTTTGAGGTACCAGACAAGTTGGCTTTAGTGCAAGTGGGAGATTGTTGGATGTATGCCCTAAAGCTACTATGTAATTGTTACATATTAGGGATTTCGGCTGTACTTTCATTATTATTATTTAATTAATGGCAATGATGCATTCATTCATTTGTCCAATTATTTTATATTGATGAATGATTCCCTAAGATCAGTTGCAACTAGACCTATTCTTGAGACGTCAAGAATATATGTGATGGGTTCATAGTTAGACTGAATCTTTAAATCGTTCCCAGTCGATGGATTATTGAGTGGATATTAATAATCCTGTTGAGACCGATGTGTTCTTAACTTCGCCATTAATTAAATAATAATAATGAAAGTACAACCGAAATCCCTAATATGCAACCATTACATAGTAGCTTTAGGGCATACATCCAACAGGTTTCCCCAAAGATAATAGTTCCAGGAGATTACCCTAATGTATTTCCGGAATAAACCAAAAAAGAAAATACAATAGACTAGTATGCTACCTCGTGTCCCAAAGAGAATAATTTTTCAGGAAATTACACCAACTGCATTCAATTCACGTTGACACAGCCCTCAAATAAGGTCGGAGGATGACTTAAAAAGAAGCTTTTCTTTATCTCAACGCCTTGTACGTGGAGGCAAAAATTTTAACTGTGGCATTTCCATAAAGGAAAACATTTACATTATTTTCCATGGTGGTTTGTTTGTGGAGGTTAATTTTTTTCCATGTCATACTCTAAAATAATTTGATTGCCGCATTAGATCGAGCTTATCAGAACTGGTGCCAAAGATCAAGCTCAATTAAAAATTTATGCAAGTTTAAGGAATTGATTAATTGAATTAAAAGTTCAAGAACTCGATTGAAAAAAAAGTGTAAATTAAGGGAGGAAAAATAAAACTCTACCGCTTGCACATGGTGGACCAAAACAACGGTGCGCTGCTCATTCCGGAAGTCCAAGCAAGTTTTCTAGTCAAATTTTTTTTTATTTTTTGATCCATCTCTTTTTATCTCTTTTTACCCCTTGTACGACGGGAGAAGAAAAAGCTTCCTAGACAAAACTTTCTTTTGATTCTTCAAAGTGTCTTTTGAACAAGGCGGAGGAAACGCGTTTTGGTATTTGATGTAGTTTCGCATGTGGATTAAATAATTACACTCAAACCTAATATTCTTTAAGGACTAATATTTGGCATTGACTTGTGTGCTCGAACTTTGGCATGGTTGATTAGAAAAAGTTATGCAAATTTAAAGACTTGATAAGATAAATTCTAAGAACATTGACTTGACTGTAAAATATATATATACTATGTTCGAACTTATCAAAATTTGTGTCTTTTGAAGGTTGAAAATAAGGACGCGCATTTTGGCACTTCATAGAAGCTTGGTGTGGACTGAATTATTATACCCAAACTAAATATTCATTTGAGGAAAAGCTTTTTGGCACTAGTCCACAAAAGCAAGTTTGTCTTTCCCACTTTGTACTCTAAAAGGTCCGACAGACATGTCAATTCAAATTTATTAGAATCAGTTCTAGGGGCTAGATTTGATTAGATGAATTGAAAGTTGAAGACGTTAACCAAAGAAAGCACAAAATTAAGGGTCGAATTTTCCCTTTAAGAGATAGGGGACAGATGTTCACACCGCTCGTCTTGGAATTCCAGGCAAGTTTTTTTAAAATCCACCTTTTTTTTTCTTTTCCTTTCTTTTTTTTTTCCCTGGTACAATGTGGATCCAACGCTTCTTAGCCAAAGTTTCACGTGGACGGGCAAGCCTATAACTTTACAATTTCATTAATTTGTGTTCTAAGACATGCCCTTTATTAAGCATGAAGACGCCTGTGACATGCTTTATGAATCAATAGGTCATTGGAGGATCACCCTTTCTTCATAAGCAATGCATTTATCAAACTCAAAAACGAATAGGAAAGAGCAGATTTTATTCCGCTCTATTCTGAAAATCAACGTGCAATAGCATAACAATTTTTTTCAAAGAAATCATCAAACCTTTCATAACACCAACTTAGCATGTCGTGTTTGGACTTTCCATTTCATGTGCATAACAGATTATTCTATATCTTTGTGACGTGTTGAGTCATATGGACTTTTTTTTCTAATAATTGATAATTTGGTAAAAAATGTGTTTCGACATCAGAAAATTCTATAAAAAAACTTTTCAGTGATTTGAAATGAAGTTAAAATTTTGCATACGTAGGTTTTTTAAAAAATTCACTGTTCAGTATTAAATAATAGTTATATTTAAAAAACACAAAGGTCATTTCTAAATTCTTATAAATCATTGACTTTTCCTTAGTAATTCCTACTTCTAATTACAAGTTTGTGAATCAGTTTCAATCTATCACTAATGTCATTTATTGGTACAAACTTAGTAAATTACAAATGTATCTCTCCTCGTTTGCCATATCTATTCATTGTTCTTATTAAATGAATTGGCAGAAATATAATCATTTTCCTCATCGTTCTAATAGCCAACCTTGCCCTGCACTTCGCATGGTGGGACAAGGATGGAGGTGGAGAATAACAGAATTACATTAAACAAAACAAATCAAGTAACATCTGGAACATAGGATTATTGTTCCATTCCAAGTGGGGCCAAAGCGACCGGCCAACCAAGCTTGTGACAACACTTGTACCTATTAAGTAGTAAAAGCCCATTCAAAGAGGACTAAGACTATTTGAACGAGTAGCTAGTCTTCCAATTTGGTCTTAGTCCAAGTCATTCATTCTTACAGAGCAAAATGAATGAACTAGTGGTACTCCCTTTTTCCACGACAATGAAGTCCATCTTAATAGGTGAGTTGCAAACGCGAGAAATTCTCATGTACAGACAAAATGAGTCAAATACCAAGGTGGATGACCCTAAAATGGAATTATGTATTCCCATTGTTATTCTTCAACTATTGAGTTAAACTCTTGGGTCATGCCTCAATACTTGGTATTTGTTTATGCTATGTGTAAATTTTGTGATTCAACTTCTTCAGTTGCATCAAATCCTCCCCCTTAACAAAGGCTAAGAAAATAAGAGGTGTATCGCCAACCGTCAACGATAACATAAGCAATTAGAGCAATACTCATAGAATTATGACAGAGAATTTGAGGCACTTGTCACACCTATGATCAAAATCCTCGCCGTGTAGGCGAAGTCAATGTTCGTAAGTCATCAACCGCACCTTGACTCGAAAGTCGTCTTCCAAGTCTTCCTCTAGTTGAGAATCTAGGGCGGCCGCATCAATTTGCACATCACACACGTCTTCTCAACGTAATCTTGTACAAAATTGCCAGTACCCTACTTGTTTATGTATATCTATTGGTTAAAAAAAAAAGTTAAAGTATACCGATTCTTTTGTACCATGCCTCCTAATGTAAGTTTCAGCTTTGCAACTTGACTTTTGAGTTCTACCAACAAAACCCATAATGATCACTCCTACGTAACTTTCCTTATTTGTAATTTAGCGATGAAGTGGTATCCAGAGGCACTTTCGTGCACTTCAATTAGTTCATTTTGTTGGGAGATCTTATGGGTGCACTACATCATATCGACTTGGTGGAATTGGGATTTTATTTCCAAAGTGCTCCCAATAAGGTTTAAGGCCAAGTCTAAAAGGAAAGTAGAAACTTTCTGGCCATCTAAACTAACTAAATAGAAATAAGACAAAGATCAAATACGTATTGTATTCATAATTTTATGGATCATGCATGATCAGTACAATCATATGTTAAAACATTAACTTTTTGAAAAAAAAAAAACACTGTAGAATGACCCTTGTTTGTCAATTCAAAGTGGCAAAAGTCTTTTTGTGGGTCTTTCAATTTTGGCCTATATGTGGAAAAATAAATGAGATGCCATTTTAATGGACCAATTATGCAATCATGATTGCACCCGAACCATCAATCACAGCATGAGAATATGACATGGAATTTCTACCTTGTGGATTTGTGACCATTTCTTTCCTTTTTTGCACAAAAAAATAAATAAATAAAGAGGCTTCAATTTGCTTATGAATATAACATTATTTTCAACAAAGAAAGGCAGTGAGAGGCAATATGTTGAGTATTTTCTGATTAGACCAAGAGTAACATCCCATGGCAGACTTAGGAATTCTCTTGATAAACCCATATCCTAGCACTATTGTATGGCATTCATAGTAGACTAATCTTAATTGTCACTTTGTCAACCCTCAGTCTCTCGTGTGGATTATTGATATCTTTTATTAGAAGATGCTGTGCTGGGGAAACAGTCACCCATCAACAAATCAGCGGCTAGACCAATTAAATGTGTCTCATGTAGTTTACGCTCAAAATGCACAGAATTTCCATTTGTTATGTTTGGAGCCCGAGTGTGCTTTTGTGCACATATAGTAAATTGACCTCTTTGACATGATCAAAAATAGGTGATCGGCACTAAATCTTAGAACTCATCAAGGACATTTCTTGTTTTCTTAGCCTTATAGTTAAATTGGTCAAATTGTAAAGTTTAGGACTAAATTGACTATTGTACAATAAATTTATGATTTTTTGAACAAATTTCTCTACAGAATTGTATCGGCGATGTAATTTCTTCAAGAAAGCTAAAATTTGACAATCTCAAATACTCTCTTTTTTTGCTTCTTTGTCATCATATATCTACGAACACATGTCAGTGTGGTTCAGATAATCATATACATCAAACACCATTCAATCTTCCACGTCATTCCGTCACCAATTCACTAATCCATCATCACATCATCAAGAATTGAACTAACCAATTCAAGTTGTATATCTCAGAACTCTACTCAAAGCGTTGTGTGATAGTTTTAGATATTGCACTTAGATGGATTCCTATAGTATTATGCTCCGTCTATTGAAAAATATTCATTTATGCATCACCGAAATCAACACATACATTCTACTTATTTTGGGATATATGAAGGGCCATCTCCCTAATCCTGAGCGTTTTCTTTGTCCAAACTTTGATGGAATGTTACCCAAAAGGTCTTTAACAAGATCTGGAATAGAGGAATAAATAACAAGCCATAGATACATATAAGATCCATTGTCAAGCGATGTGAGACAATGAAAGTCCAATTTAAAAACTTAAGTCATTAATTGAAATAGACCGCATGTATATAAAGAGCATATAAGACTAGTTATCAATCGATGCGAGATAATTTTTCAACATGTTGCTCCTTTCCAAGCAAGGCCAAAGCATCCGTGCAACCATCTACTTTTCTAAATACGTGCTCGATTTGTATTCCTGGCGCTCCACGAGCAAGTTCCTGCATTCAATTAAAAGAGATTTCATCAGTAAATGATGCTCGTGAATGCCTGCAATTGCATGAATAGCAGACGTGGCGTCCATTTCAATGTGTAAATGAGTAACATTATTGGCTACTTCTAATCTAAGGCCCTCTCTTAGCGCCATATATCTGCCATGATGTGTTCATCATCCATCAGAGCTTCTATAGTTCCTAAGAGATTCTTGCTCATTTGCGATTTATGGTAATCACGGATATTTTGTCTTTAATTTTATGCAAAATTAGGTGACAATATACAAAATCAGAAGATATTTTCAATCAATGATAACCTTATTTTCTTTTCGTGATTTGAGGACTAGAAATATTCCTAGGTACTGGAGAATGACTCATGTTCGTCAATCTAAAAGATAAGCGTAAGTCTTTACTTCGGTCTCTCAATTTTGGTCTATTTCGTGGAAAAATACGAGATGTCATTTTAGTGGACCAACCATGCAACTAAGATTGCACATGAGCCATCAATCATGGCATGCACGAGAATTCTAAGAATTTGCACGTTGTGGATTTATGGCTATTTTTTTCATTTTGAAAAAAAAAAAATGCCTATTTCCTCATAACCCTCAACATCACTTAGGAAAAAAAAAAAGCAGGGAGACTTAGGCAATATGTTGAAATTGCAAATCATCTGTGGCAAGACATACATACATGGAATGGTTGATCTTAATGATCACTTAGAGAGTATCTCAGTTAAGAATTTATGGAAACAGTGACTCATCAATGAGTTAAACAATCAAATCTCTTGTTATTACGCCCAAAATATCTAAATTTTTAGCTGTTTGTATTAGATTATCTCTCGAGTTAGATATCACATATAGATTAATTTTTTCTCAGGGTCGATCTTAATGATCACTTAGAGAGTATCTCGGTCTCTCATGTGGATGGCTTGATTCATTTATAAGAAGTTATGGAAACAATGACCCATCAGTGAGTTAAGCAGCCAATGTTTTGTTATTTATGCCCAAGATATCTAAAGTTTCAGCTATTTATATTAGATTATCTCTCGAGTTAGATATTGCATGCAGATTAAATTTTTCTCATTGATCTGATTGGAAGTAGGTCACCCACACTAAAATAAGGGCAAGATGTCAGAAGTCCAAAAGTTGCGGAAGTCTTCGCGGGGGTCTCTCAATTTTGGCTTTTTTTGGATTAAAAAAAAAAAAGAGATGCCACTTTAATGAACCAACCACAATGATGATTACACATGAACGATCGATCATGGCATGATGCGTGACCATTTTATTCCCTTTTCGACAAAAAATAACGCCTCAGTTTGGTTGCAGTTGTTAACATTATTATAGAAAAAAAAAAAAAAAGAAGAAAGGCAGCGAGAGGCAATATCTTGAGCATTTCATTAGTCCAACAGAAACATCCCACGGCAGACTTAGGAATTCTCTTGATAAATCATCTCCTATACTATTGTATATCCAATCTAAACCATCCATTTTTTTTTTTAAATTCATGCCTATTCACAATCCACAGCTGGCTTTCTCGGACGGTGAAAAAATTTGGTGCATGAATCAGGAAGTCTAGAGTCTACACTAATGAAAGAGAGGTATCAAATCTTATTATGTCGAAAGTGCAAAATATCAATGGCAAGACAGACATAGCAATAGCATACTTAATCTTAGTTGCCACTTTTCTACACCTGGGCTCTCATGGGGATTGTTGATTTGTTTTATAAGAAAATGTTGTTGAACCAGTGACCCATCAACAAATCAGTGGCTAGACCAATTAGATATGTCTCATCTAACTCACTTTTGAAGTATCTAGATTTTTTTTTTTTTTTCTATTTGTTTGTGTTAGGTAATATCTCGACTCAGTTTTCCTTCACAGATTAAATTTACCTCTTTGATGTAATTAAAAGTAGGTCATCCAAGTAAAAACTTGGAAAACATCAAGAATTACTTCCTTGGGGGCTCGATCTAAGAAGTAGCACCGAAAGGGAAAAAAATAATAAAGAAAGAAGATAAGACCACCTGCGTCATGTTATTTTAATACTAACACTACTCGTCATCACCTTAATTGATTTCTCATCGTGGAACAAGAAAGATTAAAGAGCTTTAACTCCGACTTTGACCTCTTTTGTATATGTGAAGATGATATGGTAAATCCAAAGAAAAACAATGAGGACCAAAATAGCTATTCACAAAAATTGCTATTTATAAAGGCAATGGCATTGCTCTAATAGAAAACATACAAGAGAATAATATTATTATGCCACCCTCGGTACTGCTATGCTTTCTACTTGGGTCATTTTGACCGTGATGTTTCACTTTTCATGCTCACTTTGCTAAGCCAAAATGTCATGTCGAAGAGAGCTTAGCCTTGGTGCTATTCAAAGAGGCGTTTTAGAGCCAACAGAGCGGATTCTCGTTGTGTTTATTTGAAGCTCAAATCGAGGTCATCGACGCTAGGTAATGGAGACTGTTGCTTATGGGACGGTGTGGACCAAGACGAATTTACCAGCCGCATCACCTGCTTTGGCCTCGGTAGTACGTTGCCTCTCCAATACCTTGACTTCTGATAGTGGACTTTTTAATCAGTCTGCATGCAATCACTCAATCTTGCTTACCACAACTTCAATCTCTACCCAACGCCATTGGGCAAGGGGAAAATGGATTCGTTATGTCATTATAGCACACTTTAGTCAACATAAATAATCTCACATGAGAGAAATGAATGAAAAAGTCACATCAATGTTTTTCATTAGCTAAACTAGACAGGGTTGATAAAAGGATTTGAATGTACCAATATGACATAAGACTTTATTGTATTTTGTGAGAGTTTTAAATTTCAATCGTACTCTCAAGATAATTTTTTGGACTTTCCCATGCACTTAATCCCTTGTTGTGACACTAGCTATCCGTTTTATATTGCTTGATGGAATGGAAGTTACATGTTTTCCATCATTTCGTCATATCATTGAAACATGTTAATGTTGTGAAATTACTGAGTACCATTGATAAGAGAGTAAGAATTCATCAACATCTGACACATGCAAGCACTGCAGTGCTAATGCACTTCATTTTTCTCGTCTCTTTCATCCAAAGCGTGGAGACCACGAAGATGGTCTGTACATGCCAAAAACGAAACGCAATTATGCAAAAGACTTTGACATGTAAACCCCGATTAGGTGATGCCTAGTGGGACTGTGAATAGAGAAAGAAAAGCTAGAGGGATGAGGCAAAATCTTCAAAAGAAGTCGTCGTCAGATGAACTCATCTATAGGCCACTATCAGTGATCCCAACATGTTCGTCGAATCAAAGTTCCAATCTTCACGTTGTAAGACTATATTTTAAGCTCGACCAAAAAAAAGAAAAGAAAAGAGAGAGACTATATTTTAAGCAAGTTTCCTTCCAAAAAAAACGGGAAAAAGAAGAAGATGATGCAAGAGCCTTAATATGTGATTGAGTGGTCAAACACGTGGTAAACATGGAGCAGATGTCGCATTCATTTTGTAGTCTCTTACTCAAAGTAACTTTAGAGGCCAAGGCTTCATTAGTGTAAAGTCTTACTCAATGTGTGATCGATAAAGCAATTTACGGATATTGCAAACCTTGGTGGCCAGTGATGCCCCCAACCCTCATGTCCGAAAATTCCCTAATCACAGGTAAAAAAATTCCCGAAAAATTATATATAATGATAACTTGGTGAAATTTACTTTTTTTTTTTTTTTTTTTTTTTTTTTTTTTTTTTTTTTTCTAGTTTGCCTAACCTCAAATTCTTGGTCCGTCACTAGTTTACTACTATTTGAAGACATAAGCTGAATCGGAATTTTCAAATAGAATATGTTACTTGAAAGGAAGATGAACCTTTGAGAAGTTTATGAAGCGGACCAAAATATGCATGTATCAAATTGCATCTAAAACATTGAAGATAGTAGACTCCATCCAGATCCCTCACATCTAACATTCAAATTTAATAAATTCATATACTGAATTCATTGAATAATTTCAAGGAACATTAGGTTATTCTTGTACTATCTAAATGTGGTTTGGACAACATTGTGTGAACACAAATGATTTAGTTTCACCATTCCGTCATATTAACATATCTAGTATTACTTTTAGAATAATGATTTCAATATAAATCCACATATCAAGACTTTGGCCCAAGTAGAATGAAATTTTGATGCTCGAATTTCTTATCGGTGCCTACAAAAGCTTCTCCACTAAAAACGAAATCTACCAAAAAGCGGTAAGAACAAAACAAAAATATGGCCCCCTCATTATTTTCCCTGTTTTGTACCATGATCGTTTTCCTCCCTGCGTTTCCTACTTCCGTGGCTAATTATCTTGTATGGCATTGACTCCTCATTAAAGGACCAATTACTCATCAAATATAAAATATATTAGATTATTGTTTTTTTGTTGTAAATATAATTAATTTATCCACCCATAATTTGATACACGGGTAAATCAACTAAACAAATATCTCGGGAAAAGCTAAAGTACAACAATCTCAACTCTCAAATACTTTCTACGGCAGTCCATCACCATATATTTACGAGTACATGTGACTGTTGTTTCATATGCTCATAAACGCCGAACGCCCTTTATCTTCCAAGTCGTTCCTTGACTTAGTTTTAGCCACATCATAATAAATAAAATCGATCAATTCCAGTTGTTTTTCCTTTGGGCAGCCCCGCCGACAGATGTAAAGGGACAATTGCCAGTTTCCCATTACGAGACCGGGACTGGGATTCGATTAGGCGGCCCAATCGCGGGCTGAAGGCCCATTAAGTAGCGGGCCCATTTCTCTCCGGATTCCGGCCCCTCCCCTCGCCCAAGAAAGCACGTCCACCTTCTTCTTGGCGTCGCTTGCTCATCGTGCTCGTGGCTCGTGCTGACGTGTATTTTCACTTAAAAAGGGAAAAATGCGGGTCGAGTTTCCAGCAGAATTCCAACCGGTCTCGAAGTTCACCTGAGCTTAGCGCAACACCTTCTCTTCCGATCCTTCAATTCCCCCCACCTTCTCTTCTTCTGTTCGATCCTATCTGTCTCTCTCGGCGATGGCAGCTTCCAGGTCCAGCGGTTCAATCCTGTCCGGCAATGCTCATAGATCCCGCTTGCATGATGCGATTTCTCCGAATCTCTGTCTCCTCTCCCGTCCGTGTCATTTCTCGCCTCTTGAATTTCTCTTGCTTTGGGATTTGCAGAGGCCGTTCAGCTCCGGTCCGGGTCACTTTTTATTGATGTTGTATGGTGTAATATACTAAATTAAGGACACTTAAAATGCTATAATTTTCGTACAGTGCTCACCTGAGTGTCATTTTTTTTTTTTATCACTTGAGTGCCATAATTTTAGTACGGCACTTACTTGTGTGCAGCACTTACTTGTGTGCAGTTACTTTTTTTCTAATCACTTGAATACCATATAACTTTTCAATTGATCACTTGAATGTCATAATATTTTTAAAACGTTTACCAAGTGTCATGCCATTTTAGATTTTCGACAATTGGGTAAATGTTTTTTAAAAGTTTTGATAAGTGATCGATTGAAAGTTATGGCACTTAAAGTGAATATTTTTTTAGAAATAATGACACTGAAAATAAAACGTTAGGGGACTCAAGTGAAAACAGTACAAAAATTATGACACTTGTAATGTTCTTAATTCCAAGTTTGTGAGTTTAGATTAGGGGTGTGCAACCGGACCGGGTTTACTCGATTCCCGGTCCAGCCCACCCAGATGTCGCGACCAATTTTTTCGGGGTGTGAACCACCTAGGGTTTGGCTAATGGATTGTTAAGCCTAAACTTAACTCGGGCTCTCCCAAGCCCATACCAATTCGCAACTTAGATTCGAGTTTTTAACATGCAATTGATTTTCAATTAGGAGTCGCCACTAATCTATTTTTGGTGGGTCGATTAGGAACCCAAGTAAAATAATGGGAGATTTACTTTACTCCTACGAACCAAAGATCATGGGTACGGGGACTTGGTTACACTAGATTTCTCTAATGCCCTTTCGGTACCTTTATCTTTTATTTTGAAAAAATTGTTTGGCAAGCAACTTGAATTGATTTTAATTCATTAACATGTGAGGTGACCATGCAGGTGCAAACCACCAATTTAACACTCAAGAAAACAAATGAATAAATTGCAGGACTTACCTCATAGCAACGAAAGCATCTGCGTTGTTAGTTCAGAATTCACATCAGCAGTCATAAATATGATTTCTAATTAACACGCAATTTTGTTTTGTTTTCACTTAATTAATGAAAATCATGCAATATGCAATGCATGCCACTAATTTAATATGAAATAATATGACATGGCAACATGACTTAGCTATACATAACTAAGCATGAGATGATTTGTTCTAAATAATTTTTTTTATTTTCCATGAGATTCGAAATTAAAGAAATGCAACACTTAAATATGCAATCTAAATTAATCTAATGACCAAATTCTAATGACGGGCAATTTCTAATTAAATGCATCTAAAAATCACTAAATGACGTGCATTGTATGGAACTAATTCTATATGACGTGCACATGATTTTTATTTTCCTAATAAGCATGCAATCTATTTAGGAGAAATTATCTAAACCTATAACATGCAATCTTAACATGCAATGACGTGCAAAGAATGCCCTAATTTTACATGACATATGCATAATGACCCTTTTTTGTGTTTTTCCTTTTTCCTTTTTTTTTAAATTTCGAAATTAATAATTGCCAAATAGTTAAACATGCAATTTAGACTAGTGAAGCAGAAATCTAACATCCTAATTTTTTTTATTTTTTCATGTTTTCAAAAATTCGAAATAAATAAATTTCCTATGCTAGACATGCAAAATAATCTAAAACAAGTAACATCCTAACATGCATCTAACTCAAATATATTTTCTTTTACGGGAGCAAACAAATAAAGCATCAAGAATAACATAGCACCAAATCAAGCAAGACATGATCCACGTCCATTTAATTTTGGGAAACAAATTGACGAATCATATCTCGCGCTTGAGATCGGATTGGCCAATTTTTAAATAAAATCACGAATCATATCTCGAGCGTGAGATCAGATTGGTGATTTTTCCGTACGATTGCGGGTCGTATTTCGAGCGTGAAATCGGACCGTCAATCATATGTACGTTGCGAAATTAGGAAGATTTCCCAATTTAAAAGGCTAATCGTGTTGCGAATATCATGGCATATTGGGAATTTCCATCACGTGCACCAATGAGTATATCAAATAAGGAAACAAAATTTTCAGAAATTAACGTAGACAAAATTCTTACCTATCCCAAATATTTGCTTCCAAATTTAGCCTTCGAACGGTGGCTCGTGAATCACGATAGGGGCTCAATGTGATGGCGCAAGGACAGCTTGCTGTGGTGTTTGCTTCGACTAAGGAACGGTTCTGAACAGTAGCCGGGGCGTCGTGGAGTACAAGATGCGAATAACGGCCGTTGCTTGCTATTTGTACGCTGGTCCAACTCACGTCAAGAAAGCGCGAGATGTGGCTTCGCAGGGATTGAATCGCCAGACTTCATTGATCACTGCGGTAGGGAGAAGGTATGACATGCATGGCCTAGACGTCGCAACAAAGTCAGCAACAACGTTGGGATAAAAGCTTCGGCGTCACAGATGCAGCTGGAGATGACGGCCCAAAAGGATGAATCTCAGCACCACTCGGATCAGTGGAGGGCGACACCAGCAAAAGTCAGCGGCGTCCGTTGCAACGCTGAATCGTGAAGCTGGTAGACCCCAATTGCAGCTACGAAGACTCACTCTCAAGAAGAAAACCTCAACTCTCTCTCTCGTGTGTTCTCTGTGTATTGCTCCGAAAATCCTCCCCCCTTTTGTCCCGTAATGAGTCAATTTATATTGAAAGGGCGTAAACCAATGAGTAAAGAAAGCATATTCTGTTTCCTTCTGGGCATGCGTTGAAATATATTTTCTTTCCTTTCCTCTTTATTGATCGAATGCCGATATATATATTTTCCGCAAATCCATGCCCGCAATGCAGAACGTGCCCAACATTCCCCTCTCATGCCGATCTTCCAAATTTCCTTTGTGCATATGCTCGTATCTTTCCTTTTAAAATAATGCCAGTCAATTCCTTGCTCCCCACGTTGACCGAATAATGGGAAAGCGCATAATTTTCCTTCACGTGGATGGCTTCTCTATGTTCAAATCGGTGGCCGCTTACACACTGTCCTTCCTTTGCATTCGTTCCCTTAAATGCACTAATATGTCGGTGCCAATATGCTGGAAATTTCTTAATTGACTTTTAACAATTTAGGACACCCATGTGATATCAATCACCATGGAGGAATTATCGACTTATCCACAGTTTAATGCTCTTGTTGGCTTGAATATTCAAAGCCATTCACCAAAATCCATTCACCGCCGGCCTAACAAATATGCAATTAAATGAAATATGCTTCTAATGACCATATGTTATGGAATTAATTTTTTTTTTTAGGGGTTAAAATTAATCCCTGATTTTTTAATGTGATAAACGGATCGCCAAAATTTAGGTGTCAACACCGGAAAACAGGGTCGGGAACCGGTTCCGATTAAAACCGGGCCGGGAACCGGTTCCCAAAATGCAGACCCTGTTTAAACCGGTCCGGGAACCGGTTCCAAGGGATTAACCACCCGAGAACAGGTTCGACCAGACCGGTTTGGGAACCGGTTGGAGAATCGGTTTTTACGCCAGCAAAACAAAACCCTAATTTACCCGCAGAGGCGCATAGTCGTAGACGCAGTCACGCAGAGAACCAAACTTCCCTTCCCTGAGCTCCTCTCCCAAAATCGCGAAGTCGACGCAGTCGTTCCCCTCGCGCTTGCACCACCGTCGCCCCCGCCGTCACCGTCACCGTCGTCGTCACCCCCGACAACCTCCACTTGCTCGACCCCTTCCTCGCCTCCTCCTCCTCGCTCTAGCCTCTCGTCTTGCCTTCCCCATAGCCCCCCGCCGCGCCACACCCGCTGCGGGTGCGCTTCGTCGCCAAAGTCCGCACCCTTTGCAACCTCCACCTCCCGCTCCTCTCCCGGTGGTTCGAGTCCCACCCCTCCCCACCCTGCGCGGTCGTCTCCGACTTCTTCCTCGGGTGGACCCACCGCTTCGCCCGCGACCGCGGCGTCCCGCGCGTCGTCTTCTTGCCGTCCGGTGCGTTCGGGTTCTCTATCGCCTTCGCCTTGTGGCGGGACCTCCTCCGGCCCGACGAGGAGTCAATGGTCTCGTTCGCGAAGCTGCCGATCTACCGCCGCCCCCCCTTCGCGAAGTTGTCGCTGCCTTGTTGCTCCGCCCAAGCCCCGTTGCCGACGTCTGCTGGTTCGCTCACCACCTATGGGCGCCACCGCCGCTGCGACCAAACGCCAAAAGCCGTTGTTCCTGCCGCGATTCCATCCTCAGCCCGTCCGTTCAAGCCCCCTGCACCACCACCTCCCTGTTGCTGGGTCCTTCTCTGCTCGACGCCCGACAGATTTGCTCCGCTCGTATCCTGGTGAGCTCCCCCGACCACCCCTGCTTCTTTCTTTCTTTCTTTTCTCTTTTTTTTTTTTTTTGGTTTAGCGAAAACGCCGCAGCTCGAGTTTCAATTTTCTCTTCGCTCGTGCGGGTTGGCTGGTTGGTTGGTTTCGGCTGCACTGCCTGTGCTGGGTAGTCTGAAGAAACCGACCATACTCACTAGTATGAGTTTAAAGTTTAAATTGTAGGTGAGAAAGGCATCATCACCCTCGGGCAGCTGTGCTCTTAAGTCGTGCACTGTCTGCAGGAGCTAAATACCAGAGTTCGGGATGGTTTTGAACGCTATGTTTTAAAGAGGCTGTTGCGGTGCAACTGGTTTTAGTTAAAGTTGGGGATGAAATTGGAACATTGTTTGTTCCACGGAAGTCTGCTGTGGATTATGTCGTTGGTGCAGTCTCTGCTCACATGTGTGCGATGACATAATTATGAATGCAGGGCGAATTGTCTCCATGTGTGCTAAAACATGACGTCCTTGTCTAAACTGAGGGAGGACTAGTTGAAAGCAGAGAATGACATTAGAAGGTGTTACTCCTAGAATTGGTTGGGCTGGATATAGAGATGGACCATCTATGCTAACTGTTTGGTTAATGTTGGACAGTTGCCTTATCGAAGAGTCAGGTGCATTCAATTGAAAAGCTCATGGGGTGATGATTCTTTTACGTTTTTGGTATTCTATTACTGGGAGATGTTCATGGAACACAACCTGGTTGCAATGGTCTTTTTGAAGCAACGAAGATACTCTAGCTTGTTTATTCATTTTATGCAAAACAGGTTCCAATATAAATAGGGTCAACCATGTTCTCGGACCGGAAAAATAGGGTGGGCGGGAACGGGTCCAATGAAACGGGGTAGAGAACGGGGGTCCAAAAAGGAGAATCGGTTATAACGGGGTAGGGAACAGGGTCCAGGTCTAGACCCTACCCACCCTGGACCCGCTCACCCCTAGTTTAGATTCAATCGATTTCACTCTTGTCATTAAATAATACTTAAATTTCAAAAAACAAAATTTGGAAGCAAAGATCTTTTCTAAAATCTTATAGATCATTGCCTATTTCCTTAGTAATTCCTACTTCTAAATATATTTCGTGAGTTCATATTCAATTTATCTCACTCATGTCATTAATCGGTATGAATAGTACCTTCTTGTCTCTCCTCTTTTTACTTATTTTTTCGCCATTCTTATTAAAATGATCTAAAAACTGTTCTCTCCCCTCCTTAAGTCAAGTAATCATACTTTTTTGCTTGAGTCAAGCTTCAAGTCATTAGTGCATAGACCAATAAAGAAACTTCAAAAGTGTGGAAATAAATGCAAACATAAATAATGGGTTAAGTCCATAGATACTTCTCAAGTTAAGGCTAAAAATATATCCACTTAGTCACATAAAGCTTTTATATATTTTGTTGACACCTAAACTTTAACTACCCTACTCAATTCTTTGCCGCATTGAAAATAAGATGTTGACCCCAATTCCAAAATAAAAATACTAATTGCATAATTCACATTTACCATTTATTTATGTCATGAACCATATCTGAGTCACATGGCTCTTAGATG
The DNA here is from genome assembly GCA_014182405.2 of Eucalyptus sideroxylon. Taxonomy (NCBI): domain Eukaryota; kingdom Viridiplantae; phylum Streptophyta; class Magnoliopsida; order Myrtales; family Myrtaceae; genus Eucalyptus; species Eucalyptus sideroxylon. The sequence continues at coordinate 41,799,649 of CM024552.2, forward strand.
AGGTTATCATGAATAGTTGGGCACTTGAACGAAGTGTTATAGCCGACCATGTAAAAAAAATAAAAAATTACTCTTATGGATTGTCCTTAGCCAAATCAATTTAACACCAACATCCAAGTCTTAAACAAGGACCAAGTCTTAAACGATAAGAACAGATGAAAACAAACTGCAATGAATTAGAGGGGCAACTTGCTAGTTTTCTTGTTAGATGTAACATCAAAATCCCACAAAATTCAATTTTGATCGGCCCGCAATAAAACCGCTTCTATGATAGTTGATTTCCATTAATGCTTTGACTTACTTGAATAGATATTTCCATTGGTTGCCAGTGCAATTGCCAGTCATGACTTTTAACAAAAGAACGGATAACACTGATGGGCCTCAGCCTCCAATTCTCAAAATCCAGATTTAATTAGTAACATCCATCAGCAAATTAATAGAAAGAATTGTTTTTCTTCAAATTACTAATATGTCTTTGATGTTGATCTACCCAAATATCTTTGGGAGATTTTCATTTGAAAAATGTTAAGAGTACCCCTAAGGCACTCGTCAATAGTCATTAATTGTGCTTTGGTAATATTAACATTACGATATGTTCATAATGGATGCAGTCGAAATGCACACCTGAAACATAGCTAAATTATACTGCAGTCTTTGACACTATCAACGTGATAAGCCTCACTACAAAATTTCCACAAATTCCATTTCCAACAGCAGTCTAATATCTGCATGGCGAGAGACGTCAAAAGAAAAAAATAATTCGAACTCACGAAAAAAAAAAAATGTCAAAATACAGATGGAACTCTAAAAAATCAAGGTCGTTTGAAAATTGACTGCGTTAAATACTCATTAAAAACATGCTTTTTAACCAAAAAATGAACCGGCCTCACTACTTATCTTCCTTCTCGGCCTCAGCGGCCTTTTTCATCCTCGCGCCCATGTGACGTTTGTTCATGCGCTCCACTCGAAGCTTGGCATATGCGTTGAATGATTTCATCTCATCTGTGACCTCCACAAGTTCCACCGCTGGCTTCTCTCTCACAATGGGCAGGTAAGTTCCTTGGACTTGAGTTGCATTTACAAGCTCTTCTGGAGTGAAATCACCTGCCTGCATGGAGAAGGAAGATGAGATGCTTTCAACAAGAACAAGGATCGCACAATATTGATATGAATTTTGTAAGTAGTCAATTTACCTTGAATTTCCGTGCGCGTCTTGGGAAGACAACTAGCTTCCCCTTGTATGTCTTCAGCCTTTGCACTTTAGCATGTAGACCTTCAAGTGACTGATTGGTGATGATCAACTGCAATTCCAATTGTTGGAGCTAATTTCTTTGGGATACCTGCTGCCTGAGACGTGCAAAATGCAAGTTAAGCATGAGGCTTGCACCAGATGCTGAAAACTCTAAAAGGATATCCTTGAAGGAAAGAGCAATCAGGGAAGGCGTTTTCGTTATCATAAAAATACGCTATAGTAATTCCAAACCTTTGTGAAAAAAGCATGTTTAGTAAAAATGAAAACATGCCAACTTAACAGACAGAATCTGGATGAAACAATGAAAAGGCTAAAAAAAGGTGCCACGTTCCATTTAAAGAGCTAAATGAAGCGAAGGATGCAAGTCTACTTGGAACCTGCCACTCCAATAGCCAAATGTGACTTTGACCACAGCTAGGAGTAATATACCAGTAAAACAAAACGGGCATTAACAATGCTTCATATGAAAAAAATGTGGTGAAAATAATGCTGGTGGTCTGAGGGAACCTGCTGTTGGCCGTGGGAAAATCTTCACTACCTTCTTTTGCCAAGTTGGGCATGAAATAAAGAGCATCAGAATGCTCTGATAATAAGAATGGCATCCAATGATGTCACTTCGATAGCTAGGTAAGTAGTTCAATTATCTAGGCGTCTTCTAGCCTTTCTCGCAGGCTGGTTAAACCAGGTCTTGACATAATTTTGCCAATGCTTTCTGAAGTGCCCATTTGGCACGACATTGTTATTTTTAACCATGACTTACCTAAAAAGGAAAGAAAAGACAAAGCTTTTAAGGTTAAGATGGCTCTGAAATGTGGATATATCTTATCAGCAAAAGCTATCGGACAGTCAATACATGACAGATTATGATCCAAACATACTAATGAAAAGTACAGCAAATTTGTTATTTCAATCTTTGAAATTTTAAAAGTGGTTTTCAGTGCCTAGATAGAAATTCAGAAAACTAAATATCAAGGGCACACAATCTGCCACATTGCCAACATGATAATTTCAATCCGGAATAACCATTTTAACAAAAGAAAGGATGACATATTAAGGGAGTAAACCGAACAATATCGTGTTAGATGACATCACTTTTAAGTTTTGTCGACCAACAGCTTAAACAAATTGAAACACGCTGAGAACAAATCAGGATATATTCCTAGACTGCTGAAATCCAAGTAAATCTCATTCACAGTACAAGAACTATGTCTGAATTTAGAATTACAATCCCCATTCAGGGCATCGACATTCTTGAGCCTCCACACTCCCACTGCACACTAGACAACAAAATGCCACATCGCAAACAATCTCGACAAGCAGAACCATCGAAACTCGATTCCTACCTCCTCAGCCCAGAAAAAGGAAACATCTACTTCGCACAATGCATCACCAGAACCTTTTTTATCAACCCACATAAACAAGAATCCAATCGAGCGAAAACAAAACACAGCATTTACAACCCAATACATTCGGCAGGAAAACAAACACCGCGAATCAACAACATCTAATGGCCCGATTAGATTGGGCGAAGGCCATCCACAGATTGAGCTCGAAGTCGGCAAATCCGGAATGACGACGGCGATTGATGCGAAAACTCTCAACCGACCAAGCGGATAGAAACAGAGCGAAAGCAAACAGATTCGAACCCAACATAAATCGAAGCGAATCCACAAGAATCAACCGAAAAAAGGGAGCGGCTAAGAGGCCGAAGATCGACACGGAAGCGGAACACACACGATCACACAACGATCAGCACCGAAAATTTCAGAGAATCGAGCTCAAACGGTACCTGGCTTGGGAACCGAGCGGCGCGATTGTTCGACGGAGGAAAGCTGGTTCGACTGAGAGAGAAGCTTTATATCGCTTCGTAGACAAAATCCTAGGGGTTACATATTGGATCAGAAGAAGAATAAGGAAAACGGGCCTTGGGCCTGACCCGATTCTTTTTAGCTCTTTTTGGACTCGCGCCATGGCCCGATAAGGTGGTGCAGCTGAGATTTTTCCCTTTATTAGTACCTATGTAGCACCGACACGGACACGCGACACGCGACACGACACGACACGACACGACACGTCGACATGTCATTTCTTAGAAATAGAGAATTTCGACACGTTTCGACACGTTATATATTAAATAAATAAATAAATAATAAAAATAGCCTAAAATTAATTTACACGAAAAATATTAAATAATATCATTCATTATTTTAATTTTTTACAATAATACACAAAACTTAGAGGAAAAAACATTGTGTAAAGAAAAATGCTGAAATGATATTTTTAAATTTATTTATTTATCATATATAGCATTTTTTATTACTTCTTTCATAGTAAAAGACTTTTTAAAAAAATAAAACAATTCTAAAAAAAACTGAAAAAATGACCCCATGGTGTATATTTATAGCAATTTTATTACTTCTTTTATTTTTATTACTCCTTTTGTGTATATTTATATTTTGACCCCTCAAGTATTAGAAATTTTTAAAATTGACCTGTGCGTGTCGGAATCGTGTGTCGAATTCGGACTCGCGTGTCGGAGCGTGTCGGAAAGAGTTGACCACGTGTCGGATTTTTCGACACTCGTTGATCGCGTGTCGGGACGTGTCGGAGTGTCGGACACGACACGAAGGCTTCCAAAGAGTGTCCGTGCTACATAGATTAGTACATGAGAGAGAGAGAGAGAGAGGGAGAGAGAGACAGAGAGGGAACTAAATATGTTTAAGAAAAGATGATTGGTCAAAGATTTGGTGATTGGGAATGATTCACACTTAGCATCCCATAATATCTTCTTCTAGCGTTAAATTTGAATTACAGATTAGATTTATGAAAGGGAAAAAACCACGAAAAACCTTAAACTTTGTCCAAAGTGATAAATTTACTCCAAACATTTTTTTGTCACATAAAAAACCCTGAATTTTACCAACCGTAACATATTTATCCAAAAAAAAAAAATTTGTGACGTAAAAAACCTTGAACTTTGCCAATCATAATATATTTACCAAAAACTTTTTTTGTGACATAAAAAACCCTGAACTTCTGTTGTGTAACACATTTACCCTAAACTAAAGGGCATTTTGGTCTTTTTACTTTTTACAATTTTTTTCTTTTTTTTATTCTCTCTTCCCTCTGCCGGCATCTGGCGAGGGCTGCCGCCGACAAGGGCACCCCTCGCTCGACACCGGTGAGGGCACCCCTCGCCCGAGTCAGGCAAGGGCATCCCTCACTAGGCCCTCGCCGGCGTCGAGTGAGGGAGGCCCTTGCCGGCGTTGGGCCAGCCCAGCCAAGGGCTGCCCTCACTCGACATCAGCGAGGGTGGCCCTAGCCAACCCAAGCGAGGGCGACCCTCGCCTGGGCTGGCTCGACGCCGGTGAGGGTAGCCCTCCTCGAATGCCGGCTTCCCTCCACCATGGCTTACGGAGGGAAGAAGAAGAAAAAAAAAAAAAAATAGAAAAAAAAAAAATAGAAAAAATAAGACAAAAATGCCTTTGATTGGGTAAATGTGTCACAGTTTAAAAAGTTTGGGGTTTTGCACGTCATAAAAAAAGTTTTGGATAAATTTATCACTTTGAACAAAGTTTGGGATTTTTAGTGGTCTTTTCCCTTTATGAAAAGACTAGTATTGTATAGTTTCGGAGGGACAAGTGTTGCTAAGGTCGAGGTTGGCAATGTGATCATTGAATTCGTTGCACTCTACCGCCTTCCCATGAGTAGTAATTTCTGTTTTCACCTAATATGTACCTTATAGATGTGTGACCATTTTTCCCCTTTCGAAAAGGAAAATGCCTATTTGCTTATAACCCATACCATTATATTCAAATAAAAAATATAAAAAAAGCAATGAGACATACGCAATGTGTTGACAATGCAAAACATTTAAGGCAAGACAAATACACATACTATGGTCGATCTTAATCATCACTTTGTCAATACCTCAATGTCTTATGTGGTTTGTCAATTCATTTAAAAGAAGCTGCAAAAACAATAACCCACCAAGGAAATAAGTGGCCAGACTAATTGAATGTGCCCATTATTTACATTGAAAATATCTACATTTTTCACTTGCTTGTATTAGGTGATATTTTGAGTCCGACTTCTCAAACAAATCAAATTTTCCTCTTTGGTCCCATTGTAGGTAGGCCATTGACAGTGAAACTGAAGGTGATAGACCATCCAAAGTAAAACATTGAGCTCGAAAGACTTTGACATTTTTCCTTCAGTCACCCCAAGTATCCTTCCACATCAAACTATGGAGTGGCTAAGGAGACGCCCTAGAATTCCAATCCATAAAATTGCTTACCGTGAAGGCTACGGCATTACGGTCTCCTTTGTCTCTTCTATGACATAAATGCTGAAATAACAAATGCGAAAATTATATTAAGATAGAAAGACCATATCATGTCACCCTCATTAGTGTACATCGTTCAGCCTTTGGTCATTTTGATCTTGATGTTCCATACATGCTGTTTCACTCAAAAAGTGAAAATCATTCACCAAATATGTTGATGTTAGTTTTTTATAAGGAAAGGATTATGTATTGATCTTGTACAAAAAGTTACTTAGCTACTCATATATTATGTTTTTTGTCTGAGTGCGGCTTAGTTGACCATCCTCCATCCAATGACAGAGTGATGGTCAACTAATGACCGCTGATTTTGTGGCGAAATCGATTGACTTTTTCAACCGGTTTCATCTCACCCAATTATTTATTTATTTATTTATTTTAAGCTTAAATTGAAAGATAAAATCTTAAGATGGCCCACACAATCAATTTTCATGAATATGATAAAAAAATAGATTCTAAAATATAAATAATTATAAGTATAAAATATTATCACATCCTAAAAAGAAATCGTTAATGTCATTATATCGATCTAGTAAATTTAAAAGATTAAAAAACATTTGAGATGTTGGCTTTGCAATTAATAACAATTCATTGCTGGCTTTTTAGTCCTTTCGCCAAAATCAAATTACTTTAAAAGGACTTTTTGGTGATTTAAAATTAAGACCAATGATATTGCTTATGCATAAAACGAATGAAGTAAAGCAAAAAACAAAATAAGAATAATGAATTAGTAGAGAAAAAAATTTACCCAGTTGATCCAAATCTCGTAGATGAAGATGTGTTTGGCCTAAAACGAGACACGGACACTTAGAGTGCCAAAACTTAACATGAGGGGATATTTAAGTACCAAATGTTAAGAAAGTTACACTTAAGTGCTAAAATTGAAACAAAATAGATCAATTAAGTGTCAATTGCGAGAAAATCAAACCAAAATGTTGACGTGGCGTTCTTTTCCGACGAGACAAATACAAAACGATGTCATTTTGCATGCTAACATGGCTACATAACTTGAAAACGATGTTGTTTTACATGCTGACATGGCTAGATAGCAAAAAAAAAAAAAAAACGACGTCATTTTGTTTCGGATTTGAATTTTAATATTAATTAAATTAAATTTACAACTAAATTATTTTAAAAAGAAGAAGAAGAAGAAGAAGAAGAAGAAGAAGAAGTTGCAGAAGGTGTTGGTAAAGCGCTATGCAAGCCCTCGTCGCTGCCTCCCCACCGTCGTCGAGAATGGTTGGCGACAGTGGGGAAGGGGTTAGTTGAATTCGCCAGCCTAACGATGGTGGGGGGAGGCAGCGACGAGGGCTTGCACAGCCCTCGTCCAATGCCTTCTGCAACTTTTTTTTTTTTAAAGTTTTAAATTTAATTAATTTAATATTTATATTAAAATTCAAACAAGAGGCAGCGTTGTTTTGGCTCTTTTTGCTGACTCAACTCTGAGTTATATTATTAAAAAAAATGTCACATAGGATTTTGGGAGCCTTCGCTGGACTTGGCACTCGGATGTCTAAATTCACTTATGTGTACCTTTCATAACTTTTGGCATTTAATTATCCCCCATGCCAAGTTTTAGTACTTCTAATGTACTTCTGCCGACCTAAAACATTACAAAATCAATTGTGGCATCCCAAAATTCAAGGCAACCTCTAGATGTATTAAAGTCTATGATTAGGTAATGAAATTGCCTTTGGTTTATGCTTTAGCTATTGATTTTCTTTTAAGACCGAGTGTTATGTGGATGGAAATGTATCTTGTGTTCATGGGTTATTAAAATTAGTATTATAGGATAATTTGATAAGAAGAATTTGTTCTTGGCTATGCACCTCATAGATTTGATTCTTATAGTTTAATATTACAAGTTTTATGGCCATATGAAATTGTAAATTTGGAATTTATAAAAGAGGGAATTAAGATGAGTTATTAAAAGTAAGTATGGGCTACTTAAGTTTGGGTCTTAGGCCCAAGAGGGATGAGCCTAAGATGGGCCAAGCTGGCTGGCCCATGAAGCCCATGAAGGGCTGCCGTCGACCACAAGGAGGGGAGAAGGCCGGCCCATCTTCAAGCCCATCATGCATGGGGTTTGCCAAGTGGCAAAAAGGGAGTTACACCCATTGGCCACCTTGGGCGGCTCCTAATGATTACAAATGATTGAATAAAAGGGAAATAAAGAGAAGGAGTGGCCGGTTTTGAGAAAGGGAGAGAGAGAGAGCTGTCGAGAGAGTGAGGGAAACCGAGAGAAAGGAGGAGAAGGCCGCGCGAGGAAGAAGTCCACCCGCTCGTCCGTCACTCGCAGCCGCCCCCGTGCGTCCGTCGTTCACCGTCGCCGTGCTGCCGCTTAGCTCGGTTTAGAGGCAAGTTGGGATCCTTTGATCTGCTCTTGCATGTTGTGTCTAGAATGTGTTATTGAATGGTGATGAATTTCGGATGTCTAGGGTGTGAAAAACCGAAGTTTTAAGAGTGTTGTTTTGAAGTAGTAATCTGTTCTCGAGTAAACAGCCTGACCCAGAATGTTGTAGTGGCTTGCATGCGATGTTTGAGTCGGATTTTGGCTTTGACTTCTTCATGAAAGTTGTAGATAACATCTTAAAGTATAACATACTAAAATTTGAGACAAAATGGTTGAGTTGTGAGGGGTGAAACCCTCCCTCTACGAAAATGTTAGATCTGAAGCTGTTTTGTTGACCTCTTGGTGATTTTGTGTGTTGCATGTAACTTTTTACTGAAATTTCACTTCAAACCCTTCACGAAAGTTGTAGAGAACATCTTGAAGACTAACATACTCAAATTTGAGGTAAAACGAACAAGTATAGCCTAGTGAAACGATTTTTCTTTTGAAGACGTTAGATCTGGAAATGTTGTACTGAACTCCAGTGACTTCGTGGACTATAAAGTGACTTTCCTTTGAAAATCTCACCTTGATCCCTTAATGAAAGTTGTAGTAGACCTCTTGAGGCAAAACATATCAAAAATTCAGAGGAAAAGATGGAAGATAAGTAGGTGAAATCGTGATTTTTCGGAGACAGCTAAACCTGGAATGTTTGGTACTAGGAACAGGGGCTTCAACCGTCCATAATTAATTATCTAGGACAAATATGACTTGGTGTCTTCATGAAAAATCTACTTTAGGGTCTTGACTACCACATATTCAAATTTCATAATTTTTGAAGGTCATTAGAGTATTTAATCGGAAATATTTCAAAAACCGAGTAATCTGACGCGTTCGGGTTTAGTCAGTTTCAATGCATGGGTCATATCATTTTGTATGAAGCTCTTTCGGCAAAGTGTTCTTCACGAAGTATCTTTCTTTATGTCTTCCCTGAAACATATTCAAATTTCATAATTTTTGAAGTTCATTTGCCTATTTAACCAAAAATATTTCAAAAACTGTGCAAGCTGTATTGATAGAATAGAAATGCTGTGATGCGTGATCTATATCAAATTGTATGAGGGTCTTTTGGTGCAGTGTCCTTCATGAAATATCTGCCATTATGTCTTGACTATCACATGTTCAAATTTCATAATTTTTAAAGACCATTTGGGTATTTAATGGAAATATTTTCTAAAACTGTGCAAGCTGGATTGTGCGAATTTCAAATGCTGAAATTTATGATTATTCTGTTTTGGATGAGCCCTATTAATTATATTGATTGAGGTGATTGAATCTTGCTGAGCATGTGATGATATTTGGCATTGCATATAGAATCAAATGCTGAATTTGACTTTGTTGCCATTACATCATGTGCCATGTTGATTGTGAGACATAAATTGGTGAATATGAATTATGATGAATGAGGAAACTGTTGGAGGTGGCCGATAATGCCCTGGGAGTGTCGGGATGCCCGGGATGGGGGGTGCCGGATGCCCGGTTGTATTGTGATACATGCCCGGATGTCCTCGGGAGTTTCGAGATGCCCGGAATGGTTGGGTGCCGGAAGCCTCGGAGGTTTGTGCCCGGGGAATGCCTCGTGATGCCAGTTGGGATGCGAGATGCCCGGAATGTGGGGGTGCCGGATGCCCGGTGGTGTGTGCCGGAGGTTTTCTCGCGATGCCAGGTTGGGGTGCGAGTGATAGAATGTGGGATGCAATTACTGATCCCGGGAAAGAAAGATGTGGTGATCAAATTGAAAAATAAACGTGGAAATTGAATCATGCACATATGATTTAGTGACATATGCATGGCTATGACATGATGATGATGAGTGCATGGTTGTATGTGCACCTATGGCATGATGGTACATGTATGACATGATGGTACATGTATGACATGATGATGATGAGTGCATGGTTGTGTGTGCACCTATGGCATGATGGTACATGTATGATATGATGATGATGAGTGCATGGTTGTGTGTGCACCTATGGCATGATGGTATATGTATGACATGATGATGATGAGTGCATGGTTGTATGTGCACCTATGGCATGATATATGTATGACATGATGGTGATGAGTACATGAGGATGTATGTACATATGGTATGATGACATATGCATGGTTGCAAGGTAAGTTATGCTTGGATGCATGAATGACATGTACTATGCTATGATTGTTATGATTGTATTGTGTGATGCATTGAGTGGTTTATTGGATCTTTTACCTGCTGAGTGGCTGTACTCACCCCTTTGGGGACCAACATTTCAGATTAGAAAGATGCCGCTCCCTACTATCACAAGGGGTACCTTCTATGGCCTCCCATCTGACGTGGAGGTAGAGTGTTCGGAGATCGACTGCGTTACCATCCCTGGTCTGACGTTTGTGCGAGTTCGAGTGCTGGTCATGTACGATGTGGGCCTGGCTGGGGGCCCGGTCATTCAGAGTTTTTGTCGGTCCACGTCCGCCGAGATGGAGTGTTTAGGGGGATGTTGCCACCACCACCGCCCGACGCGCCAGGATGGGTGTGATGGCCGCGTGAGGAGTAGAGAGCTGATGTTTCTTTTTTGGGGTAGCCGACACCGATAGATGGAGGATGACACGTGATCGTTATAGGGGTCGAGATATCCTTTTGGGATGTGGCCAAGCGTAGTTAAAAGTCTTGGCTTTCTTTTTGTTGTACCGACCGAGAAAATCCATCATGAAAATATATAAATAAAAGTGTCTTGGCTTTATCTTTTCTTATGGTGCTTAGTGGTGTGCATTGCATTATGGTTGTTGGAGGGAGAGATGGTGAGACTCAATTATGCTTCCGCTAATAAGTTGCGCTGGGACCGTTTTCAAAAAAAAAAAAAAAAATGCCTATGAACTACGATGCTTCTACTAAGAGATGTAACTAGTGGAGCGATAGGTACCTGTGGCGACCTTAGGTGTTTCGGGGTGCCACAGTCGCCCTTTTTGGTATCAGAGCAATGGTTATAGGTTGGAGTGATAAGGAGCCTCATTTGGAAATTGAGGAACATGATGACAATGCACACCATAGGATATTGATTGGAATAGTTGGGTAACTTTGAATAACGGGTGATGAGTAATCACTCGTAGATCCCTAGTAGTTATTATGAATTGCTTTTAGGTACCAGTAACATGTTTATGTTACTTATGTAGTAGTAGTTGTTTTGAATAGAGACATTGAGTCACAGATATTTCCTGAGGCAAATGCTTGGAAACTGCAAGCGAAATCATGGTACGAGCTGGAAGTGCTCATCCATCAAGGGCTGAAGCCTCTGCAGCAAGGGCTGAACCCGGATGGAAGATATCCTGCAGGCATTGGCCAATATAGGAAATCTGATGGAAAGACAAGCGCAGCAACAGCCCGGAGCAGAACGCCGTACTCAAGGACTGGTGGAGCAATTTTTGAAGTTGAAACCACCTAAGTTCAATGGAATGGGAAGTCCTGAGGAGGCGGAGCATTGGATTGATGGAATGGAATGAATTTTCCGGTTGTTAGACTGCAATGATGTTGAGAAAATAACTTTGGCAGAGTACCAGCTGGAGGGAAATGCAAAGTTTTGGTGGAGAGCTTCGAAGGACATAATCTTTCCACCAGGTACTGATGTTAACTAGGAAGAGTTTGTGAGAGCTTTCAATAGAAAGCATTTTTCTAACTGTGCTAAGGACAGGAAAATTTCAGAATTTGTTCAGTTAGAACAAAAGGAGCTGACAGTGGACCAATATGAGGCTAGATTTTCTGAATTATCTAGATATGCTCCTAGACTGATTGAGGATTAGGAAGAAAAGGCTAAGAGATTTCTGAAAGGGTTGAGAACTGACATTAGGAAGCAACTAGTGCCTTTGAACATAAGGGATTACCATGAGATTTATGAAAGGGCATAGTTAGTGGAGCAAAAGTTGTTGAGAGAACGATCAGAGTTTAAGAAACAACTTAACTTTAATGATGTGAGAAGGGGTAAGAGACCCTACTCTGGTCAAGGTCAGACTTGGAATGTGAAGAAAAAGAGCAATTTTGGAAATTTTGGGGGAGCAAGAAATGGCATGAATATAGGGAAAGCACCCTATCAGCCTTGATGTTTGTCAAAGGTGTAATGGGCGACATGGCCTAGGACCTTGCAATGGACGACTAAGATGTTTTGGTTGTGGACAAGTGGGCCACCTTAGGAGAAGTTGCCCACAAGAAAGGTCGCAAATGAGTGTTGGCTCGGTGCGACAGGGACAACAGAGTGCTGTTAGATCAAACTTACCAAGGAATCCTCAGAGACCACCAACACAAGGAAGGGTGTATGCGGTCACCCAAGAGGAAGCGGAAGCTTCCAAAAATGTTATCTTAGGTACGATCCTTATCAATGGTAAAAAGGCATATGCATTGTTTGATACGGGTGCTACGCATTCATTTGTGTCTGAAAGATATAGGCATTTGAGTAAAATAGAAGTTACGCCTCTTGAGACGCCTCTTTGTGTTTCTACGCCTTTAAAGAATATGGTATTGTCTACGCTGGTGTGTGGAAATTGTAAGATATCAATGGGAGGAAAGGATATGGAAATAGACTTGGTTGTAATGGCTATGTATGATTTTGATGTTATCATAGGAATGGATTGGCTTCGTAAGTATCGGGCCAAAATGGATTGTTATAGAAAAGTGATCCAATTTGTCTTACTTGATTAGTCTAGTTGTGAATTTTTGGGAGGTCAGACCCACCTACCTATAGCACTTATTTCGGCAATAGAAGCCTATGCGTTACTTGACAAAGGATGTCAAGGGTACCTGGCTATGGTTAAAGATTATACTAGGGAAGAGCCTAAACTTGATGAAGTTCGAGTGGTTAATGAATTTCAAGATGTATTTCCTGAGGAATTGCCTGGATTACCACCAGAGCGGGAAGTTGAGTTTGAAATTGAATTAATGCCTGGAATAGGACCTATATCGAAAGCCCCGTATAGGATGGCCTTAGTCGAGTTGAAGGAATTAAAGGTGCAACTACAAGAGTTGCTTGACAAAGGATTCATTAGGCCAAGTGCTTCACCTTGGGGTGCACCAATCTTGTTTGTGAAAAAGAAAGATGGGTCGATGCGCTTGTGCATTGACTATAGGCAACTGAATCAAGTGACCATTAAAAATAAATATCCTTTGCCTAGAATTGATGACCTATTTGACCAACTCCAAGGAAGTTCGGTCTTCTCTAAGATTGACTTAAGGTCGGGATACCATCAGCTAAGAATTAAGAAAGAGGACATTCCTAAGACTGCGTTTAGGACTCGTTATGGACATTATGAGTTCCTGGTCATGCCATTTGGATTGACAAATGCACCGGCTGCATTTATGGATCTAATGAATAGGATATTTAAGCCTTATTTGGACCAATTTGTGATTGTTTTTATTGATGATATCTGATATATTCAAGAGGGCCTAAAGAGCATGAACAACATTTGAGGATAGTTTTGCAAACCTTGAGAGATCATAAGCTGTATGCCAAATTTAGCAAGTGTGAATTTTGGCTGGACCAGATAATATTTTTAGGGCATGTGGTATCAGGAGAAGGAATTGCAGTAGACCCGGCAAAAGTTGAAATGGTAATAAATTGGCCGAGACCAACGACACCTACTGAAATACGGAGTTTCTTAGGACTAGCTGGTTATTATAGAAGGTTTATTGAAGGATTTTCACGATTGGCAGGTCCTTTAACAAAATTGACTCGAAAGAACGTGAAGTTTGAATGGAATGGGGAATGTGAAAGGAGTTTCCAGGAGCTTAAAAGAAAATTGACCTCGGCTCCAATCTTGACTATACCGACAGGATCGGATGGTTTTACAGTGTATAGTGATGCATCTCACAAAGGACTAGGATGTGTTTTGATGCAACATGGCAAGGTCATAGCCTATGCATCTAGACAATTAAAACCCCATGAACTGAATTACCCAACGCATGATTTAGAGCTAGTAGCTATAGTGTTCGCTTTGAAGATATGGAGGCATTATTTATATGGGGAAAAGTTTGAGATTTATACGGATCATAAGAGCTTGAAATATTTGTTCTCACAAAAGGAGTTGAACATGAGACAAAGGAGGTGGATGGAGTTGTTAAAGGATTATGATTGTGAGATACGATACCATCCAGGGAAAGCGAATAAGGTAGCGGATGCTCTTAGTCGTAAGTCAGCTATGGAGATGGCTAGTTTAAGAATGGCGGAATGGAGCTTGTTAAAGTCCGTAGCGGACTCGGAGTTTAAATTGAAAATGGATTGTCTTACAAATATGCTTAGTGCATTAAGAATTGAACCTGAAATTATTCAGAAAGTTAAGACCTTACAAGAATCTGACCCGGAAATTTTGAAAGTGAAAGATGCAGTGTCTTTAGGAAAAAGACCAGAATTTCAAGTCTCTGAAGATGGAGTGGTAAGATGCCAAGGACGACTTTGTGTTCCCGACAATGAAGAAGTAAAGAAGGAAATTTTGTCGGAGGCACATAGGAGTAATTACAGTGTTCATCCAGGTAGTACAAAGATGTACAAGAATTTGCGTCAGCAATTTTGGTGGAATGGTATGAAAGCAAATGCGGCTAAGCATGTTTCTCAATGTTTAACATGCCAGCAAGTAAAAGCGGAACATCGCAAACCCGCAGGACTCTTGAGACCATTAGACATACCAGAATGGAAATGGGAACATATAACAATGGACTTTGTACAAGGATTGCCAAGGACATCAAGTGGTCATGACTCTATTTGGGTAATAGTGGACCGTCTAACTAAATCTGCTCATTTCCTAGCAATTCGCATAGATTACCCAATGGACAAATATGCGGAGATATATGTAAGTCAAGTGGTACGCTTACATGGTGTTCCAATAACTATTACCTCAGATCGGGATTCAAGATTTACTTTGGCAAAGTCTTCAAATTGCCTTAGCAACTAAACTTCAGTTTAGTACTGCTTTTCACCCTCAGATAGATGGACAAACAGAAAGAGTAATCCAGACATTAGAGGATATGTTGAGGGCTTGTGTGATTGATTTTAAAGGAAATTGGGATGAAAGATTGCATTTGGTGGAGTTTGCTTATAATAATAGTTTTCAGAAAAGTATAGACATGGCTCCCTATGAAGCATTATATGGAAGGAGATGTAGGACTCCTGTCTGTTGGAATGAAGTAGGTGAAAAGAAATTGACAGGACCTGAACTGGTACAAGTTACCACTGAAGCTGTCGAAATTATTAGGAAAAGACTTAAAACAGCTCAGAGTAGACAGAAAGACTACGCAGATAGGCGTAGAAGGCCTTTGGAATTTAGTGTGGGAGATCATGTATTCCTTAAAGTATCTCCAATGAAAGGAATATCTCGATTTGGAATGAAGGGTAAGTTAAGCCCTAGATTTGTCGGACCTTTTGAGATACTTGAAAGAATAGGAGATGTAGCTTATCGTTTGGCGCTGCCTCCTAAATTGGGAAATTTGCATGATGTGTTTCATGTATCGATGCTGAGAAAGTACCAGCCGGATCCTGGTCACATACTCGATCATGAAGCCATCAAAGTGGATGAGAAAGTGAGGTACATTGAAGAGCCTGTGCAAATATTGGATCGAAAGGAACAAATTCTTAGGACCAAGAGAATCCCATTGGTTAAGGTATTATGGCGACATCATGATATGGAAGAAGCCACATGGGAAAGTGAAGATCAGATGAAGGAAAAGTACCCCTACTTGTTTCAAAAGGCATGAGTAATGTCTAATTTCGAGGACGAAATTCTCTAAGGAGGGGAGAATTGTGGCATCCCAAAATTCAAGGCAACCTCTAGATGTATTAAAGTCTATGATTAGGTAATGAAATTTGCCTTTGGTTTATGCTTTAGCTATTGATTTTCTTTTAAGACCGAGAGTTATGTGGATGGAAATGTATCTTGTGTTCATGGGTTATTAAAATTAGTATTATGGGATAATTTGATAAGAAGAATTTGTTCTTGGCTATGCACCTCATAGATTTGATTCTTATAGTTTAAGGATACAAGTTTTATGGCCATATGAAATTGTAAATTTGAAATTTATAAAAGAGGGAATTAAGAAGAATTATTAAGAGTAAACATGGGCTACTTAAGTTTGGGTCTTAGGCCCAAGAGGGATGGGCCTAAGATGGGCCAATGTTGGCTGGCCCATGAAGCCCATAAAAGGGCTGCCGTCGACCACAAGAGAGGGGAGAGCCGGCCCATCTTCAAGCCCATGAATGCATGGGGTTTGCCAAGTGGCAAAAAGAGAGTTACACCCATTGGCCACTTTGATTGCTCCTAATGATTGGGGAATGATGGAATAAATGGGAAATAGAGAGAGAGGGAGTGACCGGTTTTGAGAGAGGGAGAGGGAGAAGGCTGTCAAGAGAGTGAGGGAATCGAGAGAGAGGAGGAAGAGGCCGCGCGAAGGAGGAAGCCGTGCGTCTGTCGCTCGTAGCCGTCCGTGCGTCCGTCGTTTGCCGCCGTCGTGCTCGCCGTAGCTCGGTTTGGAGGCAAGTTGGGATCCTTATTCTGCTCTTGCATGTTGTATCTAGCATATGTGTTTGAATGGTGATGAATTTCGGATGTCTAGGGTGTGAAAAACCGAAGTTTTGAGTGTGTTGCTTTGAAGTAGTAAGCTGTTCTCGAGTAAACCGCCTGACCCAGAATGTTGTAGTGGCTTGCATGCGATGTTTGAGTCGGATTTTGGCTTTGACTTCTTCATGAAAGTTGTAGATAACATCTTAAAGTATAACATACTAAAATTTGAGACAAAATGGTTGAGTTTTGAGGGGTGAAACCCTCCCTCTACGAAAATGTTAGATCTGAAGCTGTTTTGTTGACCTCTTGGTGATTTTGTGTGTTGCATGTAACTTTTACTGAAAATTTCACTTCAACTTCTTCACAAAAGTTGTAAAGAACATCTTGAAGACTAACATACTCAAATTTGAGGTAAAACGAACAAGTATAGCCTAGTGAAACGATTTTTCTTTTGAAGACGTTAGATCTGGAAATGTTATACTGAACTCCAGTGACTTCATGGACTATAAAGTGACTTTTCTTTGAAAATCTCACCTTGATCCCTTAACAAAAGTTGTAAAGACATCTTGAGGCAAAACATATCAAAAATTCAGAGAAAAAAAATGAAGAAGATAAGTAGGTGAAATCGTGATTTTTCGGAGACGGCTAAACCTGGAATGTTCGGTGCTAGGAACAGGGGCTTCAATCGTCCATAATTAATTATCTAGGAATGAATCTGACTTTTGATGTCTTCATGAAAAATCTACTTTAGGGTCTTTACTACCACGTATTTAAATTTCATAATTTTTGAAGGTCATTAGAGCATTTAATCGGAAATATTTCAAAAATCGAGTAATCTGACGCGTACGGGTTTAGTCAGTTTCAATGCATGGGTCATATCTTGTTGTATGAAGCTCTTTCAGCAAAGTGTTCTTCATGAAGTATCTTTCTTTATGTATTCCCTGTAACATATTCAAATTTCATATTTTTTGAAGTTCATTTACCTATTTAACCAAAAATATTTAAAAAACTGTGCAAGTTGTATTGATAGAATAGAAATGCTGTGATGCGCGATCTATATCAAATTTTACGAACGTCTTTTGGTGCAGTGTCCTTCATGAAATATCTGCCATTATGTCTTGACTATCACATATTCGAATTTCATAATTTTTTAAAGGCCACTTGGGTATTTTATGGAAATATTTTCAAAAACTGTGCAAGCTGGATTGTGCGAATTTCAAATGTTGAAATTTATGATTACTTTGGTTTGGATGAGCCCTACTAATTATGTTGATTGAGGTGATCAAATCTTGTTGAGCATGTGATGATATTTGGCATTGCATATAGAATCAAATGCTGAATTTGACTTTGTTGCCATTACATCATGTGCCATGTTGATTGTGAGACATAAATTGGTGAATATGAATTATGATGAATGAGGAAACTGTTGGAGGTGAGCCGATAATGCCCTGGGAGTGTCAGGATGCCCGGGATGGGGGGTGCCGGATGCCCGGTTGTATTGTGATACATGCCCGGATGTCCTCGGGAGTTTCGAGATGCCCGGAATGGTTGGGTGCCGGAAGCCTCGGAGGTTTGTGCCCGGGGAATGTTTTGTGATGCCAGTTGGGATGCGAGATACCCGGAATGTGGGGGTGCCGGATGCCCGGTGGTGTGTGCCGGAGGTTTTCTCGCGATGCCAGGTTGGGGTGTGAGTGATAGAATGTGGGATGCAATTACTGATCCCGGGAAAGAAAGATGTGGTGATCAAATTGAAAGATAAAAGTGGAAATTGAATCATGCACATATGATATGATGACATATGCATGGATGTATGATATGATGATGATGAGTGCATGGTTGTATGTGCACCTATGGCATGATGGTATATGTGTGACATGATGATGATCACCTATGGCATGATGGTATATGTGTGACATGATGATGATGAGTGCATGGTTGTATGTGCACCTATGGCATGATGGTATATGTATGACATGATGGTGATGAGTACATGAGGATGTATGTACATATGGTATGATGACATATGCATGGCTGCAAGGTAAGTTATGCTTGGATGCATGAATGACATGTACTATGCTATGATTGTTATGATTGTATTGTGTGATGTATTGAGTGGTTTATTGGATCTTTTATCTATTGAATGGCTGTACTCACTCCTTCGGGGACCAACATTTCAGATTAGAAAGATGCCGCTCCCTACTGTCACGCGGGGTACCTTCTATGGCCTCCCATTTGACGTGGAGGTAGAGTGTTCGGAGATAGAGTGCGTTACCATCCCTGGTCTGTCGTTTGTGTGAGTTCGCATGCTGGTCATGTATGATGTGGGCTTGGCTGGGGGTCCAGTCATCCAGGAGTTTTTGTCGGTCTACATTCGCCAAGATGGAGTTATTCGGGGGATGTTGCCACCACCACCACCCGACGCGCCAGGATGGGTGTGATAGCAGCGTGAGGAGTAGAGAGCTGATGTTTCATTGCATTTTTGAGGGTAGCCGATTATGCCGATAGATGGAGGATGACATGTGATCATTATAGGGGTGGAGATATCCTTTTGGGTTGTGGCCAAGTGTAGTTAAAAGTCTTGGCTTTTTTTTTTTTATATCGAGGGGGCACTTTTTGCACAACCAAGACTTTCCTGGGTGAAAATCCATCATGAAAATATATAAATAAAAGTGTCTTGGCTTTATCTTTTCTTATGGTGCTTAGTGGTGTGCATTGCATTATGGTTATTGGAGGAAGAGATGGTGAGACTCAATTATGCTTCCACTAATAAGTTGCTTCCATAGAATGGGACCGGTTATTGATGTCCATGGACCATTTTAAAAAAAAATGCCTATGAACTCACGATGCTTCTACTAAGAGATGTCTTCAGCTGTCAAAAATGCTCGGGAGGAGCTGCCATCTAAGGACCTAAAATTGTTATCCAACAACGGGGTGAGACAACGTCTTAGTAAGTTCACCCCTTAAGTCCTGACTAGAAAGAAAATACCCCTTGAGGGTTGCTTAAGCACAAGCACAAGTTAGAGGACTTACCTTGGCCTCAGTCCCTTCCTACAAGTTAGTACAATTCAACCACTTAATCAATCATTTCAACAAATCAATTCATCCAATCAAATCGAGTCATCGATTAATCGACTCGGTCGATTCCATGTCATCAGGACTATCTCTCAGTTAACCATTTCAATAGTATCTATCAATCAATACTATTTATCAAGTCGTTTCCTTGAAATGATCGCTACTCACCTAAGCTGATACGAAAGAATGCTTGCCTAAGCTAACAATAATAGATAGTATAGCTCACCAAAGCTGATTTATGCTCACCAAAGCTGATTTATGCTTAATACACTCATCCTTTGGCAATTTCACCGTTTTCATAATACCCAGGAAAATAATCGTGTGTGAGTATACGGTAAGCCTTAGCCAAAAATATAATATCTTTATTTTATAAAATCCCACTACTTATATAATCGATAAAAAAAAAAAGCATTTTTGGTGCTGTAAACGGGTGCCCAGTAATTTTCTAATTAAATACTAAAATTAATAAATTTTGGGATATAAATATCCAAAATTTCAATCAACACACAAATTGCACAAATTATCATCTAGATAATTAAACCAACCATACCATTGCAATCGGCATAAAATTCCGGTCATCAGCTATCCCGATCCAATTTTCAGAAAATAATAATTAATTAAATAATTACGAAAATTAATTAAATAGATACCAAAAATGCAACTTAGGCCGGAAAAGCCTAATTAAATATCGAAACGGGCCCGAAAAATTTCTAAACCTATCTAGGTAAATACTACAACTTATCTATTTGCTAATTGCACTATTCTAACCACCTAACATGCAATAACAATTAATTAAATTGCTACTATATTCTAACTAACCACCTAATCCATACTTAACTTAAACTAATCAACCCTTAAGCATAATTAACTCCGTAAGGGAAGATTAGTGAGTAAACTCACTGGATTTGCGAGCCGGTGAGATCACTAGGACGGGATGCGAAGACGGGCCAGAAACTCCAAAGCGGGTGCACCTTTTGAGGCCCGTAAGTGGTCCAAAGCGGGCCAAACAGTGTGCTGCAGACCCAGGGGCTTCGGTTTCTATGGTTCGGCTGCACGAGGAGGCCGAGCGGCTGGTTCAGGCCGAAACAGAGAGATAGGGCAAGTGAAGGCTGTAGCAATCCAAGCGGGGCCACATGGCGGCGGGCGGCGACTCACAGTGGCTCAGGCAACAGGAACAACTTGCAACGGTGGCTAGACAGGCCTAAGGGGCGAGCTGGACACAGGAGGGGGCGGGACGACGCACGGGACTAGCGCGGTTCACGCAAGGGCTCGCGGTGGCAACGACGGCACTAGGCGACTCTGGTGGGCAGCTGGGGGTGTCGACCGTGGAGGGGGCTACTCTGCTCGGTTTTTTGGGTTTTGGAGAGTTCAAGCTTGCTGGAAATGGAAGGGGGGTCGACGAAAAGGAAGTTGAAGAAGGGGGGGGGGGAAACAACTTTGGTTTGGAGGGGGTCACTTGGTCTCAATCTATCTCTTTATCCCCCTAGGATTGGTTCCCACCAATTGGCTGGCTTTGTCACGCCCCGATCCTTGGGCACGCACACATCCTTCTCTTGGTCGATTTTAATATGCGATATCCCAGGACTATATATCGCCGACCCTTTCATTCATTAAGCACATGCGGAAGCAGTTAAAATCCCCAGACAATAAAACAATGGGATAGAAAAAGCAGGCTATATCTTTCATATTGAAATTTACAGCCAAATCTTTATACATGGCATTAGACAGAGTACTTCACAAGCTATTCGCAACTTCAGAGTCTCACTCTATCTACACATATACAAAAGGGTTCACAATGAGATGGGATTTCAATCAAATTCTAAGTCATACTCGGGATCATCCTGATCCTCTTCTGATTCCTCTTCACTCAGATCATTTTCTTCCTCAATTTCACTGCGAGTTCTCATTCACAAATTCCTCCTCCTCGGCTCCTCGTCGGGATCCCGAAATGTTTTCCCCAAACTGGGATGAGACTACGTCTCAGCGAGTTCTACCCCCACTAAGCCCGATTAGTAAACTATTATACTAAAGGCTGCCTAAACACGCATAGGTCAGAAGACATACCTTAGCATCAGATCCCACCTGCAAGTTAGTACAATTCACAATAGGCATTCAAGCAATCATATCACTGACCGAATCATCGATCAAATCGACCTAGTCGATTACAAGCCAACAAGACCACTC
The DNA here is from genome assembly GCA_014182405.2 of Eucalyptus sideroxylon. NCBI lineage: Eukaryota > Viridiplantae > Streptophyta > Magnoliopsida > Myrtales > Myrtaceae > Eucalyptus > Eucalyptus sideroxylon. The sequence continues at coordinate 41,821,402 of CM024552.2, forward strand.
ACGGTCATTTCCATTCAGTCAATCAATTCACCACATCAAATCACAGCAATGATCAATCGACCTTGTCGATTACATGTCAATTGGACCATTTCCAGGTCATCTCACTCTACACCATATAATCCCCAATAGTACACTCAGTCACAGAGTTACAGTAATGCTCTCGGGCGTCTATTCGCCAAGGTGATGTACAATAAACACTTTATGTGCATACTCGTAGGCATTCCACTTTCCTTCAGCCACATGGGCACGATACTCGATACACAGAAATACAGCCACGCAGACACAATCTACTCCACACTTGCATGATCAACTATCGCCACACAGGCATGATCATCTATCGCCACACAGGCATGATCATCTATCGCCACACATGCATGATCAACTATCGCCACACAGGCATGATCAACTACCGCCACACAGGCATGATCACTGTTCAACAATTTATGGGCATTCTCTAAGGCATCCTACATGCCAAAGCGATGTAATAATCGCCGAGCCACATCACACAGCATTTCTTCACACAGTATTTCTTTTCATCTTTTATCATCATTAATAACATATCGTGCATTAGTACACGATTGGCCTTAGCCAAAATATGATGATTTCGATTCCACAATTCCCACCATTATTAGCGTTCACCAAAACACTTTTGGTGCTGTCAACCGACACCCGGTTATTTTCCAATTAATTTTCCAAATTAATTAACCTAGGAAAATAATCTTGTAATCACAATTAATTCACTTCAGCACAAAATAAAGCTCAATTAAATAAATGAACTGCAGCACGATGATCAGCACGAAATTTCGGTCGTCGGCCATCGAATTCTTAATTTCCGAAAAATAAATAATTAATTAATTAATTTCGAAAATTAATTAATAATTATTAAAATTTTCCATTTAGCTCAAAATAAAGCTAATTTAAATAAACAGGCTGCACCACGATCATCAGCATAATATTCCGGTCCTTTGGCCATCTCAACCTTAATTTCCGAAAAATAAATAATTAAATAATAATTTCGAAAATTAAACAATTAACATTAAAATTCAACTTAGCTCAAATTAAAGCCCGATTAAATAAACGGACTTCACCACAGTCATCAGCATAATTTTCTGATTTCGGACCATCTTCCTTGAATTTTCGGAAAATAAATAATTATTTAATTTAATTCCGAAAATTAATATTAAAATGCCAAAAAATCCCACTTAGGCCCGAATCGCCAAATTGAAGCCCGATTAGGGATCGGAAAATTCCCGAGATGCTTTCAATAATTAGTAGACCACGTCTACTTGTTAATTGCGCAATCAATTTATCTAAATCGCATCACAATTGACTAATAATTGCTAATTAATTATAATCTAACAACCTAAACATAATTAATTAAAACTAAACCAACCTTAAGCATAATTAGCCAACTAATCCTGGATTAGTGAGATTACTCACCAAATCGCGCGCAAATCGGATCAATCCGACGACGGCGACGCGAGGAACAATTGTTCCCAAAGCACGGCTCGGGTTCGGGGCCGGGAAACGGCCCAAAAGCGGGCCCGAAGAGCAGGATACCCACTTCGTGGGTATGCTGGTCGCGGCTGAACGGAGCCGTTCCGGTGGCTAGGCGGCGAGGGGAAGCCGGCGGAGGGCGAGGGGGTCGCGGGGGTGGTCCGACGGGGCCGGGGGTGGTCCGACGGGGCTAGGCGGTGGCCGGAGGTGGCCGGACGGTGCGGAACAAGGGCTGAGCAGAGGCTGAACAGGGGCTGGACGGCGCACGGCGAGGACGGCGAGCGCGGGTGGGAGGCGACGGAGCGCGCGGCGGGACGGGCGACGACGGCGAGCTGCAGCTTCTGTTCTTCCTCAGTTCGCTGGCTCGCACGCGAAGAAAGAAGAAGAAGAAGAAGTGTTCGGTCACGTGGGGAGAAAGAGAGGAGAGAAAGGAAGAAGAAAGGAAAGAGATAAGAAGAAGGGAGGAGATAGACTTTTGACTAGTCAAAAGTGAAAAAAAGAGAGGGAGAAGCCAATTTAAAATTGGCAAGGGGGCATTCGGTGGGGTGCTCGCACGAAGGGGGAGGGAAAAAGAGAGAAGAGAGAGAGAAAAGAAAGAGAGAAAAGGGAGAGAGAGAAAAGAAATCTAAAAATCATATTTTTCTTATTTTTCTTTTCTCTTTCCCTTTCTAATTTCTTCCGGTCTTCGATTTTTTCTCCGATAATTTCTTTCTTGAAATTTCGGACTCGCCGATAATTTGACGGACGATGAGACGAGGTCCAAAAATTTGAATTGTGACACGCTCGAATATTCGATTCCCAAAACCGAATTAAATTTCATGGTTAAAATCGACCGAACGTGATTTTAGTCCAATCCAACCAATTAGGTAGCTTTTAGGGATTTTACCGCGGATATATCCCTTAACGGCTTCACCCAATAAGTTAGTTAACTCGTGAGTGATCAGCTCAGAGAAAAAGGACCATAGGCACGCCGACGATATGCACAATTCATATGATCGGGATGGGGTCGAAATTCGGGATGTCACAACTCTTCCCTCTTATAAAAATTTCGTCCTCGAAATTTAAACCTTTACCAATCTTTAAACAAAAAGGTGGGGGTATCGTCGTCTCATCTAATCTCACTTTCCTCGGTTTCTTCTTCAGTCCCGTGGCGTTGTCAAACCACTTTGACCAAGGGGACTATCTTGGTTCACTGAATCCGATCTTTCTGAACCAACAACTAAACCGACTTCTCACATACGACACTCTGTCGTCCACATCTAATTCTTCAATATTTAGCACATGAGTCGAGTCAGCTTCGTACGTCCTCAACCTCAACATGTGAAAGACGTCATGCATTTGTGCCTACCCCGGCAGCAACGCAAGACAATACGTGATTCTTTTTAGAATCTCAAAGGAGACTACGAACCTTGGTTCCAGATTTCTCCCCTCCTTGCTGAAGCGCAAGGTATCCCTCATTGGTGACACCTCCAAAAAGATGTAATCACCAATTTGGAACTTTCAGGGCCTTCAATGCTCAATAATACAATTTTTCCGGCAGCACTGAGCAATCTCATATCTGATTCTGATCATGACAACTACAATCACTGACTGCTGAATTGAGCCTCGGCCTGTGATCTTTCTTTCTCTGATCTCATCTCAACAGACCGAAGTTCTGTACACTCTGCTCTGTTCTGCCTCAAAAGGAACTATCTGATTGATCTGTTGAAACCGGGAATCCTTAATTCTAAATCTGATATAGGTTCGTCACTGGTACCCACGTAGACAAACTATCTAACACACATACACTTCTGCATGTCTATTCCAATCAAGATCCTTCCATACGGTGATACAGTGAGTCGACTTCATCAGTGACTTCTTTCTTTCCCCCAGGGTGATACCAAATAGCACCATCCTAGTCCTGCTAAGGTTCTGGTTCACGACACCATCTTATATTCAACCCATTAGGTCTCAACTGGCGGAACGCATATGCAATGATCTCATCATGTTGCATCAGTACGCACCCAGTTCTCCACACAACACCTCACTATAGATCTCACTTCACTGATAACTGTTTTGGCCTTCATCGAGTCCGCGTAAATTCTTTCACCATTCTTAGATGTCTCTTATGCTCCTTAGCATTCTTAGAATGCACCAGAATGCCATTAAAAGACGCGAGCACAACCAATCTAAATATTTCTTGCACACTCGGGTTGTCAAATCCATGACAGCAACTGGAGTGTTCATCAGGCCAAACAATCTTATAATACTTTAGTAAAGACCATATCACGTACGAACAGCTGACTTTCGTACAACCTCCATCCTGGTTCGTAACTGACGACTTCATAATCTCAAGCCGATTTTTAAAACATCAATACTCTTTATAACTAGTCACACCCTTCATCGATCTTTGGCAAAGAACACTTGTCCTTGATCTTCACCTAATTGAGTTGACGATGGTCGAGGCACACTCGCAACAAACCATTTTTTCTTTTTCTCACAAACAAAACTGATGTTCCCCAAAAGTGATGCACTGATATGCACAAATTCCTCATTCATCAATCTTCACATCTGCATCTTCAATTCTACCAATTCAGACAACAACAGCTGGTAAGAAGCCTTCAAGAGTGGCTCTATCCTGGTGCTAGCTCGATCGCACTTTCTATCTCTTTCTAGCGATAACCCAAGCAATTCCTTTGGAAGCATTTTAGGAATTTTCTGTATCACGGCCACCTTCTTCATATTCTATTTCTCAACTGACACATCCACTACAGTTGTCAATTCAATCTTGGCAACCTCCGTCTAACAAACGGATTATCTTTAGCCAACGAGATTAATAAAATCGAAAAATTCTTTTCGACTCTTAATCATCTTGACACTTTCACATGCTAATGGACTAAACTGGATTGCTCCAAGATCGTGACTCATTATCACTAGATGTTCCATGAGCCCACACTACTCATGTGGCATCAAATTCACACTTCAGCAACTAATCAAGCACAACTATTGCTAATGATTTCCCCTCTGTCACTTTTACTTCAACAATTTAAGTTATACCAACTCAACACAAAACTCTGCTACGTTACTCTGATAAGATCACCTCCAACACATTCTTCTTTGATCGATGCAAGATCAATTCTACTCCCATTCCTTTCGCCATCCTAGTGGCGTTCTAGCCGCAGTAGCAATGTCTATGCTACCTTAGACTTCCACTGACAATCCTTCATCCGATGGACATGCTAGTCATCATCACAACATGTTCTAGTCATACTCGGACACTGGATTTACCCATGCTTCCTTCTACAATTCTAACACCTATCACGTGAGTTTTCTATCTCTTGCCAAGTGATAGCACACATCTTTCTGATCATCCCCATCAATCTACTAGGACCACTTTCGACCTTGATCTTTTCCCTGACCGATTTTCATTTCTGCCTGAACTGGTTCTATACCTCGGCTCGAATGCAATGACTCGCTCTCGGATCACATCTCCACTCTAGATCTCAGCAGGTGAAGCAACAACAGCGGTAGCAACACTGACGGCGGTTCGATCCTGAGTCTCCTGGCTCATCCAATTCCCAAGGAACACTAGCATCAAAACGATCCTATCGAACTTAGGATCATTCAACGCTATTATACTAGTACCAACCTACAGTGGTACTCTTACACACGAGCTGGCCAGAGCCGACACTCTGCCACAACCACCTCGGGTACCGACCTTTGTTAGTGCATTATCCCGAGTCACAGAGGACATTGCCCTCTTACTAGGAGTTCTCAACTCCTACTCACTCATGGTTCAGTCTTTACACTAAAACCTGCCTTCCAAATCCACACTGGATTAGAAGATGAGCGATCCACACACAACCAACAACTTTAGCACTCAGCTAACACAGACATGCATCGGCATGAATTTAAAGGCCATCCTACTAACTATCCCATGGTCAACGGTCCTTATCACTCCAATCTTCAACCTCGCTCTGATACCACTTAAACTGGATGTCACGCCCCGATCCTTGGGCACGCACACATCCTTCTCTTGGTCGATTTTAATATGCGATATCCCAGGACTATATATCGCCGACCCTTTCATTCATTAAGCACATGCGGAAGCAGTTAAAATCCCCAGACAATAAAACAATGGGATAGAAAAGCAGGCTATATCTTTCATATTGAAATTTACAGCTAAATCTTTATACATGGCATTAGACAGAGTACTTCACAAGCTATTCGCAACTTCAGAGTCTCACTCTATCTACACATATACAAAAGGGTTCACAATGAGATGGGATTTCAATCAAATTCTAAGTCATACTCGGGATCATCCTGATCCTCTTCTGATTCCTCTTCACTCAGATCATTTTCTTCCTCAATTTCACCTGCGAGTTCTCATTCACAAATTCCTCCTCCTCAGCTCCTCGTCGGGATCCTGAAATGTTTTCCCCAAACTGGGATGAGACTACGTCTCGGCGAGTTCTACCCCACTAAGCCCGATTAGTAAACTATTATACTAAAGGCTGCCTAAACACGCATAGGTCGAAGACATACCTTAGCATCAGATCCCACCTGCAAGTTAGTACAATTCACAATAGGCATTCAAGCAATCATATCACCGACCGAATCATCGATCAAATCGACCTAGTCGATTGCAAGCCAACAAGACCACTCACGGTCATTTCCATTCAGTCAATCAATTCACCACATCAAATCACAGCAATGATCAATCGACCTTGTCGATTACATGTCAATTGGACCATTTCCAGGTCATCTCACTCTACACCATATAATCCCCAATAGTACACTCAGTCACAGAGCTACAGTAATGCTCTCGGGCGTCTATTCGCCAAGGTGATGTACAATAAACACTTTATGTGCATACTCGTAGGCATTCCACTTTCCTTCAGCCACATGGGCACGATACTCGATACACAGAAATATAGCCACGCGAGACACAATCTACTCCACACTTGCATGATCAACTATCGCCACACAGGCATGATCATCTATCGCCACACAGGCATGATCATCTATCGCCACACAGGCATGATCAACTACCGCCACACAGGCATGATCACTGTTCAACAATTTATGGGCATTCTCTAAGGCATCCTACATGCCAAAGCGATGTAATAATCGCCGAGCCACATCACACAGCATTTCTTCATTTCTTCACACAGTATTTCTTTTCATCTTTTATCATCATTAATAACATATCGTGCATTAGTACACGATTGGCCTTAGCCAAAATATGATGATTTCGATTCCACAATTCCCACCATTATTAGCGTTCACCAAAACACTTTTGGTGCTGTCAACCGACACCCGGTTATTTTCCAATTAATTTTCCAAATTAATTAACCCAGGAAAATAATCTTGTAATCACAATTAATTCACTTCAGCACAAAATAAAGCTCAATTAAATAAATGAACTGCACCACGATGATCAGCACGAAATTTCGGTCGTCGGCCATCGAATTCTTAATTTCCGAAAAATAAATAATTAATTAATTAATTTCGAAAATTAATTAATAATTATTAAAATTTTCCATTTAGCTCAAAATAAAGCTAATTTAAATAAACAGGCTGCACCACGATCATCAGCATAATATTCCGGTCACTGGCCATCTCAACCTTAATTTCCGAAAAATAAATAATTAAATAATAATTTCGAAAATTAAACAATTAACATTAAAATTCAACTTAGCTCAAATTAAAGCCCGATTAAATAAACGGACTTCACCACAGTCATCAGCATAATTTTCCAATTTCGGACCATCTTCCTTGAATTTTCAGAAAATAAATAATTATTTAATTTAATTCCGAAAATTAATATTAAAATGCCAAAAAATCCCACTTAGGCCCGAATCGCCAAATTGAAGCCCGATTAGGGATCTGAAAATTCCCGAGATGCTTTCAATAATTAGTAGACCACGTCTACTTGTTAATTGCGCAATCAATTTATCTAAATCGCATCACAATTGACTAATAATTGCTAATTAATTATAATCTAACAACCTAAACATAATTAATTAAAACTAAACCAACCTTAAGCATAATTAGCCAACTAATCCTGGATTAGTGAGATTACTCACCAAATCGCGCGCAAATCGGATCAATCCGACGACGGCGACGCGAGGAACGATTGTTCCCAAAGCACGGCTCGGGTTCGGGGCCGGGAAACGGCCCAAAAGCGGGCCCGAAGAGCTGGATACCCACTTCGTGGGTATGCTGGTCGCGGCTGAACGGAGCCGTTCCGGTGGCTAGGCGGCGAGGGGAAGCCGGCGGAGGGCGAGGGGGTCGCGGGGTGGTCCGGCGGGGCTAGGCGGTGGCCGAAGGTGGCCGGACGGTGCGGAACAAGGGCTGAGCAGAGGCTGAACAGGGGCTGGACGGCGCACGGCGAGGGACGGCGAGCGCGGGTGGGAGGCGACGGAGCGCGCGGCGGGACGGGGGCGACGACGACGAGCTGCAGCTTCTGTTCTTCCTCAGTTCGCTGGCTCGCACGCGAAGAAAGAAGAAGAAGAAGAAGAAGTGTTCGGTCACGTGGGGGAGAAGAGAGAGGAGAGAAAGGAAGAATAAAGGAAAGAGATAAGAAGAAGGGAGGAGATAGACTTTTGACTAGTCAAAAGTGAAAAAGAGAGAGGGAGAAGCCAATTTAAAATTGGCAAGGGGGCATTCGGTGGGGGTGCTCGCACGAAGGGGGAGGGAAAAAGAGAGAAGAGAGAGAGAAAAGAAAGAGAGAAAAGGGAGAGAGAGAAAAGAAATCTAAAAATCATATTTTTCTTATTTTTCTTTTCTCTTTCCCTTTCTAATTTCTTCCGGTCTTCGATTTTTTCTTTGATAATTTCTTTCTTGAAATTTCGGACCCGTCGATAATTTGACGATCGATGAGACAAGGTCCTAAAAATGAATTGTGACACGCTCGAATATTCGATTCCCAAAACCGAATTAAATTTCATGATTAAAATCGACCGAACGTGATTTTAGTCCAATCCAACAAATAAGGTAGCTTTTAGGGATTTTACCGCGGATATATCCCTTAACGGCTTCACCCAATAAGTTAGTTAACTCGTGAGTGATCAGCTCAGAGAAAAAGGACCATAGGCACGCCGACGATATGCACAATTCATATGATCGGGATGGGGTCGAAATTCGGGATGTCACAGGCTTCCTTAGCAATTTTTTAGACCATTAACTTGCTTGGGAAGCCTTGAAAATGGTCCAAAAGTTGAGGCATGAGGGGGGCTACGAATTTTGAAGGGTCTCCCTCCAAATTGAACCAAATTCCCACTTGAATTAAATCAATTCGGCCCTCGAAAATTCCACCATTGCATCCTAGATCAAATTGAAATTTTTCCTTACCAATAGAATCGACTTGCATCCCGAAAACATGATAAAAAACGGTCCCCTGAATTTTCCAGTCGAAAACGGCTCTATATTGACGTTTCGCCAAAAATCTCTGTTTGCAGAAAAATCTTCGAAGGATGAGTTGACATTTCTAAAATAACTCGTGACATGACAGAACTTTCAATATCTAAAATTGGATTCGAATTTGCAATTAATTTCAATTTGGCACGATTTTAGCATGATCTAGACTGTCGGGTAACTTTTAGAAATTTTTTTTGCAAATGACCCATGGTCAATTTTTTTCGAGCCACAATGAATCCGTTCGACACATTGGCGACTCTCAGTGGTCGTGAAAATCTCGAGATTTTAAATACGGACACAGGGCACCAAAACGACAGAAAAATCTGTCTAGTGCCAATTGACGAGAATTTTGCAAATTGGTGGAATCACCCACGTTTAGCTACACATCTCAATCGAACCGACTTATCTCTGATCTCTAATCGATCTTTATTGTGCCATAATAATCTCTACAAATGAGCATGGTCGAGTAGTCGATTCCTGGTCGAATTCTCAAGTTTATTGCGTTAAAATTCCTTAATGACTTCCCTAGATAGTCTAGTTATCTCAGGAGTGATTAACTCTAAGAACAACACTATAGGCGCGTCGATGAAAGGTCTGATTTATTAAATTGAAAACAGGACTGAAAATTTCAGGATGTCACATCAAGAGAAATTTTCAAAACACCAAAGAAGATTTTCTTTGTGTTTGTTTGAAGGTTGAATCTTGGTCTTTAGATGAACATGAAGATTGCTGCTTGTGGGATGGTGTAAAGTGCAATGAGGTCTCCAATCATGGGATAGGCCTTGACCTTAGTAGCAGCTATCTCTTTGGAACCATAACTTCCAATAGCAACCTCTCTCCCCTATCCCATATGGCTTCAGCAATATTTCTAGGTTACAATACCTTAATCTCTCCAATTCGCACTTCTCTAGAAAAGTCCCTTTGGATATCCCACGGCTATCTAGATTAATTTCTATTGATTTGTCTTTCATGTGGGATTCCGTCATACCTCTTGATTTGTTTTCCGAGTGGTGTCTTGAGATGCCTAATGTAGACAAATTTGTTTGGAACTTAACTATGCTCAAGGAACTTGATCTCCCTTTTATAAGCATGCCATCACCATTCCTTCATGTGCTTGGAAACTTCTCCTCTTTGAAGTTGCTTAAACTTAGTGATTGTGGATTGCATAACGAATTTATGGTGGGCATCTTTCAATTACCAAACCCTTGAAGTCCTTGACATTAGTTTGAATGACAACCTTTCTGGTTCAATTCTAGAACAACAGTGGGGTTTTCCTTAAAATCATTAATTCCTTGAGGCACGAATTTCTCAGGAGAATTAAATGTTTCCATCGGAAACCTTATTTTCTTGAATGTATTATCAATTGGGTACTGTGCTTTCTCAGGTTCACTTCCAACTTCACTTGGTAATCTTTCTCAGCTCACTTTTTGGATATATCGCTTAGTAAATTTTATGGTCAAATCCTTGCTTCCTTCACTAACCTCACGTAACTATCATATCTAGAGTTACGTGTCAATAATTTCAGCGGTGATATTTGGCATTGGCTTGTCAACTTGACAAAACTTACCTCTTTGTACCTTTCGGGTAACATTTAGCTAGCAAAGCTTTTTTTATTTGAGAGAGAGAGAGAGAGAGAGAGAGAGAGAGAGAGAGAGAGAGAGAGAGAGAGAGAGAGAGAGAGAGAGAGAGAGAGAGAGATGATGAGATTCAATCAATGGCCAAATTAACGAGTCTTGTTTGTTAACATTTCCCAGATGTTCAACTAAGTGGTCCGATTCCGTCTTCATTTGAGAACTTGACTCGATTGATTGCACTTGACATTTTATCCAACAATTTGCAAGGTGAAAATCCAAACTCATTAGGGGAACTTAAGCATCTAAAATATCTCATCTTAGTGGGAATAATTTGAGTGGCATAGTGGATTTACACAAATTCGAGGATATTGAGTATCTTGATCTTAGTTGGAATAAATTTAGTAGTATGGTGAATTTACATGAGCTCAAGAACTTGACAACATTATATTTGGACTTCAACCACATATCTTTTGTCAGCAAGATCGAGATCAATGCCACTCTTTCAAAAGTTTCCACTTTAGCTTTAGATTCCTGCAATTTACATGAATTCCCGAAGTTTTTAGGCTACCTAAGTGGATTGGAAAGTGTAAGTCTTTCACACATAAAATTTGAGGGAGTACTCCTACGTGGATGTGGAATGGTAGTAGAGAGACCTTGGAGTATATTGATCTTTCTCACAATTTTCTAAGTGGCTTTGTGAACAACCAATTCAATCTGCCACTTCCTAAGTTGATGTATTTTGGCATTAGTTCAAACTTTCTCAAAACTGCTCTCTCTAGTCCACTTCCATTAGTGATTTATTACAATTTCTCCAAGAACTTCCTTTCAAGTTGTTGCAAAGTTTCCATGCCATGAAAGCAATTGTTGATCAAGATTGGTTGGAATATACATAATTACCATTTTTGTGGATATTCGGCAAGTGGTTATAGGTATTAAATGACTTATGGAATGAAACTAATGAATAAAGGCACAAAAATGGAATACTCAAAGGTTCCTTATGCCCTTATGGGAATTGACCTCTCCAATAACAAATTCGAAGGATGCTTACCCCATCTTGTTGGAGATTTGAAGTCACTTCTCATGCTTAACCTTTTGAATAACATTATCACTGGTTTCATCCCACCTTCCTTAGTAAACTTGACAAAGCTAGAATCTCTAAACCTTTCTTGGAACAATCTCTCAGGAGAGATACCTCAACAACTAGCCCAACTTACATTTCTTTCATCTTTTGATGTCTCTCATAATCAACTATCGGGACCAATACCACGAAGGAGTCAATTCGACACATTTGGGACACATTCATTTGCGATGAATAAGGGATTATGTGGAAGTTCTTTACCAAATAAATGCACAAAGGTTGGGAGTAATTACCATTACCACCATCTTTGTTCGAGGAAAAAAATGAAGAAGATTCTCCGTTTGATTTGGATTGTAAAGTTGTGCTAATTGGGGTTTTCGACTGGCATTGTGCTAGGGAACTTGATCATTAATGAGAAGAGTTGGTGGTTCTTGTACTACTCCAAAAAAAAAAAAAATGGCAAAAAAGTGGAAAAGATCAAGAAGGCACTGAGCAATAAGGAAGTGTGCATGCAATTGGATACTTATGTACCATTTATTAGTAATGCAAATCGTCATGTATCTAATTTGTATAAAAAATACTTACAAATTCCCATGATTTCAATCTATGTTTGCTTCATGTGAACAAGTGTGATTCGTAGGTTATTGTATGTAGACGTCGTTTTCTTGTAGATTGTTACTATCTTTCTGACTATTTTTCCTAGAACATCATATTATATCATTATCTATTGTAACATGTACGGTGGTAATCTACGTGCTAATGTACGTTGTGATTATATGCCAATCAGCACTCATTTTCACTTCTGAGCTGTGATAGAGGATCTAATTCTGAACATTCGCTACTTCCAAAATCTGAATGCAGTAAGCTATTAAATATTGGAACCCATAGATACGGTAGAGACAGGAAGAAAAATATGAAACTAAATTATCTACAATTTAATCGTTAAAGACTACTAGTGAAAGTGATGGATTATTATCATTAATTACCAATTTATGAATATATCCCTAAAATTTGGATTGAGAAGAATGAATGCTACTTTTCACAAACTTAGTCACTGAAAAATAACAAAAACTTCACAAAACTATTGCTGTGATAAAATTCATGGGAAAATGACATGAATAATCCCTAAATTATGGACCAATGTATGATGTTATCATTGGACTTTCAATTTGTTCAATGCAGTACTTGTACTATCACTAAATATTCAATATAGTCACTAGTGACACGGCCCACGGATGAAGCATGTCCGAAGACCGTCCAGGTCGTGTCACACACAAAGGGCTGCCCATGAATGGCCCATGACTGATCCACAATCAGCACACGACCAGCCCGTGCACGACCGGTGAGTAATGTTCGGCTAGCCCACGTGCAACCAGCAATCACTCACCTGCTCCCATGTCAGGCGGCCCTGCTGCCTTGATCTTGCTACTGACACACGCCCATGGGCTTTCCCAAGGGCTATGGCCATTGAGTGGCTTGCTGTGTAGCCTTGTAATGATGATACTCATTTAATTACCACTATTGGATCGGAGGAACGATCAACAGCCGAGAAACAACCCGAATTTGTATAAATAGGGGTCCCTCCTTCTCATTGTATCCAACTCATTCATAGTGAAAAACACTTGCTCCTTTGTGCGGCCGACCCTTGTGTTGTGCATGTGTGTGAGAAGGTTGACTTGGGATCACAAATTCTAAGGCCGCATGGAGTTTGATCGATTGAAATCAACCGACCCGTGACAAGTGGTATTAGAGCCTTTGTTCCAAGCGCGATGGCTGATCAACGTCCTAATATTATGATTGCTCAGGTCGAGGATCATGAAGAGCGTGGTAGAGCCAACGAGAAGGCTCTTGCCAAGCCAAAGAAAACCCGTGGTGCCTTGAGTTTGAGGGATCAGATGGGCGACCTGGAATGCCGAGGTGATGGTCATGGAGGAAATCGTCTTGGACGTCCAAGGACAAGTCAAGGACTTATGCCAGACCGTCGAGGCAGAGGAAACCGAAAAGGAAGAGCTCTGGGTCGAGATGCAAGAGCTGAAAGCCGACATGGGAGAGCTCCGAGGCGAGTTGCTGGGGTCCCTGGTCCACGAGATAAGATAGTGGGACAAGATGTGGGAAGCTGCAATGGTAGCCATGTGCGCCGAAGTCGTCGAGCTCAAAGGGAAGCTCGAGGAGGTCGAAGCGGTACGTGTGAACGAGGTGATCACTGTACAACCACGTGCCGATGCACCCAAGCCAAAAGAGTTCAAGGGCTCCCAAGTGGCAAAGGACGTGAACAACTTCCTATGGTACATGGAACGTGTCGCGACCAAATTTTTCGGGGGTGAACCATCTAGAGTTTGGCTAATGGATTGTTAAGCCTAGACTTAACTCGGGCTCTCCCAAGCCCATACCAATTCGCGACTTAGGTTTAAGTTTTTAACATGCAAATGGATTTTATCTAGGAGTTGTCACTAATCTATTTTTCGGTGGGTCGAAATGCAATATTAATTAAATGACCTAATTCTAATGACATGCAATTACTAATTAAATGGACCTAGCAAAAATACTAAATGACTTACATCTCAATGAATCTAACCCTAATGACATGCATATGGCATTTTTTCATTTTCCTAATAGAATGCATTTTATCCTAAATAATAAAACTAATTTAACCTATGACTTTTTTTGTATTTTTCATGAAATTCGAAATTAGGTGAAATGTGAAAATTACCTACTTAGATTAAGATCCTAATTAATTTATATTAGGAATTAGGTTGAGCCAAATCCTAATTTAAACTAAAATATTATCATAACCTAAATAATCCTAAAATGCAATCTATTTGATAAAATACCTAAAGCTATAATAAATTAAGAAAAAACATCATCTAAAATTAAACTAAATGCAATTTCACCATAATATGCAATGGCGTGCAAAAATGCCCTAATTTTACATGACATGCATAATGACTTTTTTTGTGTTTTTCCTTGTTTCCTTTTTTTTTAAAATTTCGAAATTAATAATTGCCAAATAATTAAACATGCAACCCAAGTTTTAAAAAAAAAACTAGCAACCTATACTAATTGATTTGATTTTTTTTTGAAAATTCGAAGTAAAATACTTATTATGAACATGCAAACCCTAAAACTACATTTTTTTTTAAAGAAAACTAATTTAAGTAACACCACAGCAAATCAAGCCATATTGATACGCAAATTGACGAACCATATCTTGAGCATGAGATCGGGTTGGCCAATTTCACATAAATCACAAATTGGATCTCGGGCGGGAGATCGGATTGGCAATTTTTTAAGTAATTGCAAGTCGGATTTCGGGCGTGAGAATCGGACTGATAGTCACTAATTTCAAGGCAATTTCATATCATGGAATTTCAATTTCACATTAAAGGAATAATTACACTAAAAAGATAAAATAAAATAGCAAAAATAATAAAACAAAAATAAGATAAAGACTGTGGCACCCCTCGACGGCCCCCGATCCGATTAGGGTCGCCACAGTTCGCATACCATTCACTTTGCTTATTAACATATCACTCTGATACCATTCACACATTGTAGCGGGTCCATACAACCTTGGGGGTTTACATTTTTTTTTTTGATAGGTCCCTTGCGCAATCCATATGCAGAAGCACATTCAACAACTTCCTTGCCTATATTCAGAAGACGATGCACACCTACTAAACATCTTATATAAGTTAAAGCCGAACACGTTTATTTACATAAAGCAGATGGACATCTTTAGTCAGTACATCGAAATGCCAATGTTTCTATACTCGGCTATACTTTAAAAGATGACCGACATCTCCTCCCACAATCGTATGCTTAAGGTCCATCAACTAGTGTCGGCGTCCAAAGGTTCCCTCCTTTGCTATCCTTCTCCTCACGGTCATATCCAACCGTTCAAACCGTCTACTAATCTGAAATGTTGGTCCCCAAAAGGGGTGAGTACAACCACTCAGCAGATAGGGAAGTCCAATAACAACTCAATGCATCAGGCAAATTATACATGCATTGCAGACGTTACTTACCTTGAAGCCATGCGCATACTATCATGCATCATCATATCAATTTATAACACATGTATGTGTATCATCATCGTATTATACATGTCATCATCATCATGACATCATTCCATCACGCATATCATCATCATCATGACATTATCACTTACACATGTCATATCATGGGTGATCATCATTATTTCACATCACATATCATCATCATCATCATCATTATTTCACATCACATATCATCATCATCATCATCATGCATATCATCATGCATATCATTTCATGGGTGATCATCATTATTTCACATCACATATCATCATCATCATCATCATCATGCATATCATATCATCATTTAATTTCCACTTTTAGCTTTCAATTTGATCACCATATCACCCATTTCTCAAATCATCGATTTCATCATCCCCTCGGGCAAAGACCTCCGAGGCTTCCGGCATTCAGCCTCCCAGGCCACCGAGCATCCGGCCCCCCAAATTCTGGGCATCTCGCATCTTAACTAGCATCACGAGGCATTCCCTTCGGGCAGAAACCTCCGACAGGGCTTCTGGCCTTTACCCTTCTAACCAGGCATCTTGCACCCCAATCGTGGCATCGCGAGGCATTCCCTTCAGGCAAAGACCTCCGACAAGGCTTCCGGAATTATGTACCGACATACCACCAGGCCTCCCCTGGAATTACGTACCGTATACCACCGGGCATCTCGACACTCCGGGGGAATCTCCGGAATTACGCCACTAGGCCACCGAGCATCATCCGCCATCACAACCATCTCCTCATTTACCATCATCCATGTTTACCAGTATTTTAATCTCATTTTAACATGGCACATGGCATGATATCAAACAAGTCATACTTGACATAGCATTCGCACATTTATCACAATTCAATGTCATATACTTACCAAGACTTTATCACATATGCAACTCAATTCACACATCAAGGCTTTATCATACATGCAAAATGGAATCTATGGCCAATGAAATAATTCTTTTTTATTCACTTATTTATTTACTTATTTATTTATTTATTTATTTTTATATTTATATTTATTATTATTATTTTTAATAACTATAAATTCCCAAAATTATCAAAATTCAAGAAATTATTAAACCAACCCATAGGATGATAATTACTTGCAAAATTCATGGCCAAATTGAATTTTTACAAAATCTCATAATTTTCCCAAAACATCCTATGCTTCTCGGATGAAACCATAATACACGGTTTCCGAATAAATTCAATTAAAATATTCATATGGCCTCCAAAAATTATAATATTTTACTGGAATATAGCCAAGATATTTTCTCACAACTTTCATGCAGAACTCCAAGCCAGATTACTTATATATTATTTTATCCAACCTCACGAAGCTTCTGGATCTATTACCGCATCGTCCAGTGCCTCCATCTCAGAAATATTGAGATTTCACCTACCTATTCTCTTTCGTTTTCTCTGAAACTTGGATATGTTATGTGTCAGGATGTCCTTTACAAGTTTCATGCAGAGATCTAGGTCAAATAACCAGATTATTGTCATCATTGAGGTCCTTGAAGTCTCGGGTGTCTCGGAATACATCACCAGAATCATTGTCTTTAATATCTAGTCGATTTACCAAGCTATACTCGTTCTTTTCACTTAAAATTTGATTATGTTGTATTTTAAGATGTTCCCTACGACTTTCATGAAGAAACCGAAGTGAGATTCTCAACAAAAACCAACATGCAATCATGAATCCAGCAAAAGGTCAGTAAGGACTCTCCAGATCTGAGGTCTCCGTAAGATGAGACTTTAACCCCTAAAATATTCATAATTTTCCACGAAATTTCAGTATGTTATAATATAAGATGTTAGCTACAACTTTCATGAAGACATCGAAGCCAAAATCGGACTCCAAACACACATGCAAGCTCAAACAAGTTACTGACTCACACGATCCGAGCGAGAACAGTCACACGACTTAAGAACAAGCCAACCATACCTCGGTTTTTCTCACTTAAAACACCCAAAATCTAACATGCAAATAACATACAAGCATGCAAGAGAAATTAGAGGACTCCAGTTGCCTCTAGGATGAACAAACGACGACGTACGGCGGACGGACAGCGGTGGCTCCTTCCTCTCTCGGCCGCACCCTCTTGCTCTTTCTCTCGCACGGTTCTCTCTCTCTCTCCCTTTCTCTCTTGGCCGAATGGCTAACCAGCCATTCTCTCTCCTTTCCTTCCCTTTTATATTGCATGCATCCCCTCTTTGCATGGGGGACAAGTGTTCTCATGAGGAGAACAAGTGGTAAAAAGGAGAGGACAAGTGTTGGAGGACATGCAAGGCTAATGGGCCTTCTTCTTGGGCCAACCTTGGGCCAGCAAATGGGCTTGTCGACAGCCCCTCCTTGGCTCCAATGGGCCGACCATTTGGCCCTCCAAAATCCATACTCTTGGGCCTAAGGCCCAACCTAATTAAACCCACAATTTCACTTTCAATTATTCATCTTTAATTCTTTCTTTTAAGAATTTAATTACTAAATTCCACATGGCCAAAATCTTGAAATCATAATTCCATAAATTCCAATTTATAAAACACATGGCCAATTATAGGATTTTCTTTCCTATCACATAATTATCCCTCAAAAGCTTGGCCATATATCTTATTGCAAATTATGGATTAAATGGCCATAACTTGATGGTACTTCCATCACATATTCATAGAATTTAATATAGCTAGAGGTCGTTAAGAATTTTGGGATGCCACAATTCTCCCCTCCTTAGAGAATTTCGTCCTCGAAATTAGACATTTCCTATGTCTCTTGAAATAAGTGAGAGTACCTTTCTCTCATCTCATTTATTCTCTCCCATGTGGCTTCCTCCACATCATGATATCGCCATAATATCTTAACCAAAGGAATTCTCTTGGTCCTGGGAATTTGTTCCTTTCGATCCAGCACTTACACAGGCTCTTCAATGTACCTCACTTCCTTATCTATTTTGATGGCTTCACGATCGAGTATGCAACTAGGGTCAGGTTGATACTACCTCTAAAGTTAAGGATGCAAGCTCGTAACATATCTTAATTTATCTCAACATCATAAACAGTTTTAAAACAATAACCACATCTAAAATTTCTTTTGAATGCTTTAGAATCTTCCTTCATGAAATCAAACAATACAAACTGAGGTTTTCAAAAGCATTCAACGACAACAGCAAGCTTTGAAATCATATGTCATATCCCTGTCAAAACGTTTTCAAATCACGAATGTGTAAAATCCTTTGAGCTCTTGAAAATTCCACTTTACGATGTGAAATAGGGATTTCAAAGACACATCAATATAACAGTAAAAGTCTTTGAAAATAGGTAAATCTCATATTGTTGAAACAAATTCACAAAATCAAAGCATGATACCAATTCCATAAAATCCATGTTCACGTTTAAATTCCAAATGTTTTTCGGAATTCACATGTAAAGCCTCGAGTCGCCCTTACATCACGGCACGAAATAAAATACTTTATCAAAACCCTTAGTAAATTTAAATCGGCACGTTGGCAAATTCCAATCTTAATCCCAACTCCAATGGGTTGGAATGTTTTCTATAAAAAGTTCATAAATCTTTAAAATAGAAAACATTTCTTTAAAACATTTGGGCACAAAGTGTCACAAGTACTCATAAATTTTGATGAAATTCAAGAGATTTTCTAAAACAGCTCACAATCAAAATCTGCTTTTCGATTGAAGTTCAAAACTTGGAATGTACAGGTGATAATTTTCTCCAAAAACCATAAGCATTTCTTGAAGTATTGAAAATCATAGTTCAGCAAGTCAATAATATTGGTCCTGTCGTAAAGATTTTTGAAGCTAAAAATTTGAAATACCAAAATCCTAAGCCTTTCTTGAAATACCGAAATCAACGCATCGGCGAGTCACCAAACTCAGTCTCGACCTTAAGATTTTCAAAGTAATTTACATGCAAAATCTTAGAGCTTTGAAAACATCCAAACTCAAGTGTTTCTAATCTAATTGCACTACACCAGACAACAATGGCAATGCATTATATAGGTTAGTAGACTTTCACTTGTTGGCATCTTAAACGCTAGGAAACGTGTTTAGCTAAGTCCGCCTTCATGCTATCCCACCAGAACTATTGGTGTAATCTCTATACCTTTATCACCACCAATTCAAGCTTAGAACCATCAAAATCAACATCACCAATAACTCATTTGGTTCAGTCCAACAAAGACATTCACTACGCATTCACTGCAACATAGATTCAAGCCTAAAATATAGCATCATTCCTTCGATTCAAATATCTATAGTCCACCAAGACTCATTCAATTCAAAGATCGACAATCCACCAAAATAAAACTTGTCTAGTTTCCACCGAATATATCTCATATCTCATCCTAAATGATCATCACTTAGACTAATCTTTCATCAAATCCACAACTTGAACTTCCACCATTTCACCTTGGAAAGTCTATAACCACAAATGATCATGTTCACTAATTCCACCAAACCTTTTTCAAACTGAGATCATCACCTAAAATTAAAAGTTGATCATCGTCAATTAAACCTATTATTCCAATATATTAACCACAAATAATTTCATGTCTTATATGACCACTCAAACTCATGACTTCCAAGATCAATCTATACATAGTAAATACCTCCATGTAATGCATCAAGACTTCTAATGAAATCCTCAAATAGGAAGTCACTACTTAGCTCAAATGATCGTAACTTAATCCTCAAATTCATATCTCACTCTTCATAATTCACTTCTTAACCCTTGCTTGCAGCACTACGCTTAGATGCTGTGCATGTTCTTCAGGTCCTTTAGAATACATCAGGATATCATCAAATGAAGACAATCACAATTTAATCCAAATAAGGCCTAAATATCCTATTCAATAAATCCATGAATGCAACTAAGGCATTCGTCAATCCAAATAGCATAACTAGGAACTCGTAGTGTCCATAGTGAGTCCTAGATGCGGTTTTAGGAATGTCTTCTTTCTTAATCCTTAGCTGATATCCTGATCTTAAGTCAATTTTAGAAAAGACCAAACTTCCTTGTAGTTGGTCGAATATGTCATCAATTCTAGGAAATGAGTACTTACTCTTAACAATTACATGATTCAATTGCCTATTATCAAAGCACAACTACATCAACCATCCTTCTTTCTCACAACAAGAGTTCTACAAGCTTAACCATGCTTCCGCTGCGCCACTCTGATAGACTTATCCCAGAAACACTGTCCTCCTAGTTCAGTTCATAGTTTGGTTTATTCCTGCCCCCTTTTGCCATTCTAGAAGCCTGCCAGGAGCCGCTCCTTGTTCAGGTCCTCTGACCTCGGCCTCCACTCCCTGCCCTCATCAAACTGGGACGTTACAGGTACACCAGCTTTCGCCTGGTTCGAACCCAAACTACACATCTACTAAAGGGTCTCGTTTCAATAGGGTTTAACTTATAGAGTTATTAACCGCTTTGGCTTATCCCATTCTTAGCCTCACGGTTTTATCTTTAGCACACGGGCAAGTACTATCTCAGGAGATCATTCATCCTAGTCTATTGCTTACGGAGCTAGTCCATTCTTACAATGACACCAAAGTCATACATAACTATCACTATCAAGTCCATTTCCAGATCTCATTCCACTAGGGTTATGTCACACATCTCACATACTAACATAGATAACAACACATCTTTCAGTGATTTAGAAAATACAAAGAGGCATATCTAGAGATTCGGTTCCTATTACTCACAATCATTTATATTTTCTCAGACACAATGGATGCGTGCCACTTATATCAAATAACACATATACCTTCTTATCCCTCTATCGAAATCGTACCTGAGATAACACTTTTGGAAGCTCCTGCTTCCTCTTGAGTGATTGCATACACCCTTCCTTGTGGTGGTGGCCTCTGTGGATTCCTTGGTGGATTTGGTTCAATAGTACTTTGTTGTACCTGTCGCACCAAGCTAACATTCGGCTGCAACCTCTTTTGTGGACAGTCTTTCTTAAAGTGTCCTATTTGCCCACATCCATTACACCTCAGTTGGCTATTACAAGGTCCTGAACCATGCCTCCCATCACACTTTCGACAAATATCAGGCTGATAGGGCGCCTTCCCAAAAGTCAGGCCACTCCAAACTCTTCTAAAATTTCCAAAGTTACTCTTTTTCTTAGATTCCCAAGTCGGACCTTGACCAGGATAGGATTCTCTTACCTCTTCGAACATCATTAAAGGTCATCTGCCTCTTAGGTTCTAGTTGCTCTCTTACTAACTCTTGCTCCACCAACTGTGCCCTCTCATAAATCTCATTATAATCCCTTATATTCAAAGGCACCAGTTGTTTCTTAATATCAGTTCTTAATCCTTTCAAAAATATTTTAGCTTTTTCCTCTCAATCCTCAACCAACCTAGGAGCATACCTAGACAATTCAGAAAATTTTGCCTCATACTGGTCTACCATCAACTCCCTTTGTTCTAACTGAACAAATTCAGTGATCTTCCTATCCTTGGCACAATCAGAGAAATGCTTCCTATTGAAAACTCTAACAAACTCATCCCAATTAACCTCAGAACCTGGTGGGAAGATTGTATCCTTCGAAGCTCTCCACCAAAACTTTGCATTTCCCTCCAGCTGGTACTCTGCTAAAAATATTTTCTCAGCCTCACTACAGTCCAACAATTGGAAAATCCGTTCCATTCTATCAATCCAATGTTCCGCCTCCTCAGGACTTCCCATTCCACTAAACTTAAGTGGTTTCAACTTCAGAAATTGTTCCACCAATCCCTGAGGGCGACGTTCCACTCCAAGTTGTTGCTGCGCTTGTCTATCCATCAAATTTTCAATATTGGCCAATGCTTGCAGGATGTCTTCCATCTGGGGTTCAGCCTTCGATGGATGAGCACTTCCAGCCCGTACCATGACTTTCCTGAAATTTCCAAGCATTGCCTCAGGAATAATCTGAGACTTACTGTCTCCTATTCAAAGCAACTACTACTACTACTACATAAGTAACATATGCATGTTACTGGTACCTAAATACAACTCAAGATATACTACTAGGGATCTACAAGTGAATACCCATCACCTGTTATTCAATTATTTCATTTTATATCCTATGGTGTGCATCTTTCTATCCACATTTCCATCTGAGGCACCTTATCACTCCAAATAAACCATAGCTCTGATACCAAAACAGGGTTGTGGCACCCCTCGACGGCCCCCGATCCGATTAGGGGCGCCACAGTTCGCTTACCATTCACTTTGCTTATTAACATATCACTCTGATACCATTCACACATTGTAGCGGGTCCATACAACCCTGGGGGTTTACATTTTTTTTTTGATAGGTCCCTTGTGCAATCCATATGTGGAAGCACATCCAACAACTCCATTCCCTATATTCAGAAAACGATGCACACCTACTAAACATCTTATATAAGTTAAAGCCGAACACGTTTATTTACATAAAGTAGATGGACATATTTAGTAAGTACATCGAAATATCAATGTTTCTATACTCGGCTATACTTTAAAAGATGACCGACATCTCCTCCCACAATCGTATGCTTTAAGGTCCATCAACCAGTGTCGGCGTCCAAAGGTTCCCTCCTTTGCTATCCTTCTCCTCACGGTCATATCCAACCATTCAAACTGTCTACTAATCTGAAATGTTGGTCCCCAAAAGGGGTGAGTACAACCACTCAACAGATAGGGAAGTCCAATAACAACTCAATGCATCAGGCAAATCATACATGCATTGCAGGCGTTACTTACCTTGAAGCCATGCACATACTATCATGCATCATCATATCAATTTATAACACATATATGTGTATCATCATCGTATTATAAATGTCATCATCATCATGACATCATTCCATCACGCATATCATCATCATCATGACATTATCACTTACACATGTCATATCATGGGTGATCATCATTATTTCACATCACATATCATTATCATCATCATCATCATCATCATCATCATTATTTCACATCACATATCATCATCATCATCATCATCATCATCATCATGCATATCATCATCATCATCATCATCATCATCATCATCATCATCATCATCATTATTTCACATCACATATCATCATCATCATCATCATCATCATCATGCATATCATTTCATGGGTGATCATCATTATTTCACATCACATATCATCATCATCATCATCATCATCATCATGCATATCATATCATCATTTAATTTCCACTTTTAGCTTTCAATTTGATCACCATATCACCCATTTCTCAAATCATCGATTTCATCATCCCCTCGGGCAAAGACCTCCGAGGCTTCCGGCATTCAGCCTCCTAGGCCACCGGGCATCCGGCCCCCCAAATTCTAGGCATCTCGCATCCCAACTAGCATCACGAGGCATTCCCTTCGGGCAGAAACCTCCGACAGGGCTTCCGGCCTTTACCCTTCTAACCAGGCATCTCGCACCCCAATCGTGGCATCGCAAGGCATTCCCTTCAGGCAAAGACCTCCGACAAGGCTTCCGGAATTATGTACCGACATACCACCAGGCCTCCCCTGGAATTACGTACCGTATACCACCGGGCATCCCGACACTCCCGGGGAATCTCCGGAATTACGCCACTAGGCCACCGAGCATCATCCGCCATCATAACCATCTCCTCATTTACCATCATCCATGTTTACCAGTATTTTAATCTCATTTTAACATGGCACATGGCATGATATCAAACAAGTCATACTTGACATAGCATTCGCACATTTATCACAATTCAATGTCATATACTTACCAAGACTTTATCACATATGCAACTCAATTCACACATCAAAGCTTTATCATACATGCAAAATGGAATCTATGGCCAATGAAATAATTCTTTTTTATTCACTTATTTATTTACTTATTTATTTATTTATTTATTTTTATATTTATTATTATTATTTTTAATAACTATAAATTCCCAAAATTATCAAAATTCAAGAAATTATTAAACCAACCCATAGGATGATAATTACTTGCAAAATTCATGGCCAAATTGAATTTTTACAAAATCTCATAATTTTCCCAAAACATCCTATGCTTCTCGGATGAAACCAGAATACACGGTTTCCGAATAAATTCAATTAAAATATCCATATGGCCTCCAAAAATTATAATATTTTACTGGAATATAGCCAAGACATTTTCGCACAACTTTCATGCAGAACTCCAAGCCAGATTACTTATATATTATTTTATCCAACCTCACAAAGCTTCTGGATCTATTACCTCATCGTCCAGTGCCTCCATCTCAGAAATATTGAGATTTCACCTACCTATTCTCTTTCGTTTTCTCTGAAACATGAAGATATCTAGGTCAAATAACCAGATTATAGTCATCATTTAGGTCCTTGAAGTCTCGGGTGTCTCGGAATACATCACCAGAATCATCGTCTTTAATATCTAGTCGATTTACCAAGCTATACTCGTTCTTTTCACTTCAAATATGAGTATGTTGTATTTTAAGATGTTCCCTACAATTTCATGAAGAAACCGAAGTGAGACTCTCAACAAAAACCAACATGCAACCATGAATCCAGCAAAATGTCAGTAAGGACTCTCCAGAGCTGAGGTCTCCGTAAGATGAGACTTTAACTCCCCAAATATTCATCATTTTCCACAAAATTTCAGTATGTTATAATAAAAGATGTTAGCTACAACTTTCATGAAGACATCGAAGCCAAAATCGGACTCCAAACACACATGCAAGCTCAAACAAGTTACTGACTCACACGATCCGAGCGAGAACAGTCACACGACTTAAGAACAAGCCAACTATACCTCGGTTTTTCTCACTTAAAACACCCAAAATCTAACATGCAAACAACATACAAGCATGCAAGAGAAGTTAGAGGACTCCACTTGCCTATAGGATGAACAAACGACGACATACGGCGGACGGACAGTGGTGGCTCCTTCCTCTCTCGGCCGCACCCTCTTCCTCTCTCTCTCTCGCCCGGTTATCTCTCTCTCTCCCTTTCTCTCTTGGCCGAATGGCTAACCAGCCATTCTCTCTCCTTTCCTTCCCTTTTATATTGCATGCATCCCCTCTTTGCATGGAGGACAAGTGTTCTCATGAGGAGAACAAGTGGCAAAAAGGAGAGGACAAGTGTTGGAGGACATGCAAGGCTAATGGGCCTTCTTCTTGGGCCAACCTTGGGCCAGCAAATGGGCTGGTCGACAGCCCCTCCTTGGCTCCAATGGGCCGACCATTTAGCCCTCCAAAATCCATACTCTTGGGCCTAAGGCCCAACCTAATTAAACCCACAATTTAACTTTCAATTATTCATCTTTAATTCTTTCTTTTAAGAATTTAATTACTAAATTCCACATGGCCAAAATCTTGAAATCATAATTCCAAAAATTCCAATTTATAAAACACATGGCCAATTATAGGATTTTCTTTCCTATCACATAATTATCCCTCAAAAGCTTGGCCATATATCTTATTGCAAATTATGGATTAAATGGCCATAACTTGTTGGTACTTCCATCACCTATTCATAGAATTTAATATAGCTAGAGGTCGTTAAGAATTTTGGGATGCCACAAAGACAACACCTAAATTTTCTTTTGCTTTTCTCTTTTTTTCTTTTCTTTTTTGCTGAAAAAGAAAAAGAAAATAAAATCGGTGACCAGTCCGGCGAGGGAGATCGCCGGCTAGGGTTTCGGTGAGAGAGACGGGAATGGTGCGTCGGCGGCGTGGTGCGGAGCGGCGTCGGCGGCGTGGTGCGGAGCGGCGTCGGGGTGCTCGGATTACGAGCTTTAGCCGGCGGGCACGGCAGGAGGCCTCAAGTAGCTGCGATGAGGAGCTCCGGCGCCTCGGATCTTGCTGTTGGGCGCTCTGTCCAGCGAGAGGATCGGATCGGGCGCGAGCGTCGCGGCGCGGAGCGAGGGCGGCGTCAGATCTGGGTCTTCAACGAGGCTCGGCACCGGCGAAGATTTGCAAGCGGAGACAAGATAGGGATAGCGGTAGCGTCGTCGGAGCAGAAGGGCCGTGATCTAGCTCAGGTCAAAATTCGGGGGAGGTGCAGCAACAGTCGGCACAGGGATAGAGGCAGCAGGAGGCTCGCGGGCCGGTGGGACAGCTTCATCAATCAGCGATTGGGACGGCACGGCGGAGTCAGGACAGGAGCACCAGAGCTTCATACCTGCAGGGGGAGAGATCCCGACGTCTGGTCCACAGATCTGTCGTGGCGGTGTCTCCATGAGTGGATCGGGGATGGGCGACACATTGGTGCTCTGCGTTGGGGCGACGCGGGTCGTCGGGGCTCGCGGACGAAGGCGGCGGCTGCGACGGTGTGGAGGAGGGCGGCTCGGACAAGGGGTGGCGTCGCGAGCCGGGCGCGGCGGGTGGCCCGGATTCCGGCGCCGGCGTGGCATCGGCAGGGACAGGGGTTTCGCCGAGGAAGACGAAGCCCCTTTTCTATTTTCCTTTTTTTTTCACTTTTTCTCTCTCTTACCTCACTTTTCACTTCTTGCTTTTTTTGTTTTTCCAACAGAAAGGACCCCCCCTTTTCCCCACCGTATGCGACTCTTTTATACACCAAAAAAATGTATCTCGTGGTATATTTCATTGCCAATTTTGCTCGTGTAAAATTCCATTGAATATATCATTTCACCCTGTGCAATATTTTTTGTGTTTTTTCCAATATTTCATTCGACAATTTTCTTTCCGTAAAAAATACATCCCTTGGTGTATATTGCCTAAATTTATGAAAATCCCAACGGAATATGTGAAAAATTTTGCACTCTCCGTTAGTCCAATAAACAAAAATGTTCCTAAACTATATGCCATGTGATTCTTTTTTTGGTAAAAATTAACCCTAAAAATTATGCAAAAATTTAGGTGTCAACAGAACAATACTTCCAGACCATGGGAATGACTGACAACGTGATTCGAGTAAACACTGCAGTCATGTATTTAGCTAATGATGTGTTACTGTGGTGGCGTCGCAGGTCGGATGATAGGAGTGGCGACCCTATCACAACATGGGCTCGGTTTGTCGAAGAATTTCGGTGAACCTACTATCCCGCTTATGTGGAGGAAGAAGCTTGCGGAGAACTCAAGCACCTAGAGCAAAAAGGTAGAGTCCGCGAGTACGTGAAACGGTTCTTAGAGCTACTGCTCCAAATCCCGTCCATGACCAAGACGGAGGCATTCCATCAGTTCATGAGCAGACTCAAACCATGGGTCAAGCAAGAGCTTAAACGATGCAATGCAATGGATCTCACAATGACTACTTTCGTGGCCGGGTCTCTCGTGGAATACAAACCATCATCCTCGGCTAAGCTAGACCCTCAACCGAGAGAAAAGGCCAATGGTGGGGGAGATCGGAGTCGGTACAACCATCCGAATGGAGGCAAACCACCATCTTTGCCTCCTAGGACTTAACCCGAGTCGAGTAGCGGAGGATACCATCGCAAGGTACGCACCTACAAGTGCTTCTTTTGTGACAGTCCCCATATGGCCCAAGATTGTCCGAAAAGAGGGAAGCTAGCGGCCTTGTGCAAAGAGGATGTACCGCGAGAGGAAGCATGGTTGGGATCGTTGTGGATCCTTAGGTCGATCAAGACCAAGGAACCCAAAAGGGATGATACTCGTGGATGTGAAGATCAGTGGTACCACGATGAGTGCGCTCGTGGATACTAGGGCATTCGACCTCTTCATATTCAATGAGGCCATGAAGAAGCTGAATCTTCCGGTTGAGACGAGTGACGTCGGTTGGCTAGGGACGTGGAGTTGCACCTTGGTCCATGGACCAGCAAAGAGGATATCGAGATAATCCTCATTAACAACTATGACTTCATACTCAGTTTAGGATTCCTCGATCAGATCAATGCGGGTGTTATGCCCTTTGTGGATTGTATTTGCATCCTAGATAAGCGATGCCAATGCATGGTCCCGATCTACTGCGAGTCGGGATGCGATAGGAAGATGCAGCTGACAAAGGGGTTACGGAAGGGTGAGGTGACCTTCTTGGCAGCATTTAATGAGGAGGGCGTGGAAGAAAGTGAGGTACCGGGAGAGGTGGCCCGAGTCATCGATGCCTTCCAAGATGTGATGTTGCCCAAGCTGCCCAAGAAGCTACCTCCTTGGAGAGAAGTGGACCATTGGATCGAGCTTGTGCCCGATGCTCAACCACCGGCCATGGCACCTTATCGCATGGCCCCACCCAAGTTGGAGGAACTAAGGAAATAGCTCAAAGAGCTGCTTACGCAGGGTACATTTAGCCATCCAAAGCCCCGTTCGGTGCCCCGGTCTTATTCCAAAAGAAACATGACGGATCCCTCCGCATGTGCATAGACTACTAAGCATTGCATAAGCTCACCGTCAAGAACAAGTACCCGATCCCTCTCATTGCAGACTTGTTTGATCAGCTTGGGGAAGCCCGATGGTTTCCAAGCTTGATCTTCAATCGGTATACTACCAAATTCAGATTGTCGAAGGGGATGAACCAAAGACCGCGTGTGTGACCCGCTATAGATCATACGAGTTCCTCATCATGCCTTTCGGCTTGACCAATGCATCGGCTACATTATGCACTCTCATGAATAAGGTACTCCATCTGTTCCTTGATCGGTTCGTTGTGGTTTACCTTGATGACATCGTTGTATATAGTCGGACACTCGAGGAACACGTCGAGCATTTGAGATGAGTCTTCCAGCTCCTACAGAAAAATGACTTGTACGTGAAGTGTGAGAAATGCGCTTTTGCGCAAAAGGAAGTCCCTTTACTTGGGCACATCATCGGGGGCGGATGAGTGTAGATAGACGCAGCCAAGATTTGTGCCATCATTGAATGGGAACCACCAACCAAGGTGACAGAGTTGAAATCCTTCCTTGGTCTCATGAATTACTATTGGCGCTTCATCCGAGGATATTCGAACTTCACTGTGCCACTCATAGATATGCTGAAGAAAGAAAGGCCGTGAGAGTGGATGGATCGGTGTAAAGAGGCATTCAATCGGTTGAATCGGGCCATGACCGAAGAGCCGATGCTCATGCTGCCCGACTACACCAAGCCATACCAGGTAGAAACTAATGCCTCTGATTTTGCTATTGGTGGTGTCTTAATGCAGGAAGGGCACTCGGTTGCCTTCGAGTCGTGAAAATTGAACGACATCGAGCAACGATACATAGTCCAAGAGAAGGAAATGACCGCGGTGGTGCATTGCCTTTGTACCTGGAGGCACTATCTCTTAGGATTGTAGTTCGTCATGAGGATCGACAACGTGGCTACGAGCTACTTCCAAACCCAGAAGAAGCTCAGCCCGAAGCAAGCTCGGTAGCAAGACTTCCTGGCCGAGTTTGATTATGTGTTGGAATATAAGCCCTGAAAATCCAATTCCATGGCCGACGCCTTAAGTAGGAAGATGGAGCTGGCCAACGTGATGAGTCAAGCCGATTGTCCATGGATCGACCGTATCAAGGAAGGGCTGAAGCATGATCAAACAACCCAAGCCCTCCTTCGATATGCACAAGAGGACAAAACAAGACGCTTCCGGTGCGAGGATGACCTCCTCTACACCAAAGGAAAACGATTCTATGTGCCGCTCCACGGGAAACTCCAGAAGGATGTCCTACACGAATACCACGATTCTAAATGGGCGGGTCATCCGACAATCCACCACACCATGGCACTCGTTGAGGATCAATACTATTGGCCGCATACGCGGGACGGCATTGAAGCCTATGTGCGGACATGTCTTGTATGCCAACAAGACAAGATAGAGTAATGGTCACCGGCGGAGCTCCTTGAATCGTTGCCTATCCCGGAACATCCATGGGAGAGCGTCTCCATGGATTTCATTGTGAACTTGCTGAAGTCCGAAGGATGTCGGACCCTTATGGTTGTGGTGGATTGCTTCTTTAAGTACGCGGCATTCATGCCAGCCACAAAGGATTGCCTAGCCGAGGAAGCAGCCAAGCTATTCCTCAAGCACATTGTCAAATATTGGGGCATCCCACACACGATCATGAGCAATCGCGATCCTCGATTTACCGGGCGGTTCTGGACCAAGCTCTTCAAGTTGCTAGGGACGAACCTCAACTTCTCCATGAGCATGCATCCCCAAATTGACGGACAGACAGAGCAGGTGAATGAACTCCTAGAAATCTACCTCCGACACTATGTGAGCAACACACAAGTGAACTGGGCATGGCTGATCGACATGGGCCAATTCTCATACAACTTGCAGTAGAGTGAGTCCATGAACCGGAGTCCGTTCGAGATCGTGATTGGGCAACAACTACTCACATCAAGCACGGTTGCCTCAGGATATCGAGGAAGCAGCCCCTCCGCATACAAGTTCGCTAAGGAATGGGATGAGCATGCGGACTTGGCGCAGGCGTGCCTAAATAGGGCTGCGCAGCGCACGAAGAAGTGGGCCAACAAGAAGCGACAGCACGTGGAATTTCAGGTCGGGGACTTGGTGTTGGCCAAGCTACACCTGGTCCTTCGGTACCGGGACGTGCACAAAGGGCTAATCCGTCGCTATGAAGGCCCCTTTCGAGTGTTGTAGTGGATTGGGAAGGTAGTATACAAGCTAGACTTGCTAGCCAAGCTTAAGGTACACCCTGTGTTCCATGTGAGTATGCTGAAATCTTTCCATGCGGATGAGAACGATCCGGATCGAGGCGAATCACAATGAGCGCCCTTTAAAGCGAAAACCTCCTATGATCGAGATGTTGAGTGCATCATGGTGGACCGGATCATACATAAGAGATATTGTGCACTGAGGAAGGAGTACTTCGTCCGATGGAAGGGCCTTCCCGAGAGTGAAGCGAGTTGGGAACCCTCCGAGGGCTTGTGGCAGTTCAAGAAACACATCGATGCCTTCCATGCCACAGACGCGATGAGGGCGTCGCCCGATTAGGTGGGGGAGAATGACATGGCCCACGAATGAAGCATGTCCCAAGACCATTAGGGCCGTGTCATGCACGAAGGGCTGCCCATGAATGGCCCACGATCGATCCACAATTAGCGCACGACCAGCTCGTGCACGACCGGTGAGTAATGTTCGGCCAGCCCATGTGCAACCTGCAATCACTCACCTGCTCTAGTGTCAGGCAGCCCTGCTGCCCTGATCTTGCTTCTGACACACGCCCATGGGGTTTCCCAAGGGCTATGGCCTTTGAGTGGCCTTCTATGTAGTTTGAATACCACCGTTGGATCGGAGGGATGATTAATAGCTGAGATACGACCCAAACTTATATAAATATGGATTCCTCCCCCTCATTGTATTCAGCTCATTCATAGTGAAAAACACTTGCTCATTTGTGCGGCCGACCTTTGTGTTGTGCATGTGCGTGAGAAGGCTGACTTGGGATCATAAATCCTAAGGCTACACAGTATTTGATCGATTGAAATCGATCGACCCATGAAACTAGACTATAAGAAGATGTTCAATATCATCCTTTAATTAATTGATGAAGCATAACCCATTGATGTGGCCTTTAACATGCTAAGTTCGAATGGTGGACAAGAAAAAAAGTTGTGCCTGGATTTTCTACATATCAAGTATTCACATTATATAGGGAAAGATGATCAACATAAGATGTTTATTTCAAGACAACTCAAACCTGAGGCACTCTAAAAGATGCCAATTACTTTTCTTCCTTCCTCAGTCTTTATGATGCTCTCATCAACTCTTTGGTTATAGGGTCTCTAGTCCCTCGAAAAGCTGTAAAAGGACAAGAAGAAAAAGTGAAAGAATTTTCATTCTAAAACACAATTTCTCATTCCAAAACACCAGTAATTTTATACCCATCACACTAGATAGATTGAAGATCCTGATCCTCCGACTATTCAGCAGTTCTAGCAGTGGAGCATTGCTTTCATCAAAGTAAAAACCAAAATGATAATTCACATTGCTCCTTAAATAACTTACCAATTGTTTTTCCATTCCAATTTCACCTTTTTAAGACCACAATGTGAACTCTACACCCACAATGCCAGCTCCTTTACGACAAATATGAGCATGGTGGTATGAGCAAGCTCATAACCATCGATCCCTTTCTCTCTTTGGAGAACTCTTCGATCTGAAGTGCCTTAACAAGGTAGAATTCTCCGGCTCGTGTAACCTCATATTCAATTTGGTGAAATTCAACGTCTTCACCTACATGCACATATTTAGGTGGTGCACTCTCCACGACTCCAAGAGCTACAACGTCACCAGCATCAACCTCAACCCATCAAACCATTTCTGTTTATGAGGCTCCAAGCACATTGCGCCAGAAGTTTGATTACGAGGAAGAAGATGAAACGTTTATGTCAAGGAAGATGTTCATTTGATTCCCTACATTTTTTTCCCAAATAAAGAATAAAAGTAAATGGATTAAAAAATGAAACTCATAATTACATGTTCTTGGAGCGTGCCAACTCATCATTTTAAAAGTCCTATGTTACATATCATATTTCATGTCATCAAATAATGTCTAATTTGTTTTTTGATCAAATAGAAAATTTACATAACATCTTCTAATAATTCAAGAACCACATTGAAAGAATTAAAAGAGTTCAAAGATGAAATTGCACGTTGGACCGAACTTTATGGGCTATTTGTGTTGGTATCCTAAAACTCATCATTTTTAATAGTACGAATAAAAGTTAAACCAGAAAGAATATAAACTGCTCATAAAAGTTTTTTTTTCCTTGAAAAGAAGTCTATCCGCACATGTCTAAGTTTATTTACATATGGATATCATAAGATCTTCCACGATGTAATGAAAATTCTTTACCATATTTTTTCAACAATTCATCAAATCATCTAAACATGATAAATGCGATTGCCATACTCGCTTTAAAAATACTATTCAGCCCCGTAGAAAATCAAATATCTAATAATTAAAGATTGTTAAATGTTTTTTTCCCGGTTCTCAATATCTAGAGTAATAATTTAAGCGCCCTCTAAGCACACATCAATGGTGACTTGTGTTTGTAACCTTTCTCTTTCTCAACAAAACCATAGCTTAAAGCAAAATCATTATATATAATACTATGAAAAACTCTAAACCAGTACACATGAAACAAATTTACCTTAAACTGATTTTTTGACTAGCAAAAACCTCAAACAAATATGTCTGTGATAAATTTATCCTCCGTTAATTTCCATTAAATTTTACTGTCAAATTGCCGAGTTTAATGACACGTGACAGTTAACGAGTATATCAATTTGAGGTTTTACCAGTTTGTAATTTTTGTGGTATTAATCCAATTTAATGGGAACTAATGGAGAATAAATTTATTACAAATGTACTAGCTTTGAGATTTTTTATGATAAAAAAATTAGTTTATGATAAATTTGTTACAAGTATACAAATTTAAGACTTTTCGTGATATTAATTCTATATAATATATATAGATATATAAATATATATCCACTGGCTGAGAAAGTCCCGTGCTAGTGAGTCAAAAAAGTCTACGCCGAGTCAAAATAGGC
This sequence comes from Eucalyptus sideroxylon, assembly GCA_014182405.2. Classification (NCBI taxonomy): domain Eukaryota; kingdom Viridiplantae; phylum Streptophyta; class Magnoliopsida; order Myrtales; family Myrtaceae; genus Eucalyptus; species Eucalyptus sideroxylon. The sequence continues at coordinate 41,855,468 of CM024552.2, forward strand.
AAGTGGTATTTTTCTTTCTTGCGCCACTCCAATTTGATATCACTGAGTAGGAAATCTTGATTTCTAAAGCGCAAAACTGGACGTCCATAAAATCCAACTTTTGGACTATTCTATAATTATAGGCTTCAACTCAAGACTTATTATAACGAATGATTCTTGAACTTTGTAATTTATTGTTGCTCTCCGTTTGTTCTCTGATGTCTTGTTTTTTTCCCTTTATTAAGCCTTAGTGGTATGTTTTCTTCTAGGCTTTGCTGCCATTCTTTCTCTGATTTGATACTGCGGCTTGCAATGGATGTGCTCTTCCACCTTGCTTTGTTTTAAGGAATGCAAGCTAAGTTACTTATCCAAACAAAAAGAAACGGAAGCCGAGCTAGTTGTTGAGGGATCTTTCCGGAGAGCATGTTTTAAGAAAGGTGTGGAGATTCCAGCATAGTCATTAGCTCTGCTAAGGAAGGTGGGATCGGACCGGTGAAAATTTTTCTTTGAAAGGATAAGCATATGAATGAAGTGGCTTCAAATCCCAAATTTATGTGGGTATCCATTTCTCGAACTCCTTATTGGATAGATCAATTTCCGGGGCGTATTGAATTTTTGAGTATTCCCTTTCCGTCCCATTATTTATAAGATTCTTTACACGTGTCACCCTTTCCCAATCCAGGGAAGAAATTTCTTGCTGAATATCCATGAACTCATATTGATCAACAATAAATTCATTAGTAACAACTTGGATGATAGCTCGCCATTGAAACCATTGTTGGAAAGGTCTGCGATTTGCAAATTCGTGAAGTTAAATTGGCCCTGATAATTAGTTCCTATCAGACCATGGAACTTACTAGAATGCAAGTCAGTAAATTTTAGCTTAGTCAAATCTGATAGCCAAAAGGGTAAGTGATCACCATTTGATTGTTACCAAGATTCACTATCCTAGCACTCTACAATTGACCAAAGATCTAGGAACAGACCCTTTGCAATCAATTCTTCCTATGGTCTACCATTCTCAATGCAGAACCATCTGTATAACTATGAAAAAATATGCCCTCAAGCTCATTTTTCCCAGGATTCAAATCTAGCAAAGACTCGGTATTTGCTAAACATGAAGAAGCGTGCCGTTTAGACTATTGTTGGACAAATCAAGCATGGTGACAAAAAGATGGAATTTGGACATATGTTGGAAAAACTTTATAAAGTCATATATAGGCAACAATAAAATATATTTGGGCATATGTTGAAAGAAAAATTGGGCAGATAGAGTGGAAATCGGAGCTTGAATTCTACCGCCGGGCTTGACCATTAATTTCCGGTCATATTATATTCGTTTCACATCTTTGGACAGAATAAAGAAAATCAAACTTGAGAGAGACTCACCCCCAATTCTCTTAGGAAAGAAGTCAATAGATTGATCATTAACGGCATTTACTAATAGGGCGCATCAAGATTTGACATTAGGGTTCATACCTGTCAACTTTGATTATGGATGAGTTTGTCAAGATCGAGGAATCTGTTGTTAAGTCCACATTTTTTCTAGATGGATCTACGGTTTTCAAAAGAAGTAACAGGACAAGGGTCAATGATATTCATACGAGTTACTTTTTCCTCACTTTATCTTAAGGTCAAGATTCAAACCATGGATCCCTTGTGCTTTTTTTTTTTTTTTGGGTAAAAATAATTCCATTTATTATCAAAATGATACATAATAGAAGATCACAAAAGTCATAATAACAAGACAAGCCCATAAAATTCCAAAACAAACCAAAAATCAGAAATCAATGCATATCATTAGAGCATGGTTGGCACAAATAATCACAGGCTCAGGGTTTGTTATTACATCCAAGCGAAAGGATCGGTGGTCAATCACAAAATTACACAATGTCATTAGTAATAAGCACATGCCAAGATCTCCATTTATAGTTACGACTTTGCCTTTCGACGGCTTGCACCTAGATTCGACGATGTACACCTAGATTCCTCATCCCCAACGCCATCACTGTATAAAAACAAAACATGTGGAAGAAGATCATATTTGACACTTGTCAGAGCAAGTTTTGTAGCCAATGCGAAGCACCATAACTTAAATAAGTATAGATTTGACACTAAAACCATTGTGAACACCATTAAAAGTGGAGGTGGAGTACTTATTCATTAAAACTCCCGAATATAATATTGGGAGAGGAAAGCTCTCGAATCTAAAACTAAATTTGGGAGAGTAAGGAAAGAAAAAAAAAACTAGGAGAGGAGGGAGAGATCTAGGTCAAATCCCTCCCTTCCATAAGTGTAAGGGACGAAGAAAGGTAAGGAGGGAGGGGGAGGGGGTTGGGAGAGGAAAACATGGCAGTGTCAATTTTGATCTCTTATGCTTTAAAGAGGGAAAATAATGGTTAGAATATATCTATTATTGATAGATTGGAAGCCCAACAAAGAGCAAAGTTGAAGCTTTGCATTGAGTAGCACTTCTGTTTGAGGGGTTTCTAGTTGAGTTGGTGAGGGATTGTGTACGGTATATAAACTTCATGAAGCTAAACATTCTTCGAAATATTGGCAAGAACAGATAATATCTACAAGTAACCAAATCAAGTAATGCCAAACCTTGAAATCCTCATTTTCTAGTTGATGGTGAATATCTCACCTATGCATGCGATGCTAACCCGGTAGGTGAAGTACCAAAATGCGCACATGCTATTAGTGAAGACAATGTCCAGCTCCAAGCAAGAATTTCAAAAAAGACAAGATTAGTAATGAGTGGATTCAAGACAAAACTATAGTGATGTCAATCTGGGATGAGACCGAGACTAATGTGATGTATGGAATGATGATTGTAGATGATCTAATGAGAAGATATTGATTGCTCTATGATGGGCCAACGAGGAAAAGAGGAGTAAAATAGAAAAGGTGGATACATATTTTATGACAAATGATGAGTTTGTAAATATTTTCAAGACTCCATACTAGAAGAGGGTAAAAAATTGTTATCCTTTAGAAATTTCATTTGCCATTGTTGAGAGACACTAGACAGAGTACGAAAATCAAAGAAAAAATAGAAAATAAATTTTTCTTTGACTAGACAAATCTCTAAAGCAAGCACTCACTTAATTTCGAAGGTGAAATAATTTCTCTTGTTTTGAAGTAACTTATTAACAAATCAAATTCTAATTGGCATAAGATTTGCTGAAAGAGTGACGTGTTGACTTTATGGAAAGAAAAATTAGCATATTCATATGACATGAACAATGTAGCCTCAAAAAGCTAGAGATACTATAAAATCAACAATCACAAAATGAATTGAGTTTTAGAGAGTATTGGTTGTATATCCATGTTGCCAAAACTTAAAAAATAATAGAATTGCACCATAATTAGAAATGTCAACTATTTATGTATGTGAAATACTAACTCTATTGGTAGCTGTTGACACCTAAATTTTGGCAATCCGGTCATTTATTTATTGCATAGAAAATTAGGGGTTAATTTTATCCCTAAAAAAATTAATTAATTGCATACCATATAGATTTAGGTGCATTTATTTTTAATTTGCATTTTTTGCATTTTATTTATTTGACCAGTGGCAGATCAGTTCAAATTAGTTGGACTAAGCCCACGAAGCGAGCAAGTTGGCCCAAGCCCCTTTTTTTTATGATTGGAAATTATCTCGTGAGAAAATGGAAATTTGAATTAGAATATCTTCGGATAGGGCAGGTGTGGCAAAAAATATATTGCGAGCTCATCTTTGTGAGATTTCAATAAATCCCATTGCAATTTTAAAAAATCGATGGAGAATATTCATTTTTGTAAAGAGAAATTACGTTCAAGAGATTATAGATGATTTTCACAAAGATTACATTTTTTTTTTGTCTATAAAAGGGGCGTACACTGAGAGAGAAAGAAGGCCACACATTAAATATACGGCCACGTTGAGGCGCTTCTCTAGATTTTCTGGGTTGAAAATTGAAGACAAAAGAAAAATTGCTTTCTTCGTTTTTTAAGGGTTCTTGGAGGGGGACTTTCCGGTTCGTTCCAAGGAATTAACACAAAAAAAGAGAGAGCAAAAGCTTGCTTTTTCTTGGGGGTTCTTTTTTAGGGAAGGAGGGAAAAGTCAGCGAAAAACAGAAGAGGTGCAGGGAGAGAGAGACAAGTGAGAAACGTGCAGCAGGTTGTAGGAGAGGGAAAAAACGAAAACAAAAGCAAAAAAAAAAGAAGAAGAAACTGTTCTTCTTCTTCGGAGGCTTTTCTGCCGTTGTAGCTGAAACCCTACGCCAGACACCGCCCGTGTCCGGCAACCCGCCTCTGCAGCGCCTTTAGCCAAGCGCCTACAGCCCTCGCCGACCACTGCCACTTCGCCAGCCGTCTGCAACTGCCCGGCGCTGGCTCACACCTTCCTCCCTGCCCGAGCGCTGAAGTTCACTCGTCACTGCGGTCACCGTCTCCGCCCGCTGAAGCTCTGCCAGTCCAATGAAGCCACTGTCTTGTCGCGCCGCGAAGCCATTGCTCTGCGTCGCTGTTCCTGCTCGAGCCACTGACCATCACCGACATTCGCTCCCTTTCGAGTCCAGCAGCGAAGTCGCCCCCGATCTACGACACCAGCACTTGCGCCACCCCCCTTGCCAAGCTCCTCGCCGCTCTCGTGAGCACCTGCGCCCTCTGCCTGACTGTCACTGCACCAGCACCGCCGCTCGACTCCTCGCGACGCCCACGTCTGTACCTCCAACGCCCAGCAAATCTGCTCCAAGCCTTCCCCAGAGTCTGACCCGAGCCAGATCGCAGCTCCTTCCGCTCCGACGACGCTGTTGCTGTCCTTGCATTGTATGTGCTTGCATCCCAGCGCCAACGCTGCTCCGACCAGCAACCTGCCAGTGATCCGAGATTCCCTCTGCTCGAGCCCGTGCACAGCCGCGCTGCTGTCGAGCTGCCTACTGTCTGAACACCACCACCACTGCTGCTTTATTCTAATATGTTCTACATGATATAGCTAGTATGAGAACCTAGAGGGGGGGTGAATAGGTTCAAAACAATTTCCTTTAAGATTGTGCAATATTTAAACAGTTAAAAATCAATCGCAAGACTGAGTAAGGGAAAGAGAGAATTGAACACTCGGTTTATAGTGGTTCGGCTTGATTCAAGCCTACGTCCACTCTTCTGCACTGACAGCCAATTGGCTGGATTCCACTATGAACAAAGAGATGTTACAGTGTTGATCTTCCTTGATTTCTCGGCGTAGATGATCTACCACACTCACTCAAGGTGTCACCAAGTACAAACACTCTCTGTGTATACAATTTCGCTCGAACAGTCTCAACTAACAATCAAGGTTCTTCGGACTGGAATTTTTCTATCGATCACACACTCAAAACAACTAGAACGTCTTCTTTTTATACTCCTTTATGCCATCATAGCCGTTGGCACTTACCAAAGGAATTCCTCCAATCTACCCGTTGGACGGAATCAATCAAGAAGATCATCCGAGCTATTCAAGGAATCGATGATAGCCCATCAATCTGTTCGCCCATACAATCAGGATCTCGGTTTCCAAGAATAGAACATACCAAGATTATTTCGTTGACCATCGGATCTTTAATCGATCTTAGATAAGAATTTAAAGAATCCGAAATGATTATCCAACCAAAGAATCTGTTCCAGAGGATAGGATCGAATCCTCAACCATATACCTCGGCTTTGGATTTCCTTCGTCACTTTGGATTTAGAAAGATTGTCAGTGAGAATAGACTTAAGTCTTGAGTCTTGAGTCTTAAGTCTTGAGTCTTGAGTCTTGAGTCTTGAGTCTTGGGTTTTGAGTCTCGAGAGAACAAAGTCTTCAGACTTTAAACTGACGGTCTCCGAACATCCAGACTTTAGATCGAAAGAAACGTTTTGTCGCTTCAAAATATTCTGGAAAGATTTCTCCAACAATCTCCCCCTTTTTGATGGTGACAAAAACTTTCTTGAAGATTTGAACATCTTTGACCTGCAAAACATTTCTCAAGCAATATGGCTAACTCATAAAGATTAATAAAACAACCAGACTCTGCATCCACAGAAAATTGGTTAGTCTTTCATGAGAAACACCATATAACAACACTTGAATAAATGCAACCAGTCAAGCATCACAATCCACAGTCAATTCAGTCAAGTTCACATCCAAGTTCAAGTTCTCAAGTCATACTCAAAAATAAACATAACCACAAAAGTCAAAGTTTAAAAGATGATGTTTGTTCAAATTGGTTTCTCCCCTTTTTGTCGCATTGAAAAGGGTGAGAAAGGAGTCATGTCCGCTTGGGAATGCGCACGATCCGGAAATCCCCAATGGACTGGACTACTCCTTCGAGCTTCTTCAGGTCTTCTCTCGATGAGCTACCTCTTCTCCCTTGGCATTGGCTTGAAGTTGCAGAGCGAGGTATTTGAGTCTATCCTCCGAGAGATCGAAGATGCTTGTCCAAAGCATTCTTCAAAGCTTGGATTTCACAAGTCCGAACATATATCCGGTTCCGCATTTCCGAAGAATATTCATGATGCTACGAAGATCTGCAGAATCATCCGTTTGTGTACTGGCATTGACTTTCTCAGATGATGTGTATGCAGACGATGACGCTTTTGAATGGACTGGCAGATTTGGAATCGATGCATCACCTTCTTCAGGCAAATGAGAGACCTGAACTTCTTCTGGGTCTTCTGGAGATTGTCTTAGATCTTCATTGACAGCAGCATGAGATGTAGATCTCTTTTGCTCGCTAACTCCCCCTGTCTCTAGGACATCGAAAGGGGAAGAGTAATGATCATGCTTTTGATCTTCCTTCTCTCTAGATTTATCAGCAGACTTTTCTTTTTCTCCTTCTCCTTCTCCTTCTTCAACTTCTTTCTCCTTCTCTCTCTGTTCTTCCTCTTCTCTGTTCTGCTTTTCTTCTTCTTTGCTCTGCTGAAGTTCTGTCGGGTGAGACACGAACGTCTTGGTCCGATCGAGCTTGGATGGAGGGATCTTCATCATCTTCATCTTCATCTTCATCTTCAAGGATGAGAGTTCTTTTCTTCTTTTCGATGGAGCACCCATGGCCTCCTTTCCTTTCCTTTTGAAGCAGATTGACTGGAGATTTCACTTTGACTTTCTCCATTGCCTTGGAGAGTTCTTGCAGACGCATTTTCATTAACATTTTCAACCCTACCACCATCTTTTCACACGGTCGAACACAAAAAGTATGCAGCAGTTCAATGTTCGGATGTTCGAAGATCTTGGTCACTGCACCGGGATAAGGCAATTGTCCTTTGTCTTTTGACAATGCTCTGTACATATGGAAGAGAATAGTGTGCGGGAGAGAAAACTTCCGTCCCGAGTTGATCGCATACATCAACTTTGCTTCGAAAGAGACACGAAGTCTTTGACGTAGACTTTGGTCCGAGACAGGTTGATCACAATCTTATGAAGCACGATGTTGATAGCCTTCATCCTCGAGTAGGTAATTTTCTTCTCTACATCCATATCTTTGACAAGATCCGAGTAGTACGAGCAGGTGAGACTTTGATAGGGAGATAGCGTCCCCGTTCAATTCCAACAATGTCCGCCAGCATATTCACATCTACCACGTAGACTTGATCTCGAACACTGAATGAAATCCTATTCACATCCAAAAAGCTAAGATTTGAATAGAAATAGGCGGTCAGTTGAGCATACCCGTCTGTAGAGTCAGAGCAGAAAGTCTCAAGTTGAAGCAAATTCAACTTTTCTCTTAAGTTCACGTTGATGGAGTCCAGGAAGTCAAAATCGACACTTCTAGGGTTTATCACCCCTCTTTTCAACAGCCTGAAATATACTTTCTCCGATCCTTGGATTTAAACAAATCCATCCGATTTCCTTTCACCTTTGCTGCCACACCCATTCGGGTTTAAATTCAAGGAACATTTTGTCGTCATCGTTCCGTCAATCGATTTTGTCGGCAAACGAGGGTCTCGGGAATGTTCGCAAGAGCCTCCTCTCGCCCTTCCTTTCGGAGCAACTCCCAACTCCTCCATTTTCCGCAGAAAAAGATACTCATTTCCATAATTTTTGTCCTTAAGGAAGTCATCTATATATTTTAACGAAGAACCAGAGGTTTTCAACGCACGATAAAGCTTATAGATGAAGGATGGTCTTTGGACTCTTACTGGGTCGGCATCCTCGACTATCTCTTCTTCCAGATGTTGACTTGCACCTTGTGGGGTAGGAGGTGCTGAATGACGTGGAGGAGAGCGAATCGGACTTTGTCGCTGACTTGATAAGTCTTCTTCCTCTGTAAGATCGAAATGAATCGGCCCTTTCTCCATTCTTTGTGGTCCCCGCTTGCTATTCTTGATGATTTCCTCGAAGACAACATCTTCCTTTGACTATTGGAAGATTCCTTCACTTGCTTTTCCCAAGAAAAATGACCACTTTCTCGACGATGAACAAGGAGTAGAAACAAGATCGGGAGGAGAGTGTCTTTTAGGGTTTTGAAGTTTTGGGCGAAGAAAAAGAAAACGTATATATATATGTACCTCGGATTTGAAAAGAGAAGTTTAAATCGGTACAAGGAAGGTGTACGAACATATCGTTTCAAAATCAATAACTACCAAAATTAATTCCTAAAAAATTTCAAATTTCACACGAATTGTAAAAGATCGTACCTTTTCGAGATTTAGATAACTAAACGAGAATTCGTACCTTTTAGATAAAATAGCAACTTACGTCTTTAGCCAAGAGTCTCATGATTTAAAGTCAGAGTCTTAGAGTTGGTGAGTCTCTAGACTTTAACTTCTTCAAGCTTCAAAATGTTGAGTCTTGAGCGGATGAAGTCGAATTGATTTTTCTCCAAAGGCTTTGTGAATATATCCGCTAGTTGACTCTTTGAATCAACAAATTGAATCGAGATTTCTCCATTTTGAATATGATCTCTAATGAAGTGATGTCGAATCTCAATATGCTTTGCTCTTGAATGAAGGATTGGATTTTTGGTGAGATTGATCGCGCTGGTGTTGTCACATCTGATTTCGTGCATGAGTCTTCAATGCCAAAGTCTTGTAGCTGTTGTTTTATCCATAGAATTTGCGAACAGCAGCTTCCAAGAGCTACATACTCTGCTTCTGTCGTTGAGAGAGCTACAGTGCTTTGCTTCCTTGAGAACCAAGACACTGTCCTGTTTCCAAGCAGTTGACAAGTTCCAGAAGTGCTCTTTCTATCAACTTTGCAACCGGCCAGATCTGCATCTGAGTATCCTAGAAGATTAAAGTCTCCCCTCTTTGGATACCAAAGACCGATGCTTGAAGAAGAGGCAACGTATTTGATAATACGTTTCACGGCAATGAGATGTGATTCTCTAGGATCCGATTGAAACCTAGCACAGATGCAAACACTCAACAAAATATCAGGTCTAGAAGCGTAAGATAAAGAAGTGAACCGATCATGCTCCTGTACAGCTTTTGATCTACTTTCTTCCCTTCTTCATCCTTGTCTATCTTCTGAGAGCATGACATTGGTATGTCAGTCTTCTTGCAATTTTCCAATCCAAATCTTTTGACAAGATCATTAGCATATTTTTCCTGGAAGATAAAAGTTCCTTCCTTCAATTGCTTTATTTGAAGACCAAGAAAGAATGTTAATTCTCCCATCATACTCATTTCAAACTCATCCCGCATAGACTTAGAAAATTTCTTGCAAAGACTTTCATTAGAGGATCCAAAAATAATGTCATCAACATATATTTGAACGAGTAAAAAGCTTTTGTTTTCCTTTTTGATGAATAGAGTAGTGTCTACTTTACCTTTGACAAATCCGTTCGTAATAAGAACTTACTTAGTCCGTCGTACCAAGCTCGAGGTGCTTGCTTTAGACCATACAGAGCCTTTTCGGCCCAAGACCGAGTCCGGCTTCTTTGGGTCTTCAAATCCAGGCGGTTGTTCCACATAAACTTCCTCTTGGATAAATCCATTTAGGAAAGCACTTTTGACGTCCATTTGGAATAACCTGAAATTTTTGTAACAAGCAAACGCAAGTAATAGACGAATAGCTTCTAACCTTGCAACTGGTGCGTAAGTCTCGTCATAGTCTATTCCTTCTTCTTGCGTGTATCCCTTGGCCACGAGTCTTGCTTTATTGCGTACGACTTTTCCTTCTTCGTTCATTTTGTTTCTGAATACCCACTTGGCTCCAATAACAGTTTTACCTTTTGGTTTAGACGTCAATTCCCAGACATCATTAATGTTGAACTGTCTGAGCTCTTCTTGCATAGCTTCGATCCAGCTTTCATAAGATAAAGCTTCTTCTATGCTTTTTGGTTCAATTTCAGAGATGAGAGCGACAGCACTAGATTCTTCACGTCTTTTTGATCTAGTGCGGATTCCTTCATTAATTTCGCCAATAATGAGATCTTTAGGATGACTGGATTTGTGTTTCCAGTTATTGGTTGATTTGCTTGGTTGATGATCTCTTTCTTTATTTGAATCTTCATGAGCATCTTGATGTTGGACTTCCTGAGTCTGAGATGCTTCTTGAGTTGAAGACTTTGGAAGATCTTGAGCAGGTTCAGACTCTTCATGCTGAATCTGGCTGGATTCATCTTGTGTGAAATCTTGGAATTTGACATTCATTGATTCCTCCACAGACTGGCTTTTCTTGTTATAGACTCTGTATGCTTTGCTTGATGCAGAATATCCAAGGAAGATGCCTTCATCTGATCTTTCTTCAAACTTACCAACTCGATCATTTGCAACCAAATACATGAAAGTATGAAACAATAGGCTTCTTACCTTTGAACAATTCATAAGGGGTTTTCTCAAGAATAGGTCTTAGAAAGACTCTATTTATAATATAGCATGCTGTTGAAACAGCTTCAGCCCAAAATCGTGAAGAAATTTTACTTTCAATTAAAAGAGTTCTGGCCATTTCTTGAAGAGATCTATTCTTTCTTTCCACAACTCCATTTTGCTCTGGAGTATACGGAGAAGAAAACATGTGATTAAAACCAGATTTATCACAAAATTTCGTAAAATCTTGATTTTCAAATTCACTTCCATGATCTGTTCTTATACTTGAAATAGCACATCCCTTTTCATTTTGAACCTTTTTAGCAAACTTCTCAAAGTACGAAAAGGTTTCGACTTGTTTGCAAGAAAATATACCCAAGTAAAGCGAGAGTAATCGTCTATAATTACTAGACAATATTTCTTACCTCCAATGCTCGGGTTCTTGTTGGTCCGAAGAGATCCATATGAAGCAACCGTAATACATGATTAGTAGATACATGATTTATTTGCTTAAATGAATTTCTTACCTGCTTTCCCGAGAATGCATGGAGTGCATAGGTCGACTTTAGATATGGCAATTTAGGTAGACCTCGAACAAGCTGCTTTGAAGAGATTTTGGCTAATTGCTTTTTGTTGATATGGTCAAGTTTTTTCTGTGCCATAGAACTGCTTCATCTTGAATTGAGATTAAGCATTGTTCTTCATTTGGCTTTACATCAAGGAGGTAGATGTTTCCATGCCTTCGACCCATAAAAGACTCAGTAGAGTCTTTACTAATTCCATAGCAAATTCCTTCTTGAAAGGAGATTTTGAAACCAGTATCACACAGTTGGCTAATGCTGAGAAGGTTATAGTTGAGTCCTTCTACTAGAGAAACATTGCTTATTGTGAGATTTCCAATTTTCACAGTTCCAAATCCCACGATGCTTCCTTTGCCGTTTCCTCCAAATGAAACATTTCTGCCGTTTACTTGAACAAGCTTTACGAAGCATTTTGAGTCTCCCTGTCATGTGTCTTGAGCATCCGCTGTCAAGATACCATTTTATCTTTTTCTTGACGGAGACCCGCATTCAAAAGTGAGTCTCAAGCTTTCTTTGGTACCCAAATTTTCTTGGGTCCTTTGGAGTTAGTAGGATGAGCATTATTAGGCCATACTCTCTTAACAGGCTTCCAAACCATAGGACACTCTTTTTCAAAATGATCCGATTTGTTACACTTTGAACACCTTAAGGCATTTCGACCTACGACTTTACAAAAACTTTCTTGAAATGATTTTTGTAAGCCTCTCTCGAAGGTCTTTTCTTAATTCTTTCTTTTACTTTCGGAAAATCAATCAAAGGGATTGTCTCAGCTGTCATACCTAGACCCGACTTATTGAAGTAAGGTCTTTGGACTGAAAGAACTTTTTCAAGTTTTTCCGACCCTATTGAAAATTTCTTTGAAATATTTGATAAATCAGTTTTTAAGAAAGCATTTTCTTTTGAAAGTTTTTCTTCATTCTCTTTAAGGGTAGAAACATTCAAGTTTAAACTTTCCACTTTTTCTTCCAAAATGTTTTCCTTTTGTTTTAAAACTGAGTTTTCCTTTTTAAGTTCGGAAATCTTTTTGAGAGAAGTCTTAAGATCGAAGCATAATTCATCAATGTATTTAGAGACTTTGACAGGGATTTTGTAATCACTTACCTCAAATTCATTGTCTGAGTCTGATCCAGAGTCTGAGTCTGATTGTGCCATCAGACACAGGTTGGCATATTCCTCATCACTCTCTTCACACTCTGTATCGCTCCAAGTTTCGGCTTTAAGAGCTTTTCGAGACTTCTCAGCTTTTCCTCTTTTCTTTTTCAGAAAATGACAGTTGGGTCTGATGTGTCCCTTCTTTTTACATTCGAAGCAAACTGCATCTTTGTTTGGTTCCTCATCATCACCAGACTTGGTCCGCTGTCTCTCGAAAACTTTGTTTCTTTGGGATGAACCTTCTGCCTTTTCTGTTTAGTTTTCTGAATCTTCTTATCATGAGTGCAAGCTCCTCATCATCCATATCATCTTCAGAATCTGCATCATCAGAATCATCATTTGATTTTAGTGCAATAGATTTCTTACCTCTTGGATCTTCGTCTTCATTAATTCGTTCCACTTCATAAGACTGAAGAGTTCCAATCAGCTCGTCTACAGATAATGGCATGATTCTTTGCGTCTCTCTTATTGAAGTCTTTATATGATTCCAATCCTTGGAGAGTCCACGCAGAAGTTTGTTCACCTTCATGGGATCAGAAATTTTTGTCCTTGGTTCTCAAGACCATTGACAATATCTGTAAAACGACTAAACATGTCAGTTATAGATTCTCCTGGTTTCATTTTGAAGGCTTCATATTGACCAAGGAGAATGTTAATTCTGGTCTCCTTCACTCGGTCTGTCCCTTCATAAGTGATATGTAATCTGTCCCAGACTTCTTTTGCTGTAACACAAGAAGATATTCTGTTATATTCAGTAGGTGACAAGGCACAATATAAAGAATAAATTGCTTTTGCATCGAGTGCTTGTCTCTTGTTTATTTCTTCCTGAGGCATTCCGCTGGCTTCAACAGTTTCTTTCCCTCTTTCAGAGACTGATGCAACAGCAGGAGTGATTCCTCTTTCCACAACATCCCATTCTAGAGGATCCTTGGATCGTAGGAAAGCTTTCATCTTGTTCTTCCAGATGTTGTAATCCTTTCCGTCAAAGTAGGGTGGTCTGGTATTGCTTTGCCCTTCCATCAGCCCTGGTGCTAGCATACTAGCCATGGATCTTTTACTCTGAAGTAAAACACTTCAAACAAAGTAAGAACACGGGCTCTGATACCAATTGATATAGCTAGTATGAGAACCTAGAGGGGGGGTGAATAGGTTCAAAACAATTTCCTTTAAGATTGTGCAATATTTAAACAGTTAAAAATCAATCGCAAGACTGAGTAAGGGAAAGAGAGAATTGAACACTCGGTTTATAGTGGTTCGGCTTGATTCAAGCCTACGTCCACTCTTTCGCACCGACAGCCAATTGGCTGGATTCCACTATGAACAAAGAGATGTTACGGTGTTGATCTTCCTTGATTTCTCGGCGTAGATGATCTACCACACTCACTCAAGGTGTCACCAAGTACAAACACTCTCTGTGTATACAATTTCGCTCGAACAGTCTCAACTAACAATCAAGGTTCTTCGGACTGGAATTTTTCTATCGATCACACACTCAAAACAACTAGAACGTCTTCTTTTTATACTCCTTTATGCCATCATAGCCGTTGGCACTTACCAAAGGAATTCCTCCAATCTACCCGTTGGACGGAATCAATCAAGAAGATCATCCGAGCTATTTAAGGAATCGATGATAGCCCATCAATCTGTTCGCCCATACAATCAGGATCTCGGTTTCCAAGAATAGAACATACCAAGATTATTTCGTTGACCATCGGATCTTTAATCGATCTTAGATAAGAATTTAAAGAATCCGAAATGATTATCCAACCAAAGAATCTGTTCCAGAGGATAGGATCGAATCCTCAACCATATACCTCGGCTTTGGATTTCCTTCGTCCTTTGGATTTAGAAAGACTGTCGGTGAGAATAGACTTAAGTCTTGAGTCTTGAGTCTTAAGTCTTGAGTCTTGAGTCTTGAGTCTTGAGTCTTGGGTTTTGAGTCTCGAGAGAACAAAGTCTTCAGGACTTTAAACTGACGGTCTCCGAACATCCAGACTTAGACTGAAAGAAACGTTTTGTCGCCTTCAAAATATTCTGGAAAGATTTCTCCAACACTACATCAAGACAAACGTCTTAGTGTGCTCGCTGCTCCTTCCACCGACGAATCAAGTTGCTGTTGTCGCTGTCATTGTGGATCCGGTGTTGAGCCAAGGGGTCGGTTTCTCTGTTTTGTAGGTTTGATTTCACAAATTCCTCGGGCGAGCTACAACTCCTTGAGCCTCCCACTATCGCTGCCTTGCCTTGAGATCAGGAGCCGAGCACTACCCTCGCCATTGACCCTTGGGCCGTGACCCTCGATATCGCCGTGAGCCACCGCCGGTCATCCCTCGAGTCAATTCCATTGAGTTCAAATTTGGTAATATTATTTGCGGAATTAGGTAATTATCTTATCTAAATTTGACTTGGATGTTTTATTACCTAATACATGCTCTTCAATATTTTACGTGCATATTTGAATGATATGCATATTTCCAATTAGGGTTTATTGCCTAATTTGCAACCGCACACCGATTCTTTATTCCATCTATAAGGCTTTAGATGACATAATTAATCACGCGGGAGTAAAATTAATATCTTGATTTTTAAGGCTTAAGATCAATTTATCGATTTTATTTAGCGAAATAATCAAGTTTGAATCTGAATTCGAATGACGGATGACATCTTTGATGACCATAGATGATTTGGTGTTTATCTTTTAATTATTTTGTTTATCCTAAAAATACAAAAAAAAAAAAATTGCATTTGCATTCCATGTAGATTAGAATTGATTTCCTAGATAAAGTTGCATGATAGAATAGTGTTTTTTTTTTTTTTTAAATGCATGTAGTAACTAGGTTAGATAATTTTTTTGGATTGGATTGCACGACGAGATAATTTTCTAGATTAAGGTAGGATTCAGATTAGTCTATTCCTAACTTAAAATAGATAATATCTCACTTTAATTATATTTTTATTTTTAGTAAATTTAATTACAAATTTTCATAAAAAATACAAAAAAAATCATGCCCATGTCATCTAGAATTAGGTTCATGAAATGCATGTCATTTAGTGATTGTTGCTAGGTCCATTTGATTAGAAATTGCATGTCATTAGAATTAGCTCATTTGGTTAATTTAGATTGCACATTTAGTTATTGGACAATTTTCATTTCGAATTTCATGAAAAAGGAAAAATGGAAAACTTAGAGTTAAGGCATTCTTTGCACGTCATTGCATACTAGGGTAATATTGCATGTTTAATTTTATTTTCCAATTTAGCTATAGTTTTAGATAATTTTCTTTAGGATAGACTGCATGCTTATTATTTTATTTATGTCATATAGCTCAAGTCATATTGCCTTGCCATATCACTTCATGTTAGGTTAGTAACATGCATTGCATGGAGCATGATTTTCATTAAATAAGCTGTTGACACCTAAATTATTATTAGGTTTTTTAAATTAGGCCTTAGTCTCTTTTAATTTTTGTTTTTCCTTCGGATAATAATAAATAATAAAAACAAACAAAAAAATAGTAAAAACACAAGAAAACACAAAAGCTGGCCCAGCCCCTCTTTTCCTTTTCCACGCAGCCCAAGGCCCAGCCATTTTCCCCCAAAAGCCCGGCCCCCTTTTTCTTCTTCTTCCTTCTTCCTTCTTCCCCCTACGCCTCCGCAACTCACGCGCGAAGAACAAGCTAGGGCAGAGAGAGGAGCATAGGCCGGTGGCTGAGAGGACGCGGCATTGATGGCGAGCGAGCCTTCGTGGAGGGGGAGGAACTGATGCCGGTTCGGCCGGCGAAGGAAGGCCGGTTGGCGCACCGAGGACCGCCGGCCTAACCTCCGCCGACCGGCACCCCCGCGCCTATAAATAGGGTGTCGGGGGGGAGGCCAAACCAGAGCAAACTCCAAGATCTTCCCCTTGAGAGACTTCAAGGGGGAAATCAAAGAGCGAGCGAAGCGGGGGGCGAAGGATCGGGTTGCAAGCTAAACGACCTCCCACCGAGAGACATTGGGGGAGGCCGGCGGCAAGCGAACCCAGATCCGCGAGTAGGTGAGCTCGAGGGGGAGAGATCCAGAGTGGAAGAAGCCGAGGTCGTAGAAGGTCGAAGCCGGAGAGAGGAGGTTCCGGAGGACTAGATTCGGGAAGCCGAAGACTCGCCTTCGCCAAAGCTGCTGCTGCTCCACTACCGTTCCAACGTTGTTGCCGCGATCGATTCGCCCAAGCCGCACCAGATCTGGAGGTTGAAGGTTTGCTGTCGCTGCCCCGTCCCGACCGCCGCTACCTTCGGGCCACCGCCACCGTTCGCCGTCTCGTCACGCCGTTCTTTGCAGCCGGTATCTACCGCCGCCGCCACCACTCGCCGTTGCTTTTCCGCTCGAGATCTGGTCGCCCCCGCCTATCGTCGTCGTCACCATCGCTTCCTCTGCGAAACCCTAAACCGAGAAGACCCATTCCGTCACCGCCATCATCAAGTGCCGCGTCGTCTTCCGGTGACGTCCCTAACCCCTCCATCGGCGCCGCAGAAGGATGGAGAAACCAGCGACCTCGCGTCGGGTCGAGCGGGGTCGGGCGCGGTTCGCGAAACCGGGTAGGGTTTCGCGAACTAGAGGCGGCCGGTCGTCGGGTCGGGCATGGGTCTTGACCGGGTAGGGTTTTGGTTAGTATGGGCCAAGTGGGTTTGGAAGCAGGTGGGCCGGCCTCTCGCGGATAGGGCCCCCCTCTTGTTCCTTGGGCTTCGACATGCGGCCCGGAGTCGGACCCAACCCGTGGATCCGACCCGGGTTAGTTTTTATATTATTTTAAAATAATATTTTAAATAAATAAATAAATAATATTTTATTCCAAAAAAATCAAAAAAATCAAAAAAATCAAAAAAATCCGAGTTAGGCCCGCAACGCGGGCCCGAATGGATGACCCGAGTCGAACCCAACCTGGGATCCGACCCGGTTCGTTTTTTTTTTACATTATAATATAATATAATATTTTAAAAATGAAAAATAATTTATTTTCCAAAAATATTAAAAAATATTTTATTTTCCGAAAAATAAAAAAAAATCAAAAATATTTCATATTTTCCAAAAAATGCCGAAAATCCAAAAAAGCCAAAAATTCATGAAAAAGCCCAAAAAAATCAGAAAAAGCCAAAAAGACTTGTATTTTCCCAAAAATACCAAAAAAATCCCTTTTGTGTCCAAAAATTAGAAAAAGACCTAGAAAATGTTTTCCTCCCAAAAATGCGTGGAAAATCCCTCGAACATCAAAAAAAGCCTCAAGGTTTAAACAAGATTAGGTACCGAAAGGGCATTAGTGATTAACTAATGTAATCAAGTCCCCGATCCTAATTTCTCTGGTTGCGCAGGAGTGAGTATTTATCCCGATACTTCACTTGGGTTTCTAATCAACCCACCCCAAATTGATTAGTGGCGACTCTATTTTAAAAATCAACTTACAGGTTAAAAACTTGAACCATTAAGTCGTGAATTGGTGGACTTGGGAGAGTCCGGGCATAATTAAAATCAGCCGAGCCATTAGCCTCCTTAGGCGCCCGTACCCGATTGCGGGCGCCGAAAAAAAAGAGGTCGCGACATAAGCAAAAACAAAAATTAAGTGATTGTGTGTTAATTAAAAATCATATCTAGGACTGTCGATATGAATTCTGATCTAACATTGTAGCTTTACTCCCCACACATTCTGCAATGAAAGGACTCTAAACTTAGTTGTTCTTTTCCTCTCGTCTAGTGACATAACAATTTTAGCTAGGACAATAAGAGATATACTCAATACACATATTGCATTACAAATTCGGTATGATTAATAGATAAACAAATGCATTTTGCATTGCCTCTTGCTTTAACTTTGCCTTCACTACCTACATTACGCTATTCCACACAAAAACCAAACTTTTAGCCCCTCCCATTTTACACTACCGAAAGAACATCTCTCTCTTTTATGCTAAGTACAATTTTCAACAAGATCCTGCAATTATTAGTAACAGAATCTTTAATGCCAATGTGACAAAAAATGGCTTTTATCAAACTGTCTCTGAATATAAATCACAGTCAAGCCTAGCCTTTTCCCATATTAGCTGACTCTAGTAACTTAAATAGAGATCATGGTGTCTTTACTCTATGCACTTCTTACTCATTCATCCTTCTCATTTCGATTCATACTTCACTTGCTAAGCCACCATGCCATATGGATGAGAGCTCTGCCTCAATGGAATTCAACCAATTTTCAGAACCTACAGAACAAATTTTCAATGTGTTTATGCAATAGGGGTCACATGGAGATTGCTATTCATGGGATAGTGTAGAGTGCCACAATGCCATTACAACTAGACAATACTTTACAAACTTCCATGCTTAAAATATAGAAATATTTATGACTTCTTAAAGATGTTATTTCAAGTATCACAGCATTGCACGGGCTAAAATGCTAGTGTGTTATACAATAGGAGTGAAGAACGGAAATAAAATATTCTTATGTAGAAATTAACATTTGAAGTGATAATAATCTAACAAAGGAAAAAAAAATGAAAAAAAATGATGAATGCCTATACATAGGAGATGAAGCTTTTCTTCTCCCTTTCTTTCGTGGAAAACCAGAACGACATTAAACAAAACAAATCAAGCTACATTGTCTGTCTGATATAAGTGTGCTCCAACCCCTTTAAAAACATTTGGAACATAGGATAAATAACAAATTGCAAATGTTGTTCCATTCCAAGTAGGGGTAAAGCAACCAGCCAACCAGGCTTGTGAGATTTCTTGCGGCCATTAAGCTATAAAGCCCATTCGAAGAGGACTAAAACAATTTGAATGAGTTGTTAGTCTTTCAATTTAGTCTCAGTCCAACTCACTAATTCTTATAGAGAAGAATGAATTGACTAGCATTGCCTTAGTACTCCCTTTTCCATGACAATGATGTACGTTGTAGATAATTAACTTGTAGATGCATGGAACTCACATGTATGGACTAAGTAATAAAATGATTCAACACTAAGGTGGATAACCCGAAGATGGAAACTGTTTATACTAGATGTTCATTTTTAACTGTTGAGTTAATCGCATTGGATCATGCCTCGATACTTGGTATTTGTTTATCCTATGTGTAAAATAAGTGATTCCACTCTTTGATTGCAAATTGGTTTCTTCCTCATAAGAAACCTCGAAAGGTTAAGAAAATAAAAGGTGTATCAAAATGATTAATGATATTAAAAGCAATGAATGGAATAATCACGGAAATACTTTGGAAAATTTGAGGCACTTGATGTACCTATTGATCAGAATGCGTGCTGTGTAAGTGAAGTCGACATTGCATTTCATCATTGAGTCCCTGTTCAGCATAAGACGTCAACCTTATCTTGGCTCGAAAGTTGTCTCCCAAGTCTTCCACTAAGTTGAGAATCTGAGACGGCCACTTCAACTGGCAAGTCACGCATATCTTGTCAACGTGATCTTGCACAAGATTTGCTAGAACCTTAGTTGTGCACATATATCTAAGGGTTAAAACAAAAGGTAGGGTATAATAATATTTTTGTACCTGGCTTCTTAATCTTTCGGCATTGCAACTTGACTTTTGAGTTCAACCAACAAACCACAGAAAAAAAATCAACTTCTATGTAACATTTTATTTCTTATTTTTATTTTTTCATAATTTGGCAGTGAAGTATCATACATATTTTTCTAGACGATCTTGAGGATGCACTTCCTAATATCGATTTGGT
This sequence comes from Eucalyptus sideroxylon, assembly GCA_014182405.2. Lineage (NCBI taxonomy): Eukaryota > Viridiplantae > Streptophyta > Magnoliopsida > Myrtales > Myrtaceae > Eucalyptus > Eucalyptus sideroxylon. Next base: position 41,875,641 of record CM024552.2, read on the forward strand.
ATGAATGAGATTTTACTCCTAGGGTGCTCCCAATAAAACTTGAATTCAAGATCAAAAGGAGAAGAGAAAACTTCAGGCAAAATTTTTCCAACACCTTGGTGGTTTTGTGTAGCAATTTCAAGTTTACCAACTAGATCGAAAATAAGACAAAGATCAAATATGTATCGTATTGAATAAGGATAATGCGTGACTAGGACAATCATATGTAAAGCTGTTAGCTTTTTGAAAAAACTGTAAAATGACTTTTGTTTGTCAATCTAAAAGTGGTAAAAGTCTTTGTGCAGGTCTCTCAATTTTGGTCTATTTGTGGAAAAGGAAATGAGATGCCATTTTAATGGACCAACCATGCAATCATGATTTCACATGAGCCATCAATCACGGCATGAGAATTCTACTTGAAATTTCCACCTTGTGGATGTGTGATCATTTCTTTCTCTTTTTGCAATAATAATAACGATGATGATGCCTCAATATGCTTATACATATTCGACATTATTTTATTATTATTATTTATTTAAGGAAAGGTAGTGAGAGGCAATATGTTGAGCATTTTGTGATTAGCCCAAGAGTAACATAGGAATGCTCTTGATAAACCCATCTCCTAATAATAATATCCTTTAGTATATGATATCATGGTTGGTACCATGTATGCACGTACGGCTAAGGAGAGCCAAAATTCCTATTCACAAAAATTGCCTAGTAGAAAAGCAATGGCATTGCAATCTCTTCTTGCTCTCTAACGTACGCGCTCTAATAAAAAAGCACAAAGAGAACAACATAATCATGTCAACCTCAATGCCGCATATGCTTTCTACGTGGGTCGTTTTCATCGTAGTGTTCCAATTTCATACTCGCTTTGCTAAGCTAGCATGCCATGTTGGAGAGAGCTTAGTCTTGATGCTACTCAAGAGGCAGATCAGGACCAACACAATCGATTGCATCGTTGGCCTCAACCTTAGGAGCAATTGGCTCTCTAGTAAGGGTGATTAGTTGCTAGTCTGGTCTGGTTCGAAGGTGAAATGGAAACCAAATCGAGAGAATCGGTTCCTAAAATTGGGAATCAGGGACCAGACTGTTTGGTCCCAGGATCGGGAACTGGACCCGACCGTTAGTTCCGGTCTGGTCCTATCCAACGAAACCGGCCTTCCACCTTCTTCGTCTTTTTTTTTTTTTTCACTAAAGAGTGACCATACTCCAAACCGATTGATCCAGTTCGGCTCTTGGCAGTCCAAAAGAACCGATCGCACTTGTTCCCACATGCAAAAAATTCAAACTCCACTTGTGTGAGCATTGATCACATTTCATGTATTTCATGCTCAATCCTAATCAAAAAGGTCGTGAATGATATGGCTAAAGGTCTTTATGGACAATCTCTCTTATAAGTATTTGCTTGATGTGGGACTCTTGGAATACCTTGTCTCTTCCAGGTGAAGGGAGAGAGAGTCCCACATCAGGTAGAAGAAGAAACTAACAAGTGGGCTTCTTATTTAAGTAGAGAGGAACAAGAAAAGTTTTTTTGGTCTCTTGGGTACATGTAAAGTTGCTACCTCCATTACAATAGCAATTGCAATGAGGTGTGTGTGTGTGTGAGCATCGATCACATTTCATGTATTTAGTTTTTTTGGTCTCTTGGGTACATGTAAAGTTGCTACCTCCATTACAATAGCAATTGCAATGAGGTGTGTGTGTGTGTGAGCATCGATCACATTTCATGTATTTCATGCTCAATCTTACTCAAAAAGGCCGTGAATGATATGGCTAAAGATCATGCTTGGTTTGGGTTTTATAGACAATCTCTCTTATACTCTGAGTATTTGCTTGATGTGGGACTCTTGGAATACCTTGTCTCTTGCAAGTGAGGGGAGCCAGAGAGAGAGAGAGAGAGAGAGAGAGAGAGAGAGAGAGAGAGAGAGTGAGGAATGAGAGTGTGGCTGTTGGAGTCTTAGTCCCACGTCAAGTAGAAGAAGAAACTAACAAGTGGGCTTCTTATTTAAGTAGAGAGGAACATAAAAAGTTTTGTTGGTCTCTTGGGCACATGTAAAGTTGCTATCTCCATTACAATAGCGATTGCAATGAGGTGTGTGTGTGCGCGCGCGCACGCGCGGGTACGTGTGTGCGCGTGCGTGTAATAATCAGTCTGGTCAATCTAGTTCTCATCTTGGAATCGCGAACCGAACTGCTGCCCATGGGAATCGCCCAAAACGACCGTCGGGTGGTTCCCAATTCAAATTGTTCCTGTTGCACACCCCTACTCTCTAATACCATAACTTAGAACACAGGGGGCTTGGTTTTATTGGTTGATCAAGGGCATTTTCATCATTTTTTTCTTATTTCCTTTCATTTTTCCTTTTTCTTTTTTTTCAAGAAAAGCTTTAAAAAAAAAAAGACAAAGGCTAAAATTGGAAAAAAAAATACAAGAAGTAGAGCTGCCAGCCCTCCCTCGCCTTTAGTCACCGCCTCATCCCCTGTAGGGCATCCGCCATGGCTAGTGGGGTCACCAATGCCTTGGTGAGGGTTGGCAACCCTTGTTGACTAGAGGCACGAGCTTGCCAAGAAAGAGTCACAACCCTCTCCCAAATTTGAGTGAGTCGGCCCTCCCCTTAGTTTGGGCGATAGGGTTGCCTTTTTTTTCTTTTTTTTCTTTTTTCAAATTTGTGTTTTCTCTTTTTTTAGCTTGTCTTTTTTATGGCAAGAACAGAAAAAGGAAAAAAAAAAAAAGGGAAGAAAATAAGCAAACATAGAGGACAGAAATGCCCTAGAACTGCCAGTGAAGTTAGGTTTTTCTTTGAAACTGATATGGTTTTTTCATATCCTTATTTGAGAAAATAAGAGTACTTCAAACTCCAGACAATGTTCACTTTAGGATCATATTTGAGAAAGTGAGGATATTTTGAATTCCTTTGGAATTTTCCCTTATTTCAATTAGCTCCTTTCTGTCTTTTGAAGGAGGTGAAAATATAGGAGGGACATTTTGGCACAAATTCTCGTGTCAACTAAACATCTTGTAATGACCCAATTTTGCGTGGACTTGGCTACAAAGGCAATTTTTTTCCACGTCTTGCCGTGACGTAATCCAGCAACCACTTTAGTTCAAAATTATCAAAATTGGTATCGAAGGTTAAATTTGACTAAAAAAATTATGAAAATTAAAGGATCTGAATAGAGATGTTAAAGTTTAATCGCTCTACTAAAAAAGTACGTATATTAAGGGAAGAAAAGTAGAATCACCTTTAACGCGTACACTGCTCATTTTGAAACTGCAAGCAGGTTTTCTAGTCAACCTTTCTTCTTTCTTGTCTCTCTTTTTTTTCCCCTTTAAAAGGAGGAGATAAAGCTTCTTAGACAAAACTTTCTACAAGTTCTTTCGATTGGTTCCACGAGCCTTTATGTCTTTTGAAGGTGGAAAATAAAGATACGCACTTTGGCACTTTATATAAGTTTCGTGTGGACTGAATTATTACACTCAACCTAAATTTTTGTGAAGGAAAGAAATTCTGGCACTAACTTGTCCCCAAGAGCAAGTCTTCTTTTCCCACTTCGTACTCTCAAACTGTTCGACGGACACGTCAGCTCAAATTTATCAGGATCGGTGGCAGGGGCTATTCTTGATTAGATTAATCGAAAGTTCAAGACCTTAACCCAAAAAAAGCACATAAATTAAGAGAGAAAAGTCAAATTTTCCGTCGAAGAGATAGTGGATTCACACTGCTCGTCTTGGAATTCCAGGCAAGTTTTCAAATCAATTATTTTTTCCTTTCCTTTCTTTTTTTCCCTAGTATAACGCGAAGCCAACGTTTACTAGCCAAAGTTTCGCAGGGATGGAGTAGCCCATTACTTTACAATTTTCATTAATTTATGTTCTATGACATGCCCTTCATTAAGCATGGAGAGGCCCGTGACATGCTCTTTACAAATCGATAGGTCATGGAAAAATTTGTCCGTGACCACACTAGCCATGCCATATAGGACGGTCAACGTCCACATGAGTGATATTCGGCTAAATTAACCAAATGAATTTAATAGGCAAATTATGAAAAACGTTTAGAACTCAATTAGCATGAGTTTAAAAATTCATGACCGAATTAGAAAAAAGTATAATAAATTTAGGACTTTTCGAACCATTTTTCCCTATACCGATAAATAACATGAAATGGCATAATATTCTTTTCAAGAAATTGTCGAACTTTTTATAACACCAACTTGACATGTCGCATTTGAATTTTCCAATTCATTTGTGTAATAGATTATCCTATATCGTTACGACATATCAGAGTCATATGAATTTTCCCATAACTTTGTAAAGGATGATTCAATAAAAACGTATTCCAACATCACAAAATTCTATAGAAAAAAAAAAAAACCTTTCCAATGATTTGAAATAAAGTTAAAGAGTTCATATGTGTAGGTTTTTAAACATTCAGACTGATCGGTATTAAATACTAGTTATATTTTTAAAAAATTAAGCACAAAGGTCCTACTTCTAAATACAAGTTTGTGAGTCAATTTCAATCTATCACTATTGTCGTTAATTTAGTACAACCTTTAATAAATTACAAACTTGTCTCTCCTCTTTTGCCATATTTTTCGTCATTTCTTATTAAATGAACCGGCAGAAATATAATCCTTTTTTTTCTCATTGTTCTAATAACCAACCTTGCCCCCGCACTTCGCAGGGTGAGATGAGGATAGAGATGGGGACTTCCCGACCCCTGCTCATTCAGATTCTATAAATTGGATTTTATGTTCAATTCAAGAAAGTTTTGTTAAAATCGTTGATTTTTTTAGATTTCGTATTTATGTTTATACTCATAAAACTAAATCATTTTTTAAATTATATGCTCCTTAAGCAAAGAATTTTACATTTAACTTAAGATGATCTCTATGAAAATATTTTCATGTAGGATACCATATTAGTTTTTTTTTTTAAAGTTTCAAAAGCTCTTGGTAACTCACTTAAATTGCAAGCTAATGTCTGGAAGAGCACAAGAAGTGGCAATTCCTTGGTGACTGGAACACAAATACAAATTTTCCAAGAAAAGCATGAACTTGATACAATTACACTCAAAATTGACACGTTTTCATTCATTTTAAATAAGAAACAATTTGTAATCGATCACATCATAACATTGGTCTACCGATACAAAATGACATAAATAACCGACACGAATATCTTGACACAACACGGATTGCTAATGCTATGTTATGAAAGTTCGACCGAATATACATTCAAATGAACAAAAGCAAGGCCCTTTACACCTGTGAACAAAGAGAACCTTTACTCCAATCTCCATGGTTTCCATGGACAACCAAATTTTTTCGGTCCACCATGTCTATTAATTGGCTGTTCAATAGTATCTACTCATCTCAATTACGTTCTGTATATTACAACAGAACATTCATTCATTGCTAATGCATATATGGACAAACACAGGTTAGAATCTTCAGAAGAACTATAATTTTCACGAGCAAGAAAACAACATCTCCATATTACTATAGCAAATAAACATAGATCAGAATCTTCACACATGCATGTATAACTTTTCTCAACAAGCTACTTAAAAGATAGGGCATTAAATATCTAGCTGCATATTTTCTTGTCTGCAAGGGCTTTCCTCACCTTTTTCCATCCTTTTGCCATTTTCTTGGAGTAGCACAAGAACCACATACTCTTCTCATCAATGATCAAGTTCTCTATCACAACACCAACCAAAAACCCGACTCCGGCACCAACCAGCACGATTCTCCAATCCAAGTTGAAGAGACACTCTTCTTCATTATCCACTTTGAAATATGATGGTGGTGGTGGTGGAGCGTTCTCACCATTTGTGCATTTATTTGGCAATGGACTTCCACACAAACCATCATTCATCGCAAATGAACTGCTCCCGAACGTATCAAATTGCGTTGCACGTGGTATTGGTCCTGATAGACGATTGTGAGAAACATCGAAAACCGAAAGAAATGTGAGGTGGGCTAGTTGTTGAGGAATCTCTCCCACAAGATTGTTCCGAGAAAGATCCAGTGATTCGAGCACTGTCAAGTTGGCCAAGGAAGGAGGGATGCTACCATTGAGGAGGTTGTTTGAAAGGTTGAGCATGCGAAGTGATTTTAGATCTCCAATGAGTTCAGGAATGAACCCTTCAAACTCATTGTTGGAGAGGTCAACTACCATGAGGACATTTGGAATCTTCGCATATTCCCTTTCCGTGCCCTTATTTATCAATTTCATTGCATAAGTAGTATATATGTTGAATGAAACATTAGGAAGCACTTTAAAAATATCCGAATATGCCAATGCATCTTGACCTACCATGACCTTCATGGCGTGGCAACTCTTCAACAAGTTGGAAGGAAATTCGCCATTGAAGCCATTGTTGGAAATGTCCAGGATGTGTAAATGGGTGAAGTTGAGCTTGCTTAGACTAGATTCTATGGGACCATGAAAATTATTGGACCGCAAGCCAATTACTTTTAGGTAGGCCAGTTCCGATAGCCAAAATGGGAATGTATCATTAATTTGGTTGTCACCAAGATTCAAATACTCCAGCAAACTGCAATTTCCTAAAGATCTCGGAACAATCCCACTTAGTCGGTTTTCTCTAAGGTCTATCATCCTCAATGCACAACCATTTGGGTAAATGCGAGGAATCATGCCATGGAATTTATTTCTCGCGAGGTTCAATATAGTCAAAGGACCAATACTTCCCAAACAAGGAGGAAGTGTGCCATTCAGAGTATTGTTGGACATATCGAGTGTGGCAAGAGAGCTCACTTCACAAATGGATGTTGGAACTTCCCCAAATAGGAAATTGTTGGAGATGTTGTATAACATGACCGAGGGAGGTGGGATAGGGAGGGTTGTTTCTAGCAAGTTAGAACTAATGTCAAGATACACTAAGTTTGGCAAAAGAAGATCGGCCTGGTTTTTTTCGAAGCCAGTTAAAAGATTGTGAGAAAGATCTACATACCTAAGAGATTCTTTGCTATTGTTCCAAATCCATCTAGGAATGGTCCCTTGAATTCTGTTGTGTTGTAGGTATAACGCCTCCAATTCGGTTAAGTAGCCTATAAACTGTGGCAACTCAGTCAAGTTGCATGAATTCAAGTATAAGACAGCGAGCTTCAATGTGGTGGCATTGATGAATGACTTGGTGAAAGATATGTTGTTGTTGGACAAATATAAGGTTGTCAAGTTCTTGAGTGTGAATAGATCATTCACATCGAGAAAGCCATTGGAACTAAGCGACTCCAGATAAAGCTCTTTAAGATCCTTTAGATTCCGCAATGCGCCCAAAATATTACCATGCAAGTCGTTGCCAGAAAGGTCGAGATAAGTCAATGAAGATGGAAATCCATTGCTTAACCGATTTCCTTGAATTTTGTTGTATTGTAGGTGTAACTCCTTCAATTCGCTTAAGTAGCCTATAAACCATGGGAACTCAGTCAAGTTGCATGAAGTCAAGGCTAAGTAGGTGAGCTTCGATATAGTGGCATTGATGAATGACTTGGTGAAAGATATGTTGTTGTCGGACAAATGTAAGATTGTCAAGTTCTTGAGTGTGAATAGATCATTCACATTGAGAACGCCATTGAGATTAAGTGACTCCAGACCAAGCACTTCGAGATCCTTCAGATTCCGCAATGCGCCGAAAATATCACCGTGCAAGTCGTTGCCAGAAAGGTCGAGAAAAGTCAATTGCTTCAGGTTCTCAAATGAAGATGTAAATCCACCGCTTAACCGATTTTCTACCAAACATAAAGAAAAAAAAAAACAAGACAAAGGAGCGTTAGTTACCCCATTAATTTCAATTTCCTTTTTCTCTTTGGCTAAATAATCTCCTCGCCTAAAAATATTAGGTCCAAGACATCATGCACTAGCCCACTCAGACAAATAGGCATTGGAGGGGCCCACCGTCAAAAATTGGAAAGTCTCTCTCGCTCTCCTCCTCTTTGCACCGATCTTTCGAGCTCCACTACTGCTTGCTCCCTCCAAGACCATCGCCAAAACCCCTGCCGCAATGGCCATGGGAAAAACCAGAGATAGGAACTTCCTCCTCTGCCTCGAGGCCTACCTCGACAATACTCTCAAGATCTCCAGGTACGCCACAAAGATCATCCTATCCCCCCCTCCTTCCCAAAACCCTACCCCTCCATCACCGCCTCAGGAGCTTCGAGTCCAGCGTCGGCTTGAGCCGAAAGCCTTCCGGCTGGGCTAGTTCTCGAGGACGTGAACGCTTTCCGGGCCTCACACCTCGACTATGGGCAGGACCTGATCATCTCCCTCATCGCCTATGGCGGCGAGGGGGCATACTACATCGTCGAGTAGTTCGTCTGATTGGCAAAATTAGGCTTCATCGATGGCCACCACTCATGTGTTCGATCAGCGATTAGGCCGAGTTCTTTAGGTGCAATGGGAGCGTCAATCTGAAAATTAGGGATTTGAGGAGGTTGCGGGAGGATGAGATGCACGTCAATTTGACCATCAACATCACAACGTCCAGGGGGATTAATTGAGGAAGTTTTTTTTTTTTTTTCTTTCGGTCAAAAAATTGAGGAAGTTGAGGGAGAAGAAGTTGATGAAGAAGCTGTTCGTGGCTCAGGACTTGGCTAAAATTGCCGAGCTAGAAGGCCTTCCGACTCTGGCCCTTGCTAGAATCGAAGCTCTTGAGGCGGCAATGGTAGTTTTGCTCGTGGCTATCGTTACGGGGGTTTTGGTCGTGGTCGGGGTGGGAGCAAGCAGCGATGGAGCTTGAAAGATCGGGTTCCATGGAGTTGTAGATGGAGGAGGAAAGAGATCCGTCCGAACTGGTAAAGAGAGACTTATGATGGTGCATAGATGACATAACATCACAATTGCGCTTAATATAATCAAAAAGAAACTTTTACCTGAAATGTCCAAGACAGTGATTTTTGTCAGGTTGACCATCCACTCCAAAGAATCGCCGCTCAAGTTATTGTAAGAGAGATCTAGCTCTGATAGCTGGTTAAGATAAGCAAAGGAAACAGGGATTTGACCTTGCAAGTTATTTCTGTCAAGGTCTAGTTCAATGAGATGAGAAAGATTACCCATTGAAGAGGGAAGCGATCCAGAAAAATAGCAACTCTGGGCTTTTAACTCATTCAAGAGACTAAGATTTCCTATTGAAGTGGGTATTTCTCCCGATAAGTTGGTCAACGAAAGGTGTAAGGATTTTAATGGAGATCCCCAGTGGGGTTTGGGAAAAAACCCAGAAAGGTTGGAATTGTGAGCAATGGAAAGGACTTCCAAGTTTGGCAGCTGAAAAATGCTGATTGGAATGTTTCCACTCAATCCACAAGATGCTAGCTTCAACGATGTGAAGGAAGAGAAATTCGCTAGCATAGGTGGGAAAGGTGATGACAAGCTTACCAAAGACAAATCAAGTTCTTTTAGCCTGGTCAAGTTATGAATGAAGCCGCCCATGTTGGGCATACGAAGTGTCTCATCCCAATAAGTTGATAAATCGAGAGAAACTAACTTGGAGAGTTGTGAGATATCACGAGGAATTTCACCGGAAAATTCGGAGTGGGAGAGATTGAGGTATTGTAACTTTGAAAGATTGCTGAAGCCGTACGGAATTGAGTAGAAGTTGAAGCTGTTGAAAGCAAGATTGAGTGACTCCACGTGAACGAGTCGAAAGAGAGTGGTGTTGGGACTCATGGTGCCTGAGAGACAACTGCTACTGAGGTTAAGGGCGATCACTCGACCGGTGACTTCATCACATTCAACGCCGTCCCATGAACAACAATCTCCACTTCCATCCAATGACCAAGAATGGACTTTTGGATAAACGCATCGCAGATTTGTCGTGTCGGTTCTGAAACTTCTCTTGAATTCCATCAAGGCAGAGCTCTCGTCCGCATGACAAAGTACCTCAGCAAACCTAGTACGAAAGAGAGAAAGCAAGAATATCCAAGTAAGCAGCAGATATAATGATAAGGCTGCCATATTTTCTACTTTTGTTTCTGTTCTTTTGGTTACTGAAGTGAGTTTTCGAGGGAGAGTGCGACATAGAAGGTTTTTATAGGCAGCAGCAATTGGTTTTGGCAATTATCTTGCTACTTGGCCATCCATGGTGCTTGACCTCATAACTTTAAATGATTTTACGTATGCCTTCTGTATGGGTTTGAAAACCGCAGGATCTTAGACGTATAAATATTTCTTTTATTATATAGGGCACAAGCGCAGTGGCTTGGCATTCTCCTTTTATCCATATTTCTCTGTGATACTTTTAATATAGAATCCATCCGTTTCATTTGGTGACATATTGGAAATTGGCAACAAGCTCCCATGTAAATTGTTCATGTCGTTTGACTTGACTCATAGCTTCATGGCTAAATTTCAGGTACTGTTGTTCATAGTTGTTTGTTCAACAACATGGATTGCTTGTTCAGACCTCCATCAATAAGCCATTTATAGGTGGGCTCATGTGTCTCTCTAATTTTAAACTTACCTATACATCTGTTTTAAGTATGAAATGAGAAACACCCAATTTAACATAAAAGTATCGAAAAAAATATCAACACAATCAGAACATAAAAAGATGAAAGATCAAATTATATTATTGACATAGATGGATGTGCACTCAGAATAATCAAATAAAGACTTTGAAATAAGTGGGTACTGCACCTTTATTAGATAAAAGCAGGGCATAGAAGAAGAAAAAAAGTCGTATGTGAGCATGTGCACGAATGAACAGAAACAGAGAGAGTTATGTGCGTGTGCATGTATGTGAACAAAATATATATGAGCCATGATTAAATTTCTTAACAACCTAATGTTTTTTTGCTATCTATAATCCATATTGTTTTTGAATTAACTTTTCTGCAAAAGGGTTGGCTTAGTTTTATTTTTATGCTGCATTAGTGTTATCTTTGTTCATCTTTTCATTTCGTAAACCTTTCTATTGATTCAAATTTATAGAAAGAGCAGATACGGCTCTATAAGGGGGCAACATGAAGACATTGATTTTATGGAAAAATCTTAAGTCGTACACCTTATTCAAGACTGCAAAACTAAACTGAGGGCTACGAAGAGGGTAAACACTTGCTATTCTTCAAGCTTTCATTAGCCATTCTTAAGAGACATTAGACAGCGGAAGAAATCACAGTAAAAACAGTACATTAAGTTCTTCTTTGACCGGACAAAACTCAAAAGCAAGCGTCCACATAGTTTCCGAGGGTGAAATAATTTCTCTTATTTTGAGGTAACTTCTATCAAAAACAGTACATTAAGTTCTTCTTTGGCAATGGAATTATCTTTGCTACTTGGCCATTCATATTGTTTGACCCCAATACTTTAAACTGATTTTAGGTATGCCTTCTGTATGGGTCTGAAGATTGCAGGATGTTAGGCGCATGAACATTTCTTTCATTATATAGGGCCCGAGAGCAGCAGGGGCTTGGCATTCTCTTTTTTATCTATATTTCATAGTTTATTAAAAGTATTAATTCTTTTCTTTCAGCGACGTATTGGAAATTGGCGACAAGCTTCAATGTAATTGTTCATGTCCTTTGATTTGACTCATAACTTCAAGGGTAAATTTCAAGTACATAAGTTGTTCATAGTTGTTTGTGCATCATATGGATAGCCTGTGCGTACCTCCATCTATAAGCCCATTTGTGGACTCATGTCTCTCTAACTTTTATCTTTGCTTGGATGGACGTTCACCGATAAACTCACTTGTACATCTGTCCTCTCCCTACACTTACCACAAAAAAAAAAAAAAAAAAAAAAAAAAAAAAAAAAAAAAAAAACGATTTTATTTTGGGATTCATCAAGTTTAACACTGATTTTCTCAGTCATGGTTTCATTTTTAATTTTTAAGTAGTGATGTTTCTCTCTTAATTATATCATGTGTGTTTACACGTTCTAACACAATTTGTGTAAATGCTAGGTAATAAATGTAAATCCATTTAGAATTTTTATAATTTTGCATAATATAACAATAACTTGACTGAAAAATATCGATAAATATTATCTCAATCATTAATTAAGTAAATTTTGCTGTAGAATTTTACTGTAGGGCTTATGTGATCCACGATGGGGATGACTTTGATCTACTGATGCAAAGGCCAGACGATACTTTCTCGGAAATGACAGGGAGACTCCAGAGTCCAAGCATAGATTAGGCATCATTTGTCAAAAAAGCTATAATTGAAAATTCACATGGAAACTGAAATTTTTGTTGTGCCGTGCTCACCATTCATTGCCAGTATTATTGGTACGGTCCCCTTCCCATTTCCTTTTCACATAGAAAAGAAAAGAAAAAGACAAACTTGACAAACCTCAAGAAAGAATTGTCTTCCTTACGACAAACCAATTGTACCAACCTAACCACTGGCATTGATATTACACTTCCCCATCAAGTGTTGAGCTGCCTAAAGACACAGGTTCTTTTCTAGGTTCCTTGAACCTTCAGTCAACGAAATCAATTTTATGTCCCATCCTTTAGTGATCAAGAAGGTCTTAAAGGAGGATTCTAGCCTTCTGGCATTTACCCAAGTCAAGAAGAATTTTGGAACATTAGTTGATGGATCTCCAGGGGAATTTGGCCACCTGAGAAGAGTAGAGTACTTAGACCTGTCCTTCAATAATCCAAGGGGGTCATTCCTAGATGAATGAAGAACATTAGCGAAACAAATTTGTGCCACCGCCATTGAACCTTCAATTATTCATTGTGTCTCCAAATAAGCAAAGCTGAAAAAATTACCCAGTGATGTATTAGGAAATGAACCTGAGAAATGACATCTACCGATTAATAACTTATTTAGGAAACCAAGGTTTCCCCAAAGATAATAGTTCTAGGAGATTACCCCAATGTATTTTTGGAATAAACCAAAAAGGAAAACACAAGAGACTAGTATGCGACCTCATGTCCCAAAGAGAATAATTTTTTCAGGAAATTACACCAATTGCAATCAATTCACGTTGACACAACCGTCGGATAAGGTCGGAGGATGACTTAAAATAAGAAGCTTTTCTTTATCTCAACGCGTTGTACATGGAGGCAAACAATTTAACTGTGGCATTTCCATAAAGGAAAACATTTACATTATTTTCCATGGTGGTTTGTTTGTGGAGGTTAATTTTTTTTCCACGTCATACTCTAAAATGATTTGATTACCGCATTAGATCGAGCTTATCAGAACTGGTGCCAAAGATCAAACTCAATTAAAAAAAAATTGCAAGTTTAAGGAATTGATTAATTGTATTAAAAGTTCAAGAACTCGATTGAAAAAAAAGTGTAAATTAAGGGAGGAAAAGTAAAACTTTACCGCTCGCACATGGTGGACCAAAACAACGGTGCGCTGCTCATTCTGGAAGTCCAAGCAAGTTTTCTAGTCAAAAGTTGTTTATTTTTTATTTTTTTTATCCATCTCCTTTTACCCCTTGTACGACGGGAGAAGAAAAATCTTCCTAGACAAAACTTTCTTTTGATTTTTTAAAGTGCCTTTTGAACAAGGCGGAGGAAACGCGTTTTGGTATTTGATGTAGTTTCGCCTGTGGATTAAATAATTACACTCAAACTTAATATTCTTTAAGGACTCATATTTTGGCATTGACTTGTGTGCCCGAACATTGGCATGGTTGATTAGAAAAATTATGAAATTTAAGGACTTGATTAGATAAATTCTAAGAACACGGACTTGACAGTAAAAGAAAAAAAATATTATGTTTGAACTTATCAAAATTTGTGTCTTTTGAAGGTTGAAAATAAGGACGCGCATTTTGGCACTTCATAGAAGCTTGGTGTGGACTGAATTATTATACTCAACCTATATATTCATTTGAGGAAACTCTTTTTGACACTAGTCCACAAAAACAAGTTTGTCTTTCCCACTTCATACTCTAAAACGGTCCGACAAACACGTCAATTCAAATTTATTAGAATCAGTTCTAGGGGCTAGATTTGATTAGATAAATTGAAAGTTGAAAAGACCTTAACCAAAGAAAGCACAAAAATTAAGGGTCAAATTTTCCCTTCAAGAGATAGTGGACGGACTGCTCATCTTGGAATTCCAGGCAAGTTTTTTAAATCCACTTTTTTTTTTCCTTTCTTTTTTTCCCCTGGTACAACGTGGATCGGACGCTTCCTAGCCAAACTTTCACTAGGACGGGCTAGCCTATAACTTTACAATTTCATTAATTTGTGTTCTAAGACATGCCCTTTATTAAGCATGGAGAAGCCCGTGACATGCTCTTTATGGATCAATAGGTCACGGAGGATCACCCTTACTTGATAAGCAATGCATTTATCAAACTCAAAAATGAATCGGAAAGAGCAGATTTTATTCCGCTCCGCTCTATACTGAAAATCAACGTGCAATAGCATAACAATTTTTTTCAAAGAAATCATCAAACCTTTCATAACACCAACTTAGCATGTCGTGTTTGGACTTTCCATTTCATGCGCATAACAGATTATTCTATATCTTTGTGACATGTTGAGTCATATAGACTTTTTTTTTCTCATAATTGATAATTTGGTAAAAATGTGTTTCGACATCACAAAATTCTAAAAATTCAGTGATTTGAAATGAAGTTAAAATTTTGTATATGTAGGTTTTTTTTAAAATTCACTGTTCAATATTAAATAATTGTTATATTTAAAAAACGCAAAGGTCATTTCTAAATTCTTATAAATCATTGACTTTTCCTTAGTAATTCCTACTTCTAATTACAAGTTTGTGAATCATTTTCAATCTATCACTAATGTCATTTATTGGTACCAACTTAGTAAATTACAAACGTATCTCTCCTCGTTTGCCATATCTATTTGTTGTTCTTATTAAATGAACTGGCAAAAATATAATCCTTTTCCTCATCGTTCTAATAGCCAACCTTGCCCAGCACTTCGCAAGGTGGCACGAGGATGGAGGTGGAGAATAACATAATTACATTAAACAAAACAAATCAAGTTACATCTGGAACATAGGAATATTGTTCCATTCCAAGTGGGGCCAAAGCCCAGTTGCCCCCCTTCCAAAATGGAAGGGGGGTGGAGGGTTCAAATCCCTACCTTTTCAAGAAATGTTGGGGTGAGGATGATTTAGTTTTAAGTGTGGGTTTCGACTCCCACGTTGTGCAAGGAGGCGAGACAAAAGTTTGAGAGTGAGAGTTAGCATAGGAGTAGAGTAGGACTCGAAAAAAAAAAAAAAGTGGGGCCAAAGCCTAAGTGACCGCCCAACTAGGCTCGTGACAACACTTGTGCCTATTAAGTAGTAAAAGCCCATTTGAAGAGGACTAAGACGATTTGAACAAGTAGTTAGTCTTTCAATTTGGTCTTAGTCCAAGTCATTTATTCTTACAAAGCAAAATGAATGAACTAGTGGTACTCCCTTTTTCCACGACAATGAAGTCCATCTTAAATAGGTGAATTGCAAACGTGAGAAATTCTCATGTATGGACAAATTGAGTCAAATAACAAGGTGGATGACCCTAAAATGGAATTATGTATTCCAATTGTTATTCTTCAACCATCGAGTTAAACTCTTGGGTCATGCCTCGATACTTGGTATTAGTTTATGCTATGCGTAAATTATGTGATTCAACTTCTTTAGTTGCATCAAATCCTCCCCCTTAACAAAGGCTAAGAAAATAAGAGGTGTATCACCAACTGTCAACGATAACATAAGCAATTAGAGCAATACTCATAGAATTATGACAGAGAATTTGAGGCACTTGTCATGCCTATGATCAAAATCCTTGCCGTGTAGGTGAAGTTGATGTTTCATCAACTTCGCGTTCAACATAAGTCAGCAACCGCATCTTGACTCAAAAGTCGTCTTCCAAGTCTTCCTCTAGTTGAGAATTTGGGGCGGCCGCATCAATTTGCACGTCACACACATCTTCTCCATGTAATCTTGTACAAAATTGCCAGTACCCTACTTGTTTATGTATATCTATGGGTTAAAAAGAAAAGTTAAAAAAAAGTATAAATAAAAATAAATTAAAGTATAGCGATTCTTTTGTACCACACCTCCTAATGTAAGTTTCGGCTTTGCAACTTGACTTTTGAGTTCTACCAACAAAACCCATAATGATCACTCCTACGTAACTTTCCTTTTTTGTAATTTAGCAGTGAAGTGGTATCCAGAGGCGCTTTCGTGCACTTCAATTAGTTCATTTTGTTGGGAGATCTTATGGGTGCATTACATCATATAGACTCGGTGGAATTGGGATTTTATTTCCAGAGTGCTCCCTATAAGGTTTAAGTCCAAGTCTACAAGGAAAGTAGAAAATTTATGGCCAGCTAAACCAACAAAATAGAGATAAGACAAAGATCAAATACGTATTGTATTCAATAATTTTATGGATCGTGCGTGATTAGTACAATCATATGTTAAAACATTAACTTTTTGAAGAGAAAAAAAAAACTATAGAATGACCCTTGTTTGTCAATTCAAAGTGGCAAAAGTCTTTTTGTGGGTCTTTCAATTTTGGCTTATATGTGGAAAAATAAATTAGATGCCATTTTAATGGACCAATTATGCAATCATGATTGCACCTGAACCATCAATCACGGCATGAGAACGTTAGGCTATTCTTGTATTATCTAAACGTGGTTTGGACAACATTGTGTGAACACAAATGATTTAGTTTCACCATTCCGTCATATCAACAGATCAAGTATTACTTCTAGAATAATGATTTCAATATCAATCCACATCTCAAGACTTTGGCCGTGCAAAGCACGGGTCTATAGACAAAATTTAGTGCCAATGTCTTTTCAGATGTGTCTAGTGCATGAATCGCCCAAGCAGAATGAAATTTCGACGCTCGAATTGCTTATTGTTGCCTACAAAAGCTTCTCCACTGAAAAAGAAATCTACCAAAAAGCAGTAAGAACAAAACAAAAATATGACCCCCTCATTATTTTCCCCGTTTTGTACTATGATCGTTTTCCTCCCTGCATTTCCTACTTCTGTCGCTAATTATCTTGTATGGCATTGACTCCTCATTATAGGGCCGATTACTCATCAAATATAAAATATATTAGATTTTTTTTTTTGTAAATACAATTAATTTATCCGCCCATAATTTGACATACGAGTAAATCAACTAAACAAATATCTCGGGAAAAGCTAAAGTACAACAATCTCAACTCTCAAATGCTTTCTACGGCAGTCCATCACCATATATTTACGAGTATATGTGACTGTTGTTTCACATGCTCATAAACGCCAAACACCCTTTATCTTCCAAGTCGTTCCTTGACTTAGTTTTAGCCACATCATAATAAATAAAATCGATAAATTCCAGTTTTTTTTTTTTTTTTTTTCATTTGGGCACCCCCGCCGACAGATGTAAAGGGACAATTGCCAGTTTCCCATTACGAGACCGGGCCTGGGATTCGATTAGGCGGCCCAATCGCGGGCTGAAGGCCCATTACCTAGCGGGCCCATTTCTCTCCGGATTCCAGCCCCTCCCCTCGCCCAAGAAAGCACGTCGACCTTCGTCTTGGCGTCGCTTGCTCATCGTGCTCGTGGCTCGTGCTGACGTGTATTTTCTAGTAAAAAGGGAAAAATGCGGGTCGAGTTTCCAGCAGAATTCCAACCTGTCTGGAAGGTCACCTGAGCTGAGCGCACACCTTCTCTTCCGCTCCTTCAATTCCCCCCACCTTCTCTTCTTCTGTTCGATCTTATCCGTCTCTCTCGGCGATGGCAGCTTCCAGCTCCGGCGGTTCAATCCTGGTGTCTGGTTCTCCGAATCTGTCTCCTCTCCCGTCCGTGTCATTTCTCACCTCTTGAATTTCTCTTGCTTTGGGATTTGCAGAGGCCGTTCAGCTCTGGTCCGGGTCACTTTTCATTGATGTTGTATAGTGTAATATACTAAATTAATGACACTACAAATGCTATAATTTTCGTACTGTGCTTCCTTGGGTGTCATAAATTTCTTTTTTTTCAATCACTTGAGTGTCATAATTTTAGTATGGCACTTACTTGTGTGCCGTTACTTTTTTTCTAATCACTTGAGTACCATATAACTTTTTAATCGGTCACTTAAGTATCATATTTTTTTTAAAACGTTCACCAAGTGTCATGCCATGTCGGATTTTCGATAATTGGGTAAACGTTTTTTAAAAATTTTGGCAAGTTATTGATTGAAAGTTATGGCAATCAAAGTGAATGTTTTTTTAGAAATAATGACAATTAAGTGGATGAAAATAAAAAGTTAGGGCACTTAAGTGAAAATAGTACAAAAATTATAACACTTGTAATGTTTTTATTTTCTAAGTTTGTGAGTTTAGATTCAATCTATCTCACTCGTGTCATTAAATAATACTTCAATTTCAAAAAACAAAATTTGAAAGCAAAGTTCTATTATGAAATCTTATAGATCATTGCCTATTTCCTTAGTAATTCCTACTTCTAAATATATTTCGTGAGTTCAGATTCAATCTATCTGACTCATGTCATTAATCGGTATGAATAGTACCCTTTTGTCTCTCCTCTTTTTACTTATTTTTTCGCCATTCTTATTAGAAAAATCTAAAAACTGTTCTCTCCCCTCTTTAAGTTCGAAGTAATCGTACTCTCTTGCTTGAGTCAAGCTTCAAGTCATTAGTGCATAGACCAATAAAGAAACTTTGAAAGTGTGAAAATAAATGCAAACATAAATAATGGGTTGAGTCCATAGATACTTCTCAAGTTAGGGCTAAAAAAGTATCCACTCAGTCACATAAAGTTTTTTTGTATTTTGTTGACACTTGAACTTTAACTACCCTATTCAAATCTTTGCCGCATTGAAAATAAGATGTTGACCCCAATTCCAAAATAAAATTACTACTTGCATAATTCACATTTACATTTTATTTATGTCATGAACCATATCCGAGCCACATGACTGTTAGATGAGGTTATCATGAATGGTTGCAACACCTTAATGAAGTGTTATAGCCGGCCATGTAAAAAAAAAAATAGAAAACATTACTCTTACGGATTGTCCATAGCCAAATCAATTTAACACCAACATCCAAGTCTTAAACAATAAGAACAAATGAAGACAAACTGCAATAAATTAGTGGGGCAACTTACTAGTTTTCTTGTTTGATGTAACATCAAAGTCCCACAAAATTCAATTTTGATCAGCTCGCAATAAAACCGCTTTTATGAATCAATGCTTGCACAACTAACCTTGAGAAGTCAATACTTGTCATTAACTATTCCCTTGATCAATGAAACATTTTCAATACGAGTCCATTAATGCTTTGACTTACTTGAATAGATATCTCCATTGGCCACCAGTGCAATTGCCAGTCATGACTTTTAACAAAAGAACAGACAACACTGATGGGTCTCAGCCTCCAATTCCCAAAATCCAGTTTTAATTAGCAAAATCCATCAGCAAATAATTAGAAAGAATCGTTTTTCTTCAAATTACTAATATGTCTTTGATGTTGATCTACCCATATATCTTTGGGAGATTTTTATTTGAAAATTGTTAAAAGAGTACCCTTGAGGCACTTGTCAATAGTCATTAATTGTGCTTTGGTAATATTAACATTACAATATGTACGTAATGGATGTGGTCAAAATGCACACCCGAAGCATAGCTAAATTATATTGTAGTCTTTGACACTATCAAAGTGATAAGCCACACTAAAAAATTTCCACAAATTCCATTTCCAACACCAGTCTATCTACATGGGGAGAGACGTCAAGGGAAAAAAATAATTCGAACTCACGGGAAAAAAAAAAAAAGAATGTCAAAATACAGATGGAACTCTCAAAAACCAAGGTCGTAAGAGACTGCGCTAAATACTCATTAAAAACATGCTTTTAACCAAAAAATGAACCGGCCTCACTACTTCTTATCTCCCTTCTCGGCCTCAGCGGCCTTTTTCATCCTCGCGGCCACGTGACGTTTGTTCATGCACTCCTTACAATGGACAGGTAAGTTCCTTGGACTTGAGTTGCATTGGCAAGCTCTTCTGGAGGAGAATCACCAGCCTGCATGGAGAAGGAAGATGAGATGCTTTCAACAAGAACAAGGATCGCACAATATTGATATGAATTTTGTAAGTAGTCAATTTACCTTGAATTTCCGTGCCCGTCTTGGGAAGACAACTAGTTTCGCCCTGTGTGTCTTCAGCCTCTGCGCATTAGCATGTAGACCTTCCAGTGACTGATTCTTGCGGCGATGATCAACTGCAATTCCAATTGTTGGAGCTAATTTCTTCGGGATACCTGCTGCCTGAGACGTGCAAAATACAAGTTGAACACGAGGCTTGCACCGGATGCTGAAAACTGTAAAAGGATATCCTTGAAGGAAAGAGCAATTAGGGAAGGCGTTTTCGTTGTCATAAAAATACTAGCTATAGTAATTCCAAACCTTTGTGAAAAAAGCATGTTTAGTAAAAATGAAAACATGCCAACTTAACAGACAGTGTCACGCCCCGATCCTTGGGCACGCACACATCCTTCTCAATTGGTCGATTTTATAATACGATATCCCAGCACTATGTATCACCAACCCTTTCTTTTATTAAGCACATGCGGAAGCAGTTAAAATCCCCAGACAATAAATCGATGGGATAGAAAAGCAGGACCATATTTTTCATATTGAAACTTATAACCAAACTTTTATACAAAACACAAACCAAAGGACTTCACAACTTTTTACTCTAAACTCTATTCACATCAAAATGGAGTTCACAAAAGAAGATGGAATCTCAATCCATCCGGGTCGTACTCAAGACCCCTATCGGGATTATCTTCTTCTTCCAAAAATCCTTCTCCTCAGGTTTCACTTCCGAGTTCTCCTTCTCAGACTCCTCCTCCTCAGCTCCTCATCGGGGTCCTGAAATGTTTTCTCCAAACTGGGATGAGACTACGTCTCAGCGAGTTCTACCCCATTAAGACTCAATTAGGGAACCAATACACTACTCGGTTGCCTACGCACAGCACGAGTCGAAGGGCTTACTTTGGCCTTAGTCTCAACCTGCAATTTAAGGTTATATACAGACACTTCATAAATCACAACGAATAATAAATCAAATTACATCAATCGGATCAAATCATTGATCAATCGAACTAGTCGATTACATATCAATTAGACCATTCTTAGGTCACTCGTTCGACACTATATAACATCCCATAGTGAAATCGGTCACAGAGCCACATCAATGCTCTCGGGCAGCACTTCCACCAAGGTGACGTAAATAACAGATGGTCTACGTGCGTTCTTTAAGGCGCCGTTTTCGCACAGTGATATTCCTCATCACCGAACCACACCCGTCATAGATCACAGACAGTCTACGTGCGTTCTTTAAGGCGCCGTTTTCGCACAATGATATCTTTAATCACCGAACCACGCCTGTCTATACTTTATACTTGATCGATCTCAGCCAATAGAATTCCCAGTTAGTTCTCACCACTCTCTCCACTTACAGCTCAACAAGGCATTCAAAATGCTAAATAGCCATACTCGGCCAACTACCAATCAATAATTCAATATCAATAAATTTAAGGTAAATCCCTAAAATATCACAATTTATTTAATTCCATGTAACGTAGAGCTCAAATAAATAAACGAACTACGCCACGACAATCATCACGAGATTTCGGTCGTCGGCTAACCCAGCCTTAATTTTCGAAAAATAAATAATTAATAATTAATTACAATAAATCCAATTGAGCTCAAATTGGAGCTCAATTAAATAAAGGGATAAGTGTTCCAGAAGTCCTACAACTTGTCACGAAAATGCATTTCAGTCCTAAAACTTGTGAAATTGTTTCAAACGAGTCCCAAGATCGACGCCGTTAGCTTTTTCCGTTAAATATGCTGACGTGGCATTTTAAATAAATTTTTTTATTTTCCACGTGAAATTTTTAATTATTTTTAATTATTTAAAAAAATAGATTTAAAAACTAAAAAAATCAAATTTATTCATTTTATCTTATTTTTACCAAAAACTTTTAAAAAAAAGTTACAATATTTATTATAAAAAAAAAAAAAAGTGGCTCCTCCCCGCTACCGCCACCGCCGCCGCCCATCGCCGAGGGGCCGGGCGACGGTCGCCGGCCCTAGGCGGGGGTGGCCGGGCCTCGTCGGCCCCGGGCGAGGGCCGGCGACCGCCGGCCCTCGCTCGGTACCTAGATCCGGGCCTGCCGGCCCTCGTGAGGGGCTGGTGGCCGTCGCCCCCCGGGTGAGTCATCGCCGACCCTCACGAGGGGGAGGGGGTGGTGACCGTCACTTGCTCGGGCGAGGCCTCATCGGCCCTCGCTCGGGGCCGGCGAGGCTCGCCCGGATCTAGCGATCCTCGCCGGCCCCGACCGAGGGCCGACGAACCTCGCCCGGGGCCGGCGACGGTTGCCGGCCCTCGCCCGGGGCCGGCGAGGCCGGCCACCCCCGCCCAAGGCCGGCGACCATCGCCCGGCCACTCCGGTGACGGGCGGCGGCGGGGAAAAGAGCCGTGCTTTTTTTTTAATAATTTTAAAAATAATTTTTTAAAATTTTCTTTTTAGTTTTTGTTGAAAATAGGATAAGAATAAATTTAATTTATTAATTTTTAAATCTATTTTTTAAAATGGATAAAAATTAATTAAAAAATACACCTGGAAAATAAAAATTATTTAAAATGCCACGTCAGCATTTTTAACGGAAAAGACTAACGGCATCAATCTTAGGACTCGTTTAAAACAATTTGACAAGTTTTAGAACTTAAATGCACTTTTGCAAGTTTTAGGACCGAAATGCATTTTCCCGACAAGTTGTAGGACTTCTTGAACACTTATCCCTTAAATAAATGGACTTCACCACAATTATCAGCATAAAATTCTAGTCATCGGCCATCCTAGTTGAATTTCCGAAAATAAATAATTAAATAATTAATTTCGAAAATTAAATAATTAATATTAAAAATTCAATTTAGCTCAAAATAAAGCCCAATTAAATAAACAGGCTTCACCACGATCATCAGCATAATATTCCGGTCATGAGTCATCCAAGTTGAATTTTCGGAAAATAAATAAATAATTAATTAATTCCGAAAAAAAAAAAAATATTTAAATGCCAAAAATTCCACTTAGGCCCGAAAAGCCTAATTGAAGCGCAATTAGGGTCGGGAAAAATCCCGGGCTACCCTCGGTAAATAGTAGACCATGTCTACTTGCTAAATGCACGCTCAATTTATCTAATTCGCTTCACAATTGATTAATAAACATTAATATATACTAATCTAACCACCTAAACCTAATTAATTAAAACTAAACACCCTTAAGTGTAATTAGCCCACTAAGAAAGGATTAGTGAGATTACTCACCGGAATCGCGCGCAAAACGTATCAATTCGACGGGGACGACACGAGGAACGATTCCTCCCAAAGCACGGCTCGGGTTCGGGGCCCGGAAACGGCCCAAAACCAACCACGAACCGGCTGGAAACCCACTCGCGAGTTTGCTGGTTCGGCTGCAAAACAGAGAGAAAGAGAGAGGATTGGGACCGTCACCGCCCGGGCGAGGCCTCGTCGGCCCTCGCTCGGGGCCGGCGAGGCTCGCCCGGATCTAGCGATCCTCGCCGGCCCCGACCGAGGGCCGACGAACCTCGCCCGGGGCGGCGACGGTCGCTAGCCCTCGCCCGGGGCCAGCGAGGCCCGGCCACCCCCGCCCGGGCGGCGACCATCGCCCGGCCACTCCGGTGACGGGCGGCGGCGGGGAAAAGAGCCGTGCTAATTTTTTTTTTTAATAATTTTAAAAATAAATTTTTTAAATTTTCTTTTTAGTTTTTGTTGAAAATAGGATAAGAATAAATTTAATTTTTTAATTTTTAAATCTATGTTTTTTAAATGGATAAAAATTAATTAAAAAATACACCTGGAAAATAAAAATTATTTAAAATGCCACGTCAGTATTTTTAACGGAAAAGACTAACGGCATCGATCTTAAGACTCGTTTAAAACAATTTGACAAGTTTTAGGACTTAAATGCACTTTTTGCAAGTTTTAGGATTGAAATGCATTTTCGTGACAAGTTGTAGGACTTCTTGAACACTTATCCCTTAAATAAATGGACTTCACCACAATTATCAGCATAAAATTCTAGTCATCGGCCATCCTAGTTGAATTTCCGAAAAAATAAATAATTAAATAATTAATTTCGAAAATTAAATAATTAATATTAAAAATTCAATTTAGCTCAAAATAAAGCCCAATTAAATAAACGGGCTTCACCACGATCATCAGCATAATATTCCGGTCATGAGTCATCCAAGTTGAATTTTCGGAAAATAAATAAATAATTAATTAATTCCGAAAAAAAAAAAAAAATATTTAAATGCCAAAAATTCCACTTAGGCCCGAAAAGCCTAATTGAAGCGCAATTAGGGTCGGGAAAATCCCGGGCTACCCTCAGTAAATAGTAGACCATGTCTACTTGCTAAATGCACGCTCAATTTATCTAATTCGCTTCACAATTGATTAATAAACATTAATATATACTAATCTAACCACCTAAACCTAATTAATTAAAACTAAACAACCTTAAGTGTAATTAGCCCATTAAGAAAGGATTAGTGAGATTACTCACCGGAATCGCGCGCAAAACGTATCAATCCGACGGGGACGACACGAGGAACGATTCCTCCCAAAGCACAGCTCTAGTTTGTTGCCTGGAAACGGCCCAAAACCAACCACGAACCGGCTGGAAACCCACTTGCGAGTTTGCTGGTTCAGCTGCAAAACAAAGAGAAAGAGAGAGGGTTGGGACCGTCACCTGCCCTGGGCGAGGCCTCGTCGGCCTTCGCTCGGGGCCGGCGAGGCTCGCCCAGATCTAGCGATCCTCGCCGGCCCTGACCGAGGGCCGACGAACCTCGCCTAGGGCCAGCGATGGTCGCTAGCCCTCGCTTGGGGCCGGCGAGGCCCGGCCACCCCCGCCCGGGGTCGGCGACCATCGCCCGGCCACTCCGGTGACGGGCGGCGGCGGGGGAAAAGAGCCGTGCTAATTTTTTTTTAATAATTTTAAATATAAATTTTTTAAATTTTCTTTTTAGTTTTTGTTGAAAATAGGATAAGAATAAATTTAATTTTTTAATTTTTAAATCTATGTTTTTTAAATGGATAAAAATTAATTAAAAAATACACCTGGAAAATAAAAAAATTATTTAAAATGCCACGTCAGCATTTTTAACGGAAAAGACTAACGGCATCGATCTTAAGACTCGTTTAAAACAATTTGACAAGTTTTAGGACTTAAATGCACTTTTTGCAAGTTTTATGATTGAAATGCATTTTCGTGACAAGTTGTAGGACTTCTTGAACACTTATCCCTTAAATAAATAGACTTCACCACAATTATCAGCATAAAATTCTAGTCATCGGCCATCCTAGTTGAATTTCCAAAAAATAAATAATTAAATAATTAATTTCGAAAATTAAATAATTAATATTAAAAATTCAATTTAGCTCAAAATAAAGCCCAATTAAATAAACGGGCTTCACCACGATCATCAGCATAATATTCCGGTCATGAGTCATCCAAGTTGAATTTTCGGAAAATAAATAATTAATTAATTAATTCCGAAAAAAAAATATTTAAATGCCAAAAATTCCACTTAGGCCCGAAAAGCCTAATTGAAGCCCAATTAGGGTCCTAAAAATCCCGGGCTACTTGCTAAATGCACGCTCAATTTATCTAATTCGCATCACAATTGATTAATAAACATTAATATATACTAATCTAACCACCTAAACCTAATTAATTAAAACTAAACAACCCTTAAGTGTAATTAGCCCATTAAGAAAGGATTAGTGAGATTACTCACCGGAATCGCGCGCAAAACATATCAATCCGACGGGGACGACACGAGGAACGATTCCTCCCAAAGCACTGCTCGGGTTTGTTGCCCGAAAATGGCCCAAAACCAACCACGAACCGGCTGGAAACCCACTTGCGGGTTTGCTGGTTCGGCTACAAAACAAAGAGAAAGAGAGAGGGTTGGGGGCGATAAGAGGTCGGGAGAGCGGGCGGAGCTCCGGTGAGGCTGGACGGTGGCCGGAGAGGGTCGGGCCATGGCCTGAGCTGGCCGAACAAGGCTAAGTAGAGGCGGAAGCCACGCGGGGGAGGGATGGCAGCGAGCGGCGGGCGCGCTGGCATGCGCACGACGGCGAGCAATAGATGCAGAGGCGCGGGCACGGGCGTGGGTGGCGAGACGGGCGGCAACGGCTTCGGCGAGCTGTTGCTGCTCGGCTTCTTCCGCTTCTGGTTCGCTGGTTGCACGAAGAAGAAAGAAAAGGAGGGATTCGGTCACGAGGGGGAGTGGGGGAGAAAAGAGAGGAGAGAGAAGAAGAGATAAGAGAGAGAGAGAAGAAGATAAGTTTGACTAGTCAAATGAGGAGAGAGGAGAAAAGTGAGTCAGTGGGGGGTGTGTCCGCTCGAAGAGGTGAAGAGGAGAGAGAAGAGAGAGAGAAAAAGAGAGAAAAGGGAAGAGAGAGGGAGAGAAAAGAAATAAAATAACATAACACCATTAGTCTTATTTTTTTCTTTTCTTTTCTCTTTCCCTTTCTATTTTCTTTTAGTCTTCGACTTTCCTCCGATAATTTCTTTCTTGAAATTTCGGACTCGTCAATAAATTGACGAACAATGAGACAAGGTCCTAAAAAAAAAAGAATTATGACACATTTAAAATTCGATTCCCGAAATCGAGCTCAACTTCATGGTTAAAAATTAATCAGACATGATTTTAGCCAAATCCAACTAATTAGGTAGCTTTTAGAGATTTTACTGCAGATACATCCCTTAACGGCTTCACCCAATAGGTTAGTTAACTCGTGAGTGATCAGCTCAGAGAAAAAGGACCATAAGCACGTCGACGAAATGCCCATTTCACTTTATCGAAACGGGGTCGAATTTCATGATGTCACAACTCTTCCCCTCTTATAAAAATTTCGTCCTCGAAATTTAAACCATTACACACTTTGATCAAAAAGGCGGGGGTACAATTGTCTCATCGACTCTTCAGTCTCCCAAGTCGCTCCTTCAGTGCCATGGTGTTGCCAGACCACTTTGACCAACGGAATAGTCTTTGTACACAGAAATTATTCGTTGCGATCGACAATCTGAACCGAGCTTTCCACGTATGACACACGGTCATCCACGTCCAATTCCTCGAAATTGAGCACGTGGGTCGGGTCAAGCTCATACTTCCTTAACATCGACACATGAAAGACGTCATGCACTTGCGCCAATCTTGGCGGCAACGCAAGATGATACCCTAGGTTTCCGATTCTTTCAAGAATTTCAAACGGACCTACATACCTCGGACTCAGATTGCCTTCCTTACCAAAGCACGAAGTTCCCCTCATTGGTGACACTTTCAAAAAAACGTGATCACCAACTTGGAATTCCAAATACCTTCGACGCTTATCTGCATAACTTTTCTGCCTGCTCTGCGCTGTCTTTAATCTCTCTCGATCACCGTCACGGCATCTACTGTTTGCTGAACCAACTCTAAGCCTGTTATCTTCATTTCTCCGACTTCATCCTAACATACTAGAGTTCTGCATGCTCTGCCATACAATGCTTCAAAAGGAGCCATCTTGATGCTCTGTTGGTAACTGTTGTTGTAGGCGAATTCCACCAGATGAAGCTGATCTTCCCAACTTCCTTTGAAGTCTATTACACACATTCTTAGCATGTCTTCAAGAGTCTGAATTGTCCTTTCAGACTGGCCATCCGTCTGAGGATGATATGTCGTACTGTACTGAAGTTTTGTACCTAAGGCACTCTGCAAACTCTTCCAAAAAGTAGCAGTAAACCTCAGGTCTCTATCGAATGTTATCGTAACCGGCACTCCATGCATCCAAACCACCTGACGCACATACAGGTCTGTGTGTCTATCCAGACTGAGGTCCTTTCGAACTGCAATGAAGTGAGCCGACTTTGTCAACCTGTCGACTATTACCCAAATTGAATCATTCCCCCTCTGACTCCTTGGTAGTCCAGTCATGAAATCCATTATGATATGCTCCCATTTCCACTATGGGATCGCAAGAGGTTGCAGAAGCCCTCCTGGCTTGCAATGCTGGGCTTTTACTTGCTGACAAGTCAAACACTTGGCCACATGCTTGGCAATGTCCGCCTTCATACCTGACCACCAGTAGTGTTGACGCAGATTCTAATACATCTTGGTACTTCCAGGATGAACGCTGTAACTACTACGATGTGCTTCAGATAAAATATCATCTCTAAGCTCTACATTGTCAAGTACAACCAAACGTCCACGGAACCTCAATACCCCATCATCAGAAACCTGAAAATCAGCTTTTCTTTTATCAGTATCCTCTTGAAGAATTTTCTGTACATCTGGATTTGTCGGTTGGAGTTGCTTGATTCTGACCTAGACATCCGGCTCAATTCTGAGGGTGGCCATAAAACTTGAAAGGTGGCCTACCTCAAAGTTGAATTCCGAATCCCTAGCTCTCTCGATTAAGTTCCACTCCTTAACCAAGATTTGCGCTATTGAAGACTTCCGACTCAAAGCATCGGCGACCTTATTCGCCTTTCTTGGGTGATATATAATGTCACAGTCGTAGTCTTTCAGTAATTATATCCATCGGCGCTGTCTCATGTTCAATTCTTTCTGAGAGAACAAATACTTGAGACTCTAATGGTTTGTGAAAATTTGAAACTTTTCTCTGCACAAGGAGTGCCTCCAAATCTTCAACGCAAATATGATGGCTGCGAGTTCCAAGTCATGCGTCAGATAATTCAATTCATGAGGTCTCAACTGCCGGGAAGTGTATGCAATAACTCTGCCATGTTGCATCAGCACGCAACCCAATCCTCTGAAAGACACATCACTGTAGATCTCAAATCCTCCAAGACCAGATGGAATCGTCAATACTGGTGCGGTAGTCAGTTTTTCCTTCAGCTCTTGAAAACTACGCTCGCACTTGTCTGTCCATATGAACTTCTCGTTTTTCTTTGTGAGCTTTGTTAGAGGTGATGCTAACACTGAGAAACCCTCTACAAACCGTCTGTAATAACCTGCTAATCCTAGAAAACTTCTTATTTCTGTCACTGATATCGGTCTTTGCCAATTGATCATGGCTTCTATCTTGCTCGGGTCGACGGAGATTCCTTCTCTAGAAATCAGATGACCTAAGAACGCAACACGAGTCAACCAAAACTCGCATTTGCTAAACTTAGCATACAGCTGATGAGTTCTTAAGGTCTGAAGTACTAATCTCAGATGATTCTCATGCTCTTCATCACTTCTCGAATAGACCAAGATGTCATCAATGAACACGATCACAAAATAATCTAGATATTCCTTGAACACTCTGTTCATCATATCCATAAAGGCAGCTGGAGCATTCGTCAACCCAAACAGCATCACTGTAAACTCGTAATGACCATACCGGGTATGAAATGCCGACTTAGGAATATCCTCCTTCCTAATTCTCAATTGATGATATCCTGTCCTTAAGTCGATCTTCGAGAATATTGACACTCCTTGTAGTTGATCAAATAAGTCATATATCCTTGGCAATGGATACTTGTGTTTGATCGTTACCTGATTGAGTTGCCGATAGTCGATGCACAAACGCAACGAACCATCCTTCTTCTTAACAAACAAAACTAGTGCTCCCCAAGGTGATGCACTAGGACGAATAAATCCCTTATCCAACAATTCTTGCATCTGCACCTTCAGTTCCTTCAACTCAGATAATGCCATTCGATAAGGTGCCTTTGAGATCGGTTCTGTCCCTGGTGCTAGCTCGATTACAAATTCAATCTCTCTTTCTGGCAGTAACCCTGGCAATTCTTTTGGAAAGACATCTAGAAACTCCTCTGCCACTGCAATATCTTCCATTTTCAACTCCTCAACTATCGTATCTACGACAGTTGCTAAGTACCCACGGCAACTCTTGTTTAACAAACGAGTTGCTTCCAGCGACAAGATTAAGGAAATCGAGGGTCCTCCTCGATTCCCAACAAACTCGAAGCTCTTACCCCCTAACGGGTCAAATTGAATCGCTTTACGATAACAGTCCATTTTAGCTCGTTGATTGGTGAGCCAGTCCATGCCAATTATCAAATCAAAATCATACATGGCTAGGACTAACAAGTCAATTTTCCCCACTCGCTCAGCAATCTCTAACTTGCACCCCGAACATCCCAAAGCAGCAATAACTTTATCTTTTAAGGGTGTAGATATGCAAATTGCCAACTCCAACAATACAGGACTCAACCCTAGCATCCTAACATATTGCTCAGCAATGAAGGAATGGGTTGCTCCCGAATCAAACAAAGCATAAGCAGGTTGGTCGTTGACCGAGACCGTACCTGTTATCACGTTAGGGGCAGCTTCCGCTTGACCTTGTGTGATTGTATAAATCGTGCCTTGAGCTGGAGGTATCTGTTGTCCTCCTTGCAGTGCATTCTGAGGAACATACCCTCCTATCTGTCTCATACTCTCAATTGCTCAAAACCTGTGTGGAATTAAGTCCCGTAGTAGTTTTCATGTGGTGATCACTTTACAGGAATTTGAAATAATGAGGAAACGATAAAGGGAATAAAAAGATTGATAGAGCTCGAGAGTGTTTGTTTTGTGGAAAATGATTAGTTTGAAAATTATTTTCTTAAAAAAGATCGCTTGTATTGCTAATAAAAATAAATAAACAAAAAATATTTTTATTATTCACGAAAATGTTTAGATTTAAATTGTTATAGGTAATGAAAATAGTTTTCATTGACTAATTATTTTAAGCAATACAAGTAATTATGTTTAAGAAAATATTTTTCCAAATCATTAATTTTTTGCCAGAAAAAAATGGAGCCTTAATTATAGTTAAATTTTGTGAGTGCTAACCATAGAATTAGATGAATCAACACGGAAGGAAAAAAAAAGGATGAATAGAAGGTCTAGAATAACGGAAGATACATAAAGGCCTACTAGAGAATGAAGCAAGATGAATATGTTGAAAGAAAAATTGAGCAAATAGAGTGGAAATTGGAGCTCGAATTCTCCTGCCAGGCTTGACCATTAATTCCGATCATGTTATATTCTTTTCACATCTTTGCACAGAAGAAAGAGGATCAAACTTGAGAGAGGAAAAAAAAAGTCAATAGATTAATTGCTGACAGCACTTACCAATAGGGTACATCAAGTTTTGACTTTAGGGTTCATATCTGTTGACCTTGATAATGGACGAGTTTATCAAGATTGAGGAATTTGTTATTAAGTAACATTTTTCTAGATGATCTTACTAACAGGAAAAGGGCTAGTGACCTGCATACAAGTTAACTTTTTCCTCACTTTATCTTAAGAGTCAAGATTCGAACCATGGATCTCTTCTACTTTAAAGAGGAAAATATATAGTTAGGATATATTCGATGTTTATAGATGGAATCCCAACATAGAGTAAAGTTGAAGCTTTTCCTTTGTTTTAAGGGTTCCTAGTTGAGTTGGGGAGATATTGTGTTTTGAATATAAACTTTGTAAAGCTAAACATTCTTAGGAACTGTGAGAATCAGTGATATCCAAAAGTAACGAAACTGAGCAATTCTGATTTATTGAAATCCTCATTTTGCAATTGATGATGAATATCGCACCTACATGAATGACACAATGCATGCAATGATAACAAGGTAGGTGAAGTACCAACATGCGCACATGATGTTTGGGAAGAAAATGTCAAGTTCCATGTAGAAATTTCAAAAAAGACAAAATTAGTAATAAGTGGATTCAAGAAACAGCTGTAGTGATGTCAATGGAGTTCGAGACTGAGACTGTTATGATATGTGGAATGATGACTGTAGACCACCTAATGAGAAGATACAGGTCTATGATGGGTTAACGAGGAAAAGATGAGTAAAAAGGAAAATATGGACATAGATTTTATGGAAAAATCTTAAGTTCGTTCATCTTATTCAAGACTACAATACTAAATTGAGGTCTAGGAAGAGGGTAAAAATTTGTTATCCTTCAAACTTTCGGTAGCATCGTTGAGAGATATTAGTCAGAAAGTAATCATAGCAAAAACAGAACTAAGTTTTTCTTTGACCGGATGTAACTCGAAAGCAAGCACCCAAATACATAATTTTTGAAGGTGAAATAATGTTTCTTATTTTGAGGTAACTTCTATGTACAATTCATATCCCATATGGCATAACATACATTGAAAGGTTAGTGTTTCAATTGTATGAATTTCTTTGATTTGGACTCCCCTTGTTTCAAAAGAAAAATTAACAAATTCATGTGATACGAATAACGTGGCCCCAAACAGCAAGAGATACCATAAAATCAACAATAACTGTGACATCCAAAATTTCGGGTTCTAATTTCGACTGGATAAATATGGCCGTTTTTGTTCAGTTGAAGCCAGGGATTGTGAATTCGGGATACAAGTGGGCTATACTGATAAGAAAACGTACTAATTTGATCGGTGAAATATTGAATGAAATTATGGGGGGTCAAATTGATTTGATTCAAGTGGGGATTAAGGTTCAATTTGGGAGAAAACTTAGCAAAATTCGTATGCCCATAGACCTAACATTTTAAATTAGCTAAAGTCTTCTAGAAGGGTTATTTTGGGGCTTGAAAAGGTGGGTGGATGACATCCTTTTTGGTGGGCCCCGTTTGAAGACCAAAAAGGGGGAGAGAAATTGGTTTTCTCTTCTTCCCCTCTCTCCCCCATCGATGCTTCTTCTTCCCCATCTTCCTTTCGGTTTTTCCTTGAGCAGCAACCGAAGACCAGCGAACTAGCAGGCCGAAGCAGCGATTCCTCTCGGCGCCGTCGCAGCAAGCAACCGAAGCTGGACCTGCCGCCACTACTCCGTGGCCGTCCGCGCGCCCTCCGCCCCCTCTCTCTCTCCCTCCTCTTGCTTATGCGAACCAGAAGATAGCAAAAACAGAAGCAATGTCCAGCGTCGCCGGAAGGAGCCGTGACCAGCTACCTGTACGCCGCCGCACCGGAGCTGCCGCACCGCCGCCCGCGCAACGCCGTGCGCTCCACCGCCTCACGCTCGCACCTACCATCCCCGCCATGCGACCACAGCCCCTGTTTTGCCTCGGTTCAGTCTTGCTTGACCAGCATAGGCCGCCAGTTGACCACCTCTGGCCACCGTCAGCCTCACCGAAGCTTCACCTTGCCCTCCGCCGCCCTTGGCTGCCTCAATCGACACTGGAACCGCCCCTTCCAATAGCGAACAGAGAAGACAATAAATGGGTATTGCAGCGAGGTTTTGGCCCGTTTTGGCAGCCTTTCCGAGCCCGGATGCTCGGCCCGCTTTGAGAAAAGTCGATCCTCGCGTCGAGCTCGTCGTTTTGAGTGAGTTTTGCTCACTAATGCCTTCTTAGTTTGCTAATTACACTTAAAGGTTGATTAGTGTTAGTTAAGTGTAATTAGGTTGTTAGATTAGAATGGATTAGCGATTATTAGTTAATTGTGTTGCATATTAGTTATGTGGTTAGTGTACTTAGATAAAGAATTGCCTATAGTATTTATTGGATGCTTTGTGGGATTTTTCCCGACCCTTATCGAATGTTAATTAGGCAATTCGGGCCTAAATGGTATTTTTAGGAATTAAATATTAATTTTCGAAATTATTTATTTAATTATTTATTTTCTGAAAATTCAACTGGGATGGCCAAAGTGACCGAGATTTTATGCTGATGATCATGGCGCAGTCCGTTTATTTAATTGAGTTTCATATTGTGCTAAATTGGAATTATTATGTTTATTTATTAATTTTCGAAATTAATTATTTAATTATTTATTTTCGGGAAATTCAACCGGGATGGTGGTGACCGGAATTTTGTGCTGATTGTCATGGAGTGGTCCGTTTATTTAATTGAGCTTTAATTCATGTCGAATTGATTTAATTGTGCATTTTTTCAAGTTATATTCTTAAATAAGGAAATTTTGGCTATGCGATTGAGAATTGGTCGGGTATCGGTTGTCGTATCAAAGTGAGTTGGGAAATCACCTGGAGAATGCATGTGGCCTAGTGAATTGGAATGTCACACGGGAAAGACACATGGCTCAGTGATTAGATATGTCATCTTGGCGAAAAGGTAGCCTTAGAGAATGCACGTGGCTCGGAGACTCGGTATGTCTTCTTGGAGAATGCACGTGGCTTGGTGACAGAGTATGGCATCGTAAAAAGGGTCGGGTGGGACCGTAAAGCCACTAAATCTTGGAAAGGTCGGGTGGGACCGTAAAGCCACTAAATCTTGGAAAGGTCGGGTGGGACCATAAAGCCACTAGATCTTGAGAGGGTCGGGTGGAACCATAAAGCCACTAGATCTTGAAAGGGTCGGGTGGGACCGTAAAGCCACTAAATCTAAGAAAGTTGCTTGGTAGGGCCGTGATTACCGCCTATAGATAAATTGTGTCCTAAAGACCGTGATTTATTTTTGGAAATTGAGTTGGAATAATTGAAATGATCGTGAGTGGTCTTGTTGGTACGTAATCGATTAGGTCGATTGATCGTCGCCTTGATTTGATGTTGTGGATTGAATGATTGAATGGAGATGACCGTGAGTGGTCTTCTTGGTGTGTAATTGACTAGGTCGATTAGATCGATGCTTCGATCTATGATGTGATTGCTTGGATGCCTATTGGATCTGTACTAATATGCAGGTGGAATATGAGGTTAAGGTAAGCCCTCTGACTCATATTGTGCATAGGTAACCCTAAAGTGTATTAGTTTACTAATCAGGTCTTAGTGTGGTAGAACTTGCTGAGACATAGTTTCATCTCGGTTTGGGGAAAACATTTCAGGACCCTGATAAAGAACCCGAGGAGAAAGAACTCGAAGAGGAGTATCTGAAGGAGAACCACGAGGATGATCCAGAGTAGGATCCCGATGACTTTTGCTATAGAATCAATTTGAGTAGAAACCAATCGTTTTAATATGGCTTGTATATTATTATAAAGGGGTTGTACATACATACGGCCAAAACTCATACAAACTAGACTTCCAACAATGAGAATGGTAAACTATTTAAGAATGTGAAATACCACATTTATTGGGAGCCTAATCTATAATAAGAAATCAAATTGCTGCTTCACTCTCCACATGTTGTGCAATAAAAGGACTCTAAACTAGTTTTGTTATTCTTCCGCCCTCGTCTAGTTACATAAAAATTTTAGCTAGGACAATAAAGAGAGACTCAAAACACATATTGCGCTACAGATTTTGAATGATTAGGAGATTAGCAGCAACATTTTGAATTGACTCTTGCTTTAACTTCCCCTTCACTACCTACATTCCACTATTCCCCTCCCATTTTACATTTGCTGAGCAAACGTTTCTCCGTTTTCTGCTGAGTACAATATTGAACAAGATCCTGCAATTATATTAGAAGCGGAGTCCTAAATGCCAAGGTGACAAAAATGGCTTCTACACATTGCCGATAAACATAAATCACAATCAGGCCCAGCCTTTTCCCATATTGTACAGCAAGCCAACCAGTAACAGACACTTATGCCACAAACAAACAAGCGCGCTTCAAGGAAGATGAAACTCATGGATATTAAGGAGGTTTAAAAACCAGTAACCACCCCCAACAACTGTTTCCTATTACCAATGTGCAGCTCTGATAGTGTCGGCTAGCTAGGATTTGAAAATATCTGAGAACCTGACGATGCACAGGCCATATTAAGTTGTCAACAAACCATGATGTAAGTAAGATTGCAAAAAATAAATACGTACACAATTTAATGTACTCCAAAAAATTACTCAATAAGGAGATGGAAATGCAGTGTTTGAAAGGTGAGATCATGGCAAATATGATCATGGATGGCATTAAAAATTCAGATTCTGTATTCTCGAAAGAAGTTCAGCAACAACTGATCCTTGAGACTGAGATCTGTATTGTTGACCATTTATTAAAATTTTGAGATTAACCTGCAACTTAGATAAAAAAAAAATTTCATCGGTCATTTCAAGCAGAGCACAATAGTGTGCTTAAGAATACTTAGAGAGCAAAGTGAACAAACTTGTGCCTACTTGCCAATTGCCTTAGTACTCCCTTTTTTCCACTACAACAAATCCCATCTTAGATAGGTAAATTGCAGACATATGAAAGTCTCATGTACGGACCAACTCAAGAGAGGGAGAATTACCAAAAAAGTCATAAACCTATTGCAATTGTGCCAATTCAATCCTAAATTTTTTTTTGAGCCAATTTAGTCCTAAACATTTTACAATTGTACCAATTAAGTCCATCCAGCTAAAATTGGCCGGCCGGTGCTGACATGGACGCCGGTCATTCGGCGAATGCTAACATGGCATTTTTAAAAAAAAATTTCGAATTTTTAAAATTTTTGAATTTTTTAATTCTTTTTTCTTTTTTTTTCCCATCATCTTCTTCGCCTCCTAGTCAACCAGCACCGGCCGGAGGAGAGGGCCGGCGAGGTTAGCCTCGCCGGCCAATGGCAAGGCTCGCCCCCACCGACCGCAGGCGAGGACCGGCGAGGTCAACCTCGCCAACCACCGGCGAGGGTGAGGCCCCGCCGAGATCTCGGGTCCGACCGGAGGGGAGGAGTTTTGGGCAAGGGAGTTCCAAATCTGTGAAGAGGGGCCGGAGAGAGGAAGAGAAACCAAATAAGGGGGCTAGATCCAAGTAGGAAGGAGGCGCCGTTGACGTTGCTCGAACCCCGACGCCGTTGCTGCACCGGGATCTCGCCCCGTCGCTGTCGCTTGCCAGCATCCGCTTCAAAGCATAGCCCCAACGCTGTCCCGAAGACAAATCCCGCTGTATATCACCATCACAACAGCTAACGCCATCTCGTCGACCAGCAACACCGCCGTGCCGTACCCTCGCTACGAACAAGTGACAAGCTGCCACTCGATGCGTCACCACCATTGTCTTCCCCCGAAACCCTATTGGTCGCCACATCTTGGTCACGATTGGCCGAGTGTACTCAACGCTTACTGCAACCGTGCCATGTGCCCCGTTGTCGTCCGCTACGTTGCTGCCGCTCGGTCACTTCAAACGAGAGAGAGAGAGGGATAGTCACCGTAGATTCTCCAGTTGAGGAGGTCGCCTCATCGCTCACTCGGAACCGTTCTCTCTCTCCACCTCAATCCGTGCCTGCGATTGCGCCTCCGGAGTGCAAGCGAGTTTGTGGCTTTCAATCGCCGCCTGCATTATGGATGGCAGGTGAGGTCGCCTTGTCGCCCACCGGCGAGGTCAACCCTCACCTTGGCTGGGCGAGGCCCTACCGGATCTAGCGAGGGCCGAGCTCGTTGAATTTGGCGAGGCCTTGCCCTCACCGGCCCTCACCTCCGGCAGACGGGGGTGAGCCTCGCCATTGGCCGGCGAGGCTGACCTCGCCGGCCCTCATCTCCGGCCGGCCAAGAGGCGAAGAAGATGATGGGAAAAAAAAAAAAAAAAATTAAAAAAATTCGAAAAAAATGTCTAAAAATTCAAAAATAAATAAACAAAAAATTAAAAAATGTCACGTCAGCGTTCGTCGACGGTCGGTGTCCACGTTAGCGCTGGCCGGCCAATTTTGGCCGGATTGATTGAATTGGCACAATTGTAAAAGGTTTAGGACTAAATTGGCCAAAAAAAAAAAGTTTATGATTGAATTGGCACAATTGCAATAGATTTAGGACTTTTTTTGGTAATTCTCTCACTCAAGAGACGAGTCAAAACCCAAGCGGGTAACTTGAAGATGATATTCATTCTTTAACTGCTGAGTTAAAACTCATTGGATCATGCCTTGATACTTGGTATTTGTTTATACTCTACGTAAAGTAGGTGATTAAATTTGTTGAATTGCATCCATTCCTTCCCACAAGAAACTATCTTAGGTTAAGAAAATAAAAGGTGTATCTCAATCATTAATGATATTATAAGCAACAAAAGGAATAATCATTAAAGTAGTATGGAAAATTCGAGGCACTGGTTTACCTATGATGACAATGCACACCATGCAAGTGAAGTCGATATTGCGTTTCATCATTAAGTCCATGTTCAGCAAAAGACGCGAACCACTCCTTGACTCGAAACAAGTCTTCCAAGTCTTCCACTAAGTTGAAAATCTAAGATGGCGGCCACTTCAACTTTGACAACGTGGAAAATGCATAATCATGAATTTGACTATGATCAGAAGCGTGCCTCTTAATGGTCAATGCACTTAACGAGGTGTTTGAGCTATGGTTGAAAAATCTGTCTTATTTAGAAAAGAAAGTGGGACAGACTCTGAAGTCTGAAGTTGGGCAAGCAATCTTCTCCCAATCACAGGAAATTACATGACATATCAAGACTTTGGGCCATCATTTAGATTGACGAACAGGAGTGATTCCACGGTTCCTAGGAGCATTCTCAATCCTAGGATCACAAAAATAAAAGACTGTAATCGTCGACTGAATATATTTTATATTTTATATATCATTACATCGTATTATATAAAAATAATGACAAAGTGTAGATGATTACCATCAATTGCAGACAAGCATAAATTGTTGGATGCAAATTGCGCAACCCCAAGATCTCCATAACTGTTGGAGAAATCTTTCCAGAATATTTTGAAGCTGACAAAACGTTTCTTTCAGTCTAAGTCTGGATGTTCGGAGACCGACAGTTTAAAGTCTGAAGACTTTAACTCAAGACTCAAGACTCAAGACTCAAGACTTAAGTCTATTCTCACTTACAGTCTTTCTAATCCAGTGACGAAGGAAATCCAAAGCCAAAGTATATGGTTGAGGATTCGATCCTATCCTCTGGAAAAGATTCTTTGGTTGGATAAACATTTCGGATTCTTTGATTCTTATCTAAGATCGATTGAAGATCCGATGGTCGACGAAATAATCTTGGAATGTTCTATTCTTGGAAACCAAGATCCTGATTGTATGGGCGAACAGGATTGATGGGCTATCATCAGATTCCTTAAATAACTCGGATGATCTTCTTGATTGATTCCGTCCAACGGGTAGATTGGAGGAATTCCTTTGGTAAGTGCCAACGGCTATGATGGCATAAAGGAGTATAAAAGGAAGACGTTCTAGTTGTTTTAAGTGTGTGATCGATAGAAAAATTCCAGAGTCTGAAGAACCTTGATTGTTAGTCAATACAGCTTGAGCGAAATTGTATACTCAGAGAGTGTTTATACTTGGTGATACCTTGAGCGAGTGTGGTAGATCATCTACACCTAGAAATCAAGGAAGATCAACACTGTAATAGCTCTTTGATCATAGTGGAATCCAGCCAATTGGCTGTCAGTGCAGAAGAGTGGACGTAGGCTTGAATCAAGCCGAACCACTATAAACCGCGTGTTCAATCCTCTCTTTCCCTTACTCAGTCTTGCGATTGATTTTTAATTGTTGCAAATCCTTTAACTGTTTAAATATTGTGCAATCTTCAAGGAAATTTTTTATATACCTATTCACCCCCCTTCTAGGTTCACATATAGCTATATCAATTGGTATCAGAGCTCGTGTTCTTACTTTATTTGAAGTGTTTTACTTGAGTAAAAGATCCATGGCTAGTATGCTAGCACTGGGGCTGATGGAAGGGCAAAGCAATACAAGACCACCCTACTTTGATGGAAAAGATTACAACATCTGGAAAAACAAGATGAAAGCTTTTCTACGGTCAAAAGATCCTCTGGAATGGGATGTGGTGGAAAAGGAATCACTCCTACCTGCTGCATCGCATTCGAAAGAAGGAAAGAAACCGTTGAAGCCAGCGGAATGTCTCAAGAAGAGATAAACAAGAGACAAGCACTCGATGCTAAAGCAATTTATTCTTTATATTGTGCTTTGTCACCAACTGAATATAACAGAATATCTTCTTGTGTTACAGCAAAAGAAGTTTGGGATAGATTACATATCACTTATGAAGGGACAGACCGAGTGAAGGAGACCAGAATTAACATTCTCCTTGGTCAATATGAAGCCTTCAAAATGAAACCAGGAGAATCTATAACTGACATGTTTAGCCGTTTTACAGATATTGTCAATGGTCTTGAGAATCAAGGACAGAAAATTTCTGATCCCATGAAGGTGAACAAGCTTCGCGTGGACTCTCCAAGGATTGGAATCATATAAAGACTTCAATAAGAGAGACGCAAAGAATTATGCCTCTATCTGTCGACGAGCTGATTGGAACTCTTCAGTCTTACGAAGTGGAACGAATTAATGAAGACGAAGATCCAAGAGGTAAGAAATCCATTGCATTAAAATCTAATGATGATTCTGATGATACAGATTCTGAAGAAGATCTGGACGATGAGGAGCTTGCTCTTATGATTAGAAGGTTCAGAAAACTGAATAGAAAAGGAAGAAGGTTCAACTCAAAGAAACAAAGTTTTCAGAAACAGCAAACCAAGTTTGTTGATAATGAGGAACCAAACAAAGATGTAGTTTGCTTCGAGTGTAAGAAAAAGGGACACATCGACCCAACTGTCCTCTTCGAAGAAGAAAAGAGGAAAGCCCGAGAAGTCTCGAAAAGCTCTTAAAGCCGAAACCCGGAGTGATACTGAGTGTGAAGAAAGTGATGAGGAATATGCCAACCTGTGTCTGATGGCGCAATCAAACTCAGACTCTGGATCAGACTCAGACAGTGAATTTGAGGTAAGTGATTATAAAATCCCTGTCAAAGTCTCTAAATACATTGATGAATTATGTTTTAGTCTTAAGACTTCTCTCAAAAAGATTTCCGAACTTAAAAAGGAAAACTCGTTTTAAAACAAAAGGAAAACATTTTAGAAGAAAAAGTGAAAAGTTTAAACATGAATGTTTCTACTCTTAAAGAGAATGAAGATAAACTTTCAAAAGAAAATGCTTTCTTAAAAACTGATTTATCAAATATTTCAAAGAAATTTTCAATAGGGTCGGAAAAACTTGAAAAAGTTCTTTCGGTCCAAAGACCTTACTTTAATAAGTCTGGTCTAGGTATGACAGCGGAAACAATCCCCTTGATTGATTTTCCAAAAGTAAAAGAAAGAATTAAGAAAAGACCGTCAAAAGAGGCTTACAAAAATCATTTCAAGAAAGTCTTTGTAAAGTCCGTAGGTCGAAATGCTCTAAGATGTTCAAAGTGTAACAGTCAAGATCATTTTGAAAAAGACTGTCCTATGGTTTGGAAGCCTGTTAAGAGAGTATGGCCTAATAATGCTCATCCTACTAACACCAAAGGACCCAAGAAAATTTGGGTACTAAAGAAAGCTTGAGACTCTCATTTGAATGCAGGTCTCTGTCAAAAAGAAGGTAAAGTGGTATCTTGACAGCGGATGCTCAAGACACATGACAGAGACTCAAATTGTTTCACAAAGCTTATTCAAGTAAATGGTGGAAAAGTTTCATTTGGAGGAAATGGCAAAGGAAGCATTGTGGGATTCGGTATCTTGTGAAAATTGAAAATCTTACAATAAGCAATGTCTCTCTAGTGGAAGGACTCAATTACAATCTTCTCAGCATTAGCCAATTGTGTGATACTGGTTTCAAGATCTCCTTTCAAGAAATGGCTAGGACACTTTTAATTGAAAGTAAAATCTCTTCACGATTTGGGCTGAAGTCGTTTCAACCG
Source organism: Eucalyptus sideroxylon (assembly GCA_014182405.2). Classification (NCBI taxonomy): domain Eukaryota; kingdom Viridiplantae; phylum Streptophyta; class Magnoliopsida; order Myrtales; family Myrtaceae; genus Eucalyptus; species Eucalyptus sideroxylon. The sequence goes on from CM024552.2 coordinate 41,917,153, forward strand.
CATGCTATATCATAAATAGAGTCTTCCTAAGACCTATTCTAGAGAAAACCCCTATGAATTGTTCAAAGGTAAGAAGCCTATTGTTTCATATTTTCATGTGTTTGGTTGCAAATGCCTTATTTTGAAAAATGCAAATGATCGAGTTGGTAAGTTTGAAGAAAGATCAGATGAAGGCATCTTCCTTGGATATTCTACATCAAGCAAAGCCTACCGAGTCTATAACAAGAAAAGCCAGTCTGTGGAGGAATCAATGAATATCAAATTCCAAGACTCAACGCAAGATGAATCCAGCCAGACTCAATATGAAGAGTCTGAACCCGCTCTAGACCTTCCAATGTCTTCAACTCAAGAAGCATCTCAGACTCAGGAAGTCCAACATCAAGATACTCATGAAGATTCAAATAAAGAAAGAGATCATCAACCAAGCAAATCAACTAGTAACTGGAAGCACAAATCCAGTCATCCCAAAGATCTCATTATTGGCGAAATCAATGAAGGAATCCGCACCAGATCAAAAAGGCGTGAAGAATCTAGTGCTGTGGCTCTCATCTCTGAAATTAAACCAAAAAGCATAGAAGAAGCTTTATCTGATGAAAGTTGGATCGAAGCTATGCAAGAAGAACTTAGACAGTTCAACATCAATGATTTCGGGAATTGACATCTAAACCAAAAGGTAAAACCGTTATTGGAGCCAAATGGGTGTTCGAAACAAGATGAACGAAAAAGGAAAAGTCGTACGAAATAAAGCAAGACTCGTGGCCAAAGGATACACGCAAGAAGAAGGAATAGACTACGATGAGACTTACGCTCCTGTAGCAAGGTTAGAAGCTATTCGTCTATTACTTGCATTTGCTTGTTATAAAAATTTCAGGTTATTCCAAATGGACGTCAAAAGTGCATTTCTAAATGGATTTATCCATGAGGAAGTTTATGTGGAACAACCACCTGGGTTTGAAGACCCAAAGAAGCCGACTCGGTCTTGATTGAAAAAGGCCCCGTATGGTTTAAAGCAAGCACCTCGAGCTTGGTACGACAGACTAAGTAAGTTTTTATTACAGAATGGTTTTGTCAAAGGTAAAGTAGATACTACTTTGTTTATCAAAAAGGAAAACAAAAGCTTTTTACTTGTTCAAATATATGTATACGATATTATTTTTGGATCATCTAATGAAAGTCTATGCAAGAAATTTTCTAAGTCTATGCAGGATGAGTTTGAAATGAGTATGATGGGAGAGTTAACATTCTTTCTTGGACTTCAAGTAAAACAAATGAAGGAAGGAACTTTCATTCATCAAGAAAAATATGCGAATGATCTTGTCAAAAGATTTGGATTGGAAAAGTGCAAAAAGACCGACATACCAATGTCATGTTCTCAGAAGATAGACAAGGACGAAGAAGGGAAGAAAGTAGATCAAAAGCTATACAGGAGCATGATCGGTTCACTTCTTTATCTTATCGCTTCTAGACCTGATATTTTGTTGAGTGTTTGCATCTGTGCTAGGTTTCAATCAGATCCTAGAGAATCACATCTCGTTGCCGTGAAACGTATTATCAAATACGTTGCCTCATCTTCAAGCATCGGTCTTTGGTATCCAAAGAGGGGAGACTTTAATCTTCTAGGATACTCGGATGCAGATCCTGGCCGGCTGCGAGTCGATAGAAAGAGCACTTCGGAACTTGTCAACCGCTTGGAGACGGGGACGGTGTCTTGGTTCTCAAGGAAGCAAAGCACTGTAGCTCTCTCAACGACATAAGCAGAGTATGTAGCTCTTGGAAGCTACTGTTCGCAAATTCTATGGATAAAACAACAGCTACAAGACTTTGGCATTGAAGACTCATGCACAGAAATCAGATGTGACAACACCAGCGCAATCAATCTCACCAAAAATCCAATCCTTCATTCAAGAGCAAAGCATATTAAGATTCGACATCACTTCATTAGAGATCATATTCAAAATTGAGAAATCTCGATTCAATTTGTTGATTCGAAGAGTCAACTAGCGGATATATTCACAAAGCCTTTGGAGAAAAATCAATTCGACTTTATCCGCTCAAGACTCAACATTTTGAAGCTTGAAGAAGTTAAAGTCTAGAGACTCACCAACTCGAGACTCGATCTCTCAGACTTTAAATCCTGAGACTCAATCATTCATGGCTAAAGACTGTAAGTTGCTATTTTATCTAAAAGGTACGAATTCTTGTTTATCTAATCTCGAAAAGGTACGTTCTTTCATTCAGATATAATTCGTGTGAAATTTGAAAACTTGTCTTTTTTAAGAAATTAATTTTGGCAGTTATTGATTTTGAAAAGAAGTGTTCGTACACTTTCCTTGTTCCAATTAAACTTCTCTTTTCAAATCCGAGGTATATATATATATATATATATATATATATATATATATATATATATATATATATATATACAGTTTTTCTTCGCCCAATTTTCAAAACCCTAAAAGGCACTCTCCTCCCAATACTGTTTCTACTTCTTGTTCGTCGTCGAGAAAGTAGTCATTTTTCTTGGGAAAAGCAAGTGAAGGAATCTTCCAATAGACAAAGAAAGATGTCGTCTTCGAGGAAATCATCCAGAATCGCAAGCGGGGACCACAAAGAATGGAGAAGGGACTGACTCACTTCGATCTTACCGAGTAAGAAGACTTATCAAGTCAGCGACAAAGTCCATTCGCTCTCCTCCACGTCATTCAACACCTCCCGCCCCACAAGGTGCAAGTCAACATCCGGAAGATGAGATAATCGAGGAAGTCGACCCAAAAGTAAGAGTTCAAAGACCCTCCTTTATCTATAAGCTTTATCGTGCGTTGAAAAGCTCGGTTCTTCATTAAAATATATAGATGACTTCCTTAAGGACAAAAATTATGGGAATGAGTATCTTTTCTGCGGAAAATGGAGGAATTGGGAATTGCTCCGAAAAGAAGGGCGAGAGGAGGCTCTTGCGAACATTTCCAAGTGATCCTCGTTTGCCAGGACAAAATCGATTGAAGGGAACGATGATGACAAAATGTTCCTTGAATTTAAACCTAGAATAGGTGTGGCAGCAAAGGTGAAAGGAAATCGGATGGATTTGTTTAAATCCAAGGATCGGGAAAAAGTGTATTTCAGCTGTTGAAAAGAGGGGTGATAAACCCTAGAAGTGTTGATTTTGACTTCCTGGACACCATCAACATGAACTTAAGAGAGAAGTTGAATTTGCTTCAACTTGAGACTTTTTGCTCTGACTCTACGGACGGGTATGCTCAACTAACCGCTTATTTCTATTCAAATCTTAGCTTTTTGGATGCGAATAGAATTTCATTCAGTGTTCGAGACCAAGTCTACGTGGTAGATGTGAATATGTTGGCGGACATAGTTGGAGTTGAACGGGGACGCTATCTCCCAATCAAAGTCTCACCGCTCGTACTACTCGGATCTTGTCAAAGATATGAACGCAGAGAAGAAAATTACCTACTCAAGGATGAAGGCCATCAACATTGTGCTTCATAAGATTGTGATCAACTGTCTCGAGACCAAAGTCTACGTCAAAGACTTCGTGCCTCTTTCTGAAGCAAAGTTGATGTATGCGATCAACTCAGACGGAAGTTTTCTCTCCCGCACACTATTCTCTTCCATATGTACAGAGCAATGTCAAAAGACAAAGGACAATTGCCTTATCCTTGTCTGGTGACCAAGATCTTCAGACACCTGAACATTGAACCGCCACATACATTTTGTGTTCGACCGTGTGATAAGATGGTGGTAGGGTTGAAAATGTTAATGAAGATGCGTCTGCAAGAACTCTCCAAGGCAATGGAGAAATTCAAAGTGAAATCTCCAGTCCAGTCTGTCTCAAAGAGAAAAGGAAAGGAGGCCATTGGTGCTCCATCGAAAAAGAAGAAAAGAACTCTCATCCTGGAGGATGAAGATGAAGATGAAGAGGATGAAGATCCCACTATCCAAGCACTGACAAGAACCAGACGTTCTGTGTCTCATCCGACAGAACTTCAGTAGAGCAGAGAAGAAGAAGAGCAGAACAGAGAAGAAGAAGAACAGAGAGAGAAGGAGAAAGAAGATGAAGAAGAAGGAGAAGGAGAAAAACAAAAGTCTGCTGATGAATCTGAGAGAAGGGAAATCAAGAGCATGATCATCACTCTTCCTCTTTCGATGTCCTAGAGACAGGGGAGTTGGCGAGCAAGAGAGGTCTACACCTCATGCTGCTGTCGGTGAAGATCTAAGACAATCTCCGAAGACCCGAAGAAGTTCAAGTCTCTCAATTGCCCGAGGAAGGTCACGATACGTCGAACCAAATCTGCAAGACTTAACGTAAGCGCCATCGTCCGCATACACACCTTCTGAGAAAGCCAATGCTAGTACACAGACGGAAGATTCTGCAGATTTTCATCGTATCATGGATATTCTTCTGGAAATGCGTGGCCAGATATATGCTCTGGACTGTGAAATCCAAGCCTTGAAGAATGCTGGACAAGTATCTTCAGTCTCCCTAGAGGATAAATTCAAAGACCTCACTCTGCAACTTCAAGCCAATGCTAAGGGAGAAGCGGTAGTTCAACTGAGGGAAGACATGAAGAAGCTCGAAGGAGTAGTCCAGTCCATTGGGGATTTCCAGATCGTGCGCATTCCCAAGCGGACATGACTCCTTTCTCACCCTTTTTAATGCTGACAAAAAGGGGGAGAACCAATTTGAACCCACAACTATTTTTTAAAACTTTTTAGTGGTTATGTTTATTTTTTAGTATGACTTGAGAACTTGAACTTGGGTGTGAATTTGACTGAATTGACTGTGGATTCTGATGCTTGACTGGTTGCATTTATTTCAAGTGTTGTTATATGGTATTACTCATGAAAGACTAACCAATTTTCTGTGGATGCAGAGTCTGGTTGTTTTATTAATCTTTATGAGTTAGCCATACCGCTTGAGAAATGTTTTTGCAGGTCAAAGTTGTTCAAATCTACAAGAAAGTTTTGTCACCATCAAAAAGGGGGAGATTGTTGGAGAAATCTTTCCGAATATTTTGAAGCCGACAAAACGTTTCTTTCGTCTAAGTCCGGATGTTCGGAGACCGACAGTTTAAAGTCGAAGACTTTAACTCAAGACTCAAGACTCAAGACTCAAGACTTAAGTCTATTCTCACCGACAGTCTTTCTAATCCAAAGGACGAAGGAAATCCAAAGCCGAAGTATATGGTTGAGGATTCGATCCTATCCTCTCGGAAAAGATTCTTTGGTTGGATAAACATTTCGGATTCTTTGATTCTTATCTAAGATCGATTGAAGATCCGATGGTCGACGAAATAATCTTGGAATGTTCTATTCTTGGAAACCAAGATCCCGATTGTATGGGCGAACAGATTGATGGGCTATCATCGATTCCTTAAATAGCTCGGATGATCTTCTTGATTGATTCCGTCCAACGGGTAGATTGGAGGAATTCCTTTGGTAAGTGCCAACGGCTATGATGGCATAAAGGAGTATAAAAGGAAGACGTTCTAGTTGTTTTAAGTGTGTGATCGATAGAAAAATTCCAGAGTCGAAGAACCTTGATTGTTAGTCGATACAGCTTGAGCGAAATTGTATACTCAGAGAGTGTTTATACTTGGTGATACCTTGAGCGAGTGTGGTAGATCATCTACACCTAGAAATCAAGGAAGATCAACACTGTAACAGCTATTTGATCATAGTGGAATCCAGCCAATTGGCTGTCGGTGCGTAAGAGTGGACGTAGGCTTGAATCAAGCCGAACCACTATAAACCGCGTGTTCAATCCTCTCTTTCCCTTACTCAGTCTTGCGATTGATTTTTAACTGTTGCAAATCCTTTAACTGTTTAAATATTGTGCAATCTTCAAGGAAATTTTTTATATACCTATTCACCCCCTCTAGGTTCACATACTAGCTATATCAATAACTAGAACAAAAACATATATAATTGAGTAGAAAGATTAACGCATCTGTTTCAAGATCTATCGAACATAAAGCGGAAGCAAAAAATGGATTACCCACTCATCAAGGGGATCCACTGTTCTTGAAGCGGAAGCGAAAACACAATGTTCCACGCGCAAGTCCTTCTCCTCTATTACCCTCCGTATCACTGACTCAATGAGGTGGCCCCCTCACGTGTAGCGTTAGGTAAACGCCCCTTAAGTGAGGATACATGTGAGAATTAGGGTTAGAGGAGAGACTTGAGCACTATTTATAGAGTTTCAAGCCAGTCCCCCTCATTACGGGCTAGGCTCAACTCGGCCCACACTAGCCAGCCCATATTAGACTAATTAAGAAACATTCTATCTCACTTTAGACCAACTCTGTTTTACGATAACCGTAAAAACAGTAATTACAATATCAATTAATTTAGTCCACATCAGGAAAACTCTTACATTCTCCCACTTGGACTATATTAATTGAAATTGTACCGTATGTGCGCACATTTGGTCCAGAGATAATTCTTAATAGTCAATCCTATCTCATAAAGTCTTAAACACCGAATAATTGTGATAACTGCATGTATACACACAAAGCCTTCCATGGTCACGAACGTTCTCAACTTTATTGATATTGATTCAATATAGTAGTGTGTCAAATGGATAATATCTCTCATAGAGAGATCCTATTTGTCAATCACCAGTCTCTTACCTTAGGTGACACAAAAAACTTGTGCCACTAGAGAATGTTTTATGGTTCAAATGAACCCACATATGTCTTGTCCTTATGGTTAACCTTTCTTTATGTATCACAAGACATATGCACAAGGCTAATAACCGGATGCTCGGATGCCCCTAACCTTCACTCAAGGTTTATACAATCCCTTAAGATTTTATCAATATGTATTCAATATAATAACAATGCATTCAAAAAATATTTTATTGAATGCAAAAGTTGATACATATCAAACCGTTACAAAGTGTAACGAACACAGATGAAACATTTATCAGAATAAAGCCAAAATAGCTCCTACTAAATAATAGCATCTCATGATGCTCCTAGGCCCATGCTAATGACATGTTGCTCAAATACACATGGGCGTAGGCCTTTAGTTAGTAGATCTGCAACCACATCATCTGTGAAAATATGTTATATTAAAACGTCACATTTCTGTACCGTTTGCTTTTGGTCAAAAAATTTTGACCACCATATATTTAGACCTCTTGAGACCTTTGTAGTAAATAAATAATACTACAAATTTGTTATCTCAATACAACCGTATAGATCTATCCATAAAGTTAAAACGATCAACTCCTTCATGAGGTTCTGAAGCCTAATAACCCAAGTAATAGCCTAAAAGAATGTTACTAACACTGCTTACATAGTAGAAGATGACATAGAACTTTATTTACTGCACTTACTGCTAACATAAAAATATATTTTGTTATTGATTGCATGTCATCAGAACAGCCAGCAAAGTTTACATCTAAATACCCTACTAACTGCAAGAATTAAACATGTCTATAAATTAGCATATAATCTCTTGTCTTCTTTAAGTACCTTAAAACATTCTTGACAGCAACCCAGTGATCATGTCCTGGATTTGATCGATATCTGCCTAGAAGTCCCGTCACAAAGACAACATTTAATCTAGTGCAAATTCGAGCATACATTATACTTTTAAGTGCACTGACACAAGGCACTCCCTTTAATTAGATTTTCTCAATATCTAAATAAGGACAATGTGATCGATTTAATCCATCACCCTTAACAACATGAGCAATTCCTGGCTTGCAATGATGTATATTGAATATTTCCAATATACAATCAACAAATGTCCTCCGAGAAAATCTAATATAATATGGCAAAAAAAATCATTACAGACCTCAGTACAAATGATATAAGATGTCTCAAAGTCACAACTTGTAAGCAAAATATTATGTACATAAAGTATGAGAAAAAATAAATTTCCTCCCACTAACCTTGCAGTATATTGAATTACTTTGTTCCTAATTGAACAAAAAATAACAACACTATGAAACTTTAATAATATTGTTTGGAAACTTGCTTCAGATTATAAATAAAACTTTTCAGTCTACACACAAGATTACTTGAAACATTTGTTACAAAATTCTCCAATTGCACAATATAGATTTTGTATCTATTTAGTGTAACTTTATATCAAAATAAATTATTAATGTCACATTCACTCTGAAAGAATATTTAAAGAAATAATTATTTCTTCACTATAAACAATCCACCCATCTTTCAGAGTGAAAATATTATTATCCCTTTTTTTATGGCATTTAATCACATACTTAATTGAGAACAAGAAAATTTATATAAGTTGCTAAAACAACCATGTAGTAGATATTGTAATCATACTCTCACAAATAGACTATATAGTATGATGATATAACTTATCGTCTTTCCTAACAAATCTCCTTAATAAAGCTGCGACCACTTCATTCTGCACTTGAGAGGTTTAAGAAATTTCATTATAAACTATATCAAGAATAGTACCTTGAACCTCAATAAGTTTAGTCTATGGTACAGGAGATTCTATAATTATCTCTATAGGTAAAGACAAAAACATAGTAACCTCCATCATACTATTATCTTTAATAGTTTGAGAGCAATTATCCTCTACAATTACGTCAATCTTTAGAAACTTTAGAGTATATGATTCCATAATTCTTGTATCTTCTTTAGGATCTTAAAATCAATACCCTTTTGAACAATCTAGGTAAGATACAAAATAATTTCGAGTGAATCTTTTGTCAGGATTTTCTAGCACAGTAATTAAGTTACCACCCCAGAATCTACCAAGTATTTGACAAATGACCCTTTAAGCTATTTCGCATTATCATACTTGTCAAAATACTCACGGCCACTTTTAAGCCTGACAACCTTTTAAGACCTTTATCTCGGTCATTTTCCTTAAATAGAAAACTTTCGGAAACAACCTTTTAACTATATACGAGATGTATATGTCATTAAGACTTAAACACAATCTTTGCAGATGTGTCCTAATTTCAATATCAGATAAGACATAATTTCAAGAAACTAAGGCTTCCATCATCTTATAGCAGTGCAGTCCGCAAGCAAACCTCTTTTCAAGTGTTCCAGAATGGAACGCTTCATGGACAGTAAGCAAATTCAATTGCTCTTTTTTCAAGCAACAAATCAGATGTCCACAATTTAAAATTTGAAGCAGTAAAAACCTCAATAATAATGAATTTATTAATTATAGAAAAGGTGATTGAAAACCAAGCAATGTATATAATTAGCATCATGTGAGTACTGTGTAACTTGACATACAAGTACACATCCAGAGAGTTACACGCATAATCATATAATCACCTTTGGGCAAAATACATGACATGCAGTTGTACACTCCCCACATGATAGCGGTTATGAGAATATATTTCAATTCTTCGTGAATTCATCACCTTTGGGCATATGAATCACTAGAATCAATCACTCCTCCACCACACTATCATGTATCCCTCCATGAACTAATACACAATCACCTTATTTGAGAGTATGACTACGCATTAGACCAGGAGATATCTCAATCATTATACGAGAACGAAATTTCTCAAACCCAATCAAGTGTGCCACTTTGGCGGTCACTACTCAATTGAATCATTGAAATTTTCTCTTACCAGAGATATAAACTTTACTTCTCACATACACCATATACATGTGATTTTAACTTTAGTGATATGGGCAGCATATCATTAAAATCACATATCATGCTAATTACATTGCTTTATTCATTAATAAAAATTAATTATATATACAGCGAACCTAAAAGATAGATTCCAATGAGATCTTTGATCACAGTAACACAAGAAACTTCTCATAACAGAGAATAAAACATCTCTTATGCACCCCAATTACATATTACTAGAACAACATAAAAAGAATGATGATCTAAAATATCTCTCACAAATGAACATCAATAGTAATACATGGTACACCAAATCGACAAGCTTGACAGCTGATCCATTATCACTCATGAGTTCATAAGGCAAAAATGACTCCAATGCCAACAACTGATTTATTAATCAATTTTAGGTAACAAATATCATTACTTCAACCAATGGCCTATAAATTGAGTCAAACCACAGAACTAAATATCTAAACTATAACAGTAGATACTATTGCTCTGCATAAATATTGTCATACTCCTTAACCATAAAAATATTCAACTTGATAGACATTAACAAGTGACCAGATGAGTTTATATACAATATGCAGTAACTTAATCGACATGCATTACCCACATATAGTAGATATGTTAATTAGTACAATCAGTTTGGTCACGTGTTCTTAAAACGTCCATCATTCAAAGATTATCAGCGTGTCAAGGAGTATGCTTGAGCAAAAAAAGTTTAATAACCTTTACTGTTTCTCATCAGCTCAATACATAGCTTAATTGCTATTCCATAATGGTTGTATCTCATTAAGCCAGCTTCAATTTATAATAACGTTTGATTTTATTAATGAATGACACATTCATAATGTTTATGTGATAACATATTAGTAACCCATCACCTGTATTTCCAAAATCACATAAAATACAAGAAAAATACGCAAAAATACAATAAAAATACACTTATTTAGGGCTTTTATGTATTTTCACATCCATAAAATTATCAAACATGTAAAATAAATTCATCACAAGATAGAGGACGGCCATACGGATCCAACGCCGCCGGACACGCACGCGTGAGCCGCGCCCCGTGCATGAGGGCGCGTGACCGCATGTGGGGCGCGTCTTTGATGCCCTGGCAGCGCGTGGCCGTGCGTGGGGGCGCGTGAGGCCTCCCCCGGCGATGCACCACCGACCGTCTTGCTCGTCTTGTCGAGCCCAGTCCGAATTTGTGATTTAATTTTATTTTTATTAAAAAAAATCTCAAAAATCACAAATTATGGCAAAAACTTTATGCATTCAAGTTCCAGGGTTATGGTTGCTCCGATACCACATGTTGGACGCAAATTATGCAACCCCAAGATTTCCATAACTAGAATAAGAACATATATAATTGAGTAGAAAGATTAACGCACCTGTTTCGGGATCCATCGAACATAAAGCGGAAGCAGAAAATGGATTACCCACTCATCAAGGGGATCTACTATTCTTGAAGCGGAAGCGGAAACACAATGTTTCACGCGCAAGTCTTTCTCCTCTATTGCCCTCCGTATCACTGGCTCAATGAGGCGGCCCTCTCACGTGTAGTGTTAGGTAAACATTCCTTAGGTGAGGATACATGTGAGAATTAGGGTTAGAGGAGAGACTTGAGCACTATTTATAGAGTTTCTAGCCAGTGCCCCTTATTACGGGCCAGGCTCAACTTAGCCCACACTAGCCAGCCCATATTAGACTAATTAAGAAACCTTCTATCTCACTTTAGACCAACCCTGTTTTACGATAACCCTAAAAACAGTAAATTACAATATCAATTAATTTAGTCCACATCAGGAAAACTCTTACATAAATCTCTCATAAACTCTCTTTTTTTCCCTTTTAAGCATTAGCGGACCATTATCGTGGAAATGTTAGTTTTGATGTGAGAATATTAAAGTCCAAACAAGTAAAATGAATTGAATTTCAATCCAACCAAATAAATTGGATGCTTCATCAAAAAAAAATATTGATATAAGCTAATCACTTTTATGTAACAATATTTTTTGGAATTTAGCAATAAAGGAGTACCGGGCCAGCTTTCATGCAACTCAATTAGTTCACCTTCTTGGGCGATATTAAGAGCATGCTCCTACAGATCGACATAATGCGTATAGGATTTTGCTTATAAAGTGCCCCCAGCAAGACTTGATACTCAAGACCACAAGTAGAGGAGAAAAATTTTAAGCCATCTAAACCAGTTGATTCTGTGTAGCAAGTACAAGTGCCCGAATAAAAAAATAAAAAAAAACAGACAGAGAAAATATAAGTATTGTATTGAATAATTATGTTGATAATGTGTGATCTGCACAATATTATGTTAAAACATACGCTTTTTCAAGATCTATGTGTCGATCACGCTATTTTCAGATATGCGAATGATATCAAAGACAGACTTTTACTTGATGGTCTACATCCCAATGCCTCTTTTCACACACGGCTTATGATGTAAGTAGCGCGAACTTCCATCGAAGCAACCGGCCAATGCTATATATAAAAGCTATGGCACTTTACCTAGCACGTATTAACCAGCTCCGGTAACGAACAAAAGTCATGGCATCCTTACTCTATTCACTTCTTTCTCAAATCGTCCTTCTCCTTATGATCCATACTTCGCTTGCTAAGCCACTATGCCATTCGGATGAGAGCTCCGCCCTGATGGAATTCAAGCGAAGTTTTTGAATCACCACAATAGAATTTCGTTGTGTTTATCCAAAGGTTGAATCATGGTCACTAGATGGACATGGAGATCGCTGCTCATGGGATGGGGTCAAATGCAATGAGGCCAATGGGCACGTGACAGGCCTTGATCTTAGTAACAGTTGTCTCTTCGGTACCATAACTTCCAACACCAGCCTCTTTCACCTACTTCACTTGGAATCACTCAATCTCGCTTTCAACGACTTCAAATCTTCCTTGATCCCATATGGTTTCGGCAATATTTCCAGGTTACAGTACCTTAATCTCTCTGGTTCAGAATTTTCTGGGAAAGTCCCCTCAGACATCTCACAGCTCTTAAGATTAACTTCCCTTGACTTGTCTTCTAATGTAGAGATGCCCAATGTAGAGAACTTTGTTCAGAACTTAACTATTCTTAAAGAACTTGATCTCTCTATTATAAGCATGCCATCACCATTCCCCCGTATACTTGCAAACTTCTCTTCTTTGAAGTCGCTTGTACTTCGAAAATGTGGATTGCATGGGGAATTTCCGGTAAGCATCTTTCAATTACCAAAACTGGAAGTCCTTGACATCGGTGACAATGACAACCTTTTTGGTTTTATTCAAGAACAACAATGGGGTAATCCCCTGAAATCATTGTCTCTTGGGGGCACGATTTTCTCGAGTTCACTTCCCTCTTCACTTAGTAACCTTTCTTAGCTTGCTTATCTAGATCTACATGGTAGTAAATTCATGGGTCAAATCCCCACTTCCTTCGCTAATCTTACCCAGCTATCATATCTAGATCTCTCTAAAAATAATTTCACAGGCGGTATTTCATGTTGGCTTGTCGACTTGCCAAAACTCAACTATTTGAACCTTTCGAGTAATATTCAACTAGCAATGTTTTTTTTTTTTTTTAAGGGAAAATGGAAATGACATGATTTGATCACTAGCCATACTAACAAGTCTTGTCTCTCTACATTTGGCAGTTAATTAGCTAAGTGGTGCACTTCCATTATCATTTGAGAACCTAACGCGGTTGGTTGTGCTTGACCTTTCATTCAACAATTGGCAAGGTGAAATTCCAAACTCCTTATGGGAACTCAAGGATCTTGAATATTTGGCACTTCAACATAATAATTTGAGTGGCACTGTGGATTTACACAAGCTTGAGAACTTGACAACATTACTTTTGGACTTCTACAACATATCTTTTGTTAGCAAGACCAAGATTAATGCTACTCTTCCAAAACTTTCCACCTTAAGTTTAGTTTCATGCAACTTGCATGAGTTCCCAAGGTTTTTAGGCTACCTAAATGGATTAGAGCGGGTAGATCTGTCAAACAATAAAATCAGAGGGAGTATTCTTACATGGATGTGGAATGGTAGTAAAGAAACATTGATGAATATGGATCTTTCTCACAATTTTCTAACTAACTTTGGGAGCAGCCACATCAATCTGCCAATGCCCCAGTTGACATATATGGATTTTTCTTACAATCTACTCATTAGCTTTTTGAACAAGCGGATCAATCTAGCATTGCCCATGTTGACCTATCTTGACATTAGTTCTAACTTGCTCAAAACAACACTTCCTAGTCCACCTCCGTTAGCAATATATTACAATATCTCCAACAACAACCTCTTCGGAGAAATTCAGTCAATTTGTAGAGCAAGATCCCTTGTCATTCTTGACTTGTCCTTCAATAGCCTGAATGGCACAATTCCTTCATGTCTGGAAAATATTGATTCTTTGACAATTTTGAATCTTGGGAGAAATAAACTTGAAGGCATGGTTCCTAATGCTTACTCAAAAGTCTGTGTGTTGAAGATTATTGACCTCACAAATAATCAATTGCAAGGACCTATCCCAAGATCTTTGGTAATTTGTCCAATGCTAGAGTATTTGAACCTTGGTTACAATCAAATTCATGATGGGTTCCCTTCATGGCTATCAAAGTTGACAAAGCTAAGAGCTATTATCTTGAAATCCAATAAGTTTTATGGTCCAATAGAACACATTGAACCCTGTTGAACTTCAGCAATTTGCATATCATGGACCTTTCCAACAATGGTTTCACTGGTGAACTTCCTTCGAAGTTATTGCAGAGTTTCCATGCCATGAAAGTGATTGTCGGTCAAGACCAATTGGAATACATGAATACTTCTCAGAGGCTCCCTCTGTCCTTGGATACATATGAAAAAGTTGTAGACTATGAAATGGAATTGATGAATAAAGGCACAGAGAGAGACTACTCGAAGGTTCCGTATGCCCTTAAGGGAATTGACCTCTCCAACAACAAATTTGAAGGATGCATACCTAATTTCATTGGAGATTTGAAGTCACTCGTTTTGCTTAACCTTTCAAACAACATTCTCACTTGTTTCATTCCTCCTTCCTTAGCAAATTTGATAGTGCTTGAATCTCTAGATCTTTCTCGAAACAAACTCTCAAGAGAGATCCCACAACAGCTTGCCCAGCTTACATTTCTTTCATCTTTCGATGTCTCTCATAATCAACTGTTTGGACCAATACCACGAGGGAGTCAGTTCAACACATTCAGGGCCAGTTCATTTGCCATGAATGAGGGGTTATGTGGAAGTCCTTTGCCAAAAAAATGCACAACGGTTGGGGACGGCATACCATTACCAACATCACCACTCAAGGAAGAAAATGGCAGGGAGTCTTTATTCGACTTGGATTGGAAAGTTGTGCTAATTAGCGCTGGAGTTGGCTTTTTGATCGGTGTTGTGCTAGGTAACTTTTTCATTGACGAGAAGAGTAGGTGGTTGTTGTACTACTCAAAGATAATGGCAAAAAGATGGAAAACATCAAGAAGGCATTGAACAATAGGTTGTGGATGCAATTAAATACTTTCATTACACGGATTAGTATTAATCATTGTGTATCTAGTTTGTATTAGACACTGGAAAAACACCATCAGAGTATAAATAAAATTTCACGTACGTAGCTTCATCCATCCTTGATTTAAAGGGTCATGACTATCGGCTCTCTCCAATCAATGGTGTGCAATGTTGCTTGTGTTAAAAAAAAAAAAATTACAACACCGGTGTAGTTACTTAAAATCATTATAATATGATTTTTAGGAAAATAAAACTTCACTTGTTTGATTCATCTTGAACGACTGTTTTCCATTAGTTATTACATGTAAATGCTATTTTCTTGTTCGTTATTTTATCCTTCCATCTGTTTTTCCTAAAAATCATATTACATGATCATATAATGCAACATATACATTGGCAATCCACGTTCTAATGTATATTATGATTATGTGCCAAGCAGTATTTTTTTTTTTTTTTTTTGTGGTCGGCTTCTTGGCTGTAACATTAGCTACTTCTACAACCTAATTGTGGAAAGCTACTAAATATTGGAGCCCATGGACTTGGCAGAGACAAGAAGAAAAATATGAACTCATTTATTTGCAATTTATTCGTTAAACAATACAAAGTGATGGATTGTTATACTCAAACACCAATTTATTTCACGAAGAGATTCCTTAAATTTTCACTTAGAAGAACGAATCCTATATTTGGCTGGCTTGGCCGCTTGAAAAAAAAAAAAATTACAGGAAGGTGTGGATGTGATAAAATACACTATCCAACATACTAATAAAAGTTATACCAAAAAGAATTTGACCTGCTAATGCAAGTTTTATTTGAAAAGAAACTCCTTTACATCTTCCTATTGATAAGATCTTGCCTGATGCAATAAACATCCCTTACTATAATTTTTATCAATTCAAATTATCCAAACATGTTAAATGGTTTTGCCGGACTCACTTTCAAAATGCTATTCATTCCTACAGAAAACGAAATATTTGATAATTCAAGCTTGTTAAATGCTTTTTCCCCCTTGATTTTAAATTTCAATTATTAAATTTAATAAAAAGCACATGTAATTATTTTAGTCATAGGAACTTGGATCCTCCTCATTAAATTGCCTATTAACTATAAAATATCTAAAATAAAAGGCAACTATTAATTCTATCAGTTTTAAATGAAGATTGTATAATTTGTTTCATTTATTAAGAAACTCAAGTTTGACCCAAAAGTTCACGCTTCTCTTTCTCGCGAGACTCTTCCCACTTTTTGAGAGGGAAGAAAAGTCTCTTTAATTTCTACACGGTGAAAGAAAATAAGAAAATCAAGTCGCGAAATAATATTGGATTAGGAAAAGCTGGCAATTTCTCCATAGACCAAAGGAATAAAAAAAAAATTAAGGTTAAAAAACACACAAATAAAAAGAATTGAAAAATGATTTGTGAGGCTTTTTCTAAATTTCTTTCCCGAGAATCAAGAGAAACATATACGAAAGTCAAAGAGACAAGATATTGATGGAGGATTTTTCTTTAACAATAATTTTTTTTTGTTACGAATTTGACTAATAAGAGAGTATTGTATTAATTTTTTAGAGGAAAATCATAAAAATAAAAATAAAAATTTATTTGTATCAATTAATGACGAATTATATTTAAATATAATTTTTTAAAAATTGTTTAAAATAGTAAAATAGAAGTAAAATAAGTCATATCACCTAAGTAACATCAATGATAAAAGATGAGGTTGTGTTAAGACTCTTCAAAATCCAAAGAAACCTTCAAAGTCAACCTTAAAAGCCACTCAAGTTAGAGGTGATTTTGACAAAGTTGCTGAGTTAAAACAATCGCAAGACGTCCGATAGGGCTAATACATGAGTGCAGATCACATAAAAAATAATCATGTATCGCTACAACTAGTTACAACCAAGAGATGCGGGTTTTTCAGGATCGGAATGATTTCACCTACCTGCAAAAACCTATCATGTAGACATCCATTTCAAGAATTCGGAAGCTAAGGACGTTAATAATAACTATTCTATTCCAAAAATCAATTTCTGATTAAAAATTAATTTTTCTTTTTCTATTTTCTTGATAAATTTCTAAGAAAATATACATATTAGATAACCTTATAAAATTTCTATCATTGAAATAGAAATTCATTTGATAACAACACAAAATTTATCTCTCTCATGTGGTAGTGGGAGGCGTCTAGTGGCCAGCGGCGAGCGATTGGCGTTCGGGCATCCAACAACCGGCGATCAGCAGCGAAATGAGGGCGGGCGACATCCAGCGATCAGCTGTCACCATCGCCGTGGGAGGAGGGGTGGGGGGTTAGCGTCCGAGATCGGTGAGCGTCCAACGTCTCATAGGCTACGAATGGACAGCGAGGCAATAGCAAGAGTGAACAATGAAAAGAGTTTTCATTTATCACTTTTGTTCTAGAAATAAAAAAGCTATAAATTTTAACTTCTAATTTTTTGTCCAAATCTATTTATGGAGTAAAAATCTATTTCAAAATTAAAAAAATGAAATTGCATTATTAAATGGATTTTTATTCCAAACTTGTTCTAGAGAACAGAGAAATAGAGAAACAGAACGGTTATCATATGTACTCTAAGGCTTATTTTGTAGGCTCTCCGAACCATCCTAGAACTTGAAACCCTCGATATCACGCAATTTTTTTATACTGTATATTACCTTTTAGTTTTTTTATCATGTTAAAAATCGGCTATGATTTTATCGAAAACTAACACATTAAACCCAAAGATGGCCAGAAAAAAAGAAGTAATAAAAAAGGGGAAGGGAAGGCGCCTTTGATAGAGGAAAGAGGAGATAGAGTGGGGATAGAAATGGGGCTGGAGACTCTAGTTAGCTAAGGCTTCATGTATTTAAATGTCAAAAATTGAACATGAGTTAGCAAATTAATAATTACAAGTCTCAATAATAAAAATTTGAATGCTAAAAATTCCATTTTGAGCATTTACGTCTTAAAACTTGATACATTTGAGTCTTTTCGTTAATTATATCAGTCTTAAATGGACAGAAATTGTCGATATGGCTTGTTTTTATTGTTTTCTAATGCCAAGTATTCGTTGTTAAAAAAAAAAAGGAAAAAAAATGCCATTTGAATTTTCATCCACTAAAGCCTAAAAGATCTAATGGAAGGACAAAAATGGATCACTACGATAAATTTTAAGACGTGAACGCATGAAATGGAAGTCTTAGGACCCAGATGAACTCTTGCTGTAATTGCCCCAACAGGAACAACTGATTAACCACAATCTACAGAATATATGGAGTACACTGAAATTTTTTTGGATCATATGACCTTTAAAATCTATGCCGAAACTTATCCGACCATGCCAGTTCTGCAAGCTCGGCATATGCTCTTGCACATCTCTAGTCACAACTTACAATCAGTTATTGCAGGCATCTCAAAGTCCTGTCAAGCGAGCCTCTAATTACATCATGACTCAATATGAGAATCCACAATTGCATCATGCCCCTCAAATTAGCATATTAATATGACAAGATGAGAACCCACGTATGTTGATTTTTATTTTTCGTTTACAAGGATAGGTTGGAACGATTCCACTAAACTTATATGCAGCTTCTATGGAACGAAAGACCGGTGATTTAACTGGCAATTGCAGTTGGTCCCCAGTTCTTCCAACTGCTTATAATTTGAATCTATTTCAATTCCTGATCGCCAACATCTTGCAATTCCTTTCTAGTGTGTTTGAAATAGAAATTAGCAATACTTATATGATGAGAACAATGTGGCCTCAAATAGCAAGACATGCCATAAAATCAACAAATCACAACATGAATTGAGTAATAGAAAGTATTGGTTGTATATACTCACTGCCAAAACTTAGACAAATTAGACGTCCACCATAATGAGAAATGTAAACTATGACGTCCACCATAACGAGAAATGTAAACTATTTATGTATGCCAAGTACTAACTCCACTGGCACCCACTGTAATTAGAAATCAAGTTGCAGCTTCACTTTCCACACATTCTGTAATAAAAGGAGTCTAAACTAGTTCTGTTGTTTTTCCCCTCTCATCTAGTTACCTAATGAGGTTAGCTAGGACAAGTAATTGATATACTCAATTCACATCTTACATCACAAATTCAGGATGATTAAGAGATCAACTGCAGCATTTTGAATTGCCTCTTGCTTGAACTTCCCCTTCACTACATATATCCTGCTATTCCACACAAAACCAAACACTTGTTGAGCATACGTTTCTCTCTTTTCTGCTAAGTACGATATATAACAAGTCCTGCAATTCCATTAGTAGCAGAATCCTAAATGTCAAGGTGACAAAAAATGGCTTTTCCAAACTACCTATAAACATAAATGACGGGAAGGCCCAGCCTTTTTCCATATTG
Organism: Eucalyptus sideroxylon; assembly: GCA_014182405.2. Taxonomy (NCBI): domain Eukaryota; kingdom Viridiplantae; phylum Streptophyta; class Magnoliopsida; order Myrtales; family Myrtaceae; genus Eucalyptus; species Eucalyptus sideroxylon. Next base: position 41,936,686 of record CM024552.2, read on the forward strand.
TAAAGCAAGCCAACCGGTGAAAGATACATATGCCACAAACAAACAAGCACCCTTCAATCGGTTTGCACTAACTGCGCAAGGTAGGTTCCTGGTTGGACACGACCAATGCCGAGATTTAATCTGTTGAAAGAGTGATAAAACTCATTGATATTAAGGAGGTTGAAAAACCTGTAACCACCCCAACAATGGTTTCCAATTTCCAATATTTAGCTCTGATCTTGCCAGTTACCCAGGATTTGAAAATCTCCGAGAACCTGACAATGCACAGGCCACGTTAAGTAATATAGAAACCATGATGTAAGCAAGAGACACAACAAATGAATATGTACAGGCGAAATGTAATTTAAGGGCAACTTTGAAAGGAGATGGATGCAGCATTTGGAAGGTCACATAATGGTGAATATGATCTTTTGTGCCAGAAAAAATTCAGATATTGTATTCTACAAGTTCAATAACAACTTATCTATAAGCAGATCGGACAGTAATCTCAATAGCAATTGGGCTTCAGAAAAAGAAGAAATTACAGCACAATTAGATGTACATGGTACATGGCGATGTTGGCCTGCGATGATTATTGGGACTGAGTTCTGTATTAAAGACCATTTATTACGGCATTATGATTAGCAGGCAACTCAGATGAAAAATAGTCATTGGTCACTTCAAACAGTGAACAACAGTATACTTCAAAATAGTTGCACAGGCCAGACTAAGACTGCAAAAATGAACTGATTTCAGACATGCCAACATCCTTCATATTATAGAAAGACACTGAACCAAACAGAATGAAATCGTGGCAATTTGACCAATATAAACTATGTGATTAATGCAGTATTTTAAAAGTCGGATTGGGCTGGCCAGTCCTACTAGTTGGCCAAGGTCAGATATCCAGTCCAGACAACAAATCCATGAGTGGTTGAAATCAGATTGAACCGATGTTGACCTCATTCAACTTAGGCAGCCCTTGCTTGGCAGTTTGCTGAGAGACCACACTCCACTTTGTTACCAAAACAGACAAGAGACGTACATTTCATGCTACACACAAGCCAAGGTAATAAATGCAAATTGCAGTGCTGGATGTGGTTCAAACTACCGCTCAGTAGGTCGTGCATTGCTTTTCATCCACCAAGCCAACCTCCCATGCGGTCATAACTTAAAGTATAACAGAATATTAAAATGGCAGTACCAAGAACCATCTAAATGACCATGATACAAGCCAGTCAGGGTCTGCTTTAAAATGGTGTATTTATTTTCAGCACACAGGAATTGCAACCCTTTTGGTGTAACATTCCTAATACACAAAAAGGAAAGGAGGCCCAGAAAAGGAATCGAGTGCTCACAATATATAGTATCTCCTCATCATCTCCATTGCAGATGGATCTTTGGCTTGACAACTGAAGAAGTCATCATGATAGATGCTTACTTTGGAATTGCTAGATGTATACCAGTAGTCATAAGTATTATTCACCTAAAACCAGTGTGAGAATAAGTAATGAAGTTGTGCAATCAGAAAACACATGCAAAAGGAACCACAACAATCCCAATGAAATAAACAAAATATTCAGGATGATTGCAAAAACCTACATATAATGGTTTGAATTTAGCTGATAGCACAAATGTTAAAAAGGTGCATTTCCTACCTTAAATTTATCTTTGGTCAACCAAGTAACCCCAAAACCAGGTTTGCAATCAGCAGGAAGGGCCTCGTTTGGGACCTCTGCAAGTGCTAATCAAGTCTGACCTGATAAATGATCCTTATATTCTACCTGCAATTGTAAGAAGGTGCAAAATAGTAATGTAAATTCGGCAGTCAGTAAATGTGGTAGCTTTCTTTTCCTATAACTGCAATTGCCATTCTTTTACCTCTACCTGCAATTGTAAGAAGGTGCAAAAAAGTAATGTAAATTCGGCAGTCAGTAAATGCGGTAGCTTTATATTCCTATGATTGCAATTGCCATTCTTTTACCTCTTCTGAGTTAAACTAAGATACTTAGCCTGATAAAAACATCTGTAATCTCTATCTATCTATGCATGGAGCACAATCGATAATGACTACAGTAAAAGTTCATAAACACACATATGCACCAATTCCCAGGAGTGCCTGATTTGAAAGGAGCATAACAAGGCACTTACTCAAGCTAAGAAGAGCCAACAATTTGCTATCAAAGTTAATTCCAAACTATACAAACCAAAACACCCAAAGTATAGACATACACAACCCCAACATACATTCAATCTTAAATGAACATCAAAAGGATCAGATTAGAACTGAGTGACTGTTTGAATAAGAAGACTGAACAAACAGAAACAAACCAGCAAACTATGTCCGATGCTTTTGCCAATTTTGTCAACTATATGTTTAGATCAAGCTGACTTGGATCATTTTCACTATGATAACAAGTCTCTTTCTAGAAGTAAGATTGGTGAAACTAGGCAATTAGTAAATTACGTGTCTCTAGAAATACTATGGGAAATTGGATTTAACATCAAATGATTCAACAATCCATTCAAGGTACAATTCATCAAATCTAAACACAAGGAGGGCATTTGCCGAAGACAGGTTTAACCTAATCAAACAGATTTTACCACCCCCTTCTCCTCTTCCCACCTTCATCCAAATCATAGAAGAGTTAAACTTTCAATCTCTTTTTCATTTTTATCTAGAATGATTCTTTTAACTTTTATTTATCTCAAGCACAGCGAGAATACTCGCTTCCATGAACATCTCTAAACAGGTTCAAACTTCATTGTATCCAATGTATCAACAAACATGCAACTGCCTTTTCAGCTTCACAACAGCTCATGGTACTCTTACATATGAACACTATTTTTGCAGAATCAATACCAACTGATTCACAAAGTTCCCCGGTGACTTAAAGAATGATATGGCATTCATAAATTTATCAGCACGTGACATTGCTAAATAAATGACAAAATGACAATGAGCATAGAGTGAAATTACTATAACTATATTTCCTTAATTGACATTCATAGCTAAAAAAGGCAGTAAAAGGTTGATGATGATAATAGGACAAATGAAATAACAAGTAGTTCCTTCGACACATGCTTGATTCCTAATAAAGTGAACCTCCATATAATAAGTGATGGAAACATAAGATTCATTGCGCAGTCAAATGAATGAAAAGATAGCTTCTTATGGTTATGCACAACATTATCCAATCTAAAACTCAGCTTAAAATGGCATAGGAACATGAAGGGGGGTTGCATGCTCTTGCACTCGTGCGTGACAGAGATGAGTAAATCCTAGATAGGACTCTATAGCATTACAAATGTATGTCAAGTCAACTGATTTTCTCACAAAATGAGCAGTGCTAATGTTGACCGTCACTCCATCACTTGATGGAGGATGGTCAACTTAGCATTTTTCTTTTTTTCTCGATGAGACTCCTGCAAAAGACCGTTGCTCATCTTTTAGATTGATGAGTAGGAGTCACTAAATTAAAATATCGTTGTCATCGATTGAAAATATTTTCAAATTCCGTATCTTCACCTTGTTTTACATAAAAATAATGACAAAAATATCTTTGAAATCATGAATATTTATTCATTTTTGCATGGAGTCCATATAGTACTTTCCAATTGTAAATGTAAATTGTATAGTATGATACTCAATGGGCATGGTATTAAGTTAGCTCAAGTCATTTGTAATTAGTGGAGTTCAATCTAGACAATTAAAATGTTCGTTTCATCCAGCTGATTAATTGATCGATGTTGTATTGAGAATGGCTAAGTAATGAGGAAAGCTTACATGAAATACATACATAAACATATTATAATGATCCATTCATTCATAACATTTTGGTATAAGTTATTCTTCACAACTTTCCACTTTAGCTTTAGATTCTTGCAACTTACATGAATTCCTGAAGTTTTTAGGCTACTTAAGTGGATTAGAGAGTGTAAGTCTTTCACACAATAAAATTGGAGGGGGTACTCTTACGTGGATGTGGAATGGTAGTAGAGAGACCTTGGAGTATATTGATCTTTCTCATAATTTTCTAACTGGCTTTGTGAACAACCAAATCAATCTGCCACTTCCCAAGTTGATGTATTTTGACATTAGTTCTAACTTGCTCAAAACTCCTCTCTCTAGTCCACCTCCATCAGTGATTTATTACAATTTCTCCAAGAACTTCCTCTTCGGAGAAATACAGTTTATTTGTAAAACAAGATCCCTTGTAATTCTTGATTTGTCAATTAATAGTTTGAATGAGACAATTCCTTCATGTCTTGGAAATATTGGTTCTTTGTCAATTTTGAGTCTTGAGAAATATAAACTTAAGGGCATGATTCCTGATGGGTACCCAAAAGGTTGTGCGTTGAAGATTATGGATCTCTCAGAAAATCAATTGCAAAGGGTCTGTCCCAAGATCTTTGGCATTGTACAAAGCTATAGTATTTGGACCTTGGTTATAATCAAATTCTTGATGAGTTCCCATGGTGGCTATCAATATTGGCCGAGCTCAAAGCTAGGATCTAGAAATCTAATATGTTCCATGGTCCAATAGAAATATATTGAAGTTAGTTTAATTTCAGCAATTTTCATATCATGGACCTTTCCAACAATAGTTTCAATGGCAAACTTCCTTCCAAGTTGTTGTAGAGTTTCCATGCCATGAAAGTAATTGTTGATCAAGATCGGTTGGAATATATGTATACTTTTCTTAGGGCTCTCTCTGTCCTTCTATATATATGCAATAGTGACCAGGTTGATAGTATAAAATGACTTATGGAATGAAAATGATGAATGAAGGCACAAAAATGGAATACTTGAAGGTTCCTTATGCCCTTATGGGAATTGACCTGTCCAATAACAAATTCGAATGATGCATACCCGATCTTGTTGGAGATTTGAACTCACCCCTCATGCTTAACCTTTCAAATAACATTCTCACTGGTTCCATCCCACCTTCCTTAGCAAACCTGACAAAGCTGGATCTCTAGACCTTTCTTGGAACAATCTCTCAAGAGATATACCTCAACAACTAATCCAACTTACATTTCTTTCGTCTTTTAATGTCTCTCATTATCAACTATTGGGATCAATACCACAAAGGAGTCAATTTGACACATTTGGGACCCATTCATTTGCCTTTAATAAGGGGTTATGTGGAAGTTCTTTACCAAATAAATGCACAAAGGTTGGGAGTAAATTACCATTACCATCATCTTTTTTCGAGGAAAAAAATGAAGAAGATTCTCAGTTTGATTTTGATTGGAAAGTTATGCTAATTGGCGCTAGAGTCGGGTTTTCAATTGGCATTGTACTAGGGAGCTTGATCATTGATGAGAAGAGTAGGTGGTTCTTTTTTTTTGGTGAAGAAGAGTAGGTGGTTCTTGTACTACTAAAAAATGGCAAAAAAGTGAAAAACATTGGGAAGGCACTGAGCAATAAGGAAGTATGCATGCAGTCGGATACTTATGTAATATTTATTAGTAATGCAAATTGTCATGTGTCTAATTTGTATAAAAAAATAGTTACAAATTCCTACGATTTCAATCCATGTTTGCTTCATGCGAACTCGTGTGGTTCGTAAGTTATTATATGTAGACGTTCTTTTCTTGTAGCTTGTTCTATCTTTCTGACTGTTTTACTTAGAACATCATATTATATCATTATATACTGTAACATATACGGTGGCAATCTACGTTCTAATGTACATTGTGATTATATGCCAATCGGCACTCACTTTCACTTCTAGGCTGTGATAGAGAATCTAATTTTGGACATTTGTTGCTTCCACAATCTGAATGTGGTAAGCTACTAAATATTGGAACCCATAGACACGGTAGAGACAAGAAGACAGATACGAAACTAAATTATCTGCAATTTAATCGTTAAAGATTGCTGGTGAAAGTGATGGATTGTTATCTTCAATCACCAATTTATTTCATGAAGAGATCCCTAAAATTTGGATTGAGAAGAATAAATGCTATTGTTCACAAGTTTTGTGACATCCAGTTTTTCGGGTTTTAATTGGACTGGATAAATAAGATCCCGTCTCATCGCTCGTCAATTTATTGACGAGTCCGAAATTTCAATAAAGAAATTATCGGAGGAAAAATCGAAGACCAAAAGAAAATAGAAAGTGAAAGGGAAGAGAAAAAGAAAAGAAATAAGAAAAGTTTTATTTTTGAATTCTTTTTCTCTCTCTCCCTTTTCTCTCTTTCTTTTCTCTCTCTTTTCTCTCTCTTCTCTCTCCTTCCCTCCCCCTCGTGCGACTCCCCCAGCCGACCGCCCCTTTTTGCTATCTTCCACTTTGCTTTCTTCTATTTTATTTTATTTTTGACCGGTCAAATCTCTCTCTCTCTTCTCTCATCTCTCTCTCTCTCTCGTCACTCTTTCTTCTTCCTTCTTCTTGGTGGAAGCGAACAAACCAGAAGCGGACAGAAGCAGAGGAGCTCGCCGAAGCCGTCGCCGCCCGCACCGCCGCCCGGACGCCCAGCGATCGCTGCCGTTCCGCCGTCCGCCGCCCCCGCGTCCGCCGTGTGCCGCCAACCCGTTCCTCGCGCGACCCACCGCCGTTCGCCTCTGCCCAGCCCTACTCCGCCCCTGTCCCAGCTCCGTCCGGCCACCTCCGGCCACCGCCCAGCCCCGCCGAGCCTCCCCCGCGTCCCCTCGTCCTTCCGCCGGCCTCCCCTCGCCGTTTTGGCCGCCGGATCTGCTCCAACCAGCCAAGGACAGAAACCCACGAAATGGGTTTCCAGCTGGTTTGGGCCCGTTTTGGGCCGTTTCCCGGCCCCGAACTCGAGGCCCGCTTTGGGAAGAATCGTTCCTCGCGTCGCCGCCGTCGGATTGATCCGATTTGCGCGCGATTTGGTGAGTAATCTCACTAATCTCGGATTAGTTTGCTAATTATGCTTTAGGTTGGTTTAGTTTTAATTAATTATGTTTAGGTTGTTAGATTAGAAGTAATTAGCAATTATTAGTGAATTGTGATGTGATTTTGATAAATTGATTGTGCAATTAGCAAGTAGACGGGGTCTACTATTTATTGAAGGCATCTCGGGAATTTTCGGACTCCTAATCGGGCCTCAATTTGGCAATTCGGGCCTAAGTGAGATTTTTGGGCATTTAAATATTAATTTTCGGAATTAAATTAAATAATTATTTATTTTCCGAAAATTCAAGGGAGATGGTCTGGAACGGGAAAATTATGCTGATGACCGTGGTGAAGTCTTTTTATTTAATCGGGCTTTAAATTGAGCTAAATTGAATTTCTAATATTAATTAATTTTCGAAATTAATTAAATAATTATTTATTTCCTGAAAATTCAACTGGGATGGCCCGTGACCGGAAAATTATGCTGATGACCGTGGTGAAGTCCGTTTATTTAATTGGACCTTATTTTGAGCTAAACGGAATTTTTAATATTAAATATTAATTTTCGAAATTAATTAATTAATTATTTATTTTTCGGAAATTAAGTTTGAGATGGCCGACGACCGAAATCTGGTGCTGATTGTTGTGGCGCAGTTCGTTTATTTATTTGAGCTTTGAATTGTGCCAAATTGATTTAATGGTGGACATTTAGGATATGTTCCTAAATTGATTATTTGGGTGAGAATAGGGTATACTATATCGGCCTTCGGGCGATATGTCGGCTTTGGGTGAGCAAGTATACCAAGTATACTATATCGGCCTACGGGCGATATGTTAGCTTTGGGTGAGCAAGTATACTTTATTATCGGCTTTGGGTGAGCATAGGGTATACTATATCGGCCTTCGGGCGATATGTCGGCTTTGGGTGAGCAAGATATACAAAGATACTATATCGGCCTACGGGCGATATGTCGCTTTGGGTGAGCAAGTATACTTTATTATCAGCTTTGGGTGAGCATAGGGTATACTATATCGGCCTTCGGGCGATATGTCGCTTTGGGTGAGTATACTTTATTATCAGTGAACATATACCAAGATATACTATATCGGCCTACGGGCGATATGTCGCCTTTGGGTGAGTATACTTTATTATCGCTTTGAGCGAGTTACACTTTGGGTGAGCGAGTCCTGATTTGATAGGACTTTATAGATAGTATTGAATGTGCCGACCGAGCATGGGTCGTGATGACGTGTAATCGATTAGGTCGATTGATCATTGCTCGATCTGATGTTAGGAATTGATCGATTGATTGGGAATGACCATGAGATGGTCTGATTGACTGGTAATCGACTAGGTCGATTGATCGATGATTCGATCTGAGTGTGACTTGATGTGATTCATTGCCTGGGTTGGATGTCGCGAATTGATTGACTGATGGGAATGACCATGAGTGGTCTTGTTGGCTTGTGATCGACTAGGATGGTTTGATCGATGCTTCGATCCGTGATATGATTGCTTGAGTGCCTATTGTGAATTGTACTGACTTGCAGGTGGGATCTGATGCCAAGGTACGTCTTCTGCCCTATGCGTGTATAGGCAGCCTATAGTATAATAGTTTACTAATTGGGCTTAGTGGGGTAGAACTCGCTGAGACGTAGTCTCATCCCAGTTTGGGGAAAAACATTTCAGGACTCGATGAGGAGCTGATGAGGAGGAGTCTGAGAAGGAGAACTCCGAGATGAAACCTGAGTAGAAGGATTTTTGGAAGAAGAAGATAATCCCGAGAGGGGCCTTGAGTATGGCCGGATGGGCTAAGAGTCTATCTTCTTTTGATAATTTCTCTTGAATTGAATAGTTATGAATTGGTTTGTGTTTTGTATAAAAGTTTGGTTATAAATTTCAATATGAAAAATATGGCCATGCTTTTCTATCCCATTGTTATATTGTCGGGATTTATAATCGCTTCCGCATGTGCTTAATAGAATTGAAAGGGTCGGCGATACTAGTCCTGGGATATCGCATTATAATATCGACCAAGAGTGAAGGATGTGCACGTGCTCGAGGAGCGGGGCGTGACATCCTGTTTAAGTGGTATCAGAGCTAAGTTGAAGATTGGAGTGATAAGGAGCGTTGACCATGGGATAGTTAGTAGGAAATGCCTTTAAATTCATGCTGGTGCATGTCCGTGTTATTTGGATGCTAGAATTGATTGTCGTGTGAGGATCGCTCATCTTCTAATCCAAAGTGTGGATGTGGAAGACGGGTTTCGGTGTAAAGATTGAACCATGAGCGAGCGGGAGCCGAGAACTCCTAGTAAGAGGACAATGTCCCTCGTGACTCGGATAAAGCACTGACAATTGTCGGTACCCGAGGTGGTTGTGGCAGAGTGTTGGCTCTGGCCAGCTCGAGTATAAGAGTACCACTATAGGTTGGTACTAGTGTAGCAGCGTCGAATGATCTTAAGCTCGATAGGATCGTTCTGATGCAAGTATTTCTTGGGATCTGGATGAGCCTGTACGGTCAGGATCAAGTTATTGCTGTTGTTGATACCCTGCTGAGATCCAAAGTGGAGATGTGATCCAGGAGCGAGTCATTGCATTCGAGCCGAGGTACAGATCCAGTTCAGGCAGAAATGGAAATCGGTCAGGGAAAAGATCGAAGTCGAGAGCGGTTCTAGCATACCGATGGGACAACTAGAAAGAGTGTGTGCTGTCACTTGGCAGGAGATAGAAGACTCACTTGATGAATGCCGAAAATATGGAAGGAATGCATGGATTAATCCTGTGTTTGAGAATGACTAGAACATGCTTTGATGGTAGTGAGCATGGCCATCAGATGAAGGACTGTCAGTGGAAGTCTAAGGTAGCATAGACATTTCTACTGCGGCCAGAACGCCACTAGGATGGCGAAAGGAATGGGAGTAGAATGGACCTTGCACCAATCGAGAAAGAATGTGTCGAAGGTGATTTTATCGAGTAGCGCAGCGAGTTTTGTGCTAAGTAGTAGAACTTAAATTGTTGAAGTAAAAGTGAAAGAGAAGGGAATCACTATCAACAATTGTGCTTGACTAGTTGCTAAGGTGTGAGTTTGACACCGCATGAATAGTGTGGGCTCAAGCAGCATTTAGTGATAATGAATCACGATCTTAAAGTAAGCCAGTTTAGTCCATTAACATGTGAAAGTGTCGAAGTTATTGGGAGTTGAAAATAATCTTCGATTTCATTAATCTCATTGGCTAGAGGCAACTTGTTTGTTAGACGAGAGGTTGCCAAGGTTGCTTAGCGATTGTCTTGGGTAGGACGATTGAAGAACTAGAGATGGAGGACATCTCGGTGGTCTAAGAATTTCTAGATGTGTTATCACAAGAACTGTTAGATCGCCGTCGAGAAAGAGATAGAAAGTGCGATCGAGCTAGCACCAAGATGGAGCTATTCTCGAAGGTTTCTTACCGTTGTTGTTGTCTCGAACCGGTAGAATTGAAAATGCCGATGTGAAGATTGATGAATGAGGTATTCGTGCATATCAGTGTATTACTTTGGGGAAACATTAGTTTTGTTTGTGAAAAGAAGAAAGATGGTTTGTTGCGAGTGTGCATCAACCACAGTCAACTCAATTAGGTGAGGATCAAGGACAAGTGTTCTTTACCAAAGATCAATGAATGGTGTGACTAGTTATAAAGAGTATTGATGTTTTAAAGGTCGACTTGAGATTATGAAGTCGTTAGTTATGAACCAGGATGGAGGTTGTAAGAAAGACAACTGTTCATACTTAATATGGTCTTTATGAGAGTATTGTAAGATCGTTTGGCCTGGTGAACACTTCAGCCGCTATCATAGATATGACAAACCAAGTGTTCAAAGAATATCTAGATCAATGGTGATCGTATGGTATAGCGACATTCTAGGGTGTTCATTAAGTGATGAGGATCACGAGAGCCCTTAAGAATGGTCGTGTGGTTACAAGTAAAGGAATCTTCATAGACCTAGCCAAGATCGAATCAGTTGTTAATAGACCGGGACCGACATCGTGTCGAGATCGAAGCTGTGGGGATTGGACAGATTACTACAAAAGGTTTGTGAAAGAATTTTCAGTATCAGTATCATCGCAGGATTGACCTCTTGAGAAAGAAGAGAAATTCATCAGCATAGACAAGTACGAGAATAGTTTCCGAGCTTAAGTAAGAACCGATTATCGTACTTGTGCTAAACACTTCATTTGGTTTTGAAAAGCATGAAGTATTTAGTGATGTGTCTTGTAAAGGACTGGGTATGTATTGATACAACATAAGAAGATTATTGCATCACTGTTCCGCCAGTTGAGACCCAACAAGTTGAACATGAAACAAGATCGTGAATCAGAATTTTGGCAAAACTATAATGGTATTATACGGTATCACATTGGGAGAATGAAAGAGGTAATTAATGTGTTGAGCCGAGAGTCTTCAATTGTGCATAGGCGGCTAAAGTATAGACTTTACTTGAAAAGGGTTTGAAATTTGGTTTTCAAATTTGAGGTAGGCTACCTTTCGAATTTTATAGCCGCCCTCAAAATTGAGCCAAATGTTCAAGTTGGAATCATCGCCTAGTTGATAGACAGAGATGTTCAGAAGACCTTATAAGATGATACTGGCAAGAAAGAACCTGATTGTAAGACTTTTGAAGATGGAACGTTCGGGTTCCATGAGTGATTGAATACACTTGACAGTGTAGCACTCAGGGAAAAGATCTTGTCAGAAGTTCACTATAGTATTGCAACCTTGACCAGATGGTGTAAGTAGATCAGAATCGGCATCAGCTAGATTAGTAGACTAATATGAAGATAGATACCGCTAAGCAGGTTGCAAGTGTCAGAGGTGTCAGTAAGTGGAAGTTCGATAATACGATCCAGAAGGACTCTTTACCATCACTTGAGAATCCTAAGTGGGAATGGAATTATATCCATTGTGACAGGCTTAGTACTGATACCATTTGAGGATAGTGGCCGATCGATAGATGGAATCAGTCCACTTTGATACAGTACGAATAGATCTTGTTTTAAGTGTGTGATATCCAGATTTTTGGACTCTGATTTCGATTAGATAAATTGGGCATTTCATCGACGTAGCTATAGTGTTTTTCTCCGAGTTGGCCACTCACGAGATAACTAGACTAGCTGGGTAGGCTATTAAAGACTTTAAGGCGAGATAGGGCGAGAATTGACCATGAATCGACTTCTCGACCGTGCTCATCTTTAGAGATCATTACGGCACGATTAAAAATCGAATTAAAATCGAGAGATAGGTCGGTTCGCGAGATGAGTGACCAATCGTGGGTGACCCCACTAAATTGGAAAACTCTCGTCGACTGGCACTAATTTGACTTTACTGTCGTTTTGGCGCCCTGTGTCTGTATTTGAATCTTTGAGATTTTCACGACAATCGAGAGTCGTCAATGGGTCGAGTGGGTTTATTGTGGTTCGAAGAAAATCGACCACGGGTCATTTGTCCTAAAAAGCTCTGAACACTACCCGGTAGCCTAAGTCACACTAAAAGCGTGTCGGAGTGAAATTAACTGCCAATCTAAATTCGATTTCAGAAATTAAAGATCCTATCTTGCCACAAAGTGGGTATACCAAAGTGTGCGTGTCTTGGATAGTTCACCGACACGGAGTGTCGAGGATGAATTATATCTTGAATCCAGATCAGAGATTATAAGTTGGCAGAGTTTTCAGAGGGTTCTTTATTAAGCAGTGCATAGCAGAGGGTACATAATTTCAGTGGTGAAAAGAAAGTGAATAATGATGTCAACTCGTTATATAAGATCTTCGGTGTTTGCGGTTGTCGATCGGTGTCGAGTAAAGATTGAGAGATTTGAAAATTGTCGAAATTTTGAATCGTTGAAGTTCGAACGGTTATTAGGGAGTCGAGAAAAAGAGATCGATGTGGATGACGAGAATGTCTTATGTGAGAAGCTCGGTTCGGTTGTTGGTTCGAAAGAGTAGATTTTGTGTACAAAGATGATCTCCTTGGTCAAAGTGGTTAGACAACGCCACGAGACCGAATGATCAGCGTGGAAAAGTGAGACTCGATGAGACGGCAATACCCCCCACCTTTCGTTTATGGATTAATAAAGGTTTAAATTTCGAGGACGAAATTTTTATAAGAGGGGAAGAATTGTGACATCCAGTTTTTCGGGTTTTAATTGGACTGGATAAATAAGATCCCGTCTCATCGCTCGTCAATTTATTGACGAGTCCGAAATTTCAATAAAGAAATTATCGGAGGAAAAATCGAAGACCAAAAGAAAATAGAAAGTGAAAGGGAAAGAGAAAAAGAAAAGAAATAAGAAAAGTTTTATTTTTGAATTCTTTTTCTCTCTCTCCCTTTTCTCTCTTTCTTTTCTCTCTCTTTTCTCTCTCTTCTCTCTCCTTCCCTCCCCCTCGTGCGACTCCCCCCCCGACCGCCCCTTTTTGCTATCTTCCACTTTGCTTTCTTCTATTTTATTTTATTTTTGACCGGTCAAATCTCTCTCTCTCTTCTCTCATCTCTCTCTCTCTCTCGTCACTCTTTCTTCTTCCTTCTTCTTGGTGGAAGCGAACAAACCGAAGCGGACGAAGCGCAGGAGCTCGCCGGCCGTCGCCGCCCGCACCGCCGCCCGGACGCCCGCCGATCGCCGCCGTTCCGCCGTCCGCCGCCCCCGCGTCCGCCGTGTGCCGCCAACCCGTTCCTCGCGCGACCCACCGCCGTTCGCCTCGCCCGGCCCTACTCCGCCCTGTCCCGGCTCCGTCCGCCACCTCCGGCCACCGCCCCCCCCGCCGAGCCTCCCCGCGTCCCCTCGTCCTTCCGCCGGCCTCCCCTCGCCGTTTTGGCCGCCGGATCGCTCCAACCAGCCAAGGACGAAACCCACGAAATGGGTTTCCACTGGTTTGGGCCCGTTTTGGGCCGTTTCCGCCCCGAACTCGAGGCCCGCTTTGGGAAGAATCGTTCCTCGCGTCGCCGCCGTCGGATTGATCCGATTTGCGCGCGATTTGGTGAGTAATCTCACTAATCTCGGATTAGTTTGCTAATTATGCTTTAGGTTGGTTTAGTTTTAATTAATTATGTTTAGGTTGTTAGATTAGAATTAATTAGCAATTATTAGTCAATTGTGATGTGATTTTGATAAATTGATTGTGCAATTAGCAAGTAGACGGGGTCTACTATTTATTGAAGGCATTTCGGGAATTTTCGGACTACTAATTGGGCTTCAATTTGGCAATTCGGGCCTAAGTGAGATTTTTGGGCATTTAAATATTAATTTTCGGAATTAAATTAAATAATTATTTATTTTCCGAAAATTCAAGGGAGATGGTCTGGAACGGGAAAATTATGCTGATGACCGTGGTGAAGTCTGTTTATTTAATCGGGCTTTAAATTGAGCTAAATTGAATTTCTAATATTAATTAATTTTCGAAATTAATTAAATAATTATTTATTTCCTGAAAATTCAACTGGGATGGCCCGTGACCGGAAAATTATGCTGATGACCGTGGTGAAGTCCGTTTATTTAATTGGACCTTATTTTGAGCTAAACGGAATTTTTAATATTAAATATTAATTTTCGAAATTAATTAATTAATTATTTATTTTTCGGAAATTAAGTTTGAGATGGCCGACGACCGAAATCTGGTGCTGATTGTTGTGGCGCAGTTCGTTTATTTATTTGAGCTTTGAATTGTGCCAAATTGATTTAATGGTGGACATTTAGGATATGTTCCTAAATTGATTATTTGGGTGAGAATAGGGTATACTATATCGGCCTTCGGGCGATATGTCGGCTTTGGGTGAGCAAAGTATACCAAGTATACTATATCGGCCTACGGGCGATATGTCGCCTTTGGGTGAGCAAAGTATACTTTATTATCGGCTTTGGGTGAGCATAGGGTATACTATATCGGCCTTCGGGCGATATGTCGGCTTTGGGTGAGCAAGATATAAAGATACTATATCGGCCTACGGGCGATATGTCGGCTTTGGGTGAGCAAGTATACTTTATTATCAGCTTTGGGTGAGCATAGGGTATACTATATCGGCCTTCGGGCGATATGTCAGCTTTGGGTGAGCAGTATACCAGTATACTATATCGGCCTACGGGCGATATGTCAGCTTTGGGTGAGCAGTATACTTTATTATCAGCTTTGGGTGAGCAGTCCTGATTTGATAGGACTTTATAGATAGTATTGAATGTGCCGACCGAGCATGGGTCGTGATGACGTGTAATCGATTAGGTCGATTGATCATTGCTCGATCTGATGTTAGGAATTGATCGATTGATTGGGAATGACCATGAGATGGTCTGATTGACTGTAATCGACTAGGTCGATTGATCGATGATTCGATCCGAGTGTGACTTGATGTGATTCATTGCCGGGTTGGATGTCGCGAATTGATTGACTGATGGGAATGACCATGAGTGGTCTTGTTGGCTTGTGATCGACTAGGATGGTTTGATCGATGCTTCGATCCGTGATATGATTGCTTGAGTGCCTATTGTGAATTGTACTGACTTGCAGGTGGGATCTGATGCCAAGGTACGTCTTCTGCCCTATGCGTGTATAGGCAGCCTATAGTATAATAGTTTACTAATTGGGCTTAGTGGGGTAGAACTCGCTGAGACGTAGTCTCATCCCAGTTTGGGGAAAAACATTTCAGGACTCGATGAGGAGCTGATGAGGAGGAGTCTGAGAAGGAGAACTCCGAGATGAAACCTGAGTAGAAGGATTTTTGGAAGAAGAAGATAATCCTGAGAGGGGCCTTGAGTATGGCCTGGATGGGCTAAGAGTCTATCTTCTTTTGATAATTTCTCTTGAATTGAATAGTTATGAATTGGTTTGTGTTTTGTATAAAAGTTTGGTTATAAATTTCAATATGAAAAATATGGCCATGCTTTTCTATCCCATTGTTATATTGTCTGGGGATTTATAACTGCTTCCGCATGTGCTTAATAGAATTGAAAGGGTCGGCGATACTAGTCCTGGGATATCGCATTATAATATCGACCAAGAGTGAAGGATGTGCACGTGCTCGAGGAGCGGGGCGTGACAAGCTTAGTCACTGAAAAATAACAAAAACCTCACAAAACTGTTGTCGTGATAAAAATTCATGGGAAAATGACACAAATAATCCCTAAATTATGGACCGATGTACGATGTTATCTTGGACTTTCAATTTGTTTAATGTAGTACTTATACTATCACTAAATATTCAATATAGTCGCTAGACTATAAGAAGATATTCCATATCATCCTTTAGTTAATTGATGAAGCAGAATCTATTGATGTGGCCTTCAACATGCTAAGTTTGAATGGTGGACAAGAAAAATTCTTATGCCTGGATTTTCTACATATCAAGTATTCACATTATATAGGGAAAGGTGATCCACATAAGATATTTATTTTGAAATAATTCAAACCTAAGGCACTCTAAAAGACACCAATTACTTTTCTTCCTTCCTCAATCTTCACGATGCTTTCATCAACTCTTTGATTATGGGGTCGCTGGTCCCTGGAAAAGCTGTAAAAGGACAAGACGAAGTGAAAGAATTTTCATTCTAAAACACAATTTCTCATTCCAAAACACCAGTAATTTCATACCCATCACACTAGATAAATTGAAGATCCTAATCCTCCGACTATTCAGCAGTTCTACTCATGGAGCATCGCTTTCATCCAAGTAAAACCAATTGATAATTCACATCGCTCCTTAAATAACTTTCCAATTGTTTTTCCATTCCAATTTGGCCTTTTTGAGACCACAGTGTGATCTCCGCACCCGCAATACCAGCTCCTTTATAACAAATATGAGCATGGTGGTACAAGCGAGCTCATAACCATCAATCCATTTCTCTCTTTGGAGAACTTTTCAATCTGAAATGCCTTAACAAGGTAGAATTCTAGACTCGAGCAACCTTATATTCAATTTGGTCAAATTCGATGTCTTCACCTACATGCACATATTTAGGTGTTGTACCCTCCACAACCCCAAGAGCTACGACGTCACTGGCATCAACCTCAACCCATCAAACCATTTCTGTCTATGAGGCTCCAAGCACATTGCGTCAGAAGTTTCATTATGAGGAAGAAGATGAAACGTTCATGTCGAGGAAGAGGTTCATTTGATTCCTTGAATTTTTTTCCTTTTCCAATAAAGAATAAAAGTAAATGGATTGAAAAATGAAAATCATAATCACATGTTCTTGTAGCATGCCAACTCATCATTTTAAAAGTCCTATGCTACATATCATATTTCGTGTCATCAAATGATGTCTGATTTGTTATTTGATCAAATAGAAAATCTACAAAAACATCTTCTAATAATTTAAGAACTACATTGAAAGAATTAAAATAGTTCAAAGATGATATTGCACGTCGGACCGAACTTTATGGACTATTCGTGTTAGTATCCTAAAACTCACCGTTTTTCAAAAGTATGAATAAAAATTAAACCAGAAAGGATATAAACTGTTCATGATTTTTTTTTTTTTCTGAAAAGAAGTATATCCGCATGTGACTAAATTTATTTACATATGGATATCATAGGATCTTCCACGATGTAATGAAAATTCTTTACCATGTTTTTTCAACAATTCATCAAATCATCTAAACATGATATCTACTATTGCCAGACTCGCTTTAAAAATACTATTCACCCCAGTAACATCCTGAAATTTTGATCATGTCTCAATAAAATGAAATGGGCTTTTCACCGACATGCCTATGGTCATTTTTTTCTGAGCTGATCACTCATGAGTTAACTAACATATCAGGTGAAGCCATTAAGGGATATAAGCGTGCTAAAATCCCTAAAAGCTACCCGGTAGGTTGGATTAGACTAAAATTGCATCCAGTTGATTTTAACCACGAAATTGAATTTGGTTTCGGGAATCAAACGTTCGAGCGTGTCACGATTCATATTTAGGACCTTGTTTCATCTTTTGGGAAAATTCCTTTGAGCTGGGAATTTTGCGGAAAAATCATACTCGGCAATTTTAAAATGGAGGAAATTTGGAGGGGCATTTTTAAGTGGACTTTTGGCCTTCAAATTGGATCGATTGGTGAAGGAAACTATGGAAATTATTATGGGCACCTTAGTTGGCGTTTTTGGATGTCAATTTGGTTTAATTGGTGAGAATTTGGAAGGGGAACAGGTGCAAATTCGTATGGACAGCAGGGGTGGTATTTTTGGCCTTCTAATTGGATGGTTTTGTGGAGACTTGAAGGGAAATTGGTGTGGGCTGCTACCTTGGCATGTATGGCCATTGAATTGAAGTTGTTTGGAGAGGTTTGTGAAGAACTTGAGTGAATGGGTGCAAAAATTCGTAGGGCTGGGGGCTGCTTCTATTTTGGCCTCCAAATTGAAGCCCCTTGGTGTGGATTTGTGAAACAAATGTCTTGTGGAAGAAGCCTTAACAGCTAAGGGCTGAAGACTTTGGGGTTGAGGCACTCAAGTGTGTTTATCTTGGAGGTGGAAGGCCATTGGTGCATGCCAAGACTTTGAAGACCCTTGTCCCCCCCTTGTTCCCTCATATTCCTCTTCCTTCTCCCTTACGTGAAAGTCCCTGCAGACTAGCCCCATCTTTTGTAGCTTCTTCTTCCTTTTACTTCCTCAAATCTTCACCTTCTTCTCTATTGTTGCTGCTGCTACCTCACTTGCACCAGCCAAAGTCAGCCGCCAAACATAGCCACCGAGCCCACACCAGCCCCGACTCCAGCTCTTCCCGAGCCCGTCGTTCGCCGATGCCCGCGAGCCCGTGTCCGCCTCTTGCCATTCTCGAGCTCGATCAGATCTTTTGCCGATCCACCAGCAACTCTGCCTATTCATCTAGTCGTCGTCCCATTGAACTGAGACAACCAAGCCGTGCCAACAACCACCCAACCAACAGCTCAAGTAGAAGAAGAACAGAACCGGTTTCTTCTCCTCCAGCAATGACTTGTGGGTTGTTTTTTAGCCCTTTCCGGGCCTCCTTTGGAGCCGCCGTAGACATGGGTCTTCACCACCTTCGCGTCGCCGTCATCGTGAACCCATTTGTTCGCTAATCCGGTGAGTTAACTCCATAATCTTTGATTAGGTTGTTAATTGCACTTAGAGGGTTAGATTAGTGCTAATTACCTTAGTTAAATTAGTACTAAGTGAGATTAGCCTTAAGATGGATTAGTGTAAATCTAGATTGGTTAGATTAGCCTTAAGATATATTATTGTTAATCTAATTGGTGAGATTAGCACTAATGAAGATGGATTAGTCCAATCCAATAGATTTTTTTCAGATATGATTTCTGGACCCTTGCCGTTTGCCATTTTTATGGATCGAAATGTGCTGCGATTTTGAAGTTGATTCCTTCTTGATAAATGTTTTAAACATCCTCAAATATGACATATATTTTATTCATGATTTTAGGGATTTAAAAAGAATGATATTTTAACTGCGTCATTTGAAAATAGAACCTCTGTTTTTGCTAGAACTGGTGACCTTTTGGGATTCACTTGATTTTTATCAACTCTTAGAGTTTGAATTTCAAAAAAAAAAATTCTGCATGAAAGTTGTTTTTCACATCTTTTAGTTTAACATACTCAAATTTTAGATCAAACAGACAATATTTGAACCCCGAATCAAACTGATTTTAAAAAACAGACTTTCTGGAAACGGACCCAGTTTTTGTACTGGATTGAGCGATTTATTGGGCTTAATCTAGAAGGATCTGGATTAAAGTGTCTCTATGAAAAATGTTCTTCTATGGGTTTTTTTACAACATATTCAAATTTGGAAATTTTCCAAACTCTTTTGATTAAGTTTCTAAATTTAAACTTGGAGACATGCGAATGGACCGTTTCTGCTAGTTAGGGCTGGTTATGGTATTGTGGTGTTCTTGGTACTATGCTTGCTGGTTTGCGCATATTTGATGATATGGTTGGTTTGTGACATGCTTGGAACTTGTGCATGATGATGTGTGAATCGTTGTGCCATGGCAATGGTTTATGGTCATGGCAAAAGATGGCTGTTGAAGTGCGATATGTGAATATGTGAACATGTAAATATGTGATTATATGATTATGTGAGGACTATTGAAAGATGAAGTGATGTGTTGAGGCAATCACATGTGTTATGTGGAGGAAAATGAATTGGTGGCGATCCGGTAAAGGACTAAGTGCTACATGATAACGTAACTTCGTGTGAGCCACCTCTAGAATCTTGTACCATTGCTTATTGTGGTCAAGGGCTAAGTGCTACATGGTGAACTGAGTCACATGGGAGCCACCTCTAGAACTTTGCACTACCGTCTTGCATAATTGAGGGCTAAGTGTTATACCATACCGTAACTTTGTGGGAGCCACCTTTAGAACCTTGTATTGTTGCTATATGTGGAAAAAAGACTAAGTGCTACACGACAAAGAAACTTTGTGTGAGTCATCTCTAGAACCTTGTACTGTTGTTGATTGTGTAATGGAACTTCGTGGGGGTCACCTCTAGAACCTTGAGTTTGAATCTTGAGTTTGAATATGGAGTTGTGATATTGAGAGTAAATAGCGGGTGTGGATTGAACCACCGTTATGAGTTATCTGTGCCTGATTATGGAACGAAATTGTGTGGCACGGAATGAGACATGTCATAATGATTTGGCGCTATAATCAGGACCTTTGTGAATTGTTTGATGAATGATATGATGTGTTCCAGTTCTTGAATGCATTTATTGTATGCATAAGTGTTTATGAGGTGTACTAATATGTAGGACCCTTCTGAGTGAATTCTCGTCCTAATTAGGGTTTAGAGTGTTGACTCACTGAGATTTATTCTCACCCCATCATGGTTTACAAATTTTCAAGTCCCTAAAATGGAGATCCGAAGTCCGAGGTGGAATGGTCCAGAGTTTAGGTGGCCTGATGGTTTCTTTCGAGATAAGACTTATGTGTATAGACTAGTAGGACCGACTTGCTATGTTTATAAAGTTTGGTTTGAGAAAAATGGTTGTCCTGCTTTTACTATCCCATGTTTGATTGTTGTTTGAGGTTTGTTTAATTCGCTTCTACATGTGCATAAAATAAAAAGGGTTGGCGATGCGTCCTAGGAACGTCGCAAATTTTAGTCGACCGCCGAGCGATGTGTGCGTGCCTGGGGTTCGGGGCATGACAACCCCCATAGAAAATCATATATTTAATAATTTAAGCGTGTTAACTGCTTTTCTCGTGGGTCTCAATATCTAGAGTAATAATTTAAGCGCCGTCTACACACACATCAACGGTGGCTTGTGTTTGTGCCCTTTCTCTTTCTCAACAAAACCACAACTTAAAGCAAAAGCATCATATATAATACCATGAAAAACTCTAAACTGGTACACTTGAAACAAATTTACCTTAAACTAATTTTTTGACTACCTAAAACCTCAAACGAGTATGCCTATGATAAATTTACATTTTGTTAATTTCCGTTAAATTTTACTGTTAAATTACTGAGTTTAATGACACGTAACAATTGATGGGTGTAATGGTTTGAGGTTTTACCAGTTTGTGATTTTTGTGGCATTAACCCAATTTAACATAAATTAATGGAGAATAAATTTGTTATAAATGTACCAATTTTGAGGTTTTTTATGGTCAAAAAATTAGTTTATGATAAATTTGTTACAAATATACAAATTTGAGATTCTTCATCGTATTAATTATATATATCCACTGCCCAAGGAAGTCCCGTGCAAGTCAGTCAGAAAAGTCTACGCCCAGTCAAAACAGGCAAAAGGTATTTCTCTTTCTTGCACCACTCCAATTTGATATCATCGAACAGGAAATCTTGATTTTTGAAGATCTTCGAATGCACAATTGGACGTCCACGAAATCCAACTTTTGGACTTCCTTATAATTACGGGCTCAAACTCAAGACTTATTATAACAAATGATTCTTGAACTTTGTAGTTTATTCTTGCTCTCTATTTGTTATCTAATGTCTTGTTTTTTCCCCTTTGTTAAGCCTCGGTGGTATGTTTTCTTCCAGGCCTTGCTACCATTCTTTCTTTGATTTGGTACTACGGCTTGCAGTGGATGTGCTCTTCCACTTTGCTTTGTTTTGAGGAATGCAAGCTAAGTTTTACTTACCCAAACAAAAAGAAACGGAAGCTGGGCTAGTTGTTGAGGGATTCTTCAGAGAGCATATTTTTAAGAAAGGTGTAGAGATTCCAGCATAGTCATCAACTCTGCTAAGGAAGGTGGGATTGGACCGGTGAAATTTTGTTTGTTTGAAAGGCTAAGCATGTGAATGAAGTGGCTTCGAATCCTAAATTTGTGCGGCTATCCATTTCTTGAACTTCTTGTTGGATGGATCAATTTTCGTAAGGGCATATTGAATTCTCGAGTATTCCCTTTCCGTCCCATTATTCATAAGTTTCATTCCAAGTGTCACCCTCTCCCAACCCATGGAAGAAAGTTCTTGCAGAATATCCATGAATTCATATTGATCAACAATAAATTCATCTGTAACAACTTGGATGGCAGCTTGCTATTGAAACCATTGCTGGAAAGATCTAGGAATAGACCCTTCGCAATCAATTCTTTAGATGGTCTACCATTCTCAATGTAGAACTATCTGTATAACTATGAAAAAATCATGCCCTCAAGCTTATTTTTCCTAGGATTCAAAGACTTGGTCTTTGCCAAA
The DNA here is from genome assembly GCA_014182405.2 of Eucalyptus sideroxylon. Classification (NCBI taxonomy): domain Eukaryota; kingdom Viridiplantae; phylum Streptophyta; class Magnoliopsida; order Myrtales; family Myrtaceae; genus Eucalyptus; species Eucalyptus sideroxylon. The sequence continues at coordinate 41,959,185 of CM024552.2, forward strand.
CATGAAGAAGCGTGCCGTTTGGGCTATTGTCGAACAAATCAAGCATGGTGACAAATAGATGGAATTTGGACATATGTTGGAAAAACTTTATAAAGTCATATATAGGCAACAATAAAATATATTTGGGCATATGTTGAAAGAAAAATTGGGCAGATAGAGTGGAAATCGAAGCTCAAATTCTACTGCCGGGCGTGACCATTAATTTCTGGTCATATAATATTTGTTTCACATCTTTTCAATTCTCTTAGGAAAGAAGTCCATAGATTGATCACTAATGGCATTTACTAATAGGGCCCATCAAGATTTGACATTAGGGTTCATACTTATTAACTTTGATTATGGACGAGTATATCAGGATTAAAGACTTTGTTGTTAAGTCCACATTTTTTTTAGAAGGATTTGTGTCTTTCAAAAGAAGTAACAGGACAAGGGCCAATGATATTCATACGAGTTACTTTTTCCTCACTTTATCTTAAGGTCAAGATTCGAACTATGGATCTCTTCTTTCTTTCTTTTTTCTGTTGTAAAAAAAATTCCATTCATTATCAAAATGATACATAATAGAACTCAAAAGTCATAATGACAGACAAGCCCATAAAATTTCAAAAAAAAACCAAAAATAAAAAATCAATGCATATCATTAGAGCATGGTTGGCACAAATAATCACAGGCTTATGGTCTTTTACTGCATCCGAGAGAAAGGATCGATTGTCAATCACAAAATCACACAATGTCATTAGTAATAAGCATGTGTAAGGATCTCCATTTGTAGTTACAACCTATGATGCACGGACACGTTCTAGGAGCTTTCATGTCATGCCGGACACCCCGACACGTGTTTGACATGCTCGGACACTCTTGGACACGTTTGAACACGCAGTCAAAACATGTGAAAAATCCGACATGCTGTCAACTCTTTCTGACACACTTCAACTTGCGTGTCCTGAAATTGCAAGAAGCATGGTGGTTTCAGGGGCGGGTCTGCAAGTGCAAAGGTAGAGAAAATTGTTAAAGAAGGCGACAAAAGGTGGAGGCAAGGGCAAGGGAGCAGAGGTGAGGCCGCAGAGGCGACGACGTGACCATGACTGCAAGGAGGAGGGCCGCAACTACAATATTTGTTTCACATCTTTGCATAGATTAAACAAAATTAAACTTGAGAGAGACCTCTTGGACACGTTCGAACACGCAGTCAAAACATGTGAAAAATCCGACACGCTGTCAACTCTTTCCGACACGTTCAACTTGCATGTCCGGAAATTGCAAGAAGCATGGTGGTTTCAGGGGCGGGTCTGCAAGTGCAAAGGTAGAGAAAATTGTTAAAGAAGGCGACAAAAGGTGGAGGCAAGGGCAAGGGAGTAGAGGTGAGGAATCAGAGGTGGTGACGTGACCATGACTGCAAGGAGGAGGGCTGCAACTACAATATTTGTTTCACATCTTTGCATAGATTAAACAAAATTAAACTTGAGAGAGACCTGCCCCCAATTCTCTTAGGAAAGAAGTCCATAGATTGATCACTAATGGCATTTACTAATAGGGCCCATCAAGATTTGACATTAGGGTTCATACCTATTGACTTTGGTTATGGACGAGTTTATTAGGATCAAGGACTCTGTTGCTAAGTCCACATTTTTTTAGATGGATTTGCATCTTTCAAAAGAAGTAATAGGACAAGGGCCGGTGATATTCATACGAGTTACTTTTTCCTCACTTATCTTAAGGTCAAGATTCGAACTATGGATCCCTTTTGCTTTTTTTTTTCTTAGTTGTAAAAAAAATTCCATTCATTATCAAAATGATACATAATAGAAGATCTCAAAAGTCATAATGACAGACAAGCCCATAAAATTTCAAAACAAACCAAAAATAAAAAATCAATGCATATCAGTAGAGCATGGTTGGCACAAATAATCACAAGCTTATGGTCTATTACTGCATCCGAGAGAAAGGATCGATGGTCAATCACAAAATCACATGATGTCATTAGTAATAAGCATGTGTCAGGATCTCCATTTGTAGCTATGACCTATGATGCACGGACACGTTTTAGGAGCTTCCATGTCATGTCGAACACCTCGACACGTGTTTGACATGCTTGGACACTCTCGGGCACGCGGTCAAAACATGTCGAAAAATCTGACATGCGGTCAACTTTTTCCGACACACTTCAACTTGCATGTCCGGAAATTGCGAGAAGCATGGTGGTTTCAGGGGCAAGTCAGCAAGTGCGAAGGTAGGGAAAATTGTTAAAGAAGGCGAAAGAAGGTGGAGGCAAGGGCAAGGGAGCAGAGGCAAGGCCGCCGTGGAGGCGACGGCGTGGCCACGACTGCAAGGAGGAGGGCCACAACTACAATAAGCGATGGAGGACCAAAGGCTGCGGTTGTGGCTGTGAAGGACCGAGGGCCGCCGGTGAGGCGACAAGCGATTGTGATGAGGTGATTGAGAGAGAGCAAAGATCAAGATTGAGAGAATCAGGTGAGGAGGAGGAAGTGGAGACCACGGAGGAGGGTTTTAACTTTTAACAAGAAGGGTAGATGAAATAAATAATTAAAATGGGGATTCTCATGCGGAGGGATGGCTGAGAGGATGATTTTAATTTTCAAGGGAAATGCCAGCCTTGATGGGTGATGGGGTAAAGAAATGAGGGGAGAAATCGGGGGCGAAAGGGGAGGGGGGTTGGTGGTGTGGTGGGATGACGGTTTTTATGAGGGGCTTTTTGTGTCTGGGGGAGGGGTTTTGGGGGGATGGCAGTTTTTATGTGGGGGTTTTGGTGTGTGGGGGAGAGGGGCTTGGGTGCGGCGATTTTTGGGTTAGAGGGGAGAAGGCGGAACCGAGTGAGGTAATTGGGCGGCACGACTTTTTTTGTTAGAAAAATAAATAATTGTGCTAAAAAGTGATTTCAAAAAATTAAAATACTGAATATTAAATAATAATAAATTTCAATCGTTATAAAATATAATGGATTTATATAAATAAGTTGATTCTAATGTCTTGTTAGTCGTTAGTTTCATTAATAATTTTTATCAAAGTTAGAAACATGTTTCCAAATATGGGTACACATTAATTATAGATATATCTTTCGAATTTCCAATAAATAGATTTATTGATATTATTAGTGGAAATTCATTGTAAGCTCTTTTTATTATTTACTTATTTATTTGTGAATTCGAATCAAATTAATTAAAAATAAAAATATTCATTTAATATATAACGTGTCCCAACGTGTCGAATTCTCTATTTTTGAAAAATGACATGTCGGTGTGTTGTGTCGTGTCGTGTCGCGTGTCGATGCTACTTAGGTTACGACTTTGCCTTTTGACGGCATGCACCTAGATTCAACAGTGTACACCTAGACTTGGCATCCTTAACACTATCACTATATAAAAACAAAACACGTTGAAGAAGATTAGATATGACACTTGTGAGAGCAAGTTTTGTAGCCAATGCGAAGCACCATAACTTAGATAAGCATATATTTGACACCAAAACTGTTGTGAACACCATTTAAACTAGAGTCGGAGTACTTATTCACTAAAACTCTAAAATCTAGAATTAGATCAAAGAAAAAAAAAACTCCTAGATATAATATCGGGAGAGCAAAGCTCTCAAATCTAAAACTAAATTTGGAGAGTAAGGAAAGGAAAAAAAAAAAAACAACTAGGAGGGGAGGGAGAGATCTAGGTCAAATCCCTCCTTTCTGAAAGTGGAGGAGATGAAGAAAGGTTCAGCAAGGAAGGGAGGGAGGGGGTTGGGAGAAGAAAAGACGTCAGTGTCAATTTTGGATCTCTTCTGCTTTAAAGAGGGAAAATCAATGGTTAGAATGTGTATGTTGCTGACAGATTGGAAGCCCAACAAAGACCGTCGAAGCTTTGCATTGAGTAGTGCTTCCGTTTGAAGGGTTTTTAGTTGAGTTGGTGAGAGATTATGTTCTGAATATAAACTTTGTGAAGCTAAACATTCTTTAGAACATTGGCAATAACCGGTAATATCTACAAGTAACCAAATTGAGCAATGCCAAACCATGAACCCCTCATTTTCCATTTAATGGTGAATATCTCACCTATGCATGCAATGCTAACTAGGTAGGTGAAGTAGTAAATTGTGCACATGCTGTTAGTGAAGAAAATGTCCAGAGATTAGTAATGAGTGGATTCAAGACAAAACTATAGTGATGTTAATCTGGGATGAGATGGAGATTGATGTGATGTGTGGAATGATGACTGTAGATGAGATACTAACTACTCTATAATAGGCCAACGAAGAAAAGAGGGATAAAATGGAAGAGGTGGACATAGATTTTATGACAAATGTTGAGTTCATAAATCTTTTCAAGACTCCACACTAGAAGAGGGTAAAAAATTGTTATCCTTCAGAACTTTCATTTGCTATTGTTGAGAGACATTAGACAGAGTATGAAAATCATAGCAAAAATAGAACATAAATTTTTCTTTGACCAGAAAAATCTCTAAAGCAATCACTCACTTAATTTCAAAGGTGTTATAATTTCTCTTATTTTGAGGTAATTTATCAACAAATCAAATTCTAATTGGCACAACTATGTTGAAAGAGTGACGTGTTGATTGTATGGAAAGAAAAATTAGCATATCCATATGACATGAACAATGTAGCCTCAAAAAGCTAGAGATAACATAAAATCAACAATCACAAAATGAATTGAGTTTTAGAGAGCATTAGTTGTATATCCACGCTGCCAAAACTTAATAATAAAAAATAGAATTCCACCATAATTAGAAATATCAACTATTTATGTATGTGAAATACTAACTCTACCGGTAGCCCACTCTATAATTAGAAATCAAATTGTGGCTTTACTCCCCAATGAAAGGACTCCAAACTTAGTTGTTCTTTTCCTATCATCTAGTTACATAACAATTTTAGCTACGACAATAAGAGATATACTCACTACACATATTGCATTACAAATTCAGTATGATCAATAGATAAACAGCTGCATTTTGAATTGCCTCTTGCTTTAACTTCACCTTCATTACCTACATTCCGCTATTCCACACAAAAACCAAACTTTTAGCCCCTCCCATTTTACATTGCCAAAAGAACATCTCTCTCTTTAATGCTAAGTACAATATTCAACAAGATCTTGTAATTACATTAGTAGCAAAATCTTTAATGCCATGGTGACAAAAAATGGCTTTTTTCCAAAGTGCCTCTGAACATAAATCATAGTTAGGCCTAGCCTTTTCCCATATCAACCAACTCCAGTAACAAAAACAGAGATCATGGTGTCTTTACTCCATGCACTTCTTTCTCATTCATTCTTCTCATTTCGATTCATACTTCACTTGCTAAGCCACCATGCCATCAAGATGAGAGCTCTACCTTGATGAAATTCAAGCGAAATTTCAAAACCTATGGAACAGATTTTCAGTGTGTTTATGTGAAGGTTTATTAGGGGCACATGGAGATTGCTGCTCATGGGATGGCGAGAGTTCCACAATGCCATTACAATTGGACAATACTTTACAAACTTCCGCGCTTAAAATATATAAATATTCATGATTTCTTAAAGATGTTATTTCAAGTATCACGGCATTGCACAGGCTAAAATGCTAGTGTTGTTATACAATAGGAGTGAAGAATGATAATAAAATATTCTCACGTCAAAATTAACATTTAAAGTGATAATAATCTAAAAAAGGAAAAAAAAAGAAAAAGAAAAAGAATGATGAATTCCTACACACAAAAGATGAAGTTTTTCTTCTCCCTTTCTTTCCATGAAAAATAGAACGGCATTACACAAAATAAATCAAGCGACATTCTCTTGTATAAGTGTGCTCCGACCCTTTTAAGAACATTCGGAACATATGATAAATAACAAATTGCAAATGTTGTTCCATTCCAGGTAGGGCTAAAGCAACCGGCCAATCAGTGTCATGCTCCGATCCTCCGAGCGCATGTCCATCCCTTTGTGGTCGATTAAATAGCGGCATCCTGGGACGCATCACTGACCCATTCATTTTAATGCACATGCGAAAGCGGATAATTAATCCCCATACAACAACAATATGGGATAGAAAAGTAGGGCCAAAATTTTTAAAACCAACAACACGTTTATATATATATAGACACACACACACAACAAACCATGTCATATATAATACAAGCCGAAGTATAGATGCCAGGTTTGCAAAACAGGGGGGGGGTTCAAAGAACTACAGATCTTCCTCCTCTTCCTCATCCTCATTGGAGCCTACAACTAAGTACACCAGGGACTTTGGATTTGACATGTCCAGCTCCATGTCCACTAATGAACCTCCAAAAGGATCTACTATACCTTTCCTAAAGGCTACTCCTAGCACATACATAAGGACCTCAAACTCAGGTATGGGACCTTCTCTCTCCCCACTTTGAGCCTGACGATACCATGATCTATACTGATGGGGGTACCTTATGGGGTAAAGCCTCATCAACCCAGACCACAGTCTTCACCAACTCATAAATCCATCCCCTGGGGTGCCCATGCAGTGGGATAAAATTCTTTTGCTCTGTCACCTTCTTAGGTTGACCAAAACGCTTTGGAGGAGCTACCATCTAAGGACCTGAAATGTTATCCCACAATTGGGTACGACGACGTCTCAGCGAGTTCACCTCCTAAGAGCCGACTAGGAAGAAAATACGCCCTAAGAGCTGCCTAAGCACAAGCACGAGTCAGAGGACTTACCTTGGCCTCAATTTCTTCTTACAAGTCAATATAATTCAACCACTCAATCAATCAATTCAATAAATCAATTCATCTACTCAGATTGAACCATCGATCAATTGACCCAGTCGATTTCATGTCAACACGACCATTCCCCAATCATTTCATTCACTCACTCTAACTATTAATCATGGCCCAATATGCATGGCCTATTAAATATTCAGCGGTGAATCACGGCCCGATGAGCACAGGCTACTCCTAGTTTGGCGGTAAATGATGGCCCAATGGGCATAGCCAATTTTTGGCGGTCAATCACGACCCAATGGGCACAACCAACTTCGGCGGTTAATCACGGCCCGATGGGCATAGCCTACTCCCAATTCAACGGTAAATCATGGCTTAATAGGCACAGCCATACTTTTATGGTTAATTATGGCTCGATGGGCACAGCCATACTTCAACGGTTAATCACAGCCCAATGGGCACAGCCATACTTCGGCGGTTTTCTAGACCCATCCCATATTGTCATGCACAACATACGTCACATCATCTTTCAATAGTCATCTTACTATACTATAAACCATCACACGATTAATCACCCACAGCCAAGGACGTTGTGCCTCACACTTAAATTCCTCAATTAAAATAATATCTTGGCATATCTTCCTCGAGTTAAGGATACCTAATAAAAATAACCGTGTGTGGGATACAGTTGGCCTCGGCCAAAAATATAATATCTTTACTTTCAAAATTCCCATAATTTATATAGTTGATAAAAATATTTTTGGCGTTGTAAACTGATACCCAATAATTTTCTAATTGATTATTGAAATTAAATAAATTTAGGGATAAATACCCAAAATTGCAAATCACACTCAAATTGCACGAAATAGCAGTCAAATAAATAAACCAATCATACCACTGCAATTAGTACAAAATTCTAGTCATCAGCTATCCGATCTAATTTTTGGAAAATAATTAATAAAGTAAATAATTACGGAAAATAATTATTAAATGCAAATAAAGCACACTTAGGCCCAAAAAGCCTTATTAAATGCCGAAACGAGCTCGGAAAAATTTCAAGACTCTTTAAATATACTAGAGTTTATCTAGTTGCTAATTGCACTAAACTAACCACCTAATGTGCAACAACGATTAATTAAATCACTAATATATTCTAACTAACCACATAATCCGTACTTAGTCTAAACTAATCAACCATTAAACGTCATTAACTTACTAAGCAGGAATTAGTGAGTTAAACTCACTTGATTGACGATCCGCTTGGATCAAAACGGTAGGGACGCAGAGGCAGTCCACAAACTCCAAAGCGGGTGCGCCTTTCGAGGTCTGGAAGGCTACAAAAACGAGCCAAATAATGCTGGCGACACCCACACTATTCTGTGTTGATCTTGGGCAAAGAAGGCCTGAACGGTGGCTGGCTGAGGAGGAAACGGTGATAGTAACTGGTGGAGGTTCTTCTAATGGCTCGACAGGCTTCCTTAGTAATAGACGGAGGCTAAATGGTGGTGTGCAAGCTCTGACGATGATGCAGAGGCCTCGTAAGATGGCGAGCAGGCGAGAAGGAGGCGGCTGGACGCAGCAAAGGCGAAGTGACGCGTGTAGGCGAGCGATGGCGACGTGGTGGCTCCAGCAGGCTTCAACGGGTAAGAAGGGCCGTTGGTTCAGTTTTTGGGCTTTGCTGAAGACTTCTAGGAGTTGCAATGGAGGAGGGGTTGATGAGTGAGGGTAGGGAGAAGGAGAAGGAGGGGGATCGGTTGGGCTGGTGTGACAGCTTGAATTTTCAAAATTTATTTTCGATTAAATAAAATCGGGCATTTTATCGATGCGCCAATAGTGTCATTCTATGAGTTTATCACTCATGGCATAACTAGACTATCTGAGAAAGTCATTAAGGGATTTTAACGCAATGGACTTGAGAATTCGACTAGGAATCGACTGCTCGACCGTGTTGATCTGCAATGGTCATTACAGCACCGTCAAAAATCGATCAGAGACCGGGGATAGGTCGATTCGATTGAGATATGTGATCAGTGTGTGGGTGATTCCACCTAATTGCAAAATTCTCATCGAACGGTACTAGATCAATTTTTCTATCATTTATATACTCGGTGTCTGTATTTGAAACATCGAGATTTTCATGACAACTAAAAGTTGCCAATGTGTCAAAGATGTACATTGTGACTCGAGATAAGTCGATCACGGGTCAATAGCACTAAAAATTCCTAAAAACTACCCGGTAGGCTAGATCACGCTAAAGTCGCGTTAGATTGAAATTAACGGCGAATTTGAACCTGATTTCATAAATTGAAAGTTCTGTCATATCACGATCTATTTTAGAAATGTTAACTCATCCTCCGAAGAATTTTCAAAGATTATGAGATTTTTATAGAAAATCGATTTGGACGTTGCGGAAAATCAACGGAAATTCGGATGGGCTAAGTCGAAGGAAATTTGGACTTCCAAGCTAAGCTTTTGGGTGTTGGGGACTTGCAAAAAATTGTATGGAATTTTTCTTCAACAAAATCGGACCTCGATTTGGAGAATCAGTGAAGAAATTGAAGACCAAAATGTGAAATTCGGAATTAAAAAAAGGGCAGCATTTTTGGGCATCAAAATGGGTTTATCTGTGAAAATAATAGAAGAAAGTATTATTGGACAAGTGGGATAAGTTTGAGGGCTTTAAGGGGAGCAAGCATTTATTTTTTGGATGATCTTTATTGACTATTCTTTCCCCCTTGCTCCCTTATCTCTTCCTTTTGGTTTGCTTCGTACGCGAGCTGGATGGATTCCTCTCTCTCCTTCGCAACTTTGGTCTTCTGCTTTGCTTTTAAAATTTTCTTTCCTCTCTTGGACGAGCTACTACTACTCTCCTTCGTTTCCCTCCTTCGAACAGCCTATGTTCCACCGAGTTCCCCAGCTAAAGACACATCCAACGAATTGCTGCTCCTTGGTCAACCATCAACAATTGAAGCCCCTTGTTTGACCGCATGCAGCCCACCCTCGCACCAGCTACCCTCCGTCCACCTCCTTGACGTTCAAAGCCCGACATCCCACCGAAGACCCAAGGCCCACGCGTCTCCGTAGAAATTCCCAACTCCCATCTCCACGGTTTTTATTCCTGCAGCCGAAATCACCATCCGGCAGCAATTGAGCTGCTTCCTCCACCAAAGCTGCCTTGTCGTGTCTTCAAGTTACTAGGTCAATTCCACTGCAAGCGAAACCAAGTGTTGACCAAAACTCTCTTCCCATCTCCTCTCCCTCGTGCGAACGCCAACTTAGCCATTCTTCAGCTCATGTCTTCATCAGCAAACTTCAACAACGAGCCCGCAAGCCTTCTTCGAAGGCCACAATTCGGCCCAAGAATTCAGCCAGAATCAGCCCACTTAAAGTCAGCCCAAGAAGCCAGCAAAGCCCATCAACAACCTAGCGAAATTAGAGGCCCACTCATTTCAGCCCACCTTCAATTTTGGTCAGGCCCATTTGAAGCCCAAGCTTGTGAAGCAAGCCTAATTCCAAGCCCAGCCCAACTCAATAACAAATCTCAATTTGGGCTGAGATTTGTTGGGCCAATTTTAGGCCTAGTCCAAGCACGTTCGCGCCGCCGCAATTCAAGTTTCGGCCGCTGTCGCACCACCGTCATGGTGAACCGGATCTCTTTTTTAAACCGGTGAGTTTATGCTCGAAACTCTTCTTAGTAGGCTAATGACATTTAAGGGATGTTTAGTTAATTTAATTAGGGATTAGGTGGTTAGTTAGATTAGATTAGTAATTTAATTAATCAATTGTGCATGTTAGGTGGTTAGATTAAATTAATTAAGGCCTAGATAGGATGTGTTACTTATCTAGAAGGAATCGGGAATTTTCCGGGCCCGTATTGGTATTTAATTTAGCAATTTTGGCCTAGGTTGGTATTTTTAGTATTTAAATTGATTTATTCAATTAAATTATTTAATTATGAAATATTTTTCGAAAATTAGGCTGAGATAGCCGGTGACCAGAATTTCGTACTGATTGCAATGATATGCGTGGTTTGTTTAATTAAGTGTTGGTTTGTACAAATTAAGTAAAAATTTTAATACCGGGTATTTATTCCAAAAATAGAGTAATTTTGGTATTTAATAAAAAAAATGCCGAGGCGTTAGTTTTTAACACTGAAAAGGTTTTTAGACACTATATAAATAGTGGGATTTTCTAAAAGAAAAATATTGCATTTTTGGGTCAAACCGACCGTGTACCCACACACGATTATTTCTATTAGATATTTTTAACACGAAGAAATTAGGCCAAGACATTACTTTAATTGAGGAAATTAAGTGCGAAGCACAATGTCCTTGGCCAGGAGTGAATAATTGTGTGATGGTTTATAATCAGGGCATGTTGACTATGGGGAATTGATGTGATATGTGTCGAGTTGAGAAAACTGGATGGGTTGTGAGTAGGTAAAGGACTAAGTACTACACGAGTATGAGACTTCGTGTGAGTCACCTCTAGTGCTTTATACCATTGCTTATTGTACTCAAGGACTAAGTGTTACATAGCGACCTGAGTCGCATGGGAATTACCTCTAATGTCTTGCAATATTGTCATGCATAATGAAGGGCTAAGTACTACACGATAGCAAGATCTCGTGTGAGCTACCTCTAATGCCTTATACTATTGCTTTTTGTAGTGAAGAACTAAGTGCTACACAATAGCGAGACTTCGTGTGAGTTACCTCTGGTGCCTTAGACTATTGTTATTTGTGGTCAAGGACTAAGTACCGCACGATGATAAGACTTAGTGTAGCGTCACCTCTAGAGCTTTGAGTCTGATTTTGAGTGGGAATGTTGAATTGGAACGTTGAGAGTAATTATCGGGTATAGATGGAACCATCAATATGATTGACCGCGCTTGATTATGAGACAAAATTGTGTGACACGGAATGAGACGTGTCATAACGATTTGGCCTTATAATTGGGACTCTTGTGGATTGTTTGATTGAATGATGGATTAATGGTGTTGATTCAATTGATTGATTGATTGATTGACTAAGATTGAATGAGATATTCCAAATGCTTGGGTGTTGTTACTGCACTTATGTGATATATGATTCGTGCTAACATGCAGGAGGGGACTGAGGTGAGGTAAGTCCTTATGATTGTGTGGTTGTGTGGTTAGGATGCTTATAGGCGTATTATCCTCCTAATCAAGGTTTAGAGCGTGAACTCGCTGAGATTTATATCTCACCCCATCATGAGCTCAATTTTCAGGGCCATAAAGTGGAGGACCCGAAGCCGAGCTGTGGTGACCTGAGGAGTAGGGCAGTTAGGTCAGCTTCCTTTTGGAGAACCGTCTTTTGTAAACTCTTCGTTGATCAAATTTGTAAATAACTCAGTTGGTTTATAAAAACATGTTTGTTGGTGAAATTGTTGTCCTGCTTTTCTATCTCGAGATGGTTACTGTTGGGGGATTTATAATTCACTTTCGCATGTGCAATAAAATAAAAAGGGTTGGCGACTTGTCTTGGGAAGTCGCAAATTTTATTGACTAGAGAGGGATGGGACGCGATTGGGGTCCATGGCGTGACAGCTGGAGGGGGGCACCTTGGTCTCTTCCTCATCTCTTTGTCCCCTTGGTGTCTCCCACCAAGCAAGGCTAGCTTCCACAACACTTTCCAGCCACAAGACTTCCTAGAGAAGCTAATGAAATGGTCCAATTAGTCATGGGTCATGGGGCAAACGAATTTTGTGCACATTTGGCTCAATTCTCCCCCAATTCCTTCTTGAATCAACTTAATTCCGTTATCGAGCTTACGATCAATTTGAGATTTTTTCTCACTGATAGATCCTACTTGCATCCTAATTTCGCAATAAAAAAGGGTCCTCTGAATTTCCCGATCGAAAACGGCCCTATGTTGACTTTTTCCACCAAAATCTTGTTTTGTAGAAAAATTTTCGAAGATTGAGTCAACGTTTCTAAAATGACTTGTGACATGATAGAACTTTCAATTTCTAAAATCGGATTCAAATTCGCAATTAATTTCAATTTGGCTTGAGTTTAGCTTGACCTAAGCTACCGGGTAGCTTTTAGAAATTTCTAGTGCAAATGACCCATGGTCGATTTTCTTCGAGCCACGATGAACCTCTTCGACACATTAGCGACTCTTATTATCGTGAAAATCTCGAGGTTTTAAATATGGATACGGGGTACCAAAAAGACAGAAAAATCAGTTTAGTGCCAGTTGATGAGAATTTTGCAATTTAGTGGAATCACCCATGTTTAGCCACACATCTCAATCGAACTGACCTATCTTTGATCCTTGATCGATTTTTAACTGTGCCTTAATAACCTCTGCATATGAGCACGATCGAGTAATCGATTCCGTCAAATTCTCAATGTCTATTGCATTAAAATCTCTTATTGACTTTCCCATATAGCTCTAAGAACAGCCCTATAGGTGTGTTGATGAAAGGCCCGATTAATTTAATTGAAAATAGGACTGAAAAATCTAGGATGTTACAACTCTTCTCCTCTTATAAAAATTTCGTTCTTGAAATTTAAACCATTACAATACTTTAAGCAAAAAGGTGGGTGTACAATCGTCTCATCGACTCTTTAGTCTCCTAGGTTGCTCCTTCAGTGCCGTGGTATTGCCAGACCACTTTGACCAACGGGATGGTCTTTGTATGCAAAATCTGTTCTTTCCAATCCACAATCTAACATACGATATTCTTTCGTCCATGTCCAATTCTTCAAAATTAAGCACGTGAATCGGGTCAGGCCTACGTACCCCGGACTCAATTTTCCCTTCTTGCCAAAGCGTGAGGTATCTCTCATTAGTGACACTTTCAGAAAAACGTGATCACCAACTTAGAATTCTAATGGTCTCCGGCGCTTATCTGCGTAATTTTTCTATTGGCTCTGAGCGGCCTTTAATCTGTTCCCGATTACCGCGACTGCATCCACTGATTACTAAACTAACTCTGAGGCTGTGATCTTTCTTTCCCCAACTTCTTCCTAACACATTGGTGTTCTACACACTCTACCATACAACGCTTCAAAAGGAGCCATTTGAATGCTTTGCTAATAGTTGTTGTCGTAGGCGAACTTGACCAGATGAAGCTATTCTTCCCAACTTCCCTTAAAATCCAGCACGCAAGCTCGTAGCATGTCCTCGAAGGTTTGAATCATCCTCTCAGACTGGCAATCCGTCTGAGGATGATATGCCATACTAAATTGCAGTTTCATACCTAAAGCACTCTGCAAGCTCTTTCAGAAGGCAGCTGTGAATCTCGGGTCTCAATATAAGGTAATTGTCACAAGCACTCTATGCAGTCGAACTATCTAATGCACGTATAGCTCTGCGTAACTATCCAAATCAAGGTCCTTTCGCACTGCAATGAAGTGAGCCGACTTTGTCATTCTGTTGACCACTACCCAAATAGAATCGTCACCCCCTCTAACTCCTCGACAAATTGGTCACGAAATCCATCATGATGTGCTCCCATTCCCACTCTAGGATCTCGAGAGGTTGCAGAAGTCCTCTTGACTTATAGTGCTGAGCTTTTACTTACTAACACGTAAGACACTTGGCGACATGCTTGGTGATTCCGCCTTCATATTAGACCACCAATAATGTTGACGCGGATTCTGATACATCTTCGTACTGCTAGGATGAATGCTGTAACTGCTACGATGAGCTTTTAATAAGATCTCCTCTCTAAGTTTTGCATTGTCGGGTACACACAATCACTCTTGGAACCTTAGTGTTCCATCCTCAGAAATTTGAAAGTAAGATTTTCTCTTATCAGCGTCCTCTTGTAGAATTTTCTAAACATCGGGGTCTGTCGGCTGAAGTAGTTTGATCCTAATCTGGACATTCAACTCAATTCTGAGGGTGGCCATAAGATTCGAAATGTGGCCTACCTCAAACTTGAACACTGAATCTCGAGCTCTCTCGATTAAATTCCACTCTTTAATCAACATATGAGCGATTGAAGACTTTCAACTCAAAGCGTTGGCGACCTTATTCGCCTTTCCTAGGTGATATAGAATATCTTAGTCGTAGTCCTTCAGAAGTTCCATCCAACGGCGCTACCTCATATTCAACTCCTTCTGAGAAAATAGATATATGAGGCTTTGATGGTCAGTGAAGATCTAGAATCTTTCTCCACACAGATAATGTCTCCAAATCTTCAAAGCGAAAATGATTGCTGCGAGTTCCAAGTCATGCGCCAGGTAGTTCTATTCATGAGGTCTCAACTGACGAGAGGCGTATGCAACAACCCTGCCATGTTATATCAGCACACAACCCAATCCTTTAAACGGCGCATCACTATAGATCTCAAACCCTCCAAGACCAGATGGAATGGTTAGCACAGGTGCAGTAGTTAGCTTTTGCTTAAGCTCTTGAAAACTACACCCGCACTTGTCTATCCACACAAATTTTTCTTCTTTCTTTAGGAGTCGTGTCAATAGCAATGCCAATACTTAAAACCCTTCCACGAATCGTCTGTAGTAACCTGCCAAACCCAGAAAACTTCTTATCTCTGTCACGATAGTCGGTCTTAGCCAGTTGATCACTGCTTCAATCTTAGATAGGTCCACAGAGATTCCTTCGCCTGAAATCATGTGACCTAAGAAGGCAACCCGAGTCAACCAAAACTCGCACTTGCTCAACTTAGCATACAACTGATGAATCCTCAAAGTCTGCAACACCATTCTCAGATGACTCTCATGCTCCTCAGCACTCTTTGAATATACCAAACGAATATACCAAAATGTCATTGACGAACATGATCACGAATTGATCTAGGTATTACTTAAACACACGGTTCATCGGATCCATGAAAGCAGCTGGGGCGTTCATTAAACCAAACAGCATTATAGTGAATTCGTAATGGCCGTATCGAGTACGAAACGCTGACTTTGGAATGTCCTCCTTCCTGATCCTCAGCTGATGATATCCTGTCCTCAAGTCAATCTTAAAAAATATCGACGTTCCTTGTAACTGATCAAATGAGTCATCGATCCTTAGGAGTGGATACTTGTTCTTGATCGTCACCTGATTGAGTTGACAATAGTCGATGCACAAACGCAACAAACCATATTTCTTCTTTATAAACAGAACTGGTCTCCCCAAGGTGAGGCATTGGGACGTATGAATCCCTTATCCAACAACTCCTGTATCTACATCTTCAGTTCTTTCAACTCAAATAACGACATCCGGTAAGAAGCCTTAGAAATTGTCTCTGTTCCGGGTGCTAATTCGATTACAAACTTGATCTCTCTCTCTAGCATTAGACCTAGCAATTCCTTCGGGAATACATTTGGAAATTCTTGCACCACTGAGATATCTTCGATCTTCAACTCCTCAACTATCGTATCCATGACAGTTGCCAAGTAACCTTGACAATCCCTGTCTAACAAATGAGTTGCCTCAAGCAACGAGATCAAGGTAATCGAGGGTCCTTCTCAACTCCCAACAAACTCAAAACTTTCACCCTCTAACGGATCAAATTGAATCGCTTTATGATAATAGTCCATTTTAGCTCGTTGCTTGATGAGCCAGTTCATGCCAATTATCAAATCAAAGTCATACATGGCTAGGACTAACAAGACTATTTTCCCCTCTCACTCACCAATCGCTAACTTGCAACCAGAACAACCCAATGCAGATAACACCTTATCCTTTAACGGTGTAGATATGCTAATCACTAGCTCCGACAACTCAGGACTTAATCCTATCAGCTTAACATACTGCTTGGCTATAAAAGAATGAGTTGCTCCTAGGTCGAATAAAGTGTAAGCAGGATGGTCATTCAATGAAACCATACCTGTGATCACATCAGGCGCATCCTCAGCTTGACCTTTATTGATGGCGTACACTGTTCCTCGGGCTGTAGGTCTAAGCTATCCATCTTGTGGTGCGTTCTGTGGCGCGTACTCTCTAATCTGATCCATCAGTGGTGGCGGCGGTAGCTGCTGGGGTCTTCTCTTTCTTCTGGAACAGTTCCTAGTTATGTGACCCTGCTGGTCACATTCAAAACACGCACCTGACCTAGATTGGCATAGGGCTGATTCGTGTCGTCTTCCACACAAGCGACACAAGCCATTCTAGCTTGGCATTGACTTGCCAACTCCACCCTTCCTATTGGGCGGGATTTGGAATCTTCCTCTGGTCATAGGCCTCTTCCCATGTCAGATCCCTTCTCTGTGTGAACTAAACCTCGATCCAGATGAGGTGGCTTGCTCGTTCAAACTTCTCTCTAGCAATTGGGCTCAATGGTACACCTCACGATAGTTCTTCAGGTCCAACGGCACCAGCGGTTGGTTCGCTTTAGCCGAAGGCCATTCCTGAACCTTCGAGCCTTTTCTTTTAGATCCTCTGCAAGTCTCGGAGCATACTAAGACAGCTCCGCAAACTTGACCTTGTGCTGGTCAACAGTCATTGTCCATTGGCGGAGACGCTGGAATTTTTCCATTTTTTGCTCTTGGGCGCTACTTGAGAAGTACTTATCATTGAATGCTCTAAGGAAAATGTCCCACACCGGGACTACTCTTCCCGGGAAATTGTATCTCTGGTGGCTCTCCATCAGGTATTGGTGTGACCTTGCAGTTGGTACATTGCCAGGACTACTTTTTCTTCTTCACTGCACCTTAGAAGTGCAAAAGCCTTATCTAGGTCATGAATCCATAGTGAGGCGGTCTCGAGGTCTCCAGTATCGGTGAACCTCGAAGGGTTCAGCTCTAGAAATTGCTCCACTAACTTATGGATTGGTCTCTCTTTCCATAACTATGTTCCCAGCTAAAACTTCGACAGGTGTAGCAACAGCTATGGTGGCTTCAGCAGCGATGGCAAACCAGCAACTTGAGCAACGGCGGTAGTGGTAGTAACTTGATTCTAGGCCTACTACCCCATAAAATCGCGCATGGTTTCAAGTGCCTACATGATCCCCTCGAATCTAAGATCATCAGGGGTTACTATCCTAGCACCAACAGGGGGTGGTGCTACTCTACTGGCACTAGCCTGAGCTGGCTCCTTACCACGACCTCCTCAAGTACCGACCCTTGTTGGCGTCCTACCCCAAGTCACGGGTCCTATGGTATGCTTCTTAGGAGTCCTCTGCTCCTGATCGCTCATTTTGAAGGTTCTTTAAAGAAGACTGCTTCCAATTCCACATAGAATTAGAAGTTGGGTAATCCACACAAACAAACAATTCTATCAAGCCACTATCACAAACATGCACCAGCATGAAGTAAAGGCATTTCCTACTAACTATCACATAGACCATCGCACCTTATCACTCCAATGTCTAAACCTGGCTTTGATACCACTTAAACAAGGATGTCACGCCCTGATTCTCCGAGCGTGTGCCCATCCCTCTACGGTCGATTAAATAGCAACGTCCTATGACATATCGCCGACTAATTCATTTTAATGCACATGCGGAAGCGGATAATTAGTCCCCAGACAATAACAAGATAGGATAGAAAAGTAGGGCCAAAATTTTTAAAACCATTAATACACTTATATATACACACAGCAAGCCATGTCATAGATAATAAAAGCTGAAGTATAAATGCCAGGTCTACAAAATATGGGGGTTCAGAGAACTATAGATCTTCCTATTCTTCCTCATCCTCATTGGAGCCTACAGTTGAGTACACCGAGGACTCAAGATTTGACATGTCCGGCTCCACGTCCACTACTGAACCTCTGGAAGGATCTGCCGTACTTTTCCCAAAGGCTACTTCCAGCATATTCATGGGGACCTCAAACTTAGGTATGGGACCTTCTCTCTCCCCATCTTGAGCTTGACAATACCATGATTTGTACTGATGGGGTACCTTATGGGATAAAGCCTCATCAACCCAAACCACGGTCTTCACCAACTCATAAATCCATCCCCTGGGGTGCCCATGCAATGGAATAAACTTCTTCTGCTCTGTCACCTTCTTAGGTTGACCAAAACGCTCTATAAGAGCTACCATCTAGGGACCTGAAACGTTATCCCACAATGGGGTGAGATAACATCTCAGCGAGTTCACCCCCTAAGACCTGACTAGGAAAAAAATACGCCCCAAGAGTTGCCTAAGCACAAGCACGAGTCAAAGGACTTACCTTAGCCTCAATTCCTTCCTGCAAGTCAATATAATTCAACCACTCAATCGATCAATTCAATAAATCAATTCATCCACTCATATAGAACCATCAATCAATCGACCCAGTCAATTTCATGTCAACACGATCATCCCCCAGTCATTTCATTCACTCACTCCAACTATTAATCACGGCCCCACGGGCACGGCCTATTAAATATTCAACGGAGAATCATGGCCCGATGGGCACAGCCTACTCCTAATTCAGCGATAAATGATGGCCCAATAAGCACAGCCATACTTCAGCGGTTAATCAGGGCTCGATGGGCACGGCTATACTTCGACGGTTAATCACGGCTCAATAGGCATAGTCTACTCGCAGTTCGACAGTAAATCATGGCTTAATAGGCACAGCCATACTTCGGCGGTTAATCACGGCTTGATAGGCACATCCATACTTCAACGGTTAATCACAGCCCAATGGACATATCCATAGTTCGGCGGTTAGTCACAGCCCAATGGGCACAGCCATACTTCGGCGGTTTTCTAGACCCATCCCATATTGTCATGTACAACATACATCACATCATCTTTCAATAGTCCTCTTACTACGACTATAAACCATCACACGATTAATCACCCACAGCCAAGGACGTTGTGCCTCACACATAAATTCCTCAATTAAAATAATATCTTGGCATGTTTTCCTCAAGTTAAGGATACCTTATCAAAATAACCATGTATGAGTACACGGCCGGCCTCAGCCAAAAATATAATATCTTTACTTTCCAAATTCCCACCATTTATATAGTTGATAAAAGTATTTTTGGCACTGTAAACCGACGCTCGAGAATTTTCTAATTGATTACTGAAATTAAATAATTTTTTAGATAAATACCTAAAATTGTAAATCACACTCAAATTGCACGAAATAGCAATCAAATAAATAAACCAATCACATCACTACAATCAGCACAAAATTCTGGTCACCGACTATCCTGGTCTAATTTCCGAAAAATAATTAAATAAATAAATAATTACGAAAAATAATTATTAAATGCAAATAATGCACACTTAGGCTTGAAAAGCCTAATTAAATGTTGAAACGGGCCTGGAAAAATTCCGAGACTCGTTAAATAAATACTAGAGCTTATCTAATTGCTAATTGCACTAAACTAACCACCTAACATGCAACAACGATTAATTAAATCACCAATCTATTGTAACTATCCACATAATCCATACTTAGTCTAAATTAATCAATCCTTAAATGTCATTAACTTACTAAGTAGGGATTAGTGAGTTGAACTCACTTGATTGACGATCTACTCAGATCAAAACGACGATAACGCGGAGGCGGTCCACAAACTCCAAAACAGGCACACCTTTCAAGGTCCGGAAGGTTACAAAAATGGGCTAAACAATGCTGGCGACACCCACACTGTTTGGCGCTAATCTTGGGCGGAGAAGGGCTAGATGGTGACTGGTTGAGGGGGAAACGGCGATAGTAGCTAGCGGAGGGGCTTTTGGCGGCTCAACAGGCTTCCTTGGCAACAGGTGGAGGGTGGACGGCGGTGTGCAGGCTCCGACGATGATCCAGAGGCCTCATAGGACAGTGGCGGGACACAGCAAAGGTAGAGTGACGCGTGCGGGCGAGCGACAAAGATGCGGTGGCTCCGACGGGCTTTGATGGGCAAGAGGGGCCGCTGGTTCGATTTCTGGGCTTTGTTGAAGACTTCCAGGAGCTGCAATAGAGGAGGGGTTGACGGGTGAGGGCAGGGAGAAGGAGAAGGAGGGGGACCGGTTGGGCTGGAAGGGGTCACCTTGGTCTCTTCGTCATCTCCTTGTCCCCTTAGTGTGTCCCACCAAGCAAAGCTGGCTTCCACAGCACTTTCCAGCCACAAGACTTCCTAGAGAAGCTAATGAAATTGTCCAACAAGTCATGGGTCATGGGGCAAACGAATTTTGTACACATTTGGCTCAATTCTCTCCCAATTCCTTCTTGAATTGACTTAATTCGGCCCTAAGCTCATGATCAAATTGGCATTTTTTCTCGCCGATAGATCCCACTTGCATCCCAATTTTGTAATAAAAAACAGTCCTCTTAATTTCCCAATTGAAAACGGTCATATGTCGACTTTTTCTGCCAAAATCTCGGTTTGCAAAAAAATCTTTGGAGACTAAGTCAACGTTCCCAAAAATGACTTGTGACATGATAGAACTTTCAATTTCTAAAATCGGATTCAAATTCGCAGTCAATTTCAATCTGGCACGATTTTAGCATAACCTAGGCTACTAGGTAGCTTTCATAAATTTTTAGTACAAATAACCCATGGTCGATTTTCTTCGAGCTACAATGAACCTCTTCGACACATTGGCGACTCTTGGTTGTCATGAAAATCTCGAGGTTTCAAATACAAACACAGGCCACCAAAAAGACAGAAAAATCAGTCTAGCGCTAGTTGACGAGAATTTTGCAATTTAGTGGAATCACCCACGTTTAACCACACATCTCAATCGAACTGACCTATCTCTAATCCCTAATCGATTTTTAACTATGCCATAATGACCTCTGCAAATGAGCATGGTCGAGTAACCGATTCCTGGTCGAATTCTTAAGGCCGATTGCATTAAAATCTCTTATTGACTTTCCTAGATAATCTAGTTATCTCAAAAGTAAGCAACTCTGAGAATAGCCCTATAGGCGCATCGATGAAATGCCTGATGAATTTAATTGAAAATAGGACCGAAAAATCCAACATGTCCCAATCTGGCTTGTGAGATTACTTGTGCCCATTAAGCTATAAAGCCCATTCGAAGTGGACTGAAACAATTTGAACGATTTGTTAGTCTTTCAATTTGGTCTTGGTCCAACTCACTCGTTCTTATGGAGCAGAATGAATGAACTAGCATTGCCTTAGTACTCCTTTTTCCATGACAATGATGTACGTTGTAGATAATTAACTTGCAAATGCATGGAACTTGCATGTATGGACTAAGTAATAAAATGATTCAACACTAAGGTAGATGACCCGAAGATGGAAATTGTTTATACTAGATGTTCATTCTTTAACTGTTGAGTTAATCTCATTGTATCATGCCCCGATACTTGGTATTTGCTTATGCTATATGTAAATTAAGTGATTCCACTTCTTTGATTGCAAATCGATTCCTTCCTCGTAAGAAACAATTAAAGGTTAGGGAAATAAAAGCTGTATCACAATGATTAATGATATCAAAGCAATGAATGGAATAATCACATAAATACTTCGGAAAATTTGAGGCACTTTGTCACACCCCGAACCCCGGGCATGCACACACCCCTTGACAATCGACTAAAACGACGTTCCCAGGATGCGTCGCCAACCCTTTTTATTTTATGCACATGCGAAAACGAACTCATAAACATATACCCTGACAACAATAAACATGAGATAGAAAAGCAGGACAACCAAATTCATTAATCACGCTATGTAAACATCTCGGGTTTATACACACCAATATGTTTCTAGAAAAGAACTACTAAGTCACCTACGCTCCAGACCCTTCAACCTCAGGCTCCGGTTCTCCACACTAGAGACCTTAAAAATTGTAAACCACGATGGGGTGAGAATAAATGTCGGTGAATCAACACTTTAAACTCCAATTAGGACGAGAATTCACTCAAAGGCGTCCTAAACATGCACCACTAAGAACTTACCTTGCCTCGGCACCTTCTTGCATATTATTACACCTCATAAACACTTATGCATATAGCAAATGCATTCAAAAACTGGAACACATCACATCACTCATCAAACAATTCACAAGAGTCTTGATTATAAGACCAAATCGTTATGACACTTCTCATTCCATGCCATATAATTTCGTCTCATAATCAGACGCGGGTAACTCATATCGGTGGTTCAATCCACACTCGATATTCACTCTCTATATTCAAACTCCAAAATCAAACTCAACACCCCAACTCAATATTCCGACTCAAATTCAAATTCAAGCTTCTAGAGGTGCCCCCTCCCACGAAGTTCCGATATTATGTGACACTTAGTCCTTGACCACAATAAGCAATAGCTCAAGGTACTAAAGGTGGCTCCCACGGAGTCACGCTGTCGTGTAGTACTTAGTTCTCGACTATAATAAACAATAACTCAAGTAACTAAAGGTGGCTCCTACAAGGTCACGCTATCATGTAGCACTTAGTTCTCGACTATGCAAGACAGTAGTGCAGAGTTCTAGAGGTGGCTCCCATGTGACTGAGTTCACCACGTAGCACTTAGCTCTTGACTACAATAAGCAACGGTACAAGATTCTAGAGGTGGCTCATACGAAATGTCATTATCATGCACACTTAGTCCTTTACATGCTTACAACCATTCGGTTTTCTCTCACTTCTCATCCTCTTTCAATAGTCGCCACATAAAGCAATAACAATAAACCATGACTATGGCACAACCATTTGTGCATCATCACACATAACTTCTAAGCATATTACAGGTCAACCACATCACTAAATAGGCACGGTTCAGCAAGCATAGCATCAAGAACAATCACCAAAGCTACTACTGGTCCTAACTGGCAAAAACGGTCCACTCGCGCGTCTCCAAGTTTAAATCCAGAAATCTAATCCAACGAGTTTGGAAAATTCTCAAATTTGAATATGTTGTAAAAGACACATAAAAGAACATATTTTATGAAGACATCTTAACCTAGATCCTTCTAGATTAAGCCCAGTAAATTGCTCAATTAAGTATAAAAACTATGTCCATTTCTAGAAAGATTGTTTTCCAAAACCAGCTTGGTTCGAGATTTAAAACTTGTCCATTTGATCTGAAATTTGACTATGTTAAATTAAAAGATATGAAAAACAACTTTCATTAATCCATTGAATCCCAAAAATTCACAAGTTCCAGCAAAAACAGAGGTTCTATTTTCAAAAGACGGAGCTGAAATCCCATTTCTTTTAAATCCCTAAAATCTTGGATAAAATATATGTCATAGTTGAGGATGTCAAAAACATTTCTCAAGAATGAATCAACTTCAAAATCTTAACACATTTCAATCAACGAAAATGGCAAACAGGTCCAAAAATAAGAACTAAAGAAAGTCCACTGAATTGGACTAATCCAACCTCATTAGTGTTAATCTCACTAATTAGATCAACACCAATCCATATTAAGGCTAATCTAACCATTCTAGATTAGCATTAAACCATCTTAAGACTAATCTAGCTTAATACTAATTTAACTAAGCTAATTAACATTAATCTAGCCTCCTAAGTGTAATTAACATCCTAATCAAAGATTAGACAATTAACTCATTGGATTAGTGAGAAAACAGGTTCACGGTAATGACGACGTGAAGGCGATGAGATCCCGTGTCTACAGTGGCCCCAAAGGAGGCCTGGAAGGCACCGAAAAACAACCAACAAGCCCACTGCTCGAGTTGGAGGTTCGGTTCTGCTTGGAGTTGCTTAGGGTTGTTGTGGGCTGAGCGAGGCTGGAATAAGTGGCTGGTGGTGGAGCTAGACGCAACTGAGGGAGCTGTTGGACGGACGACGAGCAATTGGCAGCAACAGTGAAGTTTCTGGTCACGGTGTTGGCGCGAGCTGGCGGGCTCGAATGGACTAGCGAACAGCATTTGTTGGCCCACGAGCGATGCACGGGCTGTGGTTTCAGAGGTGGCTGGCTCAGCCTCTCTAGTTCTCAACTGGCTTCCTCTGGTTTTCTAGCTCCAAAACATAACAACAATGGAGAAAACAAAGGCAAAGAAGAAGAAGAATAAGAAGAGGGGCTGCAGCTGAAAGGGGGACCACAAGGCCTCAAAGTCTTCATAAATATCTCCAAAACACTCATCACTCATCCCCCAAAGTCCACATCCAAGCTCAACTACCATATCCTCTCCAAAGCTTCCCAAACAAGCCACCAAAATGGTCTAAAATGTTGTTGTCCCCTTGGTATACGAATTTGCAACATTCCCCTTCAAATTCAACTCAAATCCTCTTCAATTAAATCCAATTGATGCCCAAAAATTCCAGCTAAGGTGTCCCCAATAAATCCTTGCAATTCCCTCGTCAATTGATCTCACTTGAATGCCAAAAATCCACCCAAAAATGATCCTCCAAATTTCCCAATCCAAAATAGCCCAACTTTGACTTTTCGTCGAAAATTCGGACTTGCAGAAAATTCTTCGGAAGATAAGTCGACGTTCCTAAAATAAATTTCTGAAATCAGGTTCAATTCCGTGGTTAATTTCAATCGGACGCGATTTTAACATAACCTAACCTACCGGGTAGCTTTTAGGATTTTTTTAGCACATTCGACCCGTGGTCGATTATTTTCAAACCACATTGTACATCTTTTTGACTCATAGGTGACTCTCGATTGTCGTGAAAATCTCGAGATTTCAAATATAAGCAAAGGGTATAGAAATGACAGAAAAATCAGTTTAGTGCTGTTCGACGAGAATTTTGCAATTAGGTGGAATCACCCACACTTTAATTCCATGGCTTTGTCAAATCGACCTATCTGTAGTCTCTGATCGATTTTTGACGGTGCTATATTGACCCTTGCAGATTAGCATGGTCCAGCAGTCGATTTCTGGTCGAATTCTCAAGTCTGTTACATTTAGATTCCTTAACGACTTCACCTGATAGACTAGTTATCTCGTTAGTGGCTAGCTCAGAGAAAAAGGCCATAGGTGCATCGATGAAAAGCTCATTTCATTTAATCGAAAACAGGGTCAAAAATCAGGATGTCACACACTTGTTGTACCTATTGATCAAAATGCGTGTTGTGCAAGTGAAGTCGACAGTGCATTTCATCATTGATTCTGCATTCAGCGTAAGACGTCAACCTTACCTTGACTCAAAGTTGTCTCCCAAGTCTTCCACTAAGTTGAGAATCTGAGACGACCACTTCAACTTGCAAGCCACACACATCTTGTCAACGTAATCTTGCACAAGATTTGCTAGAACCCTATTTATTCATGTATATCTAAGGGTTAAAAAAAGTAGGGTATAATAATGTTTTTGTACCTGGCTTCTTAATCTAAGTTTCGGCATTGCAACTTGACTTTTGAGTTCAACCAACAAACCCTAGAAAAAAAAATCAACTTCAATGTAACTCTTTATTATTATCTTCTTTTTCTTTTTTTCTTTTTTTGTAATTTGGTAGTGAAGTACTACACATATTTTTCTAGGCGATCTTGAGGATGCACTTCCTTATATCGATTTGGTACAATTGATATTTTACTCCTAGGGTGCTCCCCATAAAACTTGAATTCAAGATAATAAGGAGAAAAGAAAACTTCTTGCAAAATTTTTCCAACACCTTGGTGGTTTTGTGTAGCAATTTCAATTTTACCAACTAGATTGAAAATAAGACAAAGATTAAATACGTATTGTATTGAATAAGTATAATGCGTGATTAGGACAATCATATGTTTTTTTTTTTTTTTTTTGTGACCAAAACAATCATATGTTAAACCATTAGCTTTTGAAAAAAAACTATCCGTTAGCTTTTGAAGAAAACTGTAAAATGACTTTTGTTTGTCAATCTAAAAGTGGCAAAAGTCTTTGTGTGGATCTCTCAAATTCGGCCTACCCGTGGAAAAAGGAAATGAGATGCCATTAATAGAGCAGCCATGCAATCATGATTGCACATGAACCATCAATCACAGCATGGGAATTCGAACTAAAATTTCCACCTTGTGGATGTGTGACCATTTCTTTCTCTTTTTTTAATAATAATAATAATAATAATGCCTCAATATGCTTATACATATCAACATTATTTTTAAAAAAAAAGAAAAGGAAAGGAAAGGCAGTGAGAGGCAATATGTTGAGCATTTTCTGATTAGTCCAAGAGTAACATCCCATGGCAGACCAAGGAATTCTCTTGATAAACCCATCTCCTAATAATAAGACCCTTTAGTATATGATATTACGGTTGACACCACATATGCGTGCGCAGCTAAGGAGCACCAAAATTCCAATTCGCAAAAAGTTGCCTAGTATAAAAGCAGTGGCATTGCAATCTCTTCTTGCTCTTTGACGTGCGCGCTCTAATAAAAAAGCACAAAAGAGAACAACATTATTATGTCAATATCAATACCGCACATGCTTTCTACTTGGGTCGTTGTGATCACGGTGTTTCAATTTCATGCTCGCTTTGCTAAGCCAGCATGCCATGTTGGAGAGAGCTAAGTCTTGATGCTATTCAAAAGGCATTATCAAGACCAACACAATCAATCACATCATTGGCCTCGACCTTAGGAGTAGTTGGCTCTTTAGTAGGGGTGATTAGTTCCCAATACGGCCCGATTCCACCTTGGAACCGGAAACTGAATCGAGAGGACTGGTTCCCAAAATTGGGAACCAGGGACTAGATCGTCGGTTTCGGTTCGTCCAACGGAACTGGCCATTTTTTTTTCGCTAAAGAATGACCGTGCTCTAGACTGATTAATCTAGTTCAGGTCTGGGGCAATCCAATAAAACCGATCAAACATGTTCCCATGTGCAAAAAATTCAAACTCCACTTGTGTGAATATCGATCACACTTCATGTATTTCACACCCAATCTTAGTCAAATAGGCCGTGAACAATATGGTTAAAAGTCATGCTTGACTTGGGTTTTATAGACAATTTCTCTTATGCTCTTTGAGTATTTGCTCAATGTGAGAATCTCAGAGGTTTGGAGTGCCTTGTCTCTTGCAAGCGAGGGGAGCAACAGAGAGAGGGAGTGAGCGTGAGGAATGAGGGTGTGGCTTTTGGAGTCTTAGTCCCACATCAGGTAGAAGAAGAAACTAAAAATTAGGTTTCTTCTTTAAGTAGCAAGAAACAAGAAGAGTTTTGGTGGTCTCTTGGCCACATGTGAGGTTGCTACCTCAATTGCAATTCCGGTTGCAATGAGTTACATATATATATATATATATATATATATATATATATATATAATTATTGGTTTGGTCCAGTCGGTTCGGTTCCTACCTTGGAACCGAGAACCAGATCGCCGTACGTGGAAACGGCCCAAAATCTGCCGGTCTAGTCCCTATCCGAGCGGTTCCCAATTTGGGCAGTTCTATTGCACACCCCTACTCTCTAGTACCATAACTTTGAACACTAGGGACTGGCTTCATTGGCTAATCAAGGGCATTTTTATCAATTAATATTTCTTATTTTCTTTCATTTTCGTTTTTCTTTTAAAAAAAACTCAAAAAAGAAAAGACAAAGGCTTAAAAAAAAAAAAAAATAGGCGGTAGCACGCCAACCCTCCCTCGCCTCTGGCGGTCACCCAATTAGTGAGGTCGTCGGCGCCTTGGTGAGGGTTGGCAACCCTTGCTAACCAGAGGTGAGGGCTTGTTGGGAGAGAGTCACAACCCTCTCTTAGATCTATATGAGGGTCGCTAGCGTTCCCCCTAGTCTTGGCGAGGCTCACCAACCCTCGTTGAGGCGCCAATGACCTTGCCAACCATGGCCGACTACCCATCAGCAATGAGGCGACAGCCACAAGCTAGAGGGCTACCTGTTTTTTAAATTTTGTTTTTTTTTTTTCTCTCTTTTTTAAGTTTTAATCTTTTTTTAGTTTGTCTTTTTTATGGAAAAAATAGAAAAAGAAAAAAGGGAAGAAGATAAGAAAACATAAAGGACGGAAATGCCCTTGACTAGCCAGTAAGATGAGGTTTTTCTTTGAAACCAATATGGTCACTTCAACTCTTATTTGAAAAAATAAAGGCACTTCAAACTTTTATTTGAGAAAATCTTCATTTTATACTCTGATTTGAGAAATTGATAGCACTTTAGGTTCTTTGGGAATTTTTCCCTATTTCAGTTAGTTCCTTTTTGTCTTTTGAAGAAGGTGTAAATATAGGAGGGATATTTTGGCATGGATTCTCATGTCAACTAAACATCTTGTAATGACCCAATTTTGTGTGGACTTGGCTGCAAAGGCAATTTTTTTTTTCCACATCTTGCCATGACATGATCTAGCAACCACTTCAACTCAAAATTATCAAAATTAATATCGAAGGTTAAATTTGACTAAAAAAATTAAGAAAGTTAAAGGATCTGAATAGATATGTTAAAGTTCAATTGCTCAACTAAAAAATTACGTAAATTCAGTGAAAAAAAGTAGAATCGCCTTTGATGGTTACATTGCTCATTTTGAAATTACAAGCAGGTTTTCTAGTCAAACTTTCTTCTTTATTGTCTCTCTTTTTCCCCCTTTGAAAGGAGGCGATAAAGCTTCCTTGACAAAACTTTCTATTAGTTCTTTCAATTAGTTCCTTGAACCTTCGAGTCTTTTGATGGTAGAAAATAAAGATATGCATTTTGGCACTTCTTATAATTTTTGTGTGGACTGAATTATTACGCTTAACCTAAATATTCATTGAGGAAAGGCATTTTGGCACTAACTTGTCCCCAACAGCAAGTTTTCTTTTCCCACATCATACTCTCGAACAGTTCGACGGGCACGTCAACTCAAATTTATTAGACTTGGTGGCGAGGGCTGTACTTGATTAGATTAATTGAAAGTTCAAGACCTTAACCCGAAAAAAGTACATAAGTTAAGAGACGAAATGTCACGCCCCGATCCTCGGGCGCGCACACATCCTTCTACTTAGTCGATTTTATAATGCGATATCCCAAGACTAAGTATCGCCGGCCCTTTCATTTATTAAGCACATGCGGAAGCAGTTATAAATCCCAAGATAATAAAACAATGAGATAGAAAAGTAAGGCCATATTTTTCATATTGAAAGTCACAACCGAATCTTTATACATGGCATAACTCAAAATCTATTCACAAGACTATTCATAACATTTTAGTCACACTCTATATACATAACACAAGGTTGACAAAAGAGGATGGGATCTCAATCCTTATCCGGGACGTACTTAGGATGATCCTGATCCTCTTCTGACTCTTCTTCACTAAGCTCACATCCTTCAAGCTCTTCATCTATTACCAGCTCATCGTCCTCTTCTGGTTCCTTCTTCACATGCTCATCTACGAGCCTGAAATGTTGTCCCACAACCGGGATGAGATTACGTCTCAGCAAGTTCTACCCCACTAAAACTCGATTAGGAAACCAATATGTTATCCGAGCTGCCTATGCACGCACGGGTCAGAGGACTTACCTTCGCCTCAGATTCCACCTGCATATTAGTACAATTCAATAGGCACCCAAGCAATCACATACAGATCGATATCTCGATCAATTGACTTATTTGATTACATATCAGTCGGACCATTCAAAGTCACTTCCACTCAATCAGTCAATTCACGACAACGGATTAAATCATTGATCAATCGACCTAGTCGATTAGATGTCAATCGGACCATTTCCAGGTCAAATCACTTCTCAATATAAAACCTCACATTTGCATTCTCAATCACATAGCTACAATAATGCTCTCAGGCGTCGTTTTCGCCAAGGTGACATATGTACTAGACAGCACTCATGCGTTCTTTAAGGTGCCGTTTTCACCAGTGATATTCTTAATCACCGAACCACGTATGTCCATAATGAGGCATGCAGTAGACAGCAGTTGTGACATCCTGAAATTCGATCCCTTTTCGATAAAGTGAAATGTGCATATCGTCGGCGCGCCTCTGGTCCTTTTTCTTTGATCTGATCACTCATGAGTTAGCTAACCTATAGGGTGAACCCGTTAAGGGATATAACCGCGGTAAAATCCCTAAAAGCTACCTAATTGGTTGGATTGGACTAAAATCGCGTCCGATCGATTTTAATCATGAAATTTAATTCGATTTTGAGAATCGAATATTCGAGCATGTCACAATTCAATTTTAGGACCGTCTCATCGCCCATCAAATTATTGACGAGTCCGAAATTTCAATAAAGAAATTATCGGAGGATTAATTGAAGACCAAGAGAAAATAGAAAGAAAAAGGGGAAGAGAAAAGGAAAATATGAATAATGATATTAAGCATTTCCTTTTTCTCTCTCTCTCCCTTTTCTCTCTTTTTCTTTCTTTTCTCTTTTCTCTCTCTCTTCTCTCCCCTCTCCTTTTCCCCCTCGTGTGAACCCCCCACCGCTTGCCCTCTCTCTCTTCCCTTTTGACCGGTCAAGCCTTATCTTCTCTCTCTCTCTCTCTCTCTCTCTCTCTCTCTCTCTCTCTCTCTCTCTCTCTCTTTATTTCTTCTTCTTCTTCCTCCCCTGTGCGTTGAACGAATTGAACCAGGAGCAAAAGTAGCAGCTTGCCGTGGCTGCTGTCACTGCCCATCCCGCCACCCGCGCTCACACGCCCTGCATCCGCCGCTCGCCGCTGTGCGCCGCCTGCCCTCTCCTCCGCCCAAGCGCCCCTTCCCCGCGCGAGAAAGTCCTGTTCGACCCCTGTTCAACTAGGTTTCGCCCCCGTCCAACCGCCTTCGGCCACCGCCCCGCACCACCGGACCTCCCCGACGTTTCCCTCGCCCTCCGCCGGCCTCCCCTCGCCGCCCTAGCCACCGGATTAGCTCGGCAAGCCATGATCCGCAACCCACGAAATGGGTTTCCAGCTGGTTCGGGCCCACTTTTGGGCCGTTTCCGGGCCCCGAACCCGAGCCGTGCTTTGGGAAGAATTGGTCATCGTGTCGCCCCCGTTGGATTGATTCGATTTGCGCGTGATTTGGTGAGTAATCTCACTAATCCCGGATTAGTTGGCTAATTATGCTTAGGGTTGGTTTAGTTTGAATTAATTATGTTTAGGTTGTTAGATTAGAATAAATTAGCAATTATTAGTCAAATGTGATGCGATTTAGATAAATTGATTGTGTAATTAGCAAGTAGACGTGGTCTACTAATTATGCGTATCGGTCTAGTACATACATTATTGTGGACCTACGCGGTTCGGTGATTGGGATATCACTGGAGAAAACGGTGCCTTAAAGAACGCACGTATCGGTCTAGTACTCATATTGTTATAGGCATGTATGGTTCGGTGATTAAGGACATGATTTGGGCGAAAACGGCGCCTTTAAAAACGCATACACTTGTCTATTAAATACATTGTTATAGGCCTGTGTGGTTCGGTGATTTGGGATATCACTGGTGAAAACAACGCCTTAAAGAACGCACACAATTGTCTATTGAGTACATGGTTATAGGCATACGTGGTTCGGTGACTAAGGATGTCACTGGCGAAAACGGTGCCTTAAAGAACGCACGCAATTGTCTAGTGGATAAGTCACCTTGGTGAACTTGACGCCCGAGAGCATTGACCTAGAATGGTCCGTCTGACATGTAATCGACTAGGTCGATTGATCATTGCTTTGATTTGATGTTGTAAATTGATTGACTGAATGAAAATGACCGTGAGTGGTCTTGTTGGCATATAATCGACTAGGTCAATTTGATCGATGCTTCGATCGGTGATATGATTGCTTGGGTGCCTATTATGAATTGTACTGACTTGCAGGTGGGATCTGAGGACAAGGTAAGTCCTCTGCCCTATGCATGTTTAGGCAGCCTATAGTATAATGGTTTACTAATCGGGCTTAGTGGGGTAGAACCCGCTAAGACGTAGTCTCATCCCAATTTGGGGAAAACATTTCAGGACCCCGATGAGGAGCTAATGAGGAGGAGTCTGAGAATGAGAACTTGGAGGTGAAACTCGAGAAGAATGATTTTTGGAAGAAGAAGATAATCTAAAGAAGGGCCTTGAGTGTGGCCCAGATGGACTGAAATTTTATCTTCTTTTGATATCTCCATTTCGATGTGAATAGAGATAGAGTAAAAAGTTGTGAAGTACTCTAGTTTTTGTTTTGTATAAAAGTTTGGTTATAAGTTTCAATATGAAAAATATGGCCCTGCTTTTCTATCCCATCGTTTTATTGTCTGGGGATTTGTAATTGCTTCCGCATGTGCTTAATAAATGAAAAGGTCGGCGATATATAGTCCTGGGATATCGCATATTAAAATTGACCACGAGAAGGATGTGTGCGTGCCCGAGGATCGGGGCATGACATCCGGTTTAAGTGGTATCAAAGCGAGGTTCAAGATTGGAGTGATAAGGAGCGATGTCCATGGGATAGTTAGTAGGAAAGGCCTTTAAATTCATGTTGGTGCATGTCTGTGTTAGCTGAATGCTAGAATTGTTTGTTGTCTGTGGATCGCTCACTTTCTAATCCAATGTGGGTTTGGAAGACGGGTTGCAGTGTAAAGACTGAACCATGAGCGAGCAGGAGCTGAGAACTCCTAGTAAGAGGACAATGTCCTTTGTGACTCGAGATGAAGCACCGACAAAGATTGGTACCCGAGGTAGTTGTGGCAGAGTGTTAGGTCTGGCCAGCTTGAGTGTAAGAGTACCACCATAGGTTGGTACTAGTGTAGCAGCATCGAATGATCCTAAGTTCGATAGGATTGTTTTGATGCTCGTGTTCCTTGGGAATTGAATGAGCCAGCATGCTCAGGATCAAGCCGCTATTATCGTCCTATCATTACCGCTGTTGTCGCTTCACCTACTGAGATCCAGAGTGGAGATGTGATCCGGGAGCGAGTCATTGCATTCGAGCCGAGGTATAGATCCAGTTCAGGCAAAAATGAAAATCTATTAAAGAAAAGACTGAGGTCGAGAGAAAAGTATTCTATTCCACTCACGAGAAAGGGTGGGATAGTTAAGTCAGCACCGAGTCTAATAGATCAGGATGTTCCGGACGTGATAATGGAGATTGGTCTTATGTCCTTCCTAGGACGCGAAATTGTTTGGAATATAGCTAGCAAGGATATTTGGTCGGGAGTGGTCCTAGTCGACTGATGTGTGCTGTCACTTGGCAGGAGATAGAAGATTCACATGATAGGTGTCAAAATTGTAGAAGGAAGCATGGATAAATCCAATGTCCGAGTATGACTAGAATATGTTGTGATGATGAACAGCATGGCCATCGGGTGAAGGATTGTCAATGGAAGTCTAAGGTAGCATAGACATCGCTACTACAGCCAAAACGCCACTAGGATGGCGAAAGGAATGAGAGTAGAATTGATCTTGCATCGATCAAAAAAAGAATGTGTTGGAGGTGATCTTATATGAATAACGTAGCAGAGTTTGTGCTGAGTTGGTAGAACTTAAATTGTTGAAGTAAAAGTGACAGAGGAGAAATCATTAGCAACAATTGTGCTTGATTAGTTGCTGAAGTGTGAATTTAATGCCACATGAATAGTGTGGGCTTATGGAGCATCTTGTGATAATGAATCATGGTCATTGGAGTAATCTAGTTTAGTCTATTAACATGTGAAAGTGTCGAGGTTATTGGGAGTCAAAAAGAATCTTCGATTTCATTAATCTCGTTGGCTAAAGCAACTTGTTTGTTAGACGGAGGTTGCCAAGATTGATTTGCCATTGTCTTGTGGTAGGACAAATTGAAAAGAACTGAGAAGAGATGGAGGACATCTCGGTGGTCTAAGAATTTCTAAATGTGCTGTCAAAGAATTGCTTGGGACCACCATCGAAAAGAAATAGAAAGTGCAATCGAGATAGCACCAGGATAGAGCCACTCTCGAAGGCTTCTTACCAGCTGTTGTTGTCTGAATTGGTAGAATTGAAGATGCAGATGTGAAGATTGATGAATGAGGAATTTGTGCATATCAGTGCATCACTTTGGGGAAACATCAGTTTTGTTTGTGAGAAGAAGAAAGATGGTTTGTTGCAAGTGTGTATCGACCATCGTCAACTCAATTAGGTGAAGATCAAGGACAAGTGTTCTTTGCCAAAGATCAATGAATGGTGTGACTAGTTATAAAGAGTATCGATGTTTTAAAGGTTAACTTGAGATTAAGAAGTCGTCAGTTACAAGTCAGGAAGGAGGTTGTACGAAAGGTAGTTGTTCGTACTTGATATGGTCTTTACGAGAGTATTGTAAGATCGTTTGGCCTGGTGAACACTCAAGTTGCTTTCATGGATATGAAGAACAGAGTGTTCAAGGAATATTTGGATCAATTTGTGATCGTGTTCATAGATGATATCTTGGTCTATTCGAGAAGTGATGAAGAGCATGAGAATCATCTGCTTTAGACCTTAAGAACCCATTAGTTGTATGCTAAGTTTAGCAAATGCGAGTTTTGGTTGACTCGTGTTGCGTTCTTAGGTCATGTGATTTCCGGAGAAGGAATCTTCGTCGACCAAGTAAGATAGAAGCCGTGATCAAGTGGCCAAGACCATCGACAATGACAGAGATCAGAAGTTTTCTAGGATTAGCAGGTTATTACAAACGGTTTGTAGAGGGTTTCTCATCGTTAGCCTCGCCT
Source organism: Eucalyptus sideroxylon (assembly GCA_014182405.2). Taxonomy (NCBI): domain Eukaryota; kingdom Viridiplantae; phylum Streptophyta; class Magnoliopsida; order Myrtales; family Myrtaceae; genus Eucalyptus; species Eucalyptus sideroxylon. The sequence continues at coordinate 41,994,211 of CM024552.2, forward strand.
CTAACAAAGCTCTTGAAGAAAGAAGAGAAATATGTATGGTCAGATGAGTGCGAACGTAGTTTTCAAGAACTGAAGAAAAAGCTTACTACCGCACCTGTGCTGACGATTCCATATGGTCCTCGAGGATTCGAGATCTATAGTGATGCATCATTTAGGGGATTGGGTTGCATGCTGATGCAACATGGCAGAGTTGTTGCATACGCTTCCCGGTAGTTGAGACCTCATGAATTGAACTATCCGACGCATGACTTAGAACTTGCAGCCATCATATTTGCGTTGAAGATTTGGAGGCACTACTTGTGCGGAGAAAAGTTTCAGATATTCACAGACCATCAGAGTCTCAAGTATTTGTTCTCTCAAAAGGAGTTGAACATGAGACAGCACCGATGAATGAAATTGTTGAAAGACTACGATAGTGATATTCTATATCACCCGGGAAAGGCGAACAAGGTCGCCGATGCATTGAGTCGGAAGTCTTTAGTGGCACGGATCTTGGTTAAGGAGTGGAACTTAATTGAGAGAGCTCGAGCTTCGTAATTCAAATTTGAGGTAGGCCACCTCTCGAGTCTTATGGCCACCCTTAAAATTGAATCGGATGTCCAGGTCAAAATCAAGCAACTCCAACCGATAGATCCAGATGTATAGAGAATTCTTCAAGAGGATACCGATAAAAGAAAGGCTGATTTTCAAGTTCCTGCTGATGGGGTATTAAGGCTCCATGGACGTTTGGTTGTACTTGACGATGTAGAGCTTAGAGGAGAAATTTTATCTAAAACACATCATAGCAGCTACAGCATTCATCTTGGAAGCATTAAAATGTATCGAAATCTGCGTCAACACTATTGGTGGTCAGGTATGAAGGCGGACATTGCTAAGCATGTTACTAAGTGTTTGACTTGTCCGCAAGTAAAAGCCCAGCATTGCAAGCCGGGAGGACTTCTGCAACCTCTCGCGATACCAGAATGGAAATGGGAGCATATTACGATGGATTTCGTGACTGGATTACCAATGAGTCAAAGAGGAAATGATTCAATTTGGGTAGTGGTCGACAGATTGAGAAAATCGGCTCACTTCATTGCAATTCGAAATGACCTGAGTCTGGATAGACACGCAGACTTGTATGTACGTCAAGTGGTTCGTATGCATGGAGTGCCGGTTACGCTAACATTCGATAGAGACCCGAGGTTTACTATTACTTTTTGGAAGAGCTTGCAGAGTGCTTTAGGTACAAAGCTTCAGTACAGTACGGCATATCATCCTCAGACGGATGGCCAGTCTGAAAGGAAAATTCAAACTCTTGAAGACATGCTGAGAGCGTGTGTAATAGACTTTAAAGGAAGTTGGGAAGATCAACTTCATCTGGTGGAATTCGCCTACAACAGCAGTTATCAGCAGAGCATCAAGATGGCTCCTTTTGAAGCGTTGTATGGCAGAGCATGCAGAACTCCAGTATGTTGGGATGAAGTCGAATAAAGGAAGATAACATTCCCAGAGTTGGTTCAGCAATTAGTAGATGCCGTGGTAGTGATCAGAGACAGATTAAAGACAGCGCAGAGCAGACAGAAAAGTTATGCAGATAAGCGTCGAAGGTCTTTGGAATTCCAACTCGGTGATCATGTTTTTCTGAAAGTGTTACCAATGCGGAGAACTTCGCGCTTTGGTAAGAAAGGCAAGCTAAGTCCGAGATATGTAGGTCCATTTGAGATTCTTGAAAGAATCGAAAACCTAGCGTATCGTCTTGCGTTGCCACCAAGATTGGCGCAAGTGCATGACGTCTTTCACGTGTCGATGTTAAGGAAGTACGAGCCTGACCCGACCCACGTGCTCAATTTCAAGGAATTGGACGTGGATGACCGTGTGTCATACGTGGAAAGCCCCGTTCAAATTGTTGATCGTAAAGAGCAAGTTATGCGTACAAAGACCATTCCGTTGGTCAAAGTGGTCTCGCAACACCACAGTACTGAAGGAGCGACCTGGGAGGCTGAAGAGTCGATGAGACAGTTGTACCATCGCCTTTTTGAACAAAGTGTAATGGTTTAAATTTCGAGGACGAAATTTTTATAAGAGAAGAAGAGTTGTGACATTCTGAAATTCGACCCCGTTTCGGTAAAGTGAAATGGGCATTTCGTCGACGTGCCTATGACCATTTTTCTCTGAGCTGATCACTCATGAGTTAACTAACCTATTGGGTGAAACCGTTAAGGGATGTATCTGCAGTAAAATCCCTAAAAGTTACCTAAGTTGGATTGGGCTAAAATCACGTCTGATCGATTTTTAACCACGAAATTGAACTCAATTTCGGGAATCGAATTTTTAGCGCGTCATAATTCCTTTTTTTAGGACATTGTCTCATCGTCCGTCAAATTATTGACGAGTCTGAAATTTCAATAAAGAAATTATCGGAGGAAAATTGAAGACCAAAAAGAAAATGAAAAGGGAAAGAGAAAAGAAAAGAAAATAAGTATAATGGTGTTGTTTTTATTTTATTTTTCTCTCTCCCCCCCTCTCTTCTTCTCTCTCTTTTTCTCTCTTTTCTCTCTCTCTCTCTTCTCTCCCCTCTCCCTTTCCCCCTCGTGCGGATTTCCCCCACCGCCTGCCCTCTCTCTCTTTCTTTTCCCTCTTTGACTGGTCAATACTTATCTCCCTCTTCTCCCTCTTCTCTCTCTCTCTTCTTCCCACCCCACGTGACCGCATTCTTCTTCTTCTTATTCATTCTTTGCGGTTCGAATAGAAGCGAAAGACCAAAGACCAGAGGAGATCGCTGGACTGCCGTCCGCTCCGCCGCTCGCCGCTCGCACCCACGATGCCCGCCCGTGCAACGCCGCGTGTTCCGCCGGCCATCCCTCGTGCCCAGGTGTCCTCCCCCAAGCAAATCCACCTCTGCCAGCCCCCGTTCCGCCCCCGTCCAACCGCCTCCAGCCGCCGCTCGCCGCCGTCTCGACCCCCGGTGTCCCTCTCACCTTCCGCCGGCCTTCCCTTGCCGTCTTGGCCACTGGAGCAGCTCCGGCCAGCCCAAGTCCGCAAACCCGCGAGTGGGTATCCAGCAACTTCGGGCCCGCTTTTGGGCCGTTTCCGGGGCCCAAACCCGAGTCGTGCTTTTGGAAGTTTTGTTCCTCGCGTCGCCCCCTTCGGATTGATCCGATTTGCGCGCAATTCCAGTGAGTAATCTCACTAATTCTTGATTAATTGGCTAATTATGCTTAAGGGTGTTTTAATTTTAATTAATTAGGTTTAGGTAGTTAGATTAGAATGGATTAGAGTTTATTAGTCAATTGTGATGCGAATTAGACAAATTGAGTGTGCAATTAACAAGTAAACACAGTCTACTATTTATGGAAAGTATCTCGGGATTTTTCCCGACCCTTGGTGGGCTCCAATTAGGCTTTTCGGGTCTAAGTGGAATTTTTGGTATTTAAATATTAAGTTTCGGAATTAAATTAATTAATTAATTATTTTTCGAAAATTCAACTAGAATGGCTAGTGATCGGAATATTATGCTGATGACCGTGGTGAAGTCCGTTTATTTAATCGGGCTTATTTTAATTTGAATTTTTAATATTAATTATTTAATTTTAAAATTAATTATTTATTTATTTAGCTAAGTTGAATTTTTAATATTTATTAATTATTTTTCGAAATTAATTAATTAATTATTTATTTATTTTTCGGAAATTAAGATTGAGATGGCCGACGACCGAAATCTCGTACTGATTGTCGTGGCGCAGTCCATTTATTTAATTGAGCTCTACGTTACATGGAATTAAATAAATTGTGATATTTTAGGGATTTACCCTAAATTGTTTGAACTTGAGTGAAATTGAATGATTGATTGGTAGATGGCCGAGTATCTTTATTTAGCATTTATAATGCTTTGATTGAGTTGTAAAGTGGATGGAATCATGAGAGTGAATCGGAAATACTCTGGGATTGAACTGATCAGACACGATGTATGGGCCTACGTTGTTCGATGATTGGGATATCACTGACGAAAATGGCGCCTTAAAGAATGCACGTATCGGTCTAGTACATACATTATTGTGGGCCTACGTGGTTCGGTGATTGGGATATCACTTGCGAAATCGACCCCTTAAAGAACGCACGTATCGGTCTAGTACTCATATTGTTATAGGCATGTATGATTCGGTGATTAAGGATATCACTGGCGAAAACAGCGCCTTAAAGAACGCATGCACTTGTCTATTAAATACATTGTTATAGGCATGTGTGGTTCGGTGATTATGGACCTCACTAGCGAAAACGGCGCCTTAAAGAACGCACACAATTGTTTATTGAGTACTTGGTTACAGGCATGCGTGGTTCGGTGACTAAGGATGTCACTTGCGAAAATAGCGCCTTAAAGAATGCACGCAATTGTCTAGTGGATAAGTCACCTTGGCGAACTTGACGCCCGAGAGCATTGACCTAGAATGGTCCGTCTAACATGTAATCGACTAGGTCGATTGATCATTGCTTTGATTTAATGTTGTAAATTGATTGACTGAATGGAAATGACCGTGAGTGGTCTTGTTGGCATATAATCGACTAGGTTAATTTGATCGATGCTTCGATCAGTGATATGATTGCTTGGGTGCCTATTACAAATTGTACTGACTTGGAGGTGGGATCTGAGGCCAAGGTAAGTCCTCTAACCTGTGCGTGTTTAGGCAGCCTATAGTATAACGGTTTACTAATCGGGCCTTAGTAGGGTAGAACTCGCTGAGACGTAGTCTCATGCCGGTTTGGGGACAACATTTTAGGATCCCGATAAGGAGCTGAGGAGGAGGAATCGGAGAAGGAGAACTTTGAGGTGAAACCTAAGAAGGAGGATTTTTGGAAGAAGAAGATAATACCGAGAAGGATCTTGAGTACGACCTGGATGAAATGAGATTCCATTTTCTTTTATGAATTCCAATTGTGTGAATAGTTATGAAATTATCTGGTTTGTGTTTTGTATAAAAGTTTGGTTATAAGTTTCAATATGAAAAATATGGCCTTGCTTTTCTATCCCATCGATTTATTGTCTAGGGATTTATAACTGCTTCCGCAGGTACTTAATAAACAAAATGGTCGGCGATACATAGTCCTAGGATATCGCATTATAAAATCAACCAATAGAAGGATGTGTGCGTGCCCGAGGATCGGGCGTGACAGTGATGGTGGATGGCAGCAGCTTTGGTCGTTCCTTGGGGGAAGAGAAGCGAACGTGGAGTTACGGCAGAAGCTGGAGTAGCTTCGGTCAACAAGATGGGGAAGAGTTTGCTGGATTATTGACTTTAGTGGGGCTGCTTCGGTGGCTTGACTCCTTGGGGAAGAGGGACGCGTGCAGAGGGACGCTGGCATGCGGCAAAGCAGAAGGAAAATTTGGTGGAACGGCAGAAGAGGCAGCAGATAGTGGGGCGACGGGATGGAGAAGTAGCTGCTGGCGCCGTGGGGTGATCCGAGAGAGAGAGAGAGAGTAGAAGTTGCGAGCGGTCTTTGAAGGAACGAAAGGAGAGAGGGACGACGTGGAGAGGGCAGCACCGAGGGAAATGAAAGAGAAGCTGGTGGATGGGGAAGAGTCAAGAATCATCATTAACTTGTCTAAAAAGTCTTCAATCTTATCCAAGGTTTCCCCCGAATACTTTCTTGAATAAATTTCCCACAATTAATCCCATTTGATGCAAATTGTTGCACCCCCCATGCCTAGTCCGAATTTCTTCAACTTGAGCTTCAATTTCTACTCAAATTTCCCCAAATCGAAATCCAATTTCGATGAAGAAAATCTCATTCCATTTTCGCAGTCCCCGACACTCAAAAGTTTCTGGCAAGTCCAAATTTCACTTCCAATCGGCCCATCCGAATTTCTGTTATTTTTCTGCAACATCCGAATCGGTTTTCTGTAAAATCTCAAACTCAACGAAATTACTCCGAAAGACAAGACGACATCCTATAAATGAATTGTGATATGCTCGAACATCCGATTCCTAAAACCGAACTCAATTTCGTGGTTAAAATCGATCGAACGCGATTTTAGTCCGATCTGACCTATCAGGTAGCTTTTAAGAATTTTACCGCGGTTATATCCCTTAACAGCTTCACCCAACAAATTGGTTAACTCGTTAGTGATCAACTCAGAGAAAAAGGACCATAGGCGCACCGGCGAAATGCCCATTTTATATATTCAAGACGAGGTTGAAATTCGGGAAGTCACACGAAAAGTCGAATTTTCCCTCAAAGAGATAGTGGATTCACACCGCTCATCTTGGAATTCTGAGCAAGTTTTCAAATCAATTATTTGTTCCTTTCCTTTCTTTTTTCCCTAGTACAACGTGGAGCCAATCCTTACTAGCCAAAGTTTCGCGTGGATGGAGTAGCCCGTTACTTTATAATTTTCTTTAATTTATGTTCTATGACATGCCCTTCATTAAATATGAAGAGGCCTGTGACATGCTCTTTATGAATTGATAGGTCATGAAAAAATTGGTCCACGTTAGCACTAGCCATGCTACATATGATGACGGACGTTCACGTCAGTGATATCCGACTAAAATTAACCAAATGAATTTAATTGACAAAACGTAAAAATTGTTTAGAAACTCAATTGGCATAATTAAAAAAATTATTATCAAATTGGCAAAAGTGCAATAAGTTTAGAACTTTTTGAATAATTTTTCCTATATTGAAAAATAACACAAAATGGCATAATATTTTTTCATGAAATCGTCAAACCTTTTATAACACCAACTTGACATGTTGCATTTAAATTTTCCAATTCATTTGTATAATAGATTATTCTATATCACTATGACATGGTAGAGTCGTATGGATTTTTTTCTCATCATTCTGTAAAGGATGATTCAGTAAAAACGTATTCCAACATCACAAAATTCTATAGACAAGAAAAAAAAAAAAACATTTCCAATGATTTGAAATAAAGTTAAGAGTTCATGTGTAGGTTTTAAATATTTAGACTGATCAGTATTAAATAATAGTTATATTTTTAAAAACTAAACACAAAGTTCGTACTTCTAAATACAAGTTTGTGAGTCAGTTTCAATCTATCACTATTGTCATTAATTTAGTACAAAATTTAATAAATTATAAACTTATCTCTCCTCTTTTGCCATATTTTCCGTTATTTCTTATTAAATGAACCAGCAGAAACATAATCCTTTTTCTCATCATTCTAATACCCAACCTTGCCTCGCACTTCGTATGGGTGGGACGAGGATGGAGATGGAAACTCCCCTAGCCCCTGCTCATTCAGATCCTATAAATTGGATTTTTATGTTCAATTCAAGAAAGTTCTGTTAAAATCATTGATTTTTAGATTTCGTGTTTACGTTTATACTCATAAACCAAATCACTTTTTTAATTACATGCTCCTTAAGCTAAGAATTTTACATTTAACTTAAGATGATCTCTATGAAAATCTCTATGAAAATATCTTTCGTGTAGGATACCGTATTAGTTTTAGAAAAAAAAGTAGTTTGAAAAGCTCTTGGTAACTCACTTAAATTGCATGCTAATATCTGGAAGAGTATGGGAAGTGGCAATTCCTTGGTGACTCGAACACAAATACAAATTTTCCAAGAACGCACAAACTTGAGACATCTACACTTGAAATTGACATGTTTTCGTTCATTTTAAATAAGAAACAATTTGCAATCAATCACATTGTAACATTTGTCACCCAACACAAAATGACATAAATAAGCGACACGAATATCTGGACACGACATGGATCGCTAATGCTCTATTACGAAAGTTCAACCGAATATACATTCAAATGAACAAAAGCAAGGCCCTCTCTACCTATGAACCATGAGAACCTTTACTCCAATCTCCTTGGTTTCCATGGACAGCGAAATTTTTTAGAACGTCGTCCACCATGTATATTAATTGGATTTTCAATGGCATCTACTCATCTCAATTACGTCTCTATATTCTTGATAGTCATTTGGCTAGTAATATTACAATAGAACATTCATTCATTGCTGATGCACATATGGATAGACATAGGTTAGAATCTTCAGAAGAATTATAACTTTCATGAGCAAGAAGACAGAATCTCCATATTACTATAGCTGAAAAAATAGATAAGAATCTTCAGACATGCATGTATAACTTTTCTCGACAAGCTACTTAAAGACATAGCATTAAGTATCTAGTTGCATATTTTTTTGTCTGCCAGAGCTTTCCTCACCTTTTTCCATCCTTTTGCCATTTTCTTGGAGTAGTGCAAGAACCACATACTCTTCTCGTCAATGATCAAGTTCTCTAGCACAATGCCAACTAAAAACCCAACTCCAACGCCAACCAACACGATTCTCCAATCCAAGTCAAATGGACACTCTTTTTCATTATCCACTTTGAAATATGATGGTGGTGGTGGAGCATTCTCACCATTTGTGCATTTATTTGGCAAGGGACTTCCACACAAACCATCATTCATTGCAAATGAACTGCTCCCGAACGTATCAAATTGCGTTCCACATGGTATTGGTCCTGATAGATGATTGTGAGAGACATCGAAAACCGAAAGAAATGTGAGGTAGGCTAGTTGTTGAGGAATCTCTCCCACAAGATTGTTCCAGGAAAGATCTAGTGATTCGAACACTATCAGGTTGGCCAAGGAAGGAGGGATGCTACCAATGAAGAGGTTGTTTGAAAGGTTGAGCATGCGAAGTAATTTTATATCTCCAATGAGTTCGGGAATGAACCCTTCAAACTTGTTGTTGGAGAGGTCAATTGCCATGAGGACATCTGGAATCTTCTCATATTCCATTTCCAAGCCCTTGTTCATCAATTTTATCGCATAAGTCATACTTATGGAGAGTCTATAATCAGTCATACCCAACAATTCATTGATATTCAAATATGCCAACTTATCTTGACCAACCATGACCTTCATGGTGTGGCACCTCTTCAACAAATTGGAAGGAAATTCACCCTTGAAGTTGTTGTTGGAAATATCTAGGATGTGTAAATTGGTGAAGTTGAGCTGGCTTAGATGAGATTCTATGGGACCATGGAAATTATTGGACTGCAAGCCAATTACTTTTAGGTAGGCCAATTCTGATAGCCAAAATGGAAACGTATCGTTAATTTGGTTGTCACCAAGATTCAAATACTCTAGCATTCTGCAATTTCCTAAAGATCTTGGAACAATCTCACTTAGTTGGTTTTCTCTGAGGTCAATCATCCTCAATGCACAACCATCTGGGTAAACGCGAGGAATCATGCCATCAAATTTATTTCTCGCGAGGTTTAATAATTTCAAAGGACCAATACTTCCTAAACAAGGAGGAAGTGTGCCATTCAGAACATTGTAGGACAAATCGAGCACGTTAAGAGAGTGCACTTCACAAATGGATGTCGGAACTTCCCCAGATAGAAAATTGTCGGAGATGTTGTATACCATGACCGAGGGAGGTGGGATAGGGAGGCCTATTTCTATCAAGTTAGAACTAATGTCAAGATATTTCAAGTTCGGTAAAGGAAGATTGGTCTGGTTGTTTTCGAAGCCAGACAAAAGATTGTCAGAAAGATCTATATATTGGAGAGATTCTTTGCTATTGTTCCACATCCATCTAGGAATGATCCCTTGAATTCTGTTGTGTTGTAGGGATAACTCCCTCATTTTGCTTGAGAGGCCTATAAACCGTGGAAACTCAGTCAAGTTGCATGAATCCAAGTAAATGTAGGCAAGCTTCGATGTAGTGGCATTGATAAATGACTTGGTGAAAGATATGTTGTTGTTGGACAACCATAAGCCTCTCAAGTTCTTGAGTGTGAATAGATCATTTACATCGAGAACGCCATTGAGATTAAGCCACCCCAAATCAAGCATTTCGAGATCCTTTAGACTCCATAATGTGCCCAGAATATCACCATGCAAGTCATTGTCAGAAAGGCTGAGATCAGTCAACTGCTTCAGGTTCACAAATGAAGATGGAAATCCACCACTTAACCAATTACCTATCAAATAGAAAGAAAAAAAAAAGACACGACAAAGGAGCATTAGTTACACCATCAATTTAAATTTCCTTTTTCTCTTTGGCTAAATAATCTCCTCGCCTAAAGATATTGGGTCCAAGTCATTATGCACTAGCCCACTCAGACAAATAGGCATTGGAGGGGCCCACCGTCAAAAATTGGAAAGTCTCTCTCGCTCTCCTCCTCTCTACACCGATCTTTTGAGCTCCACCGTTGCTCACTCCCTCCTGGACCACCACCAAGACCCCTGCTACAACAGCCACGGGAAAAACTAGAGACGGGGACTTCCTCCTCCACCTTGACAATACTCTCAAGATCTCCAGGTACGCCACAAAGATCATCCTATCCCCCTCCCTCCTTCCCAAAACCCTACCCCTCCATCGACACCTCAGGAGCTTCGAGTCCAGCGTCGGCCTGAGCTGAAAAGCCCTACGATTGGGCTAGTTGTCGAGGATGTGAACGCTCGCTGGGCCTCGCACCTCGACTCTGGGTAGGACCTAATCCTCTCCCTCATTGCCTATGGTGGCGAGGGGACATACTACGTCATCGAGTAGTTCATCTGATTGGCGAAATCTAGCTTCCTCAATGGCCACAACTCGCGTGTTCGATCAGCGCATAGGCCGAGTTCTTCGGGTACAATGGGAGCGTCAACCTGAAAATTAGGGATTTGAGGAGGTTGCGGGAGGACGGGATGCACGTCGATTCGACCATCAAGATCACAACGTCCAGGGGATTAATTGAGGAAGTTTTGTTTATTTTTCTTTCTTTCAGTCAAAAAATTGAGGAAGTTGAGGGAGAAGAATTTGATGAAGAAGCTGTTCGTGGTTTAGGACTTGGCTGAACTTGCCAAGCTAAAAGGCCTTCCGGCTTAGGCCCTTGCCGGAATCAAAGCTCTTGAGGCGATGATGGTAGTTTTGCTTGTGGCTGTCGCAGCAGGGGTTTTGGTCATGGTCGGGGTGGGAGCAAGCAACGATGGAGCTTAAGAGATCGGGTTCCATGGAGTTGTAGATGGAGGAGGAAAGAGATCCGTCCAAACCGGCAAAGAGAGACTTCTAATGGTGGGCCCTCATAAGTCGTCCATTGAGTGGGTTAGTGTATAGATGACATGACGTCACAATTGCGCTTAATATAACCAAAAGGAAACTATTACCTGAAAGTCTCAAGACGGTGAGCTTTGTCAAGTTGACCACCCACTCCAAGGAATCACCGCTCAAGTTATTGTAAGAGAGCAATAGCACCGATAGCTGGGTAAGATTAGCAAAGGAAACAGGGATTTGACCTTGCAAGTTATTTTGATTAAGGTATAGTTCAGTGAGACGAGAAAGATTACCCATTGAAGAGGGAAGTGATCCTGAAAAATAGCAACCCCAGGCTACTAACTCATTCAAGAGACTAAGGGTGCGCATGATAAAATTTCTGTTTCTCGATTTCTCTGTTTCTCTGTTCCCCGGAACAGGTTTGGAACAGAAATCCGTTTGGTAACGCAATCTGATTTCTCTATTTCTGAAACAGATTTCTATTCCAGAAATAGAGAAATCGAAGAAATCAGAAGCTAAAATTTTTAGCTTCTCAGTTTCTGAAACAGAAATAGAAATTTTTTTTTTCTCAACTTTTCAATTTAGTCCAAAATATTTTAGATCACTAATATTGAAATAGAAATAGAAATAGAAATAGTTCATTTAGTCCAAAATATTTTAATAATTTTTTAATATAATCATTTCAATCAATATTGATTGAAAATCTTAACCATTGGGCCAAATGGTGGGAATTGAATGGACAATGCTTCATTTGTTGCACGCAAGAGATTTCACGCATGGTAATAGTCAACTTGCCACATTCATATCTAACGAGTCTTTCTTCACCTACTCTTCCGTAGTACACCAGACAACGGCTCTATCTAGCTAACTATTTTTTTATTCATAAACTTCATATTAAGACGGTAAAAAGGGGTCAAATCATTAGGGTTTCATCCGATTTTTCTTTTATAAGGAAAAGAGATCTAATAAGGAATCTGTTGTTCTTGTAAGAGTGTTGATGAAAATAAAGATTTTGATAATAAATTTTTAAATAATCCTAGTGTTGATAATTTTGAAAAAAAATTGGTGACGATTTTTGAACATGGTGAGGATTTTTTTAACAAAATTTGGAAAGAAATTGGAATTAGACTTGAAGTTAGGACTTTTTAGGAGATTAGACTATTATAATCATGGCTATCATTAGACTTATTTGATTAATGTGAAATCAATTTCGGCAAAAACATAACGACATATTCACTACAATTGAATTTCAATTGATTTTTTTTTTTGCCACGTCGTTTATTTTTCGAAAGAAAATATTACGTAATACGAAACGTAAACACATGTAATAGGAAATTCCATAAAATTGTATTTTCAATTTTTGTAATGTATTAGTATTATTTCGACTATTATTTTGTATTTGAGGATTTCCTATTTTGTTTTAGTATTATTTTGACTATTTTTGTATTTGAGGATTTCCTATGTTGTCATCTAATCAATTTCTATTCCTAGAAATTAAAATTTTATTATGTTATCAAACGGATTTTGTTTCAGAAATAGAAATTTTGAGTCGTTATCAAACGAGTTTCTTTGCTCGAAACTTGTCCGGGGAATAGAAATTGAGAAATTGATTTCTGGCCAGAAATCAATTTCTGTTTCAGAAATTTTACCATGCGCGCCCTAAGATTTCCTATTGAACTGGGTATTTCTCCCGAGAAATTGGTCCAAGAAAGGTTTAAGGATTTCAATGGAGAACCCCAGTGTGGTTTGGGAAAAAACCCAGAAAGGTTGGAATTGTCAGCAACGGAAAGGACTTCCAAGTTTGGCAGCTAAAAAATGCTGACTGGAAAGTTTCCACTCAATCCACAAGATTCTAGCCTGAGCAATGTCAAGGAAGAGAAATTCGCTAGCATAGGTAGGAAAGGTGATAACGAACTTACCCGAGAAAGATCAAGCTCTTTTAGCCTAGTCAAGTTATGAAAGAGGTCACCCATGTTGGGCATATGAAGTGTCCCAGACAAATCAAGAGAAACTAACTTGGAGAGTTGCGAGATATCGCGAGGAATTTCACCGGAGAAGTTGGAGGAGGAGAGATTAAGGTATTGTAACTTTGAAAGATTGCCGAAGCCGTACGGAATTGAGGAGAAGCTGAAGCTGTTGAAAGCGAGATTGAGCGACTCCATGTGAACAAGTTGAAAGAGAGTGGTGTTAGGACTCATGATGCCTGAGAGACAACTGCTACTGAGGTTGAGGACGATCACTCGGCCGGTGACCTCATCACATTTGATGCCATCCCACGAACAACAATCCGCACTTCCATCCAGCGGCCAGGAATCGACTTTTGAATAAATGCATGGCCAATCTGTCGTGTTGGTTTTGAAACTTCTCTTGAATTCCATTAAGGCAGAGTTCTCGTCTGCATGACAAAGTACTTCAGCAAACCTAGTACGAAAGAGAGAGCAAGAATATCCAAGTAAGCAGCAGATATAATGATAAGGCTGCCATATTTTCTACTTTTGTTTCTGTTCTTTTGGTTACTGAAGTGAGTTTTCGAGGGAGAGTGCAACGTAGAAGGTTTTTATAGGCAACAACAATTGGTTCTGACAATGGAATTATCTTGCTACTTGGCCATTCATGGTGCTTGACCTCAGAACTTTAAATGATTTTACGTATGCCTTCTTTATGGGTTTGAAAACTACAGGATCTTAGACGTATAAACATTTCTTTTATTATATAGGGCACAAGCGCAGTGGCTTGGCATTCTCCTTTTATCCATATTTCTCTGTCATACTTGTAATATAAAATCCATCCGTTTCTTTTGGTGACATATTGGAAATTGGCAACAAGCTCCCATGTAAATTATTCGTGTTGTTTGACTTGACTCATAGCTTCATGGCTAAATTTCAAGTACAGATGTTGTTCATAGTTGTTTGTTCAACAACATGGGTTGCTTGTGCAGACTTCCATCAATAAGCCATTTATAGGTGGGCTCATGTCTCTCTAATTTTAAACTCACCTATACATCTGTTTTAAGTGTGAAATGAGAAACACCCATTTAACATAAAAGTATCAAAAAAAATTTCAACACAATCAGAACATAAAAAGATGAAAGATCAAATTATATTATTGACATAGATGGATGTGCACTCAGAATAATCAAATAAAGACTTTGAAATAAGTGGGCACTGCACCTTTATTAGATAAAAGCAGGGCATAGAAGAAAAAAAGTCGTATGTGCGCATGTGCACGAATGAACAGAAACAGAGAGAGTTATGTGCGTGTGCATGTATGTGAACAAAATATATATGAGCCATGATTAAATTTCTTAACAACCTAATGTATTTTTGCTATCTATAATCCATATTGTTTTTTAATGAACTTTTCTGCAAAAAGGGTTGGCTTAGTTTTATTTTTATGCTGCATTAGTGTTATCTTTGTTCATCTTTTCATTTCGTAAACCTTTCTATTTGATTCAAATTTATAAAAAGAGCAGATACGGCTCTAGAAGGGGGCAACATGAAGACATTGATTTTATGGAAAAATCTTAAGCCGTACACCTCATTCAAGACTGCAACGCTAAACTGAGGGCTACGAAGAGGGTAAAAACTTGTTATTCTTCAAGCTTTCATTAGCCATTATTAAGAGACATTAGACAGCGAAAGAAATCACAGTAAAAACAGTACATTAAGTTCTTCTTTGACCGGACAAAACTCAAAAGCAAGCGCCCACATAATTTCCGAGGGTGAAATAATTTCTCTTATTTTGAGGTAACTTCTATGTACAATTCATGTTCTAATTGGCATAACATATGTTGAAAGGTTAGTGTGTTAACCTTCTTGTTTGGAAAGAAATTAACAAATTCATATGGCACGAACAATGTGGCCTCAAAACAGGAAGACATACCATAAATCCAACAATCACAAAATGAGTTAGAATTATAGAAAGTATTACTCGTACATTCACACTGCCAAAACTCATACAAATTAGGTTACCACCATAATGAGAATGGCGAACTATTTAGGTATGTGTTTGACCCAAAAAAAAAAAAAAAACCTATTTAGGTATGTGAAATATACATCTACTGAGAGCCTTCTGTAGTTAGAAATCAAGTTGCAGCTTCACTTGCTCCACACGTTCTGCTGTAAAAGGACTCTAAACTAGTTCCATTGTTTAGTCCCTCTCGTTTAGTTAATTTGAGCTAGTACACTTGGAGATATACTCAATACACATCTTACATCACAAATTCAGGATGATTAAGAGATCCAACAGCAGCATTTTGAATTGCCTCTCGCTTTAACCTCCCCTTCACTGCCTACATTCCGCTATCTCCCTCCCATTTTACATTGTTAAGCATATGTTTCTCTCCTTTCTGTTAAGTACAATATTCAACAAGATTCTGCAACAACATTAGTAGCAAAATCCAAAATGCCAGTGTGACAAAAAATGGCTTTTCCAAACTACCTGTAAACATAAATCTCTGTCAGGCCAACCTTTTCCCGTATTGTACAGCAAGCCAACTAGTAACAGATACTTATGCCACGAACAAACAAGCTCGCTTCAAGGATAATGTAACTCATCGATATCGAGGAGGTTGAAAAACAAGTAACCACCCCAGCAACTGTTTCCTATTTCCAATATTTAGCCTTAATGTTGCCGGTCAACCAGGATTTGAAAACATCTCAGAACGTGATGATGCACAGGCCATATTAAGTCATTAGGAAACCATGATGTGAGTAAGAGATGCAAAAAATAAATATGTACACGTTCAATGTACTTGAAAGGTAACTGAAAAGGAGTTGGAGACGCAGCATTCAGAAGGTGAGATAATGGCTAATATGATCATGCATGGCATCAAAAACTCAGATTTTGTATTGTAGAAGTTCGGCAACAACTTATCCTTGAGACTGAGTATTGTACTGTTGACCGCTTATTAATATTTTGAGATTAACACTCAAGTCAGATGAAAAACTTCATCGGCCATTTCAAACAGAGCAAGTATACTTCAGAATACTTAAGAGAGAAAAATAAAACAAAGTACTCTCTTTTCATAAGACAATAAATTATATTAGATAAGTAAGTCGCAAATGGATGAAATTCTCATGTATGGACCAAGTAAAGAAAACAAGTCAAAACCCTAGTGGGTGACCCAAAAATGATATCAACTGCTGAGTTAAAAGTCATTGGGAGATACCATGTTATTTGGTATTTGTTCGCACTGTACATAAGTTAGTTGATTAAATTTCTTGAATTGCATCAATTCCTTCTCCATGAGAAACCATCGAAGGTTAAGAAATAAAAGGCAAATATCAATCATTAATCATATTATAATCAATAAATTAAATAATCGTTGAAGAATTATAGAAAATTTGGGACACTTGTAGAACCCATGATGGAAATGCATGTCGTGCAAGTGAAGTCGATGTTGCGTTTCATCATTGAGTCCCCATTCAGCATAAGACGCCAGCCACTCCATGACTTGAAAGAAATCTTTTAAGTCTTCCATTAAGTTGAGAATTAGAGATGGCCACTTGAACTTTGACAACATTGATAATGTGTAATAATCAATTTGATTATGATCAGAAGTGTGCCTCTTAATTGTCAATGCACTCAACCCGGTCTTTGGGCTATGGTTGAAAAATCTGTATTATTTTGACAAGAAAGTGGGGGAGACTCTGAAGTTAGGCGAGGAATCTTCTCCCAACAATAGGAAATTACATGACTTATCAGGACTCTTGTCCATTCTTTCATATTGGAACGGGAGCCGTCCTACGGTTTGTAGGAGTACTCCTAGTCCTCAAATTACAGAAAGAGAAGACCATAATCTTCCACTGAATATATTTTCAGATTTTATATATCATTGCCTCATTTGATATAAAATTAACAATCATTAATCATATTATAATCAATAAATGAAATAATCATTGAAGAATTATGGAAAATTTGGGACACTTGTAGAACCCATCATGGAAATGCATGCCGTGCAAGTGAAGTCGATGTTGCGTTTCATCATTGAGTCCACGTTCAGCATAAGACACCAACCACTCCATGACTCGAAAGAAGTCTCCCAAGTCTTCCATTAAGTTGAGAATAAGAGATGGCCACTTGAACTTTGACAACGTTGATAATGCGTAATAATCAATTTGATTATGATCAGAAGTGTGCCTCTTAATTGTCAATGCACTCAACCCAGTCTTTGGGCTATGGTTGAAAAATCTGTATTATTTTGACAAGAAAGTGGGGGAGACTCTGAAGTTGGGTGATAATCTTCTCACAACAATAGGAAATTACATAACTTATCAGGACTCTTGTCCATTCTTTCAGATTGGAACGGGAGCCGTCCTACGGTTTGTAGGAGTACTCCTAGTCCTCGAATTACAGAAAGAGAAGACCGTAATCTTCCACTGAATATATTTTCAGATTTTATATATCATTGTCTCATTTGATATAAAATTAACGATGAAGTGTACGTGATTAAGATGAATTACAAACAAGGACAAGTCTCTCAGGAACTAGAGAAGTTCCAACAGACAGTAGACACATCTCGGTAGAAAATATGGCACAAAGACATGGCCTTAGATTAGAATTAGCTGATAATGTTACCCATTTGCCCATTTAAATGGATTCCATGTTTGTTAGTCAAGCAATCACAGGCAATCAAAGGCATAATTTGCTATTAACCCTCTTTTGGCTGAATGTTAGGAACTAGCTCGAGGAACTGCTGGGATTTGAAACTGAGCACATATTCAGAGGAGCAAATGGTTGCACGGATGCTTTAATCCTGCTTGCAAGGGAACAAGATCTGCAATTTGTTATTTATTCCTCTGTTAGAGACGTTATTATAGACCTAATGTGCAATAACACGGGGAGCACATATATTTCGGACAATGTAACTCGACATGCTTTTTTGAATGTAATCATGTTATTTTCAGAGAAAAAAAGGAGAAATTAAGCTTTATTCATCACTCTTTTAAGAATTAGTTGACCATTATCACGTCAAATGCTAATTTCAACGTGAGAGTCCTATTCTTCACTCTTATTGTACAATGACACTAGAATTGAGTTTCAATCTAGACAATTAGGATGAATGCTTCAACTTAATTTGTACCTTGTGGATGTATGAACCTTTTTTCCCTTTTGAAAAAAAAAATGCCTGTTGGCTCATAACTCTTAACATAATTTTGAAAAAAAAAATGAGACTTAGGCAATACGATGAAATTGCAAAGCCATTTGACTCCCTGATGGGTCACTAATTCCCTAGCTTCTTGAAATGTCGTCATACAATAGGAGTGAAGACTGGGAATGAAATATCAATGATTTAAAAAGGGGGGAAAAAGAATGACAAATGCATGCCTATACAAGGGAGATAAATATTTTTTTCTCCCTTTCTTTTGGGGAATAATAGAATTACATTAAACAAAACAAATCAAGTTACATCTGGAACATAAGAATATTGTTTCATTCCAAGTATGGCCAAAGCGACTGGCCAACTAGGCTTGTGACATTACTTGTGCCTATTATGTAGTAAAAGCCCATTCAAAGAGGACTTAGACCGAATTGAAAGAACTACTCGTTCAAATTGTCTTAGTCCAACTAATTCATCATTTTGCTCAGTAAGAATGAATGAATTAGTGGTTCTCCCTTTTTCCACGACAATGAAGTCCATCTTAGATAGGTGAATTGCAAACACGAGAAATTCTCATGTACGGACTAAATGAGTCAAATACCAAGGTGGATGACCCTAAAATGGAATTATGTATTCCCATTGTTATTCTTCAACCGTCGAGTTAAACTCTTGGGTCATGCCTCGATACTTGGTATTTGTTTATGATATGCGCAAATTATGTGATTCAACTTCTTCAGTTGCATCA
This sequence comes from Eucalyptus sideroxylon, assembly GCA_014182405.2. Classification (NCBI taxonomy): domain Eukaryota; kingdom Viridiplantae; phylum Streptophyta; class Magnoliopsida; order Myrtales; family Myrtaceae; genus Eucalyptus; species Eucalyptus sideroxylon. Next base: position 42,013,073 of record CM024552.2, read on the forward strand.
AATCCTCCCCCTTAACAAAGGCTAAGAAAATAAGATGTGTATCGCCAACCGTAAACGATAACATAAGCAATTAAAGCAATACTCATAGAATTATGATGGAGAATTTGAGGCACTTGTCATGCCATGATCAAAATCCTTGCCGTGTAAGTGAAGTCGATGTTTGCATTTCATCGACTTCACGTTCAGCATAAGTCGTCAACCACACCTTGACTCGAAAGTCGTCTTCCAAGTCTTCCTCTAGTTGAGAGTCCAGGGCAGCCATATCAACTTGCACATCACACACGTCTTCTCGACGTAATCTTGGATAAAATTGTTTGTTTTTTGGTAAAGATCTTGGATAAAATTGTTAGTACCCTACTTGTTTATGTATATCTATTGGTTAAAAACAAAAGTTAAAGTATAGCAATTCTTTTGTACCTCACCTCCTAATGTAAGTTTCGGCTTTGCAACTTGACTTTTGAGTTCTACCAACAAAACCCACAACGATCACTTCTACGTAACTTTCCTTTTTTTTTTTTTTTAAATTTAGTGGTGAAGTGGTGTCCAGAGGCACTTTCGTTCACTTCAACTAATTCATTTTCTTGGGAGATCTTAAAGGCGCACTACATCACATCGACTTGGTGGAATTGGGATTTTATTTCTAGAGTGCTCCCAATAAAGCTTGAGCCCAAGTCTACAAGGAAAGTAGAAAACTTCTGGCCATCTGAACCAACTAAATAGAAGATAAGATCTGACCAAAAAAAAAAAAAAATAGAAGATAAGACAAAGATCAAATACATATTGTATCCAATAATTATATGGATCGTACGTGATTAATACAATCATATGTTAAAACATTAACTTTTTGAAGAAAAAAAAAACTATAGAATGACTCTTGTTCATCAATTCAAAGTGGCAAAAGTCTTTTTGCTAGTCTTTCAATTTTGGCCTATCCGTGGAAAAATGTATGAGATGCCATTTTAATGGACCATTTATGCAATCATGATTGCACCCAAACCATCAATCACAGCATGAGAATTCGACCTAGAATGTATACCTTGTGGATGTGTGACCATTTCTGTTCCTTTTTTTGCCCCCCAAAAAAAAAAAAAAAAAAAAAAACCTCATTTTGCTTATGAATATCAACATTATTTTCAACAAAGAAAGGCAGTGAGAGGCAATATGTTGAGTATTTTCTGATAAGCCCAAGAGTAACAACCCATGGCAGACTTAGGAACTCTCTTGATAAACCCATCTCCTAACGCTATCATATGGCATTCATTAGTATACTTGATCTTAATTGTCACATTGTCAACCCTTAGTCTCTCACCTGGGTTATCAATATCTTTTATTAGAAGATGCTGTGCTGGGGAAATAGTCACCCATCAACAAATCAGTGGCTAGACCAATTAAATGTGTCTCATGTAATTTACGCTCAGAATTTCCAGAATTTTCATTTGTATGTTTGGTGATTCCTCGAGTAAGCTTTCGCGCGCATAGTAAATTGATCTCTTTGACATGATAAAAAAAAAAAAAAAATAGGCAATCGGCACTAAATCTTAGAACTCATCAAGGACTACCTACGTCTTGTTATTTTTAACCTTATAATTAAATTAGCCAAATTGTAAAGTTATGACTAAATTGATTGTTGTACAATAAATTTATGACTTTTTGAATAATTTTTTCTATAAAATTATATCAATGCTGTAATTTCTCTAAGAAAGCTAAAATTGCACAATCGCAAATACTCTTTTTTGGCTTCTTTGTCATGATATATCCACGAGCACATGTCAATGTGTTTCACATTATCATATTCACTAATTCATAATCACATGATCAAGAATTGAATTAACCAATTCAAGTTGTATATGTCGGAACTCTACTCAAAGTGTTGAGTGATAGTTTTAGATATTGCACTTAGATGGATTCTTTGTGTATTATGCTCCATCTATTTAAAAATATTGATTTACGCATCACCAAAATCAATACATACATTCTACTTATTTTGGATATATGAAGGGCTATCTCCCTAATCCGGAGCGTTTTCACCATCCAAACCTAAGATTTTGATGGAATGTTATCCGAACGATATGGAGTAATGGAATAAATAACAAACCATACATATAAGATCCATTGTCAAGTAATGTGAGACAATGAAAGTCCAATCCAAAAACTTAAGTCAACAAGTGGAAAGAGACCACACATATATAAAGAACATATAAGACCTGTTATCAATCAATGCAATAATCTTTCAACACGTTGCTCCTTTCCAAGCAAGGCCAAAGCATCCGTGCGACCATCTGCTTCTCTAAATACATGCTTGATTTGTATTACTACCGATCCACGAGCAAGTTCCTGCATTCAATCAAAAGAGTTTCCATCAGTAAATTATGCTCGTGAGTGCCTTCAATTGCATGAATAGTAGACATGGCAACCATTTTGATGTGTAGATGAGTAACATTATTGGCTACTTCTAATCTAATCCCATCTCTTGGCGCCATTTCTCTGCCATCAGAGCTTTTATAGTTCATTAGAGATTTATGCTCGTTTGCAATTTATAATAATCACGTATATTTTGTCTTTAATTTTATATAAAATTAGTTGACAATATATAAAATGTGAAGATATTTTCAATTGATGATTACATTATTTTCTTTTTGTGATTCAAGGACTAGAAATATTTCTAGGGACCGGAGAATGACTCATGTTGGTCAATCTAAAAGATTAGGTGTACGTCTTTACTTCAGTCTCTCAATTTTGATCTTTTTTGTAGAAAAATATGAGATGTCATTTTAGTGGACCAACTATGCAACTAAGATTGCACATGAACTATCAATCATGGCATGCATGAAAAGTTGAGGAGTTTGTACCATGGGGATGCGTGGCCAATTTTTTCCATTGAAAAAAAAAATGCCTATTTCCTTATAATTCTCAACATCACTTAAAAAAGTGCAGGGATCTTAATTATCACTTAAAGGGAATCTCAATCTCTCATGTGGATGGCTTGATTCATTATAAGAAGTTATGGAAATAGTGATCCATCGGGGAGTTAAACCTTAGTTGCAACTTGCAATTAGTCATCTCAGGCATCTCATAGTCTTGTCGAATAAGCCTCGAATTACATCACGACTCATGATGAGAATCCACAATTGCGCCTTGCCCATCAAAGAGCATGTAGGAGTAAGTAGGGGTGAGCGTGGTTCCCGGGTAGAACCGGGAACCAGGGAACCGCACCGCAGGGTCCGGTTCGGTTCCCGGTTCTATTTTTCTGGGAACCGGCGGTTTCCGGTTCTGGTTCTGGTTCCCATAGGAACCGGAACCGGCCAAGAAAAAAACCCTAACCCCCTCTTCCCCATGTGATTTCATTTTCCCCCCTTCTCTTTTCTTTTTCTCTCTCTCTTTCTTTTCTCCCCTTTTTCCTCCTCACGTCACTTCTTGCCTCCCCCAAACTTTTTTCTTTACTTCTCTTTCTCTCTCTTCTCTTTCCCCCTCTCTAGGTCGAAATCACCCCCTTCTTCTTCTTCTTCTTCCATCCTCTCTTTTTGAGGGTTTCCTTTTTGGCCGAGGGAGAGAGGGACCAAGCAAGGGAGAGCGACAGAGAGAGGGAATGCAAGGGGGTTCTAGTTTTTCCGTAGATTTCGGGCTGAGAGAGAGATGAGCTCGAGGGAGAGAGACCGAGAAGGAGAGTTTCGTGCGACTGAGGGAGAGTGGGAGAGGTTCAACCGTGCATGGGCTTGGTTAGAGAGTGAGACCGAGAGAGACCAAGGGAGTGAGAGAGAGAGAATGAGTAGTCCGCTTCGTCTGTGTGAGAAAGAAGTAAGAGACTCGCCTCGCCGGAGGCCAGCCCACCGACCACTGCCCGCCACAGCACCACGCCAGCCCAGGTAGGCCTTTCTTCATCTATGCGTGCCTTGTTTTGGGCACGCGGGTTCTGAGTTCGCGGCTGTTCAGCTTATGTGAACTCCAGCCCTGCCGGTTATCTGTTGACACTGATGTGCATTCTGGTACGCTTGTTGTGTGTGCTAGTATGCCTATAAAGAGTCTTCGTTCGGGCTTAAGCAGGGGTGAGCACCCAGGAATCAGAGAACCGAACCGGACCCTCCCGTTCTCTGCCTCTACCCGTCGGCGACGCCGCTTGCCCTCGACACCGCCGTCAGACGCCGTTCGCACTCGACACCGCCGCTGGACACCAGTAGCCCCGCGCTCGTCTCGCCCTCACCTCTTGCTCCCTCGACGCCGTCACCCCTCGCTTGCCTCTCTGCTCAGCCGCTTGTCGTCGACGCCGCCAGTGGATGCCGCTCGTCCTCTCGATGGCACCTTCGTGCACATATAATCTTCTTAACGCAACAGTATACACCTTGATGAATGACAGGAAAATGTAAGGTTAGATATCAGTATCTAACCCACTGCACATTCTGGAATTCCCACTATCATATGTCACTCTTGTAGCATTGCTTCTCTAATTGGCTTGTTAACAACTTGCTACATGATTGATAACTCTTGTTGCCGCTAGCTATCGTCTAAATTGCCCTCTGTGCATAAAGCTTTTGCTGGAATTTGGAACTTGAATTGAGTTATGGAGTCTATCGGATGCTAAAGAGCTATTTGTAACCCTGGTAGGTCATTGTTGGTGGGGTGCCTGAAGGCACATTCTAAGCACCTCTCCAAGACAAGGAAGTTGAGTGAAGTCTAATGGTATTACAAATGACAAGAAATTTGAACATTAAGGGAATAAAATAAAATAAAAAACACTTCTTTACATTTCCAAAAGGACATTTATTATAGCTTAATAAGCGCTTCAAATGCATTGGCTAGCATTTTTAAAAGCTAGTAAGAAACCTTCAAAACAATACCTCTAGTACCAAAATCTTCTTATGCACCATTAACAGTGCTTTGACCTAGTGAGCAGTAACCAGCTAGGGGGTTATGAATTAATAAAAGCATTACCAAGTCATTTTGGGGGCACAAATGCGGTCGTCCAGGACCTCTCTTTTGAGGAAACCTGCCACTATTGATTTTGCTGCATAATAAATATTGCTTGGTCATTGTCCTGTCATGTAAATATACAGAGTAGTGATCGTGGTGCTCAAATTGCACCATGTGACATCAAATTTAATTGTCTATCTTTCTTTGAATTGGGGATCAACTGATCTTCATCGTCTTCTACTTGCGAGTTGCAGCTTTTGACTTCGAATGATCTCATGAAACTGATATTGCCTGTATGCATCCACCAAAACATATGGGCAGACAAGGTGCTCATAGACCAGCGATGACAATCTGATGCTCGATGACTCCGGTTTCCACAGGCTTCTCATATAGACGTTGTGTTCTCATTGCTCAAAGCTAGCGCTGCCGTGGCAACCTAAAGCCAGAGTAAATGTCCATGAGGCCAGTTCACGGAGAAGAGCGAAGTCTTGGCGTTTGGAGTGATCGTTCTCCAAATGCTGTCAGGGAAGCAGAAAGTAGATCACTCCAAGCGTCTGGCGAAGGGAAAAGTGCAGCAACTTTAGCGGCTTGCCAAACTTTGGCTGAAGAACTCACAGAATCATGATTTCCAGCTCCTAGAATATTGGCATTTAAGGTTTCTCCTCCTTCACACTTTTAATGTTTAATTTGTCTTATGTTATTCACGTGATAAGATGCTCATATTGGTTTTCCTGTACAGGAGGGAAGTTGTACATAGTGAATGAGAAGAATGATTCTGAATCAAGGGTGAGTTTTTTTTTGGTGCTTTTAACTCTTTTACACACTCAAAATGTTTATTTTCATTGCGGTTCAGAGAAAATCTTGTACTTCAATCTCTTTTTAGCTTTCTCATATCCTAATATGTCTGCTGCAATAATGCCTCGAGCTGTTTTTTTCGTGTGAAAGCAGAAATGGCTGCAAATAGTTTATAGTTATGATGATAATTAATATCTTTTACTTCAACAGAAGATCAGACTTCGAGGTTTAAGATGACATGTTTATGGTTTTGCTGTCTAATTTGGATTAAAAATGTTTTGATAGGGTTCAAAGTCTATATCCATATTGGACGGTCTAATTTCTGGTAACACTGAGAAAATTCCTCCATCACCAGTTATCAAGCAACTGGCTATGGCTGTAAAGTAAGTCTTTATTATCTACAAGATAGCCATTATAACTTTTAGCTCTATATATTTCTTCTATCACTTAGACATCTTTGAAAACTTTTCCTAGGAATGGGAAGAAATTTAGCTCAATGAAAGATTTTCTGGCAACAAACAAAGGTTCTTCTCCTATCAAGGAAAGGGCAGGACTAAGTCTCTTTGCTGTGAGGTCGCTTGTGCTTTGTGAAAAGGAAGATAACATATCCGAGTTTCCAGATGAAGTGAAGCTCTATTCTTTGATTAGTTTGCTGTTTGATGTAGGTAAATCAATAATCAGATTATCAAATTTACTAGTTCATGAAATAATACTCATCCATTATAAAAAAAAAAAATTATCGGTTCTTTTTTAAAATTATCCTATGATGATCTTTCACTTCTGTTGTAATATCTGCAAGATATTTGCAGGGGGAAAGTTTCTCAAAAGAAAGATTAGTTCTGGTTTAGAAACCATTGCTGCAACATTGCCGAGAGATATTCATGCAGCTCCACTTGAAAGCTTTGTTACTAAAGCCGCTGAAGTCATTGGAAGCTGTAAAACAATGAGGGATATGGCTTTATTTTGGTGCAGGGTTGTTGCTGAGGTAAGGGACTTTGTGAAGTGAATAGTTGGACTTTGCAAAAGAGAAATAGTTCACATTTTAGAATATTAAACGCTTATGAGTATTATAGATTGTGTTCGTGTTATATTTTCTTTGATGAATGACCAATTTGTTTATTATTGCTGCATTCATTTCCATTTTTTTAAACTAAAAAATGAAAAAAGAAAAAGAAAAAAAAACCTGTTGGAACCTGGAACCGACCCCGGAACTGTGATAGGGTAAGTTCCAGGGTTCTTGGTTTGACGGGTAGGTTCAGGGCTCCAAAAATGAGGAACCCTGTACCCGAAGGTAGGTCCAGGGTTCCAAGCGGAACCTGTAAGGAACCGGGAACCGCTCACCCCTAGGAGTAAGCTTCAAATCTGCCCCCACATATGTTGATTTTTATTTTTCGTTGATAAGGACGGTTGGAGTCATCCTACTAAATTTATACGCAGCTTCTATGGAATGAAAGACTGGTGATTTCACGGGCAATTGCAGTGGATGCCGAGTACTTTCAATTGCTTCTAATTTGAATCTATTCAATTCCTGAAACCAACCCCCCAACCAAAACTAAAAAGAAAAAGATAAAAGATAAATCGCTACTCCTTTATAGTGTATTTGGAAAGAGAAATTAGCAAATTTATATGATGAGAACATTGTGGCCTCAAACAGCAAGAGATACCATAAAATCAACAATCACAACATGAATTGAGTTAGAGTATCAGTTTTATATACTAATTGCCAAAACTTAAAACAAATTAGGTTTCCAGCATAATGAGAAATGTGAACTATTTATGTATGCAAAATACTAAATCTGCCGGTACCCCACTGTAATTAGAAATCAAATTGCATCTTCACTCTCCACACGTTTCTGTAATAAAAGGACTCTAAACCAATTCTGTTGTTTTTCCCTCTGTCTTGTTACATAATGAGATTAGCTAGGACAAGAGATATACTCAATACACATCTTACACCACAAATTCAGGATGATTAAGAGATCAACAGCAGCAGTTTGAATTGCCTCTTGCTTGAACTTCCTCTCAGTACATAAATTCAGCTATTCCACACTAATACCAAGAATTAATTCCTGAGAAAACCTTTCTCTCTTTTCTGCTAAGTACAATATTCAACAAGATCCTGCAATTACATTAATAGCAGAATCCTAAATGCAAAGGTGACAAAAAATGGCTTTTCCAAACTACCTATGAACATAAATCACAGGAAGGCCCAGCCTTTTCCCAAATTGTAAAGCAAGCCAACCAGTAAAAGATACATATGCCACAAACAAACAAGCACGCTTCAATCGGTTTGCACTAACTATGCAAGGTAGTGTCCTGGTTGGACGCGACCAATGCCGAGATTTGATCTGTTGAAAGAGTCTGATGAAACTCATTGATATTAAGGAGGTTGAAAAACCAGTAACCACCCCGACAATTGTTTCCCATTTCCAATATTTAGCTCTGATCTTGCCAGTTACCCAGGATTTGAAAAATCTCCGAGAACCTGACAATACACAGGCCACAATAAGCAATTTAGAAACCATGATGTAAGTAAGAGACACAACAAATGAATACGTACAGGCTAAATGTAAAGGAGATGGAAATGCAGCATTTGGAAGGTCACATAATGGCGAATGTGATCTTTAATGCCAGCCAAAATTCAGATATTGTATTCTAGAAGTTCAATAACAACTGATCTGTAAGCAGATAAGACAGTAATCTCAATTGCAATTTGACTCCAGAAAAAGAACAAATTACAGCACAATTAGATGTACATGGCACATGGCAATGTTGGCTTGTGGTGATTCTTGGGACTGAGTTCTGTATTAATGACCATTGATTAGCATATTGAGATTAGCATGCAACTCACTTCAAATAGAGCACAAGAATATACTTCAAAGTAGTTGCAAAGGCCAGACCAAGACCGCAAAAGTGAACTGATTTCAGATGTGCCAAGATCCTTCATATTATAGAAAGACACTGAACCAAACAAAATAGAATCGTTGTAATCTGACCATTATAAACTATGTGATAAATGCAGTATTTTAAAAGTCGGATTGGAATGGCCAGTCCTACTAGTTGGCCAAGGGCAGAGATCCAGTCTACACCACCAATCCATGAGTGGTTGAAATCAGAGTGTTGACCCGATTCAACTTAGGCAGCCCTTGCTTGGCAGTTTGCAGAGAGACCACAGTTCACTTTGTTACAAGAACAGACAAGAGACATACATTTCATGCCACACACAACACAAGCGCAGGTAATAAATGCAAACTGCAGAGCTACAGGTGGTTCAAACTACTGATCAGTGGATCATGCATACTTGCTTCCAAAACTTTCATCCATCAAGCCAAACTCCATGTGGTCCTAACTTAAAGAATAACAGAACCAGGTCTGCAATTAGCAGGAAGGGCCTTATTTGGGGCCTCTGCAAGTGCTAGTCGAGTCTGCCCTGATAAATGATTCTTATATTCTACCTGCAATTATAAGAAGGGGCAAAACAGTAAATTCAATTTGGCAGTCAGTAAATGTGGTAGCTTTCTTTTCCTATGACTGCTCTCGACATTCTTTTACCTCTTCTGAGTTAAACTAAGATACTTAGCCTGATAAAAGCATCTAATACTACCTATGTATGGAACACAATCAATTAATGACTACAAATAAAAGTTCATAAACACAGAAGAAACACACAAATGCACCAATTTCGATGAATGCCTGAATTGGAAGGAGCATAACAAGGTACTTACTAAAGCCAAGAAGAAGCAACATTTGCTATCTGATTTAATTCTAAACTATACAAACCAAAACTCTCAAAGTAAAGATTTACACAACCCCAACCTATGTTCAATCTTAAAATGACATCAAAAGGATCAAATATGAACTGCGTAATTGTTTGACTAAGAAGACTGAAAAAGAGAAACAAACCAGCAAAACTATGTGTGAGGCTTTTGCCAATTTTATCAACCATATGTTTTGATCAAGTTGACCTGGTTCATTTTCACCATGATAACAAGTCTCTTTCTAGAAGTAAGATAGGTCGAACTAGGCAATCGGTAAATTAAGTGTCTCTAGAAATATCATGGGAAACCAAATTTAACATTCAATGATTCAACAATCCATTCAAGGTACGATTTATCAAATCTGAACATATGGAGGGCATTTGCCAAAGACAGGCTTAACCTAATCAAACAGATTTTACCACCACCTTCTCCACTTCCAACCTTCATCAAAATCATAGAAGAGTTAAACTTTTGATCTCCTTTATATTTTTATCTAGAATGATTCTTTTAACTTTTATTTATCTCAAGCACAGCAAGAATACTCACTTCCATGAACATTTATAAACAGCTTCAAACTTCAGTGTATCCAATGTATCAACTAACACGCAAATGCTTTTTCAGCTTCACAACAGCTCATAGTATTCTTACATATGAACAGTATTTTCGCAGAATCAATACCAGCTGATTCAGAAAGTTCCCCTGTGACTTAAAGAATGATATGGCATTCATAAATACATCAGCACGTGACATTATTACATAGATGGCAAACTGACAATAAGCATAGAGTGAAACAACTATAACTATATTTCCTTAATTGACATTCATAGCTAAAAAAGACAGTAAAAGGTTGATTCTGATAATAGGAAAAATGATATAATAAGTAGTTCCTTTGACAAATGCTTGATTCCTAATTAGTTGAACCTCCATATAATAAGTGATGGCAAGATAAGACTCATTGCGCACTCAAATGAATGAAAAGATAGGTTCTAATGGTCATGCACAACATTATCCAATCCAAACCTCAGCTTGAAATGGCATAGGAACATGAAGGGGGAAGGGGGGTGCATGCTCTTGCACTTGTGTGCGACAGAGATGAGTAAATCCTAGATAGGACTCTATAGCATTACAAATGTGTGTCAAATATTACAGACATTTTATCAGGCAGCTGTATAGACAATAAGAATCGGGCTAGAGAAAAATATGCAGATAACTATGAAAATTCTGCAGTTCCAGACAAAACAAGGCGACAATGGAATCAGCGAAACTGAACCTCATTGGCCCCAAAAGATACCATGGATAATTAAACCTCACAACAGACAAGAAAATGCACATTAAAAACGGTAATCACTCCTCAGAGGACATAGAATCACCTTAAATACTGAAGCCCAATAGTAATCATAATGGCACCGGAATTTCCTTTTCTCGGACGAGCTGAAAACAATCTTGGCGTTATAATTCAACAGCCCAAGCTCGCAAACTTTAGACGACCTTATATCCACACCTGCAAGAAAAAAATTCAAAACTCAGCATACGACACTCGAGCGCATAGTACGACCTACAGTACGAAAACGAAACTCGCTGCGTTTCATTGATCAAACGAGTCGTCACATACTACATCCTGTCCATTTCTCATCATTAGCTAGCAGCTGAATTAGCACAAAACGGCCAAGACGGTAACAATCCACAACTTAGCTCAGCCAACTCAAATGATAAAGACCCGAAAGCATGAGCAATCATTCAACGGAACTTACTGCTGGAGACGATTTTGCACTGAGCTGGCAGCGACATGGGGCTGGGGATCGAGAAGTTACTGACGAGGAGGGCGACGACGCCGATCAAGAACGACGAGGAGAAGAAGAAGACGACGGGGAAAAGGAGAGCCAGGAACAATCGGAGCAGTACGGCGAGATTCCCGCTCTCGCCCGTCGCCCCGCGATCAGGCGGCGGCGAGGCCGCGTCGCCGGCGGAGGGATCCATAGCTCCCGACGCCTTACCCGGACGGCCGATATCGGGACATACGCGCGGCGGAGAAGCATGGGACGAGGAAACCCAGAGGCCCTCTCCGCGTCGGGCCGACAGATTCCGGAGGTAGCGATCGGAGGGAAAGTCTCCGGCCGCCGTGGAACCGAGGGTTTTCCATTCATTATCACAATGATACGTAATAGAAGATCTCAAAAGTCATAATAACAAACAAGCCTATAAAATTCCAAAACAATCCAAAAATCTAAAATCAATGCATATCATTAGAGCATGGTTGGCATAAATGTCAGGATCCCATGTGAATCATAATCCACCCAAAGGAAAGGTATTTTCTGAATTCTAATAGATCATATACTATTTCTTTAGTAATTTCTACTTCTAAATACAAGTTTATGAGTTCAGACTCAATATATCACTCATGTCATTAATAATACTTAAATTTCAAAAAAAGTTGAAAGAAAATGTATAATCTGAATTCTTATAGATCATTAACTATTTCATCAATAATTTCTACTTTTAGATACAAGTTTGTGAGTTCAAATTCAATCTATCTCAATCATGTCATTAGTTGGAATAGGACCCTTTTTTTTTTTGGTAAAAGTAAGAAAATAGAACCCTTTTATCTCTCCTCTTCATACTTATTTTTTATCATTCTTGTTAAAAGAACTGAAAATTGTTCAATGATCCTTTTTTTTTCATCACTCCAATCACCAACCTTGTCCCGCACTTCGCAGGTGTGGGATGAGGATGGACATGGGGACTTCCATGGCCCTTGCTTTCTACTCTACTTATTCCAATATAATCCTTTTATTATGTTCAATTGTAGAAAGTTCCGTTGAAATCGTTATTTTGTTAGATTTCATGTTTACACTTGTACTCATTTAACTAAATCACTCATCAAATTATATGCTCTTTAAGCTAACAATTTTACATTTAACTTAAGATAATCTCTATGAAAATATCTTTCGGTAGGATACCACATTAGATTAAAAAAATTAGTTTCCAAAGCTCTCTTAAATTGCAGGCTAATATCTAAAAGAGTATGGGAAGTGGCAATTTCTAGGAGACTTGAACACCAATGCAAATTTTTCGACAAAAACATGAACTTGATATGACTTAAATGAAATTGACACGGGATGACACGTTTTCCCTCACTTTTTTATGATAAACACTCTGTAATTAATTGCATCGAAACATTTGCCGTCCAGCACAAAATGACATAAATAACCCAAACGAGTATCCTGACACGATATAAATATCTAATCCTATGTTGTTAAGTTATACATTCAAATTGTTGAGAATATCTCTCAAATTTGAGCTCATAAATGAAACAAGATTCAAGAAGAAATTTCAAATCCAAATAGTACAGCCAAATAAGGAAGAAATTATTGAACCAAACAAAGGCACTTTCTACTTATGAACCATGAAGATTTTCACACTAATTTACATTATTTCCATGGACGACAAAACTTTCTGCAGTCATCCTCGACCATGTATAATAATTGGCTTCTCATTAGTATCCACTCATCTCAATTACGTCTCTAAATTGTAGTATCTACAGGCTTTTGAAAAAATGGATAGATAAACCAAGTCCCACGTTAGATTCTCTATACCCGTGAGTCATTTGGCAAGTAATATTCCAACAAAACATTATGACATTGCTGATGTATATATGGACAGAGATGATCTCTTGGAACCTAAAGAACTAACTTTCATGAGCAAGAAAACATCTCATTGTAATTTACTGAAACATGTAAACAAACATAGTTTAGAATATTCAGACATGAATGTATTACCGTTCTCAACAAACTGCTTAGACACGGAGCATTGAGTATCTAGCTATAAATTTTCTAGTCTACTAGAGCTTTCCTTACCTATTCCATCCTTTTGCCATTCTTTTGGAGCAGCGCAAGAACCACCTACTCTTCTTGTCAATGATCAAGTTCCCTAGCACAATGCCAACCAAAAACCCAACTCCAGCTCCAGCCATGATTTTCCAATCCAAGTCGAATAGAGACTCCTCTTCATTATCTATCGTGAAAGATGGTGGCAGTGGAGCGTTATCAACATTTGTGCATTTATTTGGCAAAGGACTTCCACACAAACCCTCATTCATCTCAAATGAATTGCTCCCAAATGTGTCGAACTGAGTTCCACGTGGTGTTGGTCCCGATAGTCGATTGTGAGAGACATCGAAAACTACAAGAAATGTGAGGCTGGCTAGTTGTTGAGGAATCTCTCCCACAAGATTGTTCAGGGAAAGATCCAGTGATTCGAGCATTGTTAGGTTTGCCAAGGAAGGAGGGATGCCACCAATGAGGAAATTGTTTGAAAGGTTGAGCATACAAAGAGACTTTAGATCTCCAATGAGCTCAGGAATGAAACCTTCAAACTTGTTATTGGAGAGGTCAATTGCCACAAGGGTATCCGGAATCTTCACATAATCCCTTTTCGTGCCCTTATTCATCAATGTCATCGCATAAGTCATGTGACTTCCATCGAATACGATAATAGAAAAATCAATCATTTGATTAATACTTATATATACCAAGTTATCTTGACCATCGATAACCTTCATGGTGAGGCAACTCTGTAACAACTTGGAAGGAAGTTTACCATTGAAGCTATTGTTGGAAAGGTCAAGGATGTGTAAACTGGTGAAGTTAAGTTGGTTTAGATGATCTTCCATGGGACCATGGAAATTATTGGACCGCAAGTCAATAACTTTTAGGTAGGCCAATTTCGATAGCCAAAATGGGAATGTATCATTAATTTGGTTGCCACCAAGATTCAAAAACTCCAGCATTCCGCAATTTCCTAAGGATTTCGGAACAGTCCCTCTTAGTTGGTTTTCTCTACGGTCAATCATCCTCAATTGACAATCATCTTGGTAAACGCGAGGAATCATGCCATCGAACTTGTTTCTCGCGAGGTTCAAAAAAATCAAAGGAACAATGCTCCCCAAACAAGGAGGAAGCGTGCCATTCAGAGCGTTGTTGGAAAAATCAAGCATGGTGAGAGAGCTCCTTTCACAAATGGATTTTGGAATATCCCCAAATAGAACATTATTGGAGATGTCATACAACTTAACCAAGGGAGGTGGGACAAGGAGGGTTGTTTCTAGCAAGTTAGAACTAACATCGAAATACCTCAAGTTTGGCAAAGGAAGATCAGTCAAGTTGTTTTTGAAGCCGGTTAAAAGATTGTCAAAAAGATCTACAAACCTGAGAGATTCTTTACTATTGTTCCACATCCATCTAGGAATGGTCCCTCAAATTATGTTGTGTGATAAGTCTAAAAACAACAATTTGCTTAAGTGGCCTATAAACTATGGGAACTCGGTCAAATTGCATGAAGTCAATAATAAGTAGGTGAGCTTTGATGTAGTGGCATTGACGAATGTCTTGATGAATGATATATTGTTGAAGGACAAATCTAAAAATGTCAAGTTCTTGAGTGTGAATAGATCATTTAGATCAAGAACACCATTTGCACTATGCAAATCATTGTGAGAAAGGTCAAGTCGAATCAACTGCTTGAGGTTCTCTAATGAAGATGGATATCCACCGCTTAACCGATTACCTACCAAACATAAAGAAAAAAAGACACAAGACAAAGGAGCGTTAGTTACACCATCAATTTCAATTTCCTTTTTCTCTTTGGCTAAATAATCCCCTCGCCTGAAAATATTAGGTCCAAGACATTATGCACTAGCCCACTCAGACAAATAGGCATTGGAGGGGCCCACCATCAAAAATTGGAAAGTCTCTCTCGCTCTCCTCCTCTCTGCACTGATCTTTCGAGCTCCACTGTTGCTCGCTCCCTCCCGGACCATCGCCAAAACTCTTGCCGCAACGGCCACAGGAGAAACCAGAGACAAGGACTTCCTCCTCTACCTCAAGGCCTACCTCAACAATGCCTTCAAGATCTCCAGGTACACCATGAAGATCATCCTATCCTCCTCCCTCCTTCCCAAAACCCAACCCCTCCATCGTTGCCTCAGGAGCTTCGAGTTCATCGTCGGCTTGAGCTGAAAGGCCTTCCGGCTGGGCTAGTTATCGAGGACATGAACACTCTCCGAGCCTCGCACCTTGACTCTGGGCAAGACCCGATCCTCTCCCTCATCGCCTATGGCAGCGAGGGGACATACAACGTCATCAAGTAGTTCGTTTGATTGGCGAAATGGGGCTTCATCGATGGCCGCCACTTGCGTGTTCGATCAGCGCATAGGCCAAGTTCTTCGGGTATAGTAGGAGCATCAATCTAAAAATTAGGGATTTGAGGAGGTTGCAATAGGACGAGATGCACGTCGATTCGACAATCAAGATCACGACGTCCCAGGGGATTAATCGAGGAAGTATTTTTTTTTTCTTTCGGTCAAAAAATTGAGGAAGTTGAGGGAGAAGAAGTTGATGAAGAAGCTATTTGTGGCTCAAGACCTGGCTGAAATTGCCGAGCTAGAAGGCCTTCCGGTTTAGGCCCTTGCCGAAATCGAAGCTCTTGAGGCAACAATGGAAGTTTTGCTTGCGGCTGTAGTAGCGGGGGTTTTGGTCGTGGTCGAGGTGGGAGCAAGAAGCAATGGAGCTGGAAAGATTGAGTTCCATGGAGTTGTAGATGGAGGAGGAAAGAGATCCGTCCGAACCGGTAAAGAGAGACTTATGATGGTGGGCCACTTGTCATCCATTGAGTGGGTTAGTGCATAGATGACATGACGTCACAATTGCGCTTAATATAACTAAAAAGAAACTATTACCTAAAATGCCAAATGCTGTGAGTTTTGTCAAGTTGACCATCCACTCCAAAGAATCACCGCTCAAGTTATTAGAAGAGAGCCATAGCTTCAATAGTTGGGTAAGATTAGCAAAGGAAACAAGGATTTGACCTTGCAAGTTATTGTAAGAGAGGTCTAGCCCTGATAGTTGGGTAAGATTACCCATTGAAGAGGGAAGCGATCCTGAGAAATAGCAATCCTGAGTTGTTAACTCATTCAAGATACTAAGATTTCCAATTGAAGTGGGTATTTCTCCCAAGAAGCTGCTCCAGGAAAGGTGTAAGGATTTCAATGGAGAACTCCAGTGTAGTTTGGGAAAAAACCCAAAAAGGTAGGAATTGCCAGCAACGGAAATGACTTCCAAGTTTGGCAGCTGAAAAATGCTGACTGGAAAGTTTCCACTCAATTGACAAAATTCTAGCCTAAGCAATGTCAAGGAAGAGAAATTCGCTAGCATAGGTGGGAAAGGTGATAACGAACTTACTGAAGAAAGATCAAGTTCTTTTAGCCCGGTCAAGTTATGAACAAAGTCGCCCATGTTGGGCATATGAAGTGTCTCATACAAAGAAGTGGACAAACCAAGAAAAATATGAAGTGGCTCATACCAAGAAGTGGACAAATCAAGAGAAAGTAACTTGGAGAGTTGCGAGATATCATGAGGGATTTCACTGGAGAAGTCGGAGGAGGAGAGATTAAGGTATTGTAACTTTGAAAGATTGTCGAAGCCGTATGGAATTGAGGAGAAGTTGAAGCTGTTGAAAGTGAGATTGAGCGATTCCATGTGAACAAGTCGAAAGAGAGTGGTGTTAGGACTCATGGTGCCTGAGAGACAACTGCTACTGAGGTTTAGGGCGATCACTTGGCAAGTGACTTCATCACATTCAACGCCATCCCATGAACAACAATCTCCACTTCCATCCAGTGACCAGGAATGGACTTTTGGATAAACACATCGCCAATTTGTCGTGTTGGTTCTGAAACTTCTCTTGAATTCCATCAAGGTAGAGCTCTCATCTGCATGACAAAGTACCTCAGCAAACCTAGTACGAAAGAGAGAAAGCAAAAATATCCAAGTAAGCAGCAGATATAATGATAAGGCTGCCATATTTTCTGCTTTTGTTTATGTTCTTTTGGTTATTGAAGTGAGTTTTCTAGGGAGAGTTCGACGTAGAAGGTTTTTATAGGCAGCAACAATTGGTTCTAGCAATGGAATTATCTTGCTACTTGGCCACTCATAGTGCTTGACCTCATAACTTTAAATGATTTTACGTATGCCTTCTGTATGGGTTTGAAAACTGCAGGATCTTAGACGTATAAACATTTCTTTTATTATATAGGGCACAAGCGTAGTGGCTTGGCATTCTCCTTTTATCCATATTTCTCTGTCGTACTTGTAATATAGAATCCATCCGTTTCTTTTGGCGACATATTGGAAATTGGCAACAAGCTCCCATGTAAATTGTTCATGTCGTTTGACTTGACTCATAGCTTCATTGCTAAATTTCAAGTACAGATGTTCATAGTTGTTTGTTCAACAACATGGGTTGCTTGTGCAGACTTCCATCAATAAGCCATTTATAGGTGGAATCATTTCTCTCTAATTTTAAACTCACCTATACATCTGTTTTAAGTGTGAAATGAGAAACGCCCAATTTAACATAAAAGTATCGAAAAAAATATCAGCACAATCAGAACATAAAAAGATGAAAGATCAAATTATATTATTGACATAGATGGATGTGCACTCAGAATAATCAAATAAAGACTTTGAAATAAGTGGCTATTGCACCTTTATTAGATAAAAGCAGGGCATCGAAGAAAAAAAAAGGTCGTATGTGCACATGTGCATGAATGAACAGAAGCAGAGAGAGTTATGTGCGTGTGGATGTATGTGAACAAAATATATATGAGACATGATTAAATTTCTTAACCTAACGTTTTTGGATTAACTTTTCTGCAAAAAGGTTGGCTTAGTTTTATTTTTATGCTGCATTAGTGTTATCTTTGTTCATCTTTTCATTTCGTAAACCTTTCTGTTTGATTCAAATTTATTAAAAGAGCAGATACGGCTCTATAAGGGGGCAACATGAAGACATTGATTTTATGGAAAAATCTTAAGTCGTACACCTCATTCAAGACTGCAACACTAAACTGAGGGCTACGAAGAGAGTTCATTAGCCATTATTAAGAGACATTAGACAGTGAAAGAAACCACAGTACATTAAGTTCTTCTTTGACCGGACAAAACTCAAAAGCAAGCGCCCACATAATTTCCGAGGGTGAAATAATTTCTCTTGTTTTGAGGTAACTTCTATGTACAATTCATGTTCTAATTGGCACAACATATGTTGAAAGGTTAGTGTGTTAACCTTATAGATTTCTTTGATCAGCACTCCCCTTGTTTGGAAAGAAATTAACAAGTTCATATGATGCGAACAATGTGGCCTCAAACAGCAAGACATACCATAAATTCAATAAACACAAAATGAGTTGAGTTATAGAAAGTATTACTTGTATAATCACCCTGCCAAAACTCATACAGATTAGACTACCACCATAATGAGAATGGCGAACTATTTAGGTATGTGTTTGACCCAAAAAAAAAAAAAAAAAACTATTTAGGTATGTGAAATATACATCCACTGAGAGCCTTCTGTAATGAGAAATCAAATTGCAGCTTCACTCTCTCAACATGTTCTACTGTAAAAGGACTCCAAACTAGTTCCGTTGTTTACTCCCTCTCGTTTAGTTAATTTGAGCTAGGACACTTGGAGATATACTCAATACACATCTTACATCACAAATTCAGGATGATTAAGAGGTCAAACAGCAGCATTTTGAATTGCCTCTTGCTTTAACTTCCCTTCGCTGCCTACATTCCGCTATCCCCCTCCCATTTTACATTGTTAAGCATACGTTTCTCTCTTTTCTGTTAAGTACAATATTCAACAAGATTCTGCAACAACATTAGTGGCAGAATCCCAAATGCCAGTGTGACAAAAAATGGCTTTTCCAAAATACCTGTAAACATAAATCTCTGTCAGGCCAGCCTTTTCCCGTAATGTACAGCAAGCCAACCAGTAACAGATACTTATGCCACGAACAAACAAGCTCGCTTCAAGGAAAATGTAACTCATCGATATCAAGGAGGTTGCAAAACAAGTAACCACTCCAGCAACTGTTTCCTATTTCCAATATTTAGCTCTAATGTTGCCGGTCGACCAGGATTTGAAAACATCTCAGAGCCTGATGATGCACAGGCCATATTAAGTCATTAAGAAACCATGATGTAAGTAAGAGATGCAAAAAATAAATATGTACACGTTCAATGTACTCGAATGGTAACTGAAAAGGATTTGGAAACGCAGCATTCAGAAGGTGAGATAATGGCTAATATGATAATGCATGGCATCAAAAACTCAGATTTTGTATTGTAGAAGTTCAGCAACAACTGATCCTTGAGACTGAGTACTGTACTGTTCACCGTTTATTAATATTTTGAGATTAACATGCAAGTCAGATGAAAAACTTCATCGGTCATTTCAAACAGAGTAAGACAGTATACTTCAGAATACTTAAGAGAGAAAAATAAAACGAAGTACTCTTTTCCCAAGACAATAAATTATATTAGATAAGTAAATCGCAAATGGATGAAATTCTCATGTATGGACCAAGTAAAGAAAGCAAGTCAAAACCCTAATGGGTGACCCAAAAATGATATCAACTGCTGAGTTAAAAGTCATTGGGAGATACCATGTTATTTGGTATTTGTTTGCACTGTACATAAGTTAGTTGATTAAATTTCTTGAAATGCGTCAATTCCTTCTCCACGAGAAACCATCGAAGGTTAAGAAAATAAAAGGCAAATATCAATCATTAATCATATTATAATCAACAAATGGAATAAAGCACATTATGGAAATGCATGCCGTGCAAGTGAAGTCGATGTTGCGTTTCGTCATTGAGTCCACGTTCAGCATAAGACGCCAGCCACTCCATGACTCGAAAGAAATCTTTTAAGTCTTCCATTAAGTTGAGAATCAGAGATGGCCACTTGAACTTTGACAACGTTGAAAATGCGTAATAATCAATTTGATTATGATCAGAAGTGTGCCTCTTAATTGTCAATGCACTCAACCCGGTTTTTGGGCTATGGTTGAAAAATCTGTATTATTTTGACAAGAAAGTGGGGGAGACTTTGAAGTTGGGCGAGTAATCTTCTCCTAAAGTTGGGCGAGTAATATTCTCCCAACAATAGGAAATTACATGACTTATCAGGACTCTTGTCCATTCTTTTAGATTGGAACGGGAGCCGTCCTACGGTTCGTACGAGTACTCCTAGTCCTCGAATCACAGAAAGAGAAGACCGGAATCTTCCACTGAATATATTTTCAGATTTTATATATCCTTGCCTCATTTGATATAAAACTAATGATGAAGTGTACGTGATTAAGATGAATTACAAACAAGGATAAGTCTCTCAGGAACTAGAGAAGTTTCAACAGACAGTAAAATCTCGGCAGAAATATGGCACAAAGACAGAGCCTTAGATTAGAATTAGCTGATAATGTAATCCATTTGCCCATTTAAATGGATTCCATGTTTGTTAGTCAAGCAATTACAGGCAATCAAAGGCATAATTTGCTATTAACCCTCTTTTGGCGGAATGTTAGGAACTTGCTAGAGGAGCTGCTGGGATTTGAAACTGAGCACATATTCAGAGGAGCAAATGGTTGCACGGATGCTTTAATCCTGCTTGCAAGGGAACAAGATCTGCAATTTGTTATTTATTCCTCTGTTCCAGACGTTATTATAGACCTAATGTGCAATACCGCGGGGAGCAGATATTTTTCAGACAATGTAAATTGACATGCTTTTTTTAATGTAATCATGTTATTTTCAGAGAAAAAAAAAAGGAGATATTAAGCTTTATTCATCACTCTTTTTAAGCATTAGTAGACTATTATGACGTCAAATGTTAATTTCGACATGAGAGTCCTGTTCTTCACTCTTATTGTACAATGACACTAAAATTGAGTTTCAATTCAGACAATTAGGATGAATGCTTCAACTTAATTTGTACCTTGTGGATGTATGAACCTTTTTTCCCTTTCGAAAAAAAAAAAAAAAAAAAAAAAAAAAATGCCTGTTGGCTTATAACTCTTAACATAATTTTGAAAAAAAAAAAAAAAAAAAAACAGAGAGAGACTTAGGCAATATGATGAAATTGCAAAGCCATTTGACTCCCGATGGGTCACTAATTCCCTGGCTTCTTAAAGTGTTGTCATACAATAGGAGTGAAGAATGGGAATGGAATATCCTCATGTTAAAATTAACATTTGACGTGAAAATGATTTAAAAAAGGAAAAGAAAAAAAGAATGACGAATGCATGCCTATACACAGGAGATAAATATTTTATTTTCCTCACTTTCTTTTGGAGAATAACATTATTACATTAAACAAAACAAATCAAGTTACATCTGGAACATAGAAATATGTTCCATTCCAAGTGGGGCCAAAGTGACCGGTCAACTAGGCTCGTGACAACACTTGTGCCTATTAAGTAGTAAAAGCCCATTTGAAGAGGATTAAGATGATTTGAATGAGTAGTTAGTCTTTCAATTTGGTCTTAGTCCAAGTCATTCATTCTTACAGAGCAAAATGAATGAACTAGTGGTACTCCCTTTTTCCACGACAATGAAGTCCATCTTAGATAGGTGAATTGCAAACACGAGAAATTCTCATGTACGGACTAAATGAGTCAAATACCAAGGTGGATGACCCTAAAATGGAATTATGTATTCCCATTGTTATTCTTCAACCGTCGAGTTAAACTCTTGGGTTATGCCTCGATACTTGGTATTTGTTTATGCTGTGCATAAATTAAGTGGTTCAACTTCTTCAGTTGCATCAAATCCTCCCCCTTAACAAAGGCTAAGAAAATAAGAGATGTATCACCAATCGTCAACGATAACATAAGCAATTATATTCCTTCTGCATAAGAAGCCATTGAAGGTTAAGAAAATAAAACGTGTATCTCAATCATTAATGATACTATAAGCAATAGATGGAATAATCATAAAGGTATTATGGAAAATTTGAGGCACTTGTTATGATGAAAATGCATTCCGTGAAAGTGGAGTCGATGTTGCGTTTCATCATTGAGTCCACGTTCAGCAAAAGACGGCAACCACTCCATGACTCGAAAGAAGTCTTCCAAGTCTTCCACTGAGTTGAGAATCAGAGATGGCGACTTTAGCTTTGACAACATGGAAAATGCGTAATAATCAATTTGACTATGATCAAAAGCGTGTCTCTTAATGGTCAATGCACTCGACCCGGTTTTTGAGCTATGGTTGAAAAATCTATATTATTTTGACAAGAAAGTAGGGGAGAATCTGAAGTTGGGCAAGTAATCTTCCCCCAACGATAGGAAATTACATGACTTATCAAGACTTTTGCCCAATCTTTTAGAATGACGAACAGGAGCCATCTTATGCTTCGTAGGACTACTCCTAGTCCTCGAATCACAAAAATAGAAGACTATAATCATCCATTGAATATATTTTCAAATTTTGTATGTCATTGCCTCATTTTATATAAAATTAATGATAAAGTATACGTGATTGTGATGAATTACAAACAGGCATAATTCTCTCGGGAACTATAGAAGCTCCGACGAATGGTAAACATATCTCGGCAGAAAAATGGCACAAAGACATGGCCTTAGATTAGAATTAGCTGATAATGTTACCCATTTACACATTGAAATGGATGCCATGTTTGTTATTCAAGCAATTACAGGCGATCAAAGGCATAATTTGCTATTAGACCCTCTTTTGGCTGAATGTTAGGGACTTGCTCGCGGAGCTGCTGGGATTTGAAACTGAGCATATATTCAGAGGAGCAGATTGTCACGCCCCGATCCTCGAGCACATGCCCATCCCTCTCTGGTCGATAAAAACTATGCGACTTCCCAGGATGAGTCGCCGACCCTTTTATTTTATTGCACATGCGGAAGCAAATAACAAATCCCCTGACAATAACTATCTCGGGATAGAAAAGCAGGACATCACATTCACAAACAAACCACACTTTTATAAATATACTGAGTCTTTTACATAAGTCTATAACCAAAAGACTAGTTCTCAAAAAGAGGCTGTCCTATCTGACCTATTCTTCAGGTCACCTCAGCTCAGCTCTAGGTCTTCCCTCTACGGTCCTGAAAATTTTAAGCCCACGACGGGGTGAGATATAAATCTCAGCGAGTTCACGGTCTAAGCCCCGATTAGGAGGGAAATACACCCAGAAATGTCCTAACCACACAACCACTCAATTGGCACAGAGGACTTACCTTGCCTCAGTTTCCTTTCTTGCATGTCAGTATAGTTCATATCATAATGCATATAATCAATGCACATAACAACTGGAACACCTCATCAATTCAATTAATCACCGGGGTCCTGATTATAAGGCCAAACAGTTATGACATGTCCCATTCCATGTCACACAGTTTTGGTCTCATAATCAGGTGCATCTAACTCAACAATCATGCGTTCCAATTGTTAATTACACCCCTCAAGGGTACGGCCAACTCTATTGGCGGTCTTCTGGCATTGCCAAGCATCGTCTCACCTCCTTTGAGCACGGCAACGTCTCTCAATTAGACGGCTTCCCCGAAGGGGCATAGGTCCAGAATCTACTGTGACCCGAGTCCCAATGAATGGGTAACATCCAGCTTAACAACCCATGATGGTTTCTCTTAACCAACACATGACCAATCAATCTCGGCCCAAGACATTGTGTATTGCACTCAAATGTCTCAATTAAAATAGTGAACCTGGCCTATTTTCTTCATATTAGAAATACACGATAAAATAGTCGTGTGTGAGTACACGGTCAATTCACACTAAAAAAACTGATATCCTCCAATTTAAAATCCCACTGGTTTATATAGTACATAAAACCATTTTCGGTATTAAAACCCGACACTCGAGATTTTCTGAAAAAATAATAAATTTCACAAATTTTGGAATTAAATACTCAAAATTCCAATCATCACTCAATTTGTACAAATTAACATTCGATTGCATAAATTGAACATACCATTGCAATCAGCACGAAATTCCGGTCACCGGCTATCCCGGCCTAATTTCCGGAAAATAATTAATAATTAAATAAATTATCAAAAATTAAATAAATTACAAAATAAATAAATTTAAAGCATTTAATTGAATTAACCTAAATTAACTAAACTAAATAATCTAACTAACAATTAAATCTAACCATCCTATTTAATTTAATATAAGTGCACTAACTAAATAAACTAACTAATTCCTAACTAATCCACCTAACTAAGCTAATTACACTAACTAAATACTAACTATATACTTAATCTAACTAAGCCATCCTAAACCTAATCAACATAATTAATCCACAAATTAGCTAACTAACACACCTCTAAGTGTCATTAGCCCACTAATAAAGGATTAGAACGCAACTCACCGGTTAAGCCCGAAAATAGGCTCACGGCGACGGCGGCGCAACGGCAGCCAAGACTTCAACTCACGGCAAGACCAAGGGATGCTCGGATCGGCTGAAAATGGCCAACGAACTTGCTGTTCGGGCTGAGAAAACCGGCACAGAAGATGCTGGTTTCGATCTTGAGCTTCGAAGGCTGAAGCGGGCTTCGAGAGGGCTGGCCAAGCAAAGAAATCGCGGCCAAAATAAGAAGCCGATGGTGGAGATGGACGGCTTGGACGCGTGCTGCTGCAGGGGGAGTCAACCGAACGGTGATTGTTGACTGAAAGTGGGCGAGCGTGAGTGGAGGGAAAGGATTTCGGTGGAGGGTGATGGAGAGATGAAGATGGGGGATGATGATGTGATGATGGGGATGATGCTACGACAAACTAAAGGAAATGATGGGAGACAAACGTAGGTGGTGGAGCAGCTACAGGGGCAAGATGGAGCGATGAGGCGGTGCTTCGGCGGAAGTGTGCTCAACAAGCTGGATGAAAGAGAGTCGATGGAGGCGCACGAAGGAGACCGAGGCAACGGTCTTGGCGACGTGGAGGGAGCGTCGCCGTGGAAAATGAAAGAGAAGCTGCGTCCGTGGAGAGCAGCTGGCTTGAGTCGGCTAAGGAGATTGGAACAAGGGAATTGGTCAAAGATAAATATCTAGGCATTAAAGCCTTGTCTCCCCTATTTCTTTCTAGCAAATATAATCCAAGAATTAATTAAATTGATGCCAAAAATCAGTCCTCAAACCATAGCTCCGAATTTCACTGATTTTAGAATTCAATTTCATCCTCAAATTCTCAATTTCGAAGTCCAATTTCGTCGAAGAAAAATCCCACACATGTCCATAAATTCCCATCACCCGATAGCTCTGCTTAGAAGTCGAAATTCCCTTCAAACAAGCCCATCCGAATTTCCGTTCAATTTCCGAATCGATTTTCCGTAAAAATCTCGTAGTCTCCGAAAATTTTTCGGAAAGTGAGTCGACGTTCCTAAAATAAATCGTGACACAACAGAACTTTCCATTTCTGAAATCGAGCTAAATTTCGCAGCTAATTTTAATTCGACATGATTTTAGCACGTCCCAATCTACTAGGTAGCTTTTAGGAATTTTTAATGCAATTGACTCGTGGTCGATTATTTTCGAACCACAATGTACATCTTCGACACATTGACGACTCTCGATTGTCGTGAAAATCTCGAGGTTTCAAATATGAACACAAGGTACAAAAATGATAGAAAAATCGGTCTAGTACCGTTCGACAGAAATTTTGCAATTAGATGGAATCACCCACGCACTAATCACATATCTCTATCGAATCGACCTATCTTCGGTCTCTGATTCATTTTGACGGTGCCATAATGACCCTTGCAAATTAGCACGGTCGAGCAGTCGATTCCTGGTCGAATTTTCATGTCTATTATATTTATATTCCTTAACGGCTTTACCTAATAGACTAGTTAACTCGTGAATGGCCAACTCAGAGAAAAAGGCTATAGACACGTCGATGAAAAGCCCAACTAGCCTCATCGAAATCAGACTCGAAAATCAGGATGTCACACAGATGGTAGCCCGGATGGTTTAACCCTGCTTGCAATGGAACAAAATCTGCAACTTGTTATTTATTCCTCCCTGTTCCAGATGTTATTAAAGACCTATTATGCAATAACGCCGGGAGCATATAAATTTCAGAATATGTAATTTGACATGCTTTTTTTTTTTTTAATGTAATAACGTTATTTATCGCCCGAGGGTTGGGGGGGGCGGAAGGAGAAATAAAGCTTTACTCATCAGTCTTTTTAATCATTAGTTGACCATTATCTTGTCAAATGTAATTTCGAGATGAGAATATTCTAGTCCTGTTCTTCACTCTTACTGTATAATGACGCTAGAATTGAGTTTCAATTCAGGCAATTAATATGAATGCTTCAATCTAATTTGTACCTTGTGGATGTGTGAAACTTTTTCCCCTTTTAGAAAAAAAAAATGTCTGTTTGCTTATAACTCTTAACATAATTTTTTTTTTAAAAAAAAAAGCCATGAGAATTAGGCAATATGATGAAATTGCAAACCCACTTGACTCCTTGATGAGTCATTATCTCCCTAGTTTCTTGTAAATGAATCAACAAACTACTAAGAGGCTAAAGTAATGACAAAATGACAATTAAGATCAGACATACTAAGCATGTATGTCTCGCCTTAAAATTCTCATGCATGTCGTGATGAATTTCATGTGCAATCATAGTTGCATCGTTGGTCCACAAAAATGTCATCCCATATCTTTTTACATGCAAAGATCCAAATTAAGAGACCCGCCACAAGACTTTCGCCCATCTTTAGATCGGCTAACATAAGTTGTTCTACATTTCCTAGGATTACTCCTAGTACTCCAATCGCAAAAAGAAAATAATGATAAAAAAAAGTGATTACAAACATAGTTGCATTATTGGTCAACAAAAATGTCATCCCATATCTTTTTACACGCAAATACCAAAATTAAGAGACCTGCCAAAAAATTTCCCCACCTTTTAGATTGACTAACGTAAGTCATTCTACATTTCCTAGTAGCATTCCATGTAACCCAATCACAAAAAATAAATTAATGATTAAAAAAAAAAGTGATTACAATCATAGTTGCATTGTTGGTCAACAAAAATGTCATTCCATAT
Organism: Eucalyptus sideroxylon; assembly: GCA_014182405.2. Taxonomy (NCBI): domain Eukaryota; kingdom Viridiplantae; phylum Streptophyta; class Magnoliopsida; order Myrtales; family Myrtaceae; genus Eucalyptus; species Eucalyptus sideroxylon. The sequence goes on from CM024552.2 coordinate 42,040,470, forward strand.
CTTTTTACACACAAAGACCAAAATTAAGAGACCTGCCAAAAGACTTTTACCCGTCTTCGATTGACTAACATAAATCGTCCTACATTTCCTAGGAGTACTCCGAGTACCCTAATCACAAAAAGAAAATAATAACAATAAAAAGTGATTACAATGAGCTACGAATGAGCATAAATCTCTCAAAAGTACAGAAGCTCCGACAAACGGTGAACATATTGCTGCAGAAAATCGTGCTAAGAGATGGCTTTAGTATAGAGTTACCCAATAATGTTATCCATTCACCCATCGAAATGGATGCCATGTCTATGATTCAAGCAATTATAAGCACTTATGGGAATAATTTACTGATAAACCTCTTTTTGGCTGAATGCGGGAATTTGCACACGAAGCTGCGGGAATACAAAGTTGAGCACATATTCAGAGAAGCAGATGGTTGTTCGGGTGCTCTGGCCCTGCTTGGACAGAAATAACATCTGCAATTTTTTTTATACCTGTTTTCCACATGTTAAAAACCTCTTGAACTCACTAACAACACATACATTTCAGATAATGTAGACTTGACTGATTTTGTTTAATTATTGAAAGAAGAGATTCCTTAAGATACCAAAAGAGACATTATGTAGATAAAAAGTTATTGTCCCTTACTCATAACAATATGGTGTATTCAGCTTACTTAGCCATGCTCGAACTAGAGACCCTGTAGAGTTGGGACTGGGATGAGAGTGGGGATTGGATTTCTTTAGTTGCTTTTATATATGCGTCGTGGTGCTTTGCCTTCGCTCTCGTCTCTCTGCCTTTTTCGCTCATTTAATTGGGATGTGCCACATGAACCTGGTGCACTCGCGTACCATGGGCTGGTTTGGCTTTAACGGCGCAGCAGGAGATGGAGGCTTGCGTTATTTTTGAAGGGTAACATCTGCTGTGATCTTGGGATTCGGAACAGTCAACAAGAGGACGAATATAGATGATATTTATTTATGGTCGCGTGACATTCCCGCGTCCGCCGTCGGGTTGGTCACTATCCGGATCGGCAAAGTGTTTTCGAAGCCCCTCTGCAATATTCAACGTCGTTCTGCGTTAATCACGCGCTGTGATGTGATGAACATGAATTCACACACTATTGACATTGTTTCAGGAAACATAAGCTTGTAATGCTCTGCCCGAATAATATACCATAATTCAGGAATTATATCTTCGTCCAGTAATTCATTCTGGTAAACAGCAATTTATGATACGAGAGAGGGAGCCTTGTGTGATTTTCAGAACTGAGTCCAAACGTGTTAGTATGCTGCAGATTTTGGGAGCGGGATAGAAAGGTTGGGAAGATATTGTTGTGAACTATTCACGTAAATTGAGTTGGGATGCCGTTGGGATTTGTGTATGTATAAGATTCACCAACAATAGGCTTGGAGAAACTACCTGTCACCTGTCGCACGTCGCCCAAATCACGCTCTGCTACCTATACCTCCCCTTGCCTCGCTCGTCAGAGATATGAGGTCTTCTTTTTCCAGTGGCTTCCGACGAGGCAGAGAGCTTCTTTTGGCCGATTATTGTTGTCTATAAAAGTTTATCCATCGCACTTTACCTCGCACCTTTTGCACATGTTAACCAACTCCAGTAACAAAAACAAAAATCATGGCATCCTTACTCTATGCGCTTCTGACTTGTATTGTCCTTCTCCTGACGATTCATACTTCACTTGCCAAGTCACTGCCATTCGGATGAGAGCTCTGCCCTGATGGAATTTAAGAGAAAGTATTCGAACTAACATAGTTGATTTTCCTTGTTTTTTATCCAAAGATTGAATCATGATCACTACATGGACGTGGTGATTGCTGCCCATGGAATGGGGTAGAGTGTGATGAGGCCACTAGTCATGTGACAGTCCTCAACCTTAGAAACAGTTGTCTCTTTGGTACCAAAACTGCTAACACCGGCCTCTTTTTCCTACTATCTATGTATGTCTTGCCATAGATATTTCGCAATCTCAACATATTGCCCGAATCTCACTGTTCTTTTATTTTTTTTGAACTAATGTAAAAGAGTTACAAGCAAATAGGATTTTTCATTTTCAAAATGGGAGAAAAATGGTCATACATCTACAAGGTACAAATCAGATTGAATTCTCATGCACGCCGTAACTGATGGTTCATGTGCAATCATAGGTGCAAAGTTGGTCCACTAAAATGGAATTTCATGCTTTTTCCACAAAAAGACTAAAATTGTGAGGCTGGCCATTGACTTTTTCCCATTTTTTAGATTGTCCAGCGGAAGTCATTCTATAATTCTTTTAAGTATTCCTAGTCTTTGAATCACAAAAACAAAAACAAAAACAAAAAAGAGAACAAAAGAACAATAAATAAATAAATAAATAAATAAATGATTGAAAATATTTTCATATTTTATATATCACCAACTTGTTTTATATAATAATAATGACAAAATATACGTGATTCTGATGATTTACTAACAAGGATAAATCTCTAAAATTATATAAGCTCCAGAGGATGGAGAACAAATCGCAGCAAAATTTGGCGCTATGAGATGGCCTTAGACTAGAATTAGTAAATAATGTTACCCATTTACACCTTGAAATGAATACCGTGTCCGTTATTCAAGCAATTACAGGCACTCAGGCATTATTTGCTGATAAACGTCATCTGGTTGAATGCAGGAATTTGCTCACGGAGCTGTAGCAAAATACAAAATTGAGCACATATTCAGAGAAGCAGATGGTTGCGTGGATGCTTTGGCCCTGCTTGCAAAGGAACAACATCTGCAGTTTGGTATTTATTCCTCTGTTTTAGATGTTATTAAAGACCTTTTGCATGACAACTCCGTTGGTAGCACATATACTCCGGACAATACAACTTGACTAATTTTGTGTAATGATCGACAGTTGAGATTTGTTACAACACCAAATGAGATATTGTGTAGATAGAGGATCATTGTTCCTTTTCATATTCACATGGTGCATTCAGGATTTTACTTAGTCATGCCTGCTGTCAGGACCATTAGAGTTAGGACTGGGATGAGTGGGGAAGGTTGGATTTCTTCAATTCCTGCTATACGGGTAGTCATTAGACGATTTCCCTTCACTACTGCTCTCATCTCTCTCTGCTTTTTTCTTTCATTTAATTACGATGGATTGCATGGACCTGGCCTCCTCGCATTACCATGGCTAGTTTAGATTCAACAGCTCCGCAGGAGGTGGAGGCTTGTGCTATTTTGAAGTGTAACCTTTGCTGTGATCTTGGGATTCAGGACAGTCAACAAGAAGACATGAAAAAATGATATTTAATTATGATGGGATAAGTGCATTGGAAATTTTAAATCTTGTCAAAAAGGTGCAATTAAATCCTAAGACTTATAAAAGTACAATATAATATCAAAATTTGTCAAATTGGTGTAATCAAGTTTTTCCGTTAATTATGTCCAACTTGACTAACGAAAAATGCCGACATGACTTTTTTAAAAATCAGCGAATTTTTTGCACTAATATATGTCGGCCTAATATTCAAGATAGGCTTGTCAAGTAATTCACTTGCGGGTACTCCTAAATGTGACGACCTCAACGTGTTTAGCAAATATACATAATTCACAACACGAGTTGTTTAACCACGCGAGATTCGTGCGGCTTCCTTCACTTTTTATAACAGACTTGGATTGCTTGTGGCCATGGTAGATTGCGGTGCGGCCTTTTCTTGTACCTCTTTTTCTCCTTTCGAGTGTCGTCAGAATTCGATGTGGATCCCAATCCACTGAAAGGACAGGTCTTTTCTGAATTCTTATAGATTATTAACTATTTCCTGAGTAATTCATGCTTCTAAATACAAGTTTGTGAGTTCAGATTCAATCTATCACTTATATCATTAAATAATGCTTAAATTTCAAAAAAAAAAAAATGCAAGAAAAGGTCTTTTCTGAATTCTTATAGATCTTTACCTTTTTCTCTTGTAATTCGTACTTCCAAATAAAAGCACGATGAGTTCAGATTTAATCTATTTCACTCATGTCATTAATTAGTACGAATAGTACCCTTTATCCCTCCTCCTTTCACTTATTTTTTGTCATTCTCATTAAAAGAATTGAAAATTGTTCAATGATCCATTCCTTTAAATCGTTCGGATCACCAACCTTGCCCCGCATTCCGCAGGCGTGGGACGATAATGGAGATGGGGACTTTCATGGCCCCTGCTCGCTACTCTGCTTATTGCAATATTTTTTTAATCAAGCACTTATTCCATTATAAAATCCTTATTATCATGTTCAATTCCAAAAAGTTTTGTTGAAATCGTTATTTTGTTAAATTTCTTGTTTACATTTACACTAATAAAAGTAAATCACTCATTAAATTATATTGTCTTTAAGCTAACAATTACATTCAATTTAACGTAATCTCTATGAAAATATCTTTCGGTAGGATACTGCATTAGGTTGAAACAAAGTTTCCAAAACTCTTGGTAATTGAAATATGAATTTTTTTGAGAAAAAGACGAATTGATACGATTTGAACGAAATTGACAAGGCATGACAAATTGGTCCTCACTTTTTATGAGAAATACTCTGTAATCAATCATGTCTAAATATTTGTTTCCCAATACAAAATGACATAATAACCGAAACATATGTCGTCACACAATAGAAATTTTTAATCCTACGTTATCAAGTTATACATTCAAATTCTTGAGAATATCTCTCAAGCTTGAGCTCGTGACAAACAACAAGATTCAAGGTGAAATTTCAAATCCAAATAGTTCGGCCAAACAATGAAGAAATTATTGAACCAAACGAAGGCCCTTTCTACTCATGAATCATGAAGATTTTCGCACCAAATCTCCTTGGTTTCCATGGACGACAAAACATTCTGTGTCATCCTTGACCACGTATAATAATTGGCTTCTCATTACTATGCACTTATCTCAATTACGTCTATAAACCATAATATCTACAAATTCTAAACAAAAATGGATAGATAAACCAGGTCGTAGGTTAGATTTGTTGCAACCCTAGGACCGCTTTTGAGGAATTGATCTAGAGGTATTTACTCGAAAGATAATTCGAATTTGCATCACAAAAGATGAATTGAATATATCATCAAATGATTATCCAAAGCAACCCATCAATTTCGAGTGCAAGCTCTCCCAAACTCATGAATCATGATGTTGAGATATTCAATTTTGAGTTCTTAACGTCTTAATATATTTAGGAGACACCACTAGCTATTTGGGGTCGGTAAGAAACCAATTGAAATGTGGAAAGTCATCTCAATTCCTAAGAACCTAAAGATTTAGGAATCGGAGACTTGATTATACTAATTATCTAATTAATGCCATCTCGATACCTAAACTTGATCTTTGTTCACTAAAGTGACCAAACAATCTTTTAGCTGATTATGAGCCCTAAAATTCTTATTTAGTAAGTGTCCAAGCGATGATTGTTTATTATGAACCTAATGATTTAACCTAACCATGCTAAAAGTGGAAATTAATAGTAAATATGCTGAAAAAGCACAATCAAGTGAAATCGAAATGAAAGTACGCAAACAACGACCTAATAGGCCATATGCAGATAATGAAGAACCATAAGACTGAATTACTTGGGAACATGTGTCAATGTCTCTAAAAAAGAAAGCATTCACAAACCTTATAGTAAACCCCATTGATCAATTTATTAATCAAAACATTTTCACATTTTTCTTAAGCTAAATTAGTTCTAAACTAGAATTACCACTAAATATCTAATGAAACTTGCTCAAAACTAATTTCTAAACTTTTTTCTAAATTTGTGAAAATTTTAAAAATATAGTATAATATGATATAATATTTTATACTGACCCGAGTCGGATCTCCACACCCGACTTGGATCTGACCAACCCGAGCCCACCGGCACGGGTTCACTGCTGGACTGGGCTCAGTGATTGAGCCCAGTCCGGAAAAGCCCAAAACAAAATAAATATAAAAAGCTAAGCCCAGCCCGCAATGAAATAAATCTAAGGCGAAGCCTCATTAGTCCCACACAACACTCAAGCCCATTTAGACCAAAAATTCATTAAACCTAACCGAGCCCACCCTATCATCTCCTTTCACCGGTCTTTTCCCCCCTTCCTCTTCAACGCCTGCATCCTTCCTCCCTGCGCACAGGCCACCGCAACGTTCAACTACAAACACTAGAACTTTCAACCATAGATCGTATACACACCGAGAATGATACCACCATCATCAACAACCTCCGGTCACCATTGCCAGGCCGGCTCCGTCGGCCCCTTCGAGCCAACGTCGCCGTACCGCCCATTGACGACAACAAGCAAAAGGACAGACCGGAAAAAGGCAAGCCATGGCCGTGAACTTGAGAAAATCACACTCGATGACTAGCGATTCAATTAATAACCTGCCAACAAGCGAGTACACCTTCGGATTTGGCTAAACAGGCGCGGTACTCACAAACGCGCGTCAGGGTCGTTTCATCGAACACAAGATGGGCGTCGACTGAGGGGGAAGCAAAAAGCGTTCGGGACACGAACCCAAACGAAAACCAGCAAACGACAGTTAGGATAAACAGAGAAAGGCATGAGCAAGCCCGGGCCAGCAAGCCTCGCTCCCACGGTTCGAGCAAGACGGGTTAACGGGGGACACGGCTTAGATCGTGGGTGAGGCGTCGCCGGCTGCAATCGCTCGGCCAGTCGGGAAGAGTGGGCTTCACTGGGTGTCGCCGAGAGACACGAAGCTTCGGAGGAAGGAAGCGGGAGAGCACACAGCTTCTCGTCTTCTCCGATCGGCGGGGCCACGTCGAGCGTAGCTACGGCCAGACGCGGCTTGGGGGGTGACTAGTGGAGGTCTCCGGAGAACGTCGAGTGAGAACTCGCCGTAATGAACCAGAACTCGCCCTTCTTTCCCGAGAATATCTCGCCTCCCGAGGATCTCTCGCCTCTCTCTCTCGAATCCTCTCTGTTCTAAAAACTCCCCGATTTCTCTCTCTCTCTCTCTCTCTCTCCAAAATCCTCCCCCTCTCTCGCTTTTAAGGGCCACCGGGAGGCGCGCGTGGCTTCTGCCATCGCCAGCCTGCTGTGGCCGGCCTGATCCTCAACCCTCAAATCCCGTCGCGCCCTGCTCTGCTTCTGGACGTCGTTCCTCTATTGCAGAGAGCCTGAGCAAGGTGAGAGGGACGGAGGAAGAGATGGGGGTCGGGCTGGAGAAAGAAAAGAAGAGTGGGCCGGCCCAGGTGAAGAAAAAGAGAAAAGAAAAAGAAAGAGGCCGGGCCGGCCTGGACCCGACCCAATTTTTCTTAATAATAATAATTTTTGTAATTTTTTTAATGTAAGTTTTAATAAATCGTATTACTATTAATGCAGATACTCCTATATCTATGTGCAATGCAATTTAATGGAAATTATTTCTGGTATACGGGTTAAAAATTAAAACCTAATGTTCTCTGCAATTAAATTCTAAATAAAGAAGCAAAATTTAGGTGTCCACAAGATTTTCTATATTGAATTAAGAATCTTGTTGATACTATTACAATGAAATGTTATGACATTGCTGATGTATATATGGACAAAGATGTTCTCTAAGAACCTAAAGAATTAACTTTAATGAGCAAGAAGACAACATCTCACAATAATTTACTGATACGTGCAAATAAAAATAGATTAGAATCTTCAAACATGCATGTAAAACTGTTCTCAACAAACTAATTTGACATGGAGTAGGAAGTATCTAGCTATATATTTGCTTGTCTGCTAGACCTGTCCTCATGTATTCCATCCTTTTGCCATTCTCTTGGAGTAGTGCAAGAACAACATACTCTTCTCGTCAATGATCAAGTTCCTTAGCACAACACCAACCAAAAACCCAACTCTTATGCCAGCCAACACCATTTTCCAATCCAAGTCGAATAGGGACTCTTCTTCTTTATCTCATGTGAAAGATAATGGTGGTGGTGGAGCATTATCATCATTTGTGCATTTATTTGGTAGAGGACTTTCACCCAACCCCTCATCCATCACATATGAATTGCTCCCAAACGCGTCAAATTGTGCGCCACATGGTATTGGTCTCCATAGTCGATTGTGAGAGACATAAAAAACCGCAAGAAATGTGCGGCTAACTAGTTGTTGAGGAATCTCTTTCATAGTTGTTTAGGGAAAGATCTAGTGATTCAAGCACCGTCGAGGTTGAGCATACAAAGAGACTACAGATCTCCGATTAGTTTAAGAATGAAACCTTCGAACTTGTTACTAGAGATGTCAATTGCCATAAGGTTACTTGGAATCTTCACATATTCCCTTTATGTGCCCTTATTCATCAATGTCATCACATAAGTCATCCCATTTCCACTGACTATCAAATAAGACAAATCAATCGATTGATGAATATTCATATATGCCAACTTATCTTGACCATCAATAACCTCTATGGCATGGTAACTCTGTAATAACTTGGAAGGAAGTTTACCATTAAAGCTATTGGTGGAAAGGTTAAGGATATGTATATCAGTGAAGTTAAGCAAGCTTAGATGACCTTCTATGGGACCATGGAACTTATTGGACTGCAAGTCAATAACTTTTAGGTAGGCCAATCATAATAGCCAAAATGGGAATGTATCATTAATTTGGTTGTCTCCAAGATTCAGATACTCCAGCATTCTGCAATTTCCTAAAGATCTTAGAACAATCCCTCTTAGTCGGTTTTCTCTTAGGTCAATCATCCTTAATGCACAACCATCGGGGTAAACGTGAGGAATCATGCCATTGAATTTATTTCTCATGAGGTTCAATAATATCAAAGGATCAATACTTCCCAAACAAGGAGAACGTGTGCCGTTCAAAGCATTGTTGGACAAATCGAGCACAACGAGAGAGCTCATTTCACAAATGGATGTTGGAATTTCCCCATTTAGGACATTGTTGGAGATGTTGTATAGTTTGACCAAGGGAGGTGAGATAGGGAGGGTTGTTTCTAGCAAGTTAGAACTAACGTCAAGATACTTCAACTTCGGCAAAGGGAGATCAGTCTGTTGTTTTGAAGCCAGTCAAAAGATTGTGAGAAAGATCCATATACTCGAGAGATTCTTTGCCATGGTTCCACATCCATCTAGGAATGGTCCCTCAGATTCTGTTGTGTGGTAGGTTTAGCAGCACAAATTCGCTTAAGTAGTCTATAAACTGTGGGAACTCAATCAAGTTGCCAGAATCCAACTACAAGTAGGCAAGCCTCGATGTACTGGCATTAATGAATGACGTGGTGAACAATATATTGTTGAATGACAAAATTAATTTTCTCAAGTTCTTGAGTTTGAATAGATCATTTACAGTAAGAACGCCATTGAGATTAATTGACTCCAAGTTAAGCCATTTAAGATCCTTCAGATTCCACAATGTACCTAGAGTATCACCATGCAAGTCATGAATGCCTATATACAGGAGATGAAGCTGTTTTTCTCCCATTCTAGGAAAAAAATAACAACATTAAACAAAACAAATCAAGTTACATTGTATGATATAAATGTGCTCCAACGCCCTTAAAAACATCCGGAACATAGGATAAATAACAAATTGCAAATGCCGTTCCATTCCAAGTAGGGCTAAAGCGACCAACCAACCTGGCTTGTGAGATTACTTGTGCCATTAAGCCATAAAGCTCATTTGAAGAGGACTAAAACGATTTGAACGAGTTGTTACTCTTTCAATTTGATTTTGGTCCAATTCACTCATGCTTATAGAGCAGAATAAATGAACTAGCATTGCCTTAGTACTCCCTTTTCCATGACAATGATGTACATCATAGATAGTTAAATTGTAGATGCATGGAACTCGCATGTACGGACTAAGTAATAAAATGATTCAACACTTAGGTGGATAACTAGAAGACAGAAATTGTTTATATTTTAGGTGGATAACCATAAGATAAAAATTGTTTATACCCGATGTTCATTCTTTAACCATTGAGTTAATCTCATTGGATCATGCCTCAATGCTTGGTATTTGTTTGTGCTATATGTAAATTGGTGATTCTAATTCTTTGATTGCGAATCGATTCATTCCTCATAAGAAACCATTGAAGGTTAAGAAACTAAAAGGTGTATCACAATGATTAATGATATTATAAGCAATGAATGGAATAATCACATAATTACTTTGGAAAATTTGAGGCACTTGCTGTACCTATTGATCAGAATGCATGCCGTGTAAGTGAGGTTGACTTGCATTTCATCATTGAGTCCACGTTCAATGGAAGACGTCAACCTTACCTTGACTCAAAAGTCATCTCCCTAGTCTTCCACTAAGTTGAGAATTTGAGATGGCCACTTCAACTTGCCAGTCTCGCACATCTTGTCAACGTAATATTGTCACGCCTCGATCCTCGGACGCGCGCACATCCTTCTACTTGGTCGATTTTAGAATGCGATATCCCAGGACTATGTATCGCCGACCCTTTTCTTTTATTAAGCATATGCGGAAGTAGTTATAAATCCCCAGACGATAAAACAATGGGATAGGAAAGCAGGCCATATTTTTTTCATATTGAAATTTACAACCACACTTTCATTAACAGCACAACTCATAGTATATTTACAATACTATTCACAACGTACTTGTCTCACACCTATCTATACTAAGACAGGGTTTACAAAAGGGATGGGATCTCAGTCCACATCCGAGTTATACTCAAGATCCCTCTTTGGATCATCTTCTTCTTCAAAAGTCTTTCTTCCCTTCAGGTTCCTCCTCCTTAGCTTCTCCTTAGGGTCCTAAAATGGTTATTCAATAACCAATGAGACCACGTCTCAGCGAGTTCTACCCCCTAAGACTTGATTAGTAAGCCAATACACTATGACTGCTTATACACGTATGAGTCAGAGGACTTACCTTGGCCTTATATTCCATCTGCATATTAGTACAATTCAATAGGTATTCAAACAATCACATCACCGATCGAAGCATCGATCAAATCGACCTAGTCAATTCCATGTCAGTCGGATCATTTCTAGGTCATTCATCCCATACCAAGCAATTCCTTAGATTCAGTGGTTTTTAGTGCCACCCGACCCTCTCAAGATTTAGTGGCTTTTTGGTCCCACCCGACCCTCTCAAGATTTAGTGACTTTTCGGTCCCACCCGATCCTCTCAAGATTTAGTGGCTTTTCGGTCCCACCCGACCCTCTCAAGATTTAGTGGCTTTTTGGTCCCACCCGACCCTCTCAAGATCTAGTGGCTTTACGGTCCCACCCGACCCTTCAAGATCTAATTTAGGAATAAATCTTAAATTTACTCCTAAATTACTTTTTTTTTTTTTTTGGTAAAGACTCCTAAATTACTTCTCCTAAATTACTTTAGCACCAAATAAAGCTCAAATAAATAAATGGACCGCACCAAGGCAATCGCACGAAATTCCGGTCATCGGCCATCCAGTTGAATTTCCGGAAAAATAATTAATTAAATAATTACGGAAAATTACCGAGACTCGTTCCATAAATAACGTGGCATGTCTACTTGTTAATGTCTATTTCCAACCACCTAATATGCATCATTAAGTCTCTAATTTAATTTATCTAAACTAATCTAACCACCTAATTGCATTTAATTAAATCTAACCAATCTTAAGTATAATTAACAAATTAAGAAAGCTTTAGTGAGTAAAACTCACTTGACAAAAGCGGAGACCAAATCACCGCGACGGCGGCCAAAATCGGGCTTTCGACAACACCGGCAGGCTTGGACCGGGCCTTAAGCTTGGCCCCAACAAATCTCAGCCCAACTGAGATTTGTTCTTGCTTTGGGGCCAGACCCAAGTTGGGTTGGGCCTGTTGAATTTCTAAACTGAATTTACTTGAGCTTCAAATTGTGGACTGAAATTGGGCCTCAATCCTGCGGGCTTGAAGACTGAAATTGCTGGCCCAATCGTTGAATTTAACTAAGCTGTTGGTGGGCCGAAAGTGCTGGAATTCTGTGGGCTGGAATTGGCGATTGAGACGCTGGGTTTCTACAAACTCGCGTGGGCTTGCCGGGCTTCAGCTTCGTTGGTAGATGGTCCACGGAAGTTGCTGGATTTGCTGCTGGGCTTCGAGGATTCAATTGGCCGAAGACACGCGAGCTGATGACGCATGGACGGAAGCAGCTGCTGGCGAAGACGTCCGTGGAGATGCAGCTGACGTCGTTGCTGAGAGATGGAGCGGACAGTCGTAGCTTGAAGAACTCTCGTCGATGGAGTCAACACAGGCTCTTGCGGGCATTTTCTATTGACCGAAGACTTGGACGTGAGCTGGCGATGGGGATTCGGTGGATTGAAGCCACGTGAGCTTTGGTGGTCAACAATTGGGAGAAGGGGCAGCTTCGTTTGACCAGCAGGGGACGCGTGGAGACTTGGATTAAGACGATGGACTTCGGTCTTGCTGGCGTTGAGCTGGTGGAGAGATTCACATGAGTTGTTCGGTCAACAAAGAGGCTTCAGTGCTTCCGGTTGTTGACTGAAGAGGACACTTGGCAGAAGACACTTGATGGAGGAGCAGCTTCGCCTGGGCCAAGAGAGACGCGCGTTGAGAGGAAACGGACGAGGGAAGCTCCTTCGATGGATTTCGTGGACGCGCGCTAGACGAGGCAATTGCAAGGGACGTCACACGTGAAGCTGCTTCGTTTGTTGCGGGCTGGTCGGTGAGCTCTCGGGCTGAAGCAACAACGAGAGGGAGAGAGAGATGAAGTTGCGGATGGGGGAGATTGGCGAGTGATGATGAAGACCGAAGATGAAGCGCACGTGAAGGAGAAGCCAGCTAAGAGGTGGGTGAACTTAGATAATCCTTAGCCATTACATTGAATGCTTTGACCCCACAAGCCCACAATCTCATCCCCTATGTCTCTCAATCACTTTCAAGCACAATATTCCACCAATAAATCAATTTAAAGTCCAAATTAATGCCGCCCTCCTTTAAATCCGAATTTCACAATTTTTCGGGACATCTATTTCTTCAAAAATTTCCCAAATTCAATGTCCAATTCGATGTAGAAAAAGCCCACATAATTTCTACCAGTCCTCCTCGCCACATGGCTCAGCTTGCAAAACAAAATTTCATTTAATTTGACCTATTCGAATTTCTGTTGATTTTCCGCAACGTCCGAACCCATTTTCCGTAAAAATCTCAATACCTCCGAAAAATCTTTTGAGACTGAGTTGACGTTTCTAAAATAGCTTGTGACATCACCGAACTTTCGATTTCTGAAAGCTGACTCAAATTGACGGTTAATTTCACTCCGGCGTGCCTTTAGCATGACCTAGACTACTGGGTAGTTTTCAGAACTTTTTAGGGCAATTGACTCATGGTCGATTTTCTTCGAGCCACAATGAACCCACTCGACACATTAGTGCCGCCGACGAGAGTTTTCCAATTTAGTGAAGTCACGCACGATCGGCCACACATCTCAGTCGAACCGACCTATCTCTGATCTCAATTCAATCTTTAACTGTGTAGTAATGACTTCTAAAGATGAATACAGTTGAGAAGTCGATTCCTGGTCGAATTCTCAAGTCTATTGAAAAGTTATCTCGAGAGCGATCGCCCGGAACAACCCTATGACGCATCAATGAAATGCCCGATTAATTTAATAGAAAACAATACTGAAAATTCTGGATGTCACAAATATTGCCCAAGATTTGCTAGTATCCTATTTGTTCCTGTATATCCACTGGTTGAAAATAAATGGTAGGTTATAATAATTTTTATGTAGCTGGCTTCTTAAACAAAGGTTTGGCTTTGCAAATTGACTTTTGAGTCAACCAACAAACCCCATAAAATCAACTTCTATGTAACATTTTTTTTTTTGGGTAATTTAGCAGTGAAGTAGTATACGTATTAGCTTTTGCGTATCTCAATAAGTTTATTTTTCTAAGCAATCTTGAGGATACTCTTCCTTATATCGATTTGGCATAATCAGGATTTTACTCCTAGGATGTTCCCAATAAAACTTGAATTCAAGATCACAAGGAGAAGAGAAAACTTCTAGCAAATTTTTTCCGACGCCTTGGGGGTTATGTGTAGCAATTTCAAGTTTACCAATTAGATCGAAATATGACAAAGATCAAATACGTATTGTATTGAATAAGGATAATGCACTTTGGTAATATTAACCTTTTTATATGAAGCATGTCGGTTTTTATTTATTCATTTTTGAAATATTTGATAATTTCGTAAATTCATTTATGACTTAGGCTCCATTGGTATTCATGGAAAATATATAATCCAGAAAATATTTTCTTAAAAATGATTGCTTGTATTACTTCAAAAACGAATAAATAAAAATATTTTCATCGGCCAAAAATATAATTAGACATAAATTATTGATTATGATGAAACTATTTTTCACAAACTAACTATTTTAAGTGATACAAGAGATTATTTTTACAAAAAAAAAAAAAAAAATTCAAATAATTCATTTTACCTGAAAGAAATGGAGCCTTAGAATGGTCTCTCCCCTCTTTAAGTTGGAAGTAATCATACTCTTTTGCTTGAGTCAAGCTTCAAGTTATTAGTGTATAGACCAATAAAGTGTTAGGGAAATCCCTTATGATGTTTTGAAGATGACATAATAAATCAAAGGCTACTAACATGTTTAATGGTTAAGTAATAGACCATGCAGATGATAGAACATGTAAAGGATATTGTCAAAGTGTGAAGACGACCAGAAGACTGAACGCAATTCATGTCCAAAGTATATTATGAAGATTTCTAGACTTCTGTGTCAAAGTCTGAAGATTGCCAGACTCAAGTGTCAAAGTCTGTTCTACATCAGAAGTCTGCTCACTCTGACAAATTCCAGACTGAACGTGAATGAAGAACCAAAAGACAGACTCTATGTTGAAATTGAACCAGAAGACAGACTCTATACTAAAGCTGAACTTATTTAGACGGTGTTCAGATCTTAAAGCTAAAACTGTTCAGAAGCATAATATGTTCAGACCCAGATTGTGAAGTTTATTACGCTCAGACTCAGATAGTAAAGTCTATTGCACTCAGACTTTACATCCAGATTCGACAGAACGTAATACAAGCCCAATCATATAACGGCTAGTGATCTGGTTTGGATTCCACATCAAGATTGATTTGATTGACTCAATCTAATTGATTGACAATTGGATATTGAAGACAAGAACTTTCTATACGAAGAAGCTCTACTTATGGAAACCAAGATTCTGTTTGTATGGGCGATCGGAATCAATTTGGGATTTTACCTTTGTCACTCAACGGCTACCAAATCTTCTAGATACAAATCTGTCCAATGGGTATATTGGAAGATGATCCTCGAGATACTGTCCAATGGCTAGTTTGGAAGTGGAGGAGTATTTAAGGAGATGAAGGACCGATGAGCAAGTAAGAGACGGAGCGTAGAATTTATAATTCCAAAGTCTGAGCGACCTTCGATCATACACTTGTCTTTGTGAGCTTAAACGTTTGTGATCGTGAGAGAAATACCAAAAGAGTGACTTAGTGAGATAGTGTGATCTACTACTAAGTGTTTGCACTCAAAGTTGTAATCTCTTGTTGATTGCATAGTGGAATCCAACCAAGAAGGTTGTTAGCGTGGGAGAATGGACGTAGGCTTTGATTAAGCCGAACCACTATAAATCTTGTATTATTATTCTCTTCCTTTTAACTCCTTTATTTTGCTCAAGTTTATTTTATTCCGCATATATTTGCTAAGGTTTATTTTAAACACCTATTCACTCCCCTCTAGGTGTTCATACTAGCACTTTCAATTGGTATAAGAGCCAAGTGCTCGGTTTATAAAAGTGTTTTTACTTTTGAGCTAAAGATCTTTTATGGCTAGTATCTTGGCACCAGGACTTATGGAGGGACAAAGCAACACAAGGCCACCATATTTTGATGGAAATGAATACAACGTGTGGAAGAACAAAATGAAAGCATTCCTAAGATCCAGAGATCCCTTGCAATGGGATGTTGTGGAAAGAGGAATCAATCCCCATTGCATCTACATCAAATAAGAATGGCAAAGACAAAGAAACCAAACCCCCGCTCCTATGTCTCGGACGGAGATGTCCAAAAGAGAAGCGCTTGATGCAAAAGCTATTTATTCTTTATATTGCGCATTGTCTCCTGCTGAATATAACAGAATCTCTTCATGTGAAACAGCAAAAGAAGTTTGGGATAGACTTCATGTTACATATGAAGGGACCGATCGTGTAAAAGAGACAAAAGTAAACTTCCTGCTCGGCAAATATGAATCCTTCAAGATGAAGCAAGGAGAGTCGATTGGAGATATGTTCAGCCGTTTTACAGAAATTGTAAATGGTTTAGCATATCAAGGTCACCAATTTCTTCCCAAATGAAGGTCAACAAACTCTTGCGAGGTCTCTCAAAAGATTGGAACCATGTCAAGACCTCAATAAGGAGACTCAAGAGGATTATGTCACTCTCCGTTGATGAATTGATCGGCACTCTTCAATCCTATGAAGTGGAACAACTCAACGATGAAGATCCCAAAGGTAAGAAGTCCATCGCTTTAATATCTAATGCTGTTTTTGATGAAACAGACTCAGAAAATGACTTGGATGACGAAGAACTTGCTTTTTATGATCAAGAAATTAAAAAACTCGAGTAGAAAAGGAAGCAAATTCAGTGGAAGAAGACAATACAAGCAGAATGGGTAGAAAAGAACAATGAAAGAAGATGATGAGCAAGGAAATATATGCTTGATGGCACATTCAGAATCTGAGTCGACTTCAGACACAACTCATGACTCATGATGATTATCAAATCGAGTTTGGTCACGATCGGACACAGACTCATAATCCGATGAGGAAATCGAGGTAAGTCATTCAAAAATTCCTCTCAAAGTTTCAAAGTATATAAATGAGCTTTGCTTAAATCTCAAATCTTCTCTTAAAAGGATCTCCGAACTTAAAAAGGAGAATTCTCAGCTTAGGCAACATGATCTTTCTCAAAAAGAAAATTTTGAAATTTTGCAAAAAGATTTTCTACAAACAAAAGAAAGTCGAGATTTACTTGTCAAAGAAAATGATTCTTTGAAGAAAGAATTTTCAAATATTTCGACAAGATTTTCAAATGGATCAAAAACATTAGAGCATATTCTTTCTATACAAGTTCCTTACTATAATAAGTCGGGACTTGGTTTCAATAAGGAAAGTGATTCTCTAATTGATTTTCCTAAAGTCAAGGAGAGACTTAGACAAAGACCTCCAAAGGCATTTTACAAAAATCATTTTCAAAAAGTGTTTGTAAAACCTGTTGGTGGAAATGACGTCAAGTGTTCAAATTGTGGAGATTCGGAACACTTTGAAAAAGATTGTCCTAAAGTCTGGAGACCTATTAAGAAAAATTGGATAAAAACAGCATATTCTACTAACTCTCATGGACCCAAGAAAAAATGGGTACCAAAGAAAAGATGAGTTATTTTTGCAGGATATAAAGAAGAAAGAAGAAAGAGAGTTTGGTAAGAAATGTATATATTTTTATTCTCAATTTGGTTTGAGGCACAATTTAAAATTTCTCATTATGCTTGATATTCGATATATCCTTGGTTGATTGAGATTTTATAATGATCATATTCCTTGATTTGTTTTATTGAAGAAAGAATCGCATGATTTGTTTTTGTGATTCGAGATTTAATTTGATACGTGTGATCATTTTTGATATCATGCTTAAAGACAAATGAATTTATTTGGTTTGATTTTATACTCTCAGATTTTATCATATTTTGCCAAATAAAAATCTGTTTTACATGATATTAATTATGATGCAAGATATTTTTAGATACTCAAGGATTTTATTCTCTCTGATTTTATTGTACTTATGACTAAGTGAGAATTTATTTTTCAAAATATTATTGTGCATAATATTCTTTCTTTAAATACTTTGTTATGATGAGTTTAGAAAGAATATTTGATTATGGAGATTTTATATTTTGCTCTAACGTCAAGGAAGGATCCAAATTGATGGATACCAAAAAGGAAATGAGTTGATTGTAGGAAATTCTTTAAGGGATGAATGATCGCAAATCTATGCAAATCATGATGCAATCAGAAATGCATCTCATGCGAAGATTGGTAATGATTTTATGGTATATTTGAAACATATACCATGGGTAAGAGAATATTTTTTATCATCCCGCCTTGCAAATTTCTACATGCATTTATCATGATTTTGGATTATTGTTTATTATATTGCGAATATCTTTTGTTATAAATATAAGGTATTGTAATTTTGGCACGTGACAGAAATATCTATTTTCCTTTTGCAAAATGCATATCTGAAATTTATGCTCAAGGAAATCTCTTTGATTTCAAAAGATATTACTGCATATTCATGGATATTCTTGCTATATTCTTAGAAGATATATTATATCTAGCAAGTTTGATCCGCAAATCAAAGGAAGATATTACGTGACATTTTTGCAAAGATGATTATCTATTATACAAGATTTTGCAGGTGACAAAAGAATCTTCCATATGAATTTTGGAAAGCTTGATTTGAAAATTATGTGAAGATTCTATACTATCTTTTGGAGGTTCAAAGATTCTATTCCTTATGCAAAATTTTTGCTTGTTGAGGAAATCCCTTATGTGTCGTACGGAAGGTTAAGTAGTTCTGAATTTTAATATGCTATTCAATTTATTTATTTGAAAAAATAGCATTATATATTATATGGATATTATTACAGCTTATTTGTGCAAAAAGTTTGTTAAGTTTATGCAGGTTGAATTCGAGATGAGCTTGATTGAAGAAAATAAATTTTTGCCTCGAATTTCAAAATGCAAGTGATCGTTGCGGATGTTGTTGCTACAAAGGAAATACTGGAAAAATATTATGTTCAACATGCACAAGCAACAATTGTTTCTATTCGCAAATATTGTCATGATCACAGAGGGAGAAAGCAAATCCAAAAGAAAAGGAAACGAATTTTGATCATCTCAAAAAGGTAACAAATTGAGGGGGAGCTTTGATCAATTATGGAAAAATATTTTTGGATTGATCGTGATCTTATTATGGATGGAAGGAAAGGTAAATGTGTCAGAATTTGTTCTAAAAAATCCGGTTAGTGCATTTTTTTATTACCTTTTGTCATTAACAAATCTCTTATTGATACTATCATTTTATTATGACAAAATGGATCAAGTGAATTTTATAATGCATCCGTGATTTTTATTGGATATTTGCTTATATGATCGAAGTGAGCTATATTGCATATCTTTAATATTCTATAAAAGCTGACTTTTTTTGGAAATTGTGTTTCATGCAAGATATTTGTTATAATTTTATATTCTCTACGTGATACTATTTTCATTGTTATCGCTTTTTGATTATGACAAAAAGGGGAGAGAATATGAATATGCATATGTGTTGATTGGTTGATATTATTTATTGCATAATATTGAGCTGCGATTATTTTTCTATATATTGTTATGCTCAATCTATTTGCTATCTTCTGATATCCTTTGATTTAAATTAATATTTTTAAAAGCATGTTTACAAATCTGCATATTCAGAGATTGTTTTGTCATCATAAAAAAAGGGGGAGATTGTTAGGGAAATCTCTTATGATGTTTTGAAGATGACAAAATAAATCAAAGGCTACTAACATGTTTAATGGTTAAGTAATAGACCATGCAGAAGATAGAACATGTAAAGGATATTATCAAAGTGTGAAGACGACCAGAAGATTGAACGTAATTCATGTCCAAAGTATATTATGAAGATTTCTAGACTTCTGTATCAAAGTCTGAAGACTGCAAGACTTTAGTGTCAAAGTCTGTTCTACATCAGAAGTCTGCTCACTCTGACAAATTCTAGACTGAACGTGAATGAAGAACCAGAAGACAGACTCTA
This sequence comes from Eucalyptus sideroxylon, assembly GCA_014182405.2. Lineage (NCBI taxonomy): Eukaryota > Viridiplantae > Streptophyta > Magnoliopsida > Myrtales > Myrtaceae > Eucalyptus > Eucalyptus sideroxylon. The sequence continues at coordinate 42,060,318 of CM024552.2, forward strand.
TGCTGAAGCTGAACCAGAAGACAGACTCTATACTGAAGCTGAACTTATTCAGACGGTGTTCAGATCTTAAAGCTAAAACTGTTCAGAAGCAGAATATGTTCAGACTCAGATTGTAAAGTCTATTGCACTCAGACTCAGATTGTAAAGTCTATTGCTCTCAGACTTTACATCTAGATTCAACAGAACGTAACTCAAGCCCAATCATATAACGGCTAGTGATCTGGTTTGGATTCCACATCAAGATTGATTTGATTGACTCAATCTAATTGATTGACAATTGGATCTTGAAGACAAGAACTTTCTATACGAAGAAGCTTTACTTATGGAAACCAAGATTCTGTTTGTATGGGCGATCGGAATCAATTTGGGATTCTACCTTTGTCACTCAACGGCTACCAAATCTTCTAGATACAGAGCTATCCAATGGGTATATTGGAAGACGATCTTCGAGATACTGTCCAACGGCTAGTTTGGAAGTGGAGGAGTATTTAAGGAGATGAAGGACCGATGAGCAAGTAAGAGACGGAGCGTAGAATTTATAATTCCAAAGTCTGAGCGACCTTCGATCATACACTTGTCTTTGGAGAGCTTAAACGTTTGTGATCGTGAGAGAAATACCAAAAGAGTGACTTAGTGAGATAGTGTGATACTACTAAGTGTTTGCACTCAAAGTTGTAATCTCTTGTTGATTGCATAGTGGAATCCAGCCAAGAAGGCTGTTAGCGTGGGAGAGTGGACGTAGGCTTGGATTAAGCCGAACCACTATAAACCTTGTGTTCTTATTCTCTTCCTTAACTCTTTTATTTTGCTCGAAGATTATTTTATTCCGTATATATTTGCCAAGGTTTATTTTAAACACCTATTCACCCCCTCTAGGTGTTCATACTAGCACTTTCACGTTGGCTGCCAGTGCAATTGCCAGTCATGACTTTTAACAAAAGAACGGACAACACTGATGGCCTTAGCCTCAATTCCCAAAATCCAGTTTTGATTAGCAAAATCCATCAGCAAATTAATAGAAAGAATTGTTTTTCTTCAAATTACTAATATGTCTGTGATGTTATCTACCCATATATCTTTGGGAGATTTTCGTTTGAAAAATGTTAAAGAGTACCCCTCAGGCACTCGTCAATAGTCATTAATTGTGCTTTGCTAATATTAACATTACGATATGTTCGTAATGGATGCGGTTGAAATGCACACCAAAAGCATAGCTAAATTATACTGTAGTCTTCAACACTATCAAAGTGATAAGCCTCACTAAAAAATTTCCACGAATTCCATTTCCAACAGCAGTTTAACATCTGCAGGGGGAGAGACGTCAAGGGAAAAGAATAATTCGAACTCAAGGGGAAAAAAAAAAGAATGTCAAAGTACGGATGGAACTCGCGAAAACCAAGGTCGTCTGAAAATTGACTGCATTAAATACTCATTAAAAATATGCTTTAAACCAAAAAATGAACCGGCCTCACTACTTCTTATCTTCCTTCTCGGCCTCAGCGGCCTTTTTCATCCTTGCGCCCACATGACGTTTGTTCATGCGCTCCACTCGCAGCTTGGCATATGCATTGAATGATTGCATCTCATCTGTGACCTCCACAAGTTCCACCGCTGGCGCCTCTCTTACAATGAGCAGGTAAGTTCCTTGGACATGAGTTGCATTTGCAAGCTCTTCTGGAGTAGAATCACCAACCTGCATGGAGAAGGAAGGTGAGATGCTTTCAACAAGAACAAGGATCGCACAATATTGATTTCAATTTTGTAAGAAGTCAATTTACCTTGAATTTCCATGCGCATCTTGGGAAGACAACTAGCTTCGCCCTGTATGTCTTCAGCCTCTGCACATTAGCATGTAGACCTTCCAGTGACTGATTCTTGCGGTGATGATCAACTGCAATTCCAATTGTTGGAGCTAATTTCTTCGGGATACCTGCTACCTGAGACGTGCAAAATGCAAGTTAAGCCCGAAGCTTGCACCGGATGCTGAAAACTGTAAAAGGATATATCCTTGAAGGAAAGGGCAATCAGGGAAGGCGTTTTCGTTATCATAAAAATACTAGCTATAGTAATTCCAAACCTTTGTGGAAAAAAGCATGTTTAGTAAAAATGAAAACATGCCACCTTAACAAACAGAATCTGGATGAAACAATGAAAAGGCTAAAAAAAAAATGCCACGTTCCATTCAAAGAGCTAAATGGAGCGAAGGACGCAAGTCTACATGGAACCTACCACTCCAATAGCCGAATGTGACTTTGACCACAGCTAGGAGTAATATACCAGTAAAACAACACGGGCATTAACAATGCTTGATATGAAAAAATGTGGTGAAAATAATGCCGGTGCTCTGAGGGGACCTGTTGTTGGCCGTGGGAAAATCTTCACAGCCTTCTTTTGCCGAGTTGGGCACGAAATAAAGAGCATCAGAATGCTCTGATAATAAGAATGGCAACCAATGATTTCACTTCGATAGCTAGGTAAGTAGTTCAATTACCTAGGCGTCTTCTAGCCTTTCTCGCAGGCTGGTTAAACCGGGTCTTGACGTAATTTTGCCAGTGCTTTCTGAAGTGCCCATTTGGCACGACATTGTTATTTTTAACCATGACTTACCTAAAGGAAAAAAAAAAAAAGACAAAGCTTTTAAGGTTGATAGATTGGAAGCCCAACAAAGAGCAAAGTCGAAGCTTTGCATTAAGTAGCACTTCTGTTTGAAGGGTTTCTAGTTGAGTTGGTGAGAGATTGTGTTCGGTATATAAACTTCATGAAGCCAAACATTCTTTGAAATATTGGCAAGAACCGATAATATCTACAAGTAACCAAATCAAGTAATGTCAAACCTTGAAATCCTCATTTTCCAGTTGATAATGAATATCTCACCTATGCATGCAATGCTAACCAGGTAGGTGAAGTACCAAAATGCGCACATGCTGTTAGTGAAGACAATGTCCAGCTCTGAGCAGGAATTTCAAAAAAGATGAGATTAGTAATGAGTGGATTCAAGACAAAACTATAGTGATGTCAATTTGGGATGAGACCGAGACTGATGTGATGTATGGAACGATGATTGTAGATGATCTAATGAGAAGATATTGATTGCTCTATGATGGGCCAACGAGGAAAAGAGAAGTAAGATAGAAAAGGTGGACACAAATTTTATGACACATGTTGAGTTTGTAAATCTTTTCAAGACTCCATATTAGAAGAGGGTAAAAAATTGTTATCCTTCAGAACTTTCATTTGCCATTGTTGAGAGACACTAGACAGAGTACGAAAATCAAAGCAAAAATAGAACATAAATTTTTCTTTGACTAGACAAATCTCTAAAGCAAGCACTCACTTAATTTCGAAGGTGAAATAATTTCTCTTATTTTGAGATAGCTTATCAATAAATCAAATTCTAATTGGCATAAGATATGCTGAAAGAGTGACATGTTGACTGTATGGAAAGAAAAATTAGCCTATTCATATGACATGAACAATGCAGCCTCAAAAAGCTAGAGATACCATAAAATCAACAATCACAAAATGAATTGAGTTTTAGAGAGTATTGGTTGTATATCCACGCTGCCAAAACTTAAAAAATAATAGAATTGTACCATAATTAGAAATGTCAACTGTTTATGTATGTGAAATACTAACTCTACTGGTAGCCCACTCTGTAATTAGAAATCAAATTGCAGCTTTACTCCCCACACATTCTGCAATGAAAGGACTCTAAACTTGTTCTTTTCCTCTCGTCTAGTTACATAACAATTTTAGCTAGGACAACAAGAGGTATACTCAATACACATATTGCATTACAAATTCAGTATGATTAATAGATAAACAACTGCATTTTGAATTGCCTCTTGCTTTAACTTTGCCTTCACTACCTACATTACGCTATTCTGCACAAAAACCAAATTTTTAGCCCCTCCCATTTTACACTGCCAAAAGAACGTCTCTCTCTTTTATGCTAAGTCCAATATTCAACGAGATCCTGCAATTACGTTAGTAGCAAAATCTTTCAGGCCAATGTGACAAAAAACGGCTTTTATCAAATTGTCTCTGAACATAAATCACAGTCAAGCGTAGCCTTTTCCCATATTAACTGACTCTAGTAACAAACATAGAGATCATGGTGTCTTTACTCTATGCACTTCTTACTCATTTGTCCTTCTCATTTCGATTCGTACATCACTTGCTAAGCCACTATGCCATCCGGATGAGAGCTCTACCGCGATGGAATTCAACCAAGTTTTAGAACCTACAGAACAAATTTTCAATGTTTTTATGCGAAGGTTTATTGGGGTTGTTAGGGAAATCCCTTATGATGTTTTGAATATGACAAAATAAATCAAAGGCTCCTAACATGTTTAATGGTTAAGTAATAGACCATGCAGATGATAGAACATGTAAAGGATATTGTCGAAGTGTGAAGACGACTAGAAGACTGTACGTAATTCATGTCCAAAGTATATTCTGAAGATTTCCAGACTTCTGTGTCAAAGTCTGAAGACTGTAAGACTTTAGTGTCAAAGTCTGTTCTACATCAGAAGTCTGTAGACTGAACATGAATGAAGAACCAGAAGACAGACTCTATGCTGATGCTAAACCAGAAGACAAACTCTATGCTGAAGCTGAACTTATTCAGACTGTGTTCAAACCTTAAAGCTAAATCTATTCAAAAGCAAAATATGTTCAGACCCAGATTGTAAAGTCTATTGCACTCAAACTCAGATTGTAAAGTTTATTGCTCTTAGATTTTATTCAGATTCAACAGAACGTAACACAAACCCTAATCATATAACGGCTAGTGATCTGGTTTGGATTCCACATCAAGATAGATTTGATTGACTCAATCTAATTGATTGACAATTGGATATTGAAGACAAGAACTTTCTATACGAAGAAGCTCTACTAATGGAAACCAAGATTTTGTTTGTATGGGCGATCGGAATCAATTTGGGATTTTACCTCTGTCACTCAACGGCTACCAAATCTTCTAGATACAGAGCTATCCAATGGGTAGATTGGAAGACGATCCTTAAGATACTGTCCAACGGCTAGTTTGGAAGTGGAGTATTTAAGGAGATGAAGGACCGATGAGCAAGTAAGAGATGGAGCGTAGAATTTATAATTCCAAAGTTTGAGCGATCTTCAATCATACACTTGTCTCTTATGAGCTTAAACGTTTGTGATCATGAGAGAAATACCAAAAGAGTAACTTAGTGAGATAGTGTGATCTACTACTAAGTGTTTGCACTCAAAGTTGTAATCTCTTGTTGATTACATAGTGGAATCCAGCCAAGAAGGCTATCATCGTGGAAGAGTGGATGTAAACTTGGATTAAGCCGAACCACTATAAACATTGTGTTCTTATTCTCTTCCTTAACTCTTTTATTTTGCTCAAAGTTTATTTTATTCCGCATATATTTGCCAAGGTTTATTTTAAATATCTATTCACCCCCCTCTAGGTGTTCATACTAGCACTTTCAATTGGTATTAGAGCCAAGTGCTCGATTTATAAAAGTGTTTTTACTTTTGAGCTAAAGATCTTTTATGGCTAGTATCTTGGCACCAAGACTTATGGAAGGACAAAGCAACACAAGGCCACCATATTTTGATGGAAATGAATACAACGTGTGGAAGAACAAAATGAAAGCATTCCTAAGATCTAGAGATCCCTTGCAATGGGATGTTGTGGAAAAAGGAATCAACCCCACTGTTGTGTCTACATCAAACAAGAATGGCAAAGACAAAGAAACCAAACTCTCTGCTCTTATGTCTCAAACGGAGATGTCTAAAAGAGAAGCGCTTGATGCAAAAACCATTTATTCTTTATATTGTGCATTGTGTCATGCTGAATATAACAAAATCTCTTCATGTGAAACAACAAAAGAAGTTTGGGATAGAGTTCATGTTATATATGAAGGGACCGATCGTGTAAGAGAGACAAAAGTAAACTTCCTGCTTGGCAAATATGAATCCTTCAAGATGAAGCAAGGAGAGTCGATTTGAGATATGTTCAGCCGTTTTACAGAAATTGTAAATGGTTTAGCATATCAATGTCAGCTAATTTCTTCTCCAATGAAGATCAACAAACTCTTGCGAGGTTTCTCAAAAGATTGAAACCATGTCAAGACCTCAATCCAGGAGACTCGGAGGATTATGCCACTCTCCGTTGATGAATTGATCGGCACTCTTCGATCCTATGAAGTGGAACAACTCAACGATGAAGATCCCGAAGGTAAAAAGTCCATCGCTTTAATATCTAATGCTATTTTTTGATGAAACAAACTCAGAAAATGACTTGGACGACAAAGAACTTGCTTTTATGATCAAGAAATTAAAAAACTCGAGTAGAAAAGGAAGCAAATTCAGTGGAAGAAGACAATACCAGCAGAATGAACAGAAAAGAACAATGAAAGAAGATAATATATGCTTGATGGCACATTCAGAATCTGTGTCTAACTCAAACACAGACTCAGAATCAGAGTCTGACTCGGACACAGACTAAGAATCCGATGAGGAAATCGAGGTAAGCTATTCAAAAATTCCTCTCAAAGTTTCTAAGTATATAAATGAGCTTTGTTTAAATCTAAAATCTTCTCTTAAAAGGATCTCCGAACTTAAAAATGAGAATTATTGGCTTAGGCAAGAGGATCTTTCTCGAAAAGAAAAGTTTGAAATTTTGCAAAAAGATTTTTTACAAGCAAAAGAAAGTCGAGATTTACTTGTCAAAGAAAATGATTCTTTAAAGAAAGAATTTTCAAATATTTCGACAAAATTTTCAAATGGTTCAAAAACATTAGAGCATATCCTTTCTATACAAGTACCTTACTATAATAAGTCGGGACTTGGTTTCAATAAGGAAAGTGACTCTAATTGATTTTCCTAAAGTCAAGGAGAGACTTAGACAAAGACCTCCAAATGCATTTTACAAAAATCATTTTCAAAAGGTATTTGTAAAACTTGTTGGTGAAAATGCCCTCAAGTGTTTAAATTGTGGAGATTCTAAACACTTTGAGAAAGAATGTCCTAAAGTCTAGAGACCTATTAAGAAATATTGGGTAAAAACAACATATTTTACTAACTCTCATGGACCCAAGAAAAAATGGGTACCAAAGAAAAGATGAGTTATTTTTGTAGGAAATAAAGGAAGAGAAGAATGAGAGTTTGGTAAGGAATGTATATGTTTTTATTCTCAATTTGATTTGAGTACACAATTTAAAATTTCTCATTATGCTTGATATTCGATATATCCTTGGTTGATTGAGATTTTATTCTTTGATTTGTTTTACTGAAGAAAGAATCGTGTGATTTATTATTCGTGCGTTGAGATTTGATATAATACGTGTGATCATTTTGTTTAAAGACAAATGAATTTATTTGGTTTGATTTTATACTCTCATATTTTGTCATATTTAACAAAGTAAAAATCTGATTCTACGTGATTTTAATTATGCAAAATATTCCTAGATACTTAAGGATTTCATTCTCCCTAATTTTATTGTGTTTTGACTAAGTGAGAATTTATTTTTCAAAATATCATTGTGCATAATATTCTTTCTTTGAATACTTTGTTATGATGAATTAAGAAAGAATATTTGATTATGGAGATTTTATATTTTGCTCTAACGTCAAGGAAGGATCCAAATCGATGGATACCAAAAAGGGAAATGAATTGATTGCAGGAAATTCTTTCAGGAATGAATGATCGCAAATCTGTGCAAATCATGATGCAATCAGAAATGCATCTCATGCAAAGATTGGTAATGATTTTTTTTTTTTTATCAATGGTATATTTGAAACATATACCTTGGGTAAGAGAATTTTTTTTTCATCCCACCTTGCAAATTTCTACGTGCATTTATCATGATTTTGGATGATTGTTTATTATATTGCGAATATCTTTTGTTATAAATATAATGTATTGCAATTTTGGCACGTGACAGAAATATCTATTTTCCTTTTGCAAAATGCATATCTGAAATTTATGCTCAAAGGAAATCTCTTTGATCTCGAAAGATATTACTGCATATTCATGGATATTCTTGCTATATTCTTAGAAGATATATTTTTGCAAAGATGATTATCTATTATACAAGATTTTGCAGGTGACAAAAGAATTTTCCATATGAATTTTGGTAAGCTTGATCTGAAAATTATGAAGATTCTATACTATCTTCTGGAGGTTCAAAGATTCTATTCTTTATGCAAATTTTTGCAAATTGTTGAGGAAATCCCTTATGTGTCATACAGAAGGTTGAGTAGTTCTGAATTTTAATTTACATATGCTATTCAATTTATTTATTTGAAGAAAGGGCATTATATATTATGTGGATATTATTACAGCTTTATTTGTGGAAAAAGTTTATTAAGTTTATGCAGGTTGAATTCAAGATGAGCTTGGTTAAAGAAAATAAATTTTTGCCTCGAATTTCAAAATGCAAGTGATCGTTACGGATGTTATTGCTACAAAGGAAATACTGGAAAAATATTATGTTCAACGTGCACAAGCAACAATTGTTTCCATTTGCAAATATTGTCATGATCATAGGGGAGAACGTGAATACAAAAGAAAGGAAAAGAATCGTGATCATAAGGCAACAAATTGAGGGGGAGCTTTGATCAATTATGGAAAAATATTTTTGGATTGATCGTGATCTTGTTATGAAAAGAAGGAAAAGGTAAATGTGTCAGAATTTGTTAAGTTCTACAAAATCCGGTTAGTGCATTTTTTATTACCTTTTGTCATTAACAAATCTTGTATTGATATTATCATTTTATTATGACAAAAAGGGTACGTGAATTTCATGATGCATCCGTGATTTTTATTGGATATTTGCTGATATGATCAAAGTGAGCTATATTGCATATCTTTAATATTCAATAAAAGCTGATTTTTTTGAAAATTGTGTTTAATGCAAGATATTTGCTATAATTTTATATTCTCTACATGATACTATTTTCATTATTATCGCTTTTTGATTATGACAAAAAGGGGGAGAGAATATGAATATGCATATGTGAAGATTGGTTGATATTATTTATTGCATAATATTGAGTTGCGATTATTTTTTTCTATATATTGTTATGCTCAATCTATTTGCTATCTTCTGATATCCTTTGATTTAAATTAATATTTTTAAAAGCGTGTTTACAAATCTGCATATTCAGAGATTATTTTGTCATCATCAAAAATGGGGAGATTGTTAGGGAAATCCCTTATGATGTTTTGAAGATGACAAAATAAATCAAAGGCTACTAACATGTTAAATGGTTAAGTAATAGACCATGCAGATGATAGAACATGTAAAGGATATTGTCAAAGTGTGAAGATGACCAAAAGACTGTACATAATTCATGTCCAAAGTATATTCTGAAGATTTCCAGACTTCTGTATCAAAGTCTGAAGACTGCAAGACTTTAGTGTCAAAGTTTGTTCTACATCAGAAGTCTGTAGACTGAACGTGAATGAAGAACCAGAAGACAGACTCTATGCTGAAGCTGAACCAGAAGACAAACTCTATGCTGAAGCTGAATTTATTCAGACTGTGTTCAGACCTTAAAGCTAAATCTGTTAAGAAGCAACATATGTTCAGACCCAGATTGTAAAGTCTATTGTACTCAAACTCAGATTGTAAAGTCTATTGCTCTAAGACTTTATCCAGATTCAACATAACGTAACACAAACCCCAATCATATAACGGCTAGTGATCTGGTTTGGATTCCACATCAAGATAGATTTGATTAACTCAATCTAATTGATTGACAATTGGATATTGAAGACAAGAACTTTCTATACGAAGAAGCTCTACTTATGGAAACCAAGATTTTGTTTGTATGGGCAATTGGAATCAATTTGGGATTTTACCTCTGTCACTCAACGGTTACCAAATCTTCTAGATACAGAGTTGTCCGATGGGTAGATTGGAAGATGATCCTCAAGATACCGTCCAACGGCTAGTTTAGAAGCGGAGGAGTATTTAAGGAGATGAAGGACTGGTGAGCAAGTAAGAGACGGAGCGTAGAATTTATAATTCCAAAGTCTGAGCGACCTTCGATCATACGCTTGTCTCTTGTGAGCTTAAACGTTTGTGATCGTGAGAGAAATACCAAAAGAGCGACTTAGTGAGATAGTGTGATATACTACTAAGTGTTTGCACTCAAAGTTGTAATCTCTTGTTGATTGCATAGTGGAATCCAGCCAAGAAGGTTGTTAGCGTGGGAGAGTAGACGTAGGCTTGGATTAAGCCGAACCACTATAAACCTTGTGTTCTTATTATCTTCCTTAACTCCTTTATTTTGCTCGAAGTTTATTTTATTCCGCATATATTTGCCAAGGTTTATTTTAAATATCTATTCACCCCCTCTAGGTGTTCATACTAGCACTTTTAGGGGTCACATGGAGATTGCTACTCATGGGATGGTGTAGAGTGCCACAATGCCATTACAACTGGACAATACTTTAAAAACTTCCATGCTTAAGATATATGAATATTCATGACTTCTTAAAGATGTTATGTCAAGTATCGCAGAATTGCACGAGCTAAAATGCTAGCGTGTTATAGAATAGGGGTGAAGAACGGAAATAAAATATATTTAAGTAGAAATTAACATTTGAAGTGATAATAATCTAAAAGAGGAAAAAAAAATGAAAAAGAATGATGAATGCCTATACACAGGAGATGAAGCTTTTCTTCTCCCTTTCTTTCGAGGAAAACCATAACGACATTAAACAAAACAAATCAAGCTACATTGTCTGTCTGAAGTGTGCTCCAACCCCTTTAAAAACATCTGGAACATAGGATAAATAACAAATTGCAAATGTTGTTCCATTCCAAGTAGGAGTAAAGCAACCAGCCAACCAGGCTTGTGAGATTCTTTGCGGCCATTAAGCTATAAAGCCCATTCGAAGAGGACTAAAACGATTTGAACGAGTTGTTAGTCTTTCAATTTAGTCTCAGTCCAACTCACACATTCTTATAGAGAAGAATGAATTAACTAGCATTGCCTTAGTACTCCCTTTTCCATGACAATGATGTATGTCATAGATAATTAACTCGTAGATGCATGGAACTCACATGTATGGACTAAGTAATAAAATAATTGAACACTAAGGTGGATAAACCCGAAGATGGAAACTGTTTATACCAGATGTTCATTTTTAACTGTTGAGTTAATCTCATTGGATCATGCCTCGATACTTGGTATTTGTTTATCCTATTTGTAAAATAAGTGATTCCACTTCTTTGATTGCAAATTGATTCCTTCCTCATAAGAAACCACTAAAGGTTAAGAAAATAAAAGGTGTATCAGAATGATTAATGATATTAAAAGCAATGAATGGAATAATCACAAAAATACGATGTACCTATTGATCAGAATGTGTGCAGTGCAAGTGAAGTCCACATTGCATTTCATTATTGAGTCTGCGCTCAGCGTAAGACGCCAACCTTACCTTGGCTCGAAAGTCATCTCCAATTCTTCCATTAAGTTGAGAATCTGAGATGGTCACTTCAACTTGCAAGTCATGCATATCTTGTCAACGTAATCTTGCACAAGATTTGCTAGAACCTTAGCTGTGCACGTATATCTAATGGTTAAAACAAAAGGTAGGGTATAATAATATTTTTGTACCTAGCTTCTTAATCTAAGTTTTGGCATTGCAACTTGACTTTTGAGTTCAATCGACAAACCACAGAAAAAAAAATCAACTTCTATGTAACATTTTAATTCCTATTTTTTTTTTTTTTTTGTAATTTGGCAGTGAAGTATCATACATATTTTTCTAGACGATCTTGAGGATGCACTTCCTCATATTGATTTGGTACGATTGAGATTTTACTCCTAGGGTGCTCCTAATAAAACTTGAATTCAAGATCATAAGGAGAAGAGAAAACTTCTGGCAAAATTTTTCCAACACCTTGGTGGTTTTGTGTAGCAATTTCAAGTTTACCAACCAGATAAAAAATAAGACAAAGATCAAATACGTATTGCATTGAATAAGAATAATGCGTGACTAGGACAATCATATGTAAGCTGTTAGCTTTTTGAACAAAACTGTAAAATGACTTTTGTTTGTCAATCTAAAAGTGGTAAAAGTCTTTGTGCGGGTCTCTCATTTTTGGTCTATTTCTGGAAAAGGAAATGAGATGCCACTTTAATGGGCCAACCATGCAATCATGATTGCACATGAGCCATCAATCACGGCATGAGAATTCGACTTGAAATTTCCACCTTGTGGATGTGTGACCATTTCTTTCTCTTTTTGCAATAATAATAATTACGATGATGATGCCTCAATATGCTTATACATATCGACATTATTTATTTTTTATTTTTTTAAGGAAAGGTAGTGAGAGGCAATATGTTGAGCATTTTGTGATTAGCCCAAGAGTAACATAGGAATTCTCTTGATAAACCCATCTCCTAATAATAAGATCCTTTAGTATATGATATCGTGGTTGGTACCATGTATGCGCGTGCGGCTAAGGAGCGCCAAAATTCCTATTCACAAAAATTGCCTAGTATAAAAGCAGCGGCATTGCAATCTCTTCTTGCTCTCTAATGTACGCGCTCTAATAAAAAAGCACGAAGAGAACAACATAATCATGTCAACCTCAATGCCGCACATGCTTTCTACGTGGGTCATTTTCATCGTGGTGTTCCAATTTCATACTTGCTTTGCTAAGCTAGCATGCCATGTTGGAGAGAGCTTAGTCTTGATGCTACTCAAGAGGCAGATCAGGACCAACACAATCGATTACATCATTGGCCTCAACCTTAGGAGCAATTGGCTCTCTAGTAAGGGTGATTAGTTGCTAGTCTGGTTTGGTTCCAAGGTGAAACGGGAACCAAATCGAGAGAACCGATTCCCAAAATTGGGAATCAGGGACCAGACCGTTTGGTCCTAGGATCGAGAACCGGACCCGACCGTCGGTTCCAGTCTGGGTCCTATCCAACGAAACTTGCCTTCCACCTTCTTCTTCTTTTTCTTTTTTTCACTAAAGAGTGACCATACTCACCGATTGATCTAGTTCGGCTCCTGGCAGTCCAAAAGAATCGATCGCACTTGTTTCCACATGCAAAAAATTCAAACTCCACTTGTGTGAGCATCAATCACATTTCATGTATTTCATGCTCAATCTTTATAAAAAAGGCCATGAATGATATGGCTAAAGGTCATGCTTGGTTTGGGTTTTATAGACAATCTCTCTTATGCTCTTTGAGTATTTGGTTGATGTGGGACTCTTGAAATACCTTGTCTCTTGCAAGTGAGGGGAGACAGAGAGACAGAGAGACAGAGAGATAGAGAGACAGAGAGGAATGAGAGTGTGGCTCTTGCAGTCTTAGTCCCACATCAAGTAGAAGTAGTCCCACATCAGGTAGAAGAAGAAACTAACAAGTGGGCTTCTTATTTAAGTAGAGAGGAACAAGAAAAGTTTTGTTGGTCTCTTGGGCACATGTGAAGTTGCTATCTCCATTACAATAGCGATTGCAATGAGGCGTGTGTGGGTGTGTGCGTGCGTGCGTGTGTGTGTGCACGTGTGCGTACGTGCATGCGTGTAATAATCAATCTGGTTGGTCTGGTTCTCATCTTGGAATTGCGAACCGGATTGCTGCCTATGGGAATCGCCCAAAACAACCGTTAGTCTTGATCAATTCGGGTGGTTCCCAATTCAAATTGTTCCTATTGCACACCCCTACTCTCTAATACCAAAACTTAGAACACTAGGGGCTTAGTTTTATTGGTTGATCAAGGGCATTTTCATCATTTTTTTCTTATTTTCTTTCATTTTTCCTTTTTCTTTTTTTCAAGAAAAGTTTTAAAAAAGACAAAGGCTAAAATTGGAAAAAAAATACAGGAAAGAGTCGCAACCCTCACCCAAATTTGGGTGAGTCGGCCCTCCCCCTAGTTTGGGCAAGGCTTGCCACCCCTCGCCAAGGCATTGGTGACCCTGCTAGCCATGGTCGACGACCCATCAACAATGGGGTGGCAGCCATAGGCGATAGGGTTGCCTTTTTTTTTTTTTTTTTTTTTTTTTTTTTTTTTTTCAAATTTGTGTTTTTCTTCTTCTTTTTTTTTTTTTTTTAAAGTTTTAATCTTGTTTAAGTTTTTCTTTTTTATGGCAAGAATATAAAAAGGAAAAAAAGAAAAAAAAAGGGAAGAAAATAAGCAAACATAGAGGATAGAAATGCCCTAGAACCGCCGATGAGGTCAGGTTTTTCTTTGAAATTGATATGGTTTTTTTCGGACCTTTATTTGAGAAAATAAGAGTACTTCAAACTCCAGACAAGGTTCACTTTAGGATCATATTTGAGAATATGATGGCATTTCGAATTCTTTTGAAATTTTCCCTTATTTCAATTAGTTCCTTTCTATCTTTTGAAGAAGGTGAAAGTATAGGAGGGACATTTTGGCACAAATTCTCGTGTCAACAAACATCTTGTAATGACCCAATTTTGCGTGGACTTGGCTGCAAAGGCAATTTTTTCCACATCTTGCCATGACGTAATCCACCAACCACTTTAGTTCAAAATTATCAAAATTGGTATCGAAGGTTACATTTGACGAAAAAAAATTATGAAAATTAAAGGATTTGAATAGAGAAGTTAAAATTCAATCGCTCAACTAAAAAAGTATGTATATTCAGGGAAGAAAAGTAAAATCACCTTTAACGAGTACACTGCTCATTTTTAAATTGCAAGCAGCTTTTCTAGTCGACCTTTCTTCTTTCTTGTCCCTTTTTTCCCCTTTAAAAGGAGGAGATAAAGCATCCCAGACAAAACTTTCTACTAGTTCTTTCGATTGGTTCCACGTTATGTCTTTTGAAGGTGGAAAATAAAGATGCGCACTTTGGCACTTTATATAAGTTTCATGTGGACTGAATTATTACACTCAACCTAAATTTTTGTGAAGGAAAGAAATTTTGGCACTAACTTGTCCCCAAGAGCAAGTCTTCTTTTCCCACTTCATACTCTCGAATTGTTCGACGGACACGTCAGCTCAAATTTATTAGGATCGGTGGCAGGGGTTGTACTTGATTAGATTAATCAAAAGTTCAAGACCTTAACCCAAAAAAAGCACGTAAATTCAGAGGCGAAAAGTCAAATTTTCCGTCGAAGAGATAGTGGATTCACACTGCTCGTCTTGGAATTCCAAGCAAGTTTTCAAATCAATTATTTTTTCCTTTCCTTTCTTTTTTCCCTAGTATAACGTGGAGCCAACGTTTACTAGCTAAAGTTTTGGGGGGATGGAGTAGCCCATTACTTTACTATTTTCATTAATTTATGTTATATGACATGCCCTTCATTAAGCATGGAGAGGCCCGTGACATGCTCTTTATGAATCGATAGGTCATGGAAAAATTTGTCTGTGACCACACTAGCCATGCCATATAGGACGGCCAACATCCACATGAGTGATATCCGGCTAAAATTAACCAGATGAATTTAATTGACAAATTGTGAAAAACATTTAGAACTCAATTAGCATGAGTTTAAAAATTCACGACCAAATTAAAAAAAAAAGTATAATAAATTTAGGATTTTTCGAACCATTTTTCGAACCATTTTTCCCTATATTGATAAATAACATTAAATGGCATAATATTCTCTTCAAGAAATTGTCGAACCTTTTATAACACCAACTTGACATGTCGCATTTGAATTTTCCAATTCATTTGTGTAATAGATTATCCTATATCGTCATGACATATCAGAGTCATATGAATTTTCCCATAATTCTGTAAAGGATGTTTCAATAAAAATGTATTCCAACATCACAAAATTCTATAGAAAAAAAAAAGAACCTTTCCAATGATTTGAAATAAAGTTTTTTTTTTTTTGGTCTGATTAAAGAGGGGTGCAACACGAATGATTTGAAATAAAGTTAAAGAGTTCATCTGTGTAGGTTTTTAAACATTCAAACTGATCAGTATTAAATAATAGTTATATTTTTTAAAAATTAAGCACAAAGGTCCTACTTCTAAATACAAGTTTGTGAGTCAGTTTCAATCTATCACTATTGTTGTTAATTTAGTACAAACTTTAATAAATTACAAACTTGTCTCTCCTCTTTTGCCATATTTTTCGTCATTTCTTATTAAATGAACTGGCAGAAATATAATCCTTTTTTCTCATCGTTCTAATAACCAACCTTGCCCCACACTTCGCAAGGTGAGACGAGGGTAGAGATGGGGACTTCCCCGGCCCCAGCTCATTGAGATTCTATAAATTGGATTTTATGTTCAATTCAAGAAAGTTCTGTTAAAATCGTTGATTTTTTAGATTTCGTATTTATGTTTATACTCATAAAACTAAATCACTTTTTAAATTACATGCTCCTTAAGCGAAGAATTTTACATTTAACTTAAGATGATCTCTATGAAAATATCTTTCATGTAGGATACCATATTAGTTTGAAAAAAAAAATAGTTTCAAAAGCTCTTGGTAACTCACTTAAATTGCAAGCTAATGTCCGGAAGAGCACAGGAAGTGGCAATTCCTTGGTGACTAGAACACACATACAAATTTTCCAAGAAAAGCACGAACTTGATACAATTGCACTCGAAATTGACATGTTCTCATTCATTTTAAATAAGAAACAATTTGTAATCAATCACATCATAACATTGGTCTGTTATGAAAGTTCGACCGAATATACATTCAAATGAACAAAAGCAAGGCCCTTTCTACTTGTGAACAAAGAGAACCTTTACTCCAATCTCCATGGTTTCCATGGACAAACAAACTTTTTTATGTCGTCCACCATGTCTATTAATTGGCTGTTCAACAGTATCTACTCATCTCAATTATGTTCTGTATATTACAACAGAACATTCATTCATTGCTAATGCATATATGGACAGACATAGGTTAGAATCTTCAGAATCATTTTAATTTTCATGAGCAAGAAAACAACGTCTCCATATTACTGTAGCAAATAAACATAGATCAGAATCTTCACATATGCATGTATAACTTTTCTTTACAAGCTACTTCAAAGATAGGGCATTAAATATCTAGCTGCATATTTTCTTGTCTGCCAGAGCTTTCCTCACCTTTTTCCATCATTTTTCCATTTTCTTGGAGCAGCACAAGAACCACGTACTCTTCTCATCAATGATCAAGTTCTCTATCACAATACCGACCAAAAAGCCGACTCCGGCGCCAACCAGCACGATTCTCCCATCCAAGTTGAAGAGACGCTCTTCTTCATTATCCACTTTGAAATATGATGGTGGTGGTGGAGTGTTCTCACCATTTGTGCATTTATTTGGCAAGGGACTTCCACACAAACCATTATTCCTCACAAATGAACTGCTCCCGAATGTATCAAATTGCGTTCCATGTGGTATTGGTCCTGATAGACGATTTTGAGAGACATTGAAAACCGAAAGAAATGTGAGGCGAGCTAGTTGTTGAGGAATCTCTCCCACAAGATTGTTCCGAGAAAGATCCAGTGCTTCGAGCACTGTTAGGTTGGCCAAGGAAGGAGGGACGCTACCATTGAGGAGGTTGTTTGAAAGGTTGAGCATGCGAATTGATTCCAAATCTCCAATGAGTTCAGGAATGAACCCTTCAAACTTGTTGTTGGAGAGGTCAATTGCTACAAGGACATCTGGAATCTTCGCATATTCCCTTTTTGTGCCCTTGTTCATCAATTTCATCGCATAAGTCATACTTATGGAGATTGAATAATCAGTCAGATCCAACAATTCATTGATATTCAAATATGCCAACTTATCTTGACCAACCATGACCTTCATGGCGTGGCACCTCTTCAACAAATTGGAAGGAAATTCACCCTTGAAGCTATTGTTGGAAATATCTAGGATGTGTAAACTGGTGAAGTTGAGTTGGCTTAGATGAGATTCTATGGGACCATGAAAATTATTGGACCACAAGCCAATTACTTTTAGGTAGGCCAATTCTGATAGCCAAAATGGGAACGTATCGTTGATTTGGTTGTCACCAAGATTCAAATATTCTAGCATTTTGCAATTTCCTAAAGATCTCGGAACAATCCCACTTAGTTGGTTTTCTCTGAGGTCAATCATCCTCAATGCACAACCATCTAGGTAAACGCGAGGAATCATGCCATCGAATTTATTTCTCGCGAGGTTCAATAATTTCAAAGGACCAATACTTCCCAAACAAGGAGGAAGTGTGCCATTAAGAGCATTGTTGGACAAATCGAGCATGGTAAGAGAGTGCACTTCACAAATGGAAGTTGGAACTTCCCCAGATAGAAAATTGTTAGAGATGTTGTATACCATGACCGAGGGAGGTGGGATAGGGAGGACTGTTTCTAGCGAGTTAGAACTAATGTCAAGATATTTCAAGTTTGGTAAAGGAAGATTGGTCTGGTTGTTTTCGAAGCCTGATAAAAGATTGTCAGAAAGATCTATATAGTGGAGAGATTCTTTGCTATTGTTCCACATCCATCTAGCAATGATCCCTTGAATTCTGTTGTGTTGTAGGTATAACACCCTCAATTCGCTTAAGTAGCCTATAAAACGTGGGAACTCAGTCAAGTTGCATGAACCCAAGTAAATGTAGGCAAGCTTCGATGTAGTGGCATTGATAAATGACTTGGTGAAAGATATGTTGTTGTTGGACAAATATAAGCCTATCAAGTTCTTGAGTGTGAATAGATCATTAGATCAAGAACGCCATTGAGATTAAGCGACCCCAGATTAAGCACTTGAAGATCCTTCAAATTCCACAATGCACCAAGAATATCACCATGCAAGTCATTGTCAGAAAGGCCGAGATAAGTCAACTGCTTCAAGTTCACAAATGAAGATGGAAATCTACCGCTTAACCGATTACCTACCAAATAGAAAGAAAAAGACACAAGACAAAGGAGCGTTAGTTACACCATCAAGTTCAATTTCATTTTTCTCTTTGGCTAAATAATCTCCTCACCTGCAGATATTAGGTCCAAGTCATTATGCACTAGCCCACTCAGACAAATAGGCACTAGAAGGGCCATTGTCAAAAATTGGAAAGTCTCTCTCCCTCTCCTCCTCTCTGCACCGATCTTTCGAGCTCCACCACTGCTCACTCACTCCCGGACCACTGCCAAAACCCTTGCCGCAACAGCCACATGAAAAACCAAAGACGGGGACTTCCTCCTCCACCTCGAGGCCTACCTCGACAATACTCTCAAGATCTCCAGGTACACCACAAAGATCATCTTATCCTCCTCCCTCCTTCCCAAAACCCTACCCCTCCATTGCCGCCTCAGGAGCTTCGAGTCTAGCATTAGCCTGAGCCAAAAGGCCTTCCGGCTGGGCTAGTTGTCGAGGACATGAATGCTCTCCAGGCCTCGCACCTCGACTCTGGGCAGGACCTAATCCTCTCCCTCATCGCCTATGGCGGCGAGGGGACATGCTACATCGTCGAGTAGTTCGTCTGATTGGCGAAATCGGGCTTCATCGGTGGCCACCACTCGCATATTCGATCAGCGCGTAGGCCGAGTTCTTTGGGTACAGTGGGAGCATCAATATGAAAATTAGGGATTTGAAGAGGTTGCGGGAGGACGAGATGCACGTCGATTCGACCATCAAGATCACGACGTCCAGGGGGATTAATTGAGGAATTTTTTTTTTTAAATTCTTTCGGTCAAAAAATTGAGGAAGTTGAGGGAGAAGAATTTGATGAAGAAGCTGTCGTGGTTCAGGACCTGGTTGAACTTGCCGAGCTAGAAGGCCTTCCAGCTTAGGCCCTTGCTGGAATTGAAGCTCTTGAGGTGGCAATGGTAGTTTTGCTCATGGCTGTCGCAGCAGGGGTTTTGGTCATGGTCGGGGTGGGAGCAAGCGGCAATGGAGCTCGAGAGATCGGGTTCCATGGAGTTGTAGATGGAGGAGGAAAGAGATCCGTCCGAACCAGGAAAGAAAGACTTATGATGGTGAGCCCCCATAATGCCACTTTTCGTCCACTGAGTGGGCTAGTGCATAGATGACGTGACTCACAATTGCGCTTAATATAACCAAAAAGAAACTATTACCTGAAATGCTCAAGACGGTGAGTTTAGTCAAGTTGACCACCCACTCCAAAGAATCACCGCTCAAGTTATTGTAAGAGAGCCGTAGCACCAATAGTTGGGTTAGATTAGCAAAGGAAACAGGGATTTGACCTTGCAAGTTATTTCTATAAAAGTCTAGTGTAGTGAGATGAGAAAGATTACCCATTGAAGAGGGAAGCAATCCTGAGAAATAGCAACTCTCGGCTGTTAACTCATTCAAGAGACTAAGATTTCCAATTGAAGTGGGTATTTCTCCCGAGAAGTTGGTCCAGGAAAGATCTAAGGATTTCAATGGAGAACCCCAGTGCGGTTTGGGAAAAAACCCGGAAAGGTTCAAATTGTCAGCAACGGAAAAGACTTCCAAGTTTGGCAGCTGAAAAATGTTGACTGGAAAGTTTCCACTCAATCCACAAGAATCTAGCCAGAGCAACGTCAAGGAAGAGAAATTCGCTAGAATAGGTGGGAAAGGTGATAACAATCTTACCAAAGAAAGATCAAGTTCTTTTAGCCTGGTCAAGTTATGAACGAAGCCGCCCATGTTGGGCATACGAAGTGTCTTGTCCCAATAAGCTGATAAATCGAGAGAAACTAACTTGGAGAGTTGCGAGATATCACGAGGGATTTCACCATAAAAGTCAGAGGAGGAGAGATTGAGGTATTGTAACTTTGAAAGATTGCCGAAGCCATATGGAATTGAGGAGAAGTTGAAGCTGTTGAAAGCGAGATTGAGTGATTCCACGTGAACGAGTCGAAAGAGAGTGGTGTTAGGATTCATGGTGCCTGAGAGACAACTGCTACTGAGGTTGAGGGTGATCACTTGGCCGGTGACTTCATCACATTCGACGCCGTCCCATGAACAACAATCTCCACTTCTATCCAGTGACCAGGAATTGACTTTTGGATAAACGCATCGCCAATCTGTCCGTGTTGGTTCTAAAACTTCTCTTGAATTCCATCAAGGCAGAGCTCTCCTCTGCATGACAAAGTACCTCGGCAAACCTAGTATGAAAGAGAGAAAGCAAGAATATCCAAGTAAGCAGCAGATATAATGATAAGGCTGCCATATTTTCTGCTTTTGTTTCTGTTCTTTTGGTTACTGAAGTGAGTTTTCGAGGGAAAGTGCGAGGTAGAAGGTTTTTATAGGCAGCAACAATTGGTTTTGGCAATGGAATTATCTTGCTACTTGGCCATTCATAGTGCTTGACCTCAAAACTTTAAATGATTTTACGTATGCCTTCTGTATGGGTTTGAAAACCGCAGGATCTTAGACGTATAAACATTTCTTTTATTATATAGGGCACAAGCGCAGTGGCCTGGCATTCTCCTTTTATCCATATTTCTCTGTCATACTTTTAATATAGAATCCATCCGTTTCTTTTGGTGACATATTGGAAATTGGCAACAAGCTCCCATATAAATTGTTCATGTCGTTTGATGGCTAAATTTCAAGTACAGATGTTGTTTATAGTTGTTTGTTCAACAACATGGGTTGCTTGTGCAGACTTCCATCAATAAGCCATTTATAGGTGGGCTCATGTCTCTAATTTTAAATTCACCTATACATCTGTTTTAAGTGTGAAATGATAAACACCCAATTTAACATAAAAGTATCGAAAAAAATATCAACGCAATCAGAACATAAAAAGATGAAAGATCAAATTATATTATTGAAATAGATGGATGTGCACTCAGAATAATCAAATAAAGACTTTGAAATAAGTGGCTACTGCACCTTTATTAGATAAAAAGCAGAGCACAGAAGAAGAAAAAAAGTCATATGTGCGCATGTGCACGAATGAACAGAAACAGAGAGAGTTATGTGCGTATGCATGTATGTGAAAATAATATATATGAGCCATGATTAAATTTCTTAACAACCTAATGTATTTTTGCCATCTTTAATCCATAATGTTTTTGGATTAACTTTTCTGCAGAAAGGTTGGCTTAGTTTTATTTTTATGCTGCATTAGTGTTATCTTTGTTCCTCTTTTCATTTCGTAAACCTTTCTGTTTGATTCAAATTTATAAAAAGAGCAGATACGGTTCTATAAGGAGGCAACATGAAGACATTGATTTTATGGTAAAATCTTAAGTCTTACACCTCATTCAAGACTGCAACACTGAACTGAGGGCTACGAAGAGGGTAAAAACTTGTCATCCTTCAAGCTTTCATTAGCCATTATTAAGAGACATTAGACAGCGAAAGAAATCACAGAAAAAACAGTACATTAAGTTCTTCTTTGACCGGACAAAACTCAAAAGCAAGCGCCCACATAATTTCCGAGGGTGAAATAATTTCTCTTATTTTGAGGTAACTTTGTCGCGACCAATTTTTCGGGGTTTGGACCACCTAGGGTTTGGCTAATGGATTGTTAAGCCTAGACTTAACTCGGACTCTCCCAAGCCCATACCAATTCGTGACTTAGGTTTGAATTGTAAACATGCAATTGAATTTTAACTAGGAGTCGCCACTAATCTATTTTTGGTGGGTCGATTAGAAACCCTAGTAAAGCAATGGGAGATTTCCTTTACTCCTACGAACCAGAGACTAAGGGTACGGGGACTTGGTTACGTTAGATTTCTCTAACGCCCTTTCGGTACCTTTCTTTTTATTTTTAAAAAAAAAGTTTGGCAAGCAATTTGGATTGATTTTAAATCTATTTCCCTAACATGTAAGGTGTTCATGCAGGTGCGCAAACCACCAATTTAACACTCAGATAATAAATAAATTGCAAAAACTTACCTCAAAGCAACGAAAGCATCTGCAATGTTAAATTAAAATCCACATCAACAACCCTAGATATGGTTTCTAATTAACACGCAATTTTTGTTTTGTTTTCACTTAATTAATGAAAGTCATGCAATATGTAATGCAATGTTAATTGAATGACCTAATTCTAATGACATGTAATTTCTAATTAAATGGGCCTAGCAAAAATACTAAATGACATGCATCTCAATTAATCGAACCCTAATGACGTGCATATGACAATTTTTCTTTTTCCTAAAAGAATGCATTTTTTATCCTAAATAATAAAACCAAATCAACCTATGGCATTTTTTTTGTATTTTTCATGAAATTCGAAATTAGGTGAAATGTGAAAATTACCTAATTAGATTAAGATCCTATTTAATTTATATTAGGAATTAGGTTGAGTCACATCCTAATTTAAACTAAAATATTATCTTAACCTAGATAATCCTAAAATGCAATCTATTTAATAAAATACCTAAACCTATAGTAAATTAAGAAATTATCTAAATTAACTTAAGTGCAATTTCTATCCTAATATGCAATGACGTGCAAAATTATTTCAACTAAAATGACATGCAACATACAATTTAATATGCGAGCTATATGTCACGAGACATTTATCAAATGACCTAATCTAATGACGGACAATTTCTAATTAGAAATGAACCTAACAATAATCACTAAAATGACATGCATTTTATGAACCTAAATCTATATGACATGCAAATGACATTTTTATTTTAAAAATGCAACCTATCCTAAAAATTGCAACTAATTTATCCTAAGACAAATTTTATGAAATTTAAAATGATCTAGCTAGATTAAGATTCAATCTAATTTAAACTAGGGATTAAGTCATATTAAATCCTAATTTAAACTAAGACATTATCTAAATTTAAAATGCAATTTATCTAAAAAAGATTATCTAAATTTAAAATGAAACGTGCAATTCTAATCTAATATGCACAATGCTTTTTTTGTGTTTTTCTTTAAGAAATTCGAAATTAAAACTAAGACATTATTAAACATGCAATTCAAATAAAAAACTAACAACTTAAATGAATGCACTTACTTTTTTTGGATTTTTTATTTAAAAATTCATAATAAGATTGCAATCCTAACATGCAAGATAACAACAAACCTAATCCTAATTAAGATTTTTTATTTTTTATTTTACGAAAATAAGATTGACTCAACCAACTTTTTGACGAGAGCAAATCAAATAAGATAAGATTGATATCCAAAAATTGACGAACCATATCTCGCGCATGAGATCGGGTTAGCCAATTTTAAATTAAATCGAGAATCGAATCTCGGGCTTGAGATTGGATTGTCGATTTTGTAAGGGATTGCGAGTCGGATTTCGGGCGCAAAAATCAGACTGTCAATCCCTAATTCGAGAGCTCCTCGAGTTGCGAATATCGGGTTTCAATCATGTGCATCAACAAATATATCAAATAAGGAAACGGAATTTTCGAAAATCAAAATAGACAAATTTTTTACCTATTCCGAATATTGGCTCCCAAATTCCGATCCTTGAACGACTACGGCTACTCGCAACGTGATATGGTAATGCTTGGCGAGGCTCACAGCTCGGTGTTGGATGTCGGGACTGGATTTTGGTGGTGTTGCGGCTTGAATGGACAGCAATTCGTCGTTGGGCGTGGCACGGATCAAAGCAGCAATGGCGTCACGAAGGACTCAAGTGAGGCAATGGAACTATGTCGGCAAGGGTGGCATCCGACTTGCGGGATTCGTGGGGGTCTTGGACGCGCTGTTGCGGCGGTCACATGAAGACGATGCAACGAAGATGGAGTCAAGGTTTTACGGGCAGCGTCGTGGAGAGAGAATATTTCGTTCTCTCTCTAGTGCGTGTCGTTGATTCTCGCGGATTCTCCTTCAAGGCTTCTTCAATGTATAGACGTCTAACCTGCAGAAGAAGGATTCTCCAGTTTTTATCTCTCACGTGTTTCCCACTCACGTCCCCTCTCTGCACCTCTTCAGAATTTCAAACAATCCCCTTTTGACTTTTTTTGGCTGCTCCTCCAAAGACCCCCGACGAATGAACCCCAAACCAAAAGGAAAAATCTCCTCTTCTTATGTTCAATTTTCTGACCTAAAAAAAAAAAAACAGAGAAGAACCCTAGGAAAACTTTTCTTTTGATTTTGACCTAAAACTCGAGAAAAGCCCCGTGTATTCAATGTATGTGACCTCCCCAAAACCCTATGCGTTTTAATCTATTTATAGGCCATGGATTAGGGTTTTAATCGATATCCACGAAGATTTTTTTGAACACAATATTCCTTCACCAATTTTATTCAAGATTGTGATAGAATTTTTCTCTAAATTCAAATCTTGTAAAGATAAATTGCATCCCAAAAAAAAGATTCATATCTCGGAAAATTTTTAAAATATTATATTCCCACGAGATAATTTTTAATTATTAAAAAACATGGGCTTTGGCCAACCTGCTCGCTTCATGGGCCTGATTCATCTAATTCGAACTCATCCGCCACCGGTCCAATAAAATGCAAAAGATGCAAATAACAAAATAAATGCAATCTAAATCTATATACTATGCAATAAATAAAATTAACCCCTAATTCCCTATGCAATAAATAAATAAACTAAATTGCCAAAATTTAGGTGTCAACAAACTTCTATGTACAATTCATGTTCTAATTGGCATAACATATGTTGAAAGGTTAGTGTGTTAACCTTATAGATTTCTTTGATCAGCACTCCCCCTGTTTGGAAAGAAATTAACAAATTCATATGATACGAACAATGTGGCCTCTAACAGCAAGACATATCATAAATTCAATAATCACAAAATGAGTTGAGTAATAGAAAGTATTACTTGTATATTCACACCGCCAAAACTCATACAAATTAGACTACCACCATAATGAGAATGGCGAACTATTAAGGTATGTGTTCGACCCAAAAAAAAAAAAAAAAAAAAAAACTATCTAGTTATGTGAAATATACATCTACTGAGAGCCTTCTGTAATTAGAAATCAAATTGCAGCTTCACGTTCTGCTATAAAAGGACTCTAAACTAGTTCCGTTGTTTAGACCCTCTCGTTTAGTTAATTTGAGGTAGGACACTTGGAGATATACTCAATACACATCTTACATCACAAATTCAGGATGATTAAGAGATCCAACAGCAGCATTTTGAATTGCCTCTTTTGCTTTAACTTCCCCTTCACTGCCTACATTCCGCTATCCCCCTCCCATTTTACATTGTTAAGCATACGTTTCTCTCTTTTCTGTTAAGTACAATATTCGACAAGATTCTGCAACAAAATTAGCAGCAGAATCCAAAATGCCAGTGTGACAAAAAATGGCTTTTCCAAACTACTTGTAAACATAAATCTCTGTCAGGCCAGCCTTTTCCCGTATTGTACAGCAAGCCAACCAGTAACAGATACTTATGCCTCGAACAAACAAGCTCGCTTCAAGGAAAATCTAACTCATTGATATCAAGGAGGTTGAAAAACAAGTAACCACCCCAGCAACTGTTTCCTATTTCCAATATTTAGCCTTAATGTTGCCGGTCAACCAGGATTTGAAAACATCTCAGAACCTGATGATGCACAGGCATACTAAGTCATTAAGAAACCATGATGTAAGTAAGAGACGCAAAAAATAAATTTGTACACGTTCAATGTACTTGAAAGGTAACTGGAAAGGAGTTGGAAACGCAGCATTCAGAAGGTGAGATAATGGCTAATACGATCATGCATGGCATCAAAATCTCAGATTTTGTATTGTTGAACTTCGGGAACAACTGATCCTTGAGACTGAGTACTGTACTGTTGACCATTTATTAATATTTTGAGATTAACACGCAAGTCAGATGAAAAAATTCATCGTTATTTCAAATAGAGCAAGACAGTATACTTCACGATACTTAAGAGAAAATTAAAACGAAGTACTCTCTTTTCCCAAGACAATAAATTATATTAGATAAGTAAGTCGCAAATGGATGAAATTCTCATTTATGGACCAAGTAAAGAAAACCAGTCAAAACCCTAGTGGGTGACCCAAAAATGATATCAACTGCTGAGTTGAAAATCATTGGGAGATACCATGTTATTTGGTATTTGTTTGCACTGTACATAAGTTAGTTGATTAAATTTCTTGAATTGCGTCAATTCCTTCTCCATGAGAAACCATCGAAGGTTAAGAAAATAAAAGGCAAATATCAATCATTAATCATATTATAATCAATAAATGGAATAATCGTTAAAGTATTTTGGAAAATTTGGGGCACTTGTTATACCCATGATGGAATACATGCCGTGCAAATGCAGTCGATGTTGCGTTTCATCATTGCGTCCACGTTCAGCATAAGACGCCAGCCACTCCATGACTCGAAAGAAGTCTTCCAAGTCTTCCATTAAGTTGAGAATCAGAGATGGCCACTTGAGCTTTGACAACGTTGAAAATGCGTAATAATCAATTTGATTATGATCAGAAGTGTGCCTCTTAATTCTCAATGCACTCAACCTGGTTTTTGGGCTATGGTTGAAAAATCTGTATTATTGACAAGAAAGTGGGGGAGACTCTGAAGTTGGGCGAGTAATCTTCTCCCAACAATAGGAAATTACATGACTTATCAGGACTCCTGTCCATTCTTTTAGATTGGAACGGGAGCCGTCCTACGGTTTGTAGTACTCCTAGTCCTCGAATCACAGAAAGATAAGACCGTAATCTTCCAGTAAATATAGTTTCAGATTTTATATATCATTGCCTCATTTGATATAAAATTAACGATGAAGTGTACGTCATTAAGATGAATTACAAACAAGGATAAGTCTCTCAGGAGCTAGAGAAGTTTCAACAGACAGTAAACACATCTCGGCAGAAATATGGCACAAAGACATGGCCTTAGATTACAATTAGCTGATAATGTTATCCATTTGCCCATTTAAATGGATTCCATGTTTGTTAGTCAAGCAATTACAGGCAATCAAAGGCATAATTTGCTATTAACCCTCTTTTGGCTGAATGTTAGGAACTTGCTCGAGGAGCTGCTGGGATTTGAAACTGAGCACATATTCAGAGGAGCAAATGGTTGCACGGATGCTTTAATCCTGCTTGCAAGGGAACAAGATCTGCAATTTGTTATTTATTCCTCTGTTCCAGACGTTATTATAGACCTAATGTGCATAACTCGGGGAGCACATATATATCAGACAATGTAACTTGACATGCTTTTTTTTAATGTAATCATGTCATTTCAGAGAAAAAAAGGAGATATTAAGCTTTATTGATCACTCTTTTAAGCATTAGTTGACCATTATCACGTCAAATGTTAATTTCGATGTAAGTCCTATTCATCACTCTTATTGTACAATGACACTAGAATTGAGTTTCATTTTAGACAATTTGGATGAATGCTTCAAGTTAATTTGTACCGTGTGGATGTATGAATCCCTAGCTTCTTGAAATGTCGTCATACAATAGGAGTGAAGAATGGGAATAAAATATCAATGATTTAAAAAGGGAAAAAAAAAAGGAATGACAAATGCATGCCTATACACATGAGATAAATATTTTTTTCTCCCTTTCTTTTGGGGAATATTATATTAAACAAAACAAATCAAGTTACATCTAA
Organism: Eucalyptus sideroxylon; assembly: GCA_014182405.2. Taxonomy (NCBI): domain Eukaryota; kingdom Viridiplantae; phylum Streptophyta; class Magnoliopsida; order Myrtales; family Myrtaceae; genus Eucalyptus; species Eucalyptus sideroxylon. The sequence goes on from CM024552.2 coordinate 42,088,723, forward strand.
AACATAGGAATATTGTTTCATTCCAAGTAGGGCCAAAGCGACTGGCCAACTAGGCTTGTGACAATACTTGTGCCTATTATGTAGTAAAAGCCCATTCAAAGATGACTAAGACGATTTGAACGAGTAGTTCTTTCAATTCGGTCTTAGTCCAACTAATTCATTTATTTTGCTCAGTAAGAATGAATGAATAAGTGGTACTCCCTTTTTCCGCAACAATGAAGTCCATCTTAGATAGGTAAATTGCAAACATGTGAAATTTTCATGTAAGGATAAAGTGAGTCGAATACCAAGGTGGCTGAGCCTAAAATGGAATTATATATTCCAAATGTTATTCTTCAACCGTTGAGTTAAACTCTTGGGTCATGCCTCGATACTTGGTATTTGTTTATGCTATGCATAAATTATGTGATTCAACTTCTTCAGTTGCATCAAATCCTCCCCCGTAACAAAGGCTAAGAAAATAAGAGGTGTATCGCCAACCGTTAACGATAACATAAGCAATTAAAGCAATACTCATAGAATTATGATGGAGAATTTGAGGCACTTGTCACGCCTATGATCAAAATCCTTGCTGTGTAAGTGAAGTTGATGTTTGCATTTCATCGACTTTGCATTCAACATAAGTCATCAACCGCACCTTGACTCGAAAGTCGTCTTCCAAGTCTTCCTCTAGTTGAGAATCTGGGGTGGCCGTATCAATTTGCACATCACACAGGTCTTCTGAACGTAATCTTAGACAAAATCGTTAGTACCCTACTTGTTTATGTATATCTATTGGTTAAAAACAAAAGTTAAACTGTAGCAATTCTTTTGTACCTCGCCTCCTAATGTAAGTTTCGGCTTTGCAACTTGACTTTTGAGTTCTACCAACGAAACCCACAACGATCACTTCTACATAACTTTCCTTTTTTTTTAATTTAGTGGTGAAGTGGTGTCCAGAGGCACTTTCGTTCACTTCAATTAATTCATTTTCTTGGGAGATCTTAAAGGCGCACTACATCATAACGACTTGGTGGAATTGGGATTTTATTTCTAGAGTGCTCCCAATAAGGCTTGAGCCCAAGTCTATAAGGAAAGTAGAAAACTTCTGGCCATCCGAACCAACTAAACAGAAGATAAGACAAAGATCAAATATGTATTTTATCCAATAATCTTATGGATCGTGCGTGATCAGTACAATCATATGTTTAAACATTACCTTTTTGAAGGGAAAAAAACTATAGAATGACTCTTGTTCGTCAATTCAAAGTGGCAAAAGTCTTTTTTGCGAGTCTTTCAATTTTGGCCTATCTGTGGAAAAATGTATGAGATGCCATTTTAATGGACCATTTATGCAATCATGATTGCACCCGAACCATCAATCACGGCATGAGAATTCGACCTAGAATGTCTACCTTGTGGATGTGTGACCATTTTGGTTTCTTTTTTTGCCCAAAAAAACAAAAAAACCTCAATTTGCTTATGAATATCAACATTATTTTCAACAAAGAAAGGCAGTGAGAGGCAATATGTTGAGTATTTTCTGATAAGCCCAAGAGTAACATCCCATGGCAGACTTAGGAACTCTCTTGATAAACCCATCTCCTAAAGCTATCATATGGCATTCATAGTATACTTGATCTTGATTGTTTCATTGTCAACCCTCAGTCTCTCACGAGGGTTATTGATATCTTTTATTAGAAGATGCTGTGCTGGGGAAACAGTTACCCATCAACAAATTAGCGGCTAGACCAATTAAATGTGTCTCGTGTAATTTACGCTCAGAATTTCCAGAATTTTCATTTGTATGTTTGGCGATTCCTCGAGTAAGCTTTCGCGCACATAGTAAATTGACCTCCTTGACATGATAAAAAAAATAGGCAATCGGCACTAAATCTTAGAACTCATCAAGGACTACCTATGTCTTGTTACTTTTAACCTTATAATTAAATTAGCCAAATTGTAAAGTTATGACTAAATTGATTGTTGTACAATCAATTTATGACTTTTTGGACAATTTTTTTCTATAGAATTATGTCAGTGATGTAATTTCTCTAAGAAAGCTATAAATTTCACAATCGCAAATACTCTTTTTTGGCTTCTTCGTCATCATATATCCACAAGCACATGTCAGTGCGTTTCACATAATCATATTCACTAATTCATAATCACATGATCAAGAATTGAACTAACCAATTTAAGTTGTATATCTCGGAACTCTACTCAAAGTGTTGTGTGATAGTTTTAGATGTTGCACTTAGATGGATTCTTTGTGTATTATGCTTCATCTATTCAAAAATATTCATTTATGCATCACCGAAATCAATACATACATTCTACTTATTTTGGATATATGAAGGGCTATCTCCCTAATCCCAAGCGTTTTCAGCATCCAAACCTAAGATTTTGATGGAATGTTATCCGAAAGATTTTTAATAAGATATGGAGTAATGGAATAAATAACAAACCATAGATACATATAAGACCCATTGTCAAATAATGTGAGACAATGAAAGTCCAATCCAAAAACTTAAGTCAATAAATGGAGAGAGACCGCATATATACAAAGAGCATATAAGACCCATCATCAATCAATGCAATAATCTTTCAACACGTTGCTCCTTTCCAAGCAAGGCCAAAGCATCCGTGCGAGCATCTGCTTCTCTAAATACATGCTTGATTTGTATTCCTGCCTATCCACGAGCAAGTTCCTGCATTCAATCAAAAGAGTTTCCATCAGTAAATTATGCTCGCAAATGCCTTCAATTGCATGAATAGCAGACATGGCAACCATTTTGATGTGTAGATGAGTAACATTATTGGCTACTTCTAATCTAAGGCCATGTCTTGGCGCCATATCTCTGCCACCATAGCTTTTATAGTTCCTGAGAGATTTATGCTCGTTTGCAATTTATGATAATCACGTTTATTTTGTCTTTTATTTTATATAAAATTAGTTGACAATATATAAAATCCGAAGATATTTTCAATCAATGATTACATTATTTTCTTTTTGTGATTCAAGGACTAGAAATATTTCTAGGGACTGGAGAATGACTCCTGTTGATCAATCTAAAAGATAGGCGTACATCTTTACTTCAGTCTCTCAATTTTGATATTTTTTGTAGAAAAAATATGACATGTCATTTTAGTGGACCAACTATGCAACTAAGATTGCACATGAACCATCAATCATGGCATGCATGAGAAGTTGAGGAGTTTGTACCATGGGGATGCATGGCCATTTTTTTTTTCCATTTTGAAAAAAAATGCCTATTTCCTTATAATTCTCAACATCACTTAAAAAAGCGCAGGGATCTTTATTATCACTTAGAGAGAATCTCGATCTCTCACGTGGATGGCTTGATTCATTTATAAGAAGTTATGGAAACCGTGACCCATCAGGGAGTTAAACCTTAGTTGCAACTTGCAATCAGTTATTTCAGGCATCTCATAGTCCTGTCGAGTAAGCCTCGAATTACATCACGACTCAAGATGAAAATCCACAATTGCGTCTTGCCCATCAAAGAGCAGGTAGGAGTAAGCTTCAAATCTGCCCCCACATATGTTGATTTTTATTTTTCGTTGATAAGGACGGTTGGAGTTATCCTACTAAATTTATACGCAGCTTCTATGGAATGAAAGACTGGTGATTTCACGGACAATTGCAGTGGATGCCGAGTACTTTCAATTGCTTCTAATTTGAATCTATTGAATTCCTGAAACCAACCCCCCCCACCCCTCCCCACCCAAAAAAAAAAAAAAAGAAAAAGAAAAATCGCGCTACTCCTTTATAGTGTATTTGGAAAGAGAAATTAGCAAATTTATATGATGAGAACATTGTGGCCTCAAACAGCAAGAGATACCATAAAATCAACAATCACAACATGAATTGAGTTATAGTATCAGTTTTCTATACTCATTGCCAAAACTTAAAACAAATTAGGTTTCCAGCATAATGAGAAATGTGAACTATTTATGTATGCAAAATACTAAATCTGCCGGTAGCCCACTGTAATTAGAAATCAAATTGCATCTTCACTCTCCACACGTTTCTGTAATAAAAGGACTCTAAACCAATTCTGTTGTTTTTCCCTCTGTCTTGTTACATAATGAGATTAGCTAGGACAAGAGATATACTCAATACACATCTTACACCACAAATTCAGGATGATTAAGAGATCAACAGCAGCAGTTTGAATTGCCTCTTGCTTGAACTTCCTCTCAGTACATAAATTCAGCTATTCCACACTAATACCAAGAATTAATTCCTGAGAAAACCTTTCTCTCTTTTCTGCTAAGTACAATATTCAACAAGATCCTGCAATTACATTAATAGCAGAATCCTAAATGCCAAGGTGACAAAAAATGGCTTTTCCAAACTACCTATGAACATAAATCACAGGAAGGCCCAGCCTTTTTCCAAATTGTAAAGCAAGCCAACCAGTAAAAGATACATATGCCACTAAAAAACAAGCACGCTTCAATCGGTTTGCACTAATTATGCAAGGTAGCGTCCTGGTTGGACGCGACCAATGCCGAGATTTGATCTGTTGAAAGAGTCTGATGAAACTCATTGATATTAAGGAGGTTGAAAAACCAGTAACCACCCCGACAATTGTTTCCCATTTCCAATATTTAGCTCTGATCTTGCCGGTTACCCAGGATTTGAAAATCTCCGAGAAACTGACGATACACAGGCCACAATAAGCAATTTAGAAACCATGATGTAAGTAAGAGACTCAACAAATGAATATGTACAGGCTAAATGTAAAGGAGATGGAAATGCAGCATTTGGAAGGTCACATAATGGCGAATGTGATCTTTAATGCCAGCCAAAATTCAGATATTGTATTCTAGAAGTTCAATAACAACTGATCTGTAAGCAGATAAGACAGTAATCTCAATTGCAATTTGACTCCAGAAAAAGAACAAATTACAGCACAATTAGATGTACATGGTACATGGCAATGTTGGCTTGTGGTGATTCTTGGGACTGAGTTCTGTATTAATGACCATTGATTAGCATATTGAGATTAGCATGCAACTCAGATGAAAAACAGTCATCGGTCACTTCAAACAGAGCACAAGAATATACTTCAAAGTAGTTGCAAAGGCCAGACCAAGACCGCAAAAGTGAATTGATTTCAGATGTGCCAAGATCCTTCATATTATAGATAGACACTGAACTAAACAAAATAGAATCGTCGTACTCTGACCATTATAAACTATGTGATTAATGCAGTATTTTAAAAGTCGGATTGGAATGGCCAGTCCTACTAGTTGGCCAAGGGCAGAGATCCGGTCTACACCACCAATCCATGAGTGGTTGAAATCAGAGTGTTGACCTGATTCAACTTAGGCAGCCCTTGCTTGGCAGTTTGCTGTGAGACCACACTCCACTTTGTTACAAGAACAGAGAAGAGACATACATTTCATGCCACACACAACACAAGCGCAGGTAATAAATGGAAACTGCAGAGCTACAGGTGGTTCAAACTACTGATCAGTGGATCATGCATACTTGCTTCCAAAACTTTCATCCACCAAGCCAAACTCCCATGTGGTCCTAACTTAAAGAATAACAGAATATTAAAATTGGTAGTACCGAGAACCATCTAAACGACCATGACGCAAGCCAGTCAGGATCTGGTTTTAAAATAGTGTATTTATTTTCAGTGCACAGGAACTGCCAACCCTATTGCTGTAACATTCCTCATACAGAAAAAGGAAAAGAGGCCAGAAAGGAATCAAGTACTCACAATATATAGTATCTCCTCACCATCTCCATTGCAGATGGATCTTTGGCTTGGCAACTAAAGAAGTCATCGTGATAGATGCTTACTTTGGAATTGCTAGATGTATACCAGCAGTCATAAGTATTATTCACCTAAAACCAGTGTGAGAATAAGTCATGAAGTTGTGCATTCAAAAAACATATACAAAAGGAACCATAGCAATCCTGATGAAATAAACTTAATATTTAGGGTGATTGCAAAAACCTACAAATAGTGGTTTGGATTTAGCTGATAGCATACAAGTTGAAAAGGTGCATTTCTTACCTTAAATTTATCTTTGGTCAACCAAGCAACGCCAAAACCAGGTCTGCAATTAGCAGGAAGGGCCTCATTTGGGGCCTCTGCAAGTGCTAGTCGAGTCTGCCCTGATAAATGATCCTTATATTCTACCTGCAAGTATAAGAAGGGGCAAAACAGTAAATTCAATTCGGCAGTCAGTAAATGTGGTAGCTTTCTTTTCCTATGACTGCTCTCGCCATTCTTTTACCTCTTCTGAGTTAAACTAAGATACTTAGCCTGATAAAAGCATCTAATCTCTAACTACCTATGTATGGAACACAATCAATTAATGACTACAAATAAAAGTTCGTAAACACAGAAGAAATACACAAATGCACCAATTTCGATGAATGCCTGAATTGGAAGGAGCATAACAAGGTACTTACTAAAGCCAACAAGAAGCAACATTTGCTATCTGATTTAATTCTGAACTATACAAACCAAAACTCCCAAAGTAAAGATTTACACACAACCCCAACGTATGTTCAATCTTGAAATGACATCAAAAGGATCAAATATGAACTGCGTAATTGTTTGAATAAGAAGACTGAAAAACAGAAACAAACCAGAAAAACTATGTCTGAGGCTTTTGCTAATTTTATTGACCATATGTTTTGATCAAGTTGACCTGGTTCATTTCCACTATGATAAAAAGTCTCTTTCTAGAAGTAAGATTGGTCGAACTAGGCAATCGGTAAATTAAGTGTCTCTAGAAATATCATGGGAAACCAAATTACGATCCATTCAAGGTACGATTTATCAAATCCGAACATAAGGAGGGCATTTGCCAAAGACAGGCTTAACCTAATCAAACAGATTTTACCACCACCTTCTCCACTTCCAACCTTCATCAAAATCATAGAAGAGTTAAACTTTCGATCTCCTTTATATTTTTATCTAGAATGATTCTTTTAACTTTTATTTATCTCAAGCACAGCAAGAATACTCACTTCCATGATTATTTATAAACAGCTTCAAACTTCATTGTATCCAATGTAGCAACTAACACACAAATGCTTTTTCAGCTTCACAACAGCTCATAGTATTCTTACATATGAGCAGTATTTTCGCAGAATCAATACCAGCTGATTCAAAAAGTTCCCCTGTGACTTAAAGAATGATATGGCGTTCATAAATACATCGGCATGTGACATTGTTACATAGATGACAAACTGACAATAAGCATAGAGGGAAACTACTATAAGTATTTTTCCCTAATTGACATTCATAGCTAAAAAAGACAGTAAAAGGTTGATTATGATAATAGGACAAATGATATAATAAGTAGTTCCTTCAACACATGCTTGATTCCTAATTAGTTGAACCTCTATATAATAAGTGATGGCAAGATAAGACTCATTGCGCACTCAAATGAATGAAAAGGTAGGTTCTAATGGTCATGCACAACATTATCCAATCCAAACCTCAGCTTGGAATGGCATAGGAACATGAAAGGAGGGGGGTGCATGCTCTCGCACTCATGCGTGACAGAGATGAGTAAATCCTAGATAGGACTTTATAGCATTACAAATGTGTGTCAAATATTACAGACATTTTATCAGGCAGCTGTATAGACAATAAGAATCAGGCTAGAGAAAAATATGCAGATAACTATGAAAATTCTGCAGTTCCAGACAAAACAAGGCGACAATGGAATCAGCGAAACCAAGCCTCATTGGCCCCAAAAGATACCATGGATAATTAAACCTCACAACAGACAAGAAATGCACATTAAAAACGGTAATCACTCCTCAGAGGACATAGAATCACCTTAAATACTGAAGCCCAATAGTAATCATAATGGCATCGGAATTTCCTTTTCTCGGACGAGATGAAGACAATCTTCGCGTTATAATTCAACAGCCCAAGCTCGCAAACTTTAGACGACCTTATATCCACACCTGCAAGAAAATATTCAAAACTCAGCATACGACACTCGAGCGCATAACACGACCGACAGTACGAAAACGCAACTCGCTGCGTTTCATTGATCAAACGAGTCATCACATACTACATCTTGCCCATTTCGCATCATTAGCTAGCAGCTGAAGTAACACAAAACGGCCAAGACGGTAACAATCCACAACTTAGCTCAGCCAACTCGAATGGTGAAGACCCGAAAGCATGAGCAATCATTCAACGGAACTTACTGCTGGAGACGATTTTGCACTGAGCAGGCAGCGACATGGGGCTGGGGATCGAGAAGTTACTGACGAGGAGGGCGACGACGCCGATCACGAACGACGAGGAGAAGAAGAAGAAGACGACGAGGAAAAGGAGAGCCAGGAACAATCGGAGCAGTACGGCGAGATTCCCGCTGTCGCCCGTCGCCTCGCGATGAGGCGGCGGCGAGGCCGCGTCGCCGGCGGAGGGATCCATAGCTCCCGACGCCTTATCCAGACGGCCGATATCAGGACACTACGCGCGACGGAGAAGCATGGGGGGAGGAAACCCCGAGGCCCTCTCCGCGTCGGGCCGACAGGTTCCGGAGGTAGCGATCGGCGGGAAAGTCTCCGGCCGCCGTGGAACCGAGGGTTTTCCATTCATTATCACAATGATACGTAATAGAGGATCTCAAAAGTCATATTAACAAACAAGCCCATAAAATTCCAAAACAATCCAAAAATCTAAAATCAATGCATATCATTGGAGCATGGTTGGCATAAATGTCAGGATCCCATGTGAATCATAATCCACCGAAAGGAAAGGTCTTTTCTGAATTCTTATAAATCATATACTATTTCCTTAATAATTTCTACTTCTAGATAGAAGTTTGTGAGTTCAGATTCAATATACTACTCATGTCATTAATAATACTTAAATTTCAAAAAAAAAATTGAAAGAAAAGGTATATTCTGAATTCTTATAGATCATTAATCATTTTCTCAATAATTCCTACTTCTAGATACAAGTTTGTGAGTTCAGATTCAATCTATCTCGGTCATGTCATTAGTTGGTACGAATAGAACCCTATTATCTCTCCTCTTCATACTTATTCTTTTATCATTCTTGTTAAAAGAACTGAAAATTGTTCAATGATCCTTTTTTTTCATCGCTCCAATCACCAACCTTGTCCCTCACTTCGCAAGCGTGGGATGAGGATGGAGATGGGGACTTCCATGGCCCTTGCTCACTACTCTACTTATTCCAATATAATCCTTTTATTATGTTCAATTGTAGAAAGTTCTGTTGAAATCGTTATTTTGTTAGATTTCATGTTTACACTTGTACTCATTTAACTAAATCACTCATCAAATTATATGCTCTTTAAGCTAACAATTTTACATTTAACTTAAGACAATCTCTATGAAAATATCTTTCAGTAGGATATTGCATTAGATTAAAAAAATTAGTTTCCAAAGCTTGCTGAAATTGCAAGCTAATATCTAAAAGAGTATGGGAAGTGGCAATTTCTAGGAGACTTGAACACCAATGCAAATTTTTCGACAAAAACATGAACTTGATATGACTTAAATGAAATTGACACGGGATGACACATTTTCCCTCACTTTTTTATGAGAAACACTTTGTAATTAATTACATCGGAACATTTGCCTTCCAGTACAAAATGACATAAATAACCCAACGAGTATCGTGACACAATATAAATATATAATCCTATGTTGTTAAGTTATACATTCAAATTGTTGAGAATATCTCTCAAGTTTGAGCTCATAAATGAAACAAGATCCAAGAAGAAATTTCAAATCCAAATAGTACGGCCAAATAAGGAAGAAATTATTGAACCAAACGAAGGCGCTTTCTACTTATGAACCATGAAGATTTTCGCACTAATCTACATTATTTCCATGGACGACAAACTTTCTACAGTCATCCTCGACCATGTATGATAATTGACTTCTTGTTAGTATCCACTCATCTCAATTACGTCTCTAAACCATAGTATCTACAGGCTTTCGAAAAAATGGATAGATAAAACAAGTCCCACATTAGATTCTCTATATCCGTGAGTCATTTGGCAAGTATTATCCCAACAAAACATTATGACATTGTTGATGTATATATGAACAGAGATGCTCTCTTGGAACCTAAAGAACTAACTTTCATGAGCAAGAAAACAGCATCACATAGTAATTTACTGAAACATGCAAACAAACATAGTTTAGAATATTCAAACATAAATGTATGACCATTCTCAACAAACCACTTAGACACGGAGCATTGAGTATCTAGCTATAAATTTTCTAGTTTGCTAGAGCTTTCCTTACCAATTCCATCATTTTGCCATTCTTTTGGAGCAACGTAAGAACCACCTACTATTCTTGTCAATGATCAAGTTCCCTAGCACAACACCAACCAAAAACCCAACTCCAACGCCAGCCAACATGATTTTCCAATCCAAGTCGAATAGAGACTCCTCTTCATTATCTACTGTGAAGGATGGTGGCAGTGGAATGTTATAAGCATTTGTGCATTTATTTGGCAGAGGACTTCCACACAAACCCTCATTCATCACAAATGAATTGCTCCCAAATGTGTCAAACTGAGTTCCACGTGGTATTGATCCCGATAGTCGATTGTGAGAGACATCGAAAACTGCAAGAAATGTGAGGCTTGCTAGTTGTTGAGGAATCCCTCCCATAAGATTGTTCAAGGAAAGATCCAGTGATTCGAGCACTATCAGGTTTGCCAAGGAAGAAGGAATGCTACCAATGAGGAAGTTGTTTGAAAGGTTGAGCATACGAAGAGACTTTAGATCTCCAATGAGCTCAGGAATGAAACCTTCAAACTTGTTATTGGAGAGGTCAATTGCCGCAAGGGTATCTGGAATCTTCACATAATCCCTTTCTGTGCCCTTATTTATCAATGTCATCGCATAAGTCATCATATTTCCATTGACTGCGATAACAGAAAAATCAATAAATTGATTAATACTCATATATGCCAATTTCCCTTGACCATCGATAACCTTCATGGCGAGGCAACTCTGTAACAACTTGGAAGGAAGTTTACCATTGAAGCTATTGTTAGAAAGGTCAAGGATGTGTAAATTGGTGAAGTTAAGTTGGTTTAGATGACCTTCTATGGGACCATAGAAATTATTGGACCGTAAGTCAATAACTTTTAGGTAGGCCAATTTCGATAGCCAAAATGGGAATGTATCATTAATTCGGTTGCCACCAAGATTCAAAAACTCTAGCATTCCGCAATTTCCTAAGGATTTCGGAACAGTCCCTCTTAGTCGGTTTTCTCTAAGGTCAATCATCCTCAATTGACAATCATCTTGGTAAAGGTGAGGAATCATGCCCTCGAACTTGTTACTCGCGAGGTTCACAAAAATCAAAGGACCAATGCTTCCCAAACAAGGAGGAAGTGTGCCATTCAAAGTGTTGTAGGAAAAATCGAGCATGGTGAGAGAGCTCCTTTCACATATGGATATTGGAATATCCCCAAATAGAAAATTATTGGAGATGTCGTACAACATAACCAAGGGAGGTGGGACAGAAAGGGTTGTTTCTAGGAAGTTAAAACTAACGTCGAAATACCTCAAGTTTGGCAAAGGAAGATCAGTCTGGTTGTTTTCAAAGCCGGTTAAAAGATTGTCAGAAAGATTTAAACCCTCGAGAGATTCTTTACTATTGTTCCACATCCATCTAGGAATGGTCCCTCGAATTATGTTGTTTGATAACTCTAAGATCAACAATTTGCTTAAGTGGCCTATAAATTGTGGGAACTCGGTCAAATTGCAGGAAGTCAAGAATAAGTAGGTGAGCTTCGATGTAGTGGCATTGACGAATGTCTTGATGAATGATATATTATTCAAGGACAAATTTAAATATGTCAAGTTCTTGAGTGTGAGTAGATCATTTAGATCGACAACACCGTTTGCACTGTGCAAATCGTTGTGAGAAAGGTCGAGTTTGATGTTGCTAGTATGAGTACATAGAGGGAGGTGAATAGGTATACAAAGATTTTTCTTAATAATTTCTGTATACTTGCGCAATACTTAGACAGTTGAAGGATTTGCGAAGAGTAATAATCAACGTAAGACTGAGTAAGGAAAGAGAGAATTAAACACGCGGTTTATAGTGGTTCGGCTTGATTCAAGCCTACGTCCACTCTTCTGCACTGACAGCCAATTTGGCTGGATTCCACTATGAACAAAGAGATGTTACAGTGTTGATCTTTCTTGATTTTTCTGTGTAGATGATCTACCACACTCACTCAAGGTATCACCAAGTATAGACACTCTCTGTGTATACAATTTCGCTCGGATCGTATCGACTAATAATCAAGGTGCTTCAGACTCTGGAATTTTTCTATCAATCACGTTCTCAAACAACTAGAACGACTTCCTTTTTATACTCCTTTATGCCATCCTATCGTTGGCACTTACCAAAGGAATTCCTCCAATCTACCCGTTGGACGGAATCAATCAAGAAAATCATTCGAGCTATAAAAGGAACCTGACGATAGCCCATCAATCCTGTTCGCCCATACAATCAGGATCTTGGTTTCCAAGAATAGAACATTCCAAGAATACTTCGTCGACCAACAGATCTTCAGTTGATCTAGATACGAACAAAAGAATCTGTTGTATTTATCCAATCAAAAAGATCTTCTCCAGACGATAGGATTAAATCCTCAACCATATACTTCGGCTCTGGATTTCCTTTCACCTTTGGATCGAAGGATTTGTCAATGAGAGTAGTCTTGAGTCTTGAGTCTTGAGTCTCAAATCTTGAATCTTGAATCTTGAGTCTGGTAGTCAGAGAGTCTTCAGACTTTAAACTAGACGGTCTGCAGATACCCAGACTAGACTAAAGGAAACGTTTTGTCAGCTTCAAAATATTCTGGAACGATTTCTCCAACAATCTCCCCCTTTTTGATGGTGACAAAACTTTCCTGTAGATTTGAACCACTTTGACCTGCAAAAACATTTCTCAAGCAATATGGCAATCTCATAAAGATTAACAAAGCAACCAGACTCGCATCCACAGAAAATTGGTTAGTCTTTCATGAGTAATACCATATAACAACACTTGATATGAATGCAAAGTCAAGCATTAAAATCCACAGCCAATTCAGTCAAGTTCAAGTTCACACCAAGATTGCTCAAGTCATAAAAAAACTTAAAATCAAAGAAAGTAAAGTCAAAGAAAGTTGAAAGATGGTTGGTTGGTTGGTTCAAATTGGTTCTCCCCTTTTTGTCAACATTAAAAAGGTGAGAAAGATGTCATGTCCGCTTGGGAATGCGCACAATCTGGAAATCTCCCATGGACTGGACTACTCCTTCTAGCTTCTTCAAGTCTTCCCTTAGTTGAGCTACCTCTTGTCCCTTGGCATTGGTTTGAAGTTGCAGAGCGAGGTCTTTCATTTTATCCTCCAGGGTAACTGAAGATGCTTGTCCAGCATTCTTCAAGGCTTGAATTTCACAGTCCAGAGCATAGATTTGGCCACGCATTTCCAAAAGAATATCCAAGATACGACGAAAATCTGCATAATTGTCTGTCTGAGTACTTGCATTTGCTCTTTTCCGATGGAGTGAATGCAGACGATGGCGCTTCTGTATAGTCTTGCAGATTTGGTTCTGACGTATCGTGACCTTCTTCAGGCAATTGAGAAGCCTGAAATTCTTTTGGGGCTGCTGGAGATTGTCGTAGACCTTCACTATTGGCAGCATGAGGTGAGGACCTTTCTTGCTCGCTAACTCCCCCTGTCTCTAGGACATCAAGAGGAGAAGAGTGATGATCATGCTCTTCTGTATCCTTTTCTCCAGATTCAGCTGCAGACTTTTCTTGCTCTTCTTCTCCTTCTTCTTCAGCTTCTTTCTCCTTCTCTCTCTGCTCTTCTTCTTCTCTGTTCTTGTCTTTTTCTTATTCTTCTCTCTGTTTCTTCTGCTGTTCTGTTGATTGGGAAACTGAACGTCTTGTCCTTATCAAGGCAGTGATTGTGAGATCTTCCTCCTCATCTTAATCCTTCAAGATGAGAGTTCTCTTCTTTTTGGATGGGGCACCAATGGCTTCCTTTCCCTTTCTTTTTGAAGCAGACGGAACTGGAGTCTTCACTCTGAATTTCTCCATTGCCTTAGAAAGTTCTTTCAGACGCATCTTTGTCAACATCTTTAACCCTACCACCATCTTATCGCACGGTCGAACACGAGAGAGTGTGTGGCGGTTCAATATTCATGTGTCGAAGATCCCTGGTCACGAGCACTGGATAAGGCAATTGTCCCTTGTCTTTTGACATTGCTCTGTACATGTGAAAGAGAATAGTGTGAGAGAGAGAGAGAACTTCTTCCCTGAGTTGATTGCGTACATCAATTTTGCTTCGGAATTAGACACATCGGTCTTTGATGTAGACTTCAGCCTAATGCAATTGATAACAATTTTGTGCAACACAATATTGATGGCACGCATCCTTGAATAGATGATTTTTCCCTCAATATCTCTATCCTCGACAAGGTCCATTGTGGCACGAGCAACTGAGACTTTGACTGGATGATATCGTGCCCGTTCAACTCCAAGTATGTCCGCCAACATGTCCACATCCAACACATAATCCTGATCTCGAACACTGAAAGATATTCTATTCGCATCGATAAAGCTTAGATTTGAATAGAAATATGCAGTCAGTTGTGCATATCCGTCCGTGGTGTTAGTGCAAAAATGTTCCGGTTGAAGCGGCATCTGAACTTTTCTCTCAAGTTCACATTCACAAAGCATCCAGAAATCGAAGTCGACACTCCTAGGGTTTATCACTCCTCGTTTCAACAAATCGAAAAACAAATTTTCCTGTTCTTTCGATTTGAATAACTCCATCCTCTTTCCCTTCACCTTCGCAGCAACACCCAATCTCGGTTGAAAATCAATGAACATTTTGTCATCGTCGTTCCCATCAGTCAAATTTGGGCCCGACATCCGAGGGTCACTCGGAATATTTGCAAGCACTTCCTCTGCTTTACCTTTGGAAGCAATTCCCAAATCCTTCATTTTCTTCAGAAAAATGTACTCATTCCCATAGTTCTTTTCTTTAAGAAAATCATCCACATATTTCATCGGAGTCGCAAGTACTTTTCAACGCACGGTAAAGTTTGTAAATAAACGAGGGTTTTGGACTCTTACTGGGTTTGCGTCCTCGATTATCTCTTCTTCGGATGTTGACCCGCACCTTGTGGGGTAGAAGGCGTTGAGTGACGTGGTGGAGAATGAGTCGGGTTCTGATGCTGACTCGATAATTCTTCCTCTTCTGTGAGATCGAAGTGGGTAAGTCCCTCATTCGTCCTCTGTGGTCCCCTTGTCGCGATTCTTGAGGACTTCCTCGAATACGACATTCTTCTTGTCTCTAAAAGATTTCTTTGCTTGCTTTCCCAAGAAAATATGACAATTTTCTCGAGGATGAACTCGGAGTAGAAACCAGTTTGAGAGGAGAATGCTTTTAGGGTTTTGAAGATTGAAGGTGAAAACGTATATATATAACTCAGTTTTGAAAAGGGGAAGTTCAATCGGTACAAAGGAAAGTGTACGAATACCTCTTTTCGAAATCGATAATTGCCAAAATTAATCCTTTTGAAAAGACAAGTTTTTCAATTTTCACGACTACAAAATAACTGAACGAAAGATCATACCTTTTCGAGTTTAGATAAAGTAGCAACTTACAGTCTATAGTCATCAACGTTTGAGTCTGAGAGATTTGAGTCTAACGGTCATCAACTTACTGAGTCTGAAGGTTGGAGAGTCTCTAGACTTTAACTTCTTCGAGCTTCAAAATGTTGAGTCTCGGAGCGGATAAAATCAAATTGATTTTTCTCCAAAGGCTTTGTGAATATATCCGCTAGTTGACTTTTTGAATCAACAAATTGAATCGAGATTTCTCAACTTTGAATATGATCTCTAATGAAGTGATGTCGAATTTCTATATGCTTTGCTCTTGAATGAAGAATTGGATTTTTGGTGAGGTTGATTGCGCTGGTGTTGTCACATTTGATTTCTCTGCATGAGTCTTCAATCCCAAAGTCTTGTAGCTGTTGTTTTATCCATAGAATTTGTGAACAGCAGCTTCCAAGGGCAACATACTCTGCTTCCGTTGTTGAGAGAGCTACAGTGCTTTGTTTCCTTGAAAACCAAGACACGCCCCCCGCTTCCAAGCAACGGCAAGTTCCCTGAAGTACTCTTTCTATCGACTCGCAGCCGGCCGGATCTGCGTCGAATATCCGGAAGATTAAAGTCTCCCTTCTTAGGATACCAAAGACCCATGCTTGAAGATGAAGCAACGTATTTAATGATACGTTTTGCAGCACCGAGATGAGATTCTCTAGGATCCGAGTGAAACCTAGCACAGATACAAACACTCAACAAAATGTCAGGTCTAGAAGCAGTAAGATAAAGAAGTGAACCGATGATGCTCCCTGTACAGCTTTTGATCAACTTTTTCCCTTCCTCATATTTGTCTATCTTCAAAGAGCTTGACATTGGTATATCAGTCTTCTTGCAATTTTCCAATCCAAATCTTTTGACAAGATCATTAGCATATTTTTCTTGGTAAATGAAAGTTCCTTCCTTCAATTGCTTTATTTGAAGGCCAAGAAAGAATGTTAATTCTCCCATCATACTCATTTCAAACTCATCCCGCATAGACTTAGAAAATTTCTTACATAGACTTTCATTAGAGGATCCAAAAATAATGTCATCCACATATATTTGAACGAGTAAAAAGCTTTTGTTTTCCTTTTTAATAAATAAAGTAGTATCTACTTTACCTTTGATAAAACCATTCTGTAATAAGAACTTACTTAGTCTATCGTACCAAGCTCGAGGTGCTTGCTTTAGACCATACAAGGCCTTTTTCGGCCCAAGACCGAGTCCGGCTTCTTTGGGTCTTCAAATCCAGGCGGTTGTTCCACATAAACTTCCTCTTGGATAAATCCATTTAGGAAAGCACTTTTGACATCCATTTGGAATAACCTGAAATTTTTGAAACAAGCAAACACAAGTAATAGACGAATAGCTTCTAACCTTGCTACAGGAGCGTAAGTCTCATCATAGTCTATTCCTTCTTCTTGCGTGTATCCCTTGGCCACGAGTCTTGCTTTATTCCGTACGACTTTTCCCTTTTCGTTCATCTTGTTTCTAAACACCCATTTGGCTCTAATAACAGTTTTACCTTTTTGTTTAGACGTCAATTCCCAGACATCGTTAATGTTGAACTGTCTGAGCTCCTCTTGCATAGCTTCGATCCAGCTTTCATCTATGCTTTTTGGTTCAATTTCGAGATGAGAGCAACAGCACTAGACTCTTCACGTCTTTTGGATCAGTGCGAATTCCTTCATTAATTTCGCCGATAATGAGATCTTTAGGATGACTAGACTTGTGTTTCCAAGATTCTTGGTTGATTTTTCTGGATGATGATCTCTTTCTTTATTTGAATCTTCATGAACATCTTGACGCCGGTCTTCCAGTCCGAGATACTTTTTGAGTTGTAAGCTTTGGAAGGTTCGGAGCGGTTCGGACTCTTCATATTGAGTCGGCGAGTTCATCTTGCGTAGAGTCTTGAAATTTGACATTCATTGACTCCTCCACAGACTCGGCTCTTCTTATTGTAAACTCGTAGGCTTTGCTTGATGTAGAATATCCAAGGAAGATGCCTTCATCGATCTTTCTTCAAACTTACCAACTCGATCTTTTGCATTTTTCAATATAAAGCATTTGCAACCGAACACATGAAAGTATGAAACAATAGGCTTCTTACTTTTGAATAATTCATAAGGGGTTTTCTCAAGAATAGGTCTTAGGAAGACTCTATTGATGATATAGCATGCTGTTGAAACGAGCTTCAGCCCAAAATCGTGAAGAAATTTTGCTTTCAATTAAAAGAGTTCTGGCCATTTCTTGAAGAGATCTATTCTTTCTTTCCACAACTCCATTTTGCTGAGGAGTGTATGGAGAGGAGAATACATGTTTAAAACCAGATTCATCACACAATTTTGTGAAATCTTGATTTTCAAATTCACCTCCATGATCTGTTTTTATACTTGAGATAACACATCCTTTTTCATTTTGAACCTTTTTAGCAAATTTTTCAAAATAGGAAAAGGTTTCTGACTTACTTGCAAGGAAATATACCCAAGTAAAACGGGAGTAATCATCCACAATTACTAGGCAATATTTCTTACCTCCAATACTCTGAGTTCTGGTTGGTCCGAAGAGATCCATATGCAGAATCGTAGTACATGATTAGTAGAGACATGATTTATTGGCTTAAATGAATTTCTTACCTGTTTTCCCAGAATACAGGGTGTGCATGGATCGGTCTTTTGATATGGTAATTTGGGTAGACCTCGAACAAGCTGCTTTGATGAGATTTTGGCTAATTGCTTCATATTGACATGGCCAAGCTTTCGTGCCATAAGCTTGCTTCATCTTGAATTGAGATTAGGCATTGAGATTCATTCAATTTCATGTCTAAGAGGTAGATGTTTCCATGTCTTCGACCCATGAAAGACTCGAGTAGAGTCTTTACTAATTCCATAGCAAATTCCTTCTTGAAAGGAGATCTTGAAACCGATATCACACGTTGGCTAATACCGAGAAGGTTATAGTTGAGTCCTTCCACTAGAGAAACATTGCTTATTGTGAGATTTCCAATTTTCACAGTTCCAAATCCCACGATGCTTCCTTTGCCGTTTCCTCCAAATGAAACATTTCCGCCTTTTACTTGAACAAGCTTTACGAAGCACTTTGAGTCTCCTGTCATGTGTCTTGAACATCCGCTGTCAAGATACCATTTTATCTTTTTCTTGATGGAGACCTGCATTTAAAAGAGAGTCTCAAGTTTTCTTTGGTACCCAAATTTTCTTGGGTCCTTTGGTGTTAGTGGGATAAGCATTATTAGGCCACACTTTCTTAACAGGTTTCCAAACCATAGGACATTCTTTTTCAAAGTGATCCTTACTGTTACACTTTGAACACCTTAGAGCATTTCGACCAACAGACTTTACAAAAATTTTCTTGAAATGATTTTTGTAAGCCTCTCTCGACGGTCTTTTCTTAATTCTTTCTTTAACTTTATGAAAATCAATCAAGGGAATTGTTTCCGCTGTCATGCCTAAACCAGACTTATTGAAGTAAGGTCTTTGAGCTGAAAGAACTTTTTCAAGCTTTTCGGATCCTATCAAAAACTTCTTTGAAATATTTGATAAGTCCGTTTTTAAGAAAACATTTTCTTTCAAAAGATCATCTTCTTTTTCTTTAAGAATAGAAACATTTAGGTCTAGACTTTTAACTCTTTCTTCTAAAATGACTTCCTTTTGTTTTAGAGCTGAGTTTTCCTTTTTAAGTTCGGAAATCTTTTTGAGAGAAGTCTTAAGACTGAAACACAGTTCATCAATATATTTAGAGACTTTGACAGGAATTTTAAAATCACTTACCTCAAATTCACTGTTTGAGTCTGATCCAGAACTGAGTCCGAGTCTGAATGTGCCATTAAACATATGTTGGCATATTCATTATCACTTTCTTCACATTCTGTATCACTCCATGTTTCGGCTTTGAGAGCTTTTCGAAACTTCTCAATTTTTCCTCTTTTCTTCTTGAGTAGGACAATTGGGTCCGATGTGTCCTTTCTTCTTACATTCGGCGGACTACATCTTTGTTTGGTTCCTCATCATCACAGACTTGGTCTCTTTGTCTCTCGGAAACTTTGTTTCTTTGAGTTGAACCTTCGCCTTTTCTATTCAGTTTTCTG
Organism: Eucalyptus sideroxylon; assembly: GCA_014182405.2. Classification (NCBI taxonomy): domain Eukaryota; kingdom Viridiplantae; phylum Streptophyta; class Magnoliopsida; order Myrtales; family Myrtaceae; genus Eucalyptus; species Eucalyptus sideroxylon. Next base: position 42,108,483 of record CM024552.2, read on the forward strand.
AATCTTCTTATCATGAGGGCGAGCTCCTCATCGTCCATATCATCTTCAGAATCTGCATCATCAGAGTCATCATTTGATTTTAATGCAATAGATTTCTTACCTCTTGGATCTTCGTCTTCATTAATTCGTTCCACTTCATAAGACTGAAGGGTTCCAATTAGCTCGTTGACGAGATAGAGGCATGATTCTTTGCGTCTCTCTTATTGAAGTCTTTATATGATTCCAGTCCTTGGAGAGTCCACGTAGTAGCTTGTTCACCTTCATGGGATCAGAAATTTTTTGTCCTTGGTTCTCAAGACCATTGACAATATCTGTAAAACGACTAAACATGTCGGTTATAGATTCTCCTGGTTTCATTTTGAAGGCTTCATATTGACCGAGGAGAATGTTAATTCGGGTCTCCTTTACTCGATCGTCCCTTCATAGGTGATGTGTAATCTATCCCATACTTCTTTTGCTGTAACACAAGAAGATATTCTGTTATATTTAGTTGGAGATAAGGCACAATATAAAGAATAAATTGCTTTTGCATCGAGTGCTTGTCTCTTGTTTATCTCTTCGAGTCATTCCGCCGGCATCAACAGTTTCTTTTCCTCTTTCGAGATTGATGCAGCAAGTATGAGTAATTCCTCTTTCCACAACATCCCATTCCAGAGGATCCTTGGATCGTAGGAAAGCTTTCATCTTGTTCTTCCGGATGTTGTAATCCTTTCCGTCAAAGTAGGGTGGTCTGGTATTGCTTTGCCCTTCCATCAGCCCCGGTGCTAGCATACTAGCCATGGATCTTTTACTCGAAGTAAAACACTTCAAACAAAGTAAGAACACGAGCTCTGATACCAATTGATGTTGCTAGTATGAGTACCTAGAGGGGGGTGAATAGGTATACAAAGATTTTTCTTGATAATTTCTATATACTTGCGCAATACTTAGACAGTTGAAGGATTTGCGAAGAGTAATAATCAACGTAAGACTGAGTAAGGAAAGAGAGAATTAAACACGCGGTTTATAGTGGTTCGGCTTGATTCAAGCCTACGTCCACTCTTCGCACCGACAGCCAATTTGGCTGGATTCCACTATGAACAAAGAGATGTTACAAAGTGTTGATCTTCCTTGATTTCTCTGTGTAGATGATCTACCACACTCACTCAAGGTATCACCAAGTATAGACACTCTCTGTGTATACAATTTCGCTCAGACTGTATCGACTAATAATCAAGGTGCTTCAGACTCTGGAATTTTTCTATCAATCACGTTCTCAAACAACTAGAACGACTTCCTTTTTATACTCCTTTATGCCATCATATCGTTGGCACTTACCAAAGGAATTCCTCCAATCTACCCGTTGGACGGAATCAATCAAGAAAATCATTCGAGCTATAAAAGGAACCGACGATAGCCCATCAATCGTTCGCCCATACAATCGGGATCTTGGTTTCCAAGAATAGAACATTCCAAGAATACTTCGTCGACCAACAGATCTTCGTTGATCTAGATACTAACAAAAGAATCTGTTGTATTTATCCAATCAAAAGATCTTCTCCAGACGATAGGATTAAATCCTCAACCATATACTTGCTCTGGATTTCCTTCGTCACCTTTGGATCGAAGGACCGTCAATGAGAGTAGTCTTGAGTCTTGAGTCTTGAGTCTCAAATCTTGAATCTTGAATCTTGAGTCTCGGTAGTCGAGAGTCTTCGAGACTTTAAACTAGACGGTCTGCAGATATACCGAGACTAGGCGAAGGAAACGTTTTGTCGCTTCAAAATATTCAGGAACGATTTCTCCAACGAGTTGAGTCAAGCGCTTGAGGTTTTCTAATGAAGATGGAAATCCACCGCTTAACCGATTACCTACCAAACAGAAAGAAAAAAAGACACAAGACAAAGGAGCGTTAGTTACACCATCAATTTCAATTTCCTTTTTCTCTTTGGTTAAATAATCTCCTAGCCTGAAAATAGTAGGTTCAAGTCATTATGTGCTAGCGCACTCAGACAAATAGGCACTGGAGGGGCCCACCGTCAAAAATTGGAAAGGCTCTCTCCCTCTCCTCCTCCTCTCGCACCGATCTTTCGAGCTCCACCGCTACTCGCTCCCTCCCGAACCTCCGCCAAAAACCCCTACCACAATGGCCATGGGAAAAACCAAAGACGGGGACTTCCTCCTCCTCCTCGAGGCCTACCTCGACAATGCCTTCAAGATCTCCATGTATGCCACAAAGATCATCCTATTCTCCTCCCTCCTTCCTAAAACCCTACCCCTCCATCGCCGCCTCAAGAGCTTCGAGTCCAGCATTGGCCTGAGCCAAAAGGCCTTTTAGCTGGGCTAGTAGTTGAGGACGTGGACGCTCTCCAGGCCTTGCACCTCAACTCTGGGCAGGACCTAATCCTCTCCCTCATCACCTATGGCGGCGAGTGGACATACCACGTCGTCAAATAGTTCGTCTAATTGACGAAATCGGGCTTCATTGATGGCCGCCACTCGCGTGTTCGATCAACATGTAGGCCAAAGTTCTTAAGGTACAGTGGGAGCATCAATTTGAAAATTAGGGATTTGAGGAGGTTGCAAGAGGACGAGATGCATGTCAATTCGACAATCAAGATCACGACATCCCGGGGGATTAAGTGAGGAAGTTTTTTTTTTTTCTTTTGGTCAAAAAATTGAGGAAGTTGAGGGAGAAGAAGTTGATGAAGAAGCTATTCATGGCTCAAGACCTGGCTGAAATTGCCGAGCTAGAAGGCCTTCCGGCTCAGGCCCTTGCTAGAATCGAAGCTCTTGAGTCGGCAATGGTAGTTTTGCTCGCGATTGTCGTAGCAGGGGTTTTGTCGTGGTCGAGGTGGAAGCAAGCAGCGATGGAGCTCGAGAGATTGGGTTCCATGGAGTTGTAGATGGAGGAGGAAAGAGATCCGTCCGAACCGGTAAAGAGAGACTTATGATGGTGGGCCCTCATAATGCCACTTGTTGTCCATTGAGTGGCTTAGTGCATAGATGACATGACGTCACAATTGCGCTTAATATAACCAAAAAGAAACTATTACCTGAAATGCCAAAGGCGGTGAGTTTTGTCAAGTTGACCGTCCACTCCAAAGAATCACCGCTCAAGTTATTGGAAGAGAGCCATAGCACTGATAGCTGGGTAAGATTAGCAAATGAAACAGGGATTTGACCTTGCAAGTTATTTCCATCAAGGTATAGTACAGTGAGATGAGAAAGATTAGCCATTGAAGAGGGAAGAGATCCTAAGAAATAGCAACCTGAGGCCACTAACTCATTCAAGAGACTAAGATTTCCAATTGAAGTGGGTATTTCTCCCGAGAAGTTGTTCCAAGAAAGGTGTAAGGATTTCAATGGAGAACTCCAATGCAGTTTGGGAAAAAACCCAGAAAGGTTGGAATTGCCAACAACGGAAAGGACTTCCAAGTTTGGCAGCTGAAAAATGCTGACTGGAAAGTTTCCACTCAATCGACAATATCCTAGCCTGAGCAATGTCAAGGAAGAGAAATTTGCTAGCATAGGTGGGAAAGGTGATAACGAACTTACTAAAGAAAGATCAAGTTCTTTTAGCTTGGTCAAGTTATGAACGAAGTCGCCCATGTTGGGCATATGAGGTGTCTCATACCAAGAAGTAGGCGAATCAAGAGAACTATGAAGTGTCTCATACCAAGAAGTGGACAAATCGAGAGAAACTAACTTGGAGAGTTGTGAGATATCGCGAGGGATTTCACCAGAGAAGTCGGAGGAGGAGAGATTAAGGTATTGTAACTTTGAAAGATTGCCGAAGCCGTATGGAATTGAGGAGAAGTTGAAGCTGTTGATGTGACATCCTGAAATTCGACCCCGTTTCGATAAAGTGAAATGGGCATTTTGTCGACGTGTTTACGGTGCTTTTTCGCTGAGCTGATCACTCACGAGTTAACTAACCTATTAGGTGAAGCTGTTAAGGGATGTATCTGCAGTAAAATCCCTAAAAGCTACTCAATTTGTTGGATTGGACTAAAATCACGTATGATCGATTTTTAACCACGAAATTGAACTCGATTTCGGGAATCGAATTTTAAGCGCGTCATAATTCTTATTTTTAGGACATTGTCTCATCGTTCATCAATTTATTGACAAGTCCGAAATTTCAATAAAGAAATTATCGGAGGAAGAATTGAAGACCAAAAGAAAATAGAAAGGGAAAGAGAAAAGAAGAATATGAATAATGTTATTCTTTAATTTCTTCTCTCTCTCTCTCCTTCCCTCTTTTCCCTCGTGCGATTTCCCCTCCCCCACCGAACACACCCTTGCCAAGTTCAATTTTGCTTTCTCTTCTCTCTCCTCTTTGACTAGTCAAAACTTCTCTCTCTTATCTCTTCTTCTCTCTCCTCTCTCTTCTCCCTCATCCCACGTGACCTTCTTCTTCTTCTTCTTCTTCTTCTTCTTCTTCGTTCTTCTTTGTGCGGACGAGACCAAAACCAGCAAAGAAGAACAGCAGCTCGCCGAGGACCACCGTCGCCCGTCCCGCTGCCGCACCGGAGCCGAACCGCCCGCGCCCGCTCGTCCGCCGCTCGCCGCGTGCTTCGCCAGCCCTCGTTTCCTCGTGCCCAGGCCTCCCCCGTGCGTCTCCCGCCCCTATTCCGCTTGGTCTAGCCATCGTGAGTGGCCGAGCAAGCCGCCGGAGCCGCCGTGCAGCCTCACCGGACCGCCGCTTGCCTTCCCGACCCTTCTCCGCCCCTAACCATCTCTGTTTTCCCTTGTTTCGTAGCCGAACCAGCAAACCCACGAGTGGGTTTCCAGCCGGTTCGTGGGCTGTTTTGGGCCATTTCCGGGCCCGAACCCGAGCCGTGCTTTGGGAAGAATTGTTCCTCGCGTCGCCCCCGTCGGATTGATCCGATTTGCACGCGATTTGGTGAGCAATCTCACTAGTCCAGGATTAGTTGGCTAATTATGCTTAATTTTGGTTTATTTTTAATTAATTATGTTTAGGTTGTTAGATTAGAATAAATTAGCAATTATTAGCCAATTGTGATGCGATTTAGATAAATTGATTGCGCAATTAACAAGTAGACGTGGTCTACTATTTATTGGAAGTGTCTCGGGAATTTTCCGACCCCTAATCGGGCTTCAATTTGGCGATTCGGGCCTAAGTGGGATTTTTGATTTTAAATATTAATTTTCGGAATTAAATTAAATAATTATTTATTTTCCGAAAATTCAAGGGAGATGGTCTGGAACCGGAATATTATGTGGATGGCTGTGGTGAAGTCCGTTTATTTAATCGGGCTTTAGTTTGAGCAAAATTGAATTTTTAATATTAATTATTTAATTTTTGAAATTAATTAATTATTTATTTATTTCCTGAAAATTCAATTGGGATGGCTCGTGACCGGAAATTTATGCTGGTGATCGTGGTGCAGTCCGTTTATTTAATTGGGCCTTCTTTTGAGCTAAACGGAATTTTTAATATTTAATAATTAATTGTCGAAATTAATTAATTAATTAATTATTTTTCGGAAATTAAGATTGAGATGGTCGACGACCGAAATCTCGTGCTGATCGTCGTGGCGCAATCCGTTTATTTAATTGAGCTTTAATTTGTGCTGAATTGATTTAATTGTGGATAATTACTTTAGAAATGGGATGAATCATCATGAAAGGCACGTGGCTCGGTGAATAGTACATCATCTCGGAGAATACACGTGGCTCAGTGATTTGGTATATCATTTCGGAGAATGCACATGGCTCGATGATTAGTACGTCGCCTTGGAGAATGCATGGGGCTTGATTATTAGATATGTCACCTCGGAGAATACACATGGCTCGGTGACAAAATATGTCGCCTTGGAGAATGCATGTGGCTCGGTGATTGGTTATATCAGTTATGACTAAATAACAATATATTATTAGCTTTGGGTGAGCATATGGTATACTATATCGGCCTTCGGGCGATATGTCAGCTTTGGGTGAGCAGTATACCGGTATACTATATCGACCTATGAGCGATATGTCAGCTTTGGGTGAGCAGTATACCGATATACTATATCGACCTACGAGCGATATGTCAGCTTTGGGTGAGCAGTATACCTTATTATCAGCTTTGGGCGAGCAATATATTATCAGCTTTGGGTGAGCATATGGTATACTATATCGGCCTTCGGGCGATATGTCAGCTTTGGGTGAGCAGTATACCGGTATACTATATCGACCTATGGGTGATATGTCAGCTTTGGGTGAGCAGTATACCTTATTATCAGCTTTGGGTGAGCTATGCTATCTATTTATCAGCTTTGGGTGAGCGGTCCTGATTTGATAGGACTTTATAGATAGTATTGAATATGCCGACCGAGCATGGGTCGTGATGTCATGTAATTGACGAGGTCGATTGATCATTGCTTTGATTTGATATTGTGAATTGATTGATTGATTGGAAAGGACCGTGAGTGGTCTTATTGGCTTGTAATTGACTAGGTCGATTTGATCGATGCTTCGATCGGTGATATGATTGCTTGTGTGCTAGTAGGTGGGACATGAGGCCAAGGTACGTCTTCTGCCCTGTGCGTGTATAGGCAGCCTTTAGTATAATAGTTTTCTAATCGGGCTTAGTGGGGTAGAACTCGCTGAGACGTAGTCTCATCCCAGTTTGGGGAAAACATTTCAGGATCCCGATGAGGAGCTAAGGAGGAGGAATTTGTCAAGGAGAACTCAGAGGTAAAATCTGAGGAGAAGAATTTTGGAAGAAGAAGATAATCCCGAGAGGGGCCTTAAGTATGGCCTGGATGGACTGAGAGTCTATCTTCTCTTGAGAATTCATTTAGAAGTGAATAGTTATGAATTGATTTGTGTTTTGTATAAAAGTTTGGTTATAAATTTCAATATGAAAAATATGGCCCTGCTTTTCTATCCCATCGTTTTATTGTCTGGGGATTTTAACTGCTTCCGCATGTGCTTAATAAATGAAAGGGTCGGCGATACATTGTCCTGGGATATCGCATTATAAAATCGACCAAGTGAGAAGGATGTGTGCGTGCCCAAGGATCGGGGCGTGATAGTTGAAAGCGAGATTGAGTGACTCCATGTGAACGAGTCGAAAGAGAGTGGTGTTAGGACTCATGGTGCCTGAGAGACAACTGCTACTGAGGTTGAGGGCGATCACTCGGCCGATGACTTCATCACATTCGACGCCGTCCCACGAACAACAATCTCCACTTCCATCCAATGACCAGGAATGGACTTTTGGATAATCGCATCGCCAATCTGTCGTGTTGGTTCTGAAACTTCTCTTGAATTCCATTAAGGCAGAGCTCTCATCTGCATGACAAAGTACCTCAGCAAACCTAGTACGAAAGAGAGAAAGCAAGAATATCCAAGTAAGCAGCAGATATAATGATAAGGCTGCCATATTTTCTGCTTTTGTTTCTGTTATTTTGGTTACTGAAGTGAGTTTTCGAGGGAGAGGGCGACGTAGAAGGTTTTTATAGGCAGAAACAGTTGGTTCTGGCAATGGAATTATCTTGCTACTTGGCCATTCATAGTGCTTGACCTCAGAACTTTAAATGATTTTACGTATGCCTTCTATATGGGTTTGAAAACCGCAGGATCTTAGACATATAAACATTCTTTTATTATATAGGGCACAAGCGCAGTGGCTTGGCATTCTTCTTTTATCCATATTTCTCTGTCATACTTTTAATATAAAATCCATCCGTTTCTTTTGGTGACATTGGAAATTGGCAACAAGCTCCCATGAAAATTGTTCATGTCGTTTGACTTGACTCATAGCTTCGTGGCTAAATTTCAAGTACAGGTGTTGTTCATAGTTGTTTGTTCAACAACATGGGTTGCTTGTGCAGACTTCCATCAATAAGCCATTCATAGGTGGGCTCATGTCTCTCTAATTTTAAACTAACCTATACATCTGTTTTAAGTGTGAAATGAGAAACACCCAATTTAACATAAAAGTATCGAAAAAAATATCAACACAATCAGAACATAAAAAGATGAAAGATCAAATTATATTATTGAAATAGATGGATGTGCACTCAGAATAATCAAATAAAGACTTTGAAATAAGTGGGTACTGCACCTTCATTAGATAAAAGCAGGGCATAGAAGAAAAGAAAAAAGTCGTATGTGCGCACGTGCACGAATGAACAGAAACAGAGAGTTATGTGCGTGTGCATGTATGTGAACAAAATATGTATGAGCCATGATTAAATCTCTTAACAACCAAATGTATTTTTGCTATCTATAATCCATATTGTTTTTGGATTAACTTTTCTGCAAAAAGGTTGGCTTAGTTTTATTTTTATGCTGCATTAGTGTTATCTTCGTTCATCTTTTCATTTCGTAAACCTTTCTGTTTGATTCAAATTTATAAAAAGAGCAGATGCGGCTCTATAAGCGGGGAACATGAAGACATTGATTTTATGGAAAAATCTTAAGTCGTACACCTCATTCAAGACTGCAACACTAAACTGAGGGCTACGAAGAGGGTTCATTAGCCATTATTAAGAGACATTAGACAGCGAAAGAAATCACAGTAAAACAATACATTAAGTTCTTCATTGACCAGACAAAACTCATAAGCAAGCGCCCACATAATTTCCGAGGGTGAAATAATTTCTCTTATTTTGAGGTAACTTCTATGTACAATTCATGTTCTAATTGGCATAACATATGTTGAAAGGTTAGTGTGTTAACCTTATAGATTTCTTTGATCAGTGCTCCCCTTGTTTAGAAAGAAATTAACAAATTCATATGACACGAACAATGTGGCCTCGAACAGGAAGACATACCATAAATTCAACAATCACAGAATGAGTTAAGAGTTATAGAAAGTATTACTTGTATATTCACACTGCCAAAACTCATACAGATTAGACTACCACCATAATGAGAATGGCGAACTATTTAGGTATGTGTTCGACCCAAAAAAAAAAGCTATTTAGGTATGTGAAATATACATCTACTGAGACCCTTCTGTAATTAGAAATCAAATTGCAGCTTCACTCTCTCCACATGTTCTACTGTAAAAGGACTCTAAACTAGTTCCATTGTTTACTCCCTCTCGTTTAGTTAATTTGAGCTAGGACACTTGGAGATATACTCAATACACATCTTACATCACAATTCAGGATGATTAAGAGATCAAACAGCAGCATTTTGAATTGCCTCTTGCTTTAACTTCCCCTTCGCTGCCTACATTCTGCTATCCCCCTCCCATTTTACATTGTTAAGCATACGTTTCTCTCTTTTCTGTTAAGTACAATATTCAACAAGATTCTGCAACAACATTAGTAGCAGAATCCCAAATGCCAGTGTGACAAAAAATGGCTTTTCCAAAATACCTGTAAACATAAATCTCTGTCAGGCCAGCCTTTTCCCGTAATGCACAGCAAGCCAACCAGTAACAGATACTTATGCCACGAACAAACAAGCTCGCTTCAAGGAAAATGTAACTCATCGATATCAAGGAGGTTGCAAAACAAGTAACCACTCCAGCAACTGTTTCCTATTTCCAATATTTAGCTCTAATGCTGCCGGTCAACCAGGATTTGAAAACATCTCAGAGCCTGATGATGCACAGGCCATATTAAGTCATTAAGAAACCATGATGTAAGTAAGAGACGCAAAAATAAATATGTACACGTTCAATGTACTTGAAAGGTAACTGAAAAGGATTTGGAAACGCAGCATTCAGAAGGTGAGATAATGGCTAATATGATCATGCATGGCATCAAAAACTCAGATTTTGTATTGTAGAAGTTCAGCAACAACTGATCCTTGAGACTGAGTGCTGTACTGTTGACCGTTTATTAATATTTTGAGATTAACATGCGAGTCAGATGAAAAACTTCATCGGTCATTTCAGAGTAAGACAGTATACTTCAGAATACTTAAGAGAGAAAAATAAAACGAAGTACTCTTTTCCCAAGACAATAAATTATATTAGATAAGTAAGTCGCAAATGGATGAAATTCTCATGTATGGACCAAGTAAAGAAAAGAAGTCAAAACCCTAATGGGTGACCCAAAAATGATATCAACTGCTGAGTTAAAAGTCATTGGGAGATACCATGTTATTTGGTATTTGTTTGCACTGTACATAAGTTAGTTGATTAAATTTCTTGAAATGCGTCAATTCCTTCTCCACGAGAAACCATCGAAGGTTAAGAAAATAAAAGGCAAATATCAATCATTAATCATATTACAATCAACAAATGGAATAAAGCACATTATGGAAAATTTGTGGCACTTGTTATACCCATGATGGAAATGCATGCCGTGCAAGTGAAGTCGATGTTGCGTTTCATCTTTGAGTCCACGTTCAGCATAAGACGCCAGCCACTCCATGACTCGAAAGAAATCTTTTAAGTCTTCCATTAAGTTGAGAATCAGAGATGGCCACCTGAACTTTAACAACGTTGAAAATGCGTAATAATCAATTTGATTATGATCAGAAGTGTGCCTCTTAATTGTCAATGCACTCAACCCAGTTTTTGGGCTATGGTTGAAAAATCTATATTATTTTGACAAGAAAGTGGGGGAGACTTTGAATTTGATCGAGTAATCTTCTCCTAAAGTTGGGCGAGTAATCTTCTCCCAACAATAGAAAATTACATGACTTATCAGGACTCTTGTCCATTCTTTTAGATTGGAATGGGAGCCGTCCTACGGTTTGTACGAGTACTCCTAGTCCTCGAATCACAGAAAGAGAAGACCGTAATCCTCCACTGAATATATTTTTAGATTTTATATATCCTTGCCTCATTTGATATAAAATTAAAGATGAAGTGTACGTGATTAAGATGAATTACAAACAAGGATGAGTCTCTCAGGAACTAGAGAAGTTTCAACAGACAGTAAAATCTCGGCAGAAATATGGCACAAAGACATGGCCTTAGATTAGAATTAGCTGATAATGTTATCCATTTGCCCATTTAAATGGATTCCATGTTTGTTAGTCAAGCAATTACAGGCAATCAAAGGCATAATTTGCTATTAACCCTCTTTTGGCGGAATGTTAGGAACTTGCTAGAGGAGCTGCTGGGATTTGAAACTGAGCACATATTCAGAGGAGCAAATGGTTGCACGGATGCTTTAATCATGCTTGCAAGGGAACAAGATCTGCAATTTGTTATTTATTCCTCTGTTCCAGACGTTATTATAGACCTAATGTGCAATAACGCGGGGAGCACATATTTTTCAGACGATGTAAATTGACATGCTTTTTTTTTTTTTAATGTAATCATGTTATTTTCAGAGAAAAAAAAGGAGATATTAAGCTTTATTCATCACTCTTTTTAAGCATTAGTTGACTATTATCACGTCAAATGTTAATTTCGACATGAGAGTCCTGTTCTTCACTCTTATTGTACAATGACACTAAAATTGAGTTTCAATCCAGACAATTAGGATGAATGCTTCAACTTAATTTGTACCTTGTGGATGTATGAACCTTTTTTCCCTTTCGAAAAAAAAAAATGCCTGTTGGCTTATAACTCTTAACATAATTTTGAAAAAAAAAAAAAAAAACAGAGAGAGACTTAGGCAATATGATGAAATTGCAAAGCCATTTGACTCCCCGATGGGTCACTAATTCCCTAGCTTCTTAAAGTGTTGTCATACAATAGGAGTGAAGAATGGGAATGAAATATCCTCATGTTAAAATTAACATTTGACGGAAATGATTTTAAAAAGGAAAAGAAAAAAAGAATGACGAATGCATGCCTATACGCAGGAGATAAATATTTTTTTTTCCTCCCTTTCTTTTGGAGAATAACATAATTACATTAAACAAAACAAATCAAGTTACATCTGGAACATAAAAATTTTGTTCCATTCCAAGTGGGGCCAAAGTGACCAGCCAACTAGGCTTGTGACAACACTTGTGCCTATTAAGTAGTAAAAGCCCATTTGAAGAGGATTAAGACGATTTGAACGAGTAGTTAGTCTTTCAATTTGGTCTTAGTCCATGTCATTCATTCTTACAGAGCAAAATGAATGAACTAGTGGTACTCCCTTTTTCCATGACAATGAAGTCCATCTTAGATAGGTGAATTGCAAACACGAGAAATTCTCATGTACAGACTAAATGAGTCAAATACCAAGGTGGATGACCCTAAAATGGAATTATGTATTCCCAATGTTATTCTTCAACCATCGAGTTAAACTCTTGGGTTATGCCTCGATACTTGGTATTTGTTTATGCTATGCATAAATTAAGTGGTTCAACTTCTTCAGTTGCATCAAATCCTCCCCCTTAACAAAGGCTAAGAAAATAAGACGAGTATCACCAACCATCAACGATAACATAAGCAATTATATTCCTTCTGCATAAGAAGCCATTGAAGGTTAAGAAAATAAAATGTGTATCTCAATCATTAATGATACTATAAGCAATATATGGAATAATCATAAAGGTATTATGGAAAATTTAAGGCACTTATTATGATGAAAATGCATTCCATGAAAGTGGAGTCGATGTTGCGTTTCATCATTGAGTCCACGTTCAGCAAAAGACGGCAACCATTCCATGACTCGAAAGAAGTCTTCCAAGTTTTCCACTGAGTTGAGAATCAGAGATGGCGACTTTAACTTTGACAACATGGAAAATGCATAATAATCAATTTGGCTATGATCAAAAGCGTGTCTCTTAATGGTCAATGCACTCGACCCGTTTTTTAACTATGGTTGAAAAATCTATATTATTTTAACAAGAAAGTAGGGGAGAATTTGAAGTTGGGCAAGTAATCTTCCCCAATGATAGGAAATTACATGACTTATCAAGACTTTTGCCCAATCTTTTAGAATGACGAACAAGAGTCATCCTATGCTTCGTAGGAGTACTCCTAGTCCTTGAATCACAAAAAGAGAAGACTATAATCATCCATTGAATATATTTTCAAATTTTGTATATCATTGCCTCATTTTACATAAAATTAATGATAAAGTATACGTGATTGTGATGAATTACAAACAGGCATAATTCTCTCTGGAACTATAGAAGCTCTGACAAACGGTAAACATATCTCGGCAGAAAAATGGCACAAAGACATGGCCTTAGATTAGAATTAGCTGATAATGTTACCCATTTACACATTGAAATGGACGCCATGTTTGTTAGTCAAGCAATTACAGAAGATCAAAGGCATAATTTGCTATTAGACCCTCTTTTGGCTGAATGTTAGGGACTTGCTCGCGGAGCTGCTGGGATTTGAAACTGAGCATATATTCAGAGGAGCAGATGGTAGCCCGGATGGTTTAACCCTGCTTGCAACGGAACAAGATCTGCAATTTGTTATTTATTCCTCTCTGTTCCAGATGTTATTAAAGACCTTTTGTGCAATAACGCCGGGAGCATATAAATTTCAGAATATGTAATTTGACATGCTTTTTTTTTTTTAATAACGTTATTTATCGCCGGAGGGTTGGGGGGGAGGAGAAATAAAGCTTTACTCATCAGTCTTTTTAATCATTAGTTGACCATTATCTTGTCAAATGTAATTTTGAGATGAGAATATTCTAGTCCTGTTCTTCACTCTTACTGTATAATGACGCTAGAATTGAGTTTCAATCCAGGCAATTAATATGAATGCTTAATTAATATGAATGCTTCAATCTAATTTGTACCTTGTGGATGTGTGAAACTTTTTCCCCTTTTGGAAAAAAAAATGTCTGTCTGCTTATGACTCTTAACATAATTTAAAAAAGAAAAAGAAAAAAAAAAGCCATGAGAATTAGGCAATATGATGAAATTGCAAACACACTTGACTCCTTGATGGGTCATTATCTCCCTAGTTTCTTGTAAATGAATCAACAAACTACATAAGAGGCTAAAGTAATGACAAAATGACAATTAAGGTCGGACATACTAAGCATGTATGTCTCGCCTTAAAATTCTCATGCATGTCGTGATGAATTTCACGTGCAATCATAGTTGAATCGTTGATCCACAAAAATGTCATCCCATATCTTTTTACATGCAAAGATCCAAATTAAGAGACCCGCCACAAGACTTTTGCCCATCTTTTGTCACGCCCCGATCCTCGGAACGCACACATCCTTCTCACTTGGTCGATCTTATAATGCGATATCCCAGGATAATGTATCGCCAACCCTTTCATTTATTAAGCACATGCGGAAGCAGTCAAAATCCCCAGACAATAAAACGATGAGATAGAAAATCAGAGCCATTTTTTTGTCATATTGAAATTTATAACCAAACTTTTATACAAAACACAAACCGCCTCATAACTATTCACTTCAAAAGGAATTCTCAAAAGAAGATAGACTCTCAGTCCATTCAGGCCGTACTCAAGGCCCCTCTCGAGATTATCTTTTTCTTCCAAAATCCTTCTCCTCAGGTTTTACCTCCGAGTCCTCCTTCCCAGACTTCTCCTCCTCAACTTCTCATCGGGGTCCTGAAATGATTTCCCCAAACTGGGATGAGACTATGTCTCAGCGAGTTCTACCCCACTAAGGCCCGATTAGTAAGCCATTATACTATAGGCTGCCTAAACACGCACAAGTTAGAGGACTTACCTTAGCCTCCGTTCCTTCCTGCAAGTTAGTATATATATCAAATATACATCATCACATCACATCACCCAATCAGATCGAATCATCGATCAGTCGACCTAGTCGATTACATGTCATCCAAATTATCTCTTGATTGACTCCTTCCATACTTTCTATAAGTTTGATCAAACATCCAAGACTACTCACCCTAGGTGATATATAGATAGTATGTTATCTTATCTCTAGATGACATATAGAGTCATCGAGCTATCAAATCATACCGTACTATCTCAAGATGACATATAAAGTCACCGAGCCGGTATACATACAATTTATCATACCGTACTGTCTCCAGATGCTCCGTAGAGTCATCGAGCTGGCAGATCATACTGTCCTGTCTCAAGATGCTCCGTGGAGTCATCAAGCCGGTATACACACAATTTATCATACCGTACTGTCTCCAGATGCTCCGTAGAGTCATCAAGCCGGTAGATCATACCGTCCTATCTCAAGATGCTCCGTGGAGTCATCGAGCCGGTATACATGTCATTCCAAGCAAACAATCAAATAAACGGTTTTATCATTTTCGATAAAATGCCATGTGTGAGTACTCGATCGGCCCTAGCCAAAATATAATAATTTCCTTTTTTTTATTTATAAATTCCACCATTTTCTATAGCCCACTCAGATCCTTTTGGCATTATGAACCGATGTCCGGTTCTTTTTCAATTAATAACCAAAGATTATTCAATGAAAGAATAATTCATTCTTTCACAAATAATTCAATTCAGCATGAAATAGAGCTCAATTAAATAAACGGACTACGCCACGACAATCAACAAAAAATTTTGGTCGTCGGCCATCTCAACCTTAATTTCCGAAAAATAAATAAATAATTAATTCATTTCGAAATTTAAATAATTAATATTAAAAATTCAATTTAGCTCAAAATAAAGCCCGATTCAATAAACAGACTTCACCACGGTCATCAGCATAATATTCCGGTCACTGGCCATCCCAGTTGAATTTTCGGAAAATAAATAAATAATTAATTTAATTCCGAAAATTGATATTTAAATACCAAAAATTCCACTTAGGCCCGAAAAGCCTAATTGAAGCCCACTAAGGGTCGGGAAAAATCTCGAGGCACTTCCAATAAATAGTAAACCACGTCTACTTGCTAATTACATAATCAATTTATCTAAATCGCATCACAATTGACTAATAATTGCTAATTTATTCTAATATAACAACCTAAACATAATTAATTAAAATTAAACAAACCTTAAGCATAATTATCCAACTAATCTGGGATTAGTGAGATTACTCACAAAATCGCGCGCAAATCGGATCAATCCGATGGGGGCAATGCGAGGAACAACAAACTCCAAAGCAGGCCTCGGGTTTGGGGCTTGAAACGCCCAAAAGCGGGCTTAAAGCGCTGGAAACCCACTTCGTGGGTCTCTGCCCTTGGTTCGGCGGCCAAAATGACGAGGGGAGGCCAGCGGAGAGCAAATGGGACGCCGGGGAGGTTAGGTTGTGCTGGGCGGTGGCCAGAGCTAGCCGAATGGGGCGCAACGGCGGCTGGGAGAACGCCAGGGCGCGAGAGGCGACTGCGGGTGGAGCTCGCGGCAAGCGGCGGACGCACGGCGCGGGCACGGGCGTGCGGTGTGACGACAGGACGGCAGCGAGCGGCGAGCTGCAGCTTCGCTCGAGCTTCGCTTCGGGTTCGCTTGTTCGGATGCATGGGGAGGAAGAAGAAGAAGAGAGAGAGAGAGAGAGAAGAGAGAGAGAGAGAGAGAGAGAGAGGGAAGTAGATGAGGCTTGACCAGTCAAAAGGGAAGAGAGAGAGAAGTCGGTGTTGGGGGGGAGTTGTCCGCATGAATGGGGAAAAAGGGAGAGGGGAGAGAAGAGAGAGAAAATAGAGAAAAAGAGAGAAAAGGGGAGAGAGAGAAAAAAAGAAAATAATTAATTTCATTATTCATCTTTTCCTTTTCTTTCCCTTTTCCTTTCTATTTTCTTTTTGGCCTTCAATTTTCCTCTGATAATTTCTTTATTGAAATTTCAGACTCATCAATAATTTGACGAACGATGAGACGAGATCCTAAAAATGAATTGTGATACGCTCGAATATTCGATTCCCGAAACCAAATTAAATCTCATGGTTAGAATCAATCAAACGCGATTTAGTCCGATCCAATCAATTGAGTAGCTTTCAGGGATTTTATTACAGATACATCCCTTAACGACTTCACCCAATAGGTTAAGTTAACTCGTGAGTGATCAGCTCAGAGAAAAAGGACCGTAAGCACGTCGACGAAATGCCCATTTCACTTTATCGAAAACATGGTCGAATTTCAGGATGTCACATCTTTAGATTGGCTAACATAAGATATTCTACATTTCCTAGGATTACTCCTAGTACTCCAATCGCAAAAAGAAAATAATGATAAAAAAGTTATTACAAACATAGTTGCATTATTGGTCAACAAAAATGTCATCCCATATCTTTTTACACGCAAATACCAAAATTAAGAGACCCGCCAAAAAATTTCCCCACCTCTTAGATTGACTAACGTAAGTCATTCTACATTTCCTAGTAGCATTCCAAGAAACCCAATCACAAAAAATAAATCAATGATAAAAAAAAAAAAGTGATTACAATCATAGTTGCATTGTTGGTCAACAAAAATGTCATTGCATATCTTTTTACACACAAAGACCAAAATTAAGAGACCTGCCAAAAGACTTTTACCCGTCTTTTAAATTGACTAACACAAATCGTCCTACATTTCCTAGGAGTACTCCGAGTACCCTAATCACAAAAAGAAAATAATAACAATAAAAAGTTATTACAATGAGCTACGAATGAGCATAAATCTCTCAAAACTACAGAAGCTCCGACAAACGGTGAACATATTGCTGCAGAAAATCGTGCTAAGAGATGGCCTTAGTATAGAGTAACCCAATAATGTTATCCGTTCACCCATCGAAATGGATGCCATGTCTATGATTCAAGCAATGATAAGCACTTATGGGAATAATTTACTGATGAAACATCTTTTTGGCTGAATGCGGGAATTTGCACACGAAGCTGCGGGAATACAAAGTTGAGCACATATTCAGAGAAGCAGATGGTTGCTCGGATGCTCTGGCCCTGTTTGGACAGAAATAACATCTGCAATTTTTTTTATACCTGTTTTCCACATGTTAAAAACCTCTTGAACTCACTAACAACACATACATTTCAGATAATGTAGACTTGACTGATTTTGTTTAATTATTGAAAGAAGAGATTCCTTAAGATACCAAAAGAGACATTATGTAGATAAAAGGTTATTGTCCCTTATTCATAACAATATGGTGTATTCAGCTTACTTAGCCATGCTCGAACTAGAGACCTTCTAGAGTTGGGACTGGGATGAGAGGGGGGATTGGATTTCTTTAGTTGCTTTTATATATGCGTCGTGGTGCGCTTTGCCTTCGCTCTCGTCTCTCTGCCTTTTTCGCTCATTTAATTGGGATGTACCACATGAACCTGGTGCACTCGCGTACCATGGGCTGGTTTGGCTTTAACGGCGCAGCAGGAGATGGAGGCTTGCGTTATTTTTGAAGGGTAACATCTGCTGTGATTTTGGGATTCGGAACAGTCAACAAGAGGACGAATACAGATGATATTTATTCATGGTCGCGTGACATTCCCACGTCCGCCGTCGGGTTGGTCACTATCCGGATCGGCAAAGTGTCTTTTCGAAGCCCCTCTGCAATATTCAACGTCGTTCTGCGTTAATCACGCGCTGTGATGTGATGAACTTGAATTCACACACTATTGACATTGTTTCAGGAAACATAAGCTTGTAAAGCTCTACCCGAATAATATACCATAATTCAGGAATTATATCTTCGTCCAGTAATTCATTCTGGTAAACAGCAATTTATGATACGAGAGAGGGAGCCTTGTGTGATTTTCAGAATTGAGTCCAAACGTGTTAGTACGCTGCAGATTTTGGAAGCGGGATAGAAAGGTTGGGAAGATATTCTTGTGAACTATTCATGTAAATTGAGTTGGGATGCCGTTAGGATTTAGTATATGTCTAAGATTCGCCAACAATAGGCTTGGGGCAACTACCTGTCACCTGTCGCACGTCGCCCAAATCACGCTCTGGTACCTATACCTCCCCTTGCCTCGCTCATCAGAGATATGAGGTCTTCTTTTTCCAGTGGCTTCGGACAAGGCAGAGAGCTTCTTTTGGCCGATTATTGTTGTCTATAAAAGTTTATCCATCGCACTTTACCTCGCACCTTTTGCACATGTTAACCAACTCCAGTAACAAAAACAAAAATCATGGCATCCTTACTCTATGCACTTCTGACTTGTATTGTCCTTCTCCTGACGATTCATACTTCACTTGCCAAGTCACTGCCATTCGGATGAGAGCTCTTCCCTGATGGAATTTAAGAGAAAGTATTCGAACTAACAGAGTTGATTTTCCTTGTTTTTATCCAAAGATTGAATCATGATTACTACATGGACGTGGTGATTGCTGCCCATGGAATGGGGTAGAGCGTGATGAGGCCACTGGTCATGTGACAGTCCTCGACCTTAGAAACAATTGTCTCTTTGGTACCATAACTGCCAACACCAGCCTCTTTTTCCTACTATGTATGTATGTCTTGCCATAGATATTTCGCAATCTCAACATATTGCCAGAATCTCACTGTTCTTTTATTTTTTTAAACTAATGTCAAAGAGTTACAAGCAAATAGGATTTTTCATTTTCAAAAGGGGAGAAAAATGGTCATACATCTACAAGGTACAAATCAGATTGAATTCTCATGCACGCCGTAGCTGATGGTTCATGTGCAATCATAGGTGCAAAGTTGGTCCACTAAAATGGAATTTCATGCTTTTTCCACAAAAAGACTAAAATTGTGAGACTGGCCATTGACTTTTTCCCATTTTTTAGATTGTCCAGCGAAAGTCATTCTATAATTCTTTTAAGTATTCCTAGTCTTTGAATAAAAAAAACAAAAAAACCAAAACAAAAAAACAAAAGAACAAAAAATAAATAAATGATTGAAAATATTTTCATATTTTATATATCACCAACTTGTTTTATATAATAATAATGACAAAATATACATGATTCTGATGATTTACTAACAAGGATAAATCTCTAAAATTATATAAGCTCCAGAGGATGGAGAACAAATCGCAGCAAAATTGTGGCGCTATGAGATGGCCTTAGACTAGAATTAGTAAATAATGTTACCCATTTACAGCTTGAAATGAATATCGTGTCCGTTATTCAAGCAATTACAGGCACTCAGGCATTATTTGCTGATAAACGTCATCTGGTTGAACGCAGGAATTTGCTCACGGAGCTATAGCAAATACAAAATTGAGCACATATTCAGAGAAGCAGATGGTTGCGTGGATGCTTTGTCCCTGCTTGCAAAGGAACAACATCTGCATTTTGGTATTTATTCCTCTGTTTTAGATGTTATTAAAGACCTTTTGCATGACAACTCCGTTGGTAGCACATATATTCCAGACAATACACCAAATGAGATATTGTGTAGATAGAGCATCATTGTCCCTTTCCATATTCACATGGTGCATTCGGGATTTTACTTAGCCATGCCTGCTGTCAGGACCATTAGAGTTAGGACTCGGATGAGCGGGGAAGGTTGGATTTCTTCAATTCCTGCTATACGGGTAGTCATGAGACGATTTCCCTTCACTACTGCTCTCATCTCTCTCTGCTTTTTTCTTTCATTTAATTACGAAGGATTGCATAGACCTGGCCTCCTCGCATTACCATGGCTAGTTTAGATTCAACAGCTCCGCATGAGGTGGAGGCTTGTGCTATTTTGAAGTGTCACCTTTGCTGTGATCTTGGAATTCAGGACAGTCAACAAGAAGACATATAAAATGATATTTAATTATGATGGGATAAGTGCATCAGAAATCTTAAATCTTGTCAAAAAGTTGCATTAAATCCTAAGACTTATAAAAAGTACAATATAATCTCAAAATTTATCAAATTAGTGTAATCGAGTTTTTCCATTAATTATGCCTAGCTTGACTTTTTAAAAGGTCAGCAGCGCATTGTTTGCACTAATATATGATGGCCTAATATTCAAGATAGGCTTGTCGAGTAATTCACTTGCGGGTACTCCTAAATATGACGACCTCAACGTGTTTAGCAAACATACGTAATTCACAACACGAGTTGTTTAACCACGCGAGATTCGTGCGGCATCCTTCACTTTTTATAACAGACTTGGGTTGCTTGTGGCCATGGTAGATTGCGGTGCGGCCTTTTCTTGTACCTCTTTTTCTCCTGTCGAATGTCGTTAGAATCCGATGTGGATCACAATCCACTGAAAGGAAAGGTCTTTTCTGAATTTTTATAGATCATTAACTATTTCCTGAGTAATTCATGCTTCTAAATACAACTTTGTGAGTTCAGATTCAATCTATCACTTATATCATTAAATAATACTTAAATTTCAAAAAATAAATTGACAGAAAAGGTCTTTTCTGAATTATTATAGATCTTTACTTTTTTTTTCCCTTGTAATTCGTACTTCCAAATAAAAGTATGTGAGTTCAGATTCAATCCATCTCACTCATGTCATCAATTGGTACGAATAGTACCCTTTTATCCCTCCTCATTTCATTCATTTTTTGTCGCTCTTATTAAAAGAATTGAAAATTGTTCAATGATCCATTCCTTTAAATCGCTCCGATGACCAACCTTGCCCCGCATTCCGCAGACGTGGGACGATAATGGAGATGGGGACTTTCATGGCCCCTACTCGCTACTATGCTTATTCCAATATTTTTTTAATCAAGTACTTATTCCAATATAAAATCCTTATTATCATGTTCAATTCCAGAAAGTTTTGTTGAAATCGTTATTTTGTTAAATTTCATGTTTACATTTACACTAATAAAAGTAAATCACTCATTAAATTATATTGTCTTTAAGCTAACAATTACATTCAACTTAACGTAATCTCTATGAAAATATATTTCAGTAGAATATTGCATTAGGTTAAAACAAAGTTTCCAAAACTCTTGGTAATTGAAATGTGATTTTTTGAGAAAAAGGCAAATCGATAAGATTTGAATGAAATTGACAAGGTATGACAAGTTGGTCCTCATTTTTTATTAGAAATACTCTGTAATCAATCATGTCAAAACATTTGTTTCCCAATACAAAATGACAAAATAACCGAAACATATGTCGTCACACATCATAAATTTTTAATCCTATGTTATTAAGTTATACATTCAAATTCTTGAGAATATCTCTCAAGCTCGAGCTCGTGAAAAACAACAAGATTCAAGGTGAAATTTCAAAGCCAAACAATTCGGCCAAACAATGAAGAAATTATTGAACTAAATGAAGGCCCTTTCTACTAATGAATCATGAAGATTTTCACACCAAATCTCATTGGTTTCCATGGACGACAAAACATTCTGCGTCATCCTTGACCACGTATAATAATTGGCTTCTCATTACTATGCACTTATCTCAATTACGTCTCTAAACCATAATATCTACAAATTCTAAACAAAAATGGATAGATAAACCAGGTCGCATGTTAGATTTGTTGCAACCCTAGGACCACTTTTGAGGAATGGATTTAGAGGTATTTACTCGAAAGATAATTCGAATTTGCAAAAGACGACTTGAATATATCATTTAATGATGATTCGAAGCAACCCATCAATTTCGAGCGCAAGCTCTCCCAAACTCAAAAATCATGATGTTGAGATATTCAATTTTGAGTTCTTAATGTCTTAATATTTTTAGGAGACACCACTAGCTATTTTGGGTTAGTAAGAAACCAACTGAAACATGAAAAGTCGTCTCCATTCCTACGAAACCATAGATTTAGGAATCGGAAACTCGGTTACAGTAATTATCTAATTAATGCCATCTCGATACCTAAACTAGATCGTTTGTTCACTAAAGTGACCAAACAGTCTTTTAGCTGATTATGAGCTCTAAAATTCTTATTTAGTAAGTGTCCAGGCGATGATTGTTTATTATGATCCTAATGATTTAACCTAACCATGCTAAAACTGAAAATTTACAGTAAATATGCTGAAAAAGTGCAATCATGTGAAATCGAAATGAAAGTACGCAAACAACGACCTAACATTGTCTCTAAAAAAGAAAGCATTCAAAAACCTTATAGTAAACCCTATTGATCAATTTATTAATCAAAACATTTTCACATTTTTCTTAATCTAAATTAGTTCTAAACTAGAATTACCACTAAATATCTAATGAAACTTGCTCAAAACTAATTTCTAAACTTTTTCTAAATTTGTGAATTTTAAAAATATAATATAATATGATATAATATCTTATACTGACCCGGGTTGGATCTCCACACCCGACCTGGATCTGACCAACCCGGGCCCGCCGGCACGGGTTCACTGCTGGACTGGGCTTAGCGATTGAGCCCAATCCGGCAAACCCCAAAACAAAATAAATATAAAAAGCTAAGCCCAGCCCGCAATGAAATAAATCTAAGGCGAAGCCTCATTAGTCCCACACAACACTCAAGCCCATTTAGACCAAAAATTCATTAAATCTAACCGAGCCCACCCTATTATCTCCTTTCACCGGTCTTTGCCCCCCTTCCTCTTCGACGCCTACATCCTTCCTCCCTGCGCACAGGCCACCCACCACAACGTTCAACTACAAACACTAGAACTTTCAACCACAGATCGTATACACACCAAGAATGATACCAGCATCATCAACAACCTCCGGTCACCATCGCCAGGCCGGCTCCGTCGGCCGCTTCGAGCCAACGTCGCCGACCGCCCATTGACGACAACAAGCAAAAGGACAGGCCGGAAAAAGGCAAGCCATGGCCGTGAACTTGAGAAAATCACACTCGATGACTAGCGATTCAATTAATAACATGCCAACAAGCGAGTACACCTTCGGATTCAGCTAAACAGGCGCTGCACTCACAAACGCGTGTGAGGGTCGTTTCATCGAACACAAGATGGGCGTCGACTGAGGGGGAAGCAAAGAGCGTTCGGGACACGAACCCAAACCAAAACCAGCAGACAACACTTAGGATAAACAGAGAAATGCATGAGCAAGCCCTGGGCCAGCAAGCCTCGCTCCCACGGTTTGAGCAAGACAGGTTAACGGGGAGACACGGCTTAGATTGTGGGTGAGGAGTCGCTGGCTGCAAGCGCTCGGCCAGTCGGGAAGAGTGGGCTTCACTGGGCGTCGCCGAGAAAGACGAAGCTTTGGAGGAAAGGAAGCGGGAGAGCACACAGCTTCTCCTCTTCTCCGATCGGCGGGGCCAGGTCGAGCGTAGCTGCGGCCGGACGCGGCTTGGGCGGTGACTAATGGAGGTCTCCGGAGAACGTCGAGTGAGAACTCGCCGTAATGAACGAGAACTCGCCCTTCTTTCCGGAGGATCTCTCACCTCTCTCGAATCCTCTCTATTCTAAAAAATCACCGATTGCCCTCTCTCTATCGCTTCCTCGCTTTGTCTCCAAAATCCTCCCCCTCTCTCGCTTTTGAGGGCCACCAGCAGGTGCGCGTGGCTTTTGCCATCGCCGGCCTGCGTGGCCGGCTGATCCTCAACCCTCAAATCCCGTCGCGCCCCGCCCGCTTCGTACGTCGTTCCTCTATTGCGAGAGCCCGAGCTAGGTGAGAGGGACAGAGGAAGAGATAGGGGTCGGGCTGGAGAAAGAAAAGAAAAGTGGGCCGGCCTAGGTGAAGAAAAGGGCAAAAGAAAAGAAAGAGGCCGGGCCCGCCCGGACCCGACCCAATTTTTCTTAATAATAATAACTTTTGTAAATTTTTTTGTATGTAAGTTTTAATAAATCGTATTACTATTAATGCATATACTACTATATCTATGTGCAATGCAATTTAATGGAGATCCTTTCCGGTGTAAAACCTTGAACTTTGCCAACGAAAAGCCACGAAAAACCCCGAACTTTGCCCAAAGTGACACATTTACTCAAAACTTTTTTTTGTGATGTGAAAAACCTTGAACTTTGCCAACCGTGACAATCTTACCCCAAAATTTTTTTTTTGTGACATAAAAAACCCTGAACTTTTGTTATGTGACACATTTACCCCAAAATTATAGGGCATTTTAGTCTTTTCATTTTTTTAATTTTTCTTTTATTTAATTTTTTTCCTTCTCTCTTCCCTCCGTTGGCTGGCCGGCGAAGGGAAGCCGGCGTCAGTGAGGGCTGCCCTCGCCGGTGTCGGGCGAGGGAGGTCCTCGATCGATGCCGGCGAGGGTCGCCCTCACCCGACGCCGGCGAGGGTCGCCCTCGCCGGACGCCGGCTTCCTCCACCGGCTCCACCATGGCCGGCGGAGGGAAGAAGAAGAAAAAAAAAAAAAAAAAAGAGAGAGGAAAAAACAGAATAAAAAGACAAAAATGCTCTTGATGGGATAAATGTGTTACGGTTTGAAAAGTTTGGGGTTTTTCACGTCAAAAAAAAAAAAAGTTTAGGTAAATGTGTCACTTTGGACAAAGTTCAAGATTTTTCGTGACTTTTTCCCTAAAAATTAAAACCTAATGTTTTATGCAGTTAAATTAAAGGCAAAATTTAGGTGTCAACAAGATTTTCTATATTCATGAGAATCATGTTGCTGGTACTACTATTGTCACGCCCGATCCTCCGAGCGCGCGAATATCCCACTCTGGTCAATACAAATGCGACTTCCTAGGACACGTCGCCGACCTATTCATTTCTATTACGCATGCGGAAGCGAAACAAATCCCCTGACAATATTTAATTTGGGATAGAAAAGTAGGCAATCAATCACAACCAAACAAGCTTTCTTATAAACACATAGGTTTATATACAACAATGGATTATCTACAAAATAAACAGGCTCAACAACTAGGGAACTATCATATGACCAACTTGTCAGACACGTTCACCGATTCTTCAGCCTCCACCTTTCGAACTCTAGGACTTCCGATCCTCCACGACCGTCATCTAGGGACCTGAAATATTATCCCACAACCGGGATGAGACTACGTCTCAGCGAGTCCTACCCTCTAAAACTCAATTAGCAAGAAAATACGCCTCATGGTGCTCTAGCCACACAAATAGGACAGAAGACTTACCTTGCCTTCGATCCTTCCTGCAAGTTAGTACATTTCAAATATCAACCAATCCAATCACTCAGATACTTCATTCAAATTGAAGTCATCGATTACTCGACTAAGTCGATTACATGTCATCAAAACCATTCTCCGATCATCTCAAGCATTCCAATTCCAATTTCACTCCTAGCTCAATGAGCCGAACTTAATCAATCCTCCAATATAAACCACGGTCCAAAGGACACGACCTCTCTTTAGGTGGTAAATTACGGCCCCATTGGGCGCGACCTTTAATAGGTGGCAGGTTACGGCCTTATCAGGCGCGACCCCTATCGGGTGGCAATTTATGGCCCAACGGACGCGACCTCTATCGGGTGGCAGTTTACGGCCCTAGTGGGCGCGACTGATTCCCAATTCGGTGGTATATCACGATCTAACAGGGCACGGCCGAGCTTCGATGATTTTCTAGATCCACTCACAACCTTTCACGATTAAAAATCCAATCGAATACCAACACTAAACAGATTTGGGATGAATCCCCACATAAACATGCATTCAATCAATCGATACAAACTGGTCCTACCAACCACTCACGGTGCCAAAAACAGACACCAGGTATTTTCAAGTTAAATACCAAAACTTCTCCAATTTCATACAATTCCGCACTTTAGAGTAATTAACCATAATCATCATTTTCACTCAATTTCTCAATTTAACATACAATTAGCACAAGCTGACCGCACTACTTTGCGATCATGGCGAAATTCTAACAACCGGCCATCCCTAGGCATAATTTTGAAATTATTAAATAATTAAATTTAATTCCAAAAATTAAAAAAATTAAATATTATATTATAATAATATAATTTAATAAAATAATATTTATAAATTCGAAATAATTAATTAATTAAAAATAATTACTTAGGGTTTAAACAAGATTACACTAATTTAATCATACAATTAGCCATAATTAAACATCCATTAAGCTAATCATACAACTAATCTAATTTACATTAAAATAATCTAATCTAACCACCTAAACCTAATTAGACTAATCTAAACACCCCTTAAGCGTCATTAACTCATTAAGTAAGGATTAGAGGATAAACTCACCCGATTGACAAGCTGAATGGCTCAAAACGAAGGGGACGACGCGAGGGTCGATAGTCTCCAAGGCGGGCCTAGCTTTCAGGGTCGGGAAGCCGGCCAAAATGGGCCAAATAGCCATTGCCATACCCATTTTTCTGCTCAGCTGATCGCTGCTGGTTGAGGCCGAGAAAGGGCGGATTCAGGGATGGTTTGGGTCGGGAATGGGAGGAGGAGCTGAACCGAACCTAGGCGGGGATTCACGGTGGCCGGAGATGGGCCGGACGGCTTCGGCAGAGCTCCACTAGATCTAAAATGGTTGCTGGAAGAAGAAGAAGAACTAGCGACTCGGCTTGCTGGAAACGGGCAAAGCAGGGCTTCGGCGGTCCAGGCGGTGGTTTTGGTTGTTGTACGGCGGCGAGACGGTGGCTCACGGTTGGAGAACGACCAGGAACAGCGGCCAGGGAAGCTTGGGACATTGCTGGACTCAAGACGAGCGCGAGACAATCAGGGAGCTCGCGAGGTTGGCGACTGAGCACGACGGGCGAGCCAGCTTATCCAGCGGCGAACGGCGACGGCGAAGGTGTCGCGGGTGGTCTAGCAGCTTGTTGGCTGCTCTGTCGTCTTCCCAGATCTGCTAGGCCTCGAACAACACGAGGGAGGAGAAGAAGTCAACTGCAGCAAAAGGGAGAGAGGAGGGCTGAGCAGCGACGGCGATTCCGGCTTCGGTGAGTGACAACGACGGCGAGATGCAGCAACGGGAGCTCTGGCTTCGCTGGTCTTCAGCTTCTTTGGCTTGCTGGTCCTTCGCACATCAAGAATACGAGGGGGAGAGAGGCAGTGACGGGAGAGGGAGAGAGAAGGAGGAAAAACCGGTTCTCTCTCTCTCTCTCTGTCTCTCTCTTTCTCTTCCTCTTTCTCTCTCTTTCTCTCTCTCTCTTTGGCCCCACCATGACATCACATGATGTCACACTCCACTAACTCAAATCTTCCACAACATCTTCCAATGGGTTCAATTTCATTTTCTGCCGTGACATGAAATCTTGTATACTTAAGTCAATCAATTCTCAATCAATTACATCCAATTGAAGCTCAATTAAATTAACCCATGTGTCCTCGGCCTTCTCATGACATTTCCCCGTCAAATGATCCAACTTGCATCCCGAAGATTCAATTAAAAACGGCCTTACTTTGCTTTTTTGCCAAAAATCTCGGTTTGTAGAAAAATCTTCTGGAGATGAGTGGACATTCCTAAAATGAATTGTAACTTGACAGAACTTCCAATATCTGTAATCGGGTTCAATTTCTCGGTTGATTTCAATCTGGCGCGACTTTAGCGCGTCCTAATCTGCCAGGTAGCTTTTAGGAATTTTCTGTACAATTGACTTGTGGTTGATTATTTTCAAGCCACAAAGTGCATCTTCGACACATTAGCGACTCTCGATTGTCGTAGAAATCTCGAGGTTTCAAATACGGACACAGAGTACCAAAACGATAGAGAAATCGGTCTAGTGCCGATCAACAAGAATTATGCAATTAGGTGGAATCACCCACAAATTTGAATTACATGGTTATGTTGAATCGACCTATCTCCGGTCTTTAATCGGTCTGTGCCGTAGTGACCCTTGCAGATTAGTACGGTCGAGCAGTTGGTTCCTAGTCGAATTCTCAAGTCTATTGCGTTTAGATTCCTTAACGGCTTCACCTGATAGACTAGTTATCTCGTGAGTGGTCAACTCAGAGAAGAAAGCTATAGACGCGAAGATGAAATGCCCGACTTATTTAATTGAAACCAGAATTGGAAAATTGGGATGTCACAACTCTTCCCCTCTTATAAAAATTCCGTCCTTGAAATTTAAACCATTAAAATTCTTCTTCAAAATGGTGGGGTATTGTCGTCTCATCAATTCTGCTCCTTCATTCTGCTTCGCACTGCTATCCAAGATCCTCGGTGCGGACGAAACATTTCCAAATTGGCCAAACCAATTCTTGATTCCCAAAAAGGCTAAGCACTTGTCCATCTTTACAAAAATGAAAGTTGCAAAAGTTTTGGTGCTTTTCTTTTCTTTTCTTTTTATTTTTTTCCACAAAGCGGCTAACTGCCGCATCGGGGATTTGAACTCTTGACTTCGGACTTGTGGCTTCATCCCGGATACCACTCGGCTAGAGGCGCCGACGGTGTCCCAAACCGCTTTCTTTATCAATTTAAAGCCAAAATTCTCCTTTGATCTCAAACTCGAAATATTCCGCCGTTTAAACAGTTCCAGCTCTCCTTTCTTAACAATTCGAGATGTCCCTCTCCTAGGCGATATCCAAGGATGAACAGAATTCTCAACTTGAAAATTCAAAGATTTTCGACACTTAACTGCGTAAATTTCCCGACGGCTCTGAGCGGTCCTTAATCTGTCACTGATATTTGCAACTGCTTTCACTGACTGCTAAACTGACTCTGGGCTATAACCTTTCATTCTCTTATCTCAACTCAACAACTGAAGTTCTGAATACTTTGCTCTGCACTAACTAAAAAAAAAAGAAGAACTATCTGACTAATCTGTTGAAACTGGGAACCTCTGGTCAAAATCTGACATAACTCTGACACTGACACTCTATGCAAACGAATTATCTGATGCACAAACACCTCTGCATGCCTAATCCAATCAAGATCCTTCCGCACAGCCACAAGGTGGGCTGATTTCATCAGTCTGTCAATTACTTCCCAAAATGAAATTATTACCACACTGACTCCTCGATAGACCTGTCACAAAAATCTATTGTGACGCGATCCCACTTCCACATGGGGATCTTGAGAGATTACAAAGGTCCTCTCGAATTGCAAAACCGTGCTTTCTCTTGCTAGCACATTTGACAGTTGCGACCTGTCAGTGATATCTGTTTTCACAACGGTCTACTAATCCTGTTGATGCAAATTCTAACTCATCTTCGTATTGTCTGGACAATGCTAAAGCTGCTAGGACGAGTTTCCGAGAAGATCTCTTCTTTAATCTCGGTATCATCAGGTACACACAATCGTACTCAGAAATTTGAAATTCAGTTCTCCTCTTCTCGGAATCCTCTTGCGAAATCTTTTGAATCTTAGAGTCTGTCCACTGAAGCGTTTGATTCTAACCTGAATATCCAGTTCAATTCTGAGGATGGCCATAAAATTCGAAGGTGGCCTACCTCAAATTTGAAAATCGAATCTCGAACTTTCTCAAGTAAGGTCCATACTTTAACCAGCATATGCACAAATGAAGACTCTCGACTCAACGCATCAGGGACTTCTTTCATCCTTCCAAGGTGATACCAAATACCACCATCCTAGTCCTTCAAACGATTTGGTTCATAACGGTATCTCATATGCAATTCATTCTGAGAGAATATATACTTTGAGACTTTTAACAGTCAGCGAAGATTTGGAGTCTTTCTTCACACCCACAATATCTCTAAATCTTCAGAGCAAAAATGATGGCTGCGAGTTCTAAGTTATGCGTCGGGTAATTCAGTTCATGAGGTCTCAATTGACGGGGCACGTATGCAACAACCCTACCATGTTGCATCAGCACGCAACCTAGTCTTCTAAATGATGCATCACTATAGATCTCGTAACCTCCAGGACCAGATGGAATGGTTAGCACATGTGCGGTAGTCAGCCTCTTCTTAAGCTCTTGAAAACTACTCTCGTACTTGTCTGTCCACACAAACTTCTTTTCTTTCTTTAGTAGTCGAGTCAATGGCAAAGTTAAAGCTGAAAACCCTTTTACGAACTTTCTGTAATACTCTGTTAAACCCGGAAAACTTCTGATCTCGATCTTGGCGAGGTCCATGAAGATTTCTTCACCTGAAATTACACGATTTAGGAAAGCAACACGAGTCATCCAAAACTCGCATCTGCTAAGCTTATCATAAAATTCAAGAGTCCTTAAGGTCTGAAGTACCATCCTCAAATGTCTCTCGTGCTCCTAAGCACTCTTCGAACACACTAGAATAACGTCAATGAACACGATCACAAACTGATCCATGTACCCTTTGAACACTCTGTTCATCAGACCCATACAAACAGCTAGAGGGTTTGTCAAACCAAACGATAATGCAGTGAACTCACAATTGCCACATCAAGTACGCAATGTTGAATTCGGTATGTCTTTCTTCTTGATTCTCAACTGATGATACCCTGTCTTCAAGTCGATCTTGGAGAATATCGATGCACAAACACAACAGACCATCTTTCTTCTTCACGAACAAAACGGTGCTTTCCAAGGTGATGCACTGGGACGTAAGAATCCCTTATCTAACAATTCCTGCATCTCCACCTTCAGTTCTATCAACTCGAATAACACCATCCGGTAAGGAGCCTTAAAGATTGGCTCTAATCCGGTTGCTAATTCAATCACAAACTTTATTTCCCTTTCTGATAGTAGACTTGGCAGTTCTTCAGGAAACACCTCAGAAAACTTCTGTACCATGGCTAAGTTCTCCTTACTTGGTCCCTCAACTGCCGCATCCACTATAGTTGCCATATAGATTAGGCAACCTACATCCATAAACCAAGTCGTCTTCAGTGACGAACAATAGGGATCGAAGGTCCTTTCTGACTTTCAGTAATTCAAAACTTTCGTACGCTAACTGAACAAACTGAATTATATCACTGCCATGATTCATAATAGAAGGAAGCTCCTCAAGCCAAATCTTTTTATAAATGACTCCCAGGTCATATATAAGCAAACCCTTTAGGTACAACTATAGTCAGGGATTCATCTTCCTATTACTTTATTACAACAACGAAAACTCCACAACTTTCACTCAAAGTCCAGCTGCGCTACTCTGATAATAACTCTTCAAAAAATTCTTCCCTGGATCGATGCATGGTCAATCCATTCCTATTCCTTTTGTCATCTTAGTGGCGTCTTGTTGGCGGTAGCAATGCTCGGGTCCTCTTGGACTTACACGGACAGTTCTTAACCCAATGGTCGTGCTGGCTACATTCAAAGCATGCTCCCGTTGTACTTGGTCACCGGGCTGACTCATACTTCTTTTCTCACACTTAACACATAATCAGTGAGTCCCCTACCTATTCTCAGGTGACAGCATGTGCTCTTTCTTGTACTGAAGGCCTTCTCTACAAACCCCACGATGCGTTCTATGGCGTATTCCTTTTGATTTGTCCCATCAGCTTTCTAAGACCATTTCTGGCTAGGTAACCTTGTTGGTTACACACAGAACAAGCACCCGTCTTACCAGGACACAGGACTGATCCATGTCGGCTTCTGTCAGCATGACACACTCCAATCCGATTCATTGCTGACCTAACCATCCCACATTTCCAGTTGAACAGAAATGGGATGCTTTTCTCCAATCATAGACTCTGTCCTAAACTGGTTTCCATCTTTACTGAATCTGAACCTCGACTCGGATGCAACAGCTTGCTCCCATATCATAATTCTAGGTTGGGCCTCAACAAGCGCGACAACAACAATGGTTACAATACTGGTAGCGGTAAATACAACGGTAACAGCGGCGACTCGGTCCTGAGCTTACTAACTCAACAAGCTTCCAAGAAACACTAGCGCTTGAACGATCCCATCGAACCTAAGATTACTCGGTGCTGCTACACTAGTACTGACCTACAGCGGTACTCTCACACTCACACTGATCTAAGCCGGCGCTTCGCCATGACCACCTCGGGTACCGATCCCTGTCGGCATACCCCGAGTAACTGGTCTAAAGGTTCTCTCTAGGAGTCCTCTGCTCCTGATCACTCATCTACATGATCTTTACAGACACTTGTTTCCCAATTCTAATCCCAGATTAGAATTTGAGTGATCCGCGCCAAAAAATTTACCAAACAACTATCAGCCACATGCACCAGCATGAAATAAAAGTCATTCCTACTAACTATCCCACAAACAATTGCACCTTATCACTCCATTCACAGACCTGCTTTGTTAACACTTAAACGGGGATGTCACGCCCCAATCCTCCGAGCGCGCGAACATCTCACTCTGGTCAATACAAATGCGACTTCCCAGGACACGTCACCGACCCATTCATTTCTATTACGAGTGCAGAAGCGAAACAAATCCTCTGACAACATTTAACTTGGGATAGAAAAGTAGGCAATCAATCACAACCAAACAAGCTTTCTTATAAACACATAGGTTTATATACAACACTGGATTGTCTACAAAATAGACAGGCTCAACAACTAAGGAACTATCATATGACCAACTTGTCAGACACGTTCGTCGATTCTTCAGCCTCCACCTTCCGAACTCTAGGACTTCCGGTCGTCCACGACCGTCATCTAGGGACCTGAAATATTATCCCACAACCGGGATGACATTACGAGACGAGTCCTACCCTCTAAAACTCAATTAGCAAGAAAATACGCCTCGGGGTGCTCTAGCCACACAAATAGGATGAGAAGACTTACCTCGCCTTCGATCCTTCCGCAAGTTAGTACATTTCAAATATCAACCAATCCAATCAAACTTCATTCAAATTGAAGTCATCGATTACTCGACTAAGTCAATTACATGTCATCAAAACCGTTCTCCAATCATCTCAAGGGTTCCAATTCCAATTTCACTCCGGCTCAATCAATAATCAATCCTCAATATAAACCACGGTCCAAAGGACACGACCTATCTTTAGGTGGTAAATTACGGCCCCATTGGGTGCGACCTTTAATAGGTGGCAGGTTACGGCCTTATCAGGCGCGACCCCTATCGGGTGGCAATTTATGGCCCAACGGGCACGACCTTTATCAGGTGGCAGTTTACAGCCTCAGTGGGCACGACTGATTCCCAATTCGGTGGTATATCACGATCTAACAGGGCACGGCCGAGCTTCGATGATTTTCTAGATCCACTCACAACCTTTCACGATTAAAAATCCAATCTAATACCAACACTAAACAGATTTGGGATGAATCCCCACATAAACATCCACTCAATCAATCGATACAAACTGGTCCTACCAACCACTCATGGTGCCAAAAACCGACACCGGGTATTTTCAAGTGAAATACCAAAACTTCTCCAATTTCATACAATTCCACACTTTAGAGTAATTAACCATAATCATCATTTTCACTCAATTTCTCAATTTAACATACAATTAGCACAAACCGACCGCACTGCTGCGATTAGGGCGAAATTCTAACGACCGGCCATCCCGGCATAATTTTCGAAATTATTAAATAATTAAATTTATTTCCAAAAATTAAAAAATTAAATATTATATTATAATAATATAATTTAATAAATAAAATTTATAAATTCGAAATAAATAAATAATTAAGAATAATTAAACAAGATTACACTAATTTAATCATACAATTAGCCCTAATTAAACATCCATTAAGTTAATCATACAACTAATCTAATTTACATTAAAATAATCTAATCTAACCACCTAAACTTAATTAGACTAATCTAAACATCCCTTAAGCGTCATTAACTCACTGAGCAAGGATTAGAGAATAAACTCACCCGATTAACGAGCCAAACAGCTCAAAACGACAGGGAGGACGCGAGGGTCGATAGTCTCCAAGGCGGGCTTAGCTTCCGGGGTCAGGAAGCCGGCCAAAATGGGCCAAATAGCCGGTGCCATACCCATTTTGCTGCTCACTAATCGCTGCTGGTTGAGGCCGAGAAAGGGCGGATTTGGGGATGGTTTGGGTCGGGAATGGGCGGAGGAGCTGAACCGGACCTAGGCGGGGCTTCATGGTGGCAGAAGATGGGCTGGACGGCTCCGGCGGAGCTCCACCAGATCTAAAATGGCTGCTGGAACAGAGAAGAAGAACCAGCGACTCAGCTTGCTTGAAACGGGCAAATCGGGGCTTCGGCGGTTTAGGCGGTGGTTTCAGTTGCTATACGGCAGCGAGACGGTGGCTCACGGCTGGAGAACGACCAGGAACAGCGGCCAGGGAAGCTCGGGACGTTGCCGGACTCAAGACGAGCGCGAGACAATCAGGGAGCTCGCGGGGCTGGCGACTGAGTTCGACGAGCGAGCCAGTTGATTCGGCGGCGAACGGCGATGGCGAAGGCGTCGCGAGTGGTCCAGCAGCTTGCTAGCTACTCTGTCGTCTTCCCAGATCTGCTGGGCTTCGAACAACACAAGGAAGGAGAAGAAGTCGACTGCAGCAAAAGCGAGAGAGGAGGGCTGAGTAGCGACGGCGATTCTGGCTTCGGTGAGCGACGACGGCGGCGAGAGGCGGCGACGGGAGCTCTGGCTTCACTGGTCTTCAGCTTCTTCGGCTTGCTGGTCCTTCGCACAGCAAGAATACGAGGGGAGAGAGGCAGTGATGAGGGAGGGAGAGAGAAGGAGGAAAACTGGTTTTCTCTCTCTCTCTCTCTCTCTCTCTCTCTCTCTCTCTCTCTCTCTTTCTCTTTCTCTTTCTCTCTCTCTCTCTTTGCTTTTTTGCCAAAAATCTCGGTTTGTAGAAAAATCTTCTGGAGATGAGTTGACATTCCTAAAATGAATTGTGACTTGATAGAATTTCCAATATCTGTAATCAGGTTCAATTTCTCGGTTGATTTCAATCTGGCGCGACTTTAGCGCGTCCTAATCTGCCGGGTAGCTTTTAGGAATTTTCTGTACAATTGACTTGTGGTTGATTATTTTCAAGCCACAAAGTGCATCTTCGACACATTAGCGACTCTCGATTGTTGTAGAAATCTCGAGGTTTCAAATATGGATACAGAGTACCAAAACGATAGAGAAATCGGTTTAGTGCCGATCAACAAGAATTATGCAATTAGGTGGAATCACCCACACTGAATTACATGGTTCTGTTGAATCGATCTATCTCCGGTCTCTAATCGGTCTGTGCCATAGTGACCATTGCAGATTAGTACGGTCGAGCAGTTGGTTCCTGGTCGAATTCTCAAGTCTATTGCGTTTAGATTCCTTAATGGCTTCACCTGATAGACTAGTTATCTCGTGAGTGGCCAACTTAGAGAATAAAGCTATAGACACGAAGATAAAATGCCCGACTTATTTAATTGAAACTAGAATTGGAAAATCGGGATGTCACAATTACAATGAAATGTTATGACATTGCTAATGTATATATGGACAAAGATGTTCTCTAAGAACCTAAAGAATTAACTTTAATGAGCAAGAAGACAACATCTCACAATAATTTACTAACACGTGCAAATAAACATAGATTAGAATCTTCAAACATGCATGTAAAACTGTTCTCAACAAACTAATTTGACATGGAGCAGGAAGTATCTAGCTATATATTTTCTTGTCTGCTAGACTTGTCCTCATGTATTCCATCCTTTTGCCATTCTCTTGGAGTAGTGCAAGAACTACATACTCTTCTCGTCAATGATCAAGTTCCTTAGCACAACACCAACCAAAAACCCAACTCTTACGCTAGCCAGCACCATTTTCCAATCCAAGTCGAATAGGGACTCTTCTTCTTTATCTCATGTGAAAGATAATGGTGGTGGTGGAGCATTATCATCATTTGTGCATTTATTTGGTAGGGGACTTTCACCCAATCCCTCATTCATCACATATGAATTGCTCCCAAATGCGTCGAATCGTGCTCCACATGGTATTGGTCTCCATAGTCGATTGTGAGAGACATCAAAAATCGCAAGAAATGTGAGGCTAACTAGTTGTTGAGGAATCTCTTTCATAGTTGTTTAGGGAAAGATCTAGTGATTCAAGCACCGTCAAGTTTGCCAAGGAATGAGGGATACCACTAGTGAGGAAGTTGTTTGAAAGGTTGAGCATACAAAGAGACTTCAGATCTCCGATCAGTTTAAGAATGAAACCTTCGAACTTGTTACTAGAGAGGTCAATTGCCATAAGGTTATTTGGAATCTTCACATATTCCCTTTCTGTGCCCTTATTCATCAATGTCATCACATAAGTCATCCCATTTCCACTGACTATCAAATAAGACAAATCAATCGATTGATGAATATTCATATATGCTAACTTATCTTGACCATCAATAACCTCTGTGGCATGGTAACTCTGTAATAACTTGGAAGGAAGTTTACCATTAAAGCTGTTGGTGGAAAGGTCAAGGATATGTATACCAGTGAAGTTAAGCAAGCTTAGATGACTATCTATGGGACCATGGAACTTATTGGACTGCAAGTCAATAACTTTTAGGTAGGCCAATTCTAATAGCCAAAATGGGAATGTATCATTAATTTGGTTGTCTCCAAGATTCAAATACTCCAGCATTTTGCAATTTCCTAAAGATCTCAAAACAATCCCTCTTAGTCAGTTTTCTCTTAGGTCAATCATCCTCAATGCACAGCCATCGGGGTATACGTGAGGAATCATGCCATCGAATTTATTTCTCGCGAGGTTCAATAATATCAAAGGATCAATACTTCCAAAACAAGGAGAACGTGTGCCATTCAAAGCATTGTTGGACAAATCGAGCATAGCGAGAGAGCTCATTTCACAAATGGACGTTGGAATTTCCCCATTTAGGACATTGTTGGAGATGTTGTATAGTTTGACCAAGGGAGGTGAGACAGGGAGGGTTGTTTCTAGCAAATTAGAACTAACGTTAAGATACTTCAACTTCGGCAAAGGGAGATCGGTCTGGTTGTTTTGAAGCCAGTCAAAAGATTGTGAGAAAGATCCATATACTCAAGAGATTCTTTGCCATAGTTCCACATCCATCTAGGAACGGTCCCTCAAATTCTATTGTGCGGTAGGTTTAGTAGCACCAATTCGCTTAAGTAGTCTATAAATTGTGGGAACTCAATCAAGTTGCCTGAATCCAAGTACAAAGGCAAGCCTCAATGTATTGGCATTAATGAAT
The DNA here is from genome assembly GCA_014182405.2 of Eucalyptus sideroxylon. Taxonomy (NCBI): domain Eukaryota; kingdom Viridiplantae; phylum Streptophyta; class Magnoliopsida; order Myrtales; family Myrtaceae; genus Eucalyptus; species Eucalyptus sideroxylon. Next base: position 42,146,002 of record CM024552.2, read on the forward strand.
GACGTGGTGAACAATATATTGTTGAAGGACAAAATTAATTTTCTCAAGTTCTTGAGTTTGAATAGATCATTTACAGTAAGAACATCATTGAGATTAATCGACTCTAGGTTAAGCCATTTAAGATCCTTTCAGATTCCACAGTGTACCCAGAATATCACCGTGCAAGTCATGAATGCCTATATACAGGAGATGAAGCTTTTTTTCTCCCCTTCTTTCGAGGAAAAACAGAACGACATTAAACAAAATAAATCAAGCTTCATTGTATGATATAAATGTGCTCCAACGCCCTTAAAAACATTCGGAACATAGGATAAATAACAAATTGCAAATGTCCTTCCATTCCAAGTAGGGCTAAAGTGACCAGCCAACCTGGCTTGTGAGATTACTTGTACCCATTAAGCCATAAAGCCCATTCGAAGAGGACTAAAATGATTTGAATGAGTTGTTAGTCTTTCAATTTGATTTTGGTCCAACTCACTCATGCTTATAGAGCAGAATAAATGAACTAGCATTGCCTTAGTACTCCCTTTTCCATGACAATGATGTACATCGTAGATAGTTAAATTGTAGATGCATGGAACTCGCATGTACGGACTAATTAATAAAATGATTCAACACTTAGGTGGATAACTAGAAGACAGGAATTGTTTATATTTTAGGTGGATAACTAGAAGACAAAAATTGTTTATACCTGATGTTCATTCTTAATCTCATTGGATCATGCCTCAGTGCTTGGTATTTGTTTATGCTATATGTAAATTAGGTGATTCCAATTCTTTGATTGCAAATCGATTCCTTCCTCATAAGAAACCATTGAAGGTTAAGAAAAGAAAAGGTGTATCACAATGATTAATGATATTATAAGCAACGAATGAAATAATCACATAATTACTTTGGAAAATTTGAGGCACTTGCTGTACCTATTGATCAGAATGCATGCCTTGTAAGTGAAGTCGACTTGCATTTCATCATTGAGTCCACGTTCAACGGAAGACGTCAACCTTACCTTGACTCAAAAGTCGTCTCCCTAGTCTTCCACTAAGTTGAAAATTTGAGATGTCTACTTCAACTTGCCAATCTCGCACATCTTGTCAACGTAATATTGCCCAAGATTTGCTAGTATACTATTTGTTCATGTATATCCATTATTTAAAAATAAAAGGTATGTTATAATAATTTTTATGTAGCTAGCTTCTTAAACAAAGTTTCGGCTTTGCAAATTGACTTTTGAGTCAACCAACAAACCCCATAAAATCAACTTCTATGTAACATTTTTTTTTTTTGGTAATTTAGCAGTGAAGTAGTATACATATTAGCTTTCGCACATCTCAATAAGTTTATTTTTCTAAGCAATCTTGAAGATGCTCTTCCTTATATCGATTTGATATAATCAGGATTTTACTCCTAGGATGTTCCCAATAAAACTTGAATTTGAGATCACAAGGAGAAGAGAAAACTTCTAGCAAAATTTTTCCAACACCTTGGGGGTTATGTGTAGCAATTTCAAGTTTACCAATTAGATCGAAATATGACAAAGATCAAATACGTATTGTATTGAATTAGGATAACGCACTTTGGTAAGATTAACCTTTTTATATGAAGCATGTCAATTTTTATTTGTTCATTTTTGAAATATTTGATAATTTTGTAAATTCATTTATGACTTAGGCTCCATTGGTATTCATGGAAAATATATGATGAAACTATTTTTTACAAACTAACTATTTTAAGTGATACAAGAGATTACTTTTACAAAAAAAAAAAAACAATTTCAAATAATTCATTTTACCCAAAAGAAACGGAGCTTAGAATGGTCTCTCCCCTCTTTTAAGTTGGAAGTAATCATACTCTTTTGCTTGAGTCAAGCTTCAAGTCATTAGTGCATAGACCAATAAAGAAACTTTGAAAGTGTGGAAATAAAGCAAATGTAAATAATGGGTTGAGTCCATATATACTTCTCAAGTTAGGGCTAAAAATATATCCACTCAATCATCTAAAGCTTTGTTGACACCTGAATTTTAACTACCCTATTCAATTCTTTGCCACATTGAAAATAAGAGGTTGACCCAAATTCCTAAATAAAAATACTACTTGCATAATTCACATTTACATTTTATATGTGCCATGAACCATATCCAAGTCACATGGCTCTTAGATGAGATATTAATGAATGGTTGTGCACCTGAACGAAGTATTATAGTCGGCCATGTGAAAAAAAAAAAAAACATTACTCTTACGGATTGTCCTTAATAAGAAATTAGAATTAATTTATTTAAATAAATTCACAATCTTCTACAAATGACCAAAATTTATCATTATTCAAAATTAAGTACTTTTATTTTTCAAAATTATTTTTAATGTCATTTATTTATTTTTCCTTTAAAAAAAAATTCCCACACCCCCACTCCCTACTTTCCCTCGTTCATTTCCCCTCACCCCCAAATTTATTACACTTTTATTTCCCTTTCCCACCACTGACAGTGACAGATAAGCCGTCACTTCCCCCTCCCCCAAAAATTAAAACTCATGCCAGCCCTCCTTTTCGTCCTCTTCGCTAGCCCTCCTTTTCCTATTCCAATCTCAAATTTTATTTTTTTGAGTTTTCTTATCAAAACCCTAGCCAGGCCCCCTTTTCCTCCTCCTTGTCGCCGCTCACCACATGACTCCCTTCCCTCTCCTTTTCCTCTCGATCCTTCTCCTCCTCCTCCTCCTCCTCGCCGCACGACCTCCTTCCTCTCCGCACGACCGCCTTCCTCTCCTCCTGTATCTTGCCGTCTCTCACCGTCGTGGGCTTGCTGTCACTCGCAGCCTCGTCGCGGGCTCGCCGTCATTCGCAGCTCGTCTCTGCTGTCATGCCCCGATTCTTGGGGATGCACCCATCCTTCTTGTTGGTCGATTTTAAAGTGCGATATCCCAGGACTAAGTATCGCCGACCCTTTCTTTTTATTACGCAGGCGGAAGTAGTTATAAATCCCCAGACAATAAAACAATGGGATAGAAAAGCAAGCCATATTTTTCATATTGAAATTCACAACCACACTTTCATTAACTGCATAACTCATAGTATATTTACAATGCTATTCACAGCATACTTGTCTCACACCTATCTGCACTAAGACAGGGTTTACAAAAGGGATGGGATCTCGGTCCACATCCGGGTTATACTCAAGATCCCTCTTTGGATCATCTTCTTCTTCAAAAGTCTTTCTTCCTTGGGTTCCTCCTCCTCAGCTTCTCCTCAGGGTCCTGAAATGGTTATTGAATAACCAATGAGACCACGTCTCAGTGAGTCCTACTCCCTAAGACTCGATTAGTAAGCCAATACACTAATCGGTTGCCTAAGTACAACACGAGTCAGAGGACTTACCTTGGCCTCAGATTCCATCTGCATATTAGTATAGTTCAATAGATACTCAAACAATCACATTACTGATCTAAGCATCGATAAAATCGATCTAGTCGATTTCATGTCAATCGAACCATTTCTAGGTCATTCATCCCACGCCAAGCAATTCCTTAGATTTAGTGGCTTTACGGTCCCACCCGACCCTCTCCAGATTTAGTGGCTTTACGGTCCCACCCGACCCTCTCTAGATTCAATTTAGGAATAAATCTTAAATTCACTCCTAAATTACTTTAGCACCAAATAAATCTCAAATAAATAAACAGATCGCACCACGACAATCAAGCACGAAATTTCGGTCATCGGCCATCCCGGTTGAATTTCCGGAACAATAAATAATTAAATAATTAATTTCGAAAATTAAATACATAATTATAAAAATCCAATTTAGGCTCGTAATGCCGAATTGGATGCCGAGACGAGTCCGGAAAATTACCGAGACTCGTTCCATAAATAACATGGCATGTCTACTTGCTAATGTCTATTTCTAACCACCTAACATGCATCATAAAGTCTCTAATTTAATTGATCTAAACTAATCTAACCACCTAATTGCATTTAATTAAATCTAACCAACCTTAAGTATAATTAGCAAACTAATAAAGCATTAGTGAGTAAAACTCACTTGATATGAGCAAAGACCGGATCACCGTGACGGCGACGCGACGGTGGCCGAAATTGGACTTTCGACAACACCGGCGGGCTTGGACCGGGCCTTAAGCTTAGGCCCAACAAATCTCAGCCCAACTGAGATTTGTTCTTGCTTTTGGGCCAGACCCAAGTTGGGTTGGGCCTGCTGAAATTCTGGACTGAATTCACTTGGGCTTCAAATTTCTTTGCTGGAAATTGGTTCTCAAATTTCAGTTGATGGGCTGCTGGACTTAGACTTCGCAGGCTTCATGGCTGAAGAAGAAGGCCCAAAGAAGCTGCTGGTTCTGTTGAAATCAATTCGTGGGCTTCAATGGCCCGACTGCTGGGCTGTTGGACCGAAGACAGAAGCAGCTTCGGTGGCTGAGCTGGGGAAGACGCGGACACGGATCTGCTTCGTGAAAGACCTCGCGGACGAAGGTAGCTGGCAGGCGGTCTTCTTCGCTGAACGCTGACCAAGCTTGGCGACTTGGACCGAATGATGAAGAGAGCCCACGCAGAAGCAGCTTGGACGCGTGGACGGCGAAGCAGCTGCGGCAGTTTTGCTGGTCTTCGATGGATTGCGGTGTTGGCCGAAGAAGAGGCAGCTGTCGCACGTTGGCTGAGCAAGGGTCAACGTTGGTGCTTCAAGGGATTTCGGTGGCAACTCCGTGGGGGAAAGAAACGCTGGCAGAGACGTGCGGTTTGATGGGGTGTGGAGCTGCTTCGTGGACTTCACTGGCCACTGTATTGAACCGAAGAAACGATGAAGGCTGACGTGTGGCGCGGCTGCTGGACTTTGGTCAACAATCCGGTGGGGAGGAGGCGATGTTGACTGGAACGTGGGCATGTGGCTGCACGAAGATGCGGCAGGTAGCTCCGGCGGACGGCAGAATTCGGTGGACTTGGCACACGGTGAAGACTGCTGTTCTGATTTTTGGTGGAGGCTGGCGTGAGTGGCCGACCAAGGTTGATGCAGCGCCGACTCAGATGCAGCAAGGTGGTCTTCTTCGCTGAAGATTGACCGGTGAAGATGGAAATTGATTTGTTGCCGACAAAGCCTAGTGGAGGACGCGGCTTCGGTCTTCAGGGCAGCTGGTCGTGGAAGCGGAACGTTGGTGTGTTGGCGTGGCTTCTCTACTCTTTGCTTCGTGCGAGGAAAATGGAGAGATGGAGGAGTGAGTGTAACCGGTTAGAGGGGTGAGAGAGAGATGGATAAGAGTGGAAGGCGAGGCCCCTTAAGCTTGATCTTTTTCCACACAAATATCTCTTGCTCTTATCTCTCCACATAGCTGTCATCCACCAGTCCATTTTCATCCCAAATTGCCCCTTCTAGAGAGTTGAATTGGTCCATAAGTCACTACTCATGGGGGCACACGAATTTTCTAGTAACAAGGCATCAATTACACATCAAATCTCTCTCAATTCATCCTCAATCGGCTCTCATAAAAATCAATCGACGCCTTAATGTCTCAATCGTTATTTTTCTTCACTCATGCATCCAACATGCATCTCAATTTTTGCGGCGGAAACCATCTCCGGCATTTTCGCACTAAAACAACCCGCGACGACTTTTTTTCCCAAATAGTGTCGGTTGTCGAAAAATCTTCCGAGGCGAGTCGATACTCCTAGAATTTATTGTGACATGGCCGAAACTTCAATTTCTGAAATCGGACTCGAATTGACGGTTAATTTCCATTCGATGCGTTTTTAGCGTAACCTAGGCTACTGGGTAGCTTTCAGATATTTTTAAGTGCAAATGACCCGTGGTCGATTTTCTTCGAGCCACTATGAACCCACTCGACTCATTGGCGACTCTCGATTGTCGTGAAAATCATGAGGATCCAAATACGGACACAAGGTCCCAAAACAATAGGAAAATCAGTTTAGTGCCGGTCGACGAGAATTTTCTAATTTAGTGGTGTCACCCACGATTAGCCACACACCTCAGTCGAGCCAGTCTATCTCTGATTTCGAATCAATTTTATATTGTGCCGTATTGACCTCTAAAGATAAGCACAGTCGAGAAGTCGATTCCTAGTCGAATTCTCAAGTTTATTTGCCTTAAAATCCTTAATGGCTTCCCTAAGTAGTCTAGTTATCTCGAGAGTGATCGGCTCTGAGAATAACCCTATAGACGCGTCAATGAAATGCCCAATTTATTCAGTAGAAGACAGGGTTGAAAATTTGGGATGTCACATCTGCTCCCTCTTCCTCGCCTCTCGTCGTCACTCATAGCCTCGTCGCGGGCTCACCGTTACTCGCAACTCGTCTCTGCTCCCTCGCCCTCGCCTCCACCCTTCATCTTCCGAACACGCATGTCAAAACGTGTTTGACCACGTGTCGGAAAATCCAACACGCGTTGATTGTGTGTCCGAGCGTGTCACCATGTCCGACACGCTCTGACACGTGTCAGACAAAACACGGAAGCACGGACAACGTGTCCGTACTTCATAGTAAGAAGAGATAGAGGAGATTGGATTGCCATAGCCTTTATGGTAAGCAATTTTTATGGATCGGAATTCTAGGGCGTCTTCTTAGCCACTTCATAGTTTGATGTGAAAGGATACTTGGGGTGACTGAAGGCAAAATGTCAAAGTTGTTTGAGCTCAATGTTCTACTTTGGATGGCCTATCACCTTCAATTTCAATATCAATGGCCAATGTCCAATCGGATCAAAGGGGCAAATTTGATCTGTATGAGAAATCAGACTCGAAATATCACTTGATACAAGCAAGTGAAAAAAATGGATATTTTCGACGTAAATAACAGGCATATTCAATTAGTCTGGCCGTTTATTTCCTCGATGGGTTATTGGTTTTGCAGCTTCTTATAAATGAATCAACAATCCACATGGGAGGTTGAGGTACTGACAAAGTGACGCTTAAGATCGACAATAGTATGCGTACATGTCTTGCCATAGATGTTTTGCAATTTCAACACATTGCCTATGTCTGGCTGCTTTTATTTATTTATTTGAAAATAATGGTACGGGTTATAAGCAAATAGGCATTCTTTCTTTTCGAAAGGGAAATAAATGGTCACACAATTGCAAGGTACATATTAGGTTGAATTCTCATGCATGCTGTGATTATCGTTCATGTACAATCACAATTGCATAGGTGGTCCACTAAATTGGCATCTCATAATTTTTCTTTTCCACAGAAAAGACCAAATCGAGGCAAGCAGGAAAAGATTGTTGCCCATCTTTTAGATTGACAAGCAGGAGTCACCAAATTAAAATTTCGTAGTCACCGATTGAAAATATTTCCAGATTTCGTATTTTCATCTCGTTTTACATAAAAAAAAATAAGGACAAAAATATCCTTGAAAATCATGAATATTTATTTATTTTTGCTTGGAGTCTATATAGTACTGTTCAATTGTAAATGTAAATTGTGTAGTATGATATTTAATGGGTGCGGTATTAAGAATACATTAAATATACAAAACTTATGAGCTTAAGTCATTTGTCATCAATTGAGTTCAATCTGAACATTAAAATGTTCGTTTCATCCAACTAATTAATTTATCAATGTTGTATTGAAAATGGCTAAGTGAGGATGAAAACTTACCTGAAATACATACATACACATATTATATTTATCCATTTGTTCATTACATTTTGGTATAAGTTATCAGGTCCAATCACTTCTATGCAACATTTTTTTATTTATTTGAAGTTAGCAATGAAGTGGGGCGATTTTCGCTCACCTCGATTAGTTCACTTTCTTGGGTGACTGTAAGGTGCCCTCTCTTATATTGACCTGGTTTATTCATGATTTATTCTAGAGCGCTCCCAGCAAAGCTTGATACACAAGTCCACAAGGAGATGAGCAAACCCTCAACCCATCTAAACTAACACCTTCGTGTTTCCGTGTAGCAATTACGAGTGCACGATTTAACTAGAAAAGTAGACAAAGATGATCCATTGGATAATTTAAATGGACAGTGCGTAATTTTGCTTCTTCAAGATCCATGTCTGGATCATGCTATTTCTAGGTACATGGTTCCAATGATCTATATAAGAATGCCTTTTTCCACATATAACAAGCGACTCCTTGGATTTACTATTGAAAATGTGTTGGTTAACACATCATCAAGAAGGTGCAATCGTCCGACTTCTTCAGCAGCACACAAATGAGGGAAATTTCACCTTAGTATTTAACTGAAATTCTGAACAAGTTATTTGCACCATAAATTTTCAAATCGTAATTATCAACAGATCAAGTATAACTTCTAGAATAATTATTTCCATATCAGTCCACATCTTAAGACTTTGGCCATGCATAGCACGGGTCTACAGGTAAAATTTAGTGCCAATGTCTTTTCAGATGTGTATAGTGAATGAATGGTCCAAGCAGAATGAAATTTCAGCACTCGAAGTGCTTGTGCCTATAAAAGCTTCTCCACTGAAAACGACCTCTACCAAAAAGCAGAAGAAAAAAACAAAAATTATGGCACCCTCCTCCTTATTCTACCTGTTCTGTACTTTGATAGTCTTCCCCCCTGCGTTTCCTACTTCCTTCGATAATTCCCCATGTCATGCGGATGAGACCTCAACCTTGATGGAATTCAAGTGAAGTTTCAGAATCGACAAAATCGATTTTTATCATGCTAATCCGAAGGTTGAATCCTAGTCAGTGGATGGATAGGGAGATTGCTGCTCATGGGATGGCGTAGAGTGCGACGAGGCCACCTGTCATGTGATAGGCCTCAACCTTAGTAATAGCTGTCTCTTTGGTACCATAACTTCTGACACCAACCTCTTTCGTCTACTTCATTTTGATTTGATCAATCTTGCTTTGAATTGTCACGCCTCGAACCTCGAGCGCGCGCACATCCCTCGGTGGTCAATAGAATTTTACGACGTTCCCAGGTCTCGTCACTGACCCTTCATTTTTATTGCACATATGGAAGCGAATTACTAATCCCCTGACCTCAACAAACATGGGATAGAAAAGCAGGACAACAATTACCAAATCAAAATACACATTCATAAACACCTCAAGCTTATACAAAAGGTCTATGTCATAAAGAACTACTGAGCCACCTATGCTCCTAACCCTTCCGCTTCAAGCTCCCGGCTCTTCACACTAGGGACCTGAAAATGGTTATTCAATAACTAGTGAGATATAAATCTCAGCAAGTTCCACTCCTATGCCCCAGTTAGTACATCAACTCAATTCAGGGTATCTATCCAGAACTACCCCACCACAAGCAACAACCAACAAGTCGATTCGCATACAACCTTACCTGGTATGCCATACCTTGCACGATATCACTCAGCATGATACACACAAAGCACATGGCCATTAGATGATACATTTCATCAATCACATACGAGTCGCGTCACAACCGATCTCACCTGGCCATTGCCACACTCTGCACGTTATCGATTCATGCATGTGTGCCATAAACGATGTGATTCACTCATGCATATGATTAATGCATATAACAATTTCACACATCAATGCATCAATTCAGATCAAGCTATCGATCAATCGACTCAATCGATTACATGTCAATCCGACCATTCCTTGGTCGTCTCACTTATTCAGTCTTAAGTCTTACTCACGGCTCCACGAGCATAGTCTACCATTTTTCTTGGCAACAAATTACAGTCCAAAGGACACGACCTATCTTTAGGTGGCAAATTACGGCCCAATGGGCGCAACCTTTAATGGGAGGCAGATTACGACCTTATCAGGCAAGTCTATATGTAGTGGCATCACGGCCCCACTCGGCAATGTTATATGTAGTGGCATCACGGCCCCACTCGGCAATATTATCTGTAGTGGCATCACGGCCCCACTCGGCAATGTTATATGTAGTGGCATCACGGCCCCACTCGGCACGACCGATTCCCAATTCGGTGGTAAATTACGGCCCAACAGGGCACAGCCGTACTTCGGTGGTTTTCTAGATCCACTCATAACCTTTCACAATCAAATTCGATCGAATACTGACACTAATCAATTTTGGGATAAATCCCCACATAAACGTCAATTCACTCAATCCAATCAATCAATCAATTCAAATTGGTCCTACAAATCAAATACGGTGCCAAAAGCCGACACCGGGTATTTTCAAGTTAAATACCATAACTTCATCAATATCACTCAATGCCACACTTTTGGAATAATTAACCATAATCGTCATTTCCACTCAATTTCTCAATTAAACATACAATTAGCACAAACTGACCACACTGCTGCGATCAACGCGAAATTCTAACTACCGGCCATCCCTGCATAATTTTTAATTAGTGGAATCATGGCCCCACTCGGCATAACCATACTCTGGTTGTTCTCTTGATTTAGTTCACAGTCTCACATGGCAATTTTCCAATCAATTGTACAATCCAACATTTAGTTGCATAATCCAACTAATTCACAACTACCACGCAATTACACAAATTATCACTCAATTCATATGGATGCCATGCATTTTCACATCCATTTACTTCATAAAATCAACACACATGAATTTTAGACATTTTTCGCATTCTGGATGAACAGTGTTCGTGAACAATGCTCGTGAACAGTACTCGTGAACAGTATTTTGTGAATAGTGTCGCGTGAACAGTAAAATTCCAGAATTCAATAAACAATAAATTATATTCAAAAATAATTAAAACAATGGTTAAATTAAGGAAACCAATCAATTAAGATAAACATACTTAATTAACCACATAAGCATCATTAAGCTAATAAAGTAAAATTAAGTTAAACTAATCTTAGCCATTAATCTAACCACCTATCTTAGGACTGATACAACTTAATTAAATCATTAAACTAGAATTAAATCTAACTAAATCAACCCTAAGCAAGTTTAGGCACTAATCGAAGGATTAGGAGCTAAACTCACCCGTTAAGCGGGCCGGAGACACCGACGCGGCGGCGACGACGGAGGCAATACTCCAGGACCTCAACAACGACGATCCAAGGCAGTCTCAAGCTCAACACAGCAACCACAACTCGGACTCCCACTAAAAACGCTGAAAAATAGCCTTGCCGGAGGAGAAACTGAGTTGAACGGCTTGGCCGGAGCTCCGGCGAGGGGTTTGGCCGGTAACCGGCGGCTCCCGGGGGTCTTGGGGACCTTGTGGGTGGTTGGGATGGGCAGAGGAAGGACTAGATTGGGAGAAAAATGGCCAAAAACGCGAAACAGTGCAGGCTGCAGGCGCACCGACGGACCGGCGACCGGTTCCTTCACGGCGGCACCCAGGACGGCCGGCGGCTTCTTTCGAGACGAAATTGGGCTAGTTGGAACGTTCTGTCTCTCCCGGTCATTGTGATAGGTGGCTCGTTGGCTGATTCATCCGGAAAAACCACTTTTGACTTGATTCTTCATCGAAGGGTCAGCTGGAGCAGAAACTGGAGGAGAGGGAAAACGAGGAGAGAGAAGGCTCCGTTTGAGATGGAACCGAATGAGGGTGAGAGAGGGTGATGGGAGAGCTGTTGCACTCCTCATTAAAGCCATTAAATGGCCACTTCAATTCCCCATGCAAGATGACATCACATTCTCTCTTTTCTCTAGCCTTTTTCTCCCTACAACTAGGGGTATTTTGGTTATTTCACCTTGCACAATTACCATTCTGTCCTTGGGCTAAAATTGGTGGATGGGCCTAAGGATTGGGCTTGGCCATGAATAGAAATGGGCTTGGAAATGGCCAAGAATTGGCCCATGGGCTTAGAAGATGAATAGTGGATTGGGCCCAATGGGTTCACTTGCTTGCTTTGGGCCAATCATGGGCTGTCCCACCTTGGGCCTAAGGCCCACACTGGCTTGGCCCAGCCCACGTCCTCACGGGCTCGCTTCCTCGGTTCGAAAATCCCTTTTTCAATTGCTCGGCTTCACTGGCTCTATTGACTGTTGAAGCAGCTTCATCTAATGTATGTCCCGAACATTCCCGATAATTTGAAGCTCAATCTTTAGTCCTCATGCCATGTAAATTTCGCCCAATGCCATTTCGGGTACAACTCAGACTGACAAGCAGCTCCGAGGATTCCCGCGTAATCGACTCGTGTCAAATCACGTTCAAGACATTTCGACGCATGGACGTCCTTGATTACATGAAATTACATAGGATAGATTCTTATTTCAAAGTACACGATTACTGAAGATTGACATAGGATCGTTCGTGGATTCGATAATAGTAAATGGAATCACCCGTCATTCCATTATGTTCTGTCCGCGAATCAACTTTTAGTCGTCCTTAGAATCGGCCTGCCTATCTACAAGATCGTCCTCACGTAAATTCACATTAATTCATCTCTCAGAGGGCTCGAATTTCAGGATGTCACATGAATGACTTCAACTATTCCTCAATCCCATACAGTTTCAACAACCTTTCTAGGTTACAATACCTTAATCTCTCCAATTCGTTCTTTTTTGGAAAAGTCCCCTAGGATATCTCACGGCTCTCCAGATTAAGTTTTCTGGATTTATCTTTGGGATGGGGTCTAGAGATGCCTAATGTAGACAACTTTGTGCGGAACTTAACTATTCTTAGAGAACTTGAACTACCTTATATAAGCATGCCATCTCCATTCCCTCGTGTGCTTGCAAACTTCTCTTCTTTAAAGTCACTGAAACTTGAAGATTGTGAATTGCATGGAGAATTTCCAGTAAGCATCTTTCAGTTTCCAAACCCGGAATTCCTCGACGTCAGTTTCAATTACAACCTTTATGGTCGTATCCCAGAAAAATAGTGGAGTAGTCATCTGAAATCTTTGTCTTTTTGGGGCACGAATTTTTCAAGGGAAATACCCATTTCGATTGGAAATCTTATTTTCTTGAATAAATTATCAATTGGAAATTGTCCTTTCTCGGGTTCACTCCCCACTTCCTTGGCTAATCTTCCTTAGCTTGTTTATCTGGATATATCATTCAGTAAATTTTAGGGTGAAATCCCTGCTTCCTTTGCTAACCTCACTTGGCCGTCATATCTAGATCTCTTGTTCAATACTTTCACAAGTGATATTTGGCATTCGCTTGTCAACTTCACAAAACTCACCACTTTGGACCTTTTAAGTAATATTCAGTTAGCAAGGTTTTTCTTAAAGAAATAAATAAATAAATAATGAGATTCAATTAGTAACCAAATGAAAAGTCTGATCTTCTTTACATATGACAGATGGTCAACTAAGCGGTCCAATTTCATCTTCATTTGGGAACTTGATGCGGTTGGTTGCGCTTGACTTTTCATCCAACAATTTGCAAGGTTAAATTCCGAACTCAATATGGAAACTCAAGGATCTTGAATTTCTACAACTAAGTCACAATAATTTAAGTGGCATCGTGGATTTACACAAACTCAAGAACTTGAAGATGTTATATTTGGATTTCAACAACATATCATTTGTCACCAAAACCAATATCAATGCCACTCTTCCAAAACTTTCTCATTTAAGTTTAGATTCATGCAACCTATGACTTCCCAAAGTTTTTAGGATACCGAAGCGGATTACGAGGGGTATCTCTTTCATACAATAAAATTGAAGGGACTATTCGTACGTGGATGTTCAATGGTAGTAGAGAAACCTTGAGACTTATGAATCTTTCTCACAATTTTTTAACTGGCTTTGAAAACAACCCAATCGATTTGTCACTACTCAATTTGATGTATATGGATCTTTCTCACAATTTTCTCACTAGTTTTCTGAACAACCAGATCAATGTGTCACTACCCAAGTTGGTGTATATGACTCTTTTTCACAACTTTCTAACTAGCTTTGGAAACAACTATAACAATTTGCCATTGCCTAAGTTGAAGTATCTTGACATTAGTTCTAACTTCCTCAAAACAAAACTCCCTAGTCTAGCTCCATCAACGACTTATTACAATATCTCCAACGACATCCTCTTCGGAGGAATTCAATCTATTTGTGGAGCAAGATCCCTTGTCATTCTTGATTTGTCCATCAAATATTGACTCTTTTGTTGATTTTGAATCTTGGTAAAAATAAACTTGAGGGCACGATTCCTCTTGCTTACCCAAAAGGTTGTACGTTGAAGATCATTGAACTCACGGAGAATCGATTGCAAGGGCCTGTCCCAAGATCTTTGGCGAATTGTTCAATGCTGGAGTATTTGAACCTTGGTTACAATCAAATTCTTGATGGTTTCCCTTATGGCTATCAAAATTGGCCGAGCTCAAAGTTATAATCTTGAAATCCAATAAGTTCCATGGTCCAATAGAAATAGATCAAAACCAATTTAACTTCAGCAATTTGCATATCATAGATCTTTCCAACAATAATTTCAATGGTGAACTTCCTTCCAAGTTGTTGTAGAGTTTCCATGCCATGAAAGTAATTGTTTGTCAAGATCAGTTGGAATATATGAATACTCATGAATGATCCTATGTTCTCATTTATATAAATAGAATTTTGAATTATGAAATGAAATTGATGAATAAAGGCATCGAAAGGGAATACTCAAAGGTTGCATATGCACTTATGGAAATTGACCTCTCCAATAACAAATTTGAAGGACACATACCCGATCCCATTGGAGATTTGAAGTCACTTGTTTGGCTTAACCTTTCAAAAAACATTCTCACCAGTTCCATCTCGCCTTCCTTAGTAAACCTGACAATGCTTGAATCTCTAGATCTTTCTCAAAACAATCTCTCAGGAGAGATCCATCAGCAATTAACCCATCTTAAATTTCTTTCATTTTTTGATGTCTCTCAAGAATACCACAAGGGAGTCAGTTTAGCACGTTCGGGATCAATTCATTTGCCATGAATGAGGGGTTATGTGGAAATCCTTTGTTAAAAAAATGCACAAGGGGATAACTTACCATTACCACCATCCCTTGAGGAAGAAAATGGCAAAGAGTCTTTGTTCAATTTGGATTGGAAAGTTGTGCTAATTGGCACTGGAGGAGGATTCTTTAATTGGCTTTGTGCTAGGAAGCTTGATCATTGATGAGAAGAGCATGTGACTTTTGCACTACTCCAAGATAATGGCTAGACGATGGAATAGAATGGGATGGCAATGAACAAAAAGGAAAGCCGTGCAAGCAGTCATATACAGATGTAATGCCGATTAGTAATGTAATCGTCGCATGTCAAGTTTTTATTAAAAATAGTTATAAATTTCTAGCATCCTCATCTATGTTTGTTTTATGTGGACTCGAGTGTTTTGTCAGTTATTCTATCTTTCTGACTAATTTTCTTAGCAAATCATGTTATATCTTCATATAATGTAACGTATATATTGGCAACTTACGTTCTGATGTATCCTGTGATATGTGCCAAGGAGTAGTTGCTTTCACTTTTTGGCTGTGATAGAAATTCTAATTTAGGACATTTGCTACTTCCAAAATCTAATTGTGGAAAGCTACTAATTATTGGAATCCGTAGACATGGTAGAGACAAGAAGATAAATTTGAAACTCAATTATTTGCAATTTAATCATTAAAAACTACCATAAAAAGTGATGGGTTGTCATCCTTAGTCATCAGTTTATTTCTCAAAGAGATTCCTAAAATTTGGATCTAGAAGAGTGAATGCTACATTTAGCTGGCTTGTCCATTGAAAAATAAAGAAAAACTTTGCAGAAAGCCGTTGATGTGATAAAAATCACTGTTTTATCGGATGTCTCCGAAGAGACGATAAAAATCACTGTTCAAAATACTAATAAAATCTAAACCAGAAAGAATGAAATTTTTGCTTTGAATAGAAGTTCACTTACATCTGGCTGTTGATAGGATCTTGCCTTTACTAGGTTCATTCATCAATTGATCAAATCATCCAAACATGTTACAATGATAGCGTGCATTAAGCCAAAGTTTAGAGATCATCCTTGTTATTTTCCCCAGAAATATAGATAAAAGTGAAATGGGCATAGGGTCCACATGATCAAACTTAGAGATGCGTTTGATCTACTAGTGTAACATCCTGAAATTCGATCCCGTTTCCTTTTGGTCCTTTTTTCTGAGCTGATCACTCACGAGTTAACTAACCTATTGGGTGAAGCCGTTAAGGGATATATCTGCGGTAAAATCCCTAAAAGCTACCTAATTGGTTGGATTGGACTAAAATCACGTTCGGTCGATTTTAACCATGAAATTTAAATTGGTTTCGGGAATCAAATATTCGAGTGTGTCATAATTTTTTTTTTAGGACAGTCTCATCATCCGTCAATTTATTGACGAGTCCGAAATTTCAAGAAAGAAATTATCGGAGGAAAATTTAAGACCAAAAGAAAATAGAAAGGGAAAGGGGCAGAGAAAAGAAAAAAATAAGAATAATGTTATTATTTTATTTTTTTCTTTTCTCTCTCTCCCTTTCTTCTCTCTCTCTCTTCTCATTTCTCTCTCTCTCTCTCTCTCTCTCCCCTCCCTTTCGTGTGAACTCCCCCACCCACCGACTCACTGCCAATTTCTCTCTCTTTCTTTTCTCTCTTTTTCTTTTGGTCAAACCCCTTTATCTCAACTCCTTCCTTCTCTCTTCTCTCTCTCTTCTCTCTCTCTGACGCATTCTCTCTCTCCTTATTCATTCTTTGCGCGTTCGAGCGAGCAAGCGAAAGACCAAAGAAGTCGAGCGAGAGCAGCTGCCGAAGACCGTTGCCGCCGCCGCCGCCCACACCCGCGCGCCGTGTGCCCGCCGCAATGCCGTGCGTGTGCCGCTAGCCCCGTCCCCTCGCGCCCAGGCGTCCTCCCGCCGTGCGAATCCGCCTTTGTCCAAGCCGTTCCGCCCCTGTCCGGCCCTCCGCCTCCGCCCGCCCGCCGCCGTCCGGCCACCGCCCGGCCTCCACGGCGTCCCCCTCACCCTCCGCCGGCCTCCCCTCGCCGCCCTAGCCGTCGGACCAGCTCCGGCCAGCCCAATCCAGCAAACCCGCGAGTGGGTTTCCAGCGGCTTTGGAACCGCTTTTGGGCCATTTCCGGGCCCCGAACCCGAGCCGTGATTTGGGAAGTTTTGTTCCTCACGTCGCCCCCGTCGGATTGATCTGATTTACGCGCGATTCCGGTGAGTAATCTCACTAATCCTTGCTTAGTGGGCTAATTACACTTAATGTTTGTTTTATTTTTAATTAATTATTGGTTGTTTAGGTTTAATTAGGTTTAGGTGGTTAGATTAGCGTTTATTAGTCAATTGTGATGCAAATTAGACAAATTGAATGTGTATTTAGCAAGTAGACATGGTCTACTATTTATTAAGGGTAGCTCGGGATTTTTCCGACCCTTTATCGGGCTTCAATTTGATAATTCGGGCCTAAGTGGAATTTTTGGCATTTAAATATTATTTTTCGGAATTAAATTAATTAATTATATATTTTCGAAAATTCAACTAGGATGGCTATTGACCAGAAAATTATGCTGATGACCGTGGTGAAGTCCGTTTATTTAATCGGGCTTTATTTTGAGCTAAATTGAATTTTTAATATTAATTATTTAATTTTCGAAATTAATTAATTATTTATTTATTTTTCGGAAATTAAGATTGAGATGGCCGACGACCGAAATCTCGTGCTGATTGTCGTGGCACAATCCATTTATTTAATTGAGCTCTACGTTGCATGGAATTAAATAAATTGTGATATTTTAGGGATTTACCCTAAATTGTTTGAAATTAAGTGGGATTGAATGATTGTTTGATAGTTGGCCGAGTATGCTTATTTAGCATTTATAATGCTTGATTGAGTTGTAAAGTGGATGGAATCATGAGAGTGAATCGGAAATACTCAGGGATTGAACTGATTAGACATGGTGTATGGGCCTACGTGGTTCGGTGATTTGGGATATTACTGGCTAAAACGGCGCCTTAAAGAACGCACGTATTGGTCTAGTACATACATTATTGTGGACCTACGTGGTTCGGTGATTGGGATATCACTGGCGAAAACGGCGCCTTAAAGAACGCACGTATCGGTCTAGTACTCATATTTGGGATATTACTGGCTAAAACGGCGCCTTAAAGAACGCACGTATTGGTCTAGTACATACATTATTGTGGACCTACGTGGTTCGGTGATTAAGGACATCTCCGGCTAAAACGGCGCCTTAAAGAACGCATGCACTTGTCTATTAAATACATTGTTATAGGCATGTGTGGTTCGGTGATTAAGAACACATTGGTGAAAATTGCCTTAAAGAACGCACACAATTGTCTATTGAGTACATGGTCATAGGCATGCATGGTTCGGTGACCTAGGATGGTCACGAAAACGGCGCCTTAAAGATCGACGCAAGAATGTCACACAATTGTCATTGATGTGGATAAGTCCCTTGTTGAAGGTTATTGGTGTGGAATCAATGACCTAGAATGGTCCGTCTGACATGTAATCGACTAGTTCGATTGATCAATGATTTGATCAGATTGTCGTGATTTGATTGATTGTTCGTTATGATTTATGAAGCGTTCGTATATAACCTTAAATTGCAAGTTGAGACTGAGGCCAAGGTAAGTCCTCTGACTCGTGCTGTGCTTAGGCAACCGAGTAGTGTATTGGTTCCCTAATTGAGTCTTAGTGGGGTAGAACTCGCTGAGACGTAGTCTCATCCCGGTTTGGGGAAAACATTTCAGGATCCCGATGAGGAGCTGAGGAGGAGGAATCTGAGAAGGAGAACTTTGAGGTGAAACCTGAGGAGAAGGATTTTTGGAAGAAGAAGATAATACCGAGAGGGATCTTGAGTACGACCCGGATGGACTGAGATTCCATCTTCTTTTGAACTCCATTTTGATGATGAATATAATAAAAGTGTGAATAGTTGTGAAGTACTTTGAGTTTGTGTTTTGTATAAAAGTTTGGTTATAAGTTTCAATATGAATAATATGGTCTTGCTTTTCTATCCCATCGATTTATTGTCTAGGGATTTATGATTGCTTCTGCATGTGCTTAATAAAGAAAAGGGTCAGTGATACATTGTCCTGGAATATCGCATTATAAAATCAACCAAGAGAAGGATGTGTGCGTGCCCGAGGATCGGGGTGTGACATCCCTTTTTTGTGGTATCAGAGCAAAGGTTAGGTATTGGAGTGATAAGGAGCGTTGACCATGGGATAGTTAGTAGGAAAGGCCTTTAAATTCATGTTGGTGCATGTTTGTGTTAGCTGGATGCTAGAATTGTTTGTCGTGTGTGGATCGCTCATCTTCTAATCTAGTGTGGATTTGGAAGACGGGTTTCAGTGTAAAGACTGAACCATGAGCGAGCAGGAGCTGAGAACTCCTAGTAAGAGGGCAATGTTCTCCGTGACTCAGGATAATGCATTGACAAAGGTCGATACCCAAGGTGGTTGTGATAGAGTGTCGGCTCTGGCCAGCTTGAGTGTAAGAGTACCACCGCAGGTTGGTACTAGTGTAGCAGCATCGAATGATCCTAAGTTTGATAGGATTGTTCTGATGCTAGTGTTCCTTAGGAATTGGATGAGCCAGCAAGCTCAGAATCAAGTTGCTGTTGTCACTATCTCTACCGCCGTTGTTACCGCACCTGCTGAGGTCCAGTGTGAAGATGATCTGGGAGCAAGCCATTGCATCCAAGTCGATGTACAGCTCTAATTCAAGCAGAGATGGAAATCGGTTAAGAAAAAGACCGGCGTGGAGAGAAAAGTATTCTATTCCACCCAATAGGAAGGGTAGGATAGTTAGGTCAGCACCGAGTCAAATGGAACATGTTGTTTCCGTGCATGATGATAGAGATTGGTCTTATGTCTTTCTTAGGACAAGAAATTGTTTGGAGTGTAGCCAATGGGGATATCTCGATGGGTCAGATTAGAGAAATGGTCCTAGAAGCACGGTGGAGTTTTGGGGCAACCAGAAAAAGTGCATGCTTTCACCTGATAGAAGATAGAAGACACACTAGAGAGGTGTCGAAATTGTAGAAGGAAGCATGGATAAATCCAGTGTCCGAGTATGACTAGAACATATTGTGATGATGACCAGCATGGCCATCAGGTGAAGGACTGTCAATGGAAGTCTAAGGTAGCATAGACATCGCTACTGTGGCCAAAACGCCACTAGGATGGTGAAAAGAATGGGAGTAGAATTGACCTTGCACCAATTAGAGAAAGAATGTATTGGATGTGATTTTATCAAAGCAGCGCAACAAAGTTTTATGTTGAGTTGGTAGAACTTAAATTGTTGAAGTAAAAGTGAAAGAGAGGGGAATCACTAGCAATAGTTGTGCTTGACTAGTTGCTAAGGTGTGAGTTTGACGCCACATGAATAGTGTGAGTTCATAGAGCATCTTGTGATAATGAATCATGGTCATGGAATAATCCAGTTTAGTCTATTAGTTTGTGAAAATGTCGAGATTATTAAGAGTCGAAAAGAATCTTCGATTTCATTAATCTTCGTTGGCTAAAGGCAACTTGTTTGTTAGACGGAGGTTGCCAAGGTTGATTTGCGATTGTAGTGGATAGGATAGATTGAGAACTAGAAATGGAAGACATTTTAGTGGTACAAGAATTTCTAAGATGTGTTGTCAAAAGAATTGCTAGGGTTACCGCCTAGAAAAAGAGATTGAAATTTGTAATTGAGCTAGCACGGGGATAGAACCGATCTCAAAGGCACCTTACCGAATGGTGTTATCTGAGTTGAAGGAACTGAAGGTGCAGATGCAAGAATTACTGGATAAAGGATTTATTTTTCCTAGTGCATCACCTTGGGGAGCACCAGTTTTGTTTGTTAAGAAAAATGATGGTTCGTTGCGTTTGAGCATCGACTATTGGCAACTCAATCAGGTAACGATCAAGAACAAGTATCCATTGTCGAGGATAGATGACTTGTTTGATCAATTGCAAGGAGCGTCAATATTCTTGAAGATCGACTTGAGGACAGGATATCATCAGCTGAGGATTAGGAAGGAGGATATTCCTAAGTCGGCATTTTGTACCCGGTATGGTCATTATGAGTTTACAATGATGCCGTTCGGGTTGACGAATGCTCCAGCTGCCTTTATGGATTTGATGAACAGAGTGTTCAAGGAATATCTGGATCAGTTTGTGATCGTGTTCATTGATGATATCTTGGTCTATTCGAGAAGTGATGAAGAGCATGAGAATCATCTGAGAGTAGTACTTCAGACCTTAAGAACTCATCAGCTGTATGCTAAGTTTAGCAAATGTGAGTTTTGGTTGACTCGTGTTGCGTTCTTAGGTCATGTGATTTCCGAAGAAGGAATCTCCGTCGACCCGAGCAAGATAGAAGCCGTGATCAAGTGGCCGAGACCATCAACAGTGACAGAGATCAGAAGTTTTCTGGGGTTAGCAGGTTATTACAGACGGTTTGTGGAAGGGTTCTCATCGATAGCGTCGCCTTTGACAAAGCTCTTGAAGAAAGAAGAGAAATTTGTATGGTCAAATAAGTGCGAGCGTAGTTTCCAAGAGCTGAAGGAAAAGCTGACTACCGCACATGTGCTGACGATTCCATTTGGTCCTGGAGGATTCGAGATCTATAGTGATGCGTCATTTAGGGGATTAGGTTGCGTGCTGATGCAACATGGCAGAGTTGTTGCATACGCTTCCCATCAGTTGAGACCTCATGAATTGAACTATCCGACACATGACTTAGAACTCGCAGCCATCATATTTGCGTTGAAGATTTGGAGGCACTACTTGTGCGGAGAAAAGTTTCAGATCTTCACGGACCATCAGAGTCTCAAGTATTTGTTCTCTCAGAAGGAGTTGAACATGAGACAGCGCCGATGGATGGAATTGCTGAAGGATTACGACTGTGATATTCTATATCACCCGGGAAAGGCGAACAAGGTCGCCGATGCATTGAGTCGGAAGTCTTCAATAGCACAAATCTTGGTTAAGGAGTGGAACTTAATCGAGAGAGCTCGAGATTCGGAATTCAAATTTGAGGTAG
Organism: Eucalyptus sideroxylon; assembly: GCA_014182405.2. Classification (NCBI taxonomy): domain Eukaryota; kingdom Viridiplantae; phylum Streptophyta; class Magnoliopsida; order Myrtales; family Myrtaceae; genus Eucalyptus; species Eucalyptus sideroxylon. The sequence continues at coordinate 42,167,860 of CM024552.2, forward strand.
GCCACCTCTCGAGTTTTATGGCCACCCTCAAAATTGAATCGGATGTCCAGGTCAGAATCAAACAACTCCAACCAATAGATCTAGATGTACAGAGAATTCTTCAAGAGGATACCGATAAAAGAAAGGCTGATTTTCAAGTTTCTGATGATGGGGTATTGAGGCTCCATGGACGTTTGGTTGTACCTGACGATGTAGAGCTTAGAGAAGAAATTTTATCTAAAGCACATCGTAGTAGTTACAGCATTCATCTTGGAAGCACTAAGATGTATCAAAATCTGCGTCAACACTATTGGTGGTTAGGTATGAAGGCGGACATTGCCAAGCATGTCGCCAAGTGTTTGACTTGTCAGCAAGTAAAAGCCCAGCATTGCAAGCCGGGAGGACTTCTGCAACCTCTCGCGATCCTAGAATGGAAATGGGAGCATATCACGATGGATTTCGTGACTAGACTACCAAGGAGTCAAAGAGGAAATGATTCAATTTGGGTAGTAGTCGATAGACTGACAAAGTCGGCTCACTTCATTGCAGTTTGAAAGGACCTCAGTCTTGGATAGACACGCAAACCTGTATGTGCGTCAAGTGGTTCGTATGCATGGAGTGCCGGTTACGATAACATCCGATAGAGACCCGAGGTTTACTGCTGCTTTTTGGAAGAGCTTGCAGAGTGCTTTAGGTACAAAGCTTCAGTACAGTACGGCATATCATCCTCAGACGGATGGCCAGTCTGAAAGGACAATTCAAACTCTTGAAGACATGCTGAGAGCGTGTGTAATAGACTTCAAAGGAAGTTGGGAAGATCAGCTTCATCTGGTGGAATTCGCCTACAACAACAGTTATCAGCAGAGCATCAAGATGGCTCCTTTTGAAGCGTTGTATGGCAGAGCGTGCAGAACTCCAGTATGTTGGGATGAAGTTGGGGAAAGGAAAATCACAGGCCCAGAGTTGGTTCAGCAATCAGTAGATGCCGTGGTAGTGATCAGAGACAGATTAAAGACAGCGCAAAGCAAGATTTGCGCAAGTGCATCGAAGGTCTTTGGAATTTCAAGTTGGTGATCACGTTTTTCTGAAAGTGTCACCAATGAGGGGAACTTCGCGCTTTGGTAAGAAAGGCAAGCTGAGTCCGAGGTACGTAGGTCCGTTTGAGATTCTTGAAAGAATCGGAAACCTAGCGTATCGTCTTGCGTTGCCGCCAAGATTGGCGCAAGTGCATGACGTCTTTCACGTGTCGATGTTAAGGAAGTACGAGCTTGACCCGACCCACGTGCTCAATTTCGAGGAATTGGACATGGATGACTGTGTGTCATACGTGGAAAGCCCGGTTCATATTGTCAATCGCAAAGAGTAAGTTCTGCGTACCAAGACCATTCCATTGGTCAAAGTGCTCTGGCAACACCACGGTACTAAAGGAGCAACTTGTGAGACTGAAGAGTCGATGAGACAAATTTACCCCCACCTTTTTGATCAAAGTGTGTAATGGTTTAAATTTCGATGACGAAATTTTTATAAGATGGGAAGAGTTGTGACATCCTGAAATTCGACCCCGTTTCGATAAAGTGAAATGAGCATTTCGTCGACATGCCTATGGTCCTTTTTCTCGAGCTGATCACTCACGAGTTAACTAACCTATTGGTGAAGCCGTTAAGGGATATATCTGCGGTAAAATCCCTAAAAGCTACCTAATTTGTTGGATTGGACTAAAATCATGTATGATTGATTCTAATCATGAAATTTAAATTGGTTTCGAGAATCGAATATTCGAGCGTGTCACAATTCATTTTAAGACAGTCTCATCGTCTGTCAATTTATTGATGAGTCCGAAATTTCAAGAAAGAAATTATCGGAGGAAAAATTGAAGACCAAAAGAAAAGGGAAAGGGAAAAGAAAGAAAAAAAAAATAAGAATAATGTTATTATTTTATTTTTTTTTCTCTCTCTTCTTTTCTCTCTCTTTCTCTCTCTCTCTCTCTCTCTCTCTCCTCTCCCCCCCCTTCGTGCGATTTCCCACCCCCCACCCACCCGACTCAATTTCAAATTTTTCTCTCTCTTCTCTTCCTTTCTTTGACTGGTCAAACCTCTCTTATCTCTTCTCTCTCTCTCTCTCTCTCTCTCTCTCATCTCTCCTCCTCTCTCTCTCGACACTCTCTTTGCCCATGTTCGAGCGCATAAAAGAACCGAAGCTGAAGAAGAAGCAGCGCAGCAGCTCAGCAGCCGCCGAGCCGCACCGCCCGCCCGTCCGCCGCCCGCGCCCGTGCTTGTGCGCCACCCCGCCGCCGTCGCCGCCCCCCTACCCACCCCCTCGCACCCGTGCATCCTCCCCGAATCCGCCTTTGCCAGCCCCCGTTCCACCCCCCGCCTTCCAGCCCCTCCTCCCCGCCGCTACCCAGCTCCGTCCGACCACCGTTCGAGCCCCCCGGCATCCCCCTCACCCTCCGCCGGCCTCCCTCGCCGCCCTTGGCCACCGGACCAGCCTCGGCCAGCCCAATCCAGCAAACCCGCGAGTGGGTTTCCAGCAGCTTTAGGCCCGCTTTTGGGCCGTTTCCGGGCCCCGAACCCGAGCCGTGCTTTGGGAAGTTTTGTTCCTCGCATCGCCCCCGTCGGATTGATCCGATTTGCGCACGATTCCGGTGAGTAATCTCACTAATCCTTGCTTAGTGGGCTAATTATACTTAATGGTTGTTTAGTTTTATTTAATTAGGTTTAGGTGGTTAGATTAGTGTTTATTAGTTAATTGTGATGCAAATTAGACAAATTGAATGTGTATTTAGCAAGTAGACATGGTCTACTATTTATTGAGGGTAGCTCGGGATTTTTCCGACCCTTTATCGGGCTTCAATTTGACAATTCGGGCCTAAGTGGAATTTTTGGTATTTAAATATCATTTTTCATAATTAAATTAATTATTTATTTTTTTCCGAAAATTCAACTAGGATGGCCAGTGACCAGAAATATTATGCTGATGACCGTGGTGAAGTCCGTTTATTTAATCGGGCTTTATTTTGAGCTAAATTGAATTTTTAATATTAATTATTTAATTTTCGAAATTAATTAATTATTTATTTTTTTTGGAAATTAAGGTTGAGATGGCCGACGACCAAAATCTCGTGCTGATTGTCGTGGCGTAGTCCATTTATTTAATTGAGCTCTACGTTGCATGGAATTAAATAAATTGTGATATTTTAGGGATTTACCCTAAATTGATTGAAATTAAATGGGATTGAACGATTGCTTGATAGTTGGCCGAGTATGTTTATTCAGCATTTATAATGCTTGATTGAGTTGTAAAGTGGATGGAATCATGAGAGTGAATCGGAAATACTCTGGGATTGAACCAATCAGACATGGTATATGGGCCTACGTGGTTCGGTGATGGGATATCATTGGCGAAAACGGCGCCTTAAAAACACGTATCGGTCTGCCTTAAAGAATGCACGGTGATCGGTCTAGTACATACATTATTATGGACCATATTGTTATACATGTGGTTCGGTGATTGGGATATCACTGGAGAAAATGGCGCCTTAAAAAAACGCACTAGTGGATAAGTGATGTATCGAGTCTAGTACTCATATTGTTATAGGCATGTATGGTTCGGTGATTAAGGACATCAAACCGCAACGATTCACATCAGTTTGGTATCAGAGCTTGCTTCTACAAGGTCTATTTATCTTTAATTTTCTGTTGATATTCAGCAATTTGAGATTTATTGAGTTAGGGTTTCGGTTCTAGCTAATTTAGGGATCAGATTGCTTTTGTGCTTCCATACATAGTTGTTTGCTGTTAGTTTTAAAATTTTCTTTTCTAGCATCTTAAATTGTATCTGAGTTCGTCAAAAAAAAAAAAAAAAAAAGTAAAAAAAAAAAAAAGAGAAAGAAAACGCACAAAAAAAAAGTGTGCAAGAGAAAAAAAAAAAACATATTCGGCAAAAAAAAATTAGCCGAACAAAAAAAAAAATCAAGAAGGCGACTCGTTTGTTAGTAGACCAAATTGAAACAAAATCAGTAGTGATTTGCGTTTCAATTGGAATTTCGAAAGTTGTACTTGTTGGTTTGAAATTGTTACTTGCTGAAACAAAATCAATAGTGATCTAATCTTGTTTGATTAGTTTGATTGATTGTCGTGAGGGGGTTGAAAGGCAGGTTTTGAGTCCAATAAAGAGCTTGTGAAAAGAGAATACAAGAGGAAAAAGGCAAGAGTGTGTAAGCTTAATTGAGGGTGGAAAAAGCTTAGACTTGAGTTAAACACGAGAGGAGTGACAAACATCTCGAGAGAAACACGTGAGGGAGCGATTAGTGAGGATTTTTTTTTAGACTAACGTTTACTTGCAGGTCTAAAATATGTCACGTGAAGAAAGCGTGAATCAACGGGAGGTTGACTCCATACGAAAGGATGAAGCGCTCGTGGAAAGCATCCAGCAATTGAGGGTCGTAGTAGAGGAGCTTAGTGGCGGAATGATGGGGAATGGCATGAGGGTTGATGGTGACCGAGAGATACCCCGAGGAAGGCCGCAACATCAGCGAGATGCCTCTAGAACACAACATAGAAGGCAACGGCAATATGATGATGATGAGGCCGACATGGAGGATAATCGAGATGCTCGATTTGAAAGGTGGAATGGAGGCCGAAGGTTTAGACACCGAGGAGATGATGAACTTGGCAACATCAAGATGAAGATTCCTTCCTTCCAAGGGAAGAATGATCCCGATGTGTATCTAGAGTGGGAGAAACGCATGGAGATGGTATTTGATTGCCAACGATACTCTGAGCTCAAAAAGGTAAAAATTGCAGCTGTTGAATTTACTGATTATGCTATAATTTGGTGGGATCAACTTGTGACTAGTAGGAGGCGCAATGGTGAAAGACCGATAGAGACGTGGGACGAGATGAAAGCGGTGATGAGGAGGCGTTTTGTGCCAAGTCATTACCATAGAGATTTGTTTCAAAAGTTACAAAACCTCACACAAGGCAATAAGAGCGTGGAAGAGTATCACAAAGAGATGGAGATTGCCATGATCCGTGCTAATGTGATGGAGGATCGTGAGGCCACAATGTCAAGATTTTTGAGTGGTTTGAGCCGAGACATAGCAAGGGTGGTAGAGCTGCAACACTATGTTGAATTGGAAGAATTGGTGGACAAAGCTATCAAAGTTGAGCAACAATTGGACCGAAATCACAAGAGTGGAGGAGGTTCAAATTAGAATTGGAGATCCAACTGGAAGAGAGATGATAAGCCAAATTGGAGAGGAAACAACACCAAAACCGAAACCTCAAAGGAGAAGGAGAGGGACGGTAAAGTTGGAACGAATCCGGTTTTGGGTAAAACCGAAAATCCTAACACTAGAACTCGTGAAATTAAATGTTTTAAGTGTTTGGGCAGGGGTCATATGGCGAATCAATGCCCTAATAGGAGGGTGATGATCATGACTGAACATGGTGTTATTGAGTCCGAAAGTGAAAGTGAAGAAGATGATGATGAGATGCCACCATTGGAGGATTGTAGTGATGGAGAAGTGGCTATAAAAGGAGACTTATTGGTGGTTAGGCGTTCTCTGAGTGTGCAAGTAAAGGAGGAGGAGCATCACCAACAAAGAGATAATTTGTTTCATACAAGGTGTGTGGTGAATGGTAAGATCTGTAGTATGATAATTGATGGAGGTAGTTGTGCGAATGTGGCAAATTGTATTATAGTGGATAAGTTGGGCTTGAAGACAACAAAGCACCCTAGGCCTTATAGACTTCAATGGTTAAATGATAGTGGTGAGGTGAAAGTATCGAAGCAAGTTCGAATTCCATTTGAGATAGGGAGATATAAGGACGAGGTAGAGTGTGATGTTGTACCTATGCAAGCAGGTCATATCTTGCTTGGAAGACCATGGCAATATGATCGAAAGGTACATCATGATGGATATACTAATCGTTATTCATTGGTGATGAATCAAAAGACTTATACCTTGGTACCAATGACACCTGGTGAGGTGTATCAAGATCAATTAAAGTTACAACGAGAAGCCAAGAGAGAGAGAGAGAGAAAACGTGAGAAATCCGAGGGCTTGCGTGGTGTGTCTGAGACGCAAGGAAAATGAGAGGCCGAGAGAAAGATTGTGGTAAAAACTTAGGGAAAAGAAGAGAGGAAAGAAAAGAGGCAAAATAATATTTTTGCAAAATCAAGTGAAGTGAGGAGAGCGTTAGTTCTAGATTGACCAATACTTGTACTTGTGTACAAGGAGGTTTTGTTTTCTACTAACGATCTTGACCCAAGTTTGCCTAGTCCTATTGTGTCTTTATTGCAGGAATTTGAAGATGTCTTTCCTGATGAACTTCCTAGAGGGATACCACCTATTCGAGGCATAGAACATCAAATTGACTTGATTCCTGGTGCGCCATTACCTAATCGACCCGCATATCGAAGCAATCCCGAGGAGACAAAGGAACTTCAGCGGCAAGTAAGTGAATTATTGGAACGAGGGCATGTGAGAGAGAGTCTTAGCCCATGCGTCGTCCCTGTTTTGTTAGTGCCAAAGAAGGATGGAACTTGGCGAATGTGTGTCGATTGCCGAGCAATCAATAATATTACGGTAAAGTATCGACATCCTATTCCTAGATTAGATGACATGTTGGATGAGTTGCATGGTTCTTGTATTTTCACTAAGATCGATTTGAAAAGTGGTTATCATCAAATTAGGATGAAAGAAGGTGATGAATGGAAAACTGCATTTAAGACCAAGTATGGATTATATGAGTGGTTAGTAATGCCATTTGGATTAACTAATGCACCGAGCACGTTTATGCGACTTATGAATCATGTTTTGCGTGCTTTTATTGGTTGATTTGTGGTTGTCTATTTCGATGACATCTTGATTTATAGCCGAAGTCCTGATGACCATATTGAGCATGTGCGAGCTGTCTTACAAATTTTAAGGGCCGAGCAATTATACGCTAATCTAAAGAAGTGCTCTTTTGTTACCAACAAATTAGTATTTCTAGGATTTGTTGTTATTGCTAATGGTATACAGGTTGATGAAGAAAAGGTTAAAGCAATCCGTGAATGGCCAACGCCTAAGACCATAGGAGAGGTGCGTAGCTTTCATGGATTTGCGAGTTTTTATCGACAATTTGTGAGAAATTTCAGCACCATTGCCGCACCTTTAACTGAGGTTATCAAGAAGCACGTGGGTTTCACGTGGGGAGAAGAGCAAGAGAAAGCCTTTAATCTGCTAAAAGATAAGTTAACTAATGCTCATTTGTTATCTTTGCCGAATTTCAGTGTTACTTTTGAGATAGAGTGCGATGCTTCTGGTACAGGAATTGGAGCCGTGTTGATGCAAGGAGGGCATCCCATAGCTTATTTTAGCGAAAAATTGAGTGGAGCAACATTGAATTATCCTACCTATGATAAGGAGATGTATGCTTTAATGCGAGCTTTGGAGACTTGGCAACATTATTTATGGCCAAAGGAGTTTGTGATCCACACCGACCATGAGACCTTGAAGTACTTGAAAGGACAGCAAAAGTTGAATAAAAGACATGCCAAATGGATGGAGTTCATTGAGACTTTTCCATATGTGATCAAGTACAAGAAAGGTAAGGAAAATGTGGTAGCCAATGCACTTTCTCGAATGTATGCAATTCTAACTATTTTAGAAGCAAAGTGTCTAGGTTTTGAGCATATCAAGGGCTTATATATTGATGATGATGACTTTGGGAGAGTCTATGAAGCATGTGAACACGCTGCATTTGATAAATTTTATAGGCATGAAGGTTATCTTTTTCGTGAAAACAAACTATGTTTGCCTAAGTGTTCATTGTTGGTGAGAGAAGCTCATAGTGGTGGTTTAATGGGGCATTTTGGCATTAATAAGACTTATGAAGTGCTGTATGAACATTTTTATTGGCCACATATGAAGAGAGATGTCACACGTGTTTGTGAGAGATGCATTGCTTGTAAGCAATCGAAGTCTACAACTAAACCGCATGGCTTGTATACACCATTACCTATTCCAACGCATCCTTGGATTGATATTTCTATGGATTTTGTGTTAGGATTGCTTAGGTCTAAGTATGGTAGAGATTCTATTTATGTAGTTGTTGATCGGTTTTCAAAGATGGCTCATTTTATACCTTGTCATAAAACTGATGATGCATCCCATATTGCTAATTTGTTCTTTAAGGAGGTTGTACGTTTGTATGGCATGCCTAGATCGATTGTTTCAGATCGAGATTCTAAATTTCTTAGCTACTTTTGGAAAACATCGTGGAAAAAACTAGGAACACCGTTGTTATTTTCTACTACTTGTCATCCACAGACCGATGGTCAAACCAAGGTAGTTAATAGAACTTTAGGGGCATTGTTGCGTGCTATTATTAAAAAGAACATAAAATCTTGGGAAGATTGTCTGCCACATGTTTAATTTGCATATAATAGGAGCATGCATTCTGCTACTAAATTTACACCATTTGAGGTTGTCTATGGTTTTAATCCATTAACTCCGTTAGATTTAACCCCTTTACTTGTTGATAAGCGTGTGGATTTAGATGGAGCAAAGAAAGCTGAATTTGTCAAGTCGTTGCATGAGAAGACGTGCACAAATATTGAGCGCAAGACTGAGCAATATGCAAGGCAAGCTAACAAAGGGCGCAAGGAAGTGGTGTTTGAACCTGGCGATTGGGTTTGGGTTCATATGCGCAAAAGAGATTTCCTTAGCAGCGACATTCTAAGTTATTACCGCGAGGGGATGGACCATTCATGGTTTTGGAAAGAGTTAACAATAATGCTTACAAGCTTGATCTTTCAGGTAAGTATGACGTTAGTGCCACATTTAATGTTTCTGACTTGACTCTTTTTTATGCCAGTGATGATTTGAGGACAAATCCTTTGCACGGGGGAGGGAATGATGTAGACATCGAGTCATATCGAGGAGGAGGTGCTAGGGACCCATTGTCTATTCCTACTGGTTCGATTACTCGAGCGCGGGCCAAACAATTCAAGCAAGCTGTTGGTGTCATGGTTCGTGATCTTTGGCGTGAAGATGACCTTGGATCAAATCTTGAAGAATCTTGGAAATCTTGGTGCAATTTAATTATCTTGTCACCAAATAATTGACCAAGTCAATTTATATATATATATTCTTGTTTAAGAATATTCTAAAATAGGAATATTTTAGAATATAACGCATTAGATTTTTAGGGTTGGTTTTTAGGGTTTGTGTGGCAGCCTATATAAAGGATTTGCCAAATTTCTTTGAGGACACATATATATATTTTTTTTTATGAAAAGAATTGAGAAGTTCTCTTTTTACTGTTCTTTTGAGAACTTGACCTAATCAAGATTCTCTTCGACTTATCGAGCGAGATAGCGAATTCTTTCGCTCGTGGTGTCTATAACGTTGGTTGGTTGACACGTGTTCGTCAACAGTCACGTTCATACCGAGGTTGCCAATCACGGGTTTGATTGGAGGTCGAGGTTTGCAATTCGCACCATCTGGGCCTTCGTAGAACGATCCTTCCGCAATGATTCACATCAATAAGTCACCTTGGCGAACTTGACGCCCGAGAGCATTGACCTAGAATGGTCTGTCTGACATGTAATCAACTAGTTCGATTAATCAATGATTTGATCAGATTGTCGTGATTTGATTGATTGTTCGTTATGATTTGTGAAGCGTTCGTATATAACCTTGAATTGTAGGTTGAGACTGAGGCCAAGGTAAGTCCTCTGACTCGTGCTGTGCTTAGGCATCCGAGTAGTATATTGGTTCCCTAATTGAGTCTTAGTGGGGTAGAACTCGTTGAGACGTAGTCTCATCCTGGTTTGGGGAAAACATTTCAGGACCCCGATGAGGAGCTGAGGATGAGGAGTATGAGAAGGAGAACTCTGGGGTGAAACCCGATGAGAAGAATTTTGAAAGAAGAAGATAATCCCAAGAGGGGCCTTGAGTACGGCCCAGATGAACTGAGGTTCTATCGTCTTTTGAAATCTCCATTTTGATGTGAATAGAGATAGAGTAAAAAGTTGTGAAGTACTCTGGTTTGTGTTTTGTGTAAAAGTTTGGTTATAAGTTTCAATATAAAAAATATGGCCTTGCTTTTCTATCCCATCGATTTATTGTCTGGGGATTTATAACTATTTCCGCATGTGCTTAATAAATAAAAGGGTCGGCGATACATAGTCCTGGGATATCGCATTATAAAATCGACCAAGAGAAGGATGTGTGCGTGCCCGAGGATCGGGGCGTGACAACTAGTCCAAAGATCATATAATATCTCTTTCGAAAATGACAGGGAGACTCGAGTCCAAGCAAGATAAGGCATCATCTGTCAAAAGTCGTAATAGAAAGTGCAAATGGAAAGTGTCAATTCCACTTAAAAGTGAAATGACATCTCACATCTTTTTCACATAGAACAAAAAATGACCACCTCTGACAAACCTCATCAAAGAATTTTCGTCCTTGTTGACAAATGAGTTGGGCTAAGCTAATTACAGGGATTGGGATAAGTTTACAATTTCCACTATTTTATGGCTATTAGCAAATGGGTTTAAGTGTTATGTTGATATCTTAGCTTAATTTACATTATAATTCCTAAACTTAGCAGGATGAGTTAAAAAGTATCTCATGTTGTGTGTTTACTTGTATGACTACAGTTCCCAGATGCATTTTGATTCAATATTCTTCATTTTAATTTCAGTGTTTGATTAATACAAAGGGACAACTCTATGGAAAAGAAGGAAACTGATATTTTCTCATCATAATCATAAAAAAATGCAAAAATTAGTTATCTATGAAACTTTTCATGACTTCATTGGATTTTTTCAGGAGAAGTATATTATTAGTGCCATAAGTTGTGTACAGCGCTCACTTTGGTGCCAAAAGTTTCAGCCGAATTACTTAAGTGCCAAAATTTTTGAAAAATGCTCATTGGTGTCAACTCCGATCTGGTTGGCCGGAAATCCGACGTGGCATTTTTTTATTAATATTTGAAGCCGACATGCATCGCTAGAGAATACAATTAGCATACAAACAACAAAACGATGCCGTTTAGCGTCTTTTCCCCCAAATAAGAAACCCTAAATCCCCAAATTCGAATAAAATTGGAAATTGAAAACCCTAAATCCCCAATTCGACCAATTCGAGTGAATACTTCGATTTTCTCTCAAAGTTATCAGCTCGCTCTTGCAAATGGAGGGCAGAAGCTTCAGCAGCAGCTCACATTCCTAAAAAGAAAAAGCAAATTAGATGGTGAGTGTTACTGTTATTATGGGTTACCGAGTCCGAGAAGAACATCTGGGACTCGGTTGAATCCCGGGAGAAGATTCCATAGGTGCGGCAGATATAGAGAAGGCTCGAAGTGTAAATATTTCAAATGGGTTGATAGAAAATTCTCTAATCGAGCGACAGAGGTGATCCTGGAGTTACTTGAAGGCCGAAATCAACCTCCACCTGTGTTAATGGACGAGTTGGAGGATGTCGACTCAATGCAAGCTCAAATGAAAGGTTTAACATCTCTGGTCGACCATTTGAAGAGAGAGGTTTCAAGGCTGAAAATTGAAAGAAACTTTTATCAAGCATCGATTGTGTTCTTATTCTCTTGAGTAGTTTATTCAAATGTGAAGTGAGTAATGAGAAGAAGTTTGTATATCTACCATAGTCGAAGTTTGTATGTCTACCATTTTTGTATGAAGCAGAAGGTTTTGTTGTAATCCATGGTAGAAATGTAAGGTTGGAGTTGGAATGCATTAATTATGAGCATTTCAGAAATGTAATGTTTGCTTGCTGCATTTTTTATTTGCCCTCCTGATTAGCTAGATTGTTGGTTTGCTGCAACTGCAAACCATGGCGAAATGGAAGGTTAGAGTTGGAATGCATTAGTTCTGAGCACTTTTTATTGTTTAGTTGTGTATTTGCAATGTTTGTTTTGGTTAGTTTTTGCTTCAAATAGAATGGTTGCTGCATTTTTGCCATTGTAATGGTTTGCCGGTTTGCTGGTTTGCTACAATTGCAAACCATGGCAAAATTAAGGAATAGTGGCAAATTAACGATTGACAATTTTAGTGCCAAAAGTTGTAAATAGTGATCATTTAAGTGTCAGTCGTGATTACAAAGTGATCACTTCTGTTGCACAAGTTATAAATAGTGATCGCTTGAGTGCCAATTTCAAATTTGCACCAGTCGTTGTGCATCTTGCATCTTATTCTTGCACTAGTTGGGTTGCTGGTGCATCTTCTTGCAACACAACAGCCTTGCAACGAGATGCACCAACACCCAAAACTACATCTTGTTCCAGCATATACAACCAGAACCCCACAAGTAGCATCAACACATCAACAAATTCAACCAACAACACTATATGCACACATCTAAATCTAAAAATAATAGCAACCTCATAAGAATATTGCACCAACAGCAAAAAAATATACAGCATAACTGATAACTATCTTGCTAGCTATTAGCCGAAACCAAGCCAAGAGAAAATAACAGAAACAGCTATTGTCATTAACATTGATTGATTGTTTACAAAAGAAAAGAAAAACATGAACTTCACTCCCCAATCACTGAAGGTTCAGCATCCTCTTAAAAAAAACCAATGGCAATATAGATGTAGCAACTACCATCAGTGATATAATATCGAGCATCCTCCTAAAAAAAGAAAACATAAAAAGAGAGACCATGTCCAACACCACATAAAAAGAGACCATGTCCAGCACCCTCCCATCAGCAGCACCACATAAAAAGAGACCATGTCCAGCACCCTCCCATCAGTCAATATGGATAACACATTGATCTCATTTTCATCTTAGAGCTTTGAATTGATTCATAATTCGAGCACTCTTTCGAACCATGTCTAGCACCCTCCCATTAGTCGATATGGATAACACATTGATCTCATATTCGCCTTAGAGCTTTGAAGTGATTCATAATCCTAGCACTCTTTCGAACTGGATGTGCGGGTTCTTTAACTGGGCGTTCTGTCACATCCTTTTCCTTGTTTTTTACGATGGCTATTCTTGTTCTAGCACGTGTCATGTGTTGGTCCATATCATCACTATCGCGCTCAATCGTTGGTTGAGATGGAACTGGTGTTGGGTTCTGTTTGGATGGATGTCTTGCAGCTATACCCACTATCTTCTTCTTTGGAGCACTCTTCTTTGGCTGCGCCCTTGATTCTTGAGTTGGCTTACCTTGAGAGAGAAGTATCTCTGAAGTTCTCCCAGGCTACAAGAACATAGTGATATTGTCAACCAAATGAATTGAAATACAACAAATTAAATGCATGAGGCCTACAAATCTTACATTCAAAATAGTCATTCCAGTTCGTTCATCTGTGTAAATCCCATAATCTTATTGCCTTAATCTTTTTCCAATAACCCCTCTTGTTCGTTGTAATGCATCATTTTCAGCAGCAACAGATGGGGGAGCAGCCTCTGCAACTTGTGCAGTTGCTCGTCTTCTCACCTGAGAAACACATAACAAATTTAAAATTCAGCCCATAAAAGACAAACACAGCGATGTATAACTTACAAGAACTTTTTTTCTTCTGGTTTGCTCAACAGTGGACTCAGTTGTTATTAATGTTGTCCTGCTTGTTCCAGTCCATGTCCCTGCACTTGAGCCTATAATAGGGCATTTTTCTAGCCTTTTAGAAGGCCTTACAACAATATACTATATTAGGATCATGACCAACTACAATGAATAATTAGACATCTACTCGTTTTCATGGTGGAAACAAATGGAGAAAACTTGTCAAATTACAAGTGCATGATAAAGGAAAAGCACAAGAGAAGTCAGTACACATGATCAACCATCAAACTCTATCGAATAAGAAATGTAAAGTTACTAAGGTAAAGAGGATACGTACCTTACAACAGGGCTTTCTGTTTGCCCTTCAGTAGGTATTATTACAGGGCCTTCTGTCCTACCTTCACTAAGCCCAACAAGAAGCTTTTCAGTAGGGCCTTCTGTCCTATCTTCAGCCATTACATCTTGCTGTTGATGCTACCTTTTCAGCTCACAACCTTTCTTATTGTGTCATTCCTTGCGGCAATAGGAGCATTTCATCTTTGAGTCAATTCTACTCATCCTCTGACTTGATGCCTCTTCAGACTGCATTCTTCTTTTCTTTTTTGGCCTTCTAATTTGCTTCTTCAGCGGCAAAGGTATAGGGCTTTCATGATTTGTTGGCTTCCAAAATTTGCTACTTCTGATAGGCTGCATCATGAATTGGTATGAAGCAAGGTATAAGCTTTTTTTGCACCAATCATGTAGGTAATCATCTGGGTTTTTTTGCTTCATCTGAATAGCACAAATTACATGGGCATAGGGAATTCCATTCAGTTGCAAGGCTCGGCATGAACACTTTCTTCATCCAGGTTGACAACATACTTATCCTAATTTTGAATAATCTCATATCTATTATCTCCATTCCAAATTGGATGGCAGAACCTACTAGCAGCAATGTTTGCATCCAATCTCTTCATAATCATAGGTCCACAATCTCTAGTCTATTTCATAACCTCATCTCTTTGCCTATGCGGTCTAGTCATCACCATCACTCGAATATCATCAAGCATGCTAATGATTGGTTTGCACATGGCCTCTAAAATTCTGCCATTAAAAGCTTCACTGAGGTTATTATCAATGATATCGCATTTTTGAACTTTTCGTTGAAGAAGGCCCGACACTAGTGCTTAGCTTCTGTCTGGAAAAGTGCATCAAAACTTTCCTTTGTTACCTGCAACAATCCTTGTTAGGCTAATATGAAATCAGCCATGTTGGTACTTTTTGCTATTTGCCAGAATTGCTTCTGCAGCCTATCTCCTTTGAAGTTCCTTGACCAGTTTGCATATATGTGCCTTGCCCACATTCTATGCTCAGCATGTGGCATCAACTCAGCCAATGCAGGAATAAGTCCCTACAAAAATTCAAACCAATAAATACAAGTCAGGAAAAATATGCAAATGATTAATATTAAAAGGGAGTGAATTAATTGACAATGAAATTACCTTTTATTGGTCGCTCATGAATGCCCATCCTCTCCCATCAGTTATCTCAGGGTCAGCCATTAAATTTTTGAAAAACCATGACCAAATATCCTTGTTCACTATCTTCACCACCGCCCAAGCTATCAGAAACATTTGATTATTGACATCTCTCCCTACAGCAGCCAACAACTCCCCCTTGCACAAACCCTTTAGAAAGCATCCATCCAATCCTATAACTCTTCTACAACCAGCCAAGAAGCCCCGTTTGCATGCATCAAAATAGACATAAAATCTATCAAATCTAGACCCAAGATTAGAGAGTGGCCTCTCTACAACCTCTACATATACCTTACTAGATGGGTTTTGAAACATACATTCACCAACATAGTCCCATACATGTGCATATTCTTCCTTATACCCACCCATCAGTATTTTCATCACCCTCATCTTATCTCTCTTGCATTGATTCCTTGACACATTAACACCTACTTGCTCCTTCACTAACTGTTGAAATTGAGGACTCTTGATCTCGAGCATTACTTTGATAGTGTTGAAAAAAATGCTTTGATAACCACACATTGTTACCTTTTTATTGTTAAAAATAATTGGACAAGTATGCTCCTCATGTAAGGATCTAATCTAGAATGACCCATTCTTATTCAGCGCGCCATATAGCTTCCATAGACAATTTGGTTGTGAACACTTAGCTCTCACAAATTCCTTCGTGTTTCTAATGAATTTAACACTCCTCTATTCACCAATGGAGTTCTTCATAACAGCTTCCTTGAACTGTTTAGCATCGTCAAATCTCATGCCCACAGACAAAATAGGTTTATCAATAGTCGGATCATAGCAAAGGTACTTACTTTTTCTTCGACAAGCAAGTTCTTCATCATCACTGTCAAGCTCATTCTCCGAACCAGCAACTTCATTGCCACAGCTTTCTTCATCTTTACTTCTATTACCTTCAGCTGCAACTCCATCCCTATTTTCTAGCTCGGGCCTCTTTGTTGA
Organism: Eucalyptus sideroxylon; assembly: GCA_014182405.2. Lineage (NCBI taxonomy): Eukaryota > Viridiplantae > Streptophyta > Magnoliopsida > Myrtales > Myrtaceae > Eucalyptus > Eucalyptus sideroxylon. The sequence goes on from CM024552.2 coordinate 42,183,844, forward strand.
AGGTACAAGTTTTTTTCTCAAAAATTCCCTTTATTTTTGTCTTGATTGTGCGAGTTCATCATCATCTTCGTCACTTGGGAAATTTACTGAAGCAAAATATTCATATTCCGATTCACTAGATAAAGCAATTTCCCATTTTAATGCAATGAAGTCCTCATCGCCCACATCTTCACCCAAATCTTCACCCAAGCTTTCAGGACATCTCACTGTTTGGTCATCTCTATCAATGTGAGTTCTCTCCCTTTCATCTCTATCATCCCCGACTTGATTACTCGCTTGAATAGGATCTCTCACTTCTCCTCTTTCAGTGGTGGTCTGCTCATTCCCATGCTCATCCTCATCCTCACCATCCTCATCATCATCCTCATCCTCACCATTACTATAATACTCAACATATACCTTAGCTTCTTCGCCGTGAAGATAATGGTAAATGATATCCTTAATACCATTGTCGTCATTAAAAAATCTCAAGCCATCCTTCAATTCCTTCTCAGGAACACAGTAATGTAGTTTTTGCACTTTGCATCGCAAAAAATACACTAAATCCCTCAGAAAATCAATATATGATGGCTTCTGAATATTGACATAAATAATACCTTCATTTCCACCAGTATATTCCCAATCATCAGTGCCAATAAGAAACTCTCCACCATAGCAAACAATGATGCCTACCTGATTCGCGTCCATGTCGATGCTACACCCAATAAAAAAAACAAATGTCATTACTTGTTGGGACCACATGATAGAATCAGCAACTTCACATGGAGGTCTTTGTCGTTTTGTTGTCAAGAAACAAATGTAATTAATCTCCCAATTCGGTGCTTTTACAGAAACAAAAGAAACCGAAATAAATAAACAAAGTGAGGTCCCACCACCCATTTTTCAATTCAATCACATTTGGTCCCCCTGTTTCCCCCACAGAAGTAGTCCAATTAATTAAATAAATTCGGTCCCACCACTGTTTCCCCGCGAGTCAAGCCCCATTTTCCCCTCTGCACCCTATTTTTCTATTTGGTCCCCACAAAAGAAAGCGAACGAACGATGAAACCCTCAAATTTTCTATTCGGTCCCCACCACTTTCCCCACCACTTTCCCCCTGAGTCGAGCCCTTAATTTGCCCTCCACGCCCTAACTTGCCCATCGGAACCCTAAATCTTTCACTAAATTGACCCACGTAGAGAACATGACAAACCTGAGTGAGCAAGAGTTGAGGACGCAGCCAGTGAACGAACGTGAACGATGGTGCAACTACAACAGTGGCCGAGCGACGGCGGGCGAGTGAACAACAATGGGTCAGCGAGCTACGGCCGGTGGCGTCGAGCGAGAATCCTATATGAACACTGTTTTTGGCTCACGTCGTTTTTTGCCGTAGTGAATCCACTATACGATGATCGTTTTGTAGGTAATCCACGTGGAATGGTAAAACAACGTCGTTTCTTATGAAGAAAAGGAAATGGCGTCATTTTATGCCATCCACCATAGACAATATTAAGAGTTGTCGAATTTTTTTTAAAATATAAATGCCACATAATCATTTTGGCCGGAATTTCTTGTTGGTGGCACCAAAGTGATAATTTTTTCTCCGATTTGGCACTTAAGTGATCTGACGGAAACTTTTGGCACCAAAGTGAGCACCGTACACAACTTATGGCACCAATAGTGTACTTATCTCGATTTTTTCAGTGTGAAATGAAACACGCTTATTTTAACAAACAAAATATCGATGAAATTTAAATGATATTATTGAAATAGATGAATGTGCATTCAAAATCATCAAATAAGACATCAACATAAGTGATTCCTGCACCTCTATTAGATTAAAGGAAAGCATGGAAGAAAATAAAGTTGTATTTGCACAGGAGCACGAATGAGGGAGAAACAAAGAGAGTTATCTAATATGAAGATTAAATGGATCATTAATGCAAAAGGGCGATCAAAATCGAGAAGTTAGGAATACATGTTATACACACTCACACACACACATATATATAGGAGGAAATCGTGAATGGTTATCCTAAATTAGGTTTCAGTTAAATGTGAAAAAGCATCTTAAATCATATGAATTAAAGGCCATGTGGTAAGTGTTTCCTTTTCTTGTAACCATAGAGGAAATTTTTTAATAGAATAAGGAAAACATACATATAAAAGGGTTAATATTATAAAAACCTCAAACTGGTATACCAATAATAAATTTATCATAAACTAATTTTTTTACTACAAAAAATCTCAAACTGGTACATTTGAAATAAATTTACATTATATTAATTTTCGTTAAATTGGATTGATACTACAAAAAATCACAAATTGATACACCTGTTAATTACCATATGTCCAACTCAGTAATTTGACAGTAAAATTTAATAAAAATTAACGGAGGATAAATTTATCACAAGTGTATCGGTTCGAGATTTTTTATAGTAAAAAAATTAGTTTGGGATTTTTCATGATATTAGCCTTAATAAATTAATCTTGCTTTGAACAAGGAAGATTTTCAAATCACTCTATATTAAAAGCATATCGAAAGGCATACTATTTGAAACAATAGTCATTTGACCACAAAAAACATTAATCATGTTTATGAAAACATATTGTTAGATAAATGTGTGGAATTATGTATGTATGTATGTATGTATGTATGTATGTATGTGTGTATGTATGTAAATTAAAAGATATGAGCCATGACTAAATTTCTTAACAACCTACTGTATATTTGCTCACTTTAATCTATACTCCTTTCGGTTAAATTTTTCTACAAAATGGTTGGCTTATTTTTATTTTTATGCTGCATATTATCTTTTTTCATCTTTCGATCTTTCTGCTTAATTCAAATTTATAAAAAGAGTTCAACTTTGCGCTTACTCCTTTTTCAATGCATGTCATTAAAGAGAGTAGTAAAAAAATTGGCTTAACTCTTCATTATTCTCAAAAGATGAGAGTTAATTTTTTTGAAGTCCTCTTTAAGAAGACACTAATGAGATTATATAACTTTATAGTTATCTATACAGAAATCAACAACAAAGATTGATGGAGTTAATTATAGTTAAATTCTGGGAGGCCAACTAAACAATTACATCAATCAATCAAAAAAGGATGAACAAATTTTTAAGGTTTAGAATAATGGAAGGTATATAAAGGTCTAGTGGATGAAGCTCGAGCAATGTGTTGAAAGAAAAAACACGCAAGTAGAGTGGAAATTGGAGCTTGAGTGCTCCTACCAGGCTTGACAATGGTCTACAATCATATGATATTCTTTTCACATCTCAGCACAGAAGAAAGAAGATCAAACTTGGGAGAGACCAGCCACCAATACTCCTAGAAACAATAATAAAAAAGTCAATAGATTGATCACTAAAAAGATTTACTATTAAGGCACATCAACATTCGACATTAGGGTTCACATAAACCTATTACATTTTTTACTAATTTTGTTCTAATTTTTTTCACGATTTATCAATTGAGTTCATCTAATTAATTTTAGCCTGAAATTGCTGATGCAAATGCCGACCATCCTATGCGGTATGACTGGCTGCTAACATATATAATTTTTTAATAATTTTTTAATATTTGCCAAATGATTTATTTATTTATTTATTTATTTATTTATTTATTTATTCCTTTTTCTTCTTATCTTTATTCTTTTTCCCTTCTATCTTCTTTTTTTTTTTTTTTTTTTTTTTTTCCCTTTTTCCATCGGCCGGCCACCACTAGGCCTCCTCAATGGCCAACAGAGGTTGCTAGCCATAAACAAGGGTCGCCCTTGTTGGCCTTGAGCGAGGATGCCTGGGCCTAGGATGGCAAGGATGGCCTTCCCTCCCATGAGGTCGGTGACCTTCGTTGGCCATCAATGAGACCAAATGATGGCCAATAGAGGGGGAAAAAAGACAAAAAAAGACAAGAAAAGGAAAAAAAGAAGAGAAGAAAAAGCAATCAAAAAATTATTAAAAATTATTCTCATCAATGTCGATCGTTTCACGTAGGATAGTTGGCATTCACGTCATTGATTTTTGATCAAAATTGAACGCATGGACTTAATTAGCAAAACGTAAAAAGGTTCAGGGCTCAATTAACAAAATTGAAAAATTTAGGACTGAATTAATAATAGTATAATAAATTTAGGATTTTTTTGAACAATTTTCCCCTATTGACTTTGACAATGGAAGAGTTTATCAGGATCAAGGACTCTATTGTTAAGTCAACAATTTTCTAGCTGATTTAAGTTTTTCAAAAGAAGTAATAGGACAAAGGCCAGTGGTATTCATACAAGTCACTTTTTCCTCACTTTATCTTAGGGGTGGAGATTCAGACCATGGATCCCTTCTGCTTTAAAGAGGAAAAGCTATAGTCATAGTACATCTTATGTTGATAGATGGAAGCCCAATCAAAAGCAAAGTCGAAGCTTGGCATTGACTAGCGCTTCTGTTTGAAGGGTCTCAAGTTGTGTTGGTGAGAGATTGTGTTATGAATATAAACTTTGTGAAGCTAAACATTCTCAGGAACGTTGGCGAGAATCGATGATATTCACAACAAACGAAATCAAACAATGCCAATACCTTGAAATCCTCATTTTCTAGTTGATGGTGAATATCTCACCTATGCATGCAATGCTAACAAGGCAGGTGAAGTAACAAAATGCACACATGCTGTTAGTGAAGAAAATGTCCAGTTCCATGCAGTTATTTTTAAAAAGACGAGATCAATAATGAATGGATTCAAGATAAAGCTATAGTGATGTCGATCGGGGATGAGATTGAGACCGCTATGATGTTAGATTTTATAACAAATCTTTAGTTTGTAGATCCTTTCAAGACTCCATACTAGAAGAGGGTAAAAACTTGTTATCCATTTGCCATTGCTGAAAGACATTAGCTAGAGTACAAAAATCACAACAAAAATAAAACATAGATTTTTCATTGCTGGACAAATCTCTAAAGCAAGCACTCACTTAATTTCGAAGGTGAAATAATTTCTCTTATTTTGAGGTAATTTATCAACAATTTAAATTCTAATTGGCATAAAGTATGCTGAAAGAGTAACGTGTTCATTGTAATGGAAAGAAAAAAATAGCATATTTATATGCCATGAACAATGCCTCAAAAATATAGAGATACCATAAAATCAACAATCACAAAATGAATTGAGTTTTAAAAAGTAGGGATAAGCGCATTAGAAGTCTTAAAATTGATTATGAAAATGCAATTGAGTCCTAAAACTTTAAAAGATTGCAATTAAGTCTTAAAACTTGTCACAAAAGTTCAATCAAGTCCTAAAACTTTCAAAATGTTCACTAAAATCCTAAAACTTGTTTCGAAAGTGCAACCGAGTCCTAAAACTTTCAAAAGTGCAATCAATGGAATGACTTAAATTGAACTACTTTGACAAGTTTTAGGACTTGATTGCACTTTTTGAAATTTTTAGGACTTAATTGCACTTTTGAAAAAGTTTTAGGACTTAATTGTACTTTTTGAAAGTTTTAAGACTTAATTGCATTTTCATGACAAATTTTAGGACTTCTAATGCATTTATCCCTAAAAAGTATTAATTGTATATCCACGTTGCCAAAACTTTAAAAACAATAGAATTCCACCATAGTTAGAAATGTCAACTATTTATGTATGTGAAATACTAACTCTACTGGTAGCCCACTTTGTAATTAGAAATCAAATTATAGCTTTACTCCCAACATATTCTACAATGAAAGGACTATAAACTTAGTTATGTTGTTCTTTTCCTCTCATCTAGTTACATAATAATTTTAGCTAGGACAATAAGAGATATACTCAATACACATATCGCATTACAAATTCAGTATGATTTAGAGATAAACAGCTGCATTTTGAATTGCCTCTTGCTTTAACTTTGCCTTCACTACCTACATTCCGCTATTTCACACAAAAACCAAACTTTTAGCCCCTCCCATTTTACATTGCGGATAGAACGTCTCTCTCTTTTATGCTTGTCGTGACCTACCCCTCGGGGAAGGGAATATGTTTAGGGGTATTGCCTAAAAGACGGACCTATTAGGCACGGGTTCTCCTAAACCAATACCTCGAGCGATGTTGGGGTGTTCATAAGAATTTGTAATAAGAAATAGCCACTAGTCTATTGGGGCTGGCTAGAAACCAAGTGAGGCATGAGAGTACACCTCACTTCTTACGTAACCAGAGAATCTAGGTTCGGAGACTTAATTACACTAATTAACCAATTAATATCCTTTCGATACCTAATTTTGTTCATTTTTTTAATATAAAAAGATGTTTTTGTCAAGCAACCTGTATTGATTTTATACATATCCACTAATATGCGAGGTGATCATATGGGTGCACAATCATTAAAATAAATTAGCAGCCAAGGAAAGCGATTAAATATATTGCATGGGAGAGAAAAAAATTTAACATAAAAAAAAGATAAATAATAATCCTAATTAGATTAAAGGGAAGCCAAAATCAACATACCAAAATTGCACAATCAAGGGTATTTGTTTTTAAGGACAACTAAAACCTCTTGAGCAGGATTCTAAATTGAAAAACTTCCATCTTTTAGGAGAAAATAAATTAAGAGATTAATTTTAACCTTTTTGAAGATTTTTTTAATTTTTTAAAATTGATTTTTTTTTTAATTTTCCAAAACCTTTTGATTTTCTTCTTTTGGTGTCTTTCTAATTACTACTGAAAATTTTTAGAACTTTTCTGAATTTTGGAATTTTCTGAGAATTTTTTAATTTTCCTTAATTTTATATTTTTAATTACTTTAAAAAAACTCGAATTATCAATATTTTCTGAATTTTTTTGAAATTTTTTTTATTGTTCTTTGAAAGTTGTTGAATTTTCCGAAAATATTTTGAATTTTTAATATATAAATAAATTATTTTTTAGAATTTTGTTATTTTTTTAGAATTTTTTAATATATTCTTAATATTTAATATTATTTTATTTGGAAAAAGGGTTCGGACCGGGTAGGACCGATCCAAGCCCAGGTCCGACCCACGTCGAATAAAAAAAAAAAAATTTTGGTTTTTTTAAATATATATTCTTTCTTTTTTCTCTTTTTGTCTTATCCCTATTTTGTCTTTTTCTGCTTCACTAACCCCCTCCCTCAGCGCGCGATTTCTCCTTCTCGAGACCAACTTTTGCCATTTTATAGTTTTCTATTTTTTTTTTTTTTTCTTTTTTTTTTTATTTTCCAGTTTTTCTTTTTCCTTTCTTCTTTTATTCCTTCCCTCCTCCCTTTTGACCTTTTTCACCGAACATCCCCATCTACTGTCTTTTCTTCCCTTTTTGGGTTTTCCTCTTCTTCTTCTTTTCTTTTTTTCTTTTTTTCTGGTTTTTCTTAGATCCTTGTTTTTTTTTATTCTTTCCCTCCTCCCTTCTGACCTTCTTCCTCATTGTGCTTTCGCGCCCAACTCTTCAGCGAGGCCGTGCTTCAACCTAGATCTCACCCACACGACAACACCAGTGGAAGCAAGCATCATTCTTCCTATCGTCGAACCACCATCGACCACCGAGCAACTGATGCCGATCACCGCTGGCCGTCTACTCCGGCAATCGTTTCCAGCGCGACGAAAAAAAAAGTATCAATTCGATGACATGCGGATACTTCACGCAAACCCTACAGAACATAGTGTAAGCAATGAAAAATAACATGAACTAACAGAGATGGCAACAGGCATTAGTCGATCTTAAGTTAAAAACACCCACTATATTTCGATTTTCTTTGGGGCATTTTGCGACACTCAAGACCAACTTAGAGACGGTTTAACTATACTCAAAACAGATATGAACATAGCAAGTATCTTCAGCCACAACATACTCACGGACTCGAATCTCTTTTAGGCATTTCAACAACTGCTTAGCATACACAACGGAAACAAAGGATCTTCGAACTGGTATGGACTCGAGCACAAGCCTAGACGTCTATCAACATGCACTAGGACATCTACAAGTTTTCATGGAGGACCGGTGAGGCCGGAGCTCGCGCAAATTGGTCGGCCGTGAGATTCGGCCCGAGACCTCGAAAAGAAGCACATGGCTTAGGGAAGCCTAACTGTTTCGAATAGCCAGCAATGGGCGTACTTCATGCAACGGCGAAACGTTCTCACAGTCTCACTCTCTCTCTTTGGCTCACCCTCTACTCTCTCGAGCTCTCTCCAACTCTCTGTCCTTCACTTGAACCAAAGAAACCCCCATCTTCTCTTTGCACTCTTCCTTTTAAGCTCGGCCAACGACAGGCGTGCATGGCTCCTGCCACCGCCAACCTATCGCGGCCGCTTGATCTCTGACCCTAGGATCGCGCTATCCTCTGCCCTTGCGATCCTCTCCCTCATGATCCTCTACCTCACCCTGGCTTGTACGTTTCTCCTCCTTTCTGTGGGCCAGCCCGGGCGAAGAGAAAGAAAAGGGAAAGAGAGAGGCCGAGCGACTTGCCCCGGCCCAGTCTCATCTTTCCTATTTTCCTTTCTTTTTTTTTTTTTTTTTGTAATTAATTTCTTTTGATCATTTTTTAATCATTTTTCTTTTTTATGACATTTTTTTTGAATTTTTTTAAAAAGATCATTCAATATGCGGTGCAATAATGAAAGCACAATATCTTTTAATGATTTTTTTTACTTTTCTTTCTTTTTTTTTTTTTTAGCGACTAATTCCTAATTTTGTATGTGATTAAATTCTAAATAAAATAATAAAATTTAGGTATCAACAATGCTAAGTACAATATTTAACAAGATCCTGCAATAACATTAGTAGCAGAATCTTTAATGCCAAGTTGACAAAATATGGTAACTTACAAACTACTTATGAACATAAATCATAGTCAGGCCTAGCCTTTTCCATATAAACTGACTCCAGTAACGAAAACAGAGATCATGGTGTCTTTACTCCATGCACTTCTTACTTGGTTGTCCTTCTCATTTTGATTCATACTTTACTTGCTAAGCCACTATGCCATCCGAATGAGAGGTTTGCCTTGATGGAATTCATGCAAAGTTTCAAAACCTATAGAATAGATTTTCAATGCATTTTTGCGAATGTTTATTAGGGTCACACGGAGATTGCTGCTCATGGGATGGCGTGGAGTGCCACAATGCCATTACAATTGGACAATACTTTACAAACTTCCATGCTTAAAATATAAGGTCAATATCCTGAAAAACCCACTGGCACACTTCTAATAAATTTACCCAAAACTAATTTTTTTACTATGAAAAACCCCAAACCGGTATACCTATGACAAATTTATCCCAAATGACTGTAAAAAACCATAAACTAGGACACTTATGATAAATTTAGCCCAAACTAATTTGTTCGACCACCAAAAACTCTAAATTGATGTATTTGTGACAAATATACCCTCCTTTAAATTGAATTAATACCACAAAAAATCACAAAAATTGTCAACTGTGACAAATATAGAGTAAAATCCCAAATTGATACACTAGTCAATTGTCATGTGTCATCTAACTCAGCAATTTGATAGAAAAAATTAACAAAAATTAACATAGGATAAATTTCATAAGTGTATCAATTTGGGGTAAATTTGTCAAAGGTGTACCAGTTTATAATTTTTGGTGTTAAAAAAATTAGTTTATAGTATATTTGTTACATGTGTACAAGTTTGAGGTTTTTCAAGGTATTAACCCTAAAACATATGAATATTCATGACTTCTTAAAGATGTTATTTCAAGTATCACGACATTGCACTGGCTAAAATGCTAGTGTTGTTATACTCTATGGGAATAAAATATTCTCACGTCGAAATTAACATTTGAAGTGATAATAATCCAAAAAAGGAAAAAAGAAAAAAAAAAAGAATGATGAATGCCTATACACAGGAGATGAAGCTTTTCTTCTCCCTTTCTTTCGAGGAAAAACAGAACGACATTAAACAAAACAATCAAGCTACATTGTCTAATATAAAGGTGCTCCGACACCATTAAAAACATTCTGAGCATAAGATAAATAACAAATTGCAAATATTGTTCCATTCCAAGCAGGGCTAAAGTGACCGGCCAACCAGGCTTGTGAGATTACTTGCGCCCATTAAGCCATAAAGCCCATCCGAAGAGGACTAAAACGATTTGAACGAGTTGTTAGTCTTTCAATTTGGTCTCAGTCCAACTCACTCATTCTTATAGAGCAGAATGAATGAACTAGCATTGCCTTAGTACTCCATTTTCCATGACAATGATGTACGTCATAGATAGTTAAATTGCAGATGCATGGAACTCGCATGTATGGACTAAGTAATAAAATGATTCAACACTAAGGTGGATAACCCAAAGATGGAAATTGTTTATACCAGATGTTCATTCTTTAACTGTTAAGTTAATCTCATTGGATCATGCCCTGATACTTGGTATTTTTTTTTTTTTTTTGGTAATTTGGTAGTGAAGTACTATACATATTTTTCTAGGCAATCTTGAGGATGCACTTCCTTATATCGATTTGGTACAATCAGATTTTACTCCTAGGGTGGTTCCAATAAAATTTGAATTCAAGATCATAAGGAGAAGAGAAAATTTCTGGCACAATTTTTTCAACACCTTGGTGGTTATGTGTAGCAATTTCAAGTTTACCAACTAGATTGAAAATAAGACAAAGATCAAATACGTATAGTATTGAACAAGGATAATGCGTGATTAGGACAATCATGTGTTAAACCGTTAGCTTTTTGAAAAAAAAAATGTAAAATGACTTTTGTTAGTCAATCTAAAAGTGGTAAAAGTCTTTGTGTGGGTCTCTCAATTTTGCCCTATCTGTCGAAAAAGGAATTGAGATGCCATTTTAATGGACCAACCATGCAATCATGATTGCACATGAACCATCAATTACGGCATGAGAATTTGACATGAAATTTCCATCGTGTGGATGTGTGACCATTTCTTTCTCTTTTGCAATAATAATAATAATAATAATAATAATAATAATAATAATAATAATAATAATAATAATGCCTCAATATGCTTATACATATCAACATTATTTTAAAAAATAAAATAAAAGGAAAGGTAGTGAGAGGCAATATGTTGAGCATTTTCTTATTAATCCAAGAGTAACATCCCATGGCAGACTAAGGAATTCTCTTGATAAACCCATCTCCTAATAATAAGATCCTTTAGTATATGATAGCACGGTTGGCACCATGTATGCGTGCGCGGCTAAGGAGCACCAAAATTCCCATTCACAAAAATTTGCCTAGTATAAAAGTAGTGGTATTGCAATCTCTTCTTGCTCTCTGATGTACATGCTCTAATAAAAAAGCACAAAAGAGAACAACATTATTATGTCAACCTCAATACCGCACATGCTGTCTACTTGGGTCGTTTTCATCGCGGTGTTCCAATTTCATACTCGCTTTGCTAAGCCAACATGCCATGTTGGAGAGAGCCTAGTCTTAATGCTATTCAAGAGGCATATCAAGACCAACACAATCGATCGCATCATTCGCCTCAATCTCAAGAGTAGTTGGCTCTCTAGTAAGGGTGATCGGTTCCCGATCCAGTCCAATTCCAAGGTAGAACCGGGAACTAGATCGAGAGGATTGGTTCCCAAACTTGGGAACCGGGGACCGGACCATTTGGTCCTAGGACTGGAAACTAAACAGAACCTCGGTTCTAGTCCTTCCAACTGAACCAGCCACTTTTTTTTTCGTTGAAGAGTGACTGTGCTCCAGTTCGAGTCTCGGGTAGTCCAATAGAACCGATCGTACATGTTCCCACGTGCAAAAAATTCAAACTCCACTTGTGTGAGCATCAATCACACTTCATGTATTTCACACTCAATCATAGTCAAAAAGGCTATGAACGATATGGCTAAAAGTCATGCTTGGCTTGGGTTTTATAGACAATCTCTCTTATGCTCTTTGAGTATTTGCTCCATGTGGGATTCGTGGAGGCTTGGAGTGATTTGTCTCTTGCAAGTGAGGGAAGCAAGAGAGAGAGAAAGCATGAGGAATGAGGGTGTGGCTCCTAGAGCCTTAGTCCCATATCAAGTAGAAGAAGAAACTAACAAGTAGGTTTCTTCTTTAAGTAGCGAGTAACAAAAAGAGTTTTGGTGGTCTCTTAGCCACATGTGAGGTTGCTACCCCAATTGCAATTTCGATTGCAATGAGTTATATATATAATAATCAGTTTAGTCTGATTAATTCAGTTCCCATCTTGGAACTGGGAATCGGACCACTGCTTGTGGGAACGGCCCAAAACCGGCCAATTTGGTCCAACCTAGATGGTTCCTAATTCGGGCATTTCCTGTTGCACACCCCTAGACTAGTCGATTTTGGGCTAGACTAGCCAGTTTTGGGCCATCCCCATGAGTGATAGGGAGGCGGCTAAAGGCAAGGGAGGGTTGGCAGCTCTACCATAACTTCGAACACCGGGGACCTAGCTTCATTGGTTGGTGAAGGGCATTTTCGTCCCTTAGTTTTTCTTATTTTCTTTCATTTTGCATTTTTCTTTTTTTTTAAACTAAAAATATAAAAGACAAAGTATAATTTTTGTAAAAAAAAAAAATACAGGCAATAGAGCTGCTAGTCCTCCCTTGCCTTTGGCTGATGCCTCGCCATCCTAACATTCATGGGGCATTGGCCATGGCCAGTGAGGTTGTCGGTGCCTTGGTGAGGGTTGACAACCCTCGCTAACCAGAGGTGAAGGCTTGTTGGGAGAGAGTTGCAACCCTCTCCCAGATCTAGGTGAGGATCGTCGGCCCTCCCCCTAGTTTGGGTGAGGCTCGCTAGCCCTCGTCAAGGCATAAGTGACCCTACCGGCCATGGCTAATGACCCATCGGTAATAGGGTGTAGGGTGTAGGGTGTCGCCATAGGTTGGAGAGCTGCCTTTTTTTTTTAAAAAAAAAATTGTGTTCTCTCTCTCTCTCTCTCTCTCTCTCTCTCTCTCTCTCTCTCTCTCTCTCTCTCTCTCTCTCTCTCTCTCTCTCTCTCTCTCATTTTTAATCTTTTTTTAGTTTGTCTTTTTTACAGAAAAACAGAAAAAAATAATAAGGGAAGAAAATAAGAAAATGTAAAGGGCAGAAATGCCCTTGACCAGCCAGTAAGGTCTTAGTCTTCTTTGAAATTAATATAGTCACTTCAGGCTATTATTTGAGAAAATAAAGGCATTTCAAACTTCTATTTGAGACAATGTTTATTTTAGGCCATTATTTGAGAAATTGATGGCACTTCGGGTTCTTTGGAATTTTCCCTTATTTCAATTAGTTCCTTTTTGTCTTTTGAAGAAGGTGAAAATATAGGAGGGACATTTTGGCATGACTTCTCACGTCAACTAAACATCTTGTAATGACCCAATTTTGCATGGACTTAGCTGCAAAGGCAAGTTTTTTCCACATCTTGCCGTGACAAGATCCAGCAACCACTTCAGTTCAAAATAATCAAGATTGGTGAATTCGCACATAGATTCAGAGACGAAAAAAGCACATAGATTAAGAGACGAAAAGTCGAATTTTCCCTCGAAGAGATAGTGAATTCACACCGCTCATCTTGGAATTCCAGGCAAGTTTTCAAATCAATTATTTTTTCCTTTCCTTTCTTTTTTCCCTAGTACAACGTGGAGCCAACACTTACTAGCCAAATTTCGCATGGATGGAGTTGCCCATTACTTTACAATTTTCATTAATTTATGTTCTGTGACATGCCCTTCATTACTTTATAACATGAAACGGCATAATATTTTCTCATGAAATCGTCAAACCTTTTACACCAACTTGACAAGTTACATTTGAATTTTCCAATTCATTTGTGTAATAGATTACTCTATATCACCATGACATATTAGAGTCGTATGGATTTTTTCTCATAATTCTATAAAGGATGATTCAGGAAAAACATATTCCAACATCACAAAATTCTATAGAAAAAAAAATTCCAATGATTTGAAATAAAGTTAGGATTTCATATGTGTAGCTTTTTAAATATTCAGACTGATCACTATTAAATAATGGTTATATTTTTAAAAAACTAAACACAGAGGTCGTACTTCTAAATACAAGTTTGTGAGTCAGTTTCAACCTATCACTATTGTCTTAATTTAGTACGAACTTTAATAAATTACAAACTTATCTCTCCTTTTTGCCATATTTTTCGTCATTTCTTATTAAATAGGGTTAATACCCTAAAAAAAACCCCAAACCGATACATCTATAATAAATTTATCACAAACTAATTTTTTTACCACAAAAAACCCCAAATTAATACACCTTTGATAAATTTACCCCAAACTATTACAATTATAACAAATTTACTTTATGTTAGTTTTTGTTAAATTTTACTGTCAAATTACTAAGTTAAATGATACACGACAATTGACTAGTATATCGATTTGGGATTTTACTATTCATTTATCACAATTATACAATTTTTGTGATTTTTGCATTATTAATCTAATTTAATGGAGTGTATATTTGTCACAAATGTACAAGTTTAGGGTTTTTGGTGGTCAAATAAATTACTTTGGGGTAAATTTATCATAAATATACAAATTTGGGTTTTTTTTTTGTCAGCTGGGATAAATTTGTCACAGGTGTATCAGTTTGAGGTTTTTCATGGTTAAAAAAATTAGTTTTAGGTAAATTTGTCACACATGTACTAGTAGAGGTTTTCAAGGTATTAACCCTATCAAATAAACCGGCAGAAACATAATCCTTTTTCTCTTTGTTCTAATAACCAACCTTGCCCCGCACTTCGCAAGGGTGGGACAAGCATGGAGATGGGGACTTCCCCGGCTCTGCTCATTTAGATCCTATAAATTGGATTTTTATGTTCAATTCAATAAATTTCTGTTAAAATTGTTGATTTTTTAGATTTCGTGTTTACATTTATACTCATAGAACTAAATCACTTTTTAAATGATATGCTCCTCAAGCTAAGAATTTTACATTTAACTTAAGATGATCTCTATGAAAATATCTTTCTTGTGGGGTACCGTATTAGTTTTAAAAAAAATTATTTTCATAAGCTCTTGGTAACTCACTTAAATTGCAAGCTAGTGTCTGGAAGAGCATGGGAAGTGGCAATACCTTGGTGACTCGAAAACAAATACAAATTTTCCGAGAAAAGCACAAACTTGATACGGTTGCACTCGAAATTGATATGTTTTCGTTCATTTTAAAAAAGAACCAATTTGTAACCAATCACATCGTAACACTTGTCTACTGACATAAAATGACGTAAATAACCGACACGAATATCTTGACACGACACAGATCGCTAATGCTCTATTACAAAATTTCTACCAAATATGCATTCAAATGAACAAAAACAAGGCCCTTTCTACCTGTGAACGCTGAGAACCTTTACTCCAATCGCCTTGGTTTCCATGGACAACGAAATTTTTTTACGTCATCCACCATGTATATTAATTAGCTTTTCAATAGTATCTATTCATCTCAATTACGTCTCTATATTCTTGAGAGTCATTTGGTTAGTAATATTGCAACAGAGCATTCATCCATTGCTGATGCATATATGGACAGACATATGTTATAATCTTCAGAAGAATTATAACTTTCATGAGCAAGAAAATAGCATCTCCATATTACTATAGCAAATAAACGCAGATCAAAATCTTCAGACATGCATGTATAACCTTTCTCGACAAGCTACTTAAAGACGGAACATTAAGTATTTAGCTGCATATTTTCTTGTCTGCTAGAGCTTTCCTCACCTTTTTCCATCCTTTTGCCACTTTCTTGGAGTAGTGCAAGAACCACGTACTCTTCTCGTCAATGATCAAGTTCTCTAGCACAATACCGACCAAAAACCCGACTCCAACGCCAGCCAGCACGATTCTCCAATCCAAGTTGAATAGACACTCTTCTTCATTATCCACTTTGAAATATGATGGTGGTGGTGGAGCGTTCTCACCATTTGTGCATTTATTTGGCAAGGGACTTCCACACAAACCATCATTCATTGCAAATGAACTGCTCCCGAACGTATCAAATTGCGTTCCACGTGGTATTGGTCCTAATAGATGATTGTGAGAGACAATGAAAACCGAAAGAAATGTGAGGCAGGCTAGTTGTTGAGGAATCTCTCCCACAAGATTGTTCCGGGAAAGATCCAGTGCTTCGAGCACTGTTAGGTTGGCCAAGGAAGGAGGGATGCTACCATTGAGGAGGTTGTTTGAAAGGTTGAGCAAGCGAAGTGATTTCAGATCTCCAATGAGTTCAGGAATGAACCCTTCAAACTTGTTGTTGGAGAGGTCAATTGCCACAAGGACATCCAGAATCTTCGCATATTCCCTTTTTGTGCCCTTATTCATCAATTTCATCGCATAAGTCATACTCATGGAGAATGAAGCATTAGTCCAATGAATAGATTTAGAAATATCCAAATATGCCAACTCATCTTGACCAACCATGACTTTCATGGTGTGGCAACTCTTCAACAAGTGGGAGGGAAATTGGCCATTGAAGCTGTTGTTGGAAATGTCCAGGATGTGTAAACTGGTGAAGTTGAGCTCGCTTAAACTAGATTCTATGGGACCATGGAAATTATTGGACTGCAAGCCAATTACTTTTAGGTAGGTCAATTTCGATAGCCAAAATGGGAACGTATCATTAATTTGGTTGTCACCAAGATTCAAATACTCCAGCATTCCACAATTTCCTAAAGATCTCGGAATATTCCCACTTAGTCGGTTTTCTCTAAAGTCAATCATCCTCAATGCACAATCATCTAAGTAAACACGAGGAATCATGCCATCAAATTTATTTCTTGCGAGGTTCAATAAAACCAAAGGATGAATACTTCCCAAACAAGGAGGAAGTGTGCCATTCAGAGCATTGTTGGACAAATCGAGCACAGTAAGAGAGCTCACTTCACATATGGATGTTGGAACTTCCCCAAATAGGAAATTGTTGGAGATGTTGTATACCATGACCAAGGGAGGTGGGACAAGGAGGGTTGTTTTTAGCAAGTTAAAACTAATGTCAAGATAGTTCAAGTTCGGCAAAGGAAGATTGACCTGGTTATTTTCAAAGCCGGTTAAAAGATTGTTAGAAAGACGTATATTCTGAAGAGATTCTTTGCTATTGTTCCACATCCATCTAGGAATGGTCCCTTGAATTCTGTTGTGTTGCAGGAATAACTCCTCCAATTTGCTCAAGTAGCCTATAAACTGTGGGAACTCCGTCAAGTTGCATGAATCCAGCTTTAAGTAGATAAGCTTCAACGTAGTGATGTTGATGAATGACTTGGTGAAAGATATGTTATTGTTGGACAGAACTAAGTATCTCAAGTTCTTGAGTGTGAATAGATCATTCACATCGAGAACGCCATTGAGATTAAGCGACTCTAGATAAAGCCATTCGAGATCCTTCAGATTTCGCAATGCACCCAAAATATCACCGTGCAAGTTGTTGCCAGAAAGGTCGAGATAAGTCAATGAAGATGGAAATCCATAACTTAACTGGTTCCCTCGAATTTTGTTGTATTGTAGGTGTAACTCCTCCAATTCGCTTAAGTAGCCTATAAACCGTGGGAACTCGGTCAAGTTGCATGAATCCAAGTATACGTTGGTCAGCTTTGATGTCGTGGCATTGATGAATGACTTGGTAAAAGATATGTTGTTGTTGGATAGAACTAAGTATCTCAAGTTCTTGAGTGTGAATAGATCATTCACATCAAGAACGCCATTGAGATTAAGCGACTCCAGATGAAGCCATCTGAGATCCTTTAGATTCCGCAATGCGCCCAAAATCTCAACGTGCAAGTCGTTGCCAGAAAGGTCGAGAGAAGTCAACTGCTTCAAGTTCTCAAATGAAGATGGAAATCCACCGCTTAACCGATTACCTACCAAACAGAAAGAAAAAAAGACACAAGACAAAGGAGCGTTAGTTACCCCTTCAATTTCAATTTCCTTTTTCTCTTAGGCTAAATGAACTCCTCGCCTGAAAGTATTAGGTCTCCTCGCCTGAAAGTATTAGGTCCAAGTCATTATGCACTAGCCCACTCAGACAAATAGGCATTGGAGGGGCCCACCGTCAATAATTGGAAAGTCTCTCTCGCTCTCCTCCTCTCTACACCGATCTTTCGAGCTCCACTATTGCTCGCTCCCTCCCAGACCACCGCAAAAACCTCTGCCGCAACGGCCACAGGAAAAACCAGAGACGGGGACTTCCTCCTCCGCCTCGAGGCCTACCTCGACAATGCTTTTAAGATCTCCAGTTACGCCACAAAGATCATCCTATCCTCCTCCCTCCTTTCCAAAACCCAACCCCTTCATCGCCGCCTCAGGAGTTTCGAGTATAGCGTTGGCCTGAGCCAAAAGGCCTTTCGGCTAGGCTAGTTGTCGAGGACGTGAACGCTCTCCGGGCCTCGCTCCTCGACTCTGGGCAAGACCCGATCCTCTCCCTCATCACCTATGGTGGCAAGGGGACATACCACGTCGTCAAGTAGTTCATCTTATTGGCGAAATCGGGCTTCATCGATGGCCGCCACTTGCGTGTTCGATTAGCGCGTAGGCCAAGTTCTTTGGGTACAATGGGAGCATCAATCTGAAAATTAGGGATTTGAGGAGGTTGCAGGAGGACGAGATGGACATTGATTCGACAATCAAGATCACGACGTCCCAGGGGATTAATTGAGGAAGTTTTTTTTTTCTTTTCTTTCGGTCAAAAAATTGAGGAAGTTGAGGGAGAAGAAGTTGATGAAGAAGCTATTCATGGCTCAGGACTTGGCTGAAATTGTCAAGCTAGAAGGCCTTCCGGCTCAGGCCCTTGTCGGAATCGAAGCTCTTGAGGTGGTGATCGTAGTTTTGCTTGCGGCTGTTGTAGCGAGGGTTTTGGTCGTGGTCGAGGTGGGAGCAAGCAGCGATGGAGCTCGAGAGATCGGGTTCCATGGAGTTGTAGATGGAGGAGGAAAGAGATCCGTCCGAACCGGTAAAGAGAGACTTTTGATGGTGGGCCCTCATAATGCCACTTGTCATCCATTGAGTGGGTTAGTGCATAGATGATGTGACATCACAATTGCACTTAATATAATCAAAAAGAAACTATTACCTGAAATGTCCAAGTCGGTGAGTTTTGTCAAGTTGACCACCCACTCCAAAGAATCACCGCTCAAGTTATTGTGAGAGAGGTCTACCCACGATAGCTGGGTAAGATTAGCAAAGGAAACAGGTATTTGACCTTGCAAGTTATTTCTGTAAAGGTTCAATGCAGTGAGATGAGAAAGATTACCCATTGAAGAGGGAAGCGATCCCGAGAAATAGCAATCCCAGACAATTAACTCATTCAAGAGACTAAGATTTCCAATTGAAGTGGGTATTTCTCCTGAGAAGTTGGTCCGTAAAAGGTATAAAGATTTTAATGGAGAACCCCAATGCGGTTTGGGAAAAAACCCAGACAGGTTGGAATTGTCAACAACGGAAAGGACTTCCAAGTTTGGCAGCTGAAAAATGCTAACTGGAAAGTTTCCACTCAATCCACAAGATGCTAGCTTGAGCAATGTCAAGGAAGAGAAATTCGCTAGCATAGGTGGGAAACGTGATGACAAGCTTACCGAAGAAAGATCAAGTTCTTTTAGCCCGGTCAAATTATGAATGAAGCCGCCCACGTTGGGCATATGAAGTATTTCAAACGAAGAAGAGGTCAAATCGAGAGAAACTAAGTTGGAGAGTTGGGAGATATCACGAGGGATTTCACCGGAGAAGTCGGAGGAGGAGAGATTAAGGTATTGTAACTTTGAAAGATTGCCGAAGCCATATGGAATTGAGGAGAAGTTGAAGCTATTGAAAGCGAGATTGAGCGACTGCACGTGAACGAGTCGAAAGAGAGTGGTGTTAGGACTCATGATGCCTGAGAGACAACTGCTACTGAGGTTGAGGACGATCACTCGGCCAGTGACCTCATCACATTCGATGCCATCCCACGAACAACAATCTGCACTTCCATCCAACGACCAGGAATCGACTTTTGAATAAACGCATTGCCCATCTGTCGTGTCGGTTCTGAAACTTCTCTTGAATTCCATCAGGGCAGAGCTCTCGTCTGCATGACAAAGTACCTCAGCAAACCTAGTACAAAAGAGAGAAAGCAAGAATATCCAAGTAAGCAGCAGATATAATGATAAGGCTGCCATAATTTTCTGCTTTTGTTTCTGTTCTTTTGGTTACTGAAGTGAGTTTTCGAGGGAGAGTGCGACGTAGAAGGTTTTTATAGGCAGAAACAGTTGGTTTTGGCAATGGAATTATCTTGCTACTTGGCCATTCATAGTGCTTGACCCCAATACTTTAAACTGATTTTAGGTATGCCTTCTGTATGGGTTTGAAGACTGCAGGATGTTAGGCGCATGAACATTTCTTTCATTATATAGGGCCCGAGAGTAGCAGGGGCTTGGCATTCTCTTTTTTTATCTATATTTCATACTTTATTAAAAGTATTCATTCTTTTCTTTCAGCGACGTATTGGAAATTGGCAACAAGCTTCCAGGTAATTGTTCATGTCCTTTGATTTGACTCATAACTTCAAGGGTAAATTTCAAGTACAGAAGTTGTTTATAGTCGTTTGTTCATCCATATGGATAGCCTGTGCGTACTTCCATCTGTAAGCCCATTTGTGGACTCATGTCTCTCTAACTTTTATCTTTGCTTGGATGGACGTTCACCGATAAACTCACTTGTACATCTGTCCCCTCCCTATACTCACCAAAAAAAAAAAAAAAAAACGATTTTGTTTTGGGATTCATCAAGTTTAACACTGATTTTCTCAGTCATGGTTTCATTTTTAATTTTTAAGTAGTGATGTTTCTCTCTTAATTATATCATGTGTGCTTACACGTGTCTAACACAATTTGTGTAAATGCTAGGTAAAAAATGTAAATCCATTTAGAATTTTTATAATTTTGCATATAGCATCATTGGTTCTTAACAATAACTTGACCCAAAAATATCAATAAATATTATCTTAATCATTAATTAAGTGAATTTTACTGTAGGGCTGATGTGATCCACGATGGGGATGACTTTGATCTACTAATGCAAAGGCCAAACGATACTTTCTCAAAAATGACGGGGGGACTCCAAAGTCCAAGCATAGATAAGGTATCATTTGTCAGAAAAGCTATAATTGGAAAATTCACATGGAAACTGAAAATTTGGCCGTGCTGTGCTCGCCATTCATTGCCAGTATTATTGGTACACTGTCCCCTTCTTTTTCACATAGAAAATAAAAGAAAAAGACAAACTTGAAAAACCTCAAGAAAGAATTTTCTTCCTTACGACAAACCAGTCGTACCAACCAAACCACTCAACCAAACCACTGGCGTTGGGATAACACTTCCCCATCAAGTGTTGAGCTATCCAAAGACGCAGGTTACTTTTTAGGTTCTTTGAACCTTCAGTCAACAAAATCAATTTTACATCTCGGCGTTTAGTGATCAAGAAGGTCTTAAAGGAGGATTCTAGCCTTTTGGCATTTACCCAAGTCAAGAAGAATTTTCAAACATTAGTCAATGGATCTCCAAGCGAATTAGGCCACCTGAGAAGACTAGAATAGTTAGACCTGTCCTTCAATATCCAAGGGGGTCATTCCTAGATGAATGAAGAACATTAAGGAAACAAAAGGCCTTTCTCATTACATAATTTGTGCCACCGCCATGGAACCTTCAATTATTCATTGTGTCTCCAAATAAGCAAAGCTGAAAAAGATTACCCAGTAGAAATGGCATCTACCATATAATAACTTATTCAGGAAACCAAGGTTTCCTCAGAGATAATAGTTCCAAGTGATTACTCCAATGTATTTCTGGAATAAATCAAAAAGGAAAACACAAGAGACTAGTATGTTACCTTGTGTCCCAAAGGGATAATAACTTTTTCAGGAAATTACATCAATTGCAATCAATTCACGTTGACACAACCCTTAGATAAGGTTGGAGGATGACTTAAAAAAGAAGTTTTTTTCTTATCCTGACGCCTTGTAGGTGGTGGTGAACATTTTAACCGTGGCATTTCCATAAAGGAAACCGTTTACATCATTTTCCATGGTGGTTTCTTTGTGGAGGCTAATTATTTTCCACATCATACTCTAAAATCATTTGATTGCCACATTAGATCGAGTTTATCAGAACTGGTGCTGAAGATCAGATTTAATTAAAATTTTATGTAAATTTAAGGGATTGATTAATTAAATTAAAAATTCAAGAACTTCATTGAAAAAGAAAGTGCAAATTAAGAGAGGAAAAGTAAAACTTTACAGCTGCCATATGGTGGACCAAAACCACGCTGCGCTGCTCATTCTGGAAGTCCAAGCAAGGTTTCTAAACACAAGTTTTTTTTTCTTTGTCCTTAGCCTTTTACCTCTTGTACGACGGAAGAAGATAAAAAGCTTCCTAGACAAAACTTTCTTTAGATTTTTTTAACTGTTTCCTTTGTGTCTTTTGAACCAGGTGGAGGAACCGCGTTTTAGTATAATGTGTAGTTTAACGCGGTTGCCTTCTGTATGGGTTCGAAGACTGCAGTATGTTAGACGCATGAACATTTATTTCGTTATATAGGGCACGAGAGCAGCAGGGGCTTGGCATTCTCTTTTTTTTTTTTATATATATATCTATATTTCATACTTTATTAAAAGTATCCATTCTTTTCTTTCAGCAACATATTGGAAGTTGGCGAGAAGCTTCCATGTAATTGCTCATGCCGTTTGATTTGACTCATAACTTCAAGGGTAAATTCCTAGTACAGAAGTTGTTCATAATTGTTTGTCCAT
The DNA here is from genome assembly GCA_014182405.2 of Eucalyptus sideroxylon. Taxonomy (NCBI): domain Eukaryota; kingdom Viridiplantae; phylum Streptophyta; class Magnoliopsida; order Myrtales; family Myrtaceae; genus Eucalyptus; species Eucalyptus sideroxylon. The sequence goes on from CM024552.2 coordinate 42,206,554, forward strand.
CCATATGGGTAGCCTGTGCGTACTTCCATCTATAAGCCCCTAACTTTTATCTTTGCTTGGAAGGACGTTCACCGATAAACTCATTTGTACATCTGTCCTCTCCCTACACTTATAACCAAAAAAAAAAAAAAGATTTTGTTTTGGGATTCATCAAGTTTAACACTGATTTTCTCAGTCATGGTTTCATTTTTAACTTTTAAGTAGTGATGTTTCTATCTGAATTATATCATATGTGCTTACACGTGTCTAACACAATTTGTGTAAATGCTAAGTAATAAATGTGAATCCATTTAGAATTTTATAATTTTGTTTAGTAGCACCATTGGTTCTTAACAATAATTTGAACGAAAAATATCAATTAATATTATCTCAATCATTAATTAAGTGAATTTTACTGTAGGGTTGACGTGATCCACGATGGGGTTTTGATCTACTGGTCCAAAGGCCAGACGATACTTTCTCGGAAACAATGGGGAGATTCTAGAGTCCAAGCAAAGATAAGGCATCATTTGTCAAAAAAGCTACAATTGAAAATTCACGTGAAAACTGAAAATTTTGTTGTGCCTTGCTCGCCATTCATTGCCAGTATTATTGGTACGGTCCCCTTCCCATTTCCTTTTCACATAGAAAAGAAAAGAAACAGACAAACTTGACAAACCTCAAGAAAGAATTTTCTTCCTTACGAGAAACCAGTTGTACCAACCTAACCACTGGCGTTGATATAATACTTGCCCATCAAGTGTTGAGCTGCCCAAAGAGGCAGGTTCTCTTTTAGGTTCTTTGAACCTTCAGTCAACGAAATCAATTTTATGTCCCGTCATTTAGTGATCAAGAAGGTCTTAAAGGAGGATTCTAGCCTTCTGGCATTTACCCAAGTCAAGAAGAATTTTTGAACATTCGTCGATGGATCTCCAGGTGAATTTGGCCACCTGAGAAGAGTAGAGTACTTAAACCTGTCATTCAATAAATCCAAGGGGGTCATTCCTAGATGAATGAAGAACATTAGCGAAACAAAAGGCCTCTCTCATTACATAATTTGAGCCACCGCCATTGAACCTTCAATTATTCATTGTGTCTCCAAATAAGCAAAGCTGAAAAAATTACCTAGTGATGTATTAGGAAATGAACCTGAGAAATGGCATCTACTGACTAATAACTGTTTCAGGAAACCAAAGTTTCCCCAAAGATAATAGTTCATGGAGATTACCCCAATGTATTTCCGGAATAAACCCAAAAGGAAAACACAAGAGACTAGTATGCGACCTTGTGTCCCAAAGAGAATAATTTTTTCGGGAAATTACACCAATTGCAATCAATTCGCGTTGACACAACCCTCGGATAAGGTCGGAGGATGACTTAAAATAAGAAGCTTTTCTTTATCTCAACGCCTTGTACGTGGAGGCAAACATTTTAACTGTGGCATTTCCATAAAGGAAAACATTTACATTATTTTCCCTGGTGGTTTGTTTGTGGAGGTTACATTTACTCCAAAATGATTTGATTGCCGCATTAGATCAAGCTTATCAGAATTGGTGCCAAAGATCAGACTCAATTAAAAAAATTATGCAAGTTTAAGGAATTGATTAATTGAATTAAAAGTTCAAGAACTCGATTGAAAAAAAAAAGTGTAAATTAAGGGAGGAAAAGTGAAACTTTACCGCTGGCACATGGGGGACCAAAACAACGCTCCGCTGCTCATTTTGGAAGTCCAAGCAAGTTTTCTAGTCAAAAATTTATCTTTTTTTTTCGTCCATCTCTTTTTAACCCTTGTACGACGGGAGAAGAAAAAGCTTCCTTATTGTAAAGCAAGCCAACCAGTAAAAGATACATATGCCACAAACAAACAAGCACGCTTTAATCGGTTTGCACTAACTGTGCAAGGCAGGTTCCTGGTTGGATGTGACCAATGCCGAGATTTGATCTGTTGAAAGAGTCTGATAAAACTCATTGATATTAAGGAGGTTGAGAAACCAGTAACCACCCCAACAATGGTTTCCCATTTCCAATATTTAGCCCTGATCTTGCCAGTTACCCAGGATTTGAAAATCTCCAAGAACCTGACAATGCACGGGCCACGTTAAGTAATATAGAAACCACAATGTAAGTAAGAGACGCAACAAATGAATATGTACAGCGAAATGTAATTTAAGGGCAACTTTGAAAGGAGATGGAAATGCGGCATTTGGAAGGTCACATAATGGTGAATATGATCTTTTGTGAAACAGAAAAAATTCAGATATTGTATTCTACAAGTTCAGTAACAACTGATCCATAAGCAGATGAGACAGTAATCTCAATTGCATTTGGGCTTCAGAAAAAGAAGAAATTACAGCACAATCAGATGTACATGGTACATGGAAATTTTGGCCTGCAATGATTCTTGGGAGTTCTGTATTAATGACCATTTATTACAGCATTATGATTAGCAGGCGACTCAAATGAAAAACAGTCATTGGTCAATTCGAACAAAGAAGAACAGTATACTTCAAAATAGTTGCACAGCTGGACTAAGACTGCAAAAGTGAACTAATTTCAGACATGCCAAGATCCTTCATATTATAGAAAGACACTGAACTAAACAGAATGAAATAGTGGCAATTTGACCATTATAAACTACGTGATTAATGCAATATTTTAAAAGTCGGATTGGACTGGCCAGTTCTACTGATTGGCCAAGGTTAGATATCCAGTCCAGACCACCAATCCATGAGCGGTTGAAATCAGATTGAACCGATGTTGACCTCATTCAACTTAGGCAGCCCTTGCTTGGCAGTTTGCTGAGAGACCACATTCCACTTTGTTACCAGAACAGACAAGAGACATTTCATGCTACACACAAGCCAAGGTAATAAATGCAAATTGTAGTGCTGGACGTGGTTCAAACTACTGCTCAGTAGATCATGCATTGCTTCCAACACTTTCATCCACCAAGCCAAACTCCCATGCGGTCATAACTTAAAGTATAAAAGAATATTAAAATGGCAGTACCAAGAAACATCTAAATGACCATGACATAAGCCAGTCAGGGTCTGGTTTAAAATAGTGCAGTTATTTTCAGCACACAGGAAGTGCCAACCCTTTTGCTGTAACATTCCTAATACACAAAAAGGAGAGGCACAGAAAAGGAATCGAGTACTCACAATATATAGTATCTCCTCATCATCTCCATTGCAGATAGATCTTTGGCTTGACAACTGAAGAAGTCATCACGATAGATGCTTACTTTGGAATTGCTAGATGCATACCAGCAGTCATAAGTATTATTCACCTAAAACCAGTGTGAGAATAAGTAATGAAGTTGTGCAATCAAAAAACACATACAAAAGGAACCACAACAATCCCAATGAAATAAACATAATATTCAGGATGATTGCAAAAACCTACATATAATGGATTGAATTTAGCTGATAGCACAAATGTTAAAAAGGTGCATTTGTTACCTTAAATTTATCTTTGGTCAACCAAGCAACCCCAGAACCAGGTCTGCAATCAGCAGGGAGGGCCTCGTTTGGGGCCTCTGCAAGTGCTAATCGAGTCTGACCTGATAAATGATCCTTATATTCTACCTGCAATTGTAAGAAGGTGCAAAATAGTAATGTAAATTCGGCAGTCAGTAAATGTGGTTGCTTTCTTTTCCTATAACTGCAATTGCCATTCTTTTACCTCTACCTGCAATTGTAAGAAGGTGCAAAATAGTAACGTAAATTCGGCAGTCAGTAAATGTGGTAGCTTTCTTTTCCTATGATTGTAATTGCCATTCTTTTACCTCTTCTGAGTTAAACTAAGATACTTAGCCTGATAAAAACATCTGTAATCTCTATCTATCTATGCATGGAGCACAATCAATTAATGACTACAGTAAAAGTTCATAAACACACATATGCACCAATTCCCAGGAATGCCTGATTTGAAAGGAGCATAACAAGGCACTTACCCAAGCTAAGAAGAGCCAACAAATTGCTATCAGAATTAATTCCAAACTATACAAACCAAAACACCCAAAGTATAGACATACACGACCCCAACATATGTTCAATCTTAAATGAACATCAAAAGGATCAGATTAGAACTGAGTGACTGTTTGAATAAGAAGACTGAACAAATAGAAACAAACCAGCAAACTATGTCGATGCTTTTGCCAATTTTGTCAACTATATGTTTAGATCAAGCTGACTTGGTTCATTTTCACTATGATAACAAGTCTCTTTATTAAAGTAAGATTGGTGAAACTAGGCAATTAGTAAATTAAGTGTCTCCAGAAATACTATGGGAAACCGGATTTAACATCAAATGATTCAACAATCCATTCAAGGTACAATTTATCAAATCTAAACACGAGGAGGGCAGTTGCTGAAGACAGGTTTAACCTAATCAAACAGATTTTACCACTCCCTTCTCCTCTTCCCACCTTCATCCAAATCATAGAAGAGTTAAAACTTTCAATCTCTTTTTCATTTTTATCTAGAATGATGCTTTTAACTTATATTTATCTCAAGCGCAGCAAGAATACTCACTTCCATAAACATTTCTAAACAGGTTCAAACTTCATTGTATCCAATGTATCAACTAACATGCAAATGCCTTTTCAGCTTCACAACAGCTCATAGTATTCTTACATTTGAACACTATTTTTGCAGAATCAATACCAGCTGATTCACAAAGTTCCCCTGTGACTTAAAGAATGATATGGCATTCATAAATATATCGGCACGTGACATTGTTAAATAAATGACAAAATGACAATGAGCATAGAGTGAAATTACTATAACTATATTTCCTTAATTGACATTCATAGCTAAAATAAAAACAGTAAAAGGTTGATTATGATAATAGGACAAATGACATAACAAGTAGTTCCTTTGACACATGCTTGATTCCTAATTAGTTGAACCTCCATATACTAAGTGATGGAAACATAAGATTCATTGCACACTCAAATGAATGAAAAGATAGCTTCTACTGGTCATGCACAACATTATCCAATCTAAAACTCAGCTTGAAATGGCATGGGCACACAGGGGTGTGCATGCTCCTGCACTCGTGCGTGACAGAGATGAGTAAATCCTAGATAGTACTCTATAGCATTACAAATGTATGTCAAATATTACAGACATTTTATCAGGCAGCTGTATAGACAATAAGATTTAGGCTAGAGAAAAATATGCAGATAACTATGAAAATTCCGCAGTTCCAGACAAAACAAGGCGACAATGGAAATGCCGAAAGCGAGCCTCATTGGCCTCGAAAGATAACAGGGATAACTAAAACTCCCAACAGACAAGAAATGCACACTAAAAACGGTAATTACTCCTCAGAGGACATAGAATCACCTTAAATACTGAAGCCCAATAGTAATCATAATGGCACCGGAATTTCCTTTTCTCGGACGAGCTAAAAACAATCATCGCGTTATAATTCAAGAGCCCAAGCTCGCAAACTTTAGACGACCTTATATCCACCCCTGCAAGAAAAAATTCAAAACTCAGCATACGACACTCGAGCGCATAACACGACCGACAATACGAAAACGAAACTCGCTGCGTTTCATTGATCAAACGAGTCAATCACATACTACATCCTGTCCATTTCTCATCATTAGCTAGCAGCTGAAGTAGCACAAAACGGCCAAGACGGTAACAATCCACAACTTTGCTCAGCCAACTCGAATGGTGAAGGCCCGATAGCGTGAGCAATCATTCAACGGAACTTACTGCTGGAGACGATTTTGCACTGAGCTGGCAGCGACATGGGGCTGGGGATCGAGAAGTTACTGACGAGAAGGGCGACAACCCCGATCAAGAACGACGAGGAGAAGAAGAAGACGACGGGGAAAAGGTGTTGAAGATAGTGTTGCCTATAATTGATCATAATTGATCCTTATTGATCTCCTTTGTATATTTAGGGAAAATTAGAATTTTGTATATTTGGGAAATATTCTTGTATATTTATTTTCTCTAATTAGATCAAGCTTACATGTTATTAATAGGGCTGTAAACTGTACAATTGAATTACAGAAGAGAAAAACACTTTTCCCAATTCTCGATTCTCGGTTTGTTTCCATCTAATATTCTGACATGGTATCAGAGCATGTCTTCTAGCTTCCGCTTCTTCTTTACATCCTTCCTTACCAATTTCGCTCATTCTTTTCTCTGCTTCTTTCATCCCTGAAAACCTTCTCTGTTCCCCTGTTTCCTGGCTCTTTCTTTTCTACATTAAGCCTGCATCTTTTTCTTCTGTACCAAAACAGTAAGGAAACAAAATGCCGAGAAGTCAAACATCGAAATCAGGAAATTCCCAAGATCCAGAAATTTCTTCGAACGTCCAAGGTTTAGGCGACTCACCTCTGGATGAACAGACAGATCGAGTGACGGAAAATCAAACACAAGAACAGAATCAAGTACCGATTCTTGAGGCGCGACAAGGTTCTATTCACCCCAATACAGGGCAATTTCTTCCGGGCCCATATGTTCAATGGGTTCCCATTCAGGTTCAACCCCTTCCAAGCCAGACGAATCAGTTGAATCCTGCCCAAAGCTCCACCGGCTTTCCCGAGAGAGCCAATGACGGACCAAGGGGAGAAGATCCGCAGCTTAATAATCAGTCCAACTCTGGTGGGACGGGATGGCCATTCTTGAATCAAACCGGTTCGGGTTCATCAGGGTTTGGGGCGAGTCCGTACCCGACCTATGGACCAGGTTTTCTTCCTTTCGCAGGCTTCACCGGAACTCGACCCGAACCAGGAGATCCTCTCTACACCTCCAACGCGGACGGACCGGAGCTCCGCCTCATTACACAGCAGCTGTCGGGACCCGAAAATTACTCCATCTGGTCTCGTGAGTTTCGTCGGGCCCTAATCACAAAAGACAAAGAGGGGTTTATAGATGGCACCGTGCCGGTTCCGAGCGACGAACGACTTGCGCGCCACTGGAGAAAATGTAATCAACTTGTCCGGACATGGATTGGCAACTGCCTCACCCCGGAGGTTGCCGCCGGACTCCCCCCGACCGAAGATGCTAAAGGAATATGGGAAAATATACGGGAAATGTATGGCAAACTTGATCGAGCCAAAATTTTCAGCTTGACTCAGGCGTTATCCGAGCTAAAACAGGGAAATCTCTCAATCTCTACCATTTTTAACAAGTTATCAGCATTGTGGAACGAATTGGAGATGGCCGAAGAAAAATTGGAGGGACCCGAAGCAACCCTAGCACAATACCGAGCGATTAGGGAGAGGGAGAAGGTAACTCGGTTCCTACTCATCCTAAATGAAAGTTACTTACCGTTTCGCAGCCAAATCCTTGCCATGGAACCCGTACCCTCGCTCGGCCGGATTTATCAGCTCGCGGTTCAGGAAGAGTCGCAACGCCTAGCTTCCTCAGAGTACCTAAAAGTCGGAGATCGCGTTGTTCTTGCGACCAAGGCGACACCGGAGCAAAAGCTTGCTGGAGCGAGGTCCGGCCATGGGAGTCATGGAGGATCGGGAGCTGCGATCGCAGCATTAGGGTTAGCAAATGGAGAAGACAACCCCTTTTATCCATCCGAAATGAGCGGCCAAGATCTAATTGGGCGATCGGACGGTCCAGGGCTCTTGCGGGCTCCTTTTCCAGCGAACGGCCGAGATCTCATCTCTGGATCCGACGGCTACAACTGGCTCGGGCGATCGGACGGTCCAGGATACATCTTGGCGGCGCCCAGATCTAATGGCCCACAACAGGCCACGTTTGCACCGGCTTGGAGAGGATCTAACAGCCATAATTCAGCAAATTATTCAAATAAATACCATGGCGGAAATTCCAACAAAGGAAAAGGCAAATTCTGTGATTATTGTAAGCGTCCCAATCATACACGGGATAATTGTTGGAAATTGCATGGGAAGCAGGCAGATAAGGAAAGAAAGGAAAAGGAAATTTCCATCGCAGCAAATGCTAAAGCTCACCAACCCGTTAGTAATGATCAGTTCCAGCAAATCATGAGAGCTTTGAGCCAATTGGGATCACAGGATAAAGCAACAAGTTATACAGGTACTTCTGATTGCTTGAGCTCTATTTCAACTGAAGCATGGATTATTGACTCAGGTGCTAGCGATCACATAGTTTGCGATAAACGTTTCCTTTCTGATGTTAAAGAATCCTCTCATGTTACTTCCGTTCGTCTTCCAAATGGGAATGATACCTCGGTCACCAAAATTGGAACAGTTAATCTCAGTCCATCCATTACCCTGAAAAATGTCCTGTTTATTCCCGAATTTCAATTCAACCTAATCTCTGTCTCAAAACTTTGTGAGGACAATTTCGTAGAGTCATCTTTGATTCTAATATATGCTTATTTCAGGCCCTTTCGACTGGGAAACCGATGGGCTGGGGTAAAATTCGAGAGGGACTCTATTTTTGGGACACACTTCCCAAAAATCTCAATGTTTCATTTCCTTTAAATAAGGGCATCTTATGTAGCGCCAATTCCAATAAAAATATTTTGTTCCATCAACGTCTAGGCCATAGTGCCTCATTTCCTCATTCAAAATGTCATGTTTCTCCAATAGCTAAACATACTCGATTGCCTTTTTCGCAAAGTACCTCACGAAGCAAAACAGCTTTCTCTCTTATACACATGGACATTTGGGGACCATATCATACGCCACATAGGGATGGATCTCGTTTTTTTCCTTACAATTGTGGATGATTATACACGAGCTACCTGGCTTTTCTTGATGCAATCCAAGGCACAAGTATTTTCTCATGTTAGAAATTTCCTTGCATTAATTAAAAATCAGTTTCATAAATCCGTACAACGGATTCGTACCGATAATGCTCGTGAATTCTTTAATCATGAGTGTTCTTCTCTATTTACATCAAATGGAATCATTCATGAGAGTTCCTGTATATATACACCTCAACAAAATGGGGTGGTTGAACGAAAACATCGTCATCTCTTAGTTGCTCGTGCTCTTAAGTATCAAGCCTCAATTCCGTAAACTTTTTGGGGTGACTGTGTGATCACAAAGCAGCTTATTTGATCAATCGGATGCCTTCCCGAGTTCTAAATGGGAAGACTCCATTTGAATTACTTTTTGGGAAGCAGCCGGATATTAGTCATCTGCGTGTTTTTGGATGCTTGTGTTATGTCTCAACAAGTGGGCCATCGGGACAAATTAGGTCCCCGCGCTATTAAAGGTGTGTTTATGGGATATCCTGTTTCTCAAAAGGGATACTCGATCTATGATCTATCTACTGGTCGCTTCATCATTAGCAAAGATGTTATCTTTCATGAGGACATTTTTCCCTTCCAAGAAGAACTTCTTTTAGATCAAGATTCGGGATCAGTGGCACATCATCGTCTATTCCTCCATGAAGAAGATTTGTCACCTTCACAGCAAGTGATGCTTCCTCATGTGTCATATTCTACACCTGGAAGTAATCCGCAATCCTATGCGGAGAATGTCGCACCCAGGGAACCACAAGCAGATGTCACACCTGGAGAACCACAAGCGGTGGTATCGGAGGGTTCCGCCTCATCAACAAATCCAAATGAGAACTCGCTCTACCACTTGTAAGTGCACCGGATCAACCACGACGATCGGGCGAAGTACACGCCCGCCCACATGGACAGCAGATTATCTTTGTCCCACTTTAGGGTTATCGGTACACATCATCCTATCTCATCTTATGTTAGTTTTGCTCGTCTTTCCCGGAACATATGTGTTGTATTAGTAGAATCTCCGAGGGACGGGAACCATCTACATATGAGGAAGCCGCCAAAGATCCTCATTGGCAACAAGCGATGAAGGATGAATTACAAGCCTTGGTAGAAAATGAGACTTGGGATGTTGTTACCTCGCCTCCTCATCGACGACCTATCGGCTGTAAGTGGGTATATAAGATTAAGTACAAGGCAGATGGATCCATCGAACGATATAAAGCAAGACTAGTGGCCAAAGGGTTTACGCAGCGGGAAGGATTCGATTATACAGAAACATTCTCTCCAGTAGCCAAGGAAGTCACTGTTCGTTCCTTTCTCTCTATTGCCGCTTTGCGTGATTGGCCTCTTCACCAGATGGATGTTCATAATGCTTTCCTTCATGGAGATCTCGAAGAAGAAATTTACATGGATCTTCCACCAGGTTTACGCAGACAGGGGGAGAATCGGGTATGTCGTCTTCGTAAATCCTTGTATGGACTCAAGCAGGCTTCTCGCCAGTGGTATGCTAAGTTCACTGCTGCACTTACAGCTGCAAGATTCCAACAATCCAAACATGATTATGCCCTCTTCACATGGAGTCAAGGTACGTCATCAATTTACTTACTTATATATGTTGATGATATCCTCATTATGGGAAACAATGAATTTGTCATTCAACGTTTCAAGAAGTACCTACACTCCACATTTCGGATTAAGGATTTGGGACCTCCCAAATATTTTCTCGGAATAGAGATTGCACGATCGGATAAAGGGATTTGCCTCAGTCAACGCAAATTTATCCTAGAAATCATAACAGAAGCAGGATTATTAGGATCCAAGCCAGCTGTCATTCCAATTGAACAAAACGTCAAGTTGACCACGGCTGAGTACGATAATGGACTTTCACCCCTAAATGAAGATCCTCTACTGAAGGATCCTTCCATTTATCAGAGACTTGTAGGGAAGCTCATTTATCTCACAATGACTAGACCTGACATATGTTATGCAGTGCAAATTTTGAGTCAGTTTATGCACAATCCGAAACAGTCTCACATGAATGCTGCTTTAAAAGTCGTGAAGTACTTGAAAGGATGTCCGGGTTTGGGAATATTGTTGTCTCGAGATAATAACATGGAAATGACAGCGTTTTGTGATACAGATTATGCTACTTGCCCCATGAGTAGAAAATCTGTTACGGGATTCTCGTATAAACTGGGGGGATTCGTTGCTCTCATGGAAAACTAAAAAACAGTCGACTGTGTCATTATCATCTGCTAAAGCGGAATATCGGGCAATGGCAAAGACTAGCTGCGAAATAGTCTGGATAAGAGGCATGCTTCAAGATCTTGGTGTTTGGGTAAAAGAACCAACTGTCTTGTTTTGTGATAATGAAGCTGCACTTAAACTAGCAATGAATCCGGTTTTTCATGAAAGGACGAAACATATAGAAGTTGATTGTCATTTTGTCGAGACAAGATTCAAGCTGGAGTGATCAAGACAAGAGGGATAAGTACAATGAACAGCCTGCAGACATATTTACCAAGCCCTTATGTCAAAGGCAACTCGCGCATCTACTAAGCAAGCTTGGTGTCTTCGATGTGTACAGACCACAAGCTTGAGGGGGAGTGTTGAAGATAGTGTTGCCTATAATTGATCATAATTGATCCTTATTGATCTCCTTTGTATATTTAGGGAAAATTAGAATTTTGTATATTTGGGAAATATTCTTGTATATTTATTTTCTCTAATTAGATCAAGCTTACATGTTATTAATAGGGCTGTAAACTGTACAATTGAATTACAGAAGAGAAAAACACTTTTCCCAATTCTCGATTCTCGGTTTGTTTCCATCTAATATTCTGACAAAAGGAGAGCCAGGAACAATCGGAGCAGTACGACGAGATTCCCGCTCTCGCTCGTCGCCCCGCGATCAGGCGGCGGCGAGGCCGCGTCGCCGGCGGAGGGATCCATAGCTCCCAACGCCTTATCCGGACGGCCGATATCAGGACACTACGCGCGACGGAGAAGCATGGGGCGAGTAAACCCAGAGGCCCTCTCCGCGTCGGGCCGACAGATTCCGGAGGTAGCGATCGGAGGGAAAGTCTCCGGCCGCCATGGAACTGTGGGTTTTCCATTCATCCACATGATACATAATAGAAGATCTTAAAAGCCATAATAACAAAAATGCCCATAAAATCACAAAATCACACAATTTCATTAGTAATAAGCACATGTTAGGATCTTTATTCATAATTATGACTTTGCTTTTCGACGGCATACACCTAAATTCAACGGTATACACCTAGATTCGACATCCCTACACCATCACTGTATAAAAACAAAACATGTTATGCACATTTATCTAATAACGTAATTTTTTTGATAATTTGGCACTGGTCACATAAATTTTGCACTAACATTAGGAAAGCACTAAATATGACTTCTGCAATTCATGATGTAAATAGCAATAGAAGCCTAATGATAGAGAAAAATCTGAAGCTTTTTTGAAGTTTAAAGAATTTAAAGTCTATGTTGAAAAGCATAATGGCTTTATTTTAAAGACACTGAAATTAGAAAGGGGGAGAATTCACTTCAAATGAATTTGACAAATACAAAGAAGATCAAATTTAACACTCATGGGAGCAAGTTTTGTAGCCAATGCGAAGCGTCATAAGCTAAATAAGTATATATTTGACACCAAAACTGTTGTGAACACTATTTGAACTGGAGGCGGAGTATTTATGCATTAAAACTTTAAAATCTAAAATTAGACTCGAAGAAAAAAAAAAAAAACTCTTAGATATAATATCGAGAGAGCAAAGCTTTCAAATCTCAAACTAAATTTGGGAGAATAAGGAAAAGGGAAAAAAAAAGTAACTAGGATGGGAGGGAGAGATCTAGGTCAAATCCCTCCCTTCCAGAAGTGGAAGAGATGAAGAAAGGTTAAGAGGGAGGGAGGGAGGGGTTTGGTAGAGGAAAAGGCATCAGTGTCAATTTTGATCTCTTTTGCTTTAAAGTGGAAAAATCGATGGTCGGAATATATCTATTGCTGATAAATTGGAAGCCCAAAAACGAGCAAAGTCAAAGCTTTGCATTGAGTAGCGCCTTTGTTTGAAGGGTTTCTAGTTGAGTCGGTAAGAAATTGTATTCTGAAAATATACTTTGTGAAGCCAAACATCCTTCAGAACATTGGCAAGAATCAATGATATCTAGAAGTAATCAAATCGAGCAATGCCAAACCTTGAAATACTCATTTGCTAGTTGATGGTGAATATCACCTATGCATGCAATGCTAACCAAGTAGGTAAAGTACCAAAATGCACACAAGCCATTAGTGAAGAAAATGTCCAACTCCACGCATGAATTTCACAAAAGACGAGATTAGTAATGAGTGGATTCAAGACAAAATTATAGTGATATCAATCTGGGATGAGACCGAGACTAATGTGATGTGTGGAACAATGGTTGTATATGAACTAATGAGAAGATACCAACTGCTCTATAATAGGCCAACAAGGAAAAGAGGTGAACGCAAATTTTATGACAAATGTTGAGTTTGTAGATCTTTTCAAGACTCTATACTATAAGAGGGTAAAAAATTGTTATCATTTAGGACTTTCATTTGCCATTGTTGAGAGATATTAGATAAAGTATGAAAACCACATCAAAAATAGAACATAAATTTTTCTTTGACCGGACAAATCTCTTAAGCAAGCACTCACTTAATTTCAAAGGTGAAATAATTTCTCTTATTTTGAGGTAATTTATCAACAAATCAAATTCTAATTGGCATAAGGTATGTTGAAAGAGTGACGTGTTGATTTTATGGAAAGAAAAATTAGCATATTCATATGATATGAACAATGTAGCCTCAAAAAACTAGAGATACCATAAAATCAACAATCACAAAATGAAATGAGTTTTAGAGAGTATTAGTTGTATATCCACGCTGCCAAAACTTAAAAAATAATAGAATTCCACCATAATTAGAAATATCCACTATTTATATATGTGAAATACTAACTCTACCGATAGCCCACTTTGTAATTAGAAATCAAATTGTAGCTTTACTGCCCACACATTCCGCAATGAAAGGACTCTAAACTTAGTTGTTCTTTTCCTCTCGTCTAGTTACATAACAATTTTAGCTAGGACAATAAGAGGTATACTCAATACACATATTGCATTACAAATTTAGTATGATTAATAGATAAACAACTGCATTTTGAATTGCCTCTTGTTTTAACTTCGCCTTCACTACCTACATTACGCTATTCCACACAAAAAGCAAACTTTTAGCCCTTCCCATTTTACATTGCCGAAAGAACGTCTCTCTCTTTTATGCTAAGTACAATATTCAACAAGATCTCGCAATTGTAATAGTAGTAGAATCTTTAATGCTAAGGTGACAAATAACGGCTTTTTCCAAACTATCTTTGAACATAAATTACAATTAAGCCTGGCCTTTTTCCATATTAACCGACTCTAGTAACAAAAACAAAGATCATGGTGTCTTCACTCTATGCACTTCTTACTCATTTGTCCTTATTTCGATTCATACTTCCCTTGCTAAGTCACCATGCCATCCAAATGAGAGCGAATTCAACCAAGTTTCAAAACCTACATAACAGATTTTCAATGTGTTTATGCGAAGGTTTATCAAGGTCACATGGAGATTGCTACTCATGGGATGCCGTAGAGTGCCACGATGCCATTACAATTGGACAATACTTTACAAAACTTCCATGCTTAAAATATTTAAATATTCATGACTTTTTAAAGATATTATTTCAAGTATCACGGCATTGCACAGGCTAAAATGCTAGTGTTGTTATACAATAGGAGTGAAGAACGGAAATAAAATATTCTCATGTCAAAATTAACATTGGAGGTGATAATAATCTAAAAAAGAAAAAAGAAAAAAAAGAATGATGAATGCCTATACACAGGAGATAAAGCTTTTTTTCTCCCCTTCTTTTGGGGAAAAATAGAACGACATTTAACAAAACAAATCAAGCTACATTGTCTGATATAAATGTCACGCCCCGATCCTCGGCACGCACACATCCGTCTCACTTGGTCGATTTTATAATGCGATATCCCAGGACAATGTATCGCCGACCCTTTCATTTTTAAGCACATGCGGAAGCGATTAAAATCCCTGACAATAATAAAACGATGGGATAGAAAAGTAGGGCCATATTTTTCATAATTGAAATTTATAACCAAACTTTTATACAAACCACAAACCCTTTCATAACTATTCACATCAAAACGGAGATCTCAAAAGAAGACGAAACTTAGATGAACTAGGCCGTACTCAAGGCCCCTCTCGCATTTGTCTTCTTCTTCCAAAAATCTTTCTCCTTAAGATTCACCTCCGAGTTCTCCTCCTCGGATTTCTCCTCCTTAGCTCTTCAGCGAGGTCCCGAAATGGTTTTCCCCAAACTGGGATGAGACTACGTCTCGCCGAGTTCTACCCCACTAAGCCCGATTAGTAAACTATTATACTAAAGGCTGCCTAAACACGCACGGGCGGAGGACTTACCTTGGCCTCGATCCCACCCGCAAGTCGCATACAGTTCACAATAAACACACATTCACTTCAACAAATCGAACCGTCGATTACATGTCATACGACTCAATCCCCACCGTGGGATATTTAAAAGCTAGGCCACGTGCATTCTCCAGATGACCTTCCAAGTCTCCGAGTTCACGTGCCTCGAACCTGGGCCCACGTGCATTCTCTCGGGCGACCTTTTCGCCAAAGTGATGCATCAAGTCACCGAGCCCACGTGCCCTTTTAGATGCCTGTACTTAGTCACAGAGCTCCATCAATGCTCTCGGGCGTCGATTCGCCAAGGTGACGTACAGTGAACACTTTACTATGCTCTCGGGCGTCTTTTTCGCCAAGGTGATACACCGATCACGAGCCAACATAAACAATTCAATATGCTCTCGGGCGTCTTTTTCGCCAAGGTGATACACTGATCACAGAGCCAACGTAAACAATTCAATATGCTCTCGGGCGTCTTTTTCGCCAAGGTGATACACTGATCACAGAGCCAACGTAAACAATTCAATATGCTCTCGGGCGTCTTTTCGCCAAGGTGATACAACGATCACAGAGCCAACATAAACAATTCAATATGCTCTCGGGCGTCTTTTTCGCCAAGGTGATACACGATCACGAGCCAACATAAACAATTCAATATGCTCTCGGGCGTTTTTTCGCCAAGGTGATACACTGATCACAGAGCCAACATAAACAATTCAATATGCTCTCGGGCGTCTTTTTCGCCAAGGTGATACACTGATCACAGAGCCAACATAAACAATTCAATAATTAAATCAACTCCACAAAGCAATATAAATACTGAATAACATACTTGGCCATTTACCAATCAACAATTCAATCTCAATCACTTCCAATCAATTTAGGGTAAATCCCTAAAATATCACAATTTGTCTAATTCCATACAACGTGGAGCTCAAATAAATAAACGGACTGCACCACGACGATCAGCACGAGATTTCGGTCGTCGGCCATCAAAATCTTAATTTCCGAAAAATAAATATTTAATTTATTAATTTCGAAAATTAATTAATTAATATTAAAAATTCAATTTAGCTTTCAAAAATAAAACCCGATTAAATAAACGGACTTCGCCACGGTCATCAGCATGATTTTCCGGTTCCAGGCCATCTCAGTTGATTTTTCGAAAAATAAATAATTATTTAATTTAATTCCGAAAATTAATATTTAAATACTAAAAAAATCCACTTAGGCCCGAAAAGCCTAATTGGAGCCCACTAAGGGTCGGGAAAAATCCCGAGGCACTTCCAATAATTAGTAGACCATGTCTACTTGCTAATTGCACAATCAATTTATTTAAATCGCATCACAATTGACTAATAATTGCTAATTTAATCTAATCTAACAACCTAAACATAATTAATTAAATCTAAACCAGCTTAAAGCATAATTAGCCACTAATCCTGGATTAGTGAGATTACTCACCAAATCGCGCGCAAATCGGATCAATCCGACGGCGGCGACGCGAGGAACGATTGTTCCCAAAGCACGGCTCGGGTTCGGGGCCGGGAAACGGTCCAAAAGCGGGCCCGAAGCGGCTGAAACCCACTTCGTGGGTCTGCTGGTCGCGGCTGAACGGAGCAGCTCCGGCGGCTAGGGCGGCGGGGGAAGGCTGGCGGAGGGCGAGGGGGTCACGGGGGTGCTCCGGCGGGGTTGGGCGGTGGCCGGAGGTGGCCGGGGATGGCTGGACGGAGCTGGAACAGAAGCGAACAGCAGCTGGGTCGGCTGGATCGCGCGGCCTGAGCGTGCACGGACGGCGGCGGGCGCACGAGCGCGGCGCGGCGGTGCGGCTCCGGCGTGGCGGCGACGGGCGGCGACGGAGCTGCAGCTTCTGGTTCGGGCTCCTGGTTCGCTCGCGAGGAAAAGGAGAAGAAGAAAGTGGAAGGAAGCTATCGTGTGTGGAGGGAAAAAGAAGAAGAAGAGAGAGAGAAGGGATAAACATTGACCGGTCAAGGGAAAAAGAAAAAGAGAGAGAGGGAATGGGCGGTGGGGGGTGTTCGCACGGATGGGAGGGGGAGAGGAGAGAGGAGAGAGAAAGAAAAGAGAGAAAAAGAAAGAAAAGAAAGGAAAGAAAAGAGAGAGGGAGAGAGAGAGGAAAAGGAAAAAGAGAAAAAGGAAATACCTCATTTTTTTTCTTTCCTTTCCTTTCAAATTTCTTTTCGGACTTCAAATTTTTCTTTCGATAATTTCTTTATGAAATTTCGGACCGTCAATAAATTGACGACGATGAGACAGGATCCTAAAAATAAGAATTATGACGCGCTTAAAATTCGATTCCCGAAATCGAGTTCAATTTCGTGGTTAAAATTCGATCAGACGTGATTTTAGCTCAATCCAACCGATTAGGTAGCTTTTAGGGATTTTACGGCCGCTATATCCCTTAACGGCTTCACCCAATAGGTTAGTTAACTCGTGAGTGATCGCCTCGAGAAAAGGCCATAAAAGCACGCCGACGAAATGCCCATTTCACTTTATCGAAACGGGTCGAATTTCGGGGATGTCACAATAAATGTGCTTCGATACCCTTAAAAACATCTGGAACATAGGATAAATAACAAATTGCAAATGTGGTTCCATTCCAAGTAGGGCCAAAGCAACTACCAAACTAGGCTTGTGAGATTACTTGCGCCCATTAAGCCATAAAGCCCATTCAAAGAGGATTAAAACGATTTGAACGAGTTGTTAGTTTTTTTAATTTGGTCTTGGTCTAACTCACTCGTTCTTATAGAGCAGAATGAATGAACTAGCATTGCCTTAGTACTCCTTTTTCCATGACAATGATGTATGTCGTAGATAGTTAAATCACAGATGCATAGAACTCGCATGTACGGACTAAGTAATAAAATGATTCAACACATAGGGGGATAACTAGAAGACATAAATTTTTTATAACCTATGTTCATTCTTTAACTATTGAGTTAGTCTCATTGGATCATGCCTCGATGTTTGGTATTTGTTTGTGCTATATGTAAATTAGGTGATTCCAATTCTTTGATTATGAATCGATTCCTTCCTCATAAGAAACCATTGAAGGTTAAGAAAATAAAAGGTGTATCACAATGATTAATGATACTATAAGCAATGAACGGAATAATCACAGAATTACTTTGGAAAACTTGAGGCACTAGCTGTACGTATTGATCAGAATGCGTGCCTTGTAAGTGAAGTCGACGTTGCATTTTATCATTGAGTCCACATTCAGCGGAAGACATCAACCTTACCTTGACTCGAAAGTCTTCCACTGAGTTGAGAATCTGAGATGGTCACTTCAACTTGCAAGTCACTCACATCTTTTTAATGTAATATTGCCTAAGATTTGCCAGTAGCCTATTTGTTCTTGTATATCCATGGGTTAAAAACAAATGGTAGGTTATAATAATTTTTATGTAGCTAGCTTCTTAATCAAAGTTTCGGCTTTGCAAATTGACTTTTGAGTCAACCAACAAACCCCATAAAATCAACTTCTATGTAACTTTTTTTTTTTTTTTTTTTTTGGTAATCTAGCAATGAAGTGGTGTACATATAAGCTTTCATGCATCTCGATAAGTTTATATTTCTAAGTGATCTTGAGGATGCTCTTCCATATATCAATCTAGTATAATCAGGATTTTGCTCTTAGGATGCTCCCAATAAAACTTGAATTCAAGATCATAAGGAGAAGAGAAAACTTCTGGAAAAAATTTTCCAACACCTTGGTGGTTATATGTAGCGATTTCAAGTTTACCAACTAGATCGAAATACAACAAAGACCAAATACATATTGTATTGAATAAGGATAATGCACTCTGGTAATATTAACCTTTTTATATGAAGCAATTGATATTTTCATAAATTCAAGGACGCCTCGACTTTTAGTAACGTAATGGACACTTCAAGAAATAGGAAGATCCAACGCAGCTAGGGAATTGACCCGTCCATTTTCTCTCTTGTGTTGTCCAATATTTCCATGTAATTCGGGTTTGTTGTTGCCGCTGCTTTTACCATTTCTTTTTATTCATGTGCAGTGTTTTTGGGGTGTCAGATCCTCCCTTTGTTTAGTCGAAGGGTTGCCATTGTTTGGCTTTCCCTCTTTTCTTTTTTCAGCACCCTTCCACTCGGGTTGACTTGTCTGTCCTCTTGAGTGTAAGTTTTGGTGCCAAGTCTTTTGTTGTATAGCTTTTTGGTTAAAGTCAATATATATCTTACCTTTATTAAAAAAAAAAAAAAAAAAAAACATCATCCGGTTGAATGCAGGGATTTGCTCATGAAGCTGTAGCAAATACAAAATTGAGCACACATTCAGAGAAGCAAATGGTTGCGTGGATGCTTTGGCCCTGCTTGCAAAGGAAAAACATCTGCAGTTTGGTATTTATTCCTCTGTTTTAGATGTTATTAAAGACCTTTTGCATGACAACTCCGTTGGTAGCACATATATTCCAGACAATACAACATGACTAATTTTGTGTAATGATCGACAGTTGAGATTTGTTACAACACCAAATGAGATATTGTGTAGATAGAGCATCATTGTCCCTTTCCATATTCCCATGGTGCATTCGGGATTTTACTTAACCATGCCTGCTGTCTGGACCGTTAGAGTTAGGACTGGGATGAGTGGGGAAGGTTGGATTTCTTCAATTCCTGCTATACGGGTAGTCATTAGACGATTTCCCTTCACTACTACTGCTCTCATCTCTCTCTGCTTTTTTCTTTCATTTAATTACGATGGATTGCATGGACCTGGCCTCCTCGCATTACCATGGCTAGTTTAGATTCAACAGCTCCGCAGGAAGTGGAGGCTTGTGCTATTTTGAAGTGTAACCTTTGCTGTGATCTTGGGATTCAGGACAGTCAACAAGAAGACATATAAAAATGATATTTAATTATGATGGGATAAGTGCATCGGAAATCTTAAATCTTGTCAAAAATGTGCAATTAAATCCTAAGACTTATAAAAAGTACAATATAAACTCAAAATTTATCAAATTAGTGTAATCGAGTTTTTCCGTTAATTATGCCTAGCTTGACTAACAAAAATGTTGACACGACTTTTTTAAAAGTCAGCAGCGCATTGTTTGCACTAATATATGACGGCCTAATATTCAAGATAGGCTTGTCGAGTAATTCACTTGCGGGTACTCCTAAATATGACGACCTTAACGTGTTTAGCAAATATACGTAATTCACAGCACGAGTTGTTTAAGCATGCGAGATTCGTGCGGCTTCCTTCACTTTTTTATAACAGACTTGGGTTGCTTGTGGCCATGGTAGATTACGGTGCGGCCTTTTCTTGTACCTCTTTTTCTTCGTCAGAATCTGATGTGGATCACAATCCACTGAAAGGAAATGTCTTTTCTGAATTCTTATAGATCATTAATTATTTCCTGAGTAATTCATGCTTATAGATACAAGTTTGTGAGTTCAGATTCAATTTATCACTTATATCATTAAATAATGCTTAAATTTAAAAAAAAAATTAAAGAAAAGGTCTTTTCTGAATTCTTATAGATCTTTACCTATTTCCCTTATATTAGTTCAGATTCAATCTATCTCACTCATGTCATTAATTGATACTAATAGTGCCCTTTTATCGCTCCTTATTTCGCTTATTTTTTGTCATTCTTATTAAAACCATTGAAAATTGTTCAATGATCCATTCCTTTAAATCGCTCTGATCACCAACCTTGCCCCGCATTCCGCAGACGTGGGAGGATAATGGAGATGGGGACTTTCATGGCCCCTGCTCGCTAGTCTGCTTATTCCAAATTTTATTTTAATCAAGTACTTATTCCAATATAAAATCCTTATTATCATGTTCAACTCCAGAAAGTTTTGTTGAAATCGTTATTTTGTTAAATTTTATGTTTACATTTACACTAATAAAAGTAAATCACTCGTTAAATTATTTTGTCTTTAAGCTAACAATTACATTCAACTTAACGCAATCTCTATGAAAATATCTTTCGGTAGGATACCGCATGAGGTTAAAACAAAGTTTCCAAAACTCTTGGTAATTGAAATATGAATTTTTTTGAGAAAAAGACGAATTGATACGATTTGAATGAAATTGACAAGGCATGACAAGTTGGTCCTCATTTTTTATGAGAAATACTCTGTAATCAATCATGTCGAAACATTTGTTTCCCAATACAAAATGACATAATAACCGAAACGTATGTCATCACACCACATAAATTTTAATCCTATGTTATTAAGTTATACATTCAAATTCTTGAGAATATCTCTCAAGCTTGAGCTCGTGAAAAACAACAAGATTCAAGGTGAAATTTCAAATCCAAACAGTTCGGCCAAACAAGAAAGAAATTATTGAACCAAATGAAGGCCCTTTCTACTCATGAATCATGAAGATTTTCACACCAAATCTCCTTAGTTTCCATGGACGACAAAACATTATGCGTCATCCTTGACCACGTATAATATTGGCTTCTCATTACTATGCACTTATCTCAATTATGTCTATAAACCATAATATCTATAGATTCTAAACAAAAATGGATAGATAAACCAGGTTGCAGGTTAGATTTGTTGCAACCCTAGGACCGCTTTTGAGGAATGAATCTAGAGGTATTTACTCGAAAGATAATTCGAATTTGCATCCCAAAAGACAACTCAAATATATCATTTAATGATGATCCGAAGCAACCCATCAATTTCGAGCGCAAGCTCTCCCAAACTCATGAATCATGATGTTGAGATATTCAATTTTGAGTTCTTAACGTCTTTATATTTTTAGGAGACACCACTAGCTATTTTAGGTCAGTAAGAAACCAATTGAAACGTGGAAAGTCATCTCCATTCCTACGAAACCATAAATTTAGGAATTAGAGACTTGGTCACACTAATTATCTAAATAATGCCATCTTGATACCTAAACTTGATCGTTTGTTCACTAAAGTGACCAAACATTCTTTTAGCCGATTATGAGCTCTAACATTCTTATTTAGTAAGTGTCCACAAGATTTTCTATATTTGTGAGAATTATCTTGCTAGTACTATTACAATGAAATGTTATGACAATACTGATGTATATACGGACAAAGATGTTCTATAAGAACCTAAAGAACTAACTTTTAATGAGCTAGAAAACAGCATCTCGCAATAATTTACCGACACATGTGAATAAACATAAATTAGAATCTTCAAACATGCGTGTATAACTGTTCTCAACAAACTAATTTGACACGGAGCAGGAAGTATCTAGCCATATATTTTCTTGTCTGCTAGACCTGTCCTCACGTATTCCATCATTTTGCCATTCTCTTGGAGTAGTGCAAGAACCACATACTCTTCTCGTCAATGATCAAGTTCCCTAGCGCAACACCAACCAAAAACCCAACTACTATGCCAGCCAGCACCATTTTTCAATCCAAGTCGAATAGGGACTCTTCTTCATTATCTTCGTGAAAGATAATGGTGGTGGTGGAGCGTTATAACCAGTTGTGCATTTATTTGGCAAAGGACTTTCATGCGTCGAACTATGCTCCACATGGTATTGGTCTTGATAGTCAATTGTGAGAGACATCAAAAACTGCAAGAAATGTGAGGCTAGCTAGTTGTTGAGGAATCTCTTCCATAAGATTGTTTAAGGGAAGGTCTAGTGATTCGAGCACTATCAGGTTTGCCAAGAAAGGAGGGATACTACAGTGAGGAAGTTGTTTGAAAGGTTGAGCATATGAAGAGACTTCAGATCTCCAATCAATTTAAGAATAAACCTTCGAACTTGTTACCGGAGAGGTCAATTGCCATAAGGTTATATGGAATCTTCACATATTCCCTTTATGTGCCCTTATTCATCAATGATCATCGCATAATCATCCCATTTCCACTGACTATCGAGTAAGACAGATCAATCGATTGATGAATATTCATATATACCAACTTATCTTAACCATCAATAACCTTCTTGGCATGGCAACTCTATAACAACTTGGAAGGAAGTTTACCATTAAAGCTGTTGGTGGAATGGTCAAGGATATGTATACTAGTGAAGTTAAGCAGGCTTAGATGACCTTCTATGGGACCATGGAACTTATTGGAACGCATGTCAATAACTTTTAGGTAGGCCAATTCCAATAGCTAAAATATGAATGTATCATTAATTTGGTTGTCTCTAAGATTCAAATACTCCAGCATAATTTCCTAAAGATCTCAAAACAATCCCTCTTAGTCAGATTTCTCTTAGGTCAATCATCTTCAATGCACAACCATCGGGGTAAACGTGAGGAATCATGCCATCAAATTTATTTCTCACGAGGTTCAATAATATCAAAGGACCAATACTTTCCAAACAAGGAGAAAGTGTGCCATTCAAAGCATTGTTGGACAAACCGAGCACAACGAGAGAGCTCACTTCACAAATGGATGTTGGAATTTGCCCATATAGGACATTGTTGGAGATGTTGTATAGTTTGACCGAGGAGGTGAGATAGGGAGGGTTGTTTCTAGCAAGTTAGAACTAACGTCAAGATACTTCAACTTCGGCAAAGGAAGATTGGTCTCGTTGCTTTTTAAGCCAATTAAAAGATTGTGAGAAAGAACTATATACTCGAGAGATTCTTTGCCATAGTTCCACATCCATCTAGGAATGGTCCCTCAGATTATGTTGTGTGGTAGGTTTAGCAGCACCAATTCGCTTAAGTAGACTGTAAACTGTGGGAACTCAATCAAGTTGCCTGAATCCAAGTACAAGTAGGCAAGCCTTGATGTACTAGCATTGATGTATGACATGGTGAACTATATATTGTTGAAGGACAAAATTAATTTTCTCATGTTCTTGAGTTTGAATAAATCATTTATAGTAAGACCGCCATTGAGATTAATCAACTCCAGGTTAAGCCAATTTAAGATCCTTCAAATTCCACAATGTGCCCAGAATATCACTACACAAGTCATGAATGCCTATATACAAGAGATGAAGCTTTTTTTCTCCCCTTTTTTTTTTTTAGGAAAAACATAATGACATTAAACAAAAAAAATCAATCTACATTGTCTACTATAAATGTGCTCCGACACCCTTAAAAAATCTGGAACATAGGATAAAATAACACAAATGTTGTTCCATTCCAAGTGGGGCTAAAGCGACCGACCAACCTAGCTTGTAAGATTACTTGCGCCCATTAAGCCATAAAGCCCATTTGAAGAGGACTAAAATGATTTGAACGAGTTCTTAGTCTTTCAATTTGATCTTGGTTGTTGACACATATATTTTGGCGATCCGTTTATTCATTTATCGCATTAAAAAATTAGGGATTAATTTCAACCCCTAAAAAAATATTTTAGCTAATTAATTAATTGCATAGCATATAGATTTAGGTACATTTGCATTTTTTATTTTATTGGATCGACAGCGAGCATTGATGCAGGTGGGATTTTCACATATTCAGCTAATATACACTGGGGTGACATATTTTGGGCGAAAAGGAAATTTTTGGATGAAATATTTGGAAAATACAAAAAAAGAATATTGCGCAATATACATATATTTTAACAGTATATCTAGAGGTATTATGCACAAGCAAAATTAGAAACAAAATATGTCACAAAGATCTAAAGTTCTTTCATTATAAAATGTGTTGTTCGCGCACGGACATAGGGAGGCCACACGCATTGAATATCCGGCGGACGGGGAAGTCTTTTCTTCGTTTTGTTCCTATGGCCTCATTCGGTTTTTGGGGGGTTTTCCTTTGGTGAAAAAAAAGAAGAGAACAGAAAATGTGAAAAATGAAAAGTGAGGAAAAGCGTGCAGAGAAGCATCGGGAAAGGGACGTGAGAGAGACGTGTGCTGTAGGTCAGAAAAAAGAGAAAGTAGAAAGAAAATCACTGTTCTTCTTCTTCAGAGGACTCTTCGCCGGTTCACCTGCTGCCCGAACTCCCTCACCGCCGATCCGTCGCGCCTCCGCAGCAGCTCGAAGCTTCCGCTGCGCCGGCCTTCGCGCGGTGTCTTCGTCCTCGAGTCATCAGCTACCGCCGCCCGTCCGCCTTGCTAGCGCCCGTCTGCCGTCGCCGCGCATCCGAGCCATCACTCGCCATCTCCGAGCACCACCGCGACGTGCAGCTTCCTCTGCCGGACGCCGCCGCAGCAACACCTCCGCGAGCACCACCTGTGAGCGCCAGCCCTGTCGCCGAGCCACTGCACGCCTCCTTGGTCGCCGACGCCCGCTGCAACCGCGACCTGCAGCGCTCCCCCTCTCTGAGATCTGCGCCACCGCTGCAACAACCCCGACGTCCTCCTCCGCCCAGATCTGCCCGAAGCCCACCGCGCGTTCGACGCCACCAGATCCAGAAGCAGACGCCGCGTCCTGCGACCCTCCGCCATCCGACGCTGCGACTCGTCTGCAACCCGCGACCCAGCAGATCCCGAGCCGGTTCGCCGCACCCCCGCGAAATTGCTGCTGCCTCGCCGATCCGCTCCACCAGACCGACGAAGCCCACCGCGCCTCAGCCGATCTCGGTCCCCGATTTGCCGCACCGGAGCTGCTGCCTGACGAAGCTGCTCACCCCCTCGCCGGTGCCCGAACGCCGATTGCTTCGCCCGCGCCGCCCCTGTCCCGCCTGACCCGTGACCAGCTGTGTCTGCTGCCAACGCCGCCGGTTCGCCCTCGCCGGAGCTCCCCTTGCCGGACCAACGGTGACCAGCCACCGCGCGGGCACAAGCCCTATTTTGAGAAAAAAAAAAAAAAAAAAAAAAAAAAAAAAGCAAATTAGGTAGTTTTTCGTTTGATTTACTTTATTTTGTTATTTATTTATTTATTCTTATTTTACTCTTTTTAGTATAATTATTCCTTAGTGTAAGATTGAAGTTCCTGACGTGAAATTGCCTCGAAATTTGGGATTGACAGTTCGATTTTCGCGCCAAAATTCGATTCGCACCGTGCATTCTTAAAAATTACCAATCCGATCTCACGCTCGAGATTCGATTCGCGATTTTTATTTAAAATTGGCTAATTCGATATCATGCGCAAGATATGGTTTGCCAATTTGTGAATATCAATTTTATCTTGTTTTTGATGTGATGTTGTGTTGTTTGAGTCGATTTTGTGTTTGTAAAAGGAAAAAGATTCAATCTTTTTTTTTTTAAGAATTAGGTTCGTTTTAGAATATTCCTCATCTTAGGGTTATCCTGCATATTTAGAATAGTAATCTTATTTCGAATTTTTAAATAAAAAAAACCAAAAAAATGGGTTCAGTTAAGATGTTAGTTTTTTTTTTAAATTTTAAATTGCATGTTTAATTATGTGGTAATTTTTAATTTCGAATTTCATAAAAGGAAAAAAAAAGAGAAATTAGAATTAGAACATTCTTTGCACGTTATTGCATATTATGATAAATTGCATGTTTTTTTTTAGGAAAACAAAAAATCATGTGCACGTCATATATAATTAGGTTCATGAGTGATTGTTACCACGTTCACTTAATTAGAAATTGTCCGTCATTAAGATTAGGTCATTTTGGCTAATTTAGATTGCATATTTAATTACTGCATGTTCATTAAAAAATCACAAAAATTGTTTTACTCATTCATATAGTTTAAGACCTATTGCCATGCCATATCATTTCATATTATATTAGAAGCATTGCATTGCATATGGATTATATTCTCGTTAAAAAGTGAAAACAAAAATTGAGAGATGGCGTGTTAATTAAAAATCATATCTAGGATTGTTGATGTGAATTCTGATCTAACACTGCAGATGCTTTCGTTCCTGCATTTTATTTATTTGCTTTCTTGGGTGTTAAATTGGTGGTTTGCGCATTTGTGTGATCAACTCACATGATTGGCGAGGCCACGTCGAGCGTAGCTACGGCCAGATGCGGCTTGGGGGGCGACTAGTGGAGGTCTTCGTAGAACGTCGAGTGAGAACTCGCCGTAATGAACTAGAACTTGCCCTTCTTTCCCGAGGATATCTCGCCTCCCGAGGATCTCTCGCCTCTCTCTTTCAAATCCTCTCTATTCTAAAACTCCCCGATTTCTCTCTCTCTCTCTCTCTCTCTCTCTCTCTCTCTCTCTCTCTCTCTCTCTCTCTCTCTCTCTCTCTCTCTCTCTCTCTCTCTCTCTCTCTCTCTCTCTCTCTCTCTCGCTTTTAAGGGCCACTAGGAGGCGCGCGTGGCTTTTGCCATCGCCAGCCTGCTGTGGCCGGCCTCAACCCTCAAATCCTGTCGCGCCCTGCTCTGCTTCTGTACGTCGTTCCTCTATTGCAGAGAGCCTGAGCAAGGTGAGAGGGACGGAGGAAGAGATAGGGGTCGGGCTGGAGAAAGAAAAGAAGAGTGGGCCGACCCAGGTGAAGAAAAGGGGAAAAGAAAAAAGAAAGAGGCCGGGCCAGCCTAGACCCGACCCAATTTTTCTTAATAATAATAATTTTTGTAATTTTTTTATGTAAGTTTTAATAAATCGTATTACTATTAATGCAGATACTCCTATATCTATGTGCAATGCAATTTAATGGAAATCCTTTCCGGTATATGGGTTAAAAATTAAAACCTAATGTTCTATGCAATTAAATTCTAAATGAAGAGGCAAAATTTAGGTGTCAACAAGATTTTCTATATTCATAAGAATCATGTTGCTGATACTATTACAATGAAATGTTATGACATTGTTGATGTATATATGGACAAAGATGTTCTCTAAGAACCTAAAGAATTAACTTTAATGAGCAAGAAGACAACATCTCACAATAATTTACTGACACATGCAAATAAAAATAGATTAGAATCTTCAAACATGCATGTAAAACTGTTCTTAACAAACTAATTTGACATGGAGTAGGAAGTATCTAGCTATATATTTTCTTGTCTGCTAGACCTGTCCTCATGTATTCCATCCTTTTGCCATTCTCTTGGAGTAGTGCAAGAACTACATACTCTTCTCGTCAATGATCAAGTTCCTTAGCACAACACCAACCAAAAACCCAACTCTTATGCCAGCCAGCACCATTTTCTAATCCAAGTCGAATAGGGACTCTTCTTCTTTATCTCATGTGAAAGATAATGGTGGTGGTGGAGCATTATCATCATTTGTGCATTTATTTGGTAGAGGACTTTCACCCAATCCCTCATCCATCACATATGAATTGCTCCCAAATGCGTCGAATTGTGCTCCACATGGTATTGGTCTCCATAGTCGATTGTGAGAGACATCAAAAACCACAAGAAATGTGAGGCTAACTAGTTGTTGAGGAATCTCTTTCATAGTTGTTTAGGGAAATATCTAGTGATTCAAGCACCGTCAAGTTTGCCAAGGAAGGAGGGTTACTACTAGTGAGGAAGTTGTTTGAAAGGTTGAGCATACAAAGAGACTAGAGATCTCCGATTAGTTTAAGAATGAAACCTTCGAACTTGTTACTAGAGAGGTCAATTGCCATAAGGTTATTTGGAATCTTCACATATTCCCTTTCTGTGCCCTTATTCATCAATATCATCACATAAGTCATCCCATTTCCACTGACTATCAAATAAGACAAATCAATCGATTGATGAATATTCATATATACCAACTTATCTTGACCATCAATAACCTCTGTGGCATGGTAACTCTATAATAACTTGGAAGGAAGTTTACAATTAAAGCTGTTGGTGGAAAGGTCAAGGATATGTATATAAGTGAAGTTAAGCAAGCTTAGATGACCTTCTATTGGACCATGGAACTTATTGGATTGCAAGTCAATAACTTTTAGGTAGGCCAATTATAATAGCCAAAATGGGAATGTATCATTAATTCGGTTGTCTCCAAGATTCAAATACTCCAGCATTCCACAATTTCCTAAAGATCTTAGAACAATCCCTCTTAGTCGGTTTTCTCTTAGGTCAATCATCCTCAATGCACAACCATCGGGGTAAAAGTGAGGAATCATGCCATTGAAATTATTTCTCACGAGGTTCAATAATATCAAAGGATCAATACTTCCCAAACAAGGAGAACGTGTGCCATTCAAAGCATTGTTGGACAAATCGAGCACAACGAGAGAGCTCATTTCACAAATGGATGTTGGAATTTCCCCATTTAGGACATTGTCGGAGATGTTGTATAGTTTGACCAAGGGAGGTGAGATAGGGAGGGTTGTTTCTAGCAAGCTAGAACTAACGTCAAGATACTTCAACTTCGGCAAAGGGAGATCAGTCTGGTTGTTTTGAAGCCAGTCAAAAGATTGTGAGAAAAATCCATATACTCGAGAGATTCTTTGCCATAGTTCCACATCCATCTAGGAATGGTCCCTCAAATTCTATTGTGTGGTAGGTTTAGCAGCACCAATTCGCTTAAGTAGTCTATACTGTGGGAACTCAATCAAGTTGCCAGAATCCAAGTACAAGTAGGCAAGCCTCGATGTACGGGCATTAATGAATGATGTGGTGAACAATATATTGTTGAAGGACAAAATTAATTTTCTCAAGTTCTTGAGTTTGAATAGATCATTTACAGTAAGAACGCCATTGAGATTAATCGACTCCAGGTTAAGCCATTTAAGATCCTTCAGATTCCACAATGTACCTAGAGTATCGCCATGCAAGTCATGAATGCCTATATACAGGAGATGAAGCTGTTTTTCTCCCATTCTAGGAAAATAATAGCGACATTAAACAAAACAAATCAAGCTACATTGTATGATATAAATGTGCTCCAACGCCCTTAAAAACATCCGGAACATAGGATAAATAACAAATTGCAAATGCCGTTCCATTCCAAGTAGGGCTAAAGTGACCAGCCAACCTGGCTTGTGAGATTACTTGTGCCATTAAGCCATAAAGCCCATTTGAAGAGGATTAAAACGATTTGAACGAGTTGTTAGTCTTTCAATTTGATTTTGGTCCAATTCACTCATGCTTATAGAGCAGAATAAATGAACTAGCATTGCCTTAGTACTCCCTTTTCCATGACAATGATGTACATCATAGATAGTTAAATTGTAGATGCATGGAACTCGCATGTGCGGACTAAGTAATAAAATGATTCAACACTTAGGTGGATAACTAGAAGACAGAAATTGTTTATATTTTAGGTGGATAACATAAGATAAAAATTGTTTATACCCGATGTTCATTCTTTAACCATTGAGTTAATCTCATTGGATCATGCCTCAATGCTTGGTATTTGTTTGTGCTATATGTAAATTAGGTGATTCCAATTCTTTGATTGTGAATTGATTCATTCCTCATAAGAAACCATTGAAGGTTAAGAAAATAAAAGGTGTATCACAATGATTAATGATATTATAAGCAATGAATGGAATAATCACAGAATTACTTTGGAAAATTTGAGGCACTTGCTGTACCTATTGATCAGAATGCATGCCGTGTAAGTGAGGTCGACTTGCATTTCATCTTGAGTCCGCGTTCAATGGAAGACGTCAACCTTACTTTGACTCAAAAGTCGTCTCCCTAGTCTTCCACTAAGTTGAGAATTTGAGATGGCCACTTCAACTTGCCAGTCTCGCACATCTTGTCAACGTGATATTGCCCAATATTTGCTAGTATCCTATTTGTTCCTGTATATCCACTGGTTGAATATAAATGGTAGGCTATAATAATTTTTATGTAGCTGGCTTCTTAAACAAAGTTTTGGCTTTGCAAATTGACTTTTGAGTCAACCAACAAACCCCATAAAATCAAC
This sequence comes from Eucalyptus sideroxylon, assembly GCA_014182405.2. Lineage (NCBI taxonomy): Eukaryota > Viridiplantae > Streptophyta > Magnoliopsida > Myrtales > Myrtaceae > Eucalyptus > Eucalyptus sideroxylon. The sequence continues at coordinate 42,237,429 of CM024552.2, forward strand.
TTCTATGTAACATTTTTTTTTTTTATGTGGGTAGTTTAGCAGTGAAGTAGTATACGTATTAGCTTTTGCGCATCTTAATAAGTTTATTTTTCTAAGCAATCTTGAGGATACTCTTCCTTATATCGATTTGGTATAATCAGGATTTTACGCCTAGGATGTTCCCAATAAAACTTGAATTCAAGATCACAAGGAGAAGAGAAAACTTCTAGCAAATTTTTTCAACGCCTTGAGGGTTATGTGTAGCAATTTCAAGTTTACCAATTAGATCGAAATATGACAAAGATCAAATACGTATTGTATTGAATAAGGATAATGCACTTTGGTAATATTAACCTTTTTATATGAAGCATGTCAGTTTTTATTTATTCATTTTTGAAATATTTGATAATTTCGTAAATTCATTTATGACTTAGGCTCCATTGGTATTCATGGAAAATATATAATCCAGAAAATATTTTCTTAAAAATGATTGCTTGTATTACTTACAAAAATGAATAAATAAAAATATTTTCATCGGATAAAAATATATTTAGACATAAATTATTGATTATGATGAAACTATTTTTCACAAACTAACTATTTTAAGTGATACAAGAGATTATTTTTACAAAAAAAATCAAATAATTCATTTTACCTGAAAGAAATGGAGCCTTAGAATGGTCTCTCCCCTCTTTAAGTTGGAAGTAATCATACTCTTTTGCTTGAGTCAAGCTTCAAGTCATTAGTGCATAGACCAATAAAGAAACTTTGAAAGTGTGGAAATAAAGCAAATGTAAATAATGGGTTGAGTCTATAGATACTTCTCAAGTTAGGGCTAAAAACATATCCACTCAATCACATAAAGCTTTTATGTATTTTGTTGACACCTGAATTTTAACTACCTTATTCAATTCTTTGTTGCATTGAAAATAAGAGGTTGACCCAAATTCCTAGATAAAAATACTACTTGCATAATTCATTATATATGTCATGAACCATATCCGAGTCACATGGCTCTTAGATGAGATTGTCATGAATGGTTGTGCACCTAAACGAAGTGTCATAGCCGGCCATGTAAACAAAAAAAAAGCATTACTCTTACGGATTGTCCTTAGCCAAATCAATTTAGCACCAACATCCAAGTCTTAAACAAGGACCAAGTCTTAAACAATAAGAACATATGAAGACAAACCACAACAAATTAGTGAGGCAACTTGCTAGTTTTCTTGTTAGATGTAACATCAAAGTCCTATAAAATTCAATTTTGATCGGCCCGCAATAAAACCACTTTTATGATAGTTGGCCAAATCAATGTTTGTGCAACTAACCTTGAGAAGTCAATACTTGTCATTAACTCTTCCCTCGATCAATGAAACATTTTCAAGACGAGAACAATTGATTTCCATTAATGCTTTGACTTACTTGAATAGATGTTTCCGTTGGCTGCCAGTGCAATTGCCAGTCATGACTTTTAACAAAAGAACGGACAACACTGATGGGCCTTAGCCTCCAATTCCCAAAATCCAGTTTTGATTAGCAAAATCCATCAGCAAATTAATAGAAAGAATTTTTTTTCTTCAAATTACTAATATGTTTTTGATGTTATCTACCCATATATCTTTGGGAGATTTTCGTTTGAACAAACTTAAAAGAGTACCCCTCAGGCACTCGTCAATAGTCATTAATTGTGCTTTGCTAATATTAACATTACAATATGTTCGTAATGGATGCGGTTGAAATGCACACCAAAAGCATAGCTTAATTATATTGCAGTCTTCAACACTATCAAAGTAATAAGCCTCACTAAAAAATTTCCACGAATTCCATTTCCAACAGCAGTCTTAACATCTGCAGGGGGAGAGACGTCAAGGGAAAAAAATAATTCGAACTCACGGGAAAAAAAAAAAGAATGTCAAAGTACAGATGGAACTCGCAAAAACCAAGGTCGTCTGAAAATTAATTGCATTAAATACTCATTAAAAATATGCTTTTAACCAAAAAATGAACCGGCCTCACTACTTCTTATCTTCCTTCTCGGCCTCAGCGGCCTTTTTCATCCTTGCGCCCACATGACGTTTGTTCATGCTCTCCACTCGCAGCTTGGCATATGCGTTGAATGATTGCATCTCATCTGTGACCTCCACAAGTTCCACCGCTGGCGCCTCTCTTACAATGGGCAGGTAAGTTCCTTGGACATGAGTTGCATTTGCAAGCTCTTCTGGAGTAGAATCACCAACCTGCATGGAGAAGGAAGGTGAGATGCTTTCAACGAGAACAAGGATCGCACAATATTGATTTCAATTTTGTAAGAAGTCAATTTACCTTGAATTTCCATGCGCATCTTGGGAAGACAACTAGCTTCGCCCTGTATGTCTTCAGCCTCTGCACATTAGCATGTAGACCTTCCAGTGACTGATTCTTGCGGCGATGATCAACTGCAATTCCAATTGTTGGAGCTAATTTCTTTGGGATACCTGCTGCCTGAGACGTGCAAAATGCAAGTTAAGCACAAGGCTTGCACCGGATGCTGAAAACTGTAAAAGGATATATCCTTGAAGGAAAGGGCAATGGGAAGGCGTTTTCGTTATCATAAAAATATTAACTATAGTAATTCCAAACCTTTGCGGAAAAAAGCATGTTTAGTAAAAATGAAAACATGCCACCTTAACAGACAGAATCTGGATGAAACAATGAAAAGCTAAAAAAAAAAAAAATGCCACGTTCCATTCAAAGAGCTAAATGGAGCGAAGGACGCAAGTCTACATGGAACCTGCCACTCCAATAGCCGAATGTGACTTTGACCACAGCTAGGAGTAATATACCAGTAAAACAACACGGGCATTAACCATGCTTCATATGAAAAAGTGTGGTGAAAATAATGCTGGTGCTCTAAGGGGACCTGCTGTTGGCCGTGGGAAAATCTTCACATCCTTCTTTTGCCGAGTTGGGCACGAAATAAAGAGCATCAGAATGCTCTGATAATAAGAATGGCAACCAATGATTTCACTTCGATAGCTAGGTAAGTAGTTCAATTACCTAGGCGTCTTCTAGCCTTTCTCGCAGGCCGGTTAAACCAAGTCTTGACGTAATTTTGCCAGTGCTTTCTGAAGTGCCCATTTGGCACGACATTGTTATTTTTAACCATGACTTACCTAAAGGAAAAAAAAAAAAAAAAACAAAGACAAAGCTTTTAAGGTTGATAGATTGGAAGCCCAACAAAGAGCAAAGTCGAAGCTTTGCATTAAGTAGCACTTCTGTTTGAAGGGTTTCTAGTTGACTTGGTGAGAGATTGTGTTCGGTATATAAACTTCGTGAAGCTAAACATTCTTCGAAATATTGGCAAGAACCAATAATATCTACAAGTAACCAAATCGAGTAATGTCAAACCTTGAAATCCTCATTTTCCAGTTGATAATGAATATCTCACCTATGCATGCAATGCTAACCAGGTAGGTGAAGTACCAAAATGCACACTTGCTGTTAGTGAAGACAATGTCCAGCTCCGAGAAGGAATTTCAAAAAAGATGAGATTAGTAATGAGTGGATTCAAGACAAAACTATAATGATGTCAATTTGGGATGAGACCGAGACTGATGTGATGTATGGAACGATGATTGTAGATGATCTAATGAGAAGATATTGATTGCTCTATGATGGGCCAACGAGGAAAAGAGAAGTAAAATAGAAAAGGTGGACACATATTTTATGAAAAATGTTGAGTTTGTAAATCTTTTCAAGACTCCATATTAGAAGAGGGTAAAAAATTGTTATCCTTCAGAACTTTCATTTGCCATTGTTGAGAGACACTAGACAAAGTACGAAAATCAAAGCAAAAATAGAACACAAATTTTTCTTTGACTAGATAAATCTCTAAAGCAAGCACTCACTTAATTTTGAAGGTGAAATAATTACTTTTATTTTGAGGTAACTTATCAACAAATCAAATTCTAATTGGCATAAGATATGCTGAAAGAGTGGCATGTTGACTGTATGGAAAGAAAAATTAGCATATTCATGTGACATGAACAATGCAGCCTCAAAAAGCTAGAGATATCATAAAATCAACAATCACAAAATGAATTGAGTTTTAGAGAGTATTGGTTGTATATCCACGCTGCCAAAACTTAAAAAATAATAGAATTGCACCATAATTAGAAATGTCAACTATTTATGTATGTGAAATACTAACTCTACTGGTAGCCCACTTTGTAATTAGAAATCAAATTGCAGCTTTACTCCCCACACATTCTGCAATGAAAGGACTCTAAACTTGTTCTTTTCCTCTCAGCTAGTTACATAACAATTTTAGCTAGGACAACAAGAGGTATACTCAATACACATATTGCATTACAAATTCAGTATGATTAATAGATAAACAACTGCATTTTGAATTGCCTATTGCTTTAACTTTGCCTTCACTACCTACATTATGCTATTCTGCACAAAAACTAAACTTTTAGCCCCTCCATTTTACACTGCCAAAAGAACGTCTCTCTCTTTTATGCTAAGTACAATATTCAACGAGATCTTGCAATTACATTAGTAGCAGAATCTTTAAGGCCAATGTGACAAAAAACGGCTTTTATCAAACTGTCTCTGAACATAAATCATAGTCAAGCCTAGCCTTTTCCCATATTAACCGACTCTAGTAACAAAAAATAGAGATCATGGTGTCTTTACTCTATGCACTTCTTACTCATTTGTCCTTCTCATTTCGATTCATACTTCACTTGCTAAGCCACCATGTCATCCAGAAGAGAGCTCTGCCTCGATGGAATTCAACCAAGTTTTAGAACCTACAGAACAGATTTTCAATGTTTTTATGCGAAGGTTTATTGGGGTTGTTAGGTAAATCCATTATGATGTTTTAAAGATAACAAAATAAATCAAAGGTTACTAACATGTTTAAAGGTTAAGTAATAGACCATGCAGATGATAGAACATGTAAATGATATTGTCAAAGTGTGAAGGCGACCAGAAAACTGTACGTAATTTATGTCCAAAGTATATTCTGAAGATTTCCAGACTTCTGTGTCAAAGTCTGAAGACTGCAAGACTTTAGTGTCAAAGTCTATTCTACATCAGAAGTCTGTAGACTGAACGTGAATGAAGAACCATAAGACAGACTCTATGCTGAAACTGAACCAGAAGACAGACTCTATGCTGAAGCTGAACCAGAAGACAAACTCTATGCTAAAGCTAAACTTATTCAGACTATGTTTAGACCTTAAAGCTAAATCTGTTCAAAAGCAAAATATGTTCAGACCCAGATTGTAAAGTCTATTGCACTCAGACTCAGATTGTAAAGTCTATTGCACTCAGACTCAGATTGTAAAGTCTATTGCTCTTAGACTTTATCCAAATTCGACAGAACATAACACAAGCCCCAATCATATAATGACTCGTGATCTAGTTTAGATTCCACATCAATATAGATTTGATTGACTCAATCTAATTGATTGACAATTGGATATTGAAGACAATAACTTTCTATACGAATAAGCTCTACTTATGTAAACCAAGATTTTGTTTGTATGGGTGATCAGAATCAATTTGAGATTTTACCTCTGTCACTCAACGGCTACCAAATCTTCTAGATACAGAGCTGTCCAATGGGTAGATTGCAAGATGATCCTCAAGATATTGTCCAACGGCTAGTTTGAAAGCGGATGAGTATTTAAGGAGATAAAGGACCGATGAGCAAGTAAGAGACGGAGCATAGAATTTATAATTCCAAAGACTGAGCGACCTTCGATCATACACTTGTCTCTTGTGAGCTTAAACGTTTGTGATCGTGAGAGAAATACCAAAAGAGTGACTTAGTGAGATAGTGTGATCTACAACTAAGTGTTTGTACTCAAAGTTGTAATCTCTTGTTGATTGCATAGTGGAATCCAGCCAAGAAGGCTGTTAGCGTGGGAGAGTGGACGTAGGCTTGGATTAAGCCGAACCACTATAAACCTTATGTTCTTATTCTCTTCCTTAACTCCTTTATTTTGCTCGAAGTTTATTTTATTCCGCATATATTTGCCAAGGTTTATTTTAAACACCTATTCACCCCCCTCTAGGTGTTCATACTAGCACTTTCAATTGGTATCAGAGCCAAGTGCTCGATTTATAAAAGTGTTTTTACTTTTGAGCTAAAGATCTTTTATGGCTAGTATCTTGGCACCAGGACTTATGAAAGGACAAAGCAACACAAGGCCACCATATTTTGATGGAAATGAATACAACGTGTGGAATAACAAAATGAAAGCATTCCTAAGATCCAAAGATCCCTTGCAATGGGATGTTGTGGAAAAAGGAATCAACCCCATTGTTGCGTCTACATCAAACAAGAATGGCAAAGACAAAGAAACCAAACTTCTTGCTCCTATGTCTCGGACGGAGATGTCCAAAAGAGAAGCACTTGATGCAAAAGCCATTTATTCTTTATATTGTTCCTTGTCTCATATTGAATATAATAGAATCTCTTCATGTGAAACAGCAAAAGAAGTTTGGGATAGACTTCATGTTACATATGAAGGAACCGATCGTGTAAGAGAGATAAAAGTAAACTTCCTACTCGACAAATATGAATCCTTCAAGATGAAGCAAGGAGAGTCGATTGGAGATATGTTCAGCCGTTTTACAGAAATTGTAAATGGTTTAGCATATCAAGGTCAGCCAATTTCTTCTCCAATGAAGGTCAACAAATTCTTGCGAGGTCTCTCAAAAGATTGGAACCATGTCAAGACCTCAATTCGGGAGACTCATAAAATTATGCCACTCTCTATTGATGAATTGATCGGCACTCTTCAATCCTATGAAGTGAAACAACTCAATGATGAAGATCCCGAAGGTAAGAAGTCCATCGCTTTAATATCTAATGTTGTTTTTGATGAAACAGACTCATAAAATGACTTGGACGACGAAGAACTTGCTTTTATGATCAAGAAATTAAAAAAGTCGAGTAGAAGAGGAAGCAAATTCAGTGGAAGAAGACAATACCAGCAGAATGTGTCACGCCCCGAACCTCGAGCGCGCCAACATCCCACCATGGTCATTCAAATGAGATATTCCCAGGTTAAGTCGCCGACCCAATCCAATCTTTAATGCACATGCGGAAGCATATTATAAAACCCCCGACAATAAACTAAGGGATAGAAAAGCAGGAAACCAAATCACAACATAACACTTTCATAATTCAACAGAATTACAAATAGAGGTCTATGGCCAACAGTCTACAAAAGACCGTCTCTTAAAAAAGAATTGTCCTATGATCTACAAGTCGGACACATTCTCCAATCCTCATGACTTCACATCTTCAACTCTTCAAGGCCAACCAAAGCTATCTAGCCGCTCCATCCACCAGGGACCTGAAATTTTAATCCCCAAACCGGGATGAGACAATGTCTCAGCAAGTTCAACCCCCTAAACCCCTATTAGAAAGAAAATACGCTCCGGGTGGCCTGGCCACATCACACAAAGACTTACCTCGCATTAGTCTTCATCTGCAGGTTAGCACAGTTCATATAATTCAACCACGTGTAATTATAATAACCAAACCACCATGGCACAATCACATCATCAGAACAATTTAACCACTTGGATCGTCTCAGCGATCAATCGACTTTATCGATTACATGTCATTCTAGCAGGTCAATCATTGCTCTCAATCACGGCCCCACTCAGCGAAATTAGAATCAGTGGCATCACGGCCCCACTCGGCGCGACCTTTATCAGGTGGCAATTCACGGCCCCACTGGGCGCGACCTCTAATATGTGGCATATCACGGCCCCACTGGGCACGACCTCTAATAGGTGGCATATCACGGCCCCACTGGGCGCGACCTCCTCTAATAGGTGGCATATCACGGCCAATCGCCCATCAATTTCCACACTTATGATTTTATAAGGAATCTCTATATATCGCAATCACACTCAATTTGCCACATCCAATCATCAATATCAAATTCTAAATGCACAACAACGATCAGCATGAAATTCGAGCAACCGGGGTCAAAAATAATTTATCCGTTTTTTTCCAAATAAATAATAATATTTTAATAATTTCGGAATATAATATAATATTATAAATTCCAGAATTCGAAATCATTAAATAATTCAAAAATAAAACCCTATTATGTCACATCAAAGCTTTATATTAAAATAAACATACTTAACTTTAAACTAAACACACTTTAACTTAATTAAACATCATAATCTAATCCTCAACCAAATAAATTAATCTAACCACCTAAACTTACGTAACTTAGACTAAGCACACTTAGGGCATCATTAACCGTCTAATCAAGGTTTAGTGAGTTAAACTCACCGGATTAGCGAGCTAAGCGGACCAAAACGACGGGGACAATGCGTGGATTGACTTTCCTCAAAGCGGGCCGAGCATCCGAGCTCAGGAAGGCGGCCAAAACGGGCCAAGAAGGGGCTAAGAAACCCATTTTATGTCTTCTCTGTTCGCTGCTAGAAAGGGCGGACATGGGGCGGTTCCGGCGGCTGCTTGGGCGTGGGAATGGCGAGAAGGGCATCGGCAGCTCGGGCGGGCAAGGCGGCAGCTCCGGCGACCCTTCGGCGGCGGCGGCAGCAGCTCGAGGCAGCCTGGTCAACGAGCTGGACGCGTCAGCTAAGCACAAGCCGACCTGGCGAGCGGGCGCGCGGCTTCGCACGGTCGCACAACGGCGAACGGCGAAGGGCAGCGGCGTCGCGCACGGCACGGGCTGCTTCGGTGTCCATCCCAGATCTGGGATCTCGGGCAGTAAACGGAGATGGAGAGAAGGCTTCGATGGCAGCTGAGGAGGATGAGGAAGGCGGAGGGCAGTGCGCGCAGCCGAGGAGCAGCGACGGCGGACGGCGGCGACAACGAGTGGACGGGCGACCGGTCAGGCGAAGGCTGCTACAACCGAATCTCTTCTGCTGCGTTTTCTGGTCTTCGCACAGCAGCCATGGAGGAGAGAACCGACGGAAGAGAAAGGGGAAAGACAGAGGGCGACGGCCAAGGCGAAGCGGCGACGGTGCGCGGCGGTGACGGGCTCCGGTGACGGGCGAGCGGATGGCCGAGTGGCGGTCAGGCGAACGTAGCTCCTCCTTGAAGCTTCGCACAACCTTTCTCTCTCCAAGATCCAAGGAAGAAGATGAAGATTGAAGTGAGAGGTGCTTTTTGGGGACCAATGAGCATTCGACACTTGTCAACACCTCATTTGCTTTGGCCCCAACCATGACATAAGCTGACTTCACATTCCACTAACTTCAAATCTCCCACAACAATTCTCCAATGGGTCCATTTTATTTTTCTGCTGGGGCATGAAACTTTGTACATCAATTCCTTTAATTCCAATTGATTCTCTTCCAATTGAATCAAATTGAAGTCCATAAAATTAATCCGATGTCACTACACTTCAATTCACATCTTCACTTGTCCATAGAATCAACTTAAGTCCCAAAAGTATGACCAAAAGCGAGCCTACTAATTTCTCGAGCCAAATTAGCCATTCTCTGATTATTTTGCTGAAAAACTCGGCTTACATGAAAAATCTTTTGAAGGTTAGTCATATTCCTAAAATGATTTGTGACACACCCAGACTTCCAATTTTTGAATTCGGTCTCAATTCCACGGTTAATTTCACTTTGGCACGATACTAGCGCGGCACAACCTACTGTGTAGCCTTTAGAAATTTTCATGCATTTGACCTATGGTTGATCATTTCAAGCCACAATGTACATCTTTGAAACATTGGCGACTTTCGGTTGTCGGGGTAATCTCAAGATTTCAAATACGAACACAGGGTACACAATCAACAGAAAAGTCAGTCCAGTGCCGATCGACCAGAATTGTGCAATCTGGTGGAATCACCCACACTTGATCACATGCCTCTGTCGAGTCGACCTATCTCCGGTCTTTAATCGATTTTTAATTGTGCCGTACTGACCCTTGCAGATTAGCTCGGTCAAAAGATCGCTTCATGGTCAAATTCTCGAGTCTGATGCATTAGAATTTCCTAATAGCTTCACCTGATAGACTAGTTTTCACATAAGTGGCCGACTCAAGGAAAAAAACTATATGCGTGCCAACGAAATGCCCGTCTCAATTTATTGAAAATAGAATTGAAAAATCGGGATGTCACAGAATGGACAGAAAAGAACAATGAAAGAAGATAATCTATGCTTGATGGCACATTCAGAATCTGAGTTTGACTCAGACATAGACTCAGAATCAAAGTCTGACTCGGACACAGACTCATAATCCGATGAAGAAATCGAGGTAAGCTATTCAAAAGTTCCTCTCAAAGTTTCAAAGCATATAAATGAGCTTTGCTTAAATCTCAAATCTTGTCTTAAAAGGATCTCCGAACTTAAAAAGGAGAATTATTGGCTTAGGCAACATGATCTTTCTCAAAAAGAAAAGTTTGAAATTTTGCAAAAAGATTTTTTATAAGCAAAAGAAAGTCGAGATTTACTTGTCAAAGAAAATGATTCTTTAAAGAAAGAATTTTCAAATATTTCGACAAAATTTTCAAATGGTTCAAAAACATTAGAGCATATCCTTTCTATACAAGTACCTTACTATAATAAGTCAGGACTTGGTTTCAATAAGGAAAGTGACTCTCTAATTGATTTTCCTAAAGTCAGGGAGAGACTTAGACAAAGACCTCCAAAGGCATTTTACAAAAATCATTTTCAAAAAGTATTTGTAAAACCTATTGGTGAAAATGCCCTCAAGTGTTCAAATTGTGGAGATTCTAAACACTTTGAGAAAGAATGTCCTAAAGTCTGGAGACCTATTAAGAAAGATTGGGTAAAAACAGCATATTCTACTAACTCTCATGGACTTAAGAAAAAATGGGTACCAAAGAAAAGATGAGTTACTTTTGCAGGAAATAAAGGAAGAGAAGAATGAGAGTTTGGTAAGGAATGTATATGTTTTTATTCTCAATTTGGTTTGAGTACACAATTTAAAATTTCTCATTATACTTGATATTCGATATATCCTTGGTTGATTGAGATTTTATTCTTTGATTTGTTTTATTGAAGAAAGAATCGTGTGATTTATTATTCGTGCGTTGAGATTTGATATAATACGTGTGATCATTTTGTTTAAAGACAAATGAATTTATTTGGTTTGATATTATACTCTCATATTTTATCATATTTAACAAAGTAAAAATCTGATTCTACGTGATGTTAATTATGCAAAACATTCCTAGATACTTAAGGATTTCATTCTCCCTGATTTTATTGTGCTTTGACTAAGTGAGAATTTAATTTTCAAAATATCATTGTGCATAATATTCTTTCTTTGAATACTTTGTTATGATGAATTAAGAAAGAATATTTGATTATGGAGATTTTATATTTTGCTCTAACGTCAAGGAAGGATCCAAATCGATGGATACCAAAAAAGGAAATGAGTTGATTGCAGGAAATTCTTTAAGGGATGAATGATCGCAAATCTATGCAAATCATGATGCAATCAGAAATGCATATCATGCGAAGATTAGTAATGATTTTTTTTATCAATGGTATATTTGAAACATATACCTGGGTAAGAGAAATTTTTTTTATCCCACCTTGCAAATTTCTACGTGCATTTATCATGATTTTGGATGATTGTTTATTATATTGTGAATATCTTTTGTTATAAATATAAGGTATTACAATTTTGGCATGTGACAGAAATATCTATTTTCCTTTTGCAAAATGCATATCTGAAATTTATGCTCAAGGAAATCTCTTTGATCTCGAAAGATATTACTGCATATTCATGAATACTAGCAAGTTTAATCCGCAAATCAAAGGAAGATATTACGTGACATTTTTGCAAAGATGATTATCTATTATACAAGATTTTGCAGGTGACAAAAGAATCTTCCATATGAATTTTGGTAAGCTTGATATGAAAATTATGAAGATTTTATATTATCTTCTGGAGGTTCAAAGATTCTATTCCTTATGCAAAATTTTTGCAAATTGTTGAGGAAATCCCTTATGTGTCGTACAGAAGGTTGAGTAGTTCTGAATTTTAATTTTACATATGATATTTAATTTATTTATTTGAAGAAAGAGCATTATATAATACGTGGATATTATTACAGCTTATTTATGGAAAAAGTTTATTAAGTTTATGCAGGTTGAATTCGAGATGAGCTTGGTTAAAGAAAATAAATTTTTGCCTCGAATTTCAAAATGCAAGTGATCGTTGCGGATGTTATTATTATTTTTTTTTTTTTGTGACTCAGGGAAACCCGTAAGCCGATAGTCGGCGGACAAACCCTGAGGCTGACGCAAGCTAGCCACCACACTCATGCCAGAGGGTAAGTCACTCTGTGATGCGCTAGGGATTCGAACCCCTCCCCTTTGTGAGGGGGAGGAGGCCTAAAGCCAGCAACGCCACCCAGGTGGGTGGTTCGTTGCGGATGTTATTGTTACAAAGGAAATACTGGAAAAATATTATGTTCAACGTGCACAAGCAACAAAAATTTCCATTTGCAAATATTGTCATGATCACAGGGGGAGAATGTGAATCTAAAAGAAAGGAAAAAAATTGTGATCATCTGAAAAAGACAACAAATTGAGAGGGAGCTTTGATCAATTATGGAAAAATCTTTTTGGATTGATTGTGATCTTGTTATGGAAAGAAGGAAAAGGTAAATGTGTCAGAATTTGTTAAGTTCTAGAAAATCCTGTTAGTGCATTTTTTATTACCTTTTGTCATTAATAAATCTTGTATTGATATTATCATTTTATTATGACAAAAATGGTACGTGAATTTCATGATGCATCTGTGATTTTTATTGGATATTTGCTGATATGATCAAAGTGAGCTATATTGCATATCTTTAATATTCGATAAAAGCTTCTTCTTCTTTTTTTGGAAATTGTGTTTAATGCAAGATATTTGTTATAATTTTATATTCTCTACATGATATTATTTTCATTGTTATCGCTTTTTGATTATGACAAAAAGGGGGAGAGAATATGAATATGCATATGTGAAGATTGGTTGATATTATTTATTGCATATTATTGAGCTGCGATTATTTTTTTTTCTATATATTGTTATGTTCAATCTATTTGCTATCTTCTGATATCCTTTGATTTAAATTAATATTTTTAAAAGCGTGTTTACAAATTTGCATATTCAGAGATTGTTTTGTCATCATCAAAAATGGGGAGTTTGTTAGGGAAATCTCTTATGATGTTTTGAAGATGACAAAATAAATCAAAGGCTACTAACATATTTAATGGTTAAGTAATAGACCGTGCATATAATAAAACATGTAAATGATATTGTCAAAGTGTAAAGACGACCAGAAGACTGTACGTAATTCATGTCCAAAGTATATTCTGAAGATTTACAGACTTCTGTGTCAAAGTCTAAAGACTGCAAGACTTTAGTGTCAAAGTATGTTCTACATCAGAAGTCTGTAGACTGAACGTGAATGAAGAACCAGAAGACAGACTCTATGCTGAAGCTAAACTTATTCAGACCGTGTTCAGACCTTAAAGCATAGAGTCTGTCTTCTGGTTCTTCATTGAATAAGAATAATGCGTGACTAGGACATACTTTGTAAAGTCTAAGAGCAATAGACTTTACGTATTGCATTGAATAAGAATAATTCATGGCTAGGACAATCATATGTAAGCTGTTAGCTTTTTGAACAAAACTGTAAAATGACTTTTGTTTGTCAATCTAAAAGTGGTAAAAGTCTTTGTGCGGGTCTCTCAATTTTGGTCTATTTGTGGAAAAGGAAATGAGATGCCATTTTAATGGGCCAATCATGCAATCATGATTGCACATGAGCCATCAATCACGGCATGATAATTCGACTTGAAATTTCCACCTTGTGCATGTGTGACCATTTCTTTCTCTTTTTTGCAATAATAATAATTACGATGATGATGCCTCAATATGCTTATACATATCGACATTATTTATTTATTTATTTTTTTTTTAAGGAAAGGTAATGAGAGGCAATATGTTGAGCATTTTGTGATTAGCCCAAGAGTAACATAGGAATTCTCTTGATAAACCCATCTCCTAATAATAAGATCCTTTAGTATATGATATCATGGTTGGTACCATGTATGCGCGTGCGGCTAAGGAGCGCCAAAATTCCTATTCACAAAAATTGCCTAGTATAAAAGTAGTGGCATTGCAATCTCTTCTTGCTCTCTAATGTACGCGCTCTAATAAAAAAGCACAAAGAGAACAACATAATCATGTCAACCTCAATGCCGCACATGCTTTCTACGTGGGTCGTTTTCATCGCGGTGTTCCAATTTCATACTCGCTTTGCTAAGCTAGCATGCCATGTTGGAGAGAGCTTAGTCTTGATGCAACTCAAGAGGTAGATCAGGACCAACACAATCGATTACATCATTTGCCTCAACCTTAGGAGCAATTGGCTCTCTAGTGAGGGTGATTAGTTGCTAGTCTGGTCTGGTTCCAAGGTGAAACGGGAACCAAATTGAGAGAACCGGTTCCCAAAATTGGGAATCAAGGACCAGACCATTTGGTCCTAAGATCGAGAACCAGACCCGACCGTCGATTCCAGTCTGGTCCTATCCAACGAAACCAGCCTTCCACCTTCTTCGTTTTCTTTTTCTTTTTTTCACTAAAGAGTGACCATACTCCAAACCGATTGATCCAGTTCAACTCCTGGCAGTCCAAAAGAATCGATCGCACTTGTTTCCACATGCAAAAAATTCAAACTCCACTTGTGTGAGCATCAATCACATTTCATGTATTTTTTTTTTTTTTTGGTAAAGACATTTCATGTATTTCATGCTCAATCTTTATAAAAAAAAAAAAAAAGGCCATGAATGATATGGCTAAAGGTCATGCTTGGTTTGGGTTTTATAGACAATCTCTCTTATGCTCTTTGAGTATTTGCTTGATGTGGAACTCTTGAAATACCTTGTCTCTTGCAATTGAGGGGAGAGAGACAGAGATAGAGACAAAGAGAGAGAGAGAGAGAGAGAGAGAGGAATGAGAGTGTGGCTCTTGGAGTCTTAGTCCCACATCAAGTAGAAGAAGAAACTAACAAGTGTGCTTCTTATTTAAGTAGAGAGGAACAAGAAAAGTTTGTTGGTCTCTTGGGCACATGCGAAGTTGCTATCTCCATTACAATAGCGATTGCAATGAGGTGTGTGTGGGTATGCGCGCGCGCGCGCGCGCGCGTGTGCGTGCACGTGTGCGTACGTGCATGTGTGTAATAATCATTCTAGTTGGTCTGGTTCTCATCTTGGAATCGCGAACCAGACTGCTGCCCATGGGAACCGCCCAAAACAACCGTCAGTCCTGATCAGTTCGAGTGGTTCCCAATTCAAATTGTTCCTATTGCACACCCCTACTCTCTAATACCAAAACTTAGAACACCAGGGGCTTGGTTTTATTGGTTGATCAAGGGCATTTTCATCATTTTTTTTCTTATTTTCTTTCATTTTTCCTTTTTCTTTTTTTCAAGAAAAGCTTTAAAAAAAAAAGACAAAGGCTAAAATTGGAAAAACAAATACAGGAAAGAGTCGCAACCCTCTCCCAAATTTGGGTGAGTCGGCCCTCCCCCTAGTTTGGGCAAGGCTTGCCACCCCTCGCCAAGGCATTGGTGACCCTGCTAGCCATGGTCGACGACCCATCAACAATGGGGTGGTAGCCATAGGCGGTAGGGTTGCCTTTTTTTTATTCTTTATTCTTTTTTCAAATTTGTGTTTTCTCTTCTTCTTTTTTTCTTTTAAATTTTAATCTTTTTTTAGTTTTTCTTTTTTATGGCAAGAATATAAAAAAGCAAAAAAAAAAATGGAAGAAAATAAGCAAACATAGAGGACAGAAATGCCCTAAAACTGCCGGTGAGGTCAGGTTTTTCTTTGAAACTAATATGATTTTTTCAAACCCTTATTTGAGAAAATAAGAGTACTTCAAACTCCAGACAAGGTTCACTTTAGGATCATATTTGAGGAAATGATGGCATTTCGAATTCTTTTGGAATTTCCCTTATTTCAATTAGTTCCTTTCTATCTTTTGAAGAAGGTGAAAGTATAGGAGGGACATTTTGGCACAAATTCTCGCGTCAACAAACATCTTGTAATGACCCAATTTTGCGTGGACTCGGCTGCAAAGGCAATTTTTTTCCACATCTTGCCATGACGTAATCCACCAACCACTTTAGTTCAAAATTATCAAAATTGGTATCGAAGGTTACATTTGACTAAAAAAATTATGAAAATTAAAGGATTTGAATAGAGAAGTTAAAATTCAATCGCTCAACTAAAAAAGTATGTATATTCAGGGAAGAAAAGTAGAATCACCTTTAACGAGTACACTGCTCATTTTTAAATTGCAAGCAGCTTTTCTAGTCGACCTTTCTTCTTTCTTGTCTCTTTTTATCCCCTTTAAAAGGAGGAGATAAAGCGTCCCAGACAAAACTTTCTACTAGTTCTTTCAATTGGTTCCATGTTATTTCTTTTGAAGGTGGAAAATAAAGATGCGCACTTTGGCACTTTATATAAGTTTCATGTTGACTGAATAATTACACAACCTAAATTTTTGTGAAGGAAAGAAATTTTGGCACTAACTTGTCCCCAAGAGCAAGTCTTATTTTCCCACTTCATACTCTCGAATTGTTCGACGGACACGTCAGCTCGAATTTATTATGATCGGTGGCAGGGGTTGTACTTGATTAGATTAATCAAAAGTTCAAGACCTTAACCCAAAAAAAGCACGTAATTAAGAGACGAAAAGTCAAATTTTCCGTCGAAGAGATGGTGGATTCACACTGCTCGTCTTGGAATTCCAGGCAAGTTTTCAAATCAATTATTTTTTCCTTTCCTTTCTTTTTTCCCTAGTATAACATGGAGCCAACGTTTACTAGCTAAAGTTTCGGGGGGATGGAGTAGCCCATTACTTTACAATTTTCATTAATTTATGTTCTATGACATGCCTTTCATTAAGCATGGAGAGGCCCATGACATGCTCTTTATGAATCGATAGGTCATGGAAAAATTTGTCTGTGACCACACTAGCCATGTCATATAGGACGGCCGACATCCACATGAGTGATATCCAGCTAAAATTAACCAGATGAATTTAATTGACAAATTGTGAAAAACGCTTAGCACTCAATTAGCATGAGTTTAAAAATTCACGACCAAATTATTTTAAAAAAAAAGTATAATAAGTTTAGGATTTTTCGAACCATTTCTCCCTATATTGATAAATAACATTAAATGGCATAATATTCTCTTCAAGAAATTGTCGAACCTTTTATAACACCAACTTGACATGTCGCATTTGAATTTTCCAATTCATTTGTGTAATAGATTATCCTATATCGTTATGAAATATCAGAGTCATATGAATTTTCCCATAATTCTGTAAAGGATGTTTCAATAAAAACGTATTCCAGCATCACAAAATTCTATAGAAAAAAAAAAAAAGAACCTTTCAAATGATTTGAAATAATGTTAAAGAGTTCATATGTGTAGGTTTTTAAACATTCAAACTGATCGGTATTAAATAATAGTTATATTTTTAACAAATTAAGCACAAAGGTCCTACTTCTAAATACAAGTTTGTGAGTCAGTTTCAATCTATCACTATTGTTGTTAATTTAGTACAAACTTTAATAAATTACAAACTTGTCTCTCCTCTTTTGCCATATTTTTCGTCATTTCTTATTAAATGAATTGGCAGAAATATAATCCCATTTTCTCATCGTTCTAATAACCAACCTTGCCCCACACTTCGCAAGGTGAGACGAGGATAGAGATGGGGACTTCCTCGGCCCCAGCTCACTGAGATTCTATAAATTGGATTTTATGTTCAATTCAAGAAAGTTCTGTTAAAATCGCTGATTTTTTAGATTTCGTATTTATGTTTATACTCATAAAACTAAATCACTTTTTATATGCTCCTTAAGCGAAGAATTTTACATTTAACTTAAGATGATCTCTATGAAAATATCTTTCATGTAGGATACCATATTAGTTTGAAAAAAAAAAATAGTTTCAAAAGCTCTTGGTAACTCACTTAAATTGCAAGCTAATGTCCGGAAGAGCACAGGAAGTGGCAATTCCTTGGTGACTAGAACCCACATACAAATTTTCCAAGAAAAGCACGAACTTGATACAATTACACTCGAAATTGACATGTTCTCATTCATTTTAAATAAGAAACAATTTGTAATCAATCAGATCATAACATTGGTCTACCGATGCAAATGACATAAATAACCGACACGAATATCTTGACACAACATGGATTGCTAATGCTCTGTTATGAAAGTTCGACCGAATATACATTCAAATGAACAAAAGCAAGGCCCTTTCTACTCGTGAACAAAGAGAACCTTTACTCCAATCTCCATGGTTTCCATGGACAACAAAATTTTTTATGTCGTCCACCATGTCTATTAATTGGCTGTTCAACAGTATCTACTCATCTCAATTACGTTCTGTATATTACAACAGAACATTCATTCATTGCTAATGCATATATGGATAGACATAGGATAGAATCTTCAAAATAATTATAATTTTCATGAGCAAGAAAACATCTCCATATTACTATAGCAAATAAACATAGATCAGAATCTTCACTTATGCATGTATAACTTTTCTTTACAAGCTACTTCAAAGATAGGGCATTAAATATCTAGCTGCATATTTTCTTGTCTGCCAGAGCTTTCCTCACCTTTTTCCATCCTTTTGCCATTTTCTTGGAGCAGCACAAGAACCACGTACTCTTCTCATCAATGATCAAGTTCTCTATCACAATACCGACCAAAAAGCCAACTCTGGCGCCAACCAGCACGAATCTCCCATCCAAGTTGAAGAGACGCTCTTCTTCATTATCCACTTTGAAATATGATGGTGGTGGTGGAGCGTTCTCACCATTTGTGCATTTATTTGGCAAGGGACTTCCACACAAATCATTATTCCTCACAAATGAACTGCTCCCGAATGTATCAAATTGCATTCCATGTGGTATTGGTCCTGATAGACGATTGTGAGAGACATTGAAAACCGAAAGAAATGTGAGGCGAGCTAGTTGTTGAGGAATCTCTCCCACAAGATTGTTCCGAGAAAGATCCAGTGCTTCGAGCACTGTTAGGTTGGCCAAGGAAGGAGGGATGCTACCATTGAGGAGGTTGTTTGAAAGTTTGAGCATGCGAACTGATTCCAAATCTCCAATGAGTCCAGGAATGAACCCTTCAAACTTGTTGTTGGAGAGGTCAATTGCCACAAGGACATCTGGAATCTTCACATATTCCCTTTTTGTGCCCTTGTTCATCAATTTCATCGCATAAGTCATACTTATGGAGATTGAATAATTAGTCAGATCCAACAATTCATTGATATTCAAATATGCCAACTTATCTTGACCAACCATGACCTTCATGGCGTGGCACCTCTTCAACAAATTGGAAGGAAATTCACCCTTGAAGCTATTGTTGGAAATATCTAGGATGTGTAAACTGGTGAAGTTGAGTTGGCTTAGATGAGATTCTATGGGACCATGGAAATTATTGGACCGCAAGCCAATTACTTTTAGGTAGGCCAATTCTGATAGCCAAAACGGGAACGTATCGTTGATTTGGTTGTCACCAAGATTCAAATATTCTAGCATTTTGCAATTTCCTAAAGATCTCGGAACAATCCCACTTAGTTGGTTTTCTCTGAGGTCAATCATCCTCAATGCACAACCATCTGGGTAAACGTGAGGAATCATGCCATCGAATTTATTTCTCACGAGGTTCAATAATTTCAAAGGACCAATACTTCCCAAACAAGGAGGAAGTGTGCCATTCAGAGCATTGTTGGACAAATCAAGCATGGTAAGAGAGTGCACTTCACAAATGGAAGTTGGAACTTCCCCAGATAGAAAATTGTTAGAGATGTTATATACCATGACCGAGGGAGGTGGGACAGGGAGGCATGTTTCTAGCAAGTTAGAACTAATGTCAAGATATTTCAAGTTTGGTAAAGGAAGATTGGTCTGATTGTTTTCGAAGCCCAATAAAAGATTGTCAGAAAGATCTATATAGTGGAGAGATTATTTGCTATTGTTCCACATCCATCTAGGAATGATCCCTTGAATTCTGTTGTGTTGTAGGTGTAACACCCTCAATTCGCTTAAGTAGCCTATAAACCGTGGGAACTCAATCAAGTTGCATGAATCCAGGTAAATGTAGGCAAGCTTCGATGTAGTGGCATTGATAAATGACTTGGTGAAAGATATGTTGTTGTTGGACAAATATAAGCCTATCAAGTTCTTGAGTGTGAATAGATAATTTAGATCAAGAATGCCATTGAGATTAAGCGACTCCAGATCAAGCACTTGAAGATCCTTCAAATTCCACAATGCACCCAGAATATCACCATGCAAGTCATTGTCAGAAAGGCCGAGATAAGTCAATTGCTTCAAGTTTACAAATGAAGATGGAAATCTACCGCTTAACCGATTACCTACCAAATAGAAAGAAAAAGACACAAGACAAAGGAGTGTTAGTTACACCATCAAGTTCAATTTCCTTTTTCTCTTTGGCTAAATAATCTCCTCACCTGAAGATATTAGGTCCAAGTCATTATGCACTAGCCCACTCAGACAAATAGGCACTAGAGGGGCCATCGTCAAAAATTGGAAAGTCTCTCTCCCTCTCCTCCTCTCTGCACCAATCTTTCGAGCTCCACCACTGCTCGCTCACTCTTGGACCACTGCCAAAACCCTTCCCGCAACAGCCACAGGAAAAACCAAAGACGGGGACTTCCTCCTCCACCTCGAGGCCTACCTCGACAATACTCTCAAGATATCCATGTACATCACAAAGATCATCCTATCCTCCTCCCTCCTTCCGAAAACCCTACCCCTCCATCGCCGCCTTAGGAGCTTCGAGTCCAGCGTTAGCCTGAGCCAAAAGGCCTTATGGCTGGGCTAGTTGTCGAGGACGTGAACACTCTCCGGGCCTCGCACCTCGACTCTGGGCAGGACCTAATCCTCTCCCTCATCGCCTATGGCGGCGAGGGGACATGCTACATCGTCGAGTAGTTCATCTGATTAGCGAAATCGGGCTTCATCGTTGGCCACCACTCGCATATTCGATCAGCACATAGGCCGAGTTCTTCGGGAACAGTGGGAGCATCAATCTGAAAATTAGGGATTTGAGGAGGTTGCGGGAGGACGAGATGCACGTCGATTCAACCATCAAGATCACAACATCCAAGGGGATTAATTGAGGAAGTCTTTTTTTTTTTTTCTTTCGGTCAAAAAATTGAGGAAGTTGAGGGAGAATAATTTGATGAAGAAGCTGTTCGTGGTTTAGGACCTGGCTGAACTTGTCGAGCTAGAAGGCTTTCTAGCTTAGGCCCTTGCTGGAATTGAAGCTCTTGAGGTGGTGATGGTAGTTTTGCTCGTGGTTGTCGCAGCAGGGGTTTTGGTCATGGTCGGGGTGGGAGCAAGCGGCAATGGAGCTTGAGAGATCGAGTTCCATGGAGTTGTAGATGGAGGAGGAAAGAGATCCGTCCGAACCAAGAAAGAGAGACTTATGATGGTGGGCCCTCATAATGCCACTTTTCGTCCACTAAGTGGGCTAGTGCATAGATGACGTGACTCACAATTGCGCTTAATATAACCAAAAAGAAACTATTACCTGAAATGCTCAAGAAGGTGAGTTTTATCAAGTTGACCATCCACTCCAAAGAATCACCGCTCAAGTTATTGTAAGAGAGCTGTAGCACCGATAGCTGGGTTAGATTAGCAAAGGAAATAGGGATTTGACCTTTGCAAGTTATTTCTATAAAAGTCCAGTGTAGTGAGATGAGAAAGATTAACCATTGAAGAGGGAAGCGATCCTGAGAAATAGCAACTCTTGGCTGTTAACTCATTCAAGAGACTAAGATTTCCAAAACTTGTATATTCACACCGCCAAAACTCATACAAATTAGACTACCACCATAATGAGAATGGCGAACTATTAAGGTATGTGTTCGACCCAAAAAAAAAAAAACTATTTAGTTATGTGAAATATACATCTACTGAGAGCCTTCTGTAATTAGAAATCAAATTGCAGCTTCACGTTCTGCTATAAAAGGACTCTAAACTAGTTCCGTTGTTTAGTCCCTCTCGTTTAGTTAATTTGAGGTAGGACACTTGGAGATATACTCAATACACATCTTACATCACAAATTCAGGATGATTAAGAGATCCAACAGCAGCATTTTGAATTGCCTCTTTTGCTTTAGCTTCCCCTTCACTGCCTACATTCCGCTATCCCCCTCCCATTTTACATTGTTAAGCATACGTTTCTCTCTTTTCTGTTAAGTACAATATTCGACAAGATTCTGCAACAACATTAGCAGCAGAATCCAAAATGCCAGTGTGACAAAAAATGGCTTTTCCAAACTACTTGTAAACATAAATCTCTTTCAGGCCAGCCTTTTCCCGTATTGTACAGCAAGCCAACCAGTAACAGATACTTATGCCTCGAACAAACAAGCTCGCTTCAAGGAAAATGTAACTCATTGATATCAAGGAGGTTGAAAAACAAGTAACCACTCCAGCAACTGTTTCCTATTTCCAATATTTAGCCTTAATGTTGCCGGTCAACCAGGATTTGAAAACATCTCAGAACCTGATGATGCACAGGCCATACTAAGTCATTAAGAAACCATGATGTAAGTAAGAGACGCAAAAAATAAATATGTACACGTTCAATGTACTTGAAAGGTAACTGGAAAGGAGTTGGAAACGCAGCATTCAGAAGGTGAGATAATGGCTAATACGATCATGCATGGCATCAAAATCTCAGATTTTGTATTGTAGAACTTCGGCAACAACTGATCCTTGAGACTGAGTACTGTACTGTTGACCGTTTATTAATATTTTGAGATTAACACGCAAGTCAGATGAAAAAATTCATCGGTTATTTCAAATAGAGCAAGACAGTAAACTTCAGGATACTTAAGAGAAAAATAAAACGAAGTACTCTCTTTTCCCAAGACAAAAAATTATATTAGATAAGTAAGTCGCAAATGGATGAAATTCTCATTTATGGACCAAGTAAAGAAAACAAGTCAAAACCCTAGTGGGTGACCCAAAAATGATATCAACTGCTGAGTTAAAAGTCATTGGGAGATACCATGTTATTTGGTATTTGTTTGCACTGTACATAAGTTAGTTGATTAAATTTCTTGAATTGCGTCAATTCCTTCTCCATGAGAAACCATCGAAGGTTAAGAAAATAAAAGGCAAATATCAATCGTTAATCATATTATAATCAATAAATGGAATAATCGTTAAAGTATTTTGGAAAATTTGGGGCACTTGTTATACCCATGATGGAAATACACGCCGTGCAAGTGAAGTCGATGTTGCTTTTCATCATTGCGTCCACGCTCAGCATAAGACGCCAGCCACTCCATGACTCGGAAGAAGTCTTCCAAGTCTTCCATTAAGTTGAGAATAAGAGATGGCCACTTGAACTATGACAATGTTGAAAATGCGTAATAATCAATTTGATTATGATCAGAAGTGTGCCTCTTAATTGCCAATGCACTCAACCCAGTTTTTGGGCTATGGTTGAAAAATCTATATTATATTGACAAGAAAGTGGGGGAGACTTTGAAGTTGGGCAAGTAATCTTCTCCCAACAATGGGAAATTACATGACTTATCAGGACTCTTGACCATTCTTTTAGATAAGTAAGTCGCAAATGGATGAAATTCTCATGTATGGACCAAGTAAAGAAAACAAGTCAAAACCCTAGTGGGTGACCCAAAAATGATATCAACTGCTGAGTTAAAAGTCATTGGGAGATACCATGTTATTTGGTATTTGTTTGCACTGTACATAAGTTAGTTGATTAAATTTCTTGAATTGCGTCAATTCCTTCTCCATGAGAAAACATCGAAGGTTAAGAAAATAAAAGACAAATATCAATCATTAATCATATTATAATCAATAAATGGAATAATCGTTAAAGTATTTTGGAAAATTTGGGGCACTTGTTATACCCATGATGGAAATACATGCCGTGCAAGTGCAGTCGATGTTGCGTTTCATCATTGCGTCCACGTTCAGCATAAGACGCCAGCCACTCCATGACTCGAAAGAAGTCTTCCAAGTCTTCCATTAAGTTGAGAATCAGAGATGGCCACTTGAACTTTGACAACGTTGAAAATGCGTAATAATCAATCTGATTATGATCAGAAGTGTGCCTCTTAATTGTCAGTGCACTCAACCTGGTTTTTGGGCTATGGTTGAAAAATCTGTATTATTGACAAGAAAGTGGGGGAGACTCTGAAGTTGGGCAAGTAATCTTCTCCCAACAATAGGAAATTACATGACTTATCAGGACTCTTGTCCATTCTTTTAGATTGGAACGGGAGCCGTCCTACGGTTTGTAGTACTCCTAGTCCTCGAATCACAGAAAGAGAAGACCGTAATCTTCCAGTAAATATATTTTCAGATTTTATATATCATTGCCTCATTTGATATAAAATTAACGATGAAGTGTACATCATTAAGATGAATTACAAACAAGGATAAGTCTCTCAGGAGCTAGAGAAGTTTCAACAGACAGTAAACACATCTCGGCAGAAATATGGCACAAAGACATGGCCTTAGATTAGAATTAGCTGATAATGTTATCCATTTGCCCATTTAAATGGATTCCATGTTTGTTAGTCAAGCAATTACAGGCAATCAAAGGCATAATTTGCTATTAACCCTCTTTTGGCTGAATGTTAGGAACTTGCTCGAGGAGCTGCTGGGATTTGAAACTGAGCACATATTCAGAGGAGCAAATGGTTGCACGGATGCTTTAATCCTGCTTGCAAGGGAACAAGATCTGCAATTTGTTATTTATTCCTCTGTTCCAGACGTTATTATAGACCTAATGTGCATAACGCGGGGAGCACATATATATCAGACAATGTAACTTGACATGCTTTTTTTAATGTAATCATGTCATTTTCAGAGGAAAAAAAGGAGATATTAAGCTTTATTGATCACTCTTCTAAGCATTAGTTGACCATTATCACGTCAAATGTTAATTTTGATGTAAGTCTTATTCATCACTCTTATTGTACAATGACACTAGAATTGAGTTTCATTCTAGACAATTTGGATGAATGCTTCAAGTTAATTTGTACCGTGTGGATGTATGAATCCCTAGCTTCTTGAAATGTCGTCATACAATAGGAGTGAAGAATGGGAATAAAATATCAATGATTTAAAAAGGGGGAAAAAAAGGAATGACAAATGCATGCCTATACACGGGAGATAAATATTTTTTCTCCCTTTCTTTCGGGGAATAATTACATTAAACAAAACAAATCAAGTTACATCTAAAATATAGGAATATTGTTTCATTCCAAATAGGGCTAGAGCGACCGGCCAACTAGGCTTGTGACAATACTTGTGCCTATTATGTAGTAAAAGCCCATTCAAAGAGGACTAAGACGATTTGAACGAGTAGTTCTTTCAATTCGGTCTTAGTCCAACTAATTCATTCATTTTGCTCAGTAAGAATGAATGAATTAGTGGTACTCCCTTTTTCCGCAACAATGAAGTCCATCTTAGATAGGTAAATTGCAAACACGTGAAATTTTCATGTACGGATAAAGTGAGTCGAATACCAAGGTGGCTGAGCCTAAAATGGAATTATATATTCCAAATGTTATTCTTCAACCGTTGAGTTAAACTCTTGGGTCATGCCTCGATACTTGGTATTTGTTTATGCTATGCATAAATTATGTGATTCAACTTCTTTAATTGCATCAAATCCTCCCCCTTAACAAAGGCTAAGAAAATAAGAGGTGTATCGCCAACCGTTAACGATAACATAAGCAATTAAAGCAATACTCATAGAATTATGATGG
This sequence comes from Eucalyptus sideroxylon, assembly GCA_014182405.2. Lineage (NCBI taxonomy): Eukaryota > Viridiplantae > Streptophyta > Magnoliopsida > Myrtales > Myrtaceae > Eucalyptus > Eucalyptus sideroxylon. The sequence continues at coordinate 42,263,283 of CM024552.2, forward strand.
AGAATTTGAGGCACTTGTCACGCCTATGATCAAAATCCTTGCCGTGTAAGTGAAGTCGATGTTTGCATTTCATCGACTTTGCATTCAACATAAGTCATCAACCGCACCTTGACTCGAAAGTCGTCTTCCAAGTCTTCCTCTAGTTGAGAATCTGGGGCAGCCGTATCAATTTGCACATCACACAGGTCTTCTGAACGTATTCTTGGACAAAATCGTTAGTACCCTACTTGTTTATGTATATCTATTGGTTAAAAACAAAAGTATAGCAATTCTTTTGTACCTCGCCTCCTAATGTAACTTTTGGCTTTGCAACTTGACTTTTGAGTTCTACCAACGAAACCCACAACGATCACTTCTATATAACTTTCCTTTTTTTTTTTTTTAATTTAGTGGTGAAGTGGTGTCCAGAGGCACTTTCGTTCACTTCAATTAATTCATTTTCTTGGGAGATCTTAAAGGCGCACTACATCATATCGACTTGGTGGAATTGGGATTTTATTTCTAGAGTGCTCCCAATAAGGCTTGAGCCCAAGTCTACAAGGAAAGTAGAAAACTTCTGGCCATCCGAACCAAATAAATAGAAGATAAGACAAAGATCAACTATGTATTTTATCAAATAATCTTATGGATTGTGCGTGATCAGTACAATCATATGTTTAAACATTACCTTTTTGAAGGGAAAAAAAAAACTATAGAATGACTCTTGTTCGTCAATTCAAAGTGGCAAAAGTCTTTTTGCGAGTCTTTCAATTTTGGCCTATTTGTGGAAAAATGTATGAGATGCCATTTTAATGGACCATTTATGCAATCATGACTGCACCCGAACCATCAATCACAGCATGAGAATTCAACCTAGAATGTCTACCTTGTGGATGTGTGACCATTTCTGTTCCTTTTTTTGCCCCAAAAAAAAAACCTCAATTTGCTTATGAATATCAAGATTATTTTCAACAAAGAAAGGCAGTGAGAGGCAATATGTTGAGTATTTTCTGATAAGCCCAAGAGTAACATCCCATGGCAGACTTAGGAACTCTCTTGATAAACCCATCTCCTAACGCTATCATACGGCATTCATTAGTATACTTGATCTTAATTGTCACATTGTCAACCCTCAGTCTCTCACGTGGGTTATCAATATCTTTTATTAGAAGATGCTGTGCTGGGGAAATAGTCACCCATCAACAAATCAGCGGCTAGACTAATTAAATGTGTCTCATGTAATTTACGCTCAGAATTTCCAGAATTTTCATTTGTATGTTTGGTGATTCCTTGAGTAAGCTTTCGCGCGCATAGTAAATTGACCTCTTTGACATGATAAAATATAGACAATCGGCACTAAATCTTAGAACTCATCAAGGGATACCTACGTCTTGTTATTTTTAACCTTATAATTAAATTAGCCAAATTGTAAAGTTATGACTAAATTGATTGTTGTAAAATAAATTTATGACTTTTTGGACAATTTTTTCTATAGAATTATATCACTGATGTAATTTCTCTAAGAAAGCTCAAATTTCACAATCGCAAATACTCTTTTTTGGCTTCTTCGTCATCATATATCCACGAGGACATATCTGTGCGTTTCACATAATCATATTCACTAATTCATAATCACATGATCAAGAATTGAACTAACCAATTCAAGTTGTATATCTCGGAACTCTACTCAAAGTGTTGTGTGATAGTTTTAGATATTGCACTTAGATGGATTCTTTATGTATTATGCTCCATCTATTCAAAAATATTCATTTACACATCACCGAAATCAATACATACATTCTACTTATTTTGGATATATGAAGGGCTATCTCCCTGATCCCGAGCATTTTCACCGTCCAAACCTAAGAGTTTGATGGAATGTTACCCGAAAGGTCTTTAATAAGATCTAGAGTAATGGAATAAATAACAAACCATAGATACATATAAGATCCATTGTCAAGTAATGTGAGACAATGAAAGTCCAATCCAAAAACTTAAGTCAATAATTGGAGAGAGACCATATATATATATAAAGAGCATATAAGACCCGTTATCAATCAATGCGATAATCTTTCAACACGTTGCTTGTTTCCAAGCAAGGCCAAAGCATCCGTGCGACCATCCGCTTCTCTAAATACATGCTTGATTTGTATTCCTGCCGATCCACGAGCAAGTTCTTGCATTCAATCAAAAGAGTTTTCATCAGTAAATTATGCTCGCGAATGCCTTCAATTGCATTAATAGCAGACATGGCAACCATTTCGATGTGTAGATGAGTAACATTATTGGCTACTTCTAATCTAAGGCCATGTCTTGGTGCTATATCTCTGCCATCAGAGCTTTTATGGTTCCTAAGAGATTTATGCTCATTTGCAATTTATGGTAATCACATATATTTTGTCTTTAATTTTATATAAAATTAGTTGACAATATATAAAATCTAAAGATATTTTCAATCGATGATTAGATTATTTTCTTTTTGTGATTCAAGGACTAGAAATATTTCTAGGAACCGGAGAATGACTCATGCTGGTCAATTTAAAAGAAAGGCGTACGTCTTTACTTTGGTTTCTCAATTTTGGTCTTTTTCGTAGAAAAATTATAATGTCATTTAAGTGGACCAACTATGCAACTAAGATTGCACATGAACCATCAATCATGACATGCATGACAAGTTGAGGAGTTTGTACCATGGGGATGCGTGGCCATTAAAAATACCTACTTCCTTATAATTCTCAACATCAATTAAAAAAAGTGCAGGAATTTTAATTATCACTTAGAGAGAATCTTGATCTCTCATGTGAATGGCTTGGCTTGATTCGTTTATAAGAAGTTATGGAAACAGTGACCCATCGGGGAGTTAAACCTTAGTTGCAACTTACAATCAGTTATTTCAGGCATCTCATAGTCCTGTCGAGCAAGCCTCGAATTACATCACAACTCAAGATGAGAATCCACAATTGCATCTTGCCCATGGCGCAGGTAGGAGTGAGCTTCAAATCTGCCCCCACATATGTTGATTTTTATTTTTCGTTGATAAGGACGGTTGGAGTCATCCTATTAAATTTATACACAGCTTCTATGGAATGAAAGACCGGTGATTTCACGGGCAATTGCAGTGGGTGCCGATGCCGAGTACTTCCAATTGCTTCTAATTCGAATCTATTCAATTCCTGAAACCACACCCCCCCCCCAAAAAAAAAAAAAAAAGATACAAGAAAAATCTTGCTACTCCTTTATAGTGTATTTGGAAAGAGAAATTAGCATATTTATATGATAGGAACATTGTGGCCTCAAACAGCAAGAGATACCATAAAATCAACAATCAAAACATGAATTGAGTTATAGTATCAGTTTTACATACTCACTGCCAAAACCTAAAACAAATTAGGTTTCCAGCATAATGAGAAATGCGAACTATTTATGTATGCAAAATACTAAATCCGCCGGTAGCCCACTATAATTAGAAATCAAATTGCATCTTCACTCTCCACACGTTTCTGTAATAAAAGGACTCTAAACTAGTTCTGTTGTTTTTCCCTCTCTGTCTTGTTACATAATGAGATTAGCTAGGACAAGAGATATACTCAATACACATCTTACACCACAAATTCAGGATGATTAAGAGATCAACAGCAGCAGTTTGAATTGCCTCTTGCTTGAACTTCCTCTCACTACATAAATCCTGCTATTCCACACTAATATCAAGACTTAATTCCTGAGAAAACCTTTCTCTCTTTTCTGCTAAGTACAATATTCAACAAGATCCTGCAATTACATTAATAGCAGAATCCTAAATGCCAAGGTGACAAAAAAATGGCTTTTCCAAACTACCTATGAACATAAATCACAGGAAGGCCCAGCCTTTTTCCATATTGGAGAGCAAGCCAACCAGTAAAAGATACATATGCCACAAACAAACAAGCACGCTTCAATCGGTTTGCACTAACTGTGCAAGGTAGTGTCCTGGTTGGACGCGACCAATGCCGAGATTTGATCTGTTGAAAGAGTCTGATGAAACTCATTGATATCGAGGAGGTTGAAAAACCAGTAACCACCCCGACAATTGTTTCCCATTTCCAATATTTAGCTCTGATCTTGCCGGTTACCCAGGATTTGAAAATCTCTGAGAACCTGACGATACACAGGCCACAATAAGCAATTTAGAAACCATAATGTAAGTAAGAGACACAACAAATGAATATGTACAGGTTAAATGTAAAGGAGATGGAAATGCAGCATTTGGAAGGTCACATAATGGCAAATATGATCTTTAATGCCAGCCAAAATTCAGATATTGTATTCTAGAAGTTCAATAACAACTGATCTGTAAGCAGATAAGACAGCAATCTCAATTGCAATTTGACTTCAGAAAAAGAACAAATTACAGCACAATTAGATGTACATGGTACATGGCAATGTTGGCTTGTGATGATTCTTGGGACTGAGTTCTGTATTAATGACCATTGATTAGCATATTGAGATTAGCATGCAACTCAGATGAAAAACAGTCATCGGTCAATTCAAACAGAGCACAAGAATACTCGTCAAAATAGTTGCGAAGGCCGGACCAAGACCACAAAAGTGAACTGATTTCAGATGTGCCAAGATCCTTCATATTATAGATAGACACAGAACCAAACAGCATAAAATCGTTGTGATCTGACCATTATAAACTATGTGATTGATGCAGTATTTTAAAAGTCGGATTGGACTGGCCAGTCCTACTAGTTGGCCAAGGGCAGAGATCCAGTCTACACCATGTGTGGTTGAAATCAGAGTGTTGACCCGATTCAACTTAGGCAGCCCTTGCTTGGCAGTTTGCTGAGAGACCACACTCCACTTTGTTACAAGAACAGACAAGAGACATACATTTCATGCCACACACAACACAAGCCCAGGTAATAAATGCAAACTGCAGAGCTACAGGTGGTTCAAACTACTGATCAGTGGATCATGCATACTTGCTTCCAAAACTTTCATCCACCAAGCCAAACTCCCATGTGGTCCTAACTTAAAGAATAACAGAATATTAAAATTGGTAGTACCGAGAACCATCTAAACGATCATGATGCAAGCCAGTCAGGGTCTGGTTTTAAAATAGTGTATTTATTTTCAGTGCACAGGAACTACCAACCCTATTGCTTTAACATTCCTCATACAGAAAAAGGAAAAGAAGCCGGAAAGGAATCAAGTACTCACAATATATAGTATCTCCTCATCATCTCCATTGCAGATGGATTTCTGGCTTGGCAACTAAAGAAGTCATCGTGATAGATGCTTACTTTGGAATTGCTAGATGTATACCAGCAGCCATAAGTATTATTCACCTAAAACCAGTGTGAGAACAAGTCATGAAGTCGTGCATTCAAAAAATATATACAAAAGGAACCATAGCAATCCCGATCAAATAAACCTAATATTCAGGGTGATTGCAAAAACCTACAAATAGTGATTTGGATTTAGCTGATAGCATACAAGTTGAAAAGGTGCATTTCTTACCTTCAATTTATCTTTGGTCAACCAAGCAACACCAAAACCAGGTCTGCAATTAGCAGGAAGGGTCTCATTTGGGGCCTCTGCAAGTGCTAGTCGAGTCTGCCCTGATAAATGATCCTCATATTCTACCTGCAATTATAAGAAGGGGCAAAACAGTAAATTCAATTCGGCAGTCAGTAAATGTGGTAGCTTTCTTTTCCTACGACTGCTCTCGCCATTCTTTTACCTCTTCTGAGTTAAACTAAGATACTTAGCCTGATAAAAGCATCTAATCTCTAACTACCTATGTATGGAACACAATCAATTAATGACTACAAATAAAAGTTCGTAAACACAGAAGAAACACACAAATGCACCAATTTCGATGAATGCCTGAATTGGAAGGAGCATAACAAGGTACTTACTAAAGCCAACAAGAAGCAACATTTGCTATCTGATTTAATTCTGAACTATACAAACCAAAACTCCCAAAGTAAAGATGTACACACAACCCCAACATATGTTCAATCTTAAAATGACATCAAAAGGATCAAATATGAACTGCGTAATTGTTTGAATAAGAAGACTGAAAAAGAGAAACAAACCAGCAAAACTAGGTCTGAGGCTTTTGCCAATTTTATTGACCATATATTTCGATCAAGTTGACCTGGTTCATTTTCACTATGATAACAAGTCTCTTTCTAGAAGTAAGATTGGTCGAACTAGGCAATCGGTAAATTAAGTGTCTCTAGAAATATCATGGGAAACCAAATTACGATCCATTCAAGGTACAATTTGTCAAATCCAAACATAAGGAGGGCATTTGCCAAAGACAGGCTTAACCTAATCAAACAGATTTTACCACCACCTTATCCACTTCCAACCTTCATCAAAATCATAGAAGAGTTAAACTTTCGATCTCCTTTATATTTTTATCCAGAATTATTCTTTTCACTTTTATTTATCTCAAGCACAGCAAGAATACTCACTTCCATGAACATTTATAAACAGCTTCAAACTTCACTGTATCCAATGTATCAACTAAAACACAAATGCTTTTTCAGCTTCACAACAGCTCAGAGTATTCTTACATATGAACAGTATTTTCGCAGAATCAATACCAGCTGATTCAGAAAGTTCCCCTGTGACTTAAAGAATGATATGGCGTTCATAAATACATCGGCATGTGACATTGTTACATAGATGACAAACTGACAATAAGCATAGAGTGAAACTACTATAACAATATTTCCTTAATTGACATTCATAGCTAAAAAAGACAGTAAAAGGTTGAATATGATAATAGGACAAATGATATAACAAGTAGTTCCTTCGACACATGCTTGATTCCTAATTAGTTGAACCTCCATATAATAAGTGATGGCAAGATAAGACTCAGTGTGCACTCAAATGAATGAAGAGATAGGTTCTAATGGTCATGCACAACATTATCCAATCCAAACCTCAGCTTGAAGGGGCATAGGAACATGAAAGGGGAGGGGGGGTGCATGTTCTTGCGCTCGTGTGCGACAGAGATGAGTAAGTCCTAGATAGGACTCTATAGCATTACAAATGTGTGTCAAATATTACAGACATTTTATCAGGCAGCTGTATAGACAATAAGAATCAGGCTAGAGAAAACTATGCAGATAACTATGAAAATTCTGCAGTTCCAGACAAAACAAGGCAACAATGGAATCAGTGAAACCGAGCCTCATTGGCCCCAAAAGATACCATGGATAATTAAACCTCACAACAGACAAGAAATGCACATTAAAAACGGTAATCACTCCTCAGAGGACATGGAATCACCTTAAATACTGAAGCCCAATAGTAATCATAATGGCACCGGAATTTCCTTTTCTCGGACGAGCTGAAGACAATCTTGGCGTTATAATTTAACAGCCTAAGCTCGCAAACTTTAGACGACCTTATATCCACACCTGCAAGAAAAAATTCTAAACTCAGCATGCGACACTCGAGCGCATAACACGACCTACAGTACGAAAACGAAACTCGCTAGGTTTCACTGATCAAACGAGTCATCACATACTACATCCTTTCCATTTCTCATCATTAGCTAGCAGCTGAAGTAGCACAAAACGGCCAAGAGGGTAACAATCAACAACTTAGCTCAGCCAACTCAAATGGTGAAGACCCGAAAGCATAAGCAATCATTCAACGGAACTTACTGCTGGAGACGATTTTGCACTGAGCAGGCAGCGACATGGGGCTGGGGATCGAGAAATTACTGACGAGAAGCGCGACGACGCCGATCACGAACGACGAGGAGAAGAAGAAGACGACGGGGAAAAGGAGAGCCAGGAACAATCGGAGCAGTACGGCGAGATTCCCGCTCTCGCCCGTCGCCCCGTGATGAGGCGGCGGCGAGGCCGCGTCGCCGGCGGAGGGATCCATAGCTCCCGACGCCGTATCCGGGCGGCCGATATCGGGACACTACGCGCGGCGGAGAGGCATGGGGCGAGGAAACCCCGAGGCCCTCTCCGCGTCGGGCCGACAGCTTCCGGAGGTAGCGATCGGAGGGAAACTCTCTGGCCGCCGTGGAACCGAGGGTTTTGCATTCATTATCACAATGATACGTAATAGAGGATCTCAAAAGTCATATTAACAAACAAGCCCATAAAATTCCAAAACAATCCAAAAATCTAAAATCAATGCATATCATTGGAGCATGGTTGGCATAAATGTCAGGATCCCACGTGAATCATAATCCACCGAAAGGAAAGGTCTTTTCTGAATTCTTATAAATCATATACTATTTCCTTAATAATTTCTACTTCTAAATAAAAGTTTGTGAGTTCAACTCAAGATACTACTCATGTCATTAATAATACTTAAATTTCAAAAGAAAATTGAAAGAAAAGGTATATTCTGAATTCTTATAGATCATTAACCATTTCCTCAATAATTCCTACTTCTAGATACAAGTTTGTGAGTTCAAATTCAATCTATCTCGGTCATGTCATTAGTTGGTACGAATAGAACCCTTTTATCTCTCCTCTTCGTACTTATTTTTTTATCATTCTTGTTAAAAGAATTGAAAATTGTTCAATGATCCTTTTTTTTTTCATCGCTCCAATCACCAACCTAGTCCCGCACTTCGCAAGCGTGGGATGAGGATGGAGATGGGGACTTCCATGGCCCTTGCTCACTACTCTACTTATTCCAATATAATCCTTTTATTATGTTCAATTGTAGAAAGTTCTGTTGAAATCGTTATTTTGTTAGATTTCATGTTTACACTTGTACTCATTTAACTAAATCACTCATCAAATTATATGCTCTTTAAGCTAACAATTTTACATTTAACTTAAGACAATCTCTATGAAAATATCTTTCGGTAGGATACCGCATTAGATTAAAAAAATTAGTTTCCAAAGCTTGCTTAAATTGCAAGCTAATATCTAAAAGAGTATGGGAAGTGGCAATTTCTAGGAGACTTGAACACCAATGCAAATTTTTCGACAAAAACATGAACTTGATATGACTTAAATGAAATTGACACGGGATGACACATTTTCCCTCACTTTTTTATGAGAAACACTTTGTAATTAATTACATCGGAACATTTGCCTTCCAGCACAAAATGACATAAATAACCCAAACGAGTATCCTGACACAATATAAATATATAATCCTATGTTGTTAAGTTATACATTCAAATTGTTGAGAATATCTCTCAAGTTTGAGCTCATAAATGAAACAAGATCCAAGAATAAATTTCAAATCCAAATAGTACGGCCAAATAAGGAAGAAATTATTGAACCAAACGAAGGCGCTTTCTACTTATGAACCATGAAGATTTTCACACTAATCTACATTATTTCCATGGACGACAAACTTTCTGCAGTCATCCTCGACCATGTATGATAATTGACTTGTTGTTAGTATCCACTCATCTCAATTACGTCTCTAAACCATAGTATCTACAGGCTTTCGAATAAATGGATAGATAAAACAAGTCCCACATTAGATTCTCTATATCCATGAGTCATTGGCAAGTATTATCCCAACAAAACATTATGACATTGCTGATGTATATATGAACAGAGATGCTCTCTTGGAACCTAAAGAATTAACTTTCATGAGCAAGAAAACAGCATCACATAGTAATTTACTGAAACATGCAAACAAACATAGTTTAGAATATTCAAACATAAATGTATGACCGTTCTCAACAAACCACTTAGACACGGAGCATTGAGTATCTAGCTATAAATTTTCTAGTTTGCTAGAGCTTTCCTTACCAATTCCATCCTTTTGCCATTCTTTTGGAGCAACACAAGAACCACCTACTATTCTTGTCAATGATCAAGTTCCCTAGCACAACACCAACCAAAAACCCAACTCCAACGCCAGCCAGCATGATTTTCCAATCCAAGTCGAATAGAGACTCCTCGTCATTATCTACTGTGAAGGATGGTGGTAGTGGAACGTTATCAACATTTGTGCATTTATTTGGCAAAGGACTTCCACACAAACCCTCATTCATCACAAATAAATTGCTCCCAAATGTGTAAAACTGAGTTCCACGTGGTATTGGTCCATATAGTCGATTGTGAGAGACATCGAAAACTGCAAGAAATGTGAGGCTAGCTAGTTGTTGAGGAATCCCTCCCATAAGATTGTTCAAGGAAAGATCCAGTGATTCGAGCACTATCAAGTTTGCCAAGGAAGAAGGAATGCTACCAATGAGGAAGTTGTTTGAAAGGTTGAGCATACGAAGAGACTTTAGATCTCCAATGAGCTCAGGAATGAAACCTTCAAACTTGTTATTGGAGAGGTCAATTGCCGCAAGGGTATCTGGAATCTTCACATAATCCCTTTCTGTGCCCTTATTTATCAATGTCATCGCATAAGTCATCAGATTTCCATTTACTGCGATAATAGAAAAATCAATAAATTGATTAATACTCATATATGCCAATTTCCCTTGACCATTGATAACCTTCATGGCGAGGCAACTCTGTAACAACTTGGAAGGAAGTTTACCATTGAAGCTATTGTTAGAAAGGTCAAGGATGTGTAAATTGGTGAAGTTAAGTTGGTTTAGATGACCTTCTATGGGACCATGGAAATTATTGGACCGCAAGTCAATAACTTTTAGGTAGGCCAATTTCGATAGCCAAAATGGGAAGGTATCATTAATTCGGTTGCCACCAAGATTCAAAAACTCCAACATTCCGCAATTTCCTACGGATTTTGAAACAGTCCCTCTTAGTCGGTTTTCTCTAAGGTCAATCATCCTCAATTGACAATCATCTTGGTAAAGGTGAGGAATCATGCCATCGAACTTGTTACTCGCGAGGTTCACAAAAATCAAAGGACCAATGCTCCCCAAACAAGGAGGAAGTGTGCCATTCAAAGCGTTGTAGGAAAAATCGAGCATGGTGAGAGAGCTCCTTTCACATATGGATATTGGAATATCCCTAAATAGAAAATTATTGGAGATGTCATACAACATAACCAAGGGAGGTGGGATAGGAAGGGTTGTTTCTAGGAAGTTAAAACTAACGTCGAAATACCTCAAGTTTGGCAAAGGAAGATCAGTCTGGTTGTTTTCAAAGCCGGTTAAAAGATTGTCAAAAAGATTTAAACCCTCAAGAGATTCTTTACTATTGTTCCACATCCATCTAGGAATGGTCCCTCGAATCCTGTTGTTTGATAACTCTAAGAACAACAATTTGCTTAAGTGGCTTATAAACTGTGGGAACTCGGTCAAATTGCAGGAAATCAAGAATAAGTAGGTGAGCTTCGATGTAGTGGCATTGACGAATGTCTTGATGAATGATATATTATTCAAGGACAAATTTAAATATGTCAAGTTCTTGAGTGTGAGTAGATCATTTAGATCGAGAACACAGTTTGCATTGTGCAAATCGTTGTGAGAAAAGTCAAGTTGAGTCAACTGCTTGAGGTTTTCTAATGAAGATGGAAATCCACCGCTTAACCGATTACCTACCAAACATAAAGAAAAAAAGACACAAGACAAAGGAGCGTTAGTTACACCATCAATTTCAATTTCCTTTTTCTCTTTGGCTAAATAATCTCCTCGCCTGAAAATAGTAGGTTCAAGTCATTATGCGTTAGCGCAATTAGACAAATAGGCACTGGAGGGGCCCACCGTCAAAAATTGGAAAGGCTCTCTCCCTCTCCTCCTCTCTGCACCGATCTTTCGAGCTCCACCGCTGCTCACTCCCTCCCAGACCACCGCCAAAACCCCTGTCGCAATGGCCATGGGAAAAACCAAAGACGGGGACTTCCTCCTCCTCCTCAAGGCCTACCTCAACAATGCCTTCAAGATCTCCAAGTATGCCACAAAGATCATCCTATCCTCCTCCCTCCTTCCTAAAACCCTACCCCTCCATCGCCGCCTCAAGAGCTTCGAGTCTAGCATCGGCCTGAGCCAAAAGGCCTTTCAGCTGGGCTAGTAGTCGAGGACGTGGACGCTCTCCAGGGCTTGCACCTCAACTCTGGGCAGGACCTAATCCTCTCCCTCATCACCGATGGCGGTGAGGGGACATACCACATCGTCAAATAGTTCGTCTAATTGACGAAATCGGGCTTCATTGATGGCCACCACTCGCGTGTTCGATCAGCATGTAGGCCAAAGTTCTTCAGGTACAGTGGGAGCATCAATCTGAAAATTAAGGATTTGAGGAGGTTGCGAGAGGACGAGATGCACATCGATTCAACAATCAAGATCATGACATCCCAGGGGATTAAGTGAGGAAGTTTTTTTTTTTTTTTTTCTTTTGGTCAAAAAATTGAGGAAGTTGAGGGAGAAGAAGTTGATGAAGAAGCTATTCGTGGCTCAAGACCTGGCTGAAATTGCCGAGCTAGAAGGCATTTCGGCTCAAGCCCTTGCTGGAATCAAAGCTCTTGAGGCGGCGATGGTAGTTTTGCTCGCAATTGTCGTAGCAGGGGTTTTGGTCGTGGTCAAGGTGGGAGCAAACAGCGATGGAGCTCGAGAGATCGGGTTCCAAGGAGTTGTAGATGGAGGAAAGAGATCTATCCAAACCAGTAAAGAGAGACTCATGATGGTGGGCCCTCATAATGCCACTTGTTGTCCATTGAGTGGCTTAGTGCATAGATGACATGACGTCACAATTGCGCTTAATATAACCAAAAAGAAACTATTACCTGAAATGCCAAAGGCGGTGAGTTTTGTCAAGTTGATCATCCACTCCAAAGAATCACCACTCAAGTTATTGGAAGAGAGCCATAGCACCGATAGCTGGGTAAGATTAGCAAAGGAAACCTGGATTTGACCTTGCAAGTTATTTCCATCAAGGTATAGTACAGTGAGATGAGAAAGATTAGCCATTGAAGAGGGAAGCAATCCTGAAAAATAGCAACCTGAGGCTACTAACTCATTCAAGAGACTAAGATTTCCAATTGAAGTGGGTATTTCTCCTGAGAAGTTGTTCCAGGAAAGGTGTAAGGATTTCAATGGAGAACTCCAGTGCGGTTTGGGAAAAAACCCAGAAAGGTTGGAATTGCCAGCAATGGAAAGGACTTCCAAGTTTGGCAGTTGAAAAAAGCTGACTGGAAAGTTTCCACTCAATCAACAATATCCTAGCCTGAGCAATGTCAAGGAAGAGAAATTCGCTAGAATAGGTGGGAAAGGTGATAACAATCTTACTAAAGAAAGATCAAGTTCTTTTAGCTTGGTCAAGTTATGAACAAAGTCGCCCATGTTGGGCATATGAAGTGTCTCATACCAAGAAGCAGGCGAATCGAGAGAACTATCAAGTGTCCCATACCAAGAAGCGGACAAATCGAGAGAAACTAACTTGGAGAGTTGCGAGATATCGCGAGGGATTTCACTGGAGAAGTTGGAGGAGGAGAGATTAAGGTATTGTAACTTTGAAAGATTGCCGAAGCCGTATGGAATTGAGGAGAAGTTGAAGCTGTTGAAAGCGAGATTGAGCGACTCCATGTGAACAAGTCGAAAGAGAGTGGTGTTAGGACTCATGGTGCCTGAGAGACAACTGCTACTGAGGTTGAGGGCAATCACTCGGCCGGTGACTTCATCACATTCGACGCCGTCCCATGAACAACAATCTCCACTTCCATCCAGTGACCAAGAATGGACTTTTGGATAATCGCATCGCCAATCTGTCGTGTTGGTTCTGAAACTTCTCTTGAATTCCATTAAGGCAGAGCTCTCGTCTGCATGATAAAGTACCTTAGCAAACCTAGTACGAAAGAGAGAAAGAAAGAATATCCAAGTAAGCAGCAGATATAATGATAAGGCTGCCATATTTTCTGCTTTTGTTTCTGTTATTTTGGTTACTGAAGTGAGTTTTCGAGGGAGAGGGTGACGTAGAAGGTTTTTATAGGCAGAAACAGTTGGTTCTGGCAATGGAATTATCTTGCTACTTGGCCATTCATAGTGCTTGACCTCAGAACTTTAAATGATTTTACGTATGCCTTCTATATGGGTTTGAAAACTGCAGGATCTTAGACATATAAACATTCTTTTATTATATAGGGCACAAGCGCAGTGGCTTGGCATTCTCCTTTTATCCATATTTCTCTGTCATACTTTGAATATAAAATCCATCTGTTTCTTTTGGTGACATATTGGAAATTGGCAACAAGCTCCCATGAAAATTGTTCATGTCGTTTGACTTGACTCATAGCTTCGTGGCCAAATTTCAAGTACAGGTGTTGTTCATAGTTGTTTGTTCAACAACATGGGTTGCTTGTGCAGACTTCCATCAATAAGCCATTCATAGGTGGGCTCATGTCTCTCTAATTTTAAACTCACCTATACATCTGTTTTAAGTGTGAAATGAGAAACACCCAATTTAACATAAAAGTATCGAAAAAAATATCAACACAATCAGAACATAAAAAGATGAAAGATCAAATTATATTATTGAAATAGATGGATGTGCACTCAGAATAATCAAATAAAGACTTTGAAATAAGTGGGTACTGCACCTTCATTAGATAAAAAGCAGGGCTTAGAAGAAAAGAAAAAAGTCGTATGTGCGCACGTGCACGAATGAACAGAAACAGAGAGTTATGTGCGTGTGCATGTATGTGAACAAAATATGTATGACCCATGATTAAATCTCTTAACAACCAAATGTATTTTTGCTATCTATAATCCATATTGTTTTTGGATTAACTTTTCTGCAAAAAGGTTGGCTTAGTTTTATTTTTATGCTGCATTAGTGTTATCTTTGTTCATCTTTTCATTTCGTAAACCTTTCTGTTTGATTCAAATTTATAAAAAGAGCAGATGCGGCTCTGTAAGCGGGGAACATGAAGACATTGATTTTATGGAAAAATCGTAAGTCGTACACCTCATTCAAGACTGCAACACTAAACTGAGGGCTACGAAGAGGGTTCATTAGCCATTATTAAGAGACATTAGACAGCGAAAGAAATCACAGTAAAAACAATACATTAAGTTCTTCATTGACCGGACAAAACTCATAAGCAAGCGCCCACATAATTTCCGAGGGTGAAATAATTTCTCTTATTTTGAGGTAACTTCTATGTACAATTCATGTTCTAATTGGCATAACATATGTTGAAAGGCTAGTGTGTTAACCTTATAGATTTCTTTGATCAGTGCTCCCCTTGTTTAGAAAGAAATTAACAAATTCATATGACATGAACAATGTGGCCTCGAACAGGAAGACATACCATAAATTCAACAATCACAAAATGAGTTAAGAGTTATAGAAAGTATTACTTGTATATTCACACTGCTAAAACTCATACAAATTAGACTTCCACCGTAATGAGAATGGCGAACTATTTAGGTATGTGTTCCACCCCATAAAATAAAATAAAATAAAAACTATTTAGGTATGTGAAATATACATCTACTGAGAGCCTTCTGTAATTAGAAATCAAATTGCAGCTTCACTCTCTCCACATGTTCTACTGTAAAAGGGCTCTAAACTAGTTCCGTTCTTTACTCCCTCTCGTTTAGTTAATTTGAGTTAGGACACTTGTAGGACACTTGGAGATATACTCAATACACATCTTACATCACAAATTCAGGATGATTAAGAGATCAAACAACAGCATTTTGAATTGCCTCTTGCTTTAACTTCCCCTTCGCTGCCTACATTCTGCTATCCCCCTCCCATTTTACATTGTTAAGCATACGTTTCTCTCTTTTCTGTTAAGTACAATATTCAACAAGATTCTGCAACAACATTAGTAGCAGAATCCCAAATGCCAGTGTGACAAAAAATGGCTTTTCCAAAATACCTGTAAACAAAAATCTCTGTCAGGCCAGCCTTTTCCCGTAATGCACAGCAAGCCAACCAGTAACAGATACTTATGCCACGAACAAACAAGCTCGCTTCAAGGAAAATGTAACTCATCGATATCAAGGAGGTTGCAAAACAAGTAACCACTCCAGCAACTGTTTCCTATTTCCAATATTTAGCTCTAATGTTGCCGGTCGACCAGGATTTGAAAACATCTCAGAGCCTGATGATGCACAGGCCATATTAAGTCATTAAGAAACCATGATGTAAGTAAGAGACGCAAAAAATAAATATGTACACGTCAATGTACTTGAAAGGTAACTGAAAAGGATTTGGAAACGCAGCATTCAGAAGGTGAGATAATGGCTAATTGATCATGTATGGCATCAAAAACTCAGATTTTGTATTGTAGAAGTTCGGCAACAACTGATCCTTGAGACTGAGTACTGTACTGTTGACCGTTTATTAATATTTTGAGATTAACATGCAAGTCAGATGAAAAACATCATCGGTCATTTCAAACAGAGTAAGACAGTATACTTCAGAATACTTAAGAGAGAAAAATAAAACGAAGTACTCTTTTCCCAAGACAATAAATTATATTAGATAAGTAAGTCGCAAATGGATGAAATTCTCATGTATGGACCAAGTAAAGAAAACAAGTCAAAACCCTAATGGGTGACCCAAAAATTATATCAACTGCTGAGTTAAAAGTCATTGGGAGATACCATGTTATTTGGTATTTGTTTGCACTGTACATAAGTTAGTTGATTAAATTTCTTGAAATGCGTCAATTCCTTCTCCACGAGAAATCATCGAAGGTTAAGAAAATAAAAAGCAAATAACAATCATTAATCATATTATAATCAACAAATGGAATGAAGCACATTATGGAAAATTTGGGGCACTTGTTATACCCATGATGGAAATGCATGCCGTGAAAGTGAAGTCGATGTTGCGTTTCATCATTGAGTCCACGTTCAGCATAAGACGCCAGCAACTCCATGACTCGAAAGAAATCTTTTAAGTCTTCCATTAAGATAAGAATCAGAGATGGCCACTTGAACTTTGACAACGTTGAAAATGCATAATAATCAATTTGATTATGATCAGAAGTGTGCCTCTTAATTGTCAATGCACTCAACCCGGTTTTTGGGCTATGGTTGAAAAATCTGTATTATTTTGACAAGAAAGTGAGGGAGACTTTGAAGTTGGGCGAGTAATCTTCTCCTAAAGTTGGGCGAGTAATCTTCTCCCAACAATAGGAAATTACATGACTTATCAGGACTCTTGTCCATTCTTTTAGATTGGAACGGGAGCCGTCCTACGGTTTGTACGAGTACTCCTAGTCCTCGAATCACAGAAAGAGAAGACCGTAATCTTCCACTGAATATATTTTCAGATTTTATATATCCTTGCCTCATTTGATATAAAATTAACGATGAAGTGTACATGATTAAGATGAATTACAAACAAGGATAAGTCTCTCAGGAACTAGAGAAGTTTCAACAGACAGTAAAATCTCGGCAGAAATATGACATGGCCTTAGATTAGAATTAGCTGATAATGTAATCCATTTGCCCATTTAAATGGATTCCATGTTTGTTAGTCAAGCAATTACAGGCAATCAAAGGCACAATTTGCTATTAACCCTCTTTTGGCGGAATGTTAGGAACTTGCTAGAGGAGCTGCTGGGATTTGAAACTGAGCACATATTCAGAGGAGCAAATGGTTGCACGGATGCTTTAATCATGCTTGCAAGGGAACAAGATCTGCAATTTGTTATTTATTCCTCTGTTCCAGACGTTATTATAGACCTAATGTGCAATAACGCGGGGAGCACATATTTTTCAGACAATGTAAATTGACATGCTTTTTTTTAATGTAATCATGTTATTTTCAGAGAAAAAAGGAGATATTAAGCTTTATTCATCACTCTTTTTAAGCATTAGTTGACTATTATCACGTCAAATGTTAATTTCGACATGACAGTCCTGTTCTTCACTCTTATTGTACAATGACACTAAAATTGAGTTTCAATCCAGACAATTAGGATGGATGCTTCAACTTAATTTGTACCTTGTGGATGTATGAACCTTTTTCCCTTTCCAAAAAAAAAAAAAAAAATGCCTGTTGGCTTATAACTCTTAACATAATTTTGAAAAAAAAAAAAAACAGAGAGAGACTTAGGCAATATGATGAAATTGCAAAGCCATTTGACTCCCCTATGGGTCACTAATTCCCTAGCTTCTTAAAGTGTTGTCATACAATAGGAGTGAAGAATGGGAATGAAATATCCTCATGTTAAAATTAACATTTGACGGAAAATGATTTTAAAAAGGAAAAGAAAAAAAGAATGACGAATGCATGCCTATACGCAGGAGATAAATATTTTTTTTCCTCCCTTTCTTTTGGAGAATAACATAATTACATTAAACAAAACAAATCAAGTTACATCTGGAACATAGAAATATGTTCCATTCCAAGTGGGGCCAAAGTGACTGGCCAACTAGGCTCGTGACAACACTTGTGCCTATTAAGTAGTAAAAGCCCATTTGAAGAGGATTAAGACGATTTGAACAAGTAGTTAGTCTTTCAATTTGGTCTTAGTCCAAGTCATTCATTCTTACAGAGCAAAATGAATGAACTAGTGGTACTCCCTTTTGATATTGCTAGTATGAGTACCTAGAGGGGGGTGAATAGGTATGCAACGAGTTTTCTTGAAGATTGCACAATACTTTAAACAGTTAAAGAATTTGCAATAATTAAATATCAATCGAGAGACTGAGTAAGGGAAAGAGAGAATTGAACACTCGGTTTATAGTGGTTCGGCTTGATTCAAGCCTACGTCCACTCTTCGCGCGACAGCCGATTGGCTGGATTCCACTATAATCAAAGAGCTGTTACGGTGTTGATCTTCCTTGAATTCTAGGTGTAGACGATCTACCACACTCTCTCAAGGTCTCGCCAAGTACAAACACTCTCTGTATTCAATTTCGCTCGGACAGTCTCGACTAATAATCAAGGGTCTTCAGACTCTGGAATTTTTCTATCAATCACACACTTAAAACAACTAGAACGACTTCCTTTTATACTCCTTCATGCCATCATAGCCGTTGGCACTTACCAAAGGAATTCCTCCAATCTACCCGTTGGACGGAATCAATCAAGAAGATCATCCGAGCTATTTAAGGAATCGATGATAGCCCATCAATCTGTTCGCCCATACAATCGGGATCTCGGTTTCCAAGAATAGAACATTCCAAGATTATTATGCCGACCATCGGATCTTCAATCGATCTCGAGATAAGAATTAAAGAATCCGAAATAATTATCCAACCAAAGAATCTTTTCAGAGGATAGGATCAAATCCTCAACCATAAACCTCGGCTTTGGATTTCCTTCGTCCTTTGGATTTAGAAAGGCATCGGTGAGAATAGACTTAAGTCTTGAGTCTTGAGTCTTAAGTCTTGAGTCTTGAGTCTTGAGTCTTGGGTCTTAGGTCTTGAGTCTCGAGAGAACAAAGTCTTCGGACTTTAAGGCGACGGTCTCCGAACATCCGGACTTAGGCTGAAAGAAACGTTTTGTCGGCTTCAAAATATTACGGAAAGATTTCTCCAACAATCTCCCCCTTTTTGATGGTGACAAAAACTTTCTTGAAGATTTGAACATCTTTGACCTGCAAAACATTTCTCAAGCAATATGGCTAACTCATAAATATTAATAAAACAACCAGACTCTGCATCCACAGAAAATTGGTTAGTCTTTCATGAGAAACACCATATAACAACACTTGAATAAATGCAACCAGTCAAGTATCACAATCCACAGTCAATTCAGTCAAGTTCTCAAGTCATACTCAAAAATAAACATAACCACAAAAGTCAAAGTTCTTTTTTAAAAAATGATGTTTGTTCAAATTGGTTTTCTCCCCTTTTTGTCGGCATTGAAAAGGGTGAGAAAGGAGTCATGTACGCTTGGGAATGCGCACGATCTGGAAATCCCCAATGGGTGGACTACTCCTTCTAGCTTCTTCGGGTCTTCTCTCGGATGAGCTACCTCTTCTCCTTTTGCATTGGCTTGAAGTTGCGGAGCGAGGTCTTTGAATTTATCCTCCGAGAGGGCGAAGACGCTTTTCCAGCATTCTTCAAAGCTTGGATTTCACGAGTCCAGAACATATATCGGCTACGCATTTCCAGAAGAATATTCATGATGCTACGAAGATCTGCAGAATCATCCGTCGTGTCTTGCGGCATTGACTTTCTCGGATGATGTGTATGCGAACGATGGCGCTTTTGAATGGTGCAGCAGATTTGGAATCGATGCATCACCTTCTTCGGGCAAGTGAGAGACCTGAACTTCTTGGGTCTTACGGAGATTGTTTTAGATCTTCGCGACAGCGGCATGAGGTGTAGACCTCTCTTGCTCGCTAACTCCCCTGTCTCTAGGACATCGAAAGGGGAAGAGTGATGATCATGCTTTTGATCTTCCTTCTCTCAGATTTGTCGGCAGACTTTTCTTTTTCTCCTTCTCCTTCTTCTTCGACTTCTTTCTCCTTCTCTCTCGATCTTCTTCTCCTACGTTCGCTTTTTTCTTCTTCTCGTTCTGCTGAAGTTACGTCGGATGAGACACGAGAACGTCTTGGTCGATCGAGCTTGGATGGAGGGATCTTCATCATCTTCATCTTCATCTTCAAGGATGAGAGTTCTTTTCTTCTTTTCGATGGAGCACCCATGGCCTCCTTTCCTTTCCTTTTTGAAGCAGATTGGATTTGGAGATTTCACTTTGAATTTCTCCATTGCCTTGGAGAGTTCTTGCGAGACGCATCTTCATTAACATTTTCAACCCTACCACCATCTTATCACACGGTCGAACACAAAAGTATGTGGCGAGATCAATGTTCGGATGTCGAAGATCTTGGTCACCGGACCGGGATAAGGCAATTGTCCTTTGTCTTTTGACATTGCTCTGTACATATGGAAGAGGATAGTGTGCGGGGAGAAAACTTCCGTCTGAGTTGATCGCATACATCAACTTTGCTTGAGAAAGAGACACGAAGTCTTTGACGTAGACTTTGGTGCGAGACAGTTAATCACAATCTTATGAAGCACGATGTTGATGGCCTTCATCCTCGAGTAGGTAATTTTCTTCTCTGCGTCCATATCTTTGACAAGATCCAGTAGTACGAGCAGGTGAGACTTTGATTGGGAGATAGCGTCCCCGTTCAACTCCAACTATGTCAGCCAACATATTCACATCTACCACATGAACTTGATCTCGTACCTTTGAAAGAAATTCTATTCGCATCCAAAAGCTAAGATTTGAATAGAAATAAGCGGTCGATTGAGCATACCCATCCGTAGAGTCGAGCAAAAAGTCTCAAGTTGAAGCAAATTCAACTTTTCTCTTAAGTTCACGTTGATGGTGTCCAGGAAGTCAAAATCGACACTTCTAGGGTTTATCACCCCTCTTTTCAACAGCCTGAAATACGCTTTTTCCTGATCCTTGGATTTAAACAAATCCATTCGATTTCCTTTCACCATTGCTGCCACACCCATTCTAGGTTTAAATTCAAGGAACATTATGTCATCATCGTTCCCGTCAATCAGATTTTGTCTGGCATACGAGGATCACTTTGGGAATGTTCTCAAGAGCCTCCTTGCCCTTCCTTTAGGAGCAATTCCCAATTCCTCCATTTTCCGCAGAAAGAGATACTCATTCCCATAATTTTTGTCCTTAAGGAAGTCATCTATATACTTTAATGAAGTGCCGGTGATTTTCAACGCACGATAAAGCTTATAGATAACGGAGGGTCTTTGGACTCTTCTTGGGTCAGCATCCTCGATTATCTCTTCTTCGATTTGCACCTTGTGGGGCAGGAGACGATGAGTGACGTGGAGGAGAGTGAATCGGACTTTGTCGCTGACTTGATAAGTCTTCTTCCTCTGTAAGATCGAAATGAATCGGCCCCTTCTCCATTCTTTGTGGTCCCCTGCTTGCTATTCTTGATGATTTCCTCGAAGACGACATCTTCCTTTGTCTATTGGAAGATTCCTTCACTTGCTTTTCCCAAGAAAAAATGACCACTTTCTCGACGACGAACAAGGAGTAGAAGCTTGATATCGGGAGGAGAGTGTCTTTTTAGGGTTTTGAAGATTTGGGCGAAGAAAAAGACAGCTGTATATATATATGTACCTCGGATTTGAAAGAGAAGTTTAAATCGGTACAAGGAAGGTGTACGAACATATCGTTTCAAAATCAATAACTACCAAAATTAACTCCTTGAAAAATTTTCGAATTATATCTAAAAGAGAGATCGTACCTTTTCGAGATTAGATAAAATAACTAAACAAGAATTCGTACCTTTTAGATAAAATAGCAACTTACGGTCTTTAGCCATGAATGATTGAGTCTCATGATTGAGTCTATGAGATCGAGTCTTAGAGTTGGTGAGTCTCTAGACTTTAACTTCTTCAAGCTTCAAAATGTTGAGTCTTGAGCGAATAAAGTCGAATTGATTTTCTCCAAAGGCTTTGTGAATATATCTGCTAGTTGACTCTTGAATCAACAAATTGAATCGAGATTTCTCCATTTTGAATATGATCTCTAACGAAGTGATGACGAATCTCAATATGCTTTGCTCTTGAATGAAGGATTGGATTTTTGGTGAGATTGATCGTATTTGGTGTTGTCACATCGATTTACGTGCATGAGTCTTCAATGCCAAAGTCTTGTAGCTGTTGTTTTATCCATAGAATTTGCGAACAGCAGCTTCCAAGAGCTACATACTCGCTTACGTCGTTGAGAGAGCTACGGTGCTTTGCTTCCTTGAGAACCAAGACACATCCTGTTTCCAAGCAATTGACAAGTTCCGGAAGTGCTCTTTCTATCGACTACGCATCCGGCCAGATCGCATCGAGTATCCTAGAAGATTAAAGTCTCCCCTCTTTGGATACCAAAGACCGATGCTTGAAGAAGAGGCAACGTATTTGATAATACGTTTCACGGCAATGAGATGTGATTCTCTAGGATCGATTGAAACCTAGCACGAGATACAAACACTCAACAAAATATCAGGTCTAGAAAGCGGTAAGATAAAAAGTGAACCGATCATGCTCTGTACTGCTTTTGATCAACTTTCTTCCCTTCTTCATCTTTGTCTATCTTCAAGGAACTTGACATTGGTATGTCGGTCTTCTTGCAATTTTCCAATCCAAATCTTTTGACAAGATCATTAGCATATTTTTCTTGGAAGATAAAAGTTCCTTCCTTCAATTGCTTTATTTGAAGGCCAAGAAAGAATGTTAATTCTCCCATCATACTCATTTCAAACTCATCTGCATAGACTTAGAAAATTTCTTGCAAAGACTTTCATTAGAGGATCCAAAAATAATGTCATCAACATATATTTGAACGAGTAAAAAGCTTTTGTTTTCCTTTTTGATGAATAGAGTAGTGTCTACTTTACCTTTGACAAATCCGTTCTGTAATAAGAACTTACTTAGTCTGTCGTACCAAGCTCGAGGTGCTTGCTTTAGACCATACGAGCCTTTTCGGTCGAAGGCGAGTCGGCTTCTTTGGGTCTTCAAATCCAGGCGGTTGTTCCACATAAACTTCCTCTTGGATAAATCCATTTAGGAAAGCACTTTTGACGTCCATTTGGAATAACCTGAAATTTTTGTAACAAGCAAACGCAAGTAATAGACGAATAGCTTCTAACCTTGCAGCGGGTGCGTAAGTCTCGTCATAGTCTATTCCTTCTTCTTGCGTGTATCCCTTGGCCACGAGTCTTGCTTTATTGCGTACGACTTTTCCTTCTTCGTTCATCTTGTTTCGAACACCCATTTGGCTCCAATAACAGTTTTACCTTTTGGTTTAGATGTCAATTCCCAGACATCATTAATATTGAAGCTATCGAGCTCTTCTTGCATAGCTTCGATCCAGCTTTCATCGAGATAAAGCTTCTTCTATGCTTTTTGGTTCAATTTTAGAAATGAGAGCAACAGCACTAGACTCTTCACGCCTTTTTGATGCAGTGCGGATTCCTTCATTGATTTCGCCAATAATGAGATCTTTAGGATATTTGGATTTGTGTTTCCGATTCTTGGTTGATTTGCTTGGTTGATGATCTCTTTCTTTATTTGAATCTTCGTGAGCTTCTTGATGTTGGACTTCAGTCGAGATGCTTCTTGAGTTGAAGACTTTGGAAGGTCTAGAGAGTTCGGACTCTTCATATTGAGTGGCTGGATTCAACTTTTTATTTGAGTCTTGGAATTTGACATTCATTGATTCTTCCACGGTGGCTTTTCTTGTTATAGACTCTGTAGGCTTTGCTTGATGTAGAATATCCAAGGAAGATACTTTCATCTGATCTTTCTTCAAACTTACCAACTCGATCACTTGCATTTTTCAAAATAAGGCATTTGCAACCAAACACATGAAAGTATGAAACAATAGGTTTCTTACCTTTGAATAGTTCATAAGGGGTTTTCTCAAGAATAGGTCTTAGGAAGACTCTATTGATGATATAGCATCTTTGTTGAAACTTGACTTCAGCCCAAAACCGTGAAGAAATTTTGCTTTCAATTAAAAGTGTCCTAGCCATTTCTTGAAGCGATCTATTCTTTCTTTCAACAACTCCATTTCTTTGAGGAGTGTATGGAGAGGAGAATACATGTTTAAAACCAGATTCATCACACAATTTTGTGAAATCTTGATTTTCAAATTCACCTCCATGATCTGTTCTTATACTTGAAATAGCACATCCTTTTTCATTTTGAACCTTTTTAGCAAACTTCTCAAAGTACGAAAAGGTTTCGACTTACTTGCAAGAAAATATACCCGAGGTAAAGCGCGAGTAATCGTCTACAATTACTAGACAATACTTCTTACCTCCAATGCTCTGGGTTCTTGTTGGTCGAAGAGATCCATATGAAGCAAGCTGCAGTACATGATTAGTAGATACATGATTTGTTTGCTTAAATGAATTTCTTACTGTTTTCCCGAGAATACATGGAGTGCATGAATCGGACTTTTGATATGGTAATTTGGGTAGACCTCGAACAAAGCTGCTTTGATGAGATTTTGGCTAATTGCTTCATATTGACATGGCCAAGCTTTCGTGCCATATGTTTGCTTCATCTTGGATTGAAATTAGACATTGAGATTTATTCAATTTCATGTCTAAGAGGTAGATGTTTCCATGTCTTCGACCCATGAAAGACTCAGTAGAATCTTTACTAATTCCATAGCAAATTCCTTCTTGAAAGGAGATCTTGAAACCGGTATCACACAATTGGCTAATCTTTGAGAAGGTTGTAGTTGAGTCCTTCTACTAGAGAAACATTGCTTATTGTGAGATTTCCAATTTTCACAGTTCCAAACCCCACGATGCTTCCTTTACCGTTTCCTCCAAATGAAACATTTCCGCCGTTTACTTGAACAAGCTTTATGAAGCACTTTGAGTCTCTGTCATGTGTCTTGAGCATCCGCTGTCAAGATACCATTTTATCTTTCTCTTGACGGAGACTGCATTCAAGTGAAAGTCTCAAGCTTTCTTTGGTACCCAAATTTTCTTGGGTCCTTTGGAGTTAGTAGGATAAGCATTATTGGGCCATGCTTTCTTAACAGGTTTCCAAACCATAGGACAGTCTTTTTCAAAATGATCTAGACTGTTACACTTTGAACACCTTAGAGCATTTCGACCAACGAGACTTTCTGAAAACTTTCTTGAAATGATTTTTGTAAGCTTCTCTTGACGGTCTTTTCTTAATTCTTTCTTTAACTTTAGGAAAATCAATCAAGGGAATTGTTTCGCTGTCATGCCTAACCAGACTTATTGAAATAGGGTATTTGAACTGAAAGCACTTTTCAAGCTTTTCGGATCCTATCGAAAACTTCTTTGAAATATTTGATAAGTCTGTTTTTAAGAAAACATTTTCTTTCAAAAGATTATCTTCTTTTTCTTTAAGAGCAGAAACATTTAGGTCTAGACTTTTAACTTTTCCTTCTAAAATAACTTCCTTTTTTGTTTGAGTGAGTTTTCCTTTTAAGTTCAGAAATTCTTTTGAGAGAAGTCTTAAGGCGAAACACGGTTCATCAATATATTTAGAGACTTTGACAGGAATTTTAAAATCACTTACCTCAAATTCAGCATATGCAGTCGAACCAGAATCGAGTGAGTCGAATGTGCCATCAAGCATATGTTGGCATATTCATTATCACTCTCTTCACATTACTGTATCACTCCGGGTTTCGGCTTTGAGAGCTTTTCGAAACTTCTCAGCTTTTCCTTTTTCTTTTCGAAGAGGACGGTTGGGTCGATGTGTCCCTTCTTCTTACATTCGAAGCAAACTACATCTTTGTTTTGTTCCTCATCATCAACAGACTTGTCTGCTGTCTCTGAAAACTTTGTTTCTTTGGGTTGAATCTTCTGCCTTTTCTATTCAGTTTTCTGAATCTTCTTATCATGAGGGCGAGCTCCTCATCATCCATATCATCATCAGATGATTCGATGATGCAGATTCGAAGATGATATGGATGATGAGGAGCTCGCCCTCATGATAAGAAGATTCAGAAAACC
The DNA here is from genome assembly GCA_014182405.2 of Eucalyptus sideroxylon. Classification (NCBI taxonomy): domain Eukaryota; kingdom Viridiplantae; phylum Streptophyta; class Magnoliopsida; order Myrtales; family Myrtaceae; genus Eucalyptus; species Eucalyptus sideroxylon. The sequence goes on from CM024552.2 coordinate 42,289,587, forward strand.
GAATAGAAAAGGCAGTAAGATTCAACCCAAAGAAACAAAGTTTTCAGAGACAGCAGACCAAGTCTGTTGATGATGAGGAACAAAACAAAGATGTAGTTTGCTTCGAATGTAAGAAGAAGGGACACATCGACCCAACCGTCCTCTTCGAAAAAAAAAAAAGGAAAAGCTGAGAAGTTTCGAAAAGCTCTCAAAGCCGAAACCCGGAGTGATACGTAATGTGAAGAGAGTGATAATGAATATGCCAACATATGCTTGATGGCACATTCAGACTCGCACTCGTATTCAGTTCGCACTGCATGCTGAATTTGAGGTAAGTGATTTTAAAATTCCTGTCAAAGTCTCTAAATATATTGATGAACTGTGTTTCGATCTTAAGACTTCTCTCAAAAGAATTTCTGAACTTAAAAAGGAAAACTCAATTCTGAAACAAAAGGAAGTTATTTTAGAAGGAAAAGTTAAAAGTCTAGACCTAAATGTTTCTGCTCTTAAAGAAAAAGAAGATAATCTTTTGAAAGAAAATGTTTTCTTAAAAACAGACTTATCAAATATTTCAAAGAAGTTTTCGATAGGATCCGAAAAGCTTGAAAAAGTGCTTTCAGTTCAAATACCCTATTTCAATAAGTCGGGTTAGGCATGACAGCGGAAACAATTCCCTTGATTGATTTTCCTAAAGTTAAAGAAAGAATTAAGAAAAGACCGTCAAGAGAAGCTTACAAAAATCATTTCAAGAAAGTTTTCGTAAAGTCCGTTGGTCGAAATGCTCTAAGGTGTTCAAAGTGTAACAGTCTAGATCATTTTGAAAAAGACTGTCCTATGGTTTGGAAACCCGTTAAGAAAGCATGGCCCAATAATGCTTATCCTACTAACTCCAAAGGACCCAAGAAAATTTGGGTACCAAAGAAAGCTTGAGACTTTCACTTGAATGCAGGTCTCCGTCAAGAGAAAGATAAAATGGTATCTTGACAGCGGATGCTCAAGACACATGACAGAGACTCAAAGTGCTTCATAAAGCTTGTTCAAGTAAACGGCGGAAATGTTTCATTTGGAGGAAACGGTAAAGGAAGCATCGTGGGGTTTGGAACTGTGAAAATTGGAAATCTCACAATAAGCAATGTTTCTCTAGTAGAAGGACTCAACTACAACCTTCTCAGCATTAGCCAATTGTGTGATACCGGTTTCAAGATCTCCTTTCAAGAAGGAATTTGCTATGGAATTAGTAAAGATTCTACCGAGTCTTTCATGGGTCGAAGACATGGAAACATCTACCTCTTAGACATGAAATTGAATAAATCTCAATGTCTAATTTCAATCCAAGATGAAGCAAACATATGGCACAGAAAGCTTGGCCATGTCAATATGAAGCAATTAGCCAAAATCTCATCAAAGCAGCTTGTTCGAGGTCTACCCAAATTACCATATCAAAAGTCTGATTCATGCACTCCATGTATTCTGGGAAAACAGGTAAGAAATTCATTTAAGCAAACAAATCATGTATCTACTAATCATGTATCTGCAGCTTGCTTCATATGGATCTCTTCGGACCAACAAGAACCAGAGCATTGGAGGTAAGAAGTATTGTCTAGTAATTGTAGACGATTACTCTCGCTTTACTGGGTATATTTTCTTGCAAGTAAGTCGAAACCTTTTCGTACTTTGAGAAGTTTGCTAAAAAGGTTCAAAATGAAAAAGGATGTGCTATTTCAAGTATAAGAACAGATCATGGAGGTGAATTTGAAAATCAAGATTTCACAAAATTGTGTGATGAATCTGGTTTTAAACATGTATTCTCCTCTCCATACACTCCTCAGCAAAATGGAGTTGTTGAAAGAAAGAATAGATCGCTTCAAGAAATGGCTAGGACACTTTTAATTGAAAGCAAAATTTCTTCACGGTTTTGGGCTGAAGTCTGTTTCAACAGCATGCTATATCATCAATAGAGTCTTCCTAAGACCTATTCTTGAGAAAACCCCTTATGAACTATTCAAAGGTAAGAAACCTATTGTTTCATACTTTCATGTGTTTGGTTGCAAATGCCTTATTTTGAAAAATGCAAGTGATCGAGTTGGTAAGTTTGAAGAAAGATCAGATGAAAGTATCTTCCTTGGATATTCTACATCAAGCAAAGCCTACAGAGTCTATAACAAGAAAAGCCATCTGTGGAAGAATCAATGAATGTCAAATTCCAAGACTCGGCGCAAGTTGAATCCAGCCGACTCAATATGAAGAGTCCGAACTCTCTAGACCTTCCAAAGTCTTCAACTCAAGAAGCATCTCGGACTGGAAGTCCAACATCAAGAAGCTCACGAAGATTCAAATAAAGAAAGAGATCATCAACCAAGCAAATCAACCAAGAATCGGAAACACAAATCCAATCATCCTAAAGATCTCATTATTGGCGAAATCAATGAAGGAATCCGCACTGCATCAAAAAGGCGTGAAGAGTCTAGTGCTGTTGCTCTCATTTCTAAAATTGAACCAAAAAGCATAGAAGAAGCTTTATCGATGAAAGCTGGATCGAAGCTATGCAAGAAGAGCTCGACAGTTCAATATTAATGATGTCCGGGAATTGACATCTAAACCAAAAGGTAAAACCGTTATTGGAGCCAAATGGGTGTTCAAACAAGATGAACGAAGAAGGAAAAGTCGTACGCAATAAAGCAAGACTCGTGGCCAAGGGATACACGCAAGAAGAAGGAATAGACTATGACGAGACTTACGCACCGCTGCAAGGTTAGAAGCTATTCGTCTATTACTTGCGTTTGCTTGTTACAAAAATTTCAGGTTATTCCAAATGGACGTCAAAAGTGCTTTCCTAAATGGATTTATCCAAGAGGAAGTTTATGTGGAACAACCGCCTGGATTTGAAGACCCAAAGAAGCGACTCGTCTTCGAGACCGAAAAAGGCTCGTATGGTCTAAAGCAAGCACCTCGAGCTTGGTACGACAGACTAAGTAAGTTCTTATTACGTAACGGATTTGTCAAAGGTAAAGTAGACACTACTCTATTCATCAAAAAGGAAAACAAAAGCTTTTTACTCGTTCAAATATATGTTGATGACATTATTTTTGGATCCTCTAATGAAAGTCTTTGCAAGAAATTTTCTAAGTCTATGCAGGATGAGTTTGAAATGAGTATGATGGGAGAATTAACATTCTTTCTTGGCCTTCAAATAAAGCAATTGAAGGAAGGAACTTTTATCTTCCAAGAAAAATATGCTAATGATCTTGTCAAAAGATTTGGATTGGAAAATTGCAAGAAGACGACATACCAATGTCAAGTTCCTTGAAGATAGACAAAGATGAAGAAGGGAAGAAAGTTGATCAAAAGCTGTACAGAGCATGATCGGTTCACTTCTTTATCTTACCGCTTTCTAGACCTGATATTTTGTTGAGTGTTTGTATCTCGTGCTAGGTTTCAATCGATCCTAGAGAATCACATCTCATTGCCGTGAAACGTATTATCAAATACGTTGCCTCTTCTTCAAGCATCGGTCTTTGGTATCCAAAGAGGGGAGACTTTAATCTTCTAGGATACGAGATGCAGATCTGGCCGGATGCAGAGTCGATAGAAAGAGCACTTCTGGAACTTGTCAATTGCTTGGAAACAGGACAGTGTCTTGGTTCTCAAGGAAGCAAAGCACTGTAGCTCTCTCAACGACAGAAGCAGAGTATGTAGCTCTTGGAAGTCGCTGCGTTCGCAAATTCTATGGATAAAACAACAGCTACAAGACTTTGGCATTGAAGACTCATGCACGTAAATCAGATGTGACAACACCAAAGCGCGATCAATCTCACCAAAAATCCAATCCTTCATTCAAGAGCAAAGCATATTGAGATTCGTCATCACTTCGTTAGAGATCATATTCAAAATGGAGAAATCTCGATTCAATTTGTTGATTCGAAGAGTCAACTAGCAGATATATTCACAAAGCCTTTGGAGAAAATCAATTCGACTTTATTCGCTCAAGACTCAACATTTTGAAGCTTGAAGAAGTTAAAGTCTAGAGACTCACCAACTCTAAGACTCGATCTCATAGACTCTGAATCATGAGACTCAATCATTCATGGCTAAAGACTGTAAGTTGCTATTTTATCTAAAAGGTACGAATTCTTGTTTAGTTATTTTATCTAATCTCGAAAAGGTACGATCTCTCTTTTAGATATAATTCGAAAATTTTTCAAGGAGTTAATTTTGGTAGTTATTGATTTTGAAACGATATGTTCGTACACCTTCCTTGTACCGATTTAAACTTCTCTTTTCAAATCCGAGGTACATATATATATACAGTTGTCTTTTTCTTCGCCCAAATCTTCAAAACCCTAAAAAGACACTCTCCTCCCGATCATTGTTTCTACTCCTTGTTCGTCGTCGAGAAAGTGGTCATTTTTTCTTGGGAAAAGCAAGTGAAGGAATCTTCCAATAGACAAAGGAAGATGTCGTCTTCGAGGAAATCATCAAGAATAGCAAGCAGGGGACCACAAAGAATGGAGAAGGGGCCGATTCATTTCGATCTTACAGAGGAAGAAGACTTATCAAGTCAGCGACAAAGTCCGATTCGCTCTCCTCCACGTCACTCATCGTCTCCCCGCCCCACAAGGTGCAAACTGGAAGAAGAGATAATCGAGGATGCCGACCCAAAGCAAGAGTCCAAAGACCCTCCGTTATCTATAAGCTTTATCGTGCGTTGAAAATCACCGGCACTTCATTAAAGTATATAGATGACTTCCTTAAGGACAAAAATTATGGGAATGAGTATCTCTTTTCGCGGAAAATGGAGGAATTGGGAATTGCTCCTAAAGGAAGGGCAAGTGGAGGCTCTTGAGAACATTCCCAAGTGATCCTCGTATGCCAGGACAAAATCCGATTGACGGGAACGATGATGACATAATGTTCCTTGAATTTAAACCTAGAATGGGTGTGGCAGCAATGGTGAAAGGAAATCGAATGGATTTGTTTAAATCCAAGGATCAGAAAAAGCGTATTTCAGTGCTGTTGAAAAGAGGGGTGATAAACCCTAGAAGTGTCGATTTTGACTTCCCGGACACCATCAACGTGAACTTAAGAGAAAAGTTGAATTTGCTTCAACTTGAGACTTTTTGCTCGACTCTACGGATGGGTATGCTCAACCGACCGCTTATTTCTATTCAAATCTTAGCTTTTGGATGCGAATAGAATTTCTTCAAAGTGTACGAGATCAAGTTCATGTGGTAGATGTGAATATGTTGGCGACATAGTTGGAGTTGAACGGGGACGCTATCTCCCAATCAAAGTCTCACCCGCTCGTACTACTCTGGATCTTGTCAAAGATATGGACGCAGAGAAGAAAATTACCTACTCGAGGATGAAGGCCATCAACATCGTGCTTCATAAGATTGTGATTAACCTGTCTCGGACCAAAGTCTACGTCAAAGACTTCGTGTCTCTTTCAAGCAAAGTTGATGTATGCGATCAACTCAGACGGAAGTTTTCTCTCCCGCACACTATCCTCTTCCATATGTACAGAGCAATGTCAAAAGACAAAGGACAATTGCCTTATCCCGGTCCGGTGACCAAGATCTTCGACATCCGAACATTGATCTACAACATACTTTTTGTGTTCGACCGTGTGATAAGATGGTGGTAGGGTTGAAAATGTTAATGAAGATGCGTCGCAAGAACTCTCCAAGGCAATGGAGAAATTCAAAGTGAAATCTCCAGTCAATCTGCTTCAAAAGGAAAGGAAAGGAGGCCATGGGTGCTCCATCGAAAAGAAGAAAAGAACTCTCATCCTTGAAGATGAAGATGAAGATGATGAAGATCCCTCCATCCAAGCTCGATCGACCAAGACGTTCGTGTCTCATCCGACGTAACTTCAGCAGTAATGTAGAAGAAGAAAAGCAGAACGAGAGGAGAAGAAGATCGAGAGAGAAGGAGAAAGAAGTCGAAGAAGAAGGAGAAGGAGAAAAAGAAAAGTCTGCCGACAAACTGAGAGAAGGAAGATCAAAAGCATGATCATCACTCTTCCCCTTTCGATGTCCTAGAGAGGGGGAGTTAGCGAGCAAGAGAGGTCTACACCTCATGCCGCTGTCGTGAAGATCTAAAACAATCTCCGAAGACCCTTAAGAAGTTCAGGTCTCTCACTTGCCCGAAGAAGGTGATGCATCGATTCCAAATCTGCGAGACCATTCAAAAGCGCCATCGTCCGCATACACATCATCCGAGAAAGTCAATGCCGCATACGACGGATGATTCTGCGCAGATCTTCGTAGCATCATGAATATTCTTCGGAAATGCGTAGCGATATATGTTCGGACTGTGAAATCCAAGCTTTGAAGAATGCTGGAAAAGCGTCTTCGATCTCTCCGGGAGGATAAATTCAAAGACCTCGCCCGCAACTTCAAGCCAATGCAAAAGGAGAAGAGGTAGCTCATCCGAGAGAAGACCTGAAGAAGCTAGAAGGAGTAGTCCAGTCCATTGGGGATTTCCGGATCGTGCGCATTCCCAGCGTACATGACTCCTTTCTCACCCTTTTCAATGCTGACAAAAAGGGGGAGAAAACCAATTTGAACAAACATCATTTTTTAAAAAAAGAACTTTGACTTTTGTGGTTATGTTTATTTTTGAGTATGACTTGAGAACTTGACTGAATTGACTGTGGATTGTGATACTTGACTGGTTGCATTTATTCAAGTGTTGTTATATGGTGTTTCTCATGAAAGACTAACCAATTTTCTGTGGATGCGAGTCCGGTTGTTTTATTAATATTTATGAGTTAGCCATATTGCTTGAGAAATGTTTTGCAGGTCAAAGATGTTCAAATCTTCAAGAAAGTTTTTGTCACCATCAAAAAGGGGGAGATTGTTGGAGAAATCTTTCCGAGAATATTTTGAAGCTCGACAAAACGTTTCTTTCGATCTAAGTCTGGATGTTCGGAGACCGTCGTTTAAAGTCCGAAGACTTTGTTCTCTCGAGACTCAAGACCTAAGACCCAAGACTCAAGACTCAAGACTCAAGACTTAAGACTCAAGACTCAAGACTTAAGTCTATTCTCACCGATGTCTTTCTCTAAATCCAAAGTGACGAAGGAAATCCAAAGCCGAGGTTTATGGTTGAGGATTTGATCCTATCCTCTGGAAAAGATTCTTTGGTTGGATAATTATTTCGGATTCTTTAATTCTTATCTCGAGATCGATTGAAGATCCGATGGTCGGCATAATAATCTTGGAATGTTCTATTCTTGGAAACCGAGATCCCGATTGTATGGGCGAACAGATTGATGGGCTATCATCGATTCCTTAAATAGCTCGGATGATCTTCTTGATTGATTCCGTCCAACGGGTAGATTGGAGGAATTCCTTTGGTAAGTGCCAACGGCTATGATGGCATGAAGGAGTATAAAAGGAAGTCGTTCTAGTTGTTTTAAGTGTGTGATTGATAGAAAAATTCCAGAATCTGAAGACCCTTGATTATTAGTCGAGACTGTTCGAGCGAAATTGAATACAGAGAGTGTTTGTACTTGGCGAGACCTTGAGAGAGTGTGGTAGATCGTCTACACCTAGAATTCTAGGAAGATCAACACTGTAACAGCTCTTTGATTATAGTGGAATCCAGCCAATCGGCTGTCGGTGCGAAAAGAGTGGACGTAGGCTTGAATCAAGCCGAACCACTATAAACCGAGTGTTCAATTCTCTCTTTCCCTTACTCAGTCTCTTGATTGATATTTAATTATTGCAAATTCTTTAACTGTTTAAAGTATTGTGCAATCTTCAAGAAAACTCGTTGCATACCTATTCACCCCCCTCTAGGTACTCATACTAGCAATATCACCTGTCACCTGTTGCACGTCGCCCAAATCACGCTCTGCTACCTATACCTCCCCTTACCTCGCTAGTCGAAGATATGAGGTCTTCTTTTTCTAGTGGCTTCCGACGAGGCAGAGAGCTTCTTTTGGCCGGTAATTGTTGTCTACAAAAGTTTATCCACCACACTTTACCTCGCACCTTTCGCACATGTTACCCAACTCCAGTAACAAAAGCAAAATTCATGGCGTCCCTACTCTATGCGCTTCTAACTTTGATTGTCCTTCTCCTGATGATTCATACTTCATTTGCCAAGCCATTTTGATAAGAGCTCTGCCTTGATGGAATTCAAGAGAAGTTTTCGAATCAACAGAGTTGATTTTCCTTATTTTTATCCGAAGATTGAATCATTGTCACTATATGGACATGGAGATTGCTGCTCATGGAATGGGATAGAATGTGATGAGGCCACTGGTCATGTGATAGGCCTCGACCTCGAAACAATTGTCTCTTTGATGACTTCCAACACCAGCCTCTTTTGCCTACTATGTATGTATGTCTTGCCATGGGTATTTCGCAATCTCAACATATTTCCTGAATCTCATTGTTCTTTTATTTTGTAAACTAATGTCAAAGAGTTATAAGCAAATAGGCTTTTTCATTTTCAAAATGGGAGAAAAATGGTCATACATCTACAAGGTACAAATCAGATTGAATTCTCGTGCCTGCCGTAACTAATGGTTCATGTGCAATCATAGGTGCAAAGTCGGTCCACTAAAATGGAATTTCATGCTTTTTCCACAAAAAGACCAAAATTGTGAGACTCGCCATTGACTTTTTCCCATTTTTTAGATTGTCCAGCGGAAGTTGTCTTTGAATCACCAAAAAAAAAAAAAAAAATTGAAATCATCGATTGAAAATATTTTCATATTTTATATATCACCAACTTGTTTTATATAAAAATAATGACAAAATATACGTGATTGTGATGATTTACTAACAAGGATAAATCTCTAAAATTATATAAGCTCCAGAGGATGGAGAACATATCGCGGCAAAATTGTGGCACTATGAGATGGCCTTAGACTAAAATTAGCAGATAATGTTACCCATTTACACCTTGAAATGAATAGCGTGTCCGTTATTCAAGCAATTACAGGCACTCAGGCATTATTTGCTGATAAACGTCATCTGGTTGAATACAGGAATTTGCTCAGGAAGCTGTAGCAAATACAAAATTGAGCACACATTCAGAGAAGCAGATTGTTGCGTGGATGCTTTGGCCCTGCTTGCAAAGGAACAACATCTGCATTTTGGTATTTATTCCTCTGTTTTAGATGTTATAAAGACCTTTTGCATGACAATTCCGTTGATAGCACATATATTCCAGACAATACAACTTGACTAATTTTGTGTAATGATCGAGAGTTGAAAATTGTTACGACACCAAATGAGATATTGTGTAGATAGAGTATCATGGTCCCTTTCCATATTCACATGGTGCATTCGGGATTTTACTTAGCCATGTCTGCTGTCAGGACCATTAGAGATATTGTGTAGATAGAGTATCATGGTCCCTCCCTTGACAAGCTCTCTTTTCTTTACCTTCTCCTCTTCCGCATACTCTTTTTGAACAGTCTTCGATTTGGACAGTCTTCGATTTTCTCGGTCTTACCTTCTTCCACCTCCAGTATCCATCCCGGTCTAATCCATCGCAAAACCAGTTTTCACCGATTACCCAGCAAATCAAACCCTATTATTCTTCTATAAAACCTTATTTTGACTTGCCCTGGCTCTAAATGTCCAAACCCTACCCACCGACATTGAAGACACTTCAATCCCTTTCGAATTTTGCATGGCCATACAGTTTTTGATCAACCAAAACCTCTTGCATCGATTACTTTGAATTTGCTGTTAATGGATACCCAAGAAGATGCTGACACTTCCCGACTTGCTGCTCTCTGCCATAGGATGGGGCGTCTTTGGACGGACCAGGAAATCGAAGATTGGCAAGACGCACCGCCCCTGGAAAAAGTGGAAGAATGTAAACTCATGTTAGTAGGTAAAATATTATCCAATCCCTCCATAAATTTTCAGGCTCTTTAGAATATGTTAAAGCTGGCGTGGAGAACAGAGCAAGTAGAGTTTACTCAATGGGAAGTGGGTACATATGTTGTAAAGTTCCAGTTGGAAAGCAAGAAGAATAGAATTTTAGAGGGCAGTCCTTGGCGGTTTTCTAGTCATTTAATCATATTTCAGCCTTGGAAACCAAATACACCACTGCATTGTTATGAGTTTAACTCTTGCCCTTTGTGGGTGCAAGTATATGGCCTACCACTGGAATGGTGTACTGAAGATATGCTTTGTAAGGCTGTTAAGAATGTGGGAAAGGTGATGGATGTAAAGCTCGATCTTAAAGACAAATCAACAATTAAAGCAGGCAGGGTACGTGTAGAATTCAACTTAAAAGAGCCATTGAAATTGGGACAACTCATACGTATAGCAGGCAAAGTTATATGGCTGGACTTTCGTTACGAAAGATTGCCCCATTTTTGCTATTCATGTGGTAAAATCGGTCATTATGTATCATATTGCAAGGATATACCATTTATAGAAGCCAAGATGGAAGGCAAGGAGAAAATGGCGTATGGGCAGTGGTTGCGAGCAGAGGTTAAAGAGTATAGTCCATATTGGAGTACCTTTTATGAGGCCCATGATAAACAGAAAGATGAGGTGGTACCCGAGACACCACGTTCTGCTCCTTTGATCCCTGCTCTTCCCCCTTGTACGGACACACATATAGTAGAACAACACCACATTCCAACAAATACACAAGGAGCAGCTACATCAATTACTGCAGTCACCGCAGAGACTATGTCACCATAAAAAATCCAGGGTATTCAGTACAATGCAGATATTAACAGTAAGCTGGAGGGAGGAATTGAGCAACACGCAGCAACTCACATAACCTGCTCTGCTATTCAACCCATCAAACATCAATTTTCTGAAGGTATTCTCCCATTACCCTTGCAGAAGGGACATTTTAGTGTTGTTTCCGAGGAACATACGCAACTACAAGAAAAGACAGAAGTTGATATTAATCCCAAAAAGCAGAAGAATAACAGATTATTAACCAAGGCAACCACTTCGAAGAAACAAAAAAGATATACTCCTTATGAGATGCCCTCTACTATAATCCAAAATCTGGATGAAAGGCAGCTAATGGAGACACCTATTATGCTGGATGAAGAAATACAGCAGCGGGCTGTGGTGGCTGGCCCTCAACAGCCACCCACTGACAAATGAAACTAATCAGTTGGAACTGTCAGGGTTTGTGTTCGGCCCTGATAGTTCGAGCCTTAAAGGCCCTTGTGGCCAAAGAAGAGGCTGATCTTATCATTTTGATGGAGACTAAAAACCAGGAAGCAGGTTTACAAAGGTTGAAGTTTCGCCTTAAGTTTCAGAACTCTTTTGTGCTTAATCCTCTTGGCCTAGCAAGAGGTTTGGCTTTATTTTGGTTGGATCATATTAGTATTTCTATGACTCGTTCCGACCATAATATGTTGGATTTCCTTTGTTTAGATACTAGAGTTGGGAGATCTATGCATCTAACTTTGTCTCCACGCACCTTGAGTCTATCAAGCACGTCAACCTTTTTGGGATGAACCGAGACAGCTTGCACTCTCTAACACAATGCCCTGGATTTGTGTCGGGGATTTTAATGAGGTTCTCTATCATTGGGAAAAGGAGGGAAAACGACCTGCCGACCCGAACAGAATGCAAGCTTTTAGAGAGGTTTTATATGATTGCTCGCTGGTGGATTTAGCTAGTAAGGGTTGCGCCTTTACTTGGATGAATAATCGAGAGGGAGAGGAATTGGTGAAGGAAAGGTTAGATAGGGTTCTTTGTAATTTGGAATGGCGGTGACTTATCCGTAAACCGAGGTGATAGCCTTACCTGCAGTGGGTTCAGATCATAGCCCGTTATTTTTATCTACGGAAGCCCTTCCTAAGCGTCGACGGAAGATCTTTATTTTTGAGGCGTTCTGGCTGCAAGATAAGGAATGCAGTGAGATTATATTTGATGCATGGAACTCAACCCAATCATCTACGAACAATCTGCCTCAAAGACTATCAAGAGTTTCTGCAGCTCTTACTAAGTGGAGTAAATTAAAATTTTCAGCACCTAAACAACAAATCTCCTATTTGCAGAACCAGCTTCAAACAATGGTGAATCAACCAACAAGCAACATTGCTAAACATCAAATTAAGTATCTAAAGGCAGAGATTCAAAGATTATGGCAGCAAGAGGAACGATTTTGGGCGATGAGATTTAGAATCAATTGGCTCAAGTGGGGGGACAAAAATACCAAATTCTTCCATGCAACTACATTACAACGAAGGCAGCGAAACAGAATTAGTGTGCTACAAAATGATGATAATAGTTGGGTTAGCGACGAAAATGATGTAAAGGCTATGCTGGTCAGCTTCTATTCCACTCTTTATCAATCAACGGGTAGTCGAGACTATACATCTATCCTTAACCAGTGCCCGCGGGTAGTCACAACAGAGATGAATGAGGGTCTAACGGCGGAACTAACTCAAGAAGAAGTTCAACAAGCAGTCTTTCAATTGGGATCTACTAAAGCTCCTAGACCGGATGGTTTAAATGGCCTCTTTTATCAAATGCACTGGGATATTTTAGAGGGAATTTTTCTAGCAATCCAAGATTTCTTTGAAAAGGGAGTTATGCCAGCGGAGCTTAATAAGACAATCATCACTCTAATTCCTACGGTACCGCATCCAGAACGATTAGAACACTATCGCCCTATAAGCTTGTGCAATTATGCCTACAAGATTATTTCCAAGATACTTGCTAATAGGCTCAAACCCTGGCTAAAGGATCTAGTTTCCATTGAACAAAGTGCCTTTGTGAGTGGTCGTCAAATTTAGGATAATATTCTCATAGTCCAGGAGGTGCTTCATCAGATCCGAACCCGAAAAAGAAGGAGGGATTTTAAGGCAGTTCTGAAAATAGATATGAAGAAAGTATACGACTGAGTGGAATGGGATTTTCTTGAAGATTATCTCCTAAAGATAGGATTTCATACCACTTAGGTCAGATGGGTCATGCAATGCGTCACAACAGTCTCATTCAGTATCAAATTCAATGGTGATCTTTTAAACTACTTCCATCCAACACGCGGCCTTAGACAGGGAGACCCTCTTTCTCCTTACTTATTTATTCTGATGGAAAATGTCCTGTCCAATCTTTATTCATCAGGCTATTGATATGGGCAATATTAAAGGCATCGAGCTCAACAGGTTCTGCCCTACCCTATCTCATTTATTTTTCGCAGATGATGCCATATTTTTCTTAGATGGCAAGTTGCTGGAATGTCAAAATCTTTCTAATATTAGTAATCAATATTGTTGGGCAACTGGACAGGAGGTAAATAGGAATAAATCTGGAATATTTGTTAGTAAAGATTGTCTTGTGAGCTTACAAGAAAATTTGGCCAATGAATTCAGAGTACCTTTGATGGTTAGAACAGGCAAATATCTAGGAATTCCCTCAGACTGGGATAGATCCAAAAGAGAAATGTTTGCCTGGATATTGGCAAAAGTTGATTCAAAGTTAGATGGATGGAAAGAAAAGTTAATTTCGAAGGGCGGAAAGGAATTCTGATTAAGTCTATTGTTCAAGCGATCCCTCAGTATGCTATGGCTATCTTTAAAATTCCTGCATCTATTTGTAAATCTGTTGAAAAGAAGATTGCCCGTTTCTGGTGGCAAAACAATAGTAAAAAACTAGGTATCCACTGGAAGAATTGGGAGGAGCTCAAACATAGAAAGAGTAAAGGCGGACTTGGTTTTCAAGACCCTATGGACTTTAACAGAGCCATGCTTGAAAAGCAAGCCTGGCGTTTAATTCAGGGACCTTCCTCCCTTTGGAGCATGCTGTTTAAAGGTCTTTATTTTCATACATGTGAATTTACACAAGCTGAGAAAGGAAATAGACCGTCGTGGGGTTGGCAGAGTCTGTTAGTAGGAAGAGATTTCATCTTACCGAAACTACAATGGGTGGTAGGTGATGGGCGAACAATCAGAACTAGGACATATCGTTGGTTACCGATAGGAATTTTGGGTGGTCCAGCTCAACAAGATGAACCTCTGCTGGTTGCTGATTACATAGATTCCAGTAATAACTCATGGAACATTTCTCTCTTAAAAAGATTTTTTGATGACTCCACTGTGGATGAAATTCTTACCATTCAGGTAAGACCTCATTACATTTCTGATCAACTTATCTGGATTGATTCTACTGATGGTAACTACACTGTTAAAAGTGGATACCAATCATGTCACGCCCCGATCCTCGGGTACTCACACATCCTTCTACTTGGTCGATTTTAAAATGCGATATCCCAGGACTATGTATCGACGACCCTTTCATTTATTGAGCACATGCGGAAGCAATTATAAATCCCCAGACAATAAAACAATGGGATAGAAAAGCAGGCTATATTTTTCATATTGAAATCTACAACCAAACTCTTATACATGGCATTAGACAGAGCACTTCACAAACTATACACAAAACTTCGAAGTCTCACTCTATCTACACATATACAAAGGGTTCACAAAGAGATGGGATCTCAATCCTCATCTGGGTCATACTCAGAATCATCCTGATCCTTCTCTAACTCCTCTTCACTCACATCATTCTCTTCCAAATCATCATCCTCTTCTCCAGCTTCGTCCTCAGCTTCAGACGCCGGCTCATCTTTAGGCATCTCCTCAGCTGCTCCCCAGTCTTCATCCTCTTCCAGTCCTACCACCTCTTGATGTGGCATCTCACCGTTACCTTCATGGCCATTGTCCTCCTCAGTCGAATATACAGGAGCACTAGTCTCGGCCTCCTGCTGTGGGTCCCTCACGTCCACTATCGATCCATCCACTCGATCGGCTGTTCCCTCTCCAAATGCCTTTTCCATCACGTCAAAAGGCACATCCTCTTCCGGAATAGGACCTTCTCTGCGTCCATCAAAGTAATCACAGTACCAAGACCGATACTTGTGGGGCCTCTGGTCTTCCTCTCCCACATTAACCCAAATAGTCGACTGAACTAATACGTACACTAATCCTTCCGAATGAGGATGGACATGAAAATGGGTCTCAAACTCTGAAATATGCTCTGGGATACCATAGTGCATACGAGGACGAGGAGGTGGGGGACCTGCCATTCTAAGGGCCTAAAATGATATCCCACAACCGGGATGAGACTACGTCTCAGCGAGTTCTACCCCACTAAGACTCAATTAGGAACCAATACACCACACGGTTGCCTAAGCACAGCACGAGTCAAATGACTTACCTTGGCCTCAGATCCCACCTGCATGTTAGCACAGATCAAATAGACACCCAAACAATCACATCACAGATCGAAGCATCGATCAAATCGACCTAGTCGATTACATGTCAACAAGACCACTCACGGTCATTTCCATTCAGTCAATCAATTCACAACATCAAATCAAAACAATGATCAATCGACCTCGTCGATTACATGTCAGCCTGACCATTTTCCGATCATTCAAGCTATTGCTATTCAGTCATAACTGATAGAACCAATCACCGAGCCACGTGCATTCTCCGAGGCGATATCCCTTATCACTGAGCCACATGCATTCTCCGAGGTGATGGAACCGATCATCGAGCCACGTGCATTCTCCGAGGTAATGCATTAATTTACCGAGCCCACATGCCCTTTAAAATGCCAGTCTGAATCAGCGAGCCCACGTGCATTCTCCGAGGCGATGCATCAAGTCACCGAGCCCACGTGTCTCTTCAAGATGCCAAATTTACTCATTAAGACCACGTGCATTCTCCGAGGTAATGCATCAAATTACCGAGCCCACGTGTCTCTTTCAAGATGCCACACTTAATCACCGAGCTACATGCATTCTCCAAGGCGACATACTTCGTCACCGAGCCATGTGCATTCTCTGAGGTGATGTACTATTCACAGAGCCACGTGCCCTTTATGATGATTCATCCCATTTCTAAAGTAATTATCCACAACCTTAATTCGTACTCAATTTACACAAATAATCAATTTAGGAACATATCCAAAAATCCACAATTAAATCAATTCAGCACAAATTAAAACTCAAATAAATAAACGGACTGTGCCACGACAATCCGCACGAGATTTCGGTCGTTGGCCATCCGAATCTTAATTTTCGAAAAATAATTAATTATTAAATATTAAAAATTCCAATTAGCTCAAAATAAGGCCCAATTAAATAAACGGACTGCACCACGATTACTAGCATAAATTTCCGGTCACGGACCATCCTAGTTGAATTTTCCGAAAAATAAATAATTAAATAATTAATTTCGAAATTAATCATTAACATTGAAAATTCAATTTAGCTTAAAATAAAGCCCGATTAAATAAACAGACTTCACCACGGTCATCAGCATAATATTCCGATCACTAGCCATCTCAATTGAATTTTCGGAAAATAAATAATTAATTAATTAATTCCAAAAAAATAATATTTAAATGCCAAAAATTCCACTTATGCCCGAATCACCAAATTGAAGCCCGATTAGGGGTCAGAAAATTCCCGAGCTACCTTCAATAAATAGTAGACCACGTCTACTTGCTAATTGCACAATCAATTTATTAAATTCGCATCACAATTAACTAATAAGTACTAATCCATACTAATCTAACAACCTAAACCTAATTAATTAAAACTAACCAACCCTTAAGCGTAATTAGTTCGCTAAGCAAGGATTAGTGAGATTACTCACCGGAATCGCGCGCAAAACGTATCAATCCGACGGGGACAACATGAGGAACGATTCCTCCCAAAGCGACTCACGGATCCGGGTCCCGGAAATGGCCCGAAACCAACCACGAACCGGCTGGAAACCCACACGACGGGGTTGCTAGTTCGCTGCAAAACAGAGAGAAATAGAGAGGGATGGGGGCGGCAAGAGTCGGGAAGGATGGGTGGAGCTCTGGGGAGGTTGCATGGCGGCCGATCGGAGCTAGGCGGCGGCTGGAGGCGGTCGGTCCTAGATGAACAGAGACTGAATAGGGCTGGACGGCGCACAGCTAGGACGGTAGACGCGGGCGTGAGGCGGCGGAGCACGCGGCGTCGCGCGGGCGGCGGTGCGGCAGCTCCGGTGCGACGGCGTCCGAGCGGCTGGCTACTGCTCCTTCGGCGGTGCTGCTCGCTGCTTCTGCTTCTGCTGGGTTTCGTACAAACAGGGGGAAAGAGAGAAGAAGGGTGGCAACGTTGGCTGAGAGGTGTGAAGGAGAGGCGGAGGCGAGGGGTGGACGGCGCAGCGCGAGCGGCACGCGGGTGGCGGAGCGCGGGCGGCGACGGTGAGCTTCTTCGGTCCCAGGCGTGCTGCCTCTGTTTCTGTCTTCTGCTTGAACCGTGAGGGGGAGAGAGAGTCGAGGGAGAGAGAAGGAGAGATGAGAGAGAGAGAATGAGATAAGAGTTGAAAAGTCGAAAAGAAAAAGAGAGAGAAGAAGAAGCAAAATTGAAACCGGCAAGGAGGGGGGTCGGTGGAGGTTCGCGCATGTGGGGAAAGAAGAGAGAGAGAGAGAGAGAGAGAGAGAAAGAAAAAGAAAGAAAGAAAAAGGAAAGGGGAGGGAGAGAAAAAGGTGCTTGGATGCTTGGCCAAAAAGGAAAGAATTGGGAAGAAAATTTTAAAGAAAAGAATTTCCTCAATTAAGAAATTCTTATCCCAAATTCTTTTGAATTGGCGCCTAGATAACCAAGGAAGATCCAAATTAAAGCACTTGGTCTACCCTGACATTTTGCATCCAATTTCCCTTTTTGAATTTCTCTCAATTAACTCTCGCAAAATCAATTGATATTTCCATTATCAAATTGATTATTTTCTTTATCCAAGAATCCCCACACTCCTCAATTTCACCATCAAAATTAATCTCCGGCTTCAACTGAACGAAAACGGCTCTAACCTGACTTTTTCCCAAAAAGTCTCTGTTGTCAAAAAAATCTTCTGAGACTGAGTCGTGGATCCTAAAATTTATTGTGACATGACAGAACTTTCAATTTCTGAAATCGGACTTGAATCGACGGTTAATTTCCATTTGGCACGTTTTTAGCGTAACCTAGGCTATCGAGTGGTTTTCAGAACTTTTTAAGGCAAATAACCCGTGGTCGATTTTCTTCGAACCACTATGAGCCCATTCAACTCAATGGCGACTCTCGATTGTCGTGAAAATCTCAAGGATTCAATTACAGACACAGGGTACCAAAACGACAGTAAAAATCAAATTAGTGTCGGTCGACGAGAATTTTCCAATTTAGTGGAGTCACCCACGATTGGTCATACATCTCAGTCGAACAGACCTATCTCTGATCTTAAATCGATTTTTAACTGTGCCGCAATGGCCTCTAAAGATGAGCACGGTCGAGAAGCCGATTCTTGATCGAACTCTCAAGTTTATTGCCTTAAATTTTCTTAATTACTTACCCAGACAGTCTAGTTATCTCAAGAGTGATCGGTTCTGAGAATAGCCCTATAAACGTACCAACAAAATGCCCGATTAGTTCAGTAGAAAACAGGTTGAGAAATTCAGGATGTCACAAATCAATCAGAACAGCAGCCCTCTGTGGTACTCCAAACAGAGCACCTAATTCGGTTCAAGGCCAAGATGTCCTATGGAAGACAATATGGAAGCTCAAGCTCTCCCCAAAAATTAAAATATTTTTGTGGTCCCTTAGCCATGATGCTCTACCGACCAAAGCGAACCTTTTTCGTCGCCATATAACCTCAGACCCTTTATGCCCTCTATGTTCCACAAATTCACCAGAGACTACAATACATACATTTCTGCTTTGCCCATGGACGGCATCCATTTGGGCTCATCCAATGCTGAAAATTCAGACTCCCATACCAGATATACATCATATCAGAGATTGGCTGACACACAGAATTACACATCATCATGACTCACCTGAATTTGACGATGTGGCTGCAGTCTTGTGGCATATTTGGAAATCTAGAAACAACTTTATGTTTCGGCAACAGCATCCGAATCCACTTCTGGTTGTTGATCTGGCATTCGCTTCTGTTCAGACGGCGCGGCTTTCCATCTGTGATGGATGCAGCACCAGCCACAACCGGCTCAAGCTCGATGACCTATGGAGACCCCCGGATCCTGGATTCCTCAAGGTGAACATTGATGGAGCTTTTCAACCAGGGGGCAATGAAGGGACTATGGCGTGCATATGTCGTGATCACAATGGGAAATTGAAAGATGGACTCACCAGAAGCTTCATCGCATCATCAGCTTTGCAAGCGGAGTTCCAAGCTTTAACCATCACTTTGCACTATCTGCTGGAGAAACAAAAGAAGAATGATCTGATTGTGCTCGAATCTGACTCAAAAATTCTGATAGAAACAGTCCAAGGATTACGTTCTTCGCCATGGGAGGTCAGATCCATCTTTGCTGAAGCGGCAGCTCTCCTACGCGAATTCTCCAACCTACGCTTTAGGTTTTGCCTTAGAAGTGCTAATTTTGTGGCTGATTGGGCTGCAAAGGCCCATAAAAATGGCACTCTTTCCCTTGGCTGGCCCATTTCTCCTCCTTCTGCTTTATTAGATATTCTATATTCGGACGCATTGGCAGCTAGATGTACTCTCAACTCTTATGAATGATATTATATTTCAGTCCAAAAAAAAAAAAATTACGATGGATTGCATGGACCTGGCCTCCTCGCATTACCATGGCTAGTTTAGATTCAATAGCTCCGCAGGAGGTGGAGGCTTGTGCTCTTTTGAAGTGTAACCTTTGCTGTGATCTTGGGATTCAGGACAGTCAACAAGAAGACATGAAAAAATGATATTTAATTATGATGGCATAGTCCTAAGCATGACTTTAAAAGGCTTTGACTTCCAGGAAAAACTAGATAGAGGGGAGGAACCCCTCGAAAAATATAGGGTCCCCATTGGCAAACCCGCCACAGGCCCCCCCTCGGGAGGAGGGGGAGGGGGTCAGGGCGTTGGAAATTTTAAATCTTGTCAAAAATGTGCAATTAAATCCTAAGACTTACAAAAAGTAGAATATAATATCAAAATTTGTCAAATTGGTGTAATCAAGTTTTTCTGTTAATTATGTCCAACTTGACTAACGAAAAATGCGGACATGACTTTTTTAAAAGTCAGCGCATTTTTTGCACTAATATATGTCGGCCTAATATTCAAGATAGGCTTGTCGAGTAATTCACTTGCAGGTACTCCTAAATATGACGACCTCAACGTCTTTAGCAAATATACGTAATTCACAACACGAGTTGTTTAACCACGCGAGATTTGTGCGTCTTCCTTCACTTTTTATAACAACAGACTTGGGTTGCTTGTGGCCATGGTAGATTGCGGTGCGGCCTTTTATTGATCATTAACTATTTTTTCCTGAGTAATTCATGCTTCTAGATACAAGTTTGTGAGTTCAGATTTAATCTATCACTTATATCATTATATAATGCTTAAATTTCAAAAGAAAATTGAAAGAAAAGGTCTTTTCTAAAATCTTATAGATCTTTACATTTTTCCCTTGTAATTGGTACTTCCAAATAAAAGTATCTGAGTTTAGATTCAATCTATCTCACTCGTGTCATTAATTGGTATGAATAGTACCCTTTTATCCCTCCCTATTTCACTTATTTTTTGTCATTCTTATTAAAAGAATTGAAAATTGTTCAATGATCTATTCCTTTAAATAGCTCTGATCACCAACCTTGCCTCGCATTCCGCAGGCGTGGGACGATAATGGAGATGGGGACTTTCATGGTCCCTGCTCGCTACTCTGCTTATTCCAATATTTTTTAATCAAGTACTTTTTCCAATATAAAATCCTTATTATCATGTTCTTTTTTCTTTTTTTTTTGGTCTGACGATTATTATCATGTTCAATTCCAGAAAGTTTTGTTGAAATCGTTATTTTATTAAATTTCATGTTTATTTACACCAATAAAAGCAAATTGCTCATTAAATTATATTGTCTTTAAGCTAACAATTACATTCAATTAACGTAATCTCTATGAAAATATCTTTCGGTAAGATACTGCATTAGGTTAAAACAAAGTTTCCAAAACTCTTGGTAATTGAAATATGAATTTTTGAGAAAAAGACGAATTGATACAATTTGAATGAAATTGACAAGGCATGACAAGTTGGTCCTCACTTTTTATGAGAAATACTTTGGAATCAATCATGTCGAAATATTTGTTTCCTAATACAAAATGACATAATACCGAAACATATGTCGTCACACAACATAAATTTTTAATCCTATGTTATTAAGTTATACATTCAAATTCTTGAGAATATCTCTCAAGCTTGAGCTTGTGAAAAACAACAAAATTCAGGGTGAAATTTCAAAGCCAAACAGTTCGGCCAAACAATGAAGAAATTATTGAACCAAATGAAGGCCCTTTCTACTCATGAATCATGAAGATTTTCGGACCAAATCTCCTTGGTTTCCATGGACGACAAAACATTCTGCATCATCCTTGACCACGTATAATAATTGGCTTCTCATTACTATGCACTTATCTCAATTACGTCTATAAACCATAATATCTACAGATTCTAAACAAAAATGGATAGATAAACCAGGTCACAGGTTAGATTTGTTGCAACCCTAGGACCGCTTTTGAGGAATGAATCTAGAGGTATTTACTTGAAAGATAATTCGAATTTGCATCCCAAAAGACGACTTGAATATATCATTTAATGATGGTCCAAAGCAACCCATTAATTTCGAGTGCAAGCTCTCCCAAACTCATGAATGATGATGTTGAAATATTCAATTTTGAGTTCGTGACGTTTTTATATTTTTAGGAGACACCACTAGCTATTTTGGGTTGGTAAGAAACCAACTAAAACGTGGAAAGTCGTCTCCATTCCTACGAAACCATAAATTTAGGAATTAGAGACTTGGTCACACTAATTATCTAAATAATGCCATCTCAATACCTAAACTTAATCATTTGTTCACTAAAGTAACCAAACATTCTTTTAGCCGATTATGAGCTCTAAAATTCTTATTTAGTAAGTGTTCAGGCGATGATTGTTTATTGTGATCCTAATGATTTAGCCTAACCATGCTTAAACTGAAAATTAACAATAAATATGCTGAAAAAGTAGAATCAAGTGAAATCAAAATGAAAGTACGCAAACAGCGACCTAACATTGTCTCTTAAAAAAAAAAGCATTCAAAAACCTTATAGTAAACCCTATTGATCAATTTTTTAATCAAAACATTTTCACATTTTTCTTAATCTAAATTAGTTCTAAACTAGAATTACCACTAAATATCTAATGAAACTTGCTCAAAACTAATTTCTAAACTTTTTTCTAAATTTGTGAAAAATTTTAAAATATAATATGATATGATATAATATTTTATTCTGACCCGGGTCGGATCTCCACACCCGACCTGGATCTGACCAACCCGGGCCCGCCGGCACGGGTTCACTGCTGGACTGGGCTCACCGATTGAGCCCAGTCCGGTGAAGCCCAAAAGAAAGTAAATATAAAAGGCTAAGCCCAGCCCGCAATAAAATAAATCTAAGGCGAAGCCTCATTAGTCCCACACAACACTCAAGCCCATTAAGACCTAAAGTTTTAAATCTAACCGAGCCCATCCTATCATCTCCTTTCACCGGTCTTTGCCCCCCTTCCTCTTCGACGCCTGCATCCTTCCTCCCTGCGCACAGGCCACCGCAACGTTCAACTACAAACACTAGAACTTTCAACCACAGATCGTATACACACCGAGAATGATACCAGCATCATCAACAACCTCCGGTCACCATCGCCAGGCCGGCTCCGTCGGCCGCGTCGAGCCAACGTCGCCGGACCGCCCATTGACGACAACAAGCAAAGGGACAGACCGGAAAAAGGCAAGCCATGGCCGTGAACTTGAGAAAATCACACTCGATGACTAGCGATTCAATTAATAACATGCCAACAAGCGAGTACACCTTCGGATTTGGCTAAACAGGCGCTGCACTCACAAACGCGCGTCAGGGTCGTTTCATCGAACGCAAGATGGGCGTCGACTGAGGGGGAAGCAAAAAGCGTTCGGGACACGAACCCAAACCAAAACCAGCGAACAACACTTGGGATAAACAGAGAAAGGCATTAGCAAGCCCGGGCCAGCAAGCCTCGCTCCCACGGTTCGAGCAAGACCGGTTAACGGGGGGACATGGCTTAGATTGTGGGTGAGGCGTCGCCGGCCGGCTGCAATCGCTCGGCCAGTCGGGAAGAGTGGGCTTCACTAGGCGTCGCCGAGAAACGCGAAGCTTCGGAGGAAAGGAAGCGGGAGAGCACACAGCTTCTCGTCTTCTCCGAGAGGCGGGGCCAGGTCGAGCGTAGCTGCGGCCAGACGCGGCTTGGGGGGCGACTAATGGAGGTCTCCGGAGAACGTCGAGTGAGAACTCGCCGTAATGAACCAGAACTCGCCCTTCTTTCCCGAGGATATCTCGCCTCCTGAGGATCTCTCGCTTCTCTCTCTCGAATCCTCTCTGTTCTAAAAACTCCCCGATTTCTCTCTCTCTCTCTCTCCAAAATCCTCCCCCTCTCTCGCTTTTAAGGGCCAGCGGGAGGCGCACGTGGCTTCTGCCATCGCCAGCCTGCTGTGGCCGGCCTGATCCTCAACCCTCAAATCCCGTCGCGCCCTGCTCTGCTTCTGTACGTCGTTCCTCTATTGCAGCGAGCCTGAGCTAGGTGAGAGGGACGGAGGAAGAGATAGGGGTCGGGCTGGAGAAAGAAAAGAAGAGTGGGCCGGGCCAGGTGTAGAAAAGGGGAAAAGAAAAAAGAAACAGGCCGGGCCGGCCTGGACCCTACCCAATTTTTCTTAATAATAATAATTTTTGTAATTTTTTTTATGTAAGTTTTAATAAATCGTATTGCTATTAATGCAGATACTCCTATATTTTATGTGCAACGCAATTTAATGGAAATTATTTCTGGTACACGGGTTAAAAATTAAAACCTAATGTTCTATGCAATTAAATTATAAATAAATAGACAAAATTTAAGTGTCAACAGGATTTTCTATATTTGTGAGAATCATCTCATTGGTACTATTACAATGAAACGTTATGACATTGCTGATGTATATATGGACAAAGATATTCTCTAAGAACCAAAATAATTAACTTTAATGAGCAAGAAAACAACATCTCACAATAATTTATTGACACATGCGAATAAACATAGATTAGAATCTTCAAACATGCATGTATAATTGTTCTCAACAAGCTAAGTTGACACAGAGCAGGAAGTATCTAGCTATATTATTTTCTTGTCCGTTAGACTTGTCCTCATGTATTCCATCCTTTTGCCATTCTCTTGGAATAGTGCAAGAGCCACATACTCTTCTCGTCAATGATCAAGTTCCCTAGCACAACACCAATAAAAAAACCAACTCCTACGCCAGCTAGCACCATTTTCCAATCCAAATGGAATAGGGACTCTTCTTTGTTATCTTCTGTGAAAGATAATGGTGGTGGTGGAGCATTATCACCATTTGTGCATTTATTTGGTAGAGGACTTTCACACAATCCCTCATTCATTGCAAATGAATTGCTCCTGAATGTGTCGAATTATGCTCCACATGGTATTGGTCTCCATAGTCGATTGTGAGACATAAAAAAACCGCAAGAAATGTGAGGCTAACTAGTTGTTGAGGAATCTCTTCCATAAGATTATTTAGGGAAAGATCTAGTGATTCAAGCACTGTCAAGTTTGCCAAGGAATGAGGGATACTACTAGTGAGGAAGTTGTTTGAAAGGTTGAGCATACAAAGAGACTTCAAATCTCTGATCAATTTAAGAATGAAACCTTCAAACTTGTTATTGGAGAGGTCAATTGCCATAAGGTTATTTGGAATCTTCACATATTCCCTTTATGTGCCCTTATTCATCAATGTCATCACATAAGTCATCCCATTTCCACTAACTATCAAATAAGACATCAATTGATTGATGAATATTCATATATTTCTAACTTATCTTGACCATCAATAACCTCCATGGCGCGGCAACTCTATAACAACTTGGAATGAAGTTTACCATTAAAGTTGTTGGTGGAAAGGTCAAGGATATGTATACGGGTGAAGTGTGGGACCATGGAACTTTTGGACTGCAAGTTAATAACTTTTAGGTAGGCCAATTCTGATAGCCAAAATGGGAATGTATCATTAATTTGGTTGTCCCCAAGATTCAAATGCTCCAGCATTTCGCAATTTCCTAAAGATCTCATAATAATCCCTCTTAGTTGGTTTTCTCTTAGGTCAATCGTCCTCAATGCACAATATCAAGGTAAACGTGAGGAATCATGCCATCGAATTTATTTCTCCCGAGGTTCAATAATATCAAAGGATCAATATGTCACGCCCCGAACCCCGAGCACGCGCACATCCCACTGCGGTCGATCAAATATGCGACATCCTAAGATACGTCGCCGACCCATTCATTTTATTACGCATACGAAAGTGAAACAAACCCCCTGACAACATTTAACTTGGGATAGAAAAGCAGGCAATCAATCATAATACCAAACACTCATTTATAAACATATAGGTTTAAAAACAACACTAGACTGTCTACAAAATAGACCAGCTCGACAAAAGGGGAACAATCCTAAGACCAACTAGTAGGACACGTTCACCGATCCTTCAGTTTCCACCTTTCCAGATTTAGGGCTTCGGGTCCTCCACGACCGCCATCTAGGAACCTGAAATTTTAGCCCACAACGGGGTAAGACATTGTCTCAGCAAGTTCAACCCCCTAAACCCCTATTAGAATGAAAATACACCCCAGAAGACTTACCTCGTCTTAATTCATTCTTGCAGATTAGCACTATTTGTATCACACAATCTTAGGTAGTAATAATAATTCAAATAATTGGAACGCTATCACTTTTATATAAATCACAATCGCACTTAGCACGCATTCCAATTATTATTCACTGCCACATATTGGCATAGCCTACTCGCAGTTCGGCTATCTACTGACATTAATGCTAGCCATCGCCTCCCCCCATGGAGCGCGGCTTCGTCATTACGTCAACGGCATTCCCAAAGGAGCATGGGTCCAGTTGGTCTAGCATCTACTGCGGCCCGAGTCACGTCACTCTGTTGATGGCATTTCTAAAAGAATAAATGTCCAGTTGGCGTAGTCATTACTGCAACCGAGTCTTTTAACCAGCACATGACAATTCAATAATCAATTATACAAATCATCACTCAAATTGCAATATCTAATCATCAAATTCATAATATGAATACACAGCAGCGATTAGCACGAAATTTTGAGAATTTAGGGTACCAAAATAATTTTCAGAATTTATTAAATAATTAAATTTATTCTGAAAATTAATTAAATAATAATATCCATATTTTTCACAATCCACACTCAATTTATAATATCCAACCATCAATTCCAAAATCCGAATACACATCAGCGAAAGCACGAAATTCGAGCAATTAAGGTCATAAATAATTTTTCAGTTTTTTTTTAATAAATAATAATATTTTAATAATTTCGTAATATGATATATTATTAAAAATTCCAGAATTTCGAAACATTTAAGTAAATCAAAAATAAAACCCTATTATGTCACATCAAGACTTATATTAAAATAAACATACTTAACTTTAAACTAAACACACTTTAACTTAATTAAACATCCTAATTTAATTATCAACCAAATAAACTAAACTAACCACCTAAACTTACTTAACTTAGACTAAGCACACTTAAGGCATCATTAACCGTCTAATCAAGATTTACTAAGCTAAACTCACCCGATTAACGAACCGAGTGAACCAAAACGACAAGGACGTCGAGGGGATCGACTTTTCTCAAGGCGGGCCGAGCATCTGGGGTCGGGAAGTCGACTAAAACGGGCCAAATAGCCACTGCCATACCCATTTTTCCAGCTGCTGTCCGCTGCTGGTTGAGGCCGAGAAAGGGGTGGATCCGAGTTCGGTTGGGGCGAGCAAGGGCGGCAAGGGCTAGGCGGAGGTGTACGGCGGCGGAGGGAGCTCTGGTGATGGCCTGAGCTACTTGAAGAAGCTGCTGGATCTCGGCTGAAGCAAGGGCGACGGCGTGAGGGAGATGGAGACTGGTGGAGCCACGGCGGTGCACAAGATGGCAAGCAGCGAGAGGTCCGGTCCAGTGGCGTGTGACGGTGACGAGTGACGCTGCTGGCTGCTGTTGCGGCTTCCCTAGGTTCTCAATGGGTTCCAAACAACAAGTAGAGAAGAAGAAGAAGAAATCAACGCCAGTAGGAGGGAGAGAGGAAGGCTGAGGTTCGCGCGGGCGGCGCGAAGTGGTGGCGGTGACGGACGAACGGCGAGGCTCCAGCTGGTGGCGTGCGACGGCCATGGCTGCTCGGTTCCTTCCTCCATTTTCTGGTCTTCGCACAGCAAAGATGGAGGGGAGAAACCGACGGAAGAGGGAGAGGAAGGAGAGAGAGATAGAGAGAGGGAGAGAGAGGACCACTTCTTTTCTTTTTCTTTTTCTTTAATCCAACAAAAATGACCCACCATGACATCAAGTGACATCACTTCCCACTCACCCAAATCTTCCACCACAATCTTCCCAATAGGTTCAATTTCATTTTCCGCCGTGGCATACCAATTTTTTAAACTTTGCACATCACATTCTTCAATTCTATTCAATCCACTTCCAATTGAAGCTCAATTAAATCAACTCATGTGTCCTCAACCTTCTTATGATTTTTCCCCATCAAGTGATCCAACTTGCATCTTAAAGATTCGATTAAAAACGACCCTCTCGACAATCTCGAACAAAAACGGCCTTACTTTGCTTTTCCGCCAAAAATCTCAGTTTTGTAGAAAAAAATTTTGGAGATGAGTTGATGTTCATAAAATGATTTGTGACACACCCAGACTTTCAATTTCTGAATTCGATCTCAATTCACAGTTAATTTCACTCTGGCACAATATTAGCTCGTCTTGATCTACTGGGTAGCTTTTAAAAATTTTCGTACATTTGACCTGTGGTTGATCAATTCAAGCAACAATGTATATCTTTGACACATTGGTGACTCTCGGTTATCAAGATAATCTTAAGGTTTCAAACACGGACATAGGGTACCCAAACGACAGAAAAGCCGGTCCAATGCTGATCGATAAGAATTGTGCGATCTGGTGGAATCACCCATACTCGATCACATGCCTCTGTCAAGTCAACCTATCTCCGGTCTCTAATCGATTTTTAACTGTGCCGTAATGACCCTTGCAAATTAACTCAATCGAAAGGTCATTTCCTAATCAAATTCTTGAGTCTGATGCATTAGAATTTCTTAACGGCTTCATCTGATAGACTAATTATCCCATGAGTGATCAGTTCAGGGAAAAGAATTATATACGTGCTAATGAAATGCCCGTCTCAATTTATTGAAAATAGAATTGGAAAATCGAGATATCACACAATACTTCTTAAACAAGGGGAAAGTGTGCCATTCAAAACATTGTTGGACAAATCGAGCACATCGAGAGAGCTCACTTCACAAATGGACGTTGAAATTTCCCCATTTAGGACATTGTTGGAGATGTTGTCTAGTTTGACCAAGGGAGGTGAGATAGGGAGGGTTGTTTCTAGCAAGTTAGAATTAATTTCAAGATACTTCAACTTCGGCAAAGGGAGATCGGTCTGGTTGTTTTGAAGCCAATTAAAAGATTGTGAGAAAGATCCATATACTCGAGAGATTCTTTGCCATAGTTCCACATCCATCTAGGAATGGTCCCTCAGATTTTGTTGTGTGTTAGGTTTAGCAACACCAATTTGCTTAAGTAGTCTATAAACTATGGGAACTCAATCAAGTTGCCTGAATCCAAGTACAAGTAGGCAAACCTTGATGTACTGGCATTGATGAATGACATGGTGAATGATATATTGTTGAAGGACAAAATTAATTTTCTCAAGTTCTTGAGTTTGAATAGATCATTTACAACAAGAACGCCATTGAGATTAATCGACTTTAGGTTAAGCCATTTAAGATCCTTCAAATTCCGTAATGTGCCTAGAATATCACCTTGCAAGTCATGAATGCCTATATACAAGAGATGAAGCTTTTTTTCTCCCCTTCTTTCAGGGAAAAACAAAACGACATTAGACAAAACAAATCAAGCTACATTGTCTGATATAAATGTGCTCCGACGCCCTTAAAAACATCTGAACATAGGATAAATAACAAAATGCAAATGTCATTCCATTCCAAGTAGGGCTAAAGCAACCGGCCAACTTGGCTTGTGAGATTACTTGCGCCTATTAAGCCACAAAGCCCATTCGAAGAGGACTAAAACGATTTGAATGAGTCGTTATTCTTTCAATTTGATTTTGGTCCAACTCACTCATTCTTATAGAGCAAAATAAATGAACTAGCATTGCCTCAATACTCCTTTTTCCATGACAATGATGTAAGTTGCAGATAGTTAAATTGCAGATGCATGGAACTCGCATATATGGACTAAGTAATAAAATGATTCAACACTTAGGTAGATAACCAGAAGATAGAAATTGTTTATACCTGATGTTCATTCTTTAACCGTTGAGTTAATCTCATTGGATCATGCCTCGATGCTTGGTATTTGTTTGTGCTATATGTAAATTAGGTGATTCCAATTCTTTGATTGCGAATCAATTCCTTCCTCATGAGAAACCATTGAAGGTTAAGAAAATAAAAGGCGTATCACAATGATTAATGATATCATAAGCAATGAATGGAATAATCACATAATTACTTTGGAAAATTTGAGGCACTTGCTGTACCTATTGATCAGAATGTGTGCCGTGTAAGTGAAGTCGACGTTGCATTTCATCATTGAGTCTGTGTTCAACGGAAGAGGTCAATCTTACCTTCACTCGAAAGTCGTCTCCCTAGTCTTCCACTAAGTTGAGAATCTGAGATGGCCACTTCAACTTGCCAATCTCGCACATCTTGTCAACGTAATATTGCCCAAGATTTGCTAGTATCCTATTTGTTCCCGTATATCCATGGGTTAAAAACAAATGGTAGGTTATAATCATTTTTATGTAGCTAGCTTCTTAATCAAAGTTTCAGCTTTGCAAATTGACTTTTGAGTCAACCAACAAACCCCATAAAATCAACTTCTATGTAACATTTTTTTTTTTTTTTGGAAATTTAGCAGTGAAGTAGTATACATATTAGCTTTCACGAATCTCAGTAAGTTTAATTTTCTAAGCAATCTTGAGGATGCTCTTCCTTATATCGATTTGGTATAATCAAGATTTTGCTTCTAGGATGTTCCCAAGATTTTGCTTCTAGGATGTTCCCAATAAAATCTAAATTCAAGATTACAAGGAGAAGAGAAAACTTCTAGCAAAATTTTTCCAACACCTTGGTGGTTATGTGTAGCAATTTCAAGTTTACCAACTAGATCGAAATATGACAAAGATCAAATACGTATTGTATTGAATAAGGATAATGAACTTTGGTAATATTAACCTTTTTATATGAAGCATGTCGGTTTTTATTTATTCAATTTTGAAATATTTGATAATTTCATAAATTCATTTATGACTTAGGCTCTATTGGTATTCATGGAAAATATATAATCTAGAAAATATTTTCTTAAAAATGATTGCTTGTATTACTTACGAAAATGAATAAATTAAAATATTTTCATCGGCCAAAAATATATTTAGACATAAATTATTGATGATGATGAAACTATTTTTCACAAACTAACTATTTTAAGTGATACAAGAGATTATTCTTACAAAAAAAAAATTCAAAAATTCATTTTACTTGAAATAAATGGGTCCTTAGAATGGTCTCTCCCTTCTTTAAGTTGGAAGTAATCATACTCTTTTGCTTGAGTCAAGCTTCAAGTCATTAGTGCATAGACCAATAAAGAAACTTTGAAAGTGTGGAAATAAATGCAAACATAAATAATGGGTTGAGTCCATTGATACGTCTCAAGTTAGGGCTAAAAATATATCCACTCATTCACATAAAGCTTTTACATATTTTGCTGACACCTGGATTTTAACTACCCTATTCAATTCTTTGCCGCATTGAAAATAAGAGGTCGACCCAAATTCCTAAATAAAAATGCTACTTGCATAATTCTCATTTACATTTTATTTATGTCATGAACCATATCTGAGTCACATGGCTCTTAGATGAGATTATCATAAATGGTTGTGCACCTGAACAAAGTGTTATAGCCGGCCATGTAAAAAAAAAAAAAGCATTACTTTTACAAATTGTCCTTAGCCAAATCAATTTAGCACCAACATCCAAGTCTTAAACTATAAGAACAGATGAAGACAAACCCCAATAAATTAGTGGGGCAACTTGCTAGTTTTCTTGTTAGATGTAACGTCAAAGTCCCACAAAATTCAATTTTGATCGCCCGCAATAAAACTGCTTTTATGATAGTTGGCCAAATCAATATTTGCGCAACTAACTAACCTTGAGAAGTCAAGACTTGTCATTAACTCTTCCCTCAATCAATGAAACATTCTCAAGATGAGAACGGTTGATTTCCATTAGTGCTTTGACTTATTTGAAATAGATGTTTCCATTGGCCGCCAGTGCAATTGCCAGTCATGAATTTTAACAAAAGAACGGACAACATTGACAAGCCTCAACCTCCGATTCCCGAAATCCAGTTTTGATTAGCAAAAATCATCAGCGAATTAATAGAAAGAATTTTTTTTCTCCAAATTACTAAGGTCTTTGATGTTGATCTACCCAAATATCTTTGGGAGATTTTCATTTGAAAAATGTTAAAAGAGTACTCCTCAGGCACTCGTCAATAGTCATTAATTGTGCTTTGCTAATATTAACATCACGATATGTTCGTAATGGATGCAGTCGAAATGCACAGCTGAAGCATAGCTAAATTATACTGTAGTCTTCGACACTATCAAAGTGATAAGCCTCACTAAAAAATTTCCACAAATTACATTTCCAACAACAGTCTAACATCTGCATGGGGAGAGAGATGTCAAGGGAAAAAAAAATTAGTCGAACTCACGGAAAAAAAAAAAAAAGAATGTCAAAATACAGATGAAACTGTCAAAAACCAAGGTCGTCTGAAAATTGACTGCGTTAAATACTCATTAAAAACATGCTTTTAACCAAAAAATGAACCGGCCTCACTACTTATCTTCCTTCTCAGCCTCAGCGGCCTTTTTCATCCTTGTGCCCACGTGACGTTTGTTCATGCGCTCCACTCGAAGCTTGGCATATGCGTTGAATGATTTCATCTCATCTGTGACCTCCACAAGTTCCACCGCTGGCTTCTCTCTTACAATGGGCAGGTAAGTTCCTTGGACTTGAGTTGCATTTGCAAGCTCTTCTGGAGTAGAATCACCAGCCTGCATGGAGAAGGAAGATGAGATGCTTTCAGCAAGAACCAAGGATCGCACAATATTGATATGAATTTTGTAAGTAGTCAATTTACCTTGAATTCCGTGCATGTCTTGGGAAGACAATTAGCTTCGCCTTGTATGTCTTCAGCCTCTGCACATTAGCATGTACCTTCCAGTGACTTGATTCTTGCGGCAATGATCAACTGCAATTCCCATTATTGGAGCTAATTTCTTCGGGATACCTGCTGCCTGGGAGTGCAAAATGCAAGTTAAGCACGAGGCTTGCACCGGATGCTGAAAACTGTAAAAGGATATCCTTGAAGGAAGGAGCAATCAGGTAAGGCGTTTTCGTTATCATAAAAATACTAGCTATAGTAATTCCAAACCTTTGTGGAAAAAAGCATGTTTAGTAAAAATGAACACATGCCAACTTAACAGACAGAATCTGGATGAAACAATGAAAAGGCTAAAAAAACAGTGCCACATTCCATTTAAAGAGCTAAATGAAGCGAAGGACGCAAGTCTACTTGGAACCTCCCACTCCAATAGCCGAATGTGACTTTGACCACAGGTAGGAGTAATATACCAGTAAACAACACGGGCATTAACAATCCTTCATATGCAAAAATGTGGTGAAATAATGCTGGTGGTCTGAGGGGACCTGCTGTTGACTGTAGGAAAATCTTCACAGCCTTCTTTTGCTGAGCTGGGCACGAAATAAAGAGCATCCGAATGCTCTGATAATAAGAATGGCAACCAATGATTTCACTTCAATAACTAGGTAAGTAGTTCAACTACCTAGGCGTCTTCTAGCCTTTCTCGCAGGCTGGTTAAACCAGGTCTTGACGTAATTTTGCCAGTGCTTTCTGAAGTGCCCATTTGGCACGATATTGTTATGTTTAACCATGACTTGCCTAAAATGGAAAAAAAAGACAAAGCTTGTTAAGGTTAAGATGGCTCTGAGATGTGGATATATCTTATCAGCAAAAGCTATCGGACAGTCAATACTTGACAGATTATGATCCAAACACATTAACAAAAAGTACAGCAAATTTGTTATTTCACTCTGAAATTTTAAAAGTGGTTTTCAGTGCCTAGATAGAAATTCAGAAAACTAAATATTAGGGGCACACAATCTGCCACATTGCCGACTAGATAATTTCAATCTGGAATAACCATTTTCGCAAAAGAGAAAGAATGACATAATAAGGGAGTAAACCAAACAATATTGTGTTAGATGACATCACTTTTAAGTTTTGTCGACCAACAGCTTAAACAAGGCGAAACATGCTGAGTTCAAATCAGGATATATTCCTAGACTGCTGAAATCCAAGGAAATCTCATTTACAGTACAAGAACCATGTCTGAATTTAGAATTACAATCCCCATTCAGGGCATCAACATTCTTGAACCTCCACACTCCCACTGCACCCTAGACAACAAAATGCTACGTCGCAAACAATCTCGACAAGCAGAACCATCGAAACTCGATTCCTACCTCCTCAGCCCAGAAAAAGGAAACAGCTGCTTCGGACAATGCATCACCAGACACCTTTCACCAACCCACATAAAAAATAATCCAATCGAGCGAAAACAAAGCACAGCATTTTCAACACAATACATTCGGCAGGAAAACAAACACCCGCAAATCCACAACATCTAATTGCCCGATTAGAATGGGCGAAGGCCGTCCACAGATTGAGCTCGAACTCAGCAAAGCCTGAACGACGACTGCGAATGATGCCGAAACTCTCAACCGACCAAGCGGATAGAAACAGAGCAAAAGCAGACAGAGTCGAACCCGACATGAATCGAAGCGAATCCAACGCGAATCAACCGGAGAAAGGGAGCGGCTAAGAGGCCGAAGATCGACACGGAAGCGAAACACACACGATCACACAACAATCAGCACCGAAAATTTCAGAGAATCAAGCTCAAACGGTACCTGCCTCAGGCCTTGGGAACCGAGCGGTGCTATAGTCCGACGGAGGGAAGCTGGTTTGACTGAGAGAGCTTTATATCGCTTCGTACACAAAACCCTAGGGCTTACATATTGGATCCGAAGAAGTAGAAGAAAATGGGCCTTGGGCCTGACCCGATTCTTTTTAGCTCCTTTTGGACTCGCGTCATGGACCAAAAGCCCAAGGCCCGATAAGGTGGTGCGGCTGAGATTTTTCCCTTTATTAGTTACATTCGAGAGAGAGAGGGAGAGAGAGAGAGAGAGAACTAAATATGTTTAAGAAGAGATGATTGGTCAAAGATTTGGTGATTGGGAATGATTCACACTTAGCATCCCATAATATCTTCTTTTGGCGTTAAATTTGAATTACATATTATAATTATTAAAGGGAAAATATCACGAAAAATCCTAAATTTTGCGCAAAGTGACAAATTTGCTCCAATTTTTTTTTTTTTGTGATGTGAAAAACCCCTGAATTTTGCAAACCGTGACACATTTACCCCAAAATTTTTTTTTTGTAACATAAAAATCCTAAACTTTTGTCGTGTGACACATTTACCTTAAACTAAAAGGCATTTTGGTCTTTTTATTTTTAATTTTGTTTTCTTCTCTCTTCCCTCCGTCGGCCATGGCGAAGGGAAGCCGGCGTTTGGCTAGGGCCGCCCTCGCCCAACGCCAGCGAGGGCGAGGGCGGCCCTTGGTTGGGTCGGGCGAGGACCTCCCTCACGCCCTTGCCTAATGCTTTGGTGAGGGCACCCCTCCCCAAGTCGGGCGAGGGCATCCCTCACTAGGCCCTTGCCCGACACTGGGCGAGGGGTGCCCTCGTCGGTGTTGAGCGAGGGAGGCCCTTGTCGGCGTTAGGCTAGCCTAGTCAAGGGCTGCCCTTGCTCGACGCCGGCGAGGGTAGCCCTCATTGAATGCCAGCTTCCCTCCGCCATGGTTGGCGGAGGGAAGAAGAAAAAAAGAAAAAAAAAAAGAAAAAGGAAAAACAGAAAAAATAAGACAAAAATGCCTTTGATGGGGTAAATGTGTCATAGTTTGAAAAGTTCGGGGTTTTTTATGTCACAAAAAAAAAAGTTTGAGGTAAATTTGTCACTTTGGGCAAAGTTTGAGATTTTTGGTGGTCTTTTCCCTTGGAAAAGACCAGTATTGGGACAAGTTTTGCTAAGGTTGAGGTTGGCAATGTGATCATTGAATTTGCTGCACTCCACCACCTTTCCATGAGTAGTAATTTCTGTTTTCACCTAATA
Source organism: Eucalyptus sideroxylon (assembly GCA_014182405.2). NCBI lineage: Eukaryota > Viridiplantae > Streptophyta > Magnoliopsida > Myrtales > Myrtaceae > Eucalyptus > Eucalyptus sideroxylon. Next base: position 42,325,020 of record CM024552.2, read on the forward strand.
TGTACCTTGTAGATGTGTGACCATTTTTTCCCTTTCGAAAAGGAAAATGCCTATTTGCTTATAACCCGTACCATTATATTCAAATAAAAAATATAAAAAAAGTAATGAGACATACGCAATGTGTTGACAATGCAAAACATTTAAGGCAAGACAAATACACATACTATGGTTGATCTTAATCATCACTTTGTCAATACCTCAATGTCTTTTGTGGTTTGTCAATTCATTCATAAGAAGCCGCAAAAACAATAACCCACCAAGGAAATAAGTGGCCAGACTAATGAATGTGCCCGTTATTTACACCGAAAATATATTCATTTTTCACTTGCTTGTATTAGGTGATATTTTGAGTCCGACTTTTCAAACAGATCAAATTTGCCTCTTTGGTCCCATTTTAGGTAGGCCATTAACAGTGAAACTGAAGGTGATAGACCATCCAAAGTAAAACATTGAGCCCGAAAGACTTTTAACATTTTTCCTTCAGTCACCCCAAGTATCCCTCCACATCAAACTATGGAGTGGCTAAGGAGACGCCCTAGAATTCCGATCCATAAAATTGCTTACCGTGAAGGCTACGGCATTACGGTCTCCTTTGTCTCTTCTATGACATAAGTGCTGAAATAACAAATGCGAAAATTATATTAAGATAGAAAGACCATATCATGTCACCCTCATTAGTGTACATCGTTCAGCCTTTGGTCATTTTGATCTTGATGTTCCATACATGCTGTTTCACTCAAAAAGTGAAAATCGTTCACCAAATATGTTGATGTTAGTTTTTTTTATAAGGAAAGGATTATGTATTGATCTTGTACAAAAAGTTACTTAGCTACTCATATATTATTGTTTTTGTCTGAGTGCGGCTTAGCTGAGCATCCTTCATCCAGTGACGGAGTGATGGTCAACTAATGACCGCTGATTTTGTGGCGAAATCCGTTGACTTTTTCAACCGGTTTCATCTCACCCAATTTTTTTTTTTAATTGTAAGCTTAAATTGAAAGATAAAATCTCAAGATTGCCCACACAATCAATTTTCATGAATATGATAAAAAATAGATTCTAAAATATAAATAATTACAAGTATAAAATATTATCACATCCTAAAAAGAAATCGTTAATGTCATTATATCGATCTAGTAATTTAAAAGATAAAAAAACACTTGAGACGTTGGCTTTGCAATTAATAACAATTCATTGCTGGCTTTTTAGTCCTTTCGCCAAAATCAAATTACTTTGAAAGGACTTTTTGGTGGTCTAAAATTAAGACCAATGTAATATCGCTTACGTATAAAATGAATGAAGTAAAGAAAAAAAAATAAGAATAATAAATTAGTAGAGAAAAAAATTTACCCAGTTGATCCAAATCTCGTAGATGAAGATGTGTTTGGCCTAAAACGAGAGACTGCGACACTTAGAGTGCCAAAACTTAACATGAAGGTATATTTAAGTACCAAAAGTTAAGAAAATTACACTTAAGTGCTAAAATCAAAGCAAAATAAATTAATTAAGTGCCAATAGTGAGAAAATCCGGCCAAAATGTTGACTTGATGTTTTTTTTTCTGACGAGACAAATACAAAATAATGTCATTTTGCATGCTGACATGGCTACATAACTTGAAAAAGATGTTGTTTTACATGCGACATGGCTAGATAAGCAAAAAACGATGTCATTTTGTTTGGATTTGAATTTTAATATAAATATTAATTTAATTAAATTGACAACTAAATTATTATTTTTTTTAAAAAGGAAGAAGAAGAAGTCGCAGAAGGTGTTGGTCAAGCGCTATGCAAGCCCTTGTCGCTACCTCCCCACTATCGTCGGGAAGGATTGGCGACGAGTGGGGGAGGGGTCGGTTGAGTTCGCCAACCTAACGATGGTGGGGAGGCGGCAATAGGGCTTGCACATCCCTCGTCCAATGCCTTCTGCAACTTTTTTTTTTTTTTTAAGTTTTAAATTTAATTTATTTAATATTTATATTAAAATTCAAACAAGAGGCGATCCTGTTTTGGCTCTTTTTGCTGACTCAACTCTAAGTTATATTATTAAAAAAAAATGCCACGTAGGATTTTGGGAGCCTTTGTTAGACTTGGCACTCGGATGTCTCAATTCACTTCTGTGTACCTTTCATAACTTTTGGCATTTAATTATCCCCCCATGCCAAGTTTTAGTACTTCTGATGTACTTCTACCAACCTAAAACATTACAAAATCAATCTTAGTCTCAAGTATTTTTTTTTCATCTTTTAAATTTAATAGATCTATATAATGACATTAACGATTTCTTTTTAGTAGGTGATAATATTTTTTACTTGTAATATCTATATTTTTCATCATATTCAAGAAAATTGATTGTATAGGCTCTCTTAGGATTTTATTTCTTAATTTTCGTTTGCAATATTAAAATAAATAAGCAAATTGGGTGAGAGGAAACCGGTTGAAAATGTCAACCGATTTCCTCACAAAATGAGCGGTGCTAATGTTGATCGTCACTCCGTCACTTAATGGAGGATGGTCAGCTTAGCATTTTTCTTTTTCTTTTTTTCCACATAAAAGACCAAGATGAGACACTTGCAAAAGACCGTTGCTCATCTTTTAGATTGATGAGTAAGAGTCACTAAATTAAAATATCATTGTCACCGATTGAAAATATTTTAAGATTTCGTAACTTCACCTTATTTTACCTAAAAATAATGACAAAAATATCTTTGAAAATCACGAATAATTATTCATTTTTGCATGGAGTCCATATAGTACTGTTCAATAGGAAATGTAAATTGTATAGTATGATATTCAATGGGCATGGTATTAAGTTAGCTCAAGTCATTTGTAATCAATGGAGTTCAATCTAGACAATTAAAATGTTTGTTTCATCTAACTGATTAATTGATCAATGTTGTATTAAAAATGGCTAAGTAACGATGAAAGCTCACATGAAATACATACATAAACATATTATAATTATCCATTCATTCATAACATTTTGGTATAAGTTATCCGGGCCAATCACTTCTATGCAACTTTTTATTTATTTTAAATTTAGCAATGAAGTGGTATATGGGAGGGGGCACTTTTTGCGCAACTCGATTGGTTGACTTTCCTGGGTGATCACAAGGGTGCCCTATCTTATATTGAATCGGTGCATTCGGCATTTTATTTTAGAGTGCTCCTAGCAAGGCTTGATACCCATCTCATGGAGATGAGCAAACCCTCTTACCATCTAAACCAACAGCTTGTTGTTTTTGTGTAACAATTACGAGTGCACGATTTAACTAGAAAAGTAGACAAGGAGGATGTATTGGATATTTCATTGGACAATGTGTGATTTTGCTTCTTCAAGATCCATGTCCGGTTCTGCTATTTTCTGGTACACGATTCCTATCCAAGAAGAGATGTTATCAATGTTCTATGTAAGAATGCCTCTTTTCACATATAAAAAGTGATGCAAGTAGCGCTAACTTTCCAACCAAAAAATGGGTAGCGCTAACTTCCATAGAATGGGACCAGTTATTGCCATCCATAAAAAACTTCTTAATCACACTTTACCTGGCATACATTAACCAATTCTAGTAAGCCAAAACAAAAAAATCATGGCATCCTTACTATATGCGCTTCTAACTTGGGTCGTCCTTCTCTTGATGACTCCTACTTCACTCACTATGCCACCGCACCATCCATATGAGGCCTCAACCTTGATGGATTTCAAGAGAAATTTTCGAAACACCAAAGAAGATTTTCTTTGTGTTTATTTGAAGGTTGAATATTGGTCTCTAGATGAACATGAAGATTGCTGCTTGTGGGATGATATAGAGGGCAATGAGGTCTCCAGTCATGGGATAGGCCTTGACCTTAGTAGCATCTATCTCTTTGGTACCATAACTTCCAACAATAGCCTCTTTCCCCAATCCCACTTGGAATCCCTCAATCTCTCTTGGAATGACTTCAACTCGTCTTCAATCCCATATGGCTTCGGCAATCTTTCCAAGTTACAATACCTTAATCTCTCCAATTCACACTTTTTTAGAAAAGTCCCTTTGGATATCCCATGACTATTTAGATTAATTTCTATTGATTTGTCTTTTAGGTGGGATTCCGTCATACCTCTTGATTTGTTTTCCGAGTGGCGTCTTGAGATCCCCAATGTAGACAAATTTGTTTGGAACTTAATTATGCTCAAAGAACTTGATCTCTCTTTTATAAGCATTACATCACCATTCCCTCATGTGCTTGGAAACTTCTTCTCTTTGACGTTGGTTAAATGTAGTGATTGTGGATTGCATAGTGAATTTCTAGTGGGCATCTTTCAATTACCAAACCTTGAAGTCTTTGACATTAGTTTAAATGACAACCTTTCTGGTTCGATTCTAGAACAATAGTGGGGTTTTCCTTAAAATCATTAATTCTTTGTGTGACATCCTGAATTTTTCGATTCTGCTTTTGATTAAACTAATCGGGCATTTCATCGACGCGCCTATAGGGTTGTTCTCAGAGCTGATCACTCTCGAGATAACTAGACTATCTAGGGAAGTCATCAGGAATTTTAATGCAATAGACTTGAGGATTCGACTAGGAATCGGCTACTCGACCGTGTTCATCTTTAGAGCTCATTTCGGTACAATTAAAAATTGATCAGGGATCATAGATAGGTCGGTTCGACTGAGATGTGTGGCTAATTGTGGGTGACTCCATTAAAATGGAAGATTTTCTGTCATTTTGGTTCCTTGTCTCCGTATTTGAATCATCGAGACTTTCATGATAACCGAGAATTGCCAATGTGTCAAGTGGGTTCATTGTGGCTCGAAAAAAATCGACTATGGGTTATTTGCACTAAAAATTTCTGAAAGTTATCGGGTAGCTTAGGTCACGCTAAAATCACGCCGAATTGAAATTAACCGCGAATTTGAGTCCGATTTCAGAAATAGAAAGTTCTATCATGTCATAATAAATTCTAGAAACGTCGACTCAGTTACAGAAGATTTTTTAGCAAACCGAGACTTTTTGGGAAAAAGTCGAGGTAGGGCCGTTTTTGTCCAGAAAATGTTAGGGATCATTTTTTATCGTAAAATTGGGATGCAAGTGGGATTAATTGGTGAGGAAAAATACCAATTGGATCGGTGAGGTATCAATTGAATTTATAGAGGCAAAATTATTATGATTTAAGTAAGAATAAGTGTCTAATTGAAGAGGAAATTAAGCAAATTCATAGCTCTCCACCACCTAAGGCTTTTGGACCATTTCAAGGGTTGTAAGAGGAGCATTGGATGCTAATTTTGGTCTATGGAAGGCAGCTATGGATGGGATTTGGTCAAGGGGACCAATTGGATGAGGATTGAAGCTTGTGGCCCCCTCTTGTCTCTCTCTCTCTCTCTCTCTCTCTCTCTCTCTCTCTTTCCCCCTTGTAGTCGACTAGCATCTTCCTCAGCCTCCTCCCATCCATTTCGAACGCCAACAGCAAGCCAGAAGACCAGCTGAAGACAGCCTCGTCATTAGACCACCCACGACGCCACCACCCCCACCGTTCACCATTTCCGCCCTCGTCCGTGTGCCGCGCATGCCGTGCGTCGTTCAGCCATGCTGTTCGCCTTAGCCACGTCCTAAGAGTTGTCTTGATCGGCTCAAGCCGCTGTGAGTCGCCTTCGACCACCGTGAACTGCCCGTCCGAGCCGTTGAAGCCTCTGCCAATCCATCGCTGCCCTTGCCTCACCAAACCAACCTATTTTTTTCTCTTTTCCAGCTAAGAACAAAGCATAAAAGAGTGGTTTCTAGCAGCTCTTGAGGCCCGTTTTGGCCCGCTTCTCGACCCCAAAGTTAGGTTCGTCTTGGAGAGAATTAAGCCCCGTCGCGTCCCCATCGATTTGCACCTATCGAATCGCCGAACAAGTGAGTTTAAACTCACTAATCATTGCTTAGTAGGTTAATGACGCTTAAGGGTTGATTAGTTTAGATTAAGTATGAATTATGTGGATAGTTATATTAGATTAGTGAATTTAATTAATAACCAATGCATGTTAGGTGGATAGTTAGTGAAATTAGGGCCTAGACAAGCTCTAGTATTTATCTAGAGTGATTCAGAAATTTTCCGAGTCCTGTCTTGGCTTCCAATTATGCTTTTCCAGGCCTAAGTCATATTATTGGCATTTATTTAATATTTTACATAATTAATTATTTATTTATTTATTTATTTTTTCGAAAATTAGATCGGAAGAGCTGGTGACCGGAATTTTATGCTAATTGTTATGGTGCATTCTGTTTATTTAATTGAGTATCGGATCGTGCAATTTGTGTTGATTTGGATTTTAGGAATTATTTCCTAAATTTAATTAATTTCAGAAATTAATTGGAAAATAACTGAGCGTCGATTTACAACGCCAAAAATATTTTGGTGGACCATATAAATGGTGGGAATTTCAAGGGTGAAAATATGTATTTTGGTGAAAGCTGACCGTATACCCACACACGGCTATTTTTATCGGATATGATAAAAATGATGAATTGGCTATGTGATTGGAGTGGTATACTATTTTGGCTAGGGGGCCCAAAATTATCAACTTTGAGCGAGCATATATAGTATACCATATTATCAGCTTTGGACAAGTATATTATATCAATTTTGGGCAAGCAAATATAGTATATCATATCGGCCTGGGGGCCCTAATTTATCAGCTTTGGGTGAGCATATATATAGTATACTATATTATCAGCTTTGGGCGAGTTATATTATCTATTTTCAGCTTTGGGTAGCAGTCTTGATTCGATAAGACCTTATAGATAGTATTAAATAGGTTGATGAAAGAAAGGTCATGATGACATGCAATCGACTGGGTTGATTGATCGATGATTCCATTTGAGTACTAATTTGATGTGATTCGATCATATTGCAAAGTAAATTGACTTGCAGGGTAGAATTGAGGCCAAGATAAGTCCTTTTACCCGTGTTGTGCCTAGGCAACCTTTAGGGCGTATTTTCTTCCTAATCGAGTCTTAGGGGTAGAACTCACTGAGACATCATCTCACTCCTTTGTGGGATAACATTTCATGTCTCTAGATGGCAGCTCTTCCAAACCCTCCTGAATATTTTGGGCAACCCAAGAAGTTTACTAAGACAGGTTATCATATTCCGATACATAATCACCTTGAAGGTCTAGAGTATGTGCTGATAAAGTCCATGGTCTAGGTTGATGTGGGTGAACCCAAAAAGGTACCCCACCAATACAGAACGTGGTATTGCCATTATCATGACGGACGAAGGGAGGGTCCTGTACCGAAATCTGAGATACCTTTGTATGCATTGGAGGTTGCATTTGGGAAGGGTACAGCTGACCCCAAAGATGGCTCGGTGGTGGATGCGAAGAACCCCAAGCTCGAGGGCGATTCTGACTCTCCGGTGTACTCAACCATGGGCTCTAGCTGGAGCAAGGAAGAATGAGAGATCATCGAGGAAGAGGACCCGGAGGAGGATCCATTGGAGGATTAAAACCTCGCCTTGTCTGCAGACTTTATTTTCTGAGCTTGTTTGATTAGGACTTGACTTAGTAGTTCACATTGTATATATATGCACTATGGGTTGCAATGTATATAAGTGTGGTTGATTTTCAGGTTTGAAAAGTATGGCCCTACTTTTCTATCACATTGTTTTATTGTCTGGGGATTTATTTATACGCTTCCACATGCATATTAAAATGAATGGGTCAGCGATGCATCTTGGGACATTACTATTTAATCAACCAGTGAGAGATGGGTGCATGCCCGAGGATCGGGATATGACACTTTAGGGCACGAATTTCTCAGGAGAATTAAATGTTTCTATCGGAAACCTTATTTTCTTGAATGTATTATCCATTGGGTATTGTGATTTCTCGGGTTCACTTCCAACTTAGCTTGTAATCTTTCTTAGCTCACTTTTTTTGGATATATCGCTAAGTAAATTTTATGGTCAAATCCCTGGTTCCTTCGCTAACCTCATGTAACTATCATATCTAGAGCTACGTGTCAATAATTTCAATGGTGATATTTGGCATTGGCTTGTCAACTTGACAAAACTTACCTCTTTGTACCTTTCAAGTAACATTCAGCTAGCAAAGCTTTTTTTATTTGAGAGAGAGAGAGAGAGAGAGATGATGATGATGATGAAATTCAATCAATGGCCCAATTAACGAGTCTTGTTTGTTTACATTTTGCAGACGTTCAACTAAGTGGTCCGATTCCGTCTTCATTTGAGAACTTGACTCGATTGATTGCACTTGACATTTCATCCAACAATTTGCATGGTGAAATTCCAAACTCATTAGGGGAACTTAAGCATCTTAAATATCTCGTCTTAGTGGGAATAATTTGAGTGGCACAGTGGATTTACACAAATTCGAGGATATTGAGTATCTTGATCTTAGTTGGAATAAATTGAGCAAGATGGTGAATTTACATGAGCTCAAGAACTTGACAACATTATATTTGGACTTCAACAACATATCTTTTGTCAGCAAGATCGAGATCAATGTCACTCTTTCAAAACTTTCCACTTTAGCTTTAGATTCCTGCAATTTACATGAATTCCTGAAGTTTTTAGGCTACCTAAGTGGATTGAAAAGTGTAAGTCTTTCACACATAAAATTGGAGGGAGTACTCCTACGTGGATGTGGAATGGTAGTAGAGAGACCTTGGAGTATATTTGTCTTCTCACAATTTTCTAACTAGCTTTGTGAACAACCAATTCAATCTGCCACTTCCCAAGTTGATATATTTTGGCATTAGTTCAAACTTGCTCAAAATTGCTCTCTCTAGTCCACTTCCATTAGTGATTTATTACAATTTCTCCAAGAACTTCCTCTTTGCAGAAATGCAACCTATTTTTAAAGCAAGATTCCTTGTAGTTCTTGATTTGTCAATCAATAGTTTGAATGAGACAATTCCTTCATGTCTTGGAAACATCGGTTCTTTGTCAATTTTGAGTCTTGGGAAATATAAACTTGAGGGCATGATTCCTAATGGTTACCCAAAAGGTTGTGCATTGAAGATTATTGACCTCACAAAAAATCGATTGCAAGGTTCTGTCCCAAGATCTTTGGCATTGTGCAAAGCTAAAGTATTTGAACCTTGGGTATAGTCAAATTCTTGATGAGTTCCCATGGTGGTTATCAATATTGACCGAGCTCAAAGCTATGATCTTGAAATCTAATATGTTCCATGGTTCAATAGAAATACATCAAAGTCAGTTTAACTTCAGCACTTTGCATATCACGAACCTTTCCAACAATAGTTTCAATGGTGAACTTCCTTTTAAGTTGTTGCAGAGTTTCCATGCCATGAAAGTAATTGTTGGTCAAGATCGGTTGGAATATATATATATATATACTTTTTTCAGGGCTCTCTCTGTCCTTCTATATATATGCAATAGTTACCATTTATGTGGATATTCGGCAAGTGGTTGATAGGTATAAAATGACTTATGGAATGAAACTAATGAATAAAGGCACAAAAATGGAATACTCAAAGGTTCCTTATGCCCTTATGGGAATTGAACTCTCCAATAACAAATTCGAAGGATGCTTACTTGATCTTGTTGGAGATTTGAAGTCACTTCTCATGCTTAACCTTTTGAATAACATTCTCATTGGTTTCATCCCACCTTCCTTAGTAAACTTGACAAAGTTGGAATCTCTAGACCTTTCTTGGAACAATCTCTCAGGAGAGATACCTCAACAACTAGCCCAAATTACATTTCTTTTGTCTTTTGATGTCTCTCATAATCAACTATCGGGACCAATACCACGAAGGAGTCAATTCGACACATTTGGGACCCGTTCATTTGCCATGAATAAGGGATTATGTGGAAGTTCTTTACCAAATAAATGCACAAAGGTTGGGAGTAAATTACCATGACCACCATCTTTGTTCGAGGAAAAAAGTGAAGAAGATTCTCCATTTGATTTGGATTGTCAAGTCATGCTAATTTGTATTAGAGGCTGGTTTTCAATTGGCATTGTGCTAGGAAACTTGATCATTGATGAGAAGAGTTGGCGGTTCTTGTACTACTCCAAAAAAATGGCAAACAAGTGGAAAAGATCAAGAAGGCACTAAGCAATAAGGAAGTGTGCATGCAGTCGGATACTTATGTAACATTTATTAGTAATGCAAATTGTCATGTATCTAATTTGTATAAAAAATACTTACAAATTCCCACGATTTCAATCTATGTTTGCTTCATGCAAACTCATGTGATTCATAGGTTATTGTATGTAGATGTCGTTTTCTTGTAGATTGTTACTATCTTTTTGACTATTTTTCCTAGAACATCATATTATATCATTATGTACTGTAACATGTACGTTGGTAATCTACGTGCTAATGTACATTGTGATTATATGCCAATCAGCACTCACTTTCACTTTTGAGCTGTGATAGAGAATCTAATTTTGAACATTCATTACTTCCAAAATCTGAATGTGGTAAGCTATTTAATATTGGAACCGATAGATACGGCAGAGACAGGAAGACAAATATGAAACTAAATTATCTACAATTTAATTGTTAAAGACTGCTAGTGAAAGTGATGGATTGTTATCATTAATTACCAATTTATTTCATGAATAGATTCCTAAAATTTGGATTGAGAAGAATGAATGCTACTTTTCACAAGCTTAGTTACTGAAAAATAAAAAAAATAAAAACTTCACAAAACTACTATTGTGATCAAATTCATGGGAAAATGACACAAATAATCCCTAAATTATGGACCAATGTACGATGTTATCATTGGACTTTCAATTTGTTCAATGCAGTACTTGTACTATCACTAAATATTCAATATAGTCGCTAGATTATAACATGTTCAATATCATCCTTTAATTAATTGATGAAGCATAACCCATTGATGTGGCCTTTAACATGCTAAGTTTGAATGGTGGACAAGAAAAAGTTGTGCCTAGATTTTCTACATATCAAGTATTCACATTATATAGGGAAAGATGATCAACATAAGATATTTATTTCAAGACAACTCAAACCTAAGGCACTCTAAAAGACGCCAATTACTTTTCTTCCTTCCTCAGCCTTTATGATGCTCTCATCAACTATTTGGTTATAAGGTTGCTAGTAGGGGTGTGCAATGGGAACCACCCGAATCGGGAATCGGCTGGACCGGATCGGACCGAACCGGCTGGTTTTGGGTGGTCCCACGGTCAATGGTCCAGTTCCCGATTCCTAATCTTGGAACCGGTGGCCGGTTGGTCCGGTTCCCAATTCCAAGGTGGGAATCGGACCGAACCGTACCGACTAGACCGAACCAGTTATATATATATATATTATACAAAATATGTAAACAGCATAACTTATTGCAACCAAAATTACAATTGAGGTAGGAACCTCATATGTGGCCAAGAGACCATTAAAACTATTTTGTTACTATTTTATTTATAGAGAAAATCTATTTGTTAGTTTCATTTTCTACTTGATGTGGGACTAAGGCTCCAAAAGACCCACAAGACACGTCAAGCCTCCAAGAGTCTCACATCGACTAAACATTCAAAGAGAAGAAGAGAGATTGTCTATAAAACCTAAGCCAAGCACAACCTTTAGCCAAATTGTTCATGGCCTTCATACTTAAGGTTAAGTGTGAAACACACGAAGTGTGTTTAATATTCACACAAGTGAAGTTTGAATATTTTGCACGTGGAAACATGTGTAATTAGTTTTGTTGAATCGCCCGAGAACCGAATTGGATTGATCGGGTTGGTCCGAAGCACGGTCACTCTTTAGTGCAAAAAAATAGAGTTGATTTTGTTGGACTAGACCGGACAGAACCAGAACCAATGGTCCAGTCCGGTTCTCAATCCTAGGATCAAACGGTCTGGTCCACGGTGCCCAATCTTGGGAACCGGTGGTCCCAGTCCGGTTCCCGGTTCCAAGGTGGAACCATACCGAATCGGGAACCGATCACCCTTAGTCGCTAGTCCCTCAAAAAGCTATAAAAGGACAAGAAGAAAAAGTGAAAGAATTTTCATTCTAAAACACAATTTCTCATTCCAAAACACTAGTAATTTCATACCCATCACACTAGATAGATTGAAGATCCTAATCCTTCGACTATTTAGTAGTTCTAGTAGTGGTGCATTGCTTTCATCAAAGTAAAAACCAATATGATAATTCACATTGCTCCTTAAATAACTTGCCAATTGTTTTTCCATTCCAATTTCACCTTTTCAAGACCATAATGTGATCTCTACACCCAAAATGCTAGCTCTTTTACGACAAATATGACCATGGTGGTATGAGCAAGCTCATAACCATTGATCCCTTTCTCTCTTTGGAGAACTCTTCGATCTGAAGTGCCTTAACTAGGTAGAATTGTCACGCCCCGAACCTCGAGCGTGCGCACATCTCTCAGTGGTCGATAAAATTGCGACGTCCCAGGACGCGTCGCTGACCCTTTCTTTTTACTGCACATGCAAAAGCGTATAAACAAAACCTCAGACAACACAAATATGAGATAAAAAAGCAAGATACAAATTTCACAAACTACTTTTATATACAAATTAGTCTGTCTACAAAAAGATCGGCTTTCAAAAAGAAGCTGTCCTACAACCTACTAGTTGGACACATTCACCAATCCTTCAGACTCTACCTCCACAGGCTCCGGGGGCTTCAGGTCCTCCACAACCCCATCAGGAGAGTTAGTTGCACCCTTGCCTAGAGCGACGTTGACCGCAATGGCGGGGATATCAAAACCTTGAAGTGGACTTACCCTATATCCATTGAGTCCATGGCGAAACCACGCCCTGAATCAATGAGGTACTCTCTAAGATAGGCCCTCATCAACCTAGACAGTGGTCACAACAAGCTCATAGACCCAATGACTCCTGGGGACAAGGACGTCTATGCTCCACTCGGTACCCCCTGAGGTTGACCAAAACGTTCGGGAGGGACCGCCATTTAAAGACCTAAAAAGAATGAGTCCACGACAGGGTGAGACAATGTTTCAGCAAGTTCACCCCCTAAACCCCGACTTAGGAAGAAAATATGCCTAGAGGTAATCTAATCACACATCACAGAAGACTTACCTTGCCTCAATTCCTTCCTGCACGTCAGTACAATTCATATCACCATAATTGCATTAAAAACACTCATCAATCGGGACATATCAACTTATAACCCAAACAATTACAGAGGTCCCGATTATAAAGTCAAATCGCTATGACATGTTCCATTCTATGCCACACAATTTTGTCCCATAATTAGGCTTGTCAATTTCAATCAATCATGCGTCCCAATTGATTACGACCCAATGTCCACGGTTGACTTAATAGTCAACGGTCTTCTAGCGTAGCCAGGCATCGTCTCGCACCATTGAGCACGGCAACGTCTACATTTAGATGGCATTCCATATAGGAGCATCGGCCCAGCCTCCACTGCGACCGGCATCCGTTGACTTGGGGCATTCCCGAATGAGCATTGTCCGGCCCCAAAGGCTCGTGACAAGTTTTCATATTATTCATGCACCCATCCAATCTTGGCCAAGACATCGTGTTTTGCACTCAAATGTCTCAATTAAAATAATATACTTGGCCCATTTTCTTCGTATTAAAAATGCATGGTAAAATAATCGTGTGTATGTATATGGTCAATTTGAACCAGAAAAATTGATATCATTCTTTCTAAAATCCTAGTGTTTGATATAGTCTTTAAAAATACTTTCGGTGTCAAAACCCGACACCCGGTATTTTCTAATTAAATACCAAAATCTCATAATTTTAAAATAAATACTCAAAATCACAATCATCATTCAATTTGCACAAATTAACCATCAATTGCATAAACTAAGCACACTACTGCAATCGGTACGAAATTCCGATCACCGGCTATCTTGGTATAATTTCCGAAAAATATTAAATATTAAATAAATTACAAAAATAATTAAATAAATGTAAATTAATCCAATAAATGCACACTTAGGCCCAAAATGCTAATCTAACCACCTAAATAGGCCTAGAAAAATAATACACATATCTAATTAAATACTACACTCTATCTAGCCCTTAATTAATCTAATCTAACCACCTAACAATCTTAATTAAGCAATTAAAACACTAATTACAACTAACTAACCACCTAATCTTATTTTAGGCTAAGCTAATCAACCTTTAGGCAGAATTAACCTTCTAAGCAAGGTTTAGTGAATAAACTCACCGGAATAGCGAATTGGTGAGTCCATGGCGATGGTAATGCCAAGGCGAGTGAGAACCAAGCCTGTAGCAATGGCCCACAAAGCTCATAGCTGGGCTGTGAGGTTCGGCTCTGGTTATGATTGAAGGGGGTGGTTCGAGCGGCTAAGATGGCACGAGAGAGGGCTAGGCGGCTATGGCGGGTCTAGGAGGGGTTGGGGGTTACTGGACAGCGACGAAGGAGCTCAAGCGGAGCTGGACGGTGGCTTGGGACAGCGGCTTGGCCGTGGACAATGGTGTGGGACCGTGGGACAATCGCAAACGGGTGGACGGGCGGCTCGGCTTGCGGGTGGCAGCAACGACGCTCGACGAGCGATAGAGGGCTCAGACGGTGGCTGGGTCGGCTATAAGGGTGCTGGCTGGCTTTCTCTAGTTTTCTTAAGCTCAAACAACACACAACAATGGATAAAGTAGAGCCAAGGAAGAAGAAGAAGACAGCTGTTGAAGGGTGACCCAAAAATGCCTCAAAAGTCTTCAAAAATATCCATTCTACTCATCACCAAGCCCCACCAATTGCTGCCTCATCCTCAGCCCCTTTTCCACTCCAACACTTCTCCAAGAAGCTTCCCAAGGTGGCTTAAATGTTGCATCCCTCCAAGGCTACGAATTTTGCAACATTCCCCTCCAATTCCAACTCCAATCTTCTCCAATTGAGCTCAAATCAAAGGCCAAAATGTCAAGAGGATGCCCACATCACATTTCACATTTTTTCTTGTCAATTAGTCCAACTTGATTGCCAAAAATGCAACCGAAAATGGCCCTCTAATTTTCTCGGTCTAAAAACGCCCAAATTTGATTTTTTGTCAAAAACTCGGGTTTGCAAAAAAATCTTCGGAGGATGATTTGACGTTCCTAAACTGAATCGTGACATGATAGAACTTTTAATTTTTGAAATCGAGTTTAAATTCGTAGTTAATTTCAACCAGGCGCGATTTTAGCATGACCTAACCTACCGGGTAGCTTTTATGAATTTTTAGTGCAATTGACCCGTGGTAAATAATTTTTGAGCCACATTGTGTATCTTCGACTCATTGACGACTCTTGGTTATTGTAAAAATCTCAAGGTTTCAAATACGGGCACAGGGTACATAAATGATAGAAAAATCAGTTTAATGTCGTTCAACAAGAATTTTATAATTAGGTGGAATCACTCACACTTTAATCACACACCTCAGTTGAATTGACCTATCTCCGATCTCTGATCGATTTTGACAGTGTCGTATTGACCCTTGCAGATTAACACGGTCGAGCAGTCGATTTCTGGTCGAATTCTCAAGTCTATTGCGTTAAAATCTTTAACGACTTCACCAGATAAACTAGTTATCTCGTGAGTGATTAGCTCAGAGAAAAAACTATAGGCGCGTCGATGAAAAACCCAACTCATTCAATTGAAAACAGAATTAGAAAATCAGGATGTCACAAGAATTCTCCAGCTCGTGTAACCTCATATTCAATTTGGTCAAATTCAACATCTTCACCTACATGCACATATTTAGGTGGTGCACTCTCCACGACTCCAAGAGCTACACCTCAACCCATCAAACCATTTCTATTTATGAGGCTCCAAGCACATTGCGCCAGAAGTTTGATTACAAGGAAGAAGATGAAACGTTTATGTCAAGGAAGAGGTTCATTTGATTCCTTGTATCTTTTTTTCCCAAATAAAGAATAAAAGTAAATGGATTAAAAAATGAAACTCATAATTACATGTTCTTGTAGCATGCCAACTCATCATTTTAAAAGTCCTATGTTACATATCATATTTCATGTCATCAAATAATGTATGATTCGTTTTTTGATCAAATAGAAAATTTACATAACATCTTCTAATAATTCAAGAACCACATTGAAAGAATTAAAAGAGTTCAAAGATGAAATTTTTTATTTACATATGGATATAATAAGATCTTCCACGATGTAATGAAAATTCTTTACCATGTTTTTTCAACAATTCATCTAATCATCTAAACATGATAAATGCGATTGCCAAACTCGCTTTAAAAATACTATTCACCCCAATAGAAAATCAAATATCTAATAATTTAAGATTGTTAAATGTTTTTTTTCCCGGTTCTCAATATCTAGAGTAATAATTTAAGCGCCCTCTATGCACACATCAACGGTGACTTGTGTTTGTACCCTTTCTCTTTCTCAACAAAACCACAGCTTAAAGCAAAATCATTATATATAATACTATGAAAAGCTCAAAATCAGTACACCTAAAACAAATTTACCTTAAACTGATTTTTTGACTACCAAAAACCTCAAACAAATATACCTGTAATAAATTTATCCTCCACTAATTTCCATTAAATTTTACTGTCAAATTGTTGAGTTTAATGACACGTGATAGTTGACGAGTGTACAATTTGACGTTTTACAAGTTTTTGATTTTCGTGGTATTAATCCAATTTAACGGGAACTAATGGAGAATAAATTTATTACAAATGTACTAGTTTTGAGATTTTTTATGACAAAAAAATTAGTTTATGATAAATTTGTTACAAGTATACTAATTTGAGATTTTTCGTGATATTAATTCTATATATATAGAGATATAAAAATATATATCCACTAGCTGAGGAAGTCCCGTGCTAGTTAGTCAAAAAAGTCTACGCTGAGTCAAAATAGTCAAATGGTATTTTTCTTTCTTGCACCACTCCAATTTGATATCACTGAGTAGGAAATCTTGATTTTTAAAGTGCAAAATTGGACTACGAAATCCAACTTTTGGACTTTTCTATAATTACGGGCTTAAACTTGAGACTTATTATAACAAATGATTCTTGAACTTTGTAGTTTATTGTTGCTCTCCGTTTGTTCTCTGATGTCTTGTTTTTTTTCCCTTTATTAAGCCTTAGTGGTATGTTTTCTTCTAGGCTTTGCTGCCATTCTTTCTCTGATTTGATACTGCGGCTTGCAGTGGATGTGCTCTTCCACTTTGCTTTGTTTTGAGGAATGCAAGCTAAGTTACTTACCTAAACAAAAAGAAATAGAAGCCGAACTAGTTGTTGAGGGATCTTTCTGGAGAGCATGTTTTAAGAAAGGTGTGGAGATTCCAGCATAGTCATTAGCTCTACTAAGGAAGGTGGGATCGGACTGGTGAAATTTTTTGTTTGGAAGGATAAGCATATGAATGAAGTGGCTTCAAATCCCAAATTTGTGTGGGTATCCATTTCTCGAACTTCTTATTGGATAGATCAATTTCCGTAAGGGCGTATTGCATTTTCAAGTATTCCCTTTCCGTCCCATTATTCATAAGTTTCATTCCACATGTCACTCTTTCCCAATCCAGGGAAGAACTTTCTTGCTGAATATCCATGAACTCATATTGATCAACAATAAATTCATCTGTAACAACTTGGATGATAGCTCGCCATTGAAACCATTGTTGGAAAGGTCCGCGATTTGCAAATTCATGAAGTTAAATTTGCCCTGATAATTAGTTCCTATCAGACCATGGAACTTACTAGAATGCAAGTCAGTAAATTTTAGCTTAGTCAAATCTGATAGCCAAAAGGGTAAGTGATCACCATTTTGATTGTTACCAAGATTCACTACCTTAGCACTCTACAATTGACCAAAGATCTAGGAACAGACCCTTTGCAATCAATTCTTCCTATGGTCTACCATTCTCAATGCAGAATCACCTGTATAACTATGAAAAAATATGCACTAAAGCTCATTTTTCCCAAGATTCAAATCTAGCAAAGACTCGGTATTTGCTAAACATGAAGAAGCATGCCGTTTAGACTATTGTTGAACAAATCAAGCATGGTGACAAAAAGATGGAATTTGGACATATGTTGAAAAAACTTTATAAAGTCATATATGGGCAACAATAAAATATATTTGGGCATATGTTGAAAGAAAAATTGGATAGATAGAGTGGAAATCGGAGCTCGAATTCTACCACTGGGCTTGACCATTAATTTCAGGTCATATTATATTCGTTTCACATCTTTGCACAGAATAAAGAAAATCAAACTTGAGAGAGACCGCCCCCAATTCTCTTAGGAAAGAAGTCAATAGACTGATCATTAATGGCATTTACTAATAGGGCGCATCAAGATTTGACATTAGGGTTCATACCTGTCGACTTTGATTATGGACGAGTTTGTTAGGATCGAGGATTTTGTTGTTAAGTCCACATTTTTTCTAGATGGATCTGTAGTTTTCAAAAGAAGTAACAGGACAAGGGTCAATGATATTCATACGAGTTACTTTTTCCTCACTTTATCTTAAGGTCAAGATTCGAACCTTGGATCCCTTGTGCTTTTTTTGTTTTTGGTAAAAAAATTCCATTATTATCAAAATGATACATAATAGAAGATCTCAAAAGTCATAATAACAAGACAAGCCCATAAAATTCCAAAACAAACCAAAAATCAGAAATCAATGCATATCATTAGAGCATGGTTGGCACAAATAATCACAGGCTCATGGTTTGTTACTACATCCAAGCGAAAGGATAGGTGGTCAATCACAAAAGTACACAATGTCATTAGTAATAAGCATATGCCAAGATCTCCATTTATAATTACGACTCTGCCTTTCAACGGCATGCACCTAGATTCGACGATGTACACCTAGATTCATCATCCCCAACGCCATCACTATATAAAAACAAAACATGTTGAAGAAGATCATATTTGACACTTGTCAGAGCAAGTTTTGTAGCCAATGCGAAGCGCCATAACTTAAATAAACATAGATTTGACACTAAAACCATTGTGCACACCATTAAAAGTGGAGGCAGGGTACTTATTCATTAAAACTCCAAAATCTAGAATTAAATCAAAGAAAAAAACTCCAGAATATAATATCGGGAGAGCAAAGCTCTCAAATCTAAAACTAAATTTGGGAGAGTAAGGAAAGAAAAAAAATAAAAAAGCAACTAGGAGGGGAGGGAGAGATCTAGGTCAAATCCCTCCCTTCCAGAAGTGTAAGAGACGAAAGGGAGTTGGGAGAGGAAAACACGTCAGTGTCAATTTTGATCTCTTCTGCTTTAAAGAGGGAACTTGTCACGCCTCAATCCTCCGAATGCGTGCCTATCCCTCGGTGGTCGATTAAATTGTGACGTCCAAGGACGCGTCGCCAACCCATTCATTTTAATGCGCATGTGGAAGCGAATAAATAAATCCCCAGACAACACAAAGATAGAATAGAAAAGTAGGGCCACAAATTTTGAAAACCAAACACACTTATATATATACACAGCAGACTAAGTCATATACAAACTAGTCTATATTCACAAGTCTACAAAAGACAAAAAGGCTACTAGTCCTCTAAGCGTTCGAATCCTCAACCAAAGGCTCTGGGGTCTCTAGCTTCAAGGAGCTCGGGTCTATCATTGAACCACCAGGAGGGTCAGTCGTACCCTTGCCAAAAGCGATCTCCAGCACCAATAGAGAAATCTCAAATTTCGGTAGGGGTCCTTCCTTGGGTCCATCTCGCCCATAACGATACCACGATCTGAATTGATTGGGCACCCTACGGGATAGGCCCGCATCAACCCAGACAATGGATCTCACGAGTTCGTAAACCCAGTCTCCTTGGCTCCCGGGGAGGGGAATCTGAGAAAATCTGTTCAGTGATCTTCTTCGGCTGGCCGAAGCACTTAGGAGGAACAACCATCTAAGGACCTGTAAATGTTAGCCCACGACGGGATGAGACGATGTCTCAGCAAGTTCACCCCCTAAACTCCAATTAGGAAGAAAATACACCTAAAAGCTGCCTAAGCACACACAAGATAGCAGACGTACCTTTGCCTCAATTCCTTCTTGCAAGTTAGTATGGTTCATGAACTCAATCAATCCACTCAATTCAAATTGAACCATTGATTAATCAGCCAATAAGCTCAAGTCCATACCAATAGTACTATCTACCCATTTGATACCATATATCCATCCTTTGATACTACCACTATTTACAACAATTGCAATATATGGTCTTAGCTCGCTCAAGATGATATTTAGATAGATAACTCACTCAAGCTGATAAAACGATTTTAGCTCACTCAAGTTGATAAGGACATATTGATCGTGCTTGCACAAGCTGATAAAACGATCATATCCGATATATATAGGTCATGCTCACTCAAGCTGATAAAACGACATTGGCTCACTCAAGCTAACAAATCGACACATTGAAAATACCCGATAAAAATAGTTGTGTGTGGGTACACAGTTGGCTTGAGCCAAAGCTTCAATATCTTTCTTTTAGAAATTCCCACTAGTCATAATAGTTCATAAACACATTTTTGGCGCTGTAAACCAACGCCCGATATTTTCCAATTAAATACCGAAATTACTCAATTTTGGAATAAATACTCAAAATTATAAATCTCACTTAATTTGCACAAATCAATACTCAATTAAATAAACTAGTTATACCATTGCGATCAGCATGAAATTCCGATCACCGGTTATCATGATATAATTTCCGGAAAATAATAACTAATTAAATAAATACAAAAATTAATTAAATAAATACCAATAAATACCATAAATGCAAACTTAGGTCGGAAAAGCTTAATTAAATACCAAAACGGTCCCAGAAAATTTCTGAACCTATCTAGATAAATAATACAATCTATCTAGTTGCTAATTAAGCCATTCTAACCACCTAACATGCATAAACGAGTAATTAAATCACTACTTCATCCTACTAACCACCTAAACCATACTTAGCCTAAACTAATCAACCTTTAAGCATAATTAACTCCTTAAGAAAAGTTGAGTGAGTAAACTCACCGGTTTTGAAATCCGATGAATCCACGACGACGGTAGGGCGGAGACGGGCAACAAACTCCGAAGCGGCGACACCAAGTGAGGCCGGGAAAGGTTGGAAATGGGCCTCGAAGCCCACAGTGGGTTGCTCGCTTTGGCTTCTGTTGTTGGGCTAAAGGGCCTGCTTGAACGGCAGGCTTTGGCTGAAATGGCGAAGATGGGTGGGCAGGGCTGTTGCAGGGTTGGGCAATGGCAGATGGTGGTTGAACGGCAACGGAGGAGCTCCGGCTGAGCTTCGACAGCGACCGGGTTGCTTGGGGGACGACTGATGGGCACGAAACGATTAGGGTGAGCGTACGATGCACGCGGGGACGTGCGGCTCATGGGCCGCGTGCGACGGAGCTGGGCGGCGCGACAAGGGGGGCCGACGGTGAGGGACTGCTGGCCGGTTTCCTTTACAATTCTTGAGCTTCAAAGTGCTGGAAATGGAGAAAGTAAGGCTGAGGAGGAAGAAGAAAGGGACAGCAGCCCTTGAAGGGTCCCTCCAAGCCATCCTTCTACCCCTTTGTCCCCCTTGACGAGGTCCCATCAACATAGGTTGGCTTCCTCAACCATTTGTAGTTGCCAAGGCTTCCTTGGCAAGCCTCCTAAGGGTCCAAAAGTTGCACACCATGGGGGACTACGAATTTGTGTATTGTCCACTCAATTTGAATTCAATTCCCCACCAATTCTCCCTCAAATTAACTCAATTCGAAGTCTATAAATCCCACCAAGGTGTCCATGATCAAATTAACATTTTTCTTTGCCAATAGAACTAACTTGCATCCAAAAAACACGATAAAAAATAGTCCATTGAATTTTCCGGACAAAAACGGCCATATATTGAATTTCCGCTAAAAATCTTGGTTTGCAGA
Source organism: Eucalyptus sideroxylon (assembly GCA_014182405.2). Lineage (NCBI taxonomy): Eukaryota > Viridiplantae > Streptophyta > Magnoliopsida > Myrtales > Myrtaceae > Eucalyptus > Eucalyptus sideroxylon. The sequence continues at coordinate 42,346,875 of CM024552.2, forward strand.
AAAATTTTCGGAGGATGAGTCGATATTCCTAAAATGACTCGTGACATGACAGAACTTTCAATTTCTAAAATCAAATTCAAATTCACGGTTAATTTCAATCCGGTGCGATTTTAGCGTGACCTAGCCTACTAGGTAGCTTTTGAAAATTTTTGATGCAATTGACCTATGATTGATTTATTTCAAGTTACATTGTACATCTTCGACACATTAGCGACTCTTGATGGTCATGAGAATCTGGAGATTTCAAATACGAGCACAGGGTACCAAAATGACAGAAAAATTAGTCTAGTGCCGATCGACGAGAATTTTGCAATATGGTGGAATCACCCACACTTTGATCACATATCTCTGTCGAACCGACCTATCTCTGATCTTCGATTGATTTTTAATTGTGTCATAATAATCTCTGCGGATGAGCACGGTCGAGTAGTCGATTCCTAGTCGAATTCTCAAGTCTTTTATGTTAAAATCCCTTAAAGGCTGGATTCCTTCAATTGAAAACATGGCTGAAATTTTAGGATGTCACAAAACCGATGGTTAGAATATATCTATTGTTGATAGATTAGAAGCCCAACAAAGAGTAAAGTCAAAGCGTTGCATTGAGTAGCACTTCTGTTTGAAGAGTTTCTAGTTGAGTTGGTGAGAGATTGTGTTTGGAATATAAACTTCGTGAAGCTAAACATTCTTCGAAATATTGGCAAGAATCAATAATATCTACAAGTAACCAAATCAAGTAATGCCAAACCTTGAAATCCTCATTTTCCAATTGATGGTGAATATCTCACCTATGCATGCAATGCTAACCAGGTAGGTGAAGTACCAAAATGCGCACATGCTATTAGTGAATAAGGGCGTGCATGGTTGTGTTTTTATTTTCTGTTTATGAACAAAAATTCTGTTCTTTTATTCCTAAGAACAAAAAGAGAACAGAAATGCGTTTATTTGCGTTTTTTTTCAAAATTTGTTTTTTTGTTCTCGGAACAAAATTGGAACGGAAATAAGGAACAAAAAAAGTTATTTTTTTGTTCCGGAAACACTTTTGAAGAACAAATTTTCTCTCTTCTTTCTTTTCTTCTCTTTTCTTTCTTCTTCTTTTCTTCTTCTTTTTTCTTTGGCCGGTCGCCGGCCTTGGCCATGGCCGACGACCGACCGTCGAGAGCCGGTGACCTCGCCGGAGCGTCACCGGCCCCCGGCGAGGCCGAACGTCGCCAACCCCTGGCGAGGCTCGGCCTCGCCATGGCTAGGCGAGCTTGAGGGCGAGGCTTGGCCTCACCGGATCTAGGCGAGCCCGAGCTTGGCCTTGTTGGGGGTCGGCAAGCCTCGTTGTGGCTGGGTGAGGCTGCCGACCCCGTCGGCCGGTCGCCGGCCTCGGCATGGCCGACGACCGGCCAAAAGAAGAAAAAAGAAAGAAAAAAAGGGCAAACAAAATAAAAAAATTAAAAAAAAAATTAAAAGAAACAAAAAAAGAATATAAATTTACCAAACGTGTTTCTATTCATTTTTTATTCCCGTAACAAGTTTACCAAACGCGTCTCTCTGGTCAAAAATTGTTCCCCGGAAAAGAAATAGTTTTTTCTATTTCTATTCCCCGGAACAATTTTTTAACAGAAACACAAACAAACACACCCTAAAATGTCCAGCTCCGAGCAAGAATTTCAAAAAAGATGAGATTAGTAATGAGTGGATTCAAGACAAAACTATAGTGATGTCAATCTGGGAGGAGACCGAGGCTGTTGTGATGTATGGAACGATGATTGTAGATGATCTAATGAGAAGATATTGACTACTCTATGATGGGCCAACGAGGAAAATAGGAGTAAAATAGAAAAGGTGGACACATATTTTACGACAGATGCTGAGTTTGTAGATCTTTTCAAGACTCCATACTAGAAGAGAGTAAAAAATTGTTATCCTTCAAAACTTTCATTTGCCATTGTTGAGAGACACTAGATAGAGTACGAAAATCAAAGAAAAAATAGAACATAAATAACTTCTCTTATTTTGAGGTAACTTATCAACAAATCAAATTCTAATTGGCATAAGATATGCTGAAAGAGTGATGTGTTGACTATATGGAAAGAAAAATTAGCATATTCATATGACATGAACAATGCAGCCTCAAAAAGCTAGAGATACCATAAAACAACAATCACAAAATGAATTGAGTTTTAGAGAGTATTAGTTGTATATCCACGCTGCCAATTAAAAAATAATAGAATTGCACCATAATTAGAAATGTCAACTATTTATGTATGTCACGCCTCGATCCTCCAAGCGTGTGCCCATCCCTCGGTGGTCGATTAAATAGCGACGTCCCAGGACGCGTTGCCGACCCATTCATTTTATGCACATGCGGAAGCGAATAATTAATCCCCAGACAACACAAAGATGGGATAGAAAAGTAGGGCCGATATTTTTGAAAACCAACACACACCATTACATACATAACAAACTATGTCATTTACAATACTAGCTGATCTATATACAAGGTCTGCAAAACCAGGGGGTGGGGTAGAGGGCTATAGATCCTCTAATTAGTCGAGCCTTCGACTGAATACTCCTGGGTCTCTGGCTCCGACAAACACGGGTCCACCATTGAACCACCTAGTGGGTCGACCATACCTTTCCCAAAAGCAACCTCCAGCACATACATAGGGATTTTCAGACTCTGGTATGGGATCTTCTCTCTGTGCATTCTGCTATTGAAGATACCATGATCTGTATTAATGGGGTACCTTTTGAGGTAGACCTGCATCAACCCAGACCACGGATCTCACATGTTCATGCACCCATCCCCTACGGTTTACATGCAGTGGAATAAAACACTTCTGCTCGGTGACCTTCTTCAACTGTCCAAAATGCTCGAGAGGAGCTGCCATCTAAGAACTTGAAAATGTTATCCCACAACGGGGTGAGACAATGTCCCAGTAAGTTCTCCCCCTAAGTCCCGACTAGGAAGAGAATACGCCGTAAGGGCTGCCTAAGTATAAGCACAAGTCAGAGAACTTACCTTTGCCTTAGTCCCTTCCTGCAAGTCAGTACAATTCAACCACTCAACCGATCAATTCAACTCAAATCAAGTCATCAAATCAGATCGAGTCATCGATCAATTGACTCAGTCGATTCCATATCATTAAGACCATCTCTCGATCAATCATTTCAATACTATCTATCAACCAATACTACCTATCAAGTCATTTCCTTGAAATGGTCACTGCTCACCTAAGCTAATACGAAAGAATGCTCGCCTAAGCTAACAATGATAGATAGTATAGCTTACCGAAGCTAATATAGATAGATAGTATAGCTCACCGAAGCTGATATATGCTCACCGAAGCTGATTTATGCTCACTAAAGCTGATTTATGCTTACCGACTAACCATTTCACTGTTTTCATAGTACTCGGTAAAATAATCGTGTGTAGGTACATGGTAGGCCTTAGCCAAAAATATAATATATTTATTTTATAAAATCCCACCAATTATATAGTTGATAAAAACATTTTTTGTGCCATAAATCGACGCCCGATAATTTTCTAATTAAATGCTTAAATTAATTAATTTTGGGATAAATACCCAAAATTTCAATCAACACAAAAATTGCACAAATTATCATCCAAATAATTAAACCAACCATACCATTGCAATCAGCATAAAATTCCGGTCACCAACTATCCCGGTTTAATTTTCGAAAAATAATAATTAATTAAATAATTACGAAAATTAATTAAATAAATACCAAAATTGCAACTTAGGCTGGAAAAGCCTAATTAAATATCGAAACGGGCCCGAAAAATTTTCGAACCTAACTAGATAAATATTACAGCTTATCTAGTCTCTAATTACACTATTCTAACCACCTAACATGCAATAACGATTAATTAAATTACTAATCCGTTCTAACTAATCACATAATCCAAGCTTAACCTAAACTAATCGATCCTTAAGCCTAATTAACTCCCTAAGCGGAGATTAGTGAGTAAACTCACTGGATTAGTGATCCGATGAGTTCACTTTGACGGGGATGCGAAGGTGATCCACAAACTTCGAAACCGGGATACCAAGCGGGGTCGGGAAGGGCTCGGAAATGGGCCTCGAAGCCCAAAACCCTCGCTGGACTTTTGGTTTTGTGGTTGGGCCGAAGATGGCTGGATGGTCGCCGGTTGGGCTGGAAACGGTCAAAGAGGACCGGCAAAGGCTACAGTGGGGCTTGGCGGTGTTTGACGGCAACTCCGGTGACCACGATGGCGACGTACAGTGGTTAGATGACCTCAGGTAGCAACCGGGATGGACGGAGGCGTGTGGACGTCGAGCGGAGAGGTAAGGCGATGAGCGCAGGCGTGCAGTTGACGCGCGAGCTCGCGGTGGTGTTGTACGGCGGCAGCAAGCTCGAATGGGCAAGAAGAGGCTGCTGGTTTGCTTTCTTTGGTTCTTGAGAGTCTTAAGGTTGCTGGAGATGGAGGGGTCAACGGCAAGGGAAGGAGGAAGGGGACCTTTGCCTTTGGAGGGTCCTTCATGCTCCTCTCCTATATTCTTTTCTCCTTGGTTGACCCCACCTTGCTAGCTGGCTTCCTCAGCAGTTTTTCCATCCCCAAAGCTTGTCTTAGAAGCCACTGAGATGGTCCAAAATGTCATGGACCAAGGGGCTACGAATTTTGAAGACATTTTCCCTCAATTTGGATCAATCCTCCTCCAATTGAAGTCGATTCCGGCCCAAAAAATTCCACCGTCGAGTCCTCGATTAAATTGGTATTTTTCCTTACCAATAAAACCAACTTGTATCCCAAAAACGAGATAAAAAACGGTCCTCTGAATTTTCTGATCGAAATCAGCCCTATTTTTTATTTTTAGCCGAAAATCTCGGTTTGCAGAAAAATCCTCGAAGGATGAGTCGACGTTTCTAAAATGACTCGTGACATGATAGAACTTTCAATTTCTGAAATCATATTCAAATTTGCGATTAATTTCAATCTGGTGCGATTTTAGCGTGACCTAACCTACCAGGTAGCTTTTAGAAATTTTAGTGCAAATAACCCGTGGTCGATTTTCTTCAAGTCACAATGAACCTCTTCAACACATTGGCGACTCTCTGTGGTCGTTAAAATCTTGAGATTTCAAATACGGACACAGGGTACCAAAATGACAGAAAAATCAGTCTAGTACCGATCGACGAGAATTTTGCAAATTGGTGAAATCATCCACGTTTAGCCACACATCTTAGTCGAACTAACTTATCTCTGATCTCTAATCGATATTTACTATGCCGTAATGATCTCTGTAGATGAGCACGGTTGAGTAGTCGATTTCTAGTCAAATTCTCAAGTTTATTGCATTAAAATTCTTTAATGACTTCCCCAGATAGTCTAGTTATCTCAGGAGTGATCAACTCTAAGAACAGCACTATAGGCGCGTTGATGAAATGCCCGATTTATTAGGACTGAAAATTTCAGGATGTCACAACTCTTCCTCTCTTATAAAAATTTCATCCTCAAAATTTAAACTGTTACAATACTTTAAGCAAAAAGGTGAGGGTACAATTGTCTCACCGACTCCTTGCTTTCCCAAGTTGCTCCTTTAATGTCGTGGTGTTGTCAGACCACTTTATCCAACAGGATCATCTTGGTACGCAGAATTTGTTCTTTTCGATCCACAATCTGAACCGAGCTTTCCACGTACGACACTCTGTCATCCACGTCCAATTCCTCAAAATTAAGCACGTGGGTTGGGTCAGGCTCATACTTCCTCAACATCGATACGTGAAAGACGTCATGTACTTGCGCCAATCTTGACGACAATGCAATACGATACACTAAGATCTTGATTCTCTCTAGAATCTTAAAGGGACCTACATACCTCGGACATAGTTTTCATTCTTGCCAAAGCGTGAAGTATCCCTCATTTGTGACACTTTCAGAAAAAACGAGATCGCCAACTTAGAATTCCAATGGCCTTCAACACTTATCAGCGTAGCTTTTCTGGCGGCTTTGAGCGGTCTTTAGTCTACCTCTAATGACTGCAACTACATCCACTGATTGTTGAACCAACTCTGGGCCTGTGATCTTTTTTTCCTCAACTTCATCCCAACACATTGGCATTCTGCACGCTTTGTCATACAACGCTTCAAAAGGAACCATCTGAATGCTCTACTGATAGTTGTTATAATAGGCAAACTCGATAAAATGAAGCTGTTCCTCCTAGCTTCCCTTGAAGTCTAGCACACAAGCTCACAGCATGTCTTCGAGGGTATGAATCGTCCTCTCAGACTGGCCATCCATCTGAGGATGATATGCCGTACTGTACTACAGCTTCGTTCCTAAAGCAGCCTGCAAGCTCTTCCAAAATGCAGCTGTGACTCTCAGGTCTCAGTCTGAAGTTATCATCACTGGCACTCTATGCAAATGAACAATCTGACACACGTACAACTCTGCATGCCTATCCAAGTCAAGATCTTTTTCGTACGACAATGAAGTGAGAAGATTTTGTCCGTCTCTCGACCACTACCCAAATGGAATCGTTTCCTCCCTGACTCTTTGGTAAGCCTGTCACAAAGTCCATCGTGATGTGCTCCCATTTCCACTTTAAGATCTCGAGAGGTTGTAGAAGTCCTCCCGGCTTACAATGTTGTGCCTTCACTTGCTGACACATTAGACACTTGGCGACATGCTTGGCAATGTTTGCTTCATACCAAACCACCAATGGTGTTGACGCAGATTCTGATACATATTCGTACTACCAGGATGAATGTTGTAACTGCTACGATGAGCTTCTGATAATATCTCCTCTTTGAGCTCTACATCATCAAGTACACACAATCATCCCCGGAATCTTAGTGTTCCGTCCTCAGAAATCTGAAAATCAGCATTTCTCTTATATGTATCCTCTTGCAGAATCTTCTGAACATCTGGATCTGTCGGCTGAAGTAATTTAATCTTGATCTGAATATCCAATTCAATTCTAAAGGTGGTCATAAGATTCGAAAGGTGGCCTACCTTAAATTTGAAAGCCGAATTTCGAGCTCTCTCGAGTAAATTCCACTCCTTAACCAGCATATGTGCAACTGAAGACTTCCAACTTAAAGCGTCTATGACCTTATTTGCGTTCCCGGGTTGATACAAAATATCACAATCATAGTCTTTCAGAAGTTCCATCCAGCGGTGCTATCTCATATTCAATTCCTTCTAAGAGAATAAATACTTGAGACTTTGATGGTCAGTGAAGATTTGGAATCTTTCTCCGCACAAATAATGTCTCCAAATCTTCAAAGTGAAAATGATTGCTACGAGTTTCAAGTCGTGCGTTGGGTAATTCAATTCATGAGGTCTCAACTGACGGGAGGCGTATGCAACAACCCTACCATTTCGCATCAATACACAAACCAATCCTCTGAACGACGCATCACTATAGATCCCGTACCCTCTAGGACCAGATGGAATGGTCAGTACAAGTGTGGTAGTCAACTTCTGCTTAAGCTCTTGGAAACTACGCTGGCACTTGTCTGTCCACACAAAATTTTCTTCCTTCTTCAGGAGTCGAGTCAACGACAACGCCAAAGCCGAAAATCCTTCTATGAACCTTCTATGGTAACCAGCTAAACCTGGAAAACTTCTGATCTCTGTTACTATAGTCGGTCTTGGCCAGTTGATCACTACTTCAATCTTGGCTGGGTCCATAGAGATTCCTTTGCCTAAAATCACGTGACCTAAGAAAGTAACACGAGTTAACCAAAACTCACACTTGCTGAACTTGGCGTACAACTGATGAATCCTCAAAATCTGCAGTACCATTCTCAGATGACTCCCATGCTCCTCAGCACTCCTTGAATATACTGGAATATCATTGATGAATATGATCACGAACTGATCCATATATTCCTTTAATACTCGGTTCATCAGATCTATAAAAGCAGCTTGGGCGTTCGTTAAACTAAACGGCAGTACAGTGAACTCATAATGACTGTATCGAGTACGAAACACTGATTTTGAAATGTCCTCCTTCCTCATCCTCAGTTAATGATATCCTGTCCTCAAGTCGATTTTTGAAAATATTGACGCTCTTTGTAACTGATCAAAAAAGTCATCGATCCTCGGGAGTGGATACTTGTTCTTGATTGTCACTTGATTGAGTTAACGATAGTCAATGCACAGGCTCAACGAACCATCTTTCTTCTTCACGAACAGAACTGATGCTCCTCAAGGTGATGCACCGGGACGTATGAATCCCTTATCCAACAAAACATGCATCTATACCTTCAGTTCTTTCAACTCAAACAACGCCATCCGGTAATGAGCCATAGAGATTAGCTCTGTTCTGGGTGTTAACTTAATCACAAACTCGATCTCTCTCTTTGGAGGTAAACCTGGCAATTCTTTCGGGAATACATCTGGAAATTCTTACACCACTGAGATATGTTCGATCTTCAGCTCCTCAACTGTTGTATCCACGACAGTTGCCAAGTAACCTTGACAACCTCTGTTTAACAAACGGGTTGCCTCGAACGATGAGATCAATGTAATCGAGGGTCCTCCTCGACTTCAATAAACTCAAAACTTTCACCCTCTAGCGAGTTAAACTGAATCGCTTTACGATAGTAGTCCATCTTAGCTCGTTGTTTGTTGAGCCTGTCCATGCCAATTATCAAATCAAAGTCATACATGGCTAGGACTAATAAGTTTATTTTCCCCTCTCACTCACCAATCATTAACTTGCAACCAGTACAACCCAACACAACTAACACCTTATTCTTTAACGGTGTAGATATGCTAACCACTGACTCCAGCAACTTAGGACTTAATCTTATTAGCCTAACATATTGCTCGGCAATAAAAGAATGAGTCGCTCCAAGGTCGAACAAAGCATAAGCATCATGGTTATTTAGCGAAACCGTACTTGTAATCACATCAGGTGCATCCTCTACCCAACCTCTTGTGATGGCGTATACTGTCCCTCGAGCTGGGGGTCTGTTCTGTCTACCTTGCAGTGCGAACTGCGGCACTGCACCCCTCATTTGATGCATCGGTGGTGGTAGCGGTAATTGATGTTGTCCCCTGGGTCTACTGGGACAATCTCTGGCTATATGACCTTGTTGGCCACATACAAAACACGCACCCATCCATTGAGGGCACGGGGCTGAGCCATGTCGCCTTCTGCAGAAGCGACACACACTATTCTGACTTGGCCATGACTTGCTAACTCCATCCTTCCTATTAGGCGGGACGTGAAATCTTCCTTTGGCTATGGGCTTCTTCCCATATCGATTCCCATCTCTATTAGATCCGAACCACAACCCAGATGTGGCGGCTCGTTCATTCTGGTCTCTCTCTATCATCTGGACCCGTTCGTACAGGTTGTGGTAGTTCCTTAAGTTAAGTAGTATCAGCGGACTCCTCAGTTCCAATCTGAGTCCATCTCTGAATCTCCTAGCTTGATCTACTGGATCCTCAACCAATCTAGGGGCGTACTGCGACCACTCTGTGAATTTCGCTTCGTACTGATCAATTGTCATCATACCTTGGCGAAGGTGCTGGAATTTTGCCATCTTCAGTTCTCTAGCAATCTCCGAAAGATATTTGCTGTTGAAGACCTCAACGAAGACATTCCACTCCGGAACCACACCTTCAGGGAATACCATTCCTCTAGTTGTCATCCACCAAGTGCTTGCAATTCCCTGCAACTGATAGGCTACAAGGACGACCTTTTCTGACTCAGTGCACATCAGCAGTGCAAAAGTCTTCTCCAAGTTCTGGATCCATAGAGCTCCAGCTTCGGGGTCTCCTGCCCTAGTGAACTTCGGTGGGTTTAGTTTCAAGAATTGTTCCACTAGCTTATGCATTGGTCTCCCAGCGACCATGTTCCCTAGTGGAACCTCAGTAGGTGCAACGACAGGTGTGGTAGCAGCAACGGCAATAGCAAAGCAGCATCCACGACGGCATTAGCGACAGCTATGGTAGCGGCGGCTAAAGCAGCGGCACTGGCAACTTGAACCCGAGCCTGTTGATCCATCCTATTTCCTAGCATCTCGAGTGCTTACATGATCCAAGCAAACCATTGATCCTCAGGGGCTACTACCCCAGTACCAACAGGAGGTGGTGCTACTCCACTTACGCTAGCCTGGGTTGGCACTTTACCATGGCCTCCTCGGGTACCGACCCTCGTCGGCATCCTACCCCGAGTAATAGGCCCTATGGTCCTCTTCTTAGGAGTCCTTTGCTCCTGATCGTTCATGACACAGGTTTTCTACTGAAACCTGCCTTCCAATTCCACACTGAATCAGAAGTTGAGCGATCCTAAACAAACAAGCTACCACACAACTATCACAGACATGCACCAGCATAAATAAAAGCCATTCCTACTAACTATCCCATAGACTTATCGCACCTTATCACTCCAACCACTAACCTGCTCTGATACCACTAAACGGGGGATGTCACACCCCGATCCTCCGAGCGCGTGCCCATCCCTTGGTGGTCGATTAAATAGCGATGTTCCAAGATGCATCGCCGACCTATTCATTTTAATGCGCATGCAGAAATGAATAATTAATCCCTAGACAACACAAAAATGGGATAGAAAAGTAGGGCCACAATTTTTGAAAACCAACACACACCATTATATACAAACTATGTCATTTACAATACTAGCCGATCTATATACAAGGTTTATAAAACCCCGGGGGGGTAGAGGGCTACAGATCCTCTAATCAGTCGAGTCTTCGACTGAATACTCCGGGGTCTCTGCCTCCGACAAAACGGGTCCACCACTGAACTAATTGGTGAGTCAACCGTGCCTTTCCCAAAAGTAACCTCTAACACATACATAAGGACCTCAGACTCTGGTATGGGACCTTCTCTCTGTCCATTCCGCTCCTGACGATACCATGATCTGTATTAATGGGGTACCTTTTAGGGTAGACTCGCATCAACCTAGACCACGGACCTCACGAGTTCATACACCCACCCCCTAGGGTTTCCATGCAGAGGAATAAAACACTTCTGCTCGATGACCTTCTTCGGCTGTCCAAAATGCTCGGGAGGGGCTGCCATCTAAGGACTTGAAGATGTTATCCCTCAACGGGGTGAGACGACGTCTCAGCAAGTTCACCCCCTAAGTCCCGACTAGGAAGAGAATACGCCATAAGGGCCGCCTAAGCATAAGCATAAGTGAGAGGATTTATCTTTGCCTAAATCCATTCCTGTAAATCAGTACAATTCAACCACTCAACCAATCAATTCAACTCAAATCAAGTCATCAAATTAAATTGAGCCATCGATCAGTCGACTCAATCGATTCCATGTCATCAAGACCATCTCTCGGTCAACCATTTCAATACTATCTATCAACCAATACTATCTATCAAGTCATTTCCTTAAAACGGTCACTGCTCACCTAAGCTGATACGGAAGAATGCTCGCCTAAGTTGACAATGATAGATAGTATAGCTTATTAAAACTAATATAGATAGATAGTATAGCTTACCGAAGCAGATAGAGATAGATAGTATAGCTCACCAAAGCTTATATATGCTCACTGAAGCTGATTTATGCTCACCGAGAAACCATTTCACTATTTTCATAGTACCCGGTAAAATAATCGTGTATGGGTAAACAGTAGGCCTCAGCCAAAAATATAATATCTTTATTTTATAAAATCCCACCAATTATATAGTCGATAAAAACATTTTTGGCGCTGTAAACTGACGCTCGATAATTTTCTAATTAAATACTGAAATTAATAAATTTTGGGATAATTACCCAAAATTTCAATCAACACACAAATTGCACAAATTATCATCCAGATAATTAAACCAACCATACCATTGCAATCGGCATAAATTCTTATCACCGGCTATCGCGGTATAATTTCTTGAAAGTAATAATCAATTAAATAATTACGAAAATTAATTAAATAAATACCAAAAATGCAACTTAGGCTAGAAAAGCTTAATTAAATACCGAAATGGGCCCAGAAAATTTTCGAACCTAACTAGATAAATACTATAGCTAATCTAGTCTCTAATTACACTATTCTAACCACTTAACATGCAATAACGATTAATTAAATTACTAATCCATTCTAACTAACCACCTAATCCAAGCTTAACCTAAAATAATCAACCATTAAGCATAATTAACTCCCTAAGTAGAGATTAGTGAGTAAACTCATTGGACTAATGATTCGATGAGTTCACTTTGATGGGGACGTGAAGGTGGTCCACAAACTTCAAAGTGGGGACACCAAGCGGGGTCGGGAAGGGCTCGGAAACGGGCCTCGAAGCCCAAAACCTTTGCTAGACTTCTAGTTCTGTGGCTAGGCCGAAGATGGCTGGACGATGGCCGGTTGGGCTAGGAACGGCCAAGGAGGACCGGCAAAGGCTGCAGTGAGGCTTGGCGGTGTTCGACGGCGACTCTGGCGACCATGACGGCGACGTACGGTGGTCAAACAACCTCAGGCAGCGACCAGGATGGACGGAGACTCGTGGACGTTGAGCGAAGAGGCAAGACGACGAGCGCGGGCGTGCAGCTGATGCGCGAGCTCGCGGTGGCGCTGGACAGTGGCAGTAGGCTCGAACAGGTAAGGAGAGGCTGCTGGTTCAGTTTCTCTAGTTTTTGAGTCTTAAGGTTGCTGGAGATGGAGGGGTCGATGGCAAGGGAAGGAGGAAGGGGACCGGCTGCCTTTAGAGGGTCCCTCATGCTCCTCTCCCATCTTCTTGTCTCCTTGGTTAACCCCACTTTGCTAGCTGGCTTCCTCAGCAATTTTTCCAGCCCCTAAGCTTTCTTAGAAGCCATTGAGATGGTCCAAAATGTCATGGACCAAGGGGCTACGAATTTTAGAGACATTTTTCCTCAATTTGGATCAATCCTCCTGCAATTGAAGTCAATTTCGGCCCCAAAAATTTTACCGTTGAGTTCTCAATCAAATTGGTATTTTTCCTCGTCAATAAAACCAACTTACATCCCAAAAACGTGATAAAAAACGATCCTTTGAATTTTCCTATCAAAAACGGCCCTATTTTTTTATTTTTCGCCGAAAATGTCGGTTTGCAGAAAAATCCTTGAAAGATGAGTCAACATTCCTAAAATGACTCGTGACATGACAGAACTTTCAATTTCTGAAATCGGATTCAAATTCGTGGTTAATTTCAATCTAACGCAATTTTAGCATGACCTAGCCTACTGAGTAGCTTTAATTTTTAGTGCAAATGACCCATGGTTGATTTTCTTTGAGCCACAATAAACCTCTTCGACACATTGGCGACTCTTGGTGGTCGTGAAAATCTTGAGGTTTCAAATACAAACAAAAGGTACCAAAACAACAGAAAAATAAGTGTAGTGTCAATCGATGAGAATTTTGCAAATTGGTGGAATCACCCACGTATAGCCACACATCTTAGTCAAACCGACCTATCTTTGATCTTTAATCGATCTTTACTATGCCGTAATGATCTCTGCAGATGACCACGATCAAGTAGTTGATTCCTAGTCGAATTCTTAAGTCTATTGCGTTAAAATTCCTTAATGACTTCCCCAAATAGTCTAGTTATCTGAGAAGTGATCAGCTCTGAGAACAACACTACATGCGCGTCGATGAAAGACCCAATTTATTAAATTGAAAACAGGACTGAAAATTTTAGGATGTCACAATGTATGTGAAATACTAACTCTACTGGTAGCTCACTCTGTAATTATAAATCAAATTGCAGCTTTACTCCCCACACATTTTGCAATGAAAGGACTCTAAACTTAGTTGTTGTTTTCCTCTCGTCTAGTTACATAAAAATTTTAGCTTGGACAATAAGAGATATACTCAATACACATATTGCATTACAAATTCAGTATGATTAATAGATAAACAACTGCATTTTGAATTGCCTCTTGCTTTAACTTTGCCTTCACTAGCTACATTATGCTATTCCACACAAAAACCAAACCTTTAGCCCCTCCCATTTTACACTACCAAAAGAACGTCTCTCTCTTTTATGCTAAGTACAATATTCAACGAGATCCTGCAATTACATTAGTAGCAAAATCTTTAATGCCAATGTGACAAAAAACGGCTCTTATCAAACTGTCTCTGAACATAAATCACAGTCAAGCCTAGCCTTTTCCCATATTAACTTACTCCAGTAACAAAAATAGAGATCATGGTGTCTTTACTCTATGCACTTCTTACTCATTCTTCCTTCTGATTTCGATTCGTACTTCACTTTCTAAGCCACCATGCCATCCGGATGAGAGCTTTGCCTCGATGGAATTCAACCAAGTTTCAGAATCTACATAACATATTTTCAATGTGTTTAGCGAAGGTTTATCGGTGTCACATGGAGGTTGCTACTCATGGGATGGTGTAGAGTGCCACAATGCCATTACAAATGGCCAATACTTTACAAACTTCCTTGCTTAAAATATATAAATATTCATGACTTCATAAAGATGTTATTTCAAGTATCACAGCATTGCACGGGCTAAAATGCTAGTGTGTTATACAATAGGAGTGAAGAACGGAAATAAAAATATTCTTACGTAGAAATTAACATTTGAAGTGATAATAATCTAAAAAAGGAAAAAAAAAATGAAAAAGAATGATGAATGCCTATACACAGGAGATGAAGCTTTTCTTCTCCCTTTCTTTCGAGGAAAACCAGAATGACATTAAACAAAACAAATCAAGCTACATTGTCTGTCTGATATAAGTGTGCTCCAACCCCTTTAAAAACATATGGAACATAGGATAAATAACAAATTGCAAATGTTGTTCCATTCCAAGTAGGGGTAAAGCAACTGGCCACCCAGGCTTGTGAGATTCTTTGTGGCCATTAAGCTATAAAGCCCATTCGAAGAGGACTAAAACGATTTGAACGAGTTGTTAGTCTTTCAATTTAGTCTCACTCCAACTCACTCATTCTTATAGAGAAGAATGAATGAACTAGCATTGCCTTAGTACTCCCTTTTCCATGACAATGACGTACGTCGTAGATAATTAACTCGTAGATGCATGGAACTCACATGTATGGAGTAAGTAATAAAATGATTCAACACTAAGGTGGATAACTCGAAGATGGAAACTATTTATAACATATGTTCATTTTTAACTGTTGAGTTAATCTCATTGGATCATGCCCCGATACTTGGTATTTGTTTATCCTATGTGTAAAATAAGTGATTCCACTTGTTTGATTGAAAATTGATTCCTTCCTCATAAGAAACCGCTAAAGGTTAAGAAAATAAAAGGTGTATCATAATGATTAATGATATTAAAAGCAATGAATGGAATAATCACGGAAATACTTTGGAAAATTTGAGGCACTTGCTGTACCTATTGATCAGAATGCGTGCTGTGTAAGTGAAGTCGACATTTCATTTCATCATTGAGTCCACGTTCAGCGTAAGACGTCAACCTCACCTTGGCTAGAAAGTCATCTCCCAAGTCTTCCACTAAGTTGAGAATTTGAGACGGCCACTTCAACTTGCAAGTCATGCATATCTTGTCAACGTAATCTTGCACAAGATTTGCTAGAACCATAGTTGTGCATGTATATCTAAGGGTTAAAACAAAAGGTAGGGTATAATAATGTTTTTGTACCTAGCTTCTTAATCTAAGTTTCGGCATTGCAACTTGACTTTTGAGTTCAACCGAAAAACCATAGAAAAAAATCAACTTCTGTGTAACATTTTATTTATTTATTTATTTATTTATTTATTTATTTATTTATTTATTTATTTGTAATTTGGCAGTGAAGTATCATACATATTTTTCTAGACGATCTTGAGGATGCACTTCCTTATATCGATTTGGTATGATTGAGATTTTACTCCTAGGGTGCTCCCAATAAAACTTGAACTCAAGATCATAAGGAGAAGAGAAAACTTCTGGCAAAATTTTTCCAACACCTTGGTGGTTTTGTGTAGCAATTTCAAGTTTACCAACTAGATCGAAAATAAGACAAAGATCAAATACAAATTGTATTGAATAAGGATCATGCGTGACTAGGACAATCATATGTGAAGTTGTTAGCTTTTTGAAAAAGACTGTAAAATGACTTTTGTTTGTCAATCTAAAAGTGGTAAAAGTCTTTGTGCGGGTCTCGCAATTTTGGTCTATTTGTGGAAAAGGAAATGAGATGCCATTTTAATGGACCAACCATGCAATCATGATTGCACATGAGCCATCAATCACGGCATGAGAATTCGACTTGAAATTTCCACCTTGTGGATGTGTGACCATTTCTTTCTCTTTTTGCAATAATAATAATAATGATGATGATGCCTCAATATGCTTATACATATCGACATTATTTATTTTTTGTTTATTTTTAAGGAAAGGTAGTGACAATATGTTGAGCATTTTTTTGATTAGCCCAACAGTAACATAGGAATTCTCTTGATAAACCCATCTCCTAATACTAAGATCATTTATTATATGATATCATGGTTGGTACCATGTATGTGCGTGCGGCTAAGGAGGGCCAAAATTCCTATTCACAAAAATTGCCTAGTGTAAAAGCAGCGGCATTGCAATCTCTTCTTGCTCTCTATCATACGTGCTCTAATAAAAAAGCACGAAGAGAACAACATAATCATGTCAACCTCAATGCCGCACATGCTTTCTACGTGGGTCGTTTTCATCGCGGTGTTCCAATTTCATACTCGTTTTGCTAAGCTAGCATGCCATGTTGGAGAGAGCTTAGTCCTGATGCCACTCAAAAGGCAGATCAGGACCAACACAATTGATTGCATCGTTGGCCTCAACCTCAGGAGCAATTGGCTCTCTAGTAAGGGTGATTAGTTGCCAATCTGGTCTGGTTCCAAGGTGAAATGGGAACCAGATCGAGAGAACTGGTTCCCAAAATTGGGAATTAGGGACTAGACCGTTTCGTCCTAGGACCGGGAACCGAACCCGACCGTCGGTTCCGGTCCGGTCCTATCCAACGAAACCGGCCTTCCAACTTCTTCTTCTTCTTCTTCTTCTTCTTCTTCTTCTTCTTCTTCTTCTTCTTCTTCACTAAAGAGTGACCATACTCCGAACCGATTGATCCAGTTTGGCACTTGGTAGTCCAAAAGAATCGATCGCGCTTGTTCCCATATGCAAACAATTCAAACTCCACTTGTGTGAGCATCGATAACATTTCATGTATTTCATGCTCAATCTTAATCAAAAAGGCCGTGAATGATATGGCAAAAGGTCATGCTCGATTTGGGTTCTATAGACAATCTCTCTTATGCTCTTTGAGTATTTGCTTGCCATGGGACTCTTGGAGTACCTTGTCTCTTGCAAGTGAGGGGAGAGAGAGAGAGTGAGGAATGAGAGTGTGGCTCTTGGAGTCTTAGTCCCACATCAAGTAGAAGAAGAAACTAACAAGTGGGCTTCTTATTTAAGTAGAGAGGAACAAGAAAAGTTTTGTTGGTCTCTTGGGCACATGTGAAGTTGCTATCTCCATTACAATAGCGATTGCAATGAGGTGTGTGTGTGTGTGTGCGCGTGTGTAATAATCAATCTAGTCGGTCCGATTCTCATCTTGGAATCGCGAACTGAACTGCCGCCCATGGGAACCGCCCAAAACGACCATCAATCCTAATTAGTTCAGGTGGTTCCCAATTCAAATTGTTCCTGTTGCACACCCCTACTCTCTAATACCATAACTTAGAACACCGGGGACCTGGTTTTATTGGTTGATCAAGGGCATTTTCATAATTTTTTTCTTATTTTCTTTCATTTTTCCTTTTTCCTTTTTTCAAGAAAAGCTTTAAAAAAAAGAAAAGACAAAGGCTAAAATTGGAAAAAAAAAAAAAAAAAATACAAGAAGTAGAGCTGCTAGCCCTCCTCGCCTCTAGTCGCCGCCTCATCGCCCGTGGGGTATTCGCCATGACTAGCGGGGTCACCGATGCCTTGGTGAGGGTTGGCGACCCTTGTTGACTAGAGGCACGAGCTTGCTAAGAAAGAGTCGCAACCCTCTCCCAAATTTGGGTGAGTCGGCCCTCCTCCTAGTCAGGCGAGGCTTGCCACCCCTCGCCAAGGCACTGGTGACCTTGCTACCCATGGCTGACAACCCATCAATAATGGGGCGGCAGCCATAGGCGGTAGGGTTGCCTTTTTTTTTTCTTTTTTCTTTTTTCAAATTTATGTTTTCTCTTCTTCTTCTTCTTTTTTTTTTTAAGTTTTAATCTTTTTATAGTTTGTCTTTTTTATGGCAAGGATAGAAAAAAAGGAAAAAAAGAAAAAAAGGGAAGAAAAGCGGGTGAGGTTAGGTTTTTGTTTGAAACTAATATGGTCATTTCAAACCCTTATTTGAGAAAATAAAAGTACTTCAAACTCCATACAAGGTTCACTTTAGGATCATATTTGAGAAAGTGATGGTATTTCGAATTCTTTTGGAATTTTCCCTTATTTCAATTAGTTCCTTTCTGTCTTTTGAAGAAGGTGAAAATATAGGAGGGACATTTTGGCACAAATTCTCGCGTCAACTAAACATCTTGTAATGACCCAATTTTGCGTGGACTTGGCTGCAAAGGCAATTTTTTTCCACATCTTGCCATGACATAATCCAGCAACCACTTTAGTTCAAAATTATCAAAACCGGTATCGAAGGTTAAATTTGACTTAAAAAATTATGAAAATTAAAGGATCTGAATAGATATGTTAAAGTTCAATCGCTCAACTAAAAAAGTACGTATATTCAGGGAAGAAAAGTAGAATCACCTTTAATGGGTACACTGCTCATTTTGAAACTGCAAGCAGGTTTTCTAGTCAACCTTTCTTCTTTCTTTGTCTCTTTTTTTTTTTCCCCCTTTAAAAGGAGGAGATAAAGCTTCCTAGACAAAACTTTCTACTAGTTCTTTCAATTGGTTCCATGAACTATGTCTTTTGAAGGTGGAAAATAAAGATGCGCACTTTGGCACTTTATATAAGTTTTATGTGGACTGAATTATTACACTCAACCTAACTATTCGTGAAGGAAAGAAATTTTGGCACTAACTTGTCCCCAAGAGCAAGTCTTCTTTTACCACTTTGTACTCTCGAATGGTTCGACGGACACGTTAGCTCAAATTTATTAGGATCAGTGGCAGGGATTGTACTTGATTAGATTAATCGAAAGTTCAAGACCTTAACCTGAAAAAAGCACATAAATTAAGAGACGAAAAGTCAAATTTTCCGTCGAAGAGATAGTGGATTCACACCGCTCATCTTGGAATTCCAGGCAAGTTTTCAAATCAATTACTTTTTCCTTTCTTTTCTTTTTCCCTAGTATAACGTGGAGCCAACGTTTACTAGCCAAAGTTTCACGGGGATGGAGTAGCCCATTACTTTACAATTTTCATTAATTTATGTTCAATGACATGCCCTTCATTAAGCATGGAGAGGCCTGTGACATGCTCTTTATGAATCAATAGGTCATGGAAAAATTTGTCCGCGTCCACACTAGCCATGCCATATAGGATGGCCGACATCCACATGAGTGATCTAA
Source organism: Eucalyptus sideroxylon (assembly GCA_014182405.2). Lineage (NCBI taxonomy): Eukaryota > Viridiplantae > Streptophyta > Magnoliopsida > Myrtales > Myrtaceae > Eucalyptus > Eucalyptus sideroxylon. The sequence continues at coordinate 42,366,330 of CM024552.2, forward strand.
AGTTAGCCAGATGAATTTAATTGGCAAATTGTGAAAAATGTTTAGAACTCAATTAGTATGAGTTTAAAAATTCACAACCGAATTAGAAAAAGTATAATAAGTTTAGGACTTTTCGAACCATTTTTCCCTATATTGATAAATAACATGAAATGTCATAATATTATTTTCAAGAAATTGTCGAACCTTTTATAACATCAACTTGACATGCCACATTTGAATTTTCCAATTCATTTGTGTAATAGATTATCCTATATTGTTATGACATATCAGAGTCATACGAATTTTCCCATAATTCCGTAAAGGATGATTCAATAAAAACGTATTCCAACATCACAAAATTCTATAGAAAAAAAGAACCTTTCCAATGATTTGAAATAAAGTTAAAGAGTTCATATGTGTAGGTTTTTAAACATTCAAACTGATTGGTATTAAATAATAGTTATATTTTTAAAAAATTAAGCACAAAGGTCCTACTTCTAAATACAAGTTTGTGAGTCGGTTTCAATCTATCACTATTGTCATTAATTTAGTACAAACTTTAATAAATTACAAACTTTTCTCTCCTCTTTTGCCATATTTTTCGTCATTTATTATTAAATGAACTGCCAAAAATATAATACTTTTTCTCATCGTTCTAATAACCAACCTTGCCCCGCACTTTGCAGGGTGAGATGAGGATAGAGATGGGGACTTCCCCAGCCCCTGCTGTCACACCCCAATCCTCAGGCACGCACACATCCCTTACCTTGGTCGATTTTAAATGCGATATCCCAATACTACATATCGCCGACCCTTTTCCTTTTCATAAGCACATGCGGAAGCAATTATAAATCCACAGACAGTAAAGCAATGGGATAGAAAAACAGGGCCATAATTTTCACAACATGAAAACACATAACCACAACCTTACTTTTATACATAGCACAACCCATAGTATTTTACCATACTATTCAAAATGTTTGATCTCACACCTATCTACAAGAACACAAGGTTCACACAAAACGGGATGGGATCTCAGTCCTCATCCGGGTCGTACTCAAGATTCTCCTCTGGATCATCTTCTTCTTCAAAATCTTCCTCCTCCTTAGGTTTCACATCAGGGTTCTCCTCCTCAGGCTCCTCATCAGGGTCCTGAAATGGTTATACAATAACCATTGAGACCACGTCTCAGCGAGTTCTACCCCCTAATACTCTATTAATAAACCAATACGCTATCCAGGCTGCTTATGCACACACAGGTTGGAGAACTTACCTTGGCCTTAGATTCCACCTGCAAATTAGCACAGTTCAAATAGGCACCCATCATAATATCACGGATCGAAATATCGATCAAATCGACTTAGTCGATTACATGTCAATCGGACCATTCACTGGTCATTTCCATTCAATTAATAAATTCACAACATCAGATCGAGCAATGATCAATTGACCTAGTCGATTACATGTCAGTCAGATCATCTCTTGGTCACTGCCAACCATACTATACAATTTCCAATATAACCTAGTCACCGAACCACGTATTTTCCCTCAGGTGCCGATTTCACCAAGACAATGTATCAATCACCCATCCCACATATTTTCTAATGCGCCCGTTTTCGCCAAGGCGATGTACAATAAACACTTTATGTGCATGCTCTCGAGCGTCGATTTCGCCATCGTGATATATTTAATCACAAAGCCAATATAAACCAATTAAGTGCATTCTCTTTCAGGCATTCCAATTACTTTCGGCCACACGGGCACGATATTCGACACACAAAAATACGACCACACAAGCACAATCTACGCCACACAGGCACGTCCTACGCCACACAGGCACGATTAATTATCGCAACACAGTCATGATCAACTATCGCCACACAGGCATGATATATATTCAACAATTTATGTGCATTCTCTAAGGTATCCTATATGCCAAAGCGATATAATAATGCCGAGCCACACCACATAGCATTTCTTCTCATCTTTTATCATACCCGATAAAATATCGTTCGTGGGCACACGGTTGGTCTTAGCAAAAATATAATATTTTCCTTTCCATAACTCCCACATTTTCTATAGTCCACTAAAACATTTTTTTCAGCATTATTAACCGATGCCCGGTTATTTTTCAATTAATAACCAACATTATTCAATTTAGGAAATAAATCCTGAATTCACAAATAATTCAATTTAGCACAAAATAAAGCTCAATTAAATAAACAAACTATGCCACAACAATCACCATAAAATTCCGATCGTCGCTATCCCCGCCTAATTTCCGAAAAATAAATAAATAATTAATTAATTTCGAAAAATGAATAAATAAATACTAAAAATCCAATTTATGCTGTAATTCCTAATTGGACGCCCGAACGGATCGAGAAAAATCCTGAGATGCGTTCAATAAATAATATAGGCTATCCTCTAGCTAATTACACTAGTCAAATGCCTAACGTGCATCATTATGTCACTAATTAAATTACTCTAAACTAATCTAACCACATAATTGCACTTAATTAAATCTAATCAACCCTTAAGAATCATTAAAAAAAAACTAAGTAAGGATTAGTGAGCTAAACTCACTTGTGCAAAGCGAAGACCGGAAGACCGCTACGATGACGCGACGGCAGCCGAAATCTGAATTTTCGGCGGCATTGTGAGCACACGGACCGGGCCCAAAGGCCTTGCAAGCCCAAAGCAAGTGCTAGGCTTGATCTTGGGCTTGGGCTTGCAGCAGGCTGACTTCGCAGGCTTCAAATGGCGCGGGACTTGCGGAATTGGGCTCACTTGATGGGCTTTTCTGGACTAGGCTAAAGACTCAATTTATGGGCTGCTGATAGACTTTGCTGGGCCCGAAATTCATGGAGATGTTGGGCTGGGCTTGCGGACTTGGGCCAAGACGTCGGACTGTTCTGGTTTGTGAAGCTCGCTGGGCTTGTGGAGACGGACTTCGCTGGCTTCTATCGGTTGACGGTGGGGGAGAGTGCACGTGAGCTGATTCGCTGAGATGGAGACACGCAGGAGAGGAAGCAGCGTCGAGCTGGGGGAGATGCGGCGCTGGATGAGGTCTTCGGTGGATGCTGCTTCAGTCAACAAAACCGAAAATCTTCAAAGGAAATGAAAGCAGGCTGATTCGGTGGGCTCGCTTCTCGGTGGGTTGTGTCGGAAGCTGGGGTTGTCTTCGTGGAGATGAAGACACGAGGCAATGTTGGTTTCAATTGAAAATAAAACAAGCGAGGGCGGTCAACAAATGAAACTTCGGTGAGATGAGTGTTGACCAAAGAAGACAAGATTTAGTGGAGATGGTAGAGGGAAATTGGGCAAATGAAAGAAAGGTGAAAGAGAACAACCCATAAGCAGAGTGAGAGATTCGGTTGAGGGGGGCTTCGTCGGATGAAAAAAATGAAAAGAACAGAAGCAAAGGAGAGAGAGAATCGAAGATGGCAACGCGTGAAGGGAGGGGCAGCGGTCAAGATGTGCGACGGAAGCCTTGACGAAGAGAAGACAAAAGTCAATGAACTAATCCAAACAAATTAATTGCTTGTCCCCCAATTAGCCCTCAAACTTATCTCAATGTCTCCCAATTCTTTGTTGCATTATCTTCACAAATAAACTCAATTTTGAAGCCCAAAATTGCTGTTCTTCTAGATCCGAATTTCACAATTTTTGGGACATTAATTTCTTCAACAAATTCCCAAATTCAACATCCAATTTTGATGTAGAAAAAGCCCACATAATTTTCTATAAGTTCCCAACACCCAAAGGCTCAGTAAGGAGGCCAAAAATCCATTCAATTTGGCCAACCCGAATTTCCATTATTTTCCGAACCGTCCAAATCGATTTTTCGTAAAAATCCCAAAATTACCGAAAATTCTTCAGAGGATGAGTAGACATTCCTAAAATAAGCCGTGACATGATAGAACTTCCAATTTCTGAAATGGGATTCAAATTCACGATTATTTTCAATCTAACACGGTTTTAGTGTGACCTAACCTATCAGGTAGGTTTCAAAAAATTTTAGTGCAAATGACTCATGGTTGTTTTTCTTCGAGCCACAATGAACCCACTCGACATATTAGTGACTCTAGGTAGTCGTGAAAATCTCAAGGTTTCAATTACAGGTACAGGGTACCCAAAACGACAGAAAATCGGTCTGGTACCGATCGACGATAATTTTGCAATCAGGTGGAATCGCCCACACTTTGATCACACATCTCAGTCAAATCGACCTATCCTTGATCTCTTATCGATTTTGACAATGCCGTAATGACCCTTGCAGACTAGCACGGTCGAGCAGTCGACTTCTGGTCGAATTCTCAAGTCATTTGCATTAAAATCTCTTAATGACTTTTCCCGATAATTTAGTTATTTCACGAGTTATCAGCTCTGAGAATAGCACTATAGACGCGTTGATGAAAGGCCCGATTTATTCAATTGAAAACAGTAATGGAAATTCAGGATGTCACACTTGCTCATTCAAATCCTATAAATTGGACTTTTATATTCAATTCAAGAAAGTGCTGTTAAAATCGTTGATTTTTTAGATTTCGTGTTTATGTTTATACCCATAAAACTAAATCACTTTTTAAATTATACACTCCTTAAGCAAAGAATTTTACATTTATGTTAAGATGATCTCTATGAAAATATCTTTCATGTAGGATACCATATTAGTTTGGGAAAAAAAATAGTTTCGAAAGCTCTTGGTAACTCACTTAGATTGCAAGCTAATGTCTGGAAGAGCACAGGAAGTGGCAATTCCTTGGTGACTTGAACACAAATACAAATTTTCCAAGAAAAGCACCAACCTGATACAACTACACTCAAAATTGACATGTTTTTGTTCATTTTAAATAAGAAACAATTTGTAATCAATCACATCATAACATTGGTCTACCGACACAAAATGACATAAATAACCAACACAAATATCTTGACACAACATGGATTGCTAATGCTCTATTATGAAAGTTTGACCTAATATACATTCAAATGAACAAAAGCAAGGCCATTTCTACCCGTGAACCAAGAGAGCCTTTACTCCAATCTCCATGGTTTCCATAGACAACAAAAAATTTTACGACGTTGTCCACCATGTATATTAATTGGCTGTTCAATAATATCTACTCATCTCAATTACGTCTCTATATTACAACGGAACATTCATTCATCGCTGATGCATATATGGACAGACATAGGTTAGAATCTTCAGAAGAATTATAATTTTCATGAGCAAGAAAACATCTCCATATTACTATAGCAAATAAACATAGATCAGAACCTTCACATATGCATGTATAACTTTTCTCGACAAGCTACTTAAAGATAGGGCATTAAATATCTAGCTACATATTTTCTTGTTTGCAAGGGCTTTCCTCACCTTTTTCCATCCTTTTGCCATTTTCTTGGAGTGGCACAAGAACCACATACTCTTCTCATCAATGATCAAATTCTCTATCACAATACCGACCAAAAACCCAACTCCAGTGCTAACCAGCACGATTCTCCAATCCAAGTTGAAGAGACACTCTTCTTCATCATCCACTTTGAAATATGATGGTGGTGGTGGAGCGTTCTCACCATTTGTGCATTTATTTGGCAAGGGACTTCCACACAAACCATTATTCATCTCAAATGAACTGCTCCCGAACGTATCAAATTGCGTTCCATGTGGTATTGGTCCTGATAGACGATTGTGATAGACATTGAAAACCGAAAGAAATGTGAGGTGAGCTAGTTGTTGAGGAATCTCTCCCACAAGATTGTTCCGAGAAAGATCCAGTGCTTCGAGCACTGTCAGGTTGGCCAAGGAAGGAGGGATGCTACCATTGAGGAGGTTGTTTGAAAGGTTGAGCATGCGAAGTGATTCCAGATCTCCAATGAGTTTAGGAATGAACCCTTCAAACTTGTTGTTGGAGAGGTCAATTGCCATAAGGACATCTGGAATCTTTGCATATTCCCTTTCTGTGCCCTTATTCATCAATTTCATTGCATAAGCAGTACTTATGCCGAATGAAACATTAGGAAACACTTTATAGATATCCAAATATGCCAACTGATCTTGACCAACCATGACCTTCATGGCATGGCAACTCTTCAACAAGTTGGAAGGAAATTCTCCATTGAAGCCATTGTTGGAAATGTCCAGGATGTGTAAACGGGTGAAGTTGAGCTCGCTTAGACTAGATTCTATGGGACCATGAAAATTATTGGACCGCAAGCCAATTACTTTTAGGTAGGCCAATTCTGATAGCCAAAATGGGAATGTGTCATTAATTTGGTTGTCACCAAGATTCAAATACTCCAGCAAACTACAATTTCCTAAAGATCTTGGAACAATCCCACTTAGTCGGTTTTCTCTGAGGTCTATCATCCTCAATGCACAACTATCTGGGTAAATGCAAGGAATCATGCCATGAAACTTATTTTTGGCGAGGTTCAATATAGTCAAAGGACCAATACTTCCCAAACAAGGAGGAAGTGTGCCATTCAGAGCATTGTTGGACAAATCGAGCACAACAAGAGAGCTCACTTCACAAATGGATGTTGGAACTTCCCCAAATAGGAAATTGTTGGAGATGTTGTGTACCATGACCGAGGGAGGTGGGATAGGGAGGGATGTTTCTAGCAAGTTAGAACTAATGTCAAGATACTCCAAGTTCGGCAAAAGAAGATTGGTTTGGTTTTTTTTCGAAGCCAGTTAATAGATTGTGAGAAAGATCTATATACACGAGAGATTCTTTGCTATTGTTCCACATCCATCTAGGAATAATCCCTTGAATTCTGTTGTATTGTAGGTTTAATACCTTCAATTCACTTGAGTAGCCTATAAATCGTGGGAACTCGGTGAAGTTGCATGAATCCAAGTATAAGTAGGCTAGCTTCAATGTAGTGGCATTGATGAATGACTTGGTGAAAGATATGTTGTTGTTGGACAAATGTAAGCTTTCCAAGTTCTTGAGCGTGAATAGATCATTTATGTCAAAAATGCCATTGAGATTAAGCGACTCCAGATGAAGCTCTTCAAGATCCTTCAGATTTCGCAATGCGCCCAGAATATCTCCTTGCAAGTTGTTGTAAGAAAGGTCGAGATAAGTCAACTGCTTTAGGTTCTCAAATGGAGATGGAAATCCGCTACTTAACCAATTCCCTTGAATTTTGTTGTATTGTAGGCATAACGACTCCAATTCACTTAAGTAGCCTATAAATCGTGGGAACTCGGTCAAGTTGCATGAATCCAAGTATAAGTTGGTGAGCTTCGATGTAGTGGCATTGATGAATGACTTGGTGAAAGATATGTTATTGTTGGACAGAGCTAAGTATTCCAAGTTCTTGAGTGTGAATAGATCATTTACATCAAGAACGCCATTGAGATTAAGTGACTCCAGTTGAAGCTCTTCAAGATCCTTTAGATTCTGCAATGCGCCCAGAATATCACCGTGCAAGTCGTTGTAAGAAAGGTCGAGATAAGTCAACTGCTTCAGGTTCTCAAATGAAGATGGAAATCCACCGCTTAACCTATTATCTACCAAATAGAAAGAAAAAAAGAGACAAGACAAAGGAGCATTAGTTACCCCATGAATTTCAATTTCCTTTTTTCTCTTTGGCTAAATAATCTCCTCGCCTAAAAATATTAGGTCCAAGTCATTATGCACTAGCCCACTCAGACAAATAGGCATTGGAGAGGCTCACCATCTAAAATTGGAAAGTGTCTCTCGCTCTCCTCCTCTCTGCACCGATCTTTCGAGCTCCACCGCTGCTCGCTCCCTCCTAGACCACCGCCAAAACCTCTGCCCCAATGGCCATGGGAAAAACCAAAGACAGGGACTTCCTCCTCCACCTCAAGGCCTACCTCGACAATGCTCTCAAGATCTCTAGGTACGCCACAAAGATCATCCTATCCTCCTCCCTCCTTCCTAACCCTACCCCTCCATTGCCGCCTCAGGAGCTTTGAGTCCAGTGTCGGCCTGAGTTGAAAGGCCTTCCAGTTGGGCTAGTTGTCGAGGACATGAACGCTCTCCGGGCCTCGCACCTAGACTCTGGGCAGGACCTGATTCTCTACCTCATCACCTATGGTGGCAAGGGGACATACTACATCATTGAGTAGTTCGTTTGATTAGCGAAATCGGGCTTCATCGATGGCCACCACTCGCATGTTCGATCAGCGCGTAGGCCGAGTTCTTCGAGTATAGTGGGAGCGTCAATTTGAAAATTAGGGATTTGAGGAGGTTACGGGAGGACGAGATGCACGTCGATTCGACCATCAAGATCATGATGTCTAGGGGGATTAATTGAGGAAGATTTTTTTTTTTTTTTTTTGCTTTCGGTCAAAAAATTGAGGAAGTTGAGGGAGAAGAAGTTGATGAAGAAGCTGTTCGTGGTTTTAGACCTTGCTGAACTTGCCAAGCTAGAAGGCCTTCCGGCTCAAGCCCTTGCCGAAATCAAACCTCTTGAGGCGGCGATGGTAGTTTTGCTCGTGGCTGTCGTAGCGGGGGTTTTGGTTGTGGTCGGGGTGAGAGCAAGCAGCGATGGAGCTCGAGAGATCGGGTTCCATGGAGTTGTAGATGGAGGAGGAAAGAGATCCGTTCGAACCGGCAAAGAGAGACTTATGATGGTGCCCCCCCTAATGCCACTTGCCGTCCATTGAGTGGGCTAGTGCATAGATCATGTCACAATTGCGCTTAATATAACCAAAAAGAAACTATTACCTGAAATGATCAAGTAGGTGAGTTTTGTCAAGTTGACCACCCACTGCAAGGAATCGCCGCTCAAGTTATTGTTAGAGAGCCATAGCTCCGATAACTGGGTAAGATTAGCAAAGGAAACAGGGATTTGACCTTGCAAGTTATTTCCATCAAGGTATAGTTTAGTGAGACGAGAAAGATTACCCATTGAAGAGGGAAGCGATCCTAAGAAATAGCAATCAATGGCTTCTAACTCATTCAAGAGACTAAGATTTCCAATTGAAGTGGGTATTTCTCCCGAGAAGTTGGTCCAGGAAAGGTATAAGGATTTTAATGGAGAACCCCAGTGCAGTTTGGGAAAAAACCCATAAAGGTTGAAATTGTCAGCAACGGAAAGGACTTCCAAGTTTGGCAGCTGAAAAATGTTGACTGGAAAGTTTCCACTCAATCGACAATATTCTAGCCTGAGCAATGTCAAGGAAGAGAAATTCCCTAGCATAGGTGGGAAAGGTGATAACGAGCTTACCCAAGAAAGATCAAGTTCTTTTAGCCCAGTCAAGTTATGAATGAAGTCGCCCATGTTGGGCATATGAAGTGTCTCATACCAAGAATTGGACAAATCAAGAGAAACTAACTTGGAGAGTTGCGAGATATCGTGAGGGATTTCACCGGAGAAGCTGGAGGAGGAGAGATTAAGGTATTGTAACTTTGAAAGATTGCTAAAGCCGTACGGAATTGAGGAGAAGTTGAAGCTATTGAAAGCAAGATTGAGCGACTCCACATGAACGAGTTGAAAGAGAGTGGTGTTGGGACTCATGGTGCCTGAGAGACAACTGCTACTAAGGTTGAGGGCAATCACTCGGCCGGTGACTTCATCGCATTCGACACCGTCCCATGAACAACAATCTCCACTTCCATCCAGTGACCAGGAATGGACTTTTGGATAAACGCATCGCCAATCTGTCGTGTTGGTTCTGAAACTTCTCTTGAATTCCATCAAGGCAGAGCTCTCGTCCGCATGACAAGCTACCTTAGCAAACCTAGTACGAAAGAGAGAAAGTAAGAATATCCAAGTAAGCAGCAGATATAATGATAAGGCTGCCATAGTTTCTGCTTTTGTTTTTGTTCTTTTGGTTACTGAAGTGAGTTTTCGAGGGAGAGTGCGACGTAGAAGGTTTTTATAGGCAGCAACAATTGGTTCTGGCAATGGAATTATCTTGTTACTTGGCCATTCATAGTGCTTGACCTCAAAACTTTAAATGATTTTACGTATGCGTTCTGTATGGGTTTGAAAACGAAAAACGCAGGATCTTAGAGGGCGCAAGCGCAGTGGCTTGGCATTCTCCTTTTATCCATATTTCTCTGTCATACTTTTAATACAGAATCCATCCGTTTCTTTTGGTGACATATTGGAAATTGGCAACAAGCTCCCATGTAAATTGTTCATGTCGTTTGACTTGACTCATTGCTTCATGGCTAAATTTCAAGTACAGATGTTGTTCATAGTTGTTTGTTCAACAACATGGGTTGCTTGTGCAGACTTCCATCAATAAGCCATTTATAGGTGGGCTCATGTCTCTCTAATTTTAAACTCACCTATAAATCTGTTTTAAGTGTGAAATGAGAAACACCCAATTTAACATAAAAGTATCGAAAAAAATATCAACGCAATCAGAACATAAAAAGATGAAAGATCAAATTATATTATTGACATAGATGGATGTGCACTCAGAATAATCAAATAAAGACTTTGAAATAAGTGGGTACTGCACCTTTATTAGATAAAAGCAGGGCATAGAAAAAAAAAAAGAGTCGTATGTGCGCATGTGCACGAATGAACAGAAACAGAGAGAGTTATGTGCGTGTGCATGTATGTGAACAAAATATATATGAGCTATGATTAAATTTCTTAACAACCAAATGTATTTTTGCTATCTATAATCCATATTGTTTTTGAATTAACTTTTCTGCAGAAAGGTTGGCTTAGTTTTATTTTTATGCTGTATTAGTGTTATCTTTGCTCATCTTTTCATTTCGTAAACCTTTCTATTTGATTCAAATTTATAAAAAGAGCAGATACGGCTCTAGAAGGGGGCAACATGAAGACATTGGTTTTACGGAAAAATCTTAAGTCGTACACCTCATTCAAGACTGCAGCACTAAACTGAGGGCTACGAAGAGGGTAAAAACTTGATATTCTTCAAGCTTTCATTAGACATTATTAAGAGACATTAGACACCGAAAGAAATCACAGTAAAAACAGTACATTAAGTTCTTCTTCAACCGGACAAAACTCAAAAGCAATCGCCCACATAATTTGCAAGGGTGAAATAATTTCTCTTATTTTGAGGTAAGCAATGGAATTATCTTGCTACTTGGCCATCCATAGTGCTTGACCCCAATACTTTAAACTGATTTTAGGTATGCCTTCTGTATGGGTTTGAAGACTGTAGGATGTTAGGCGCATGAACATTTCTTTCATAATATAGGGCACGAGAGCAGCAGGGGCTTAACATTCTCTTTTTTATCTATATTTTGTACTTTATTAAAAGTATCCATTCTTTTATTTCAGCGACATATTGGAAATTGGCGACAAGCTTCTATGTAATTGTTCATGTCCTTTGATTTGACTCATAACTTCAAGGGTAAATTTCAAATACAGAAGTTGTTCATAGCTGTTTGTTCATCCATATGGGTAGCTTGTGCGTACTTCCATCTATAAGACCATTTGTGGACTCATGTCTCTCTAACTTTTATCTTTGCTTGGATGGACGTTCACCGGTAAACTCACTTGTACATATATCCCCTCCCTACAGTTACCACAAAAAGAAAAAAAAAAAACGATTTTGTTTTGCGATTTTCTCAATCATGGTTTCATTTTTAATTTTTAAGTAGGGATGTTTCTCTCTTAATTATATCATGTGTGCTTACACATGTCTAACACATTTTGCGTAAATGCTAGGTAATAAATGTAAATCCATTCAGAATTTTTATAATTTTGCATAACAACACCATTGGTTCTTAACAATAACTTGACCCAAAAATATTGACAAATATTATCTCAATCATTAATTAAGTGAATCTTACAATAGGGCTGATGTGATCCATGATGGGGATGATTTTGATCTATTGATGCAAAGGCCAAGGCAGACGATACTTTCTCGGAAATGACGGGGAGACTCCAAAGTCTAAGCAAAGATGAGGCATCATTTGTCAAAAAAGCTATAATTGAAAATTCACGTGGAAACTGAAAATTTTGCCGTGCCTTGCTCGCCATTCATTGCCAGTATTATTGGTACGGTCCCTTCCCATTTCTTTTTTACATAGAAAAGAAAAGAAAAAGACAAACTTGACAAACCTCAAGAAAGAATTTTCTTCCTTACGACAAACCAGTCGTACCAACCTAACCATTGGTGTTGGGATAACACTTCCCCATCAAGTGTCGAGCTGCCTAAAGACACAAGTTCTTTGAACCTTCAGTCAACGAAATCAATTTTACTTCCTGTGGTTTACCCAAGAAGGTCTTAAAGGAGGATTCTAGCCTTTTGGTATTTACCCAAGTCAAGAAGAATTTTCGAACATTAGTCGATGGATCTCCAGGGGAATTTGGCCACCTGAGAAGACTAGAGTACTTAGACCTGTCCTTCAATAAATCCAAGGGGGTCATTCCTAGATGAATGAAGAACATTAGCGAAACAAAAGGCCTTTCTCATTACATAATTTGTGCCATCACCATTGAACCTTCACTTATTCATTGTGTCTCCAAATAAGCAAAGCTGAAAAAATTACCCATTGATGCATTAAGAAATGAGCCTGAGAAATGACATCTACTGACTAATAACTTATTCAGGAGGCCAAGGTTTCCCCAAAGATAATAGTTCTAGGAAACTACCCCAATGTATTTTCGTAATAAACCAAAAAGGAAAACATAAGAGACTAGTATGCTACCTCGTGTCTCAAAGAGACAATAATTTTTTCAGGAAATTACATCAATTACAATTAATTCACATTGACACAACCCATAGATTAGGTCGGAGGATGACTTAAAAAAGAAGTTTTTTCTTTATCTTGACGCCTTGTATGTGGAGGCAAAAATTATGACCGTGGCATTTCCATAAGGGAAACCATCTACATCATTTCCATCGTGGTTTGTCTGTGTAGGCTAATTATTTTCCACATCATACTCTAAATCATTTTATTGCCACATTAGATCGAGCTTATCAGAACTGGTGCCGGACTTAATTATAATTTAATGGAAGTTTAAGGAATTGATTAAAAAAAGGGTGAATTAACAGAGGAAAAGTACAACTTTACAGCTGGCATATGGTGGACCAAAACCACGCTGCGCTGCTCATTCTGGAAGTCCAAAGCAAGTTTTCTAATCAAAAGTCTTTTTTTTTTTTTTCGTCCTTCTCTTTTTACTTCCCGTACGACGGGAGAAGATAAAAAGCTTCCTAGACAAAACTTTCTTTTGAATTTTTAAAACTGTTTCCTTTGTGTCTTTTGAACCAGGTGGAGGAAACGCGTTTTAGTATTATGTGTAGTTTCACATGTATCAAATAATTACATTCAAACTAAATATCCTGTTTTAAAATATTTTGGGATTCATCAAGTTTAAGGCTAATTATCTTATTCATAGTTTGATTTTGATTTTTGAGTAGTGAAGTTTCTCTCTTAATTATATCATGTGTGCTATGATGCGTCTAACACAATTTGTGTAATGGCCAAGTAACAAATTTAAACCCTTCTAGATTTTTCATAATCATGCATAACAGCATGATTGGTTGTTAGAAATAGCTCAACCAAAAAATGTAGATAGTTACCGTTTCAGCCATTAATCAAGTGGATTCTACTATAGTACTTACGTGATCAATAAGAAGATGAGCTCGATCTACTAGTCCAAAGAACATACAATATTTTCTCGAAAATGACAGGGAGAGGCATCATCTGTCAAATGCTTTAACTGAAAATGCACGTGGAAAGTGCAAATTTTCTCAGGCCGTGCTTCACCATTCATTGCCAGTATCTATTGACATGGTCCACCTATCAATAAAATGACACCTTACATCCTTTTTCACGTAGAAAAGAAAAAAAAAAAAAAAAAAAAAGGGATCAAACTTGAGAAACCTCAACAAAAAATTTTCTTCCTCGTGAAAAATCAATTGTACTTGTTGGAAGATATGTGCGAGCCATACGATGTACTAAATCAATCAAAATCAATTTGACATTAGAATTGATTTATAGGATACATTATTTCCTTTTTCTTTATACACACCTTGTATTATAATATAGAGCATTGTCTATTGAATTGATACAGAAAAAGAAATACAAAATTCTTCCCCACAAACTATCTCGTTTTCTTTGGTTCCTTGCTTTCTTGCAGCGCTAACCTAAGTATTAGGATTGGGGTAATTTTACGATTTTCACTATTTTAAGGCTATTAGCAAATGGTTTAAAGTGTTCTGATGATATTTTAGCTTAATGTATATTGTATATTGTGAGTCCTAAATTTAGCAGGATAAGTTATAAGGTAACTCATGTTTTGATTGAATCAATTTGTGTAACCGGCAACATCAAGTAAGATAGGTCGGTATTTTATGGCAAAAAGAAGGGATAGTTTAATGTTTAACATATATTTTGAAATACTAGTAAAATGTGCCGTGCATGCACGCGTGAAGGCCACATATTTTTTAAAAACTGCGCGAACTTCAAATTTTCTTGAGCCTATGGAAGATTCGTTATTTGACCTTCACGTTAATAAATTAATCATTTTTATGTTATTTAAAAGACGAACTATATGAAAAAAAGTAAACTACTAATTTTTCATGATAATCCTAACAAAAAGGCAGGAATTAGTTATCTGTTCAACTTTTCATGACTTCGTTGTTTTTTTTTTTTTTTTTTTAGTGTAAAATGAGAAAGAATCACGCTTAACAAACAAAATATAAAAAGAAATCAACACAATAAAAGAAAAGGCAAAAGATAAAATGATATTATCGAAATAGATGGATATGCAGTCCGATCATCAAATAAAGACATTGAAATGAGTAAGTACTGCTCCTTTATTAGATAAAAAGAAAGCATGGAAGAAAATAAAATGGTATACCAGGCGTATGAATGAGAGTGAAACAGAGACAGTAATCTAGTATTAAAATAATTAGATTGTTAATTCAAAAGAGAGATGAATGAGGTAATGTGAACGAGTGTCTTTAATTTAGTTTAAGTTAAATGTGAAAAATTGTATTATATCATATGAATTAAACGTCACGGGGCGGAGTGTTTTCTTTTCTCTTGACAATAGAGGACATTTTTAGAATAAAAAATTGTAGTTAAGTGCACATTTAGTAATTTTTTTTATATTATAAGAAATTATAAAAAAAAATCAAATATTAAATTGAATGTGAAAGATACTATTCATTTAGAAGCATTTTGAAAGACACGTTATTTAAATGAATAGTCACGTTTTGTGAAAACACAACTCATATAATGGACGAGATAGGTCTTGTTTAGTAACTATTATCCGGTCATTACTTGAAAATCAGGACACTTCCCCACCCAGTGTTGAGTTGCCCGAGGACGCCGGTTTAATTGAATCTTCAGTCAATGAAATCAAGTTCAATTTGTCATAGCTAGAACCGTTATGCCGTTTAGTGATCAAAAAAGTCTTAAAGGACGACTCTAGCTTTCTGGCATTTACCCAAGTCATTAAGAATATTTGAACATTATCGATGGATCTCAAGGCGAAATTTGCCGCAAAAGGCTGTCCTCGTTTTTGTCAAAGTATCACTGCACGTAGGACGTGCGATTTGGTTCATATTTGCATTTGACTTACATTTTCAAATGAAAAAAACAGCCCGCTAGAATTCCAGCTCAAAGTAAAGAAATGACCCGCAGAACTTGTTGGGGCAACATGACAAAACTCAAGAAATGCATGTAAAACTATGATGCATCATCGCAATTTTTGGAGAGTAATGCTCTTGTTAGTGATTGACTAGATCAAATATAGTGTTAAAGTAATGCAGGAGCCACCTGCTCTTTTTGTCAACGATGAAATTGCCAAGCACAACACCGATAGAGAATCCAAATCCAATGCCTACCAGCATAGTTCTCCAGTCCAAGTTGAACGGATATTGTTGTCATTATCTTCTCCGAGCGATGATGATGGTAATGCTAACAGTAAGTTATCACCATCTGTGCATTTATTCGGCAGAGGTGTTCCACACAATCTCATTCATGGCAAATGAATTGATCTCAAATGTGTCGAATTGGGTTCCCCGTGATTTTACTCTTGAAAGTCGATTGTGAGACACTAGAGGACGAAGGAAATGTAAATAGGGGGAGGATGGAATCTTGTTTAATGGCTCCGGTGACTGTGTCATTCATCCCGTGTCTATGTGAAATTGCATTGCCCATAGAATATGATTTTTGGAAAAGACAATTTCAGGAAAAAAAAAATGAATGATTTTCTAGCGTTTTTTTTTTTTTTGTTGAAAATAAGTTGAAAAAATTAGTTTTGTCGTATTTGATAATAAGTATGTCCACTAAAGGTAGCTTGTATCCTTAAAGACGATATACCATGAATAACGAGCTAGAATCAACATCTCTTTCTTATTATTCTGCAATACATCAAAATAAGAAGAATTACAAAGAAATTAGGAAAACAACTATAAAATCAAATTTGTAAAATATTATATATGAAAAAAAAAAATAGATGATTTTCGTATTCTTTTCACTTGGACGCACAGCAAGAGAGAAAGGAAAGTGATTAATTTCTTACTGGAAGGGGAAATAGTCTTCTCCAAACTAAGTTTGATGGATGGAAAAAGTTTTCATCGATCGGATAGACTTTACACGTTGGACTGGATGAAAAAATGATCTCATGTGGATGATAAATGTGCTCTTTTGGCTTGGAAACTAAATCAAGACAACCATTTATTCTTTGCTTGTCAATATAGCAAGCAGGTTTAGGACGCCGTTTTGAAGCTAGGTGGTATTTCTCGTGCCATTGACTCCTGGAACTTTGCATTTGACTGGGTTATGAAGGAATTGCGAAGGAGATGTATAAGCAAGATTGCAATCAATGAGACTGGTATGGAGTGCTTCTTGTACTATATTTTAGCCGGCTACGAACAATGTAAACTTCTTGTTCTATATTATGCTGAAAGAAACATTAAAAGAGTACGTGTTGATTGTATGGCAAGAAACATTAGCATAATTACATGACATGAACATTGCAGCCTCAAAAAGCTAGAGATACCATAAAATTGACAATCACAAAATGAATTGAGTTTTAGAGAGTATTAGTTATACAACCATGCTGCCAAAACTAAAAAATAATAGAATTCCGCCATCATTAGAAATGTCATCTATTTATGTATGTGAAATTCTAACTCCACTAGTAGCTCACTCTGTAATTAGAAATCAAATTGTAGCTTTACTCCCCATACATTCTGCAATAAAAGGACTCTAAACTAGTTCTGTTGTTCTTTCCCTCTCATCTAGTACATAAAAATTTTAGCTAGGAAAATACGAGATATACTCAATACAAATATTGTATTACAAATTCAGGATGATAAAGAGATAAACAGCTGCATTTTGAATTACCTCTTGCTTTAACTTTGCCTTCGCTACCTACTTTCCACTGTACCACACAAAAACCAAACTTTTAGTCCATCCCTAGGGCATTGCCAAAAGAGCCTCTCTCTCTCTCTCTCTCTCTCTCTCTCTCTCCTACTAAGTACAATATTCAATAAGATCCTGCAATTACATTAGTAGCAGAATCTTTAATGCTAAGGTGACAAAAAATGGTTTTTCTTTTCAAACTGCCTATGAACATAAATCACAATTAGGCTCAACCTTTTCCCATATTAACCAACTGCAGTAACAATGGCAGAGATGTACAATATTCAATAAGATCCTGCAATTACATTAGTAGCAGAGTCTTTAATGCTAAGGTGACAAAAAATGGTTTTTCTTTTCAAACTGCCTAAGAACATAAATCACAATTACCTTTTCCCATATTAACCAACTGCAGTAACAATGGCAGAGATCATGGCATCTTTACTCTATACACTTCTTACTCGGTTGTCCTTCTCATGATGACTCATACTTCACTTACTAAGCCACCATGCCATCAGGATGAGAGCTCTACCTTGATGGAATTCAAGCAAAGTTTTCAGAATTGACAGAACATATTTCAATGTGTTCATGTGAGGGTTTATCATGGTCACATGGATATTGCCACTCATGGGATGGCGTAGAGTGCCACAATGCCATTACAATTGTATTGCGGCATTATACACAAGAGGAAAATCTTTTTTTCTCCTCCTCTTTCAAGGAATAATAGAATTACATTAAACAAAACAAATCAAGTTACAAGCGGCCAGCCCCATTAAGCCATAAAATGAGTCCAATATCAAGGTGGATGACCATGACCCTCAATGGAATTATGTATTCCTGGGTTAAACTCATGGGGTCATGCCTCGATACTTGGTATTTATTTAAGCTATGAGTGAATCATGTGATTCAACTTCTTCAATTGCATAAATTCCTCCCCCTTAACAAACCATTGAAGGGTAAGAAAATAAAAGGAGTATCTCCAACCGTTAACGATAACATAAGCGATAAAATTAATAATCATAGAATTACTACGGAAAATTTAAGGCACTGGCCGCACCTATGATCAAAATCCTTGCCGTGTAAGTGAAGTTGATGTTTGCATTTCATCGACTTCGCATTCGACGTAAGTCGTCAACCGCACCTTGACTCGAAAGTCATCTCCCAAGTCTTCCTCTAGTTGAGAATCTGGGGCGGACGCATCGATTTGCACGCCATGCACGTCTTTTTCAACGTAATCTTGCACAAAAGTACTAGTACCCTACTTGTTTGTGTATATCTATTGGTTAAAAACAGAAGTTAAGGTTTAGCAATTTTTTTTTTGTACCTCACCTCCTAATCTAAGTTTCGGCTTTGCAGCTTGACTTTTGAGTTCTACCAACAAAACCCACAACGATCACTTCTACGTAACGTTCTTTTTTTGTAATTTAGCGGTGAAGTGGTATCCAAAGCTGCTTTCATGCACTTCAATTAGTTCATTTTCTTAGGAGATCTTAAGGACGCACTCCATCATATTGACCTAATGGAATTGGGATTTTATTTCTAGAGTGCTACCAATAAGGCTTGGACTCAAGTCTATAAGGAAAGTAGAAAACTTTTGACCATATGAACTGACATCTTGGCAGTTTTGTGTAGCAATTACAACTGTATCAACTAAATAAAAGATAAGACAAATATCAAATATGTATTGTATTCAATAATTTTATGGATCATGCGTGATTAGTACAATCATATGTTAAAACATTAGCTTTAAAAAAAAAAAAACAGTAGAATGACTCTTGCTTGTCAATTCAAAGTGACAAAAGTCTTTTTGCGGGTCTTTCAATTTTGGCCTATTTGTGAAAAAAATAAATGAGATTCCATTTTAATGGACCAGCCATGCAATCATGATTGCACCCAAACCGTCAATCACGACATGAGAGCTTGACTTAGAATTTCTACCTTGTGGATGTGTGACCATTTATTTCCTCTTTTTTTTTTTTTTGGCAAAAACAAATAGAAAGGGAGAGCTCGACTTAGAATTTCTACCTTGTGGATGTGTGACCATTTATTTCCTCTCTTTTTTTTGGCAAAAACAAATAGAAAGGCCCCAGTTTGCTTATGAACATCGACATCATTTTCAACAAAGAAAGGCAGTGAGAGGCGATATGTTGAGTATTTTCATATTAGCCCAAGAATAACATCCCATGGCAGACTTCGGAATTCTATTGATGAACTCATCTCCCAACACTATCGTATGGCAGGACATTCATAGTATACTTGATCTTAATTGTCACATTGTCAACCCTCAATCTCTCATGTGTATTATTGATATCTTTTATTAGAAGATGTTGTGCTGGCGAAATAGTGAACCATCGACAAATCTGCGGCTAGACCAATTAAATGTGTCTCATTTAGTTTACACACAAAATGCCTAGAATTTTCATTTGTTATGTTTGGTGATATCTTGAGTGAGCTTTCATGCACATAGTAAATTGACCACTATGACATGATCAAAAATAGGCCATCTGCACTAAATCTTAGAATTCATCAAGGACTACCTACATCTTGTTATTTTTAGCCTTATAATTAAATTGGTCAAATTGTAAAGTTTATGACTATATAGACTATTGTACAATAAAATTATGATTTTTTGACCCAATTTTCTCCATTAAATTGACCGTTGCACAATAAATTTATGATTTTTTGATCCAATTTTCTCCACATAATTATTCCACGATGTAATTTCTCCAAGAAAGCTAAAATTTGACAATCTCAAATACTCTTTTTTGGCTTTTTCCATCCTCATATATCTATGAGCACGTGTCAGTGCATTTCAGATAATCATAAACATTGAACACCATTCAATCTTCCACGTCCTTCCTTCACCAATTCACTGATTAATTATCACATCATCAAGAATTGAACTAACCAATTCAAGTTGTATCTCTCGGAACTCTATTCAAAGCGTCATGTGTGATAGTTTTAGATATTGCGCTTAGATGAATTCTTGGAGTATCATGCTCCATCTATTGAAAAATATTCATTTACGCATCATCAAAATCAATACATATATTCTACTTATTTTGGGATATATGAAGGGCTATCTCCCTAATCCCAAGCATTTTCACTGTCCAAACCTCTAAGTTTTTTTTGTGAAATGTTACCCAAAAGGTGTTCAATAAGATTTGGAATAGAGGAATAAATAACAAACCATAGATACATATAAGATTCATTGTCAAGCAATGTGAGATAATGAAAGTCCAATCCAAAAACTCAAGTCATTAATTAGAGAGAGACCGCATTTATATAAAGAGCATATAAGACTCGTTATCAATCGATGCGGGATAATTTTTTGACATGTTGCTCCTTTCCAAGCAAGGCCAAAGCATCCGTGCAACCATCTACTTCTCTAAATACGTGTTCGATTTGTATTCCTGCCGCTCCACGAGCAAGTTCCTGCATTCAATCAAAAGAGGTTCCATCAGTAATTTATGATCGTGAATGCATGTAATTGCATGAATAGCAGACGTGGCGTCCATTTCAATGTGTAAATGAGTAACATTATTGGCTACTTCTAATATGAGGCCATCTCTTAGCGCTATATCTCTGCCACGATGTGTTCATCATCCATCAGAGCTTCTATAGCGCCTGAGAGATTCTTGCTTGTTTGCGATTTATGGTAATCACGGATATTTTGTCTTTAATTTTATACAAAACTAGGTGACAATATTTAAAATCTGAAGATAGTTTCAATCAATGATAATGTTTTTTTTTTTTCGTGATTCGAGGACTAGAAATATTCCTAGGAACTAGAGAATGACTCATGTTCATCAATCTAAAAGATAGGCGTAAGTCTTTACTTCGGTCTCTCAATTTTGGTCTTTTTCATGGAAAAAATACGAGATGTCATTTTAGTGGACCAACGATGCAACTAAGATTGCACATGAGCCATCAATCATGGCATGCACAAGAATTCGAAGAATTTGTACCTTGTGGATGCATGGCTATTTTTGGTCATTTTGAAAAAAAAGAAAGCCTATTTCCTCGTAACTCTCAACATCACTTAGGGAAAAATAAAATAAGCAGGGAGACTTAGGCAAAATGTTGAAATTGCAAATCATCTACGGCAAGACATACATACATGGTATCGTCGATCTTAATGATTATTAGAGAGTACCTTGGTCTCTCATGTAAATGGCTTGATTCGTTTATAAGAAGTTATGGAAACAGTGGCCCATTCGAGAGTTAAGGCGCGCATGACAACCATTCTGTTTGAAATAGTTTGGAACAGAAATAGATTTTTCTATTTCTATTTCTAGAAGAGTTTAAGCAAAAATAACTTAGTTTGATAACGACACAAAATTTCTACTCTAAAAATAGAAATTCGTTTGACAACGACACAAAATTTCTTCCTTCTGGACGGACGGCGGCGACGATCGACGACCTTTAATATAAAAAATAAAAATAAAAATGATTTAGTAACAAAAAAAAAAATAATGAATAAAATAAAATAAATCATAAAAAAATAAAATAAAAATATCATTTTATTTTAAAATTAAAATATAAAAATAAATTTATTCTATTTATTCTATTTTATTTTATTTTATGAATAAATTTATTTTAAAATGAATAAAAATAAAAAATAAAAATAATTTTATTTGGCAAAACACTCAAGGCAAATAAAAATAATTTATTTTTATTTATCATAAATAAACTATTTTAAATAAATATAATAAATTTACTTTTATTTATTCTATTTTATTTTATTTTACGAATAAATTTATTTTAAAATGAATAAAAATAAAAATAAAAATTATTTGGCAAAACACTCGAGGCAAATAAAAATTTATTATTTTTATCATAAATAAATTATTTTAAATAAATTAAATAAATTTATTTATTTATTCTATTTTATTTTATTTTACAAATAAATTTATTTTAAAATGAATTAAAATAAAAAATAAAAATAATTTTATTTGGCAAAACACTCAAGGCAAATAAAAAATAATTTTACTTTTAATAAAAATATTTATTTATTTATCATAAATAAATTTAATAAATTTATTTTTAGTAAACTAAAAATAAAATGATAAATAAAAATAATTTATTTATTTTAATAAATTTATTTTTATTTTTAAATGAATATATTTATTTTTATTTTGGGCAGAGAAGAGGCGTACGAGGGAGAAAAGAGTGAAATTAGGGTTGGGAGAAATCGAAATTGATTTCTCCTCCATTTTTATTTCGGAATAGAAATCTATTCCGGAAATAGAAAATTTGATAAGCGTTATCAAAAAGTTTTACATTCGTAAATTGGTGCAGGAACAGAAAAATCATTTCTGGAACAGAAATAATTTTTATCATGCACCCCTAAGCGGCCAAATCTCCTATTACTTACACTCAAAATATCTAAAGTTTTCAGCTATTTGTATTAGATTATCTCTCGAGTTAGATATCGCATACAGATTAATTTTTTCCCACAGTAGATCTTAATGATCACTTAGAGAGTATCTCAGTCTCTCATGTGGATAACTTGATTCATTTATAAGAAGTTATGGGAATAGTGACCCATTGGTGAGTTAAGCGGCCATGTCTCTTGATATTTATGCTCAAAATATCTAAAGTTTTCAACTATCTGTATTAGATTATCTCTCTAGTTAGATATCACATGCAGATTAAATTTTTCTCATTGATATGGTTGGAAGTAGGTCACTCACACTGAAATAAGGGCAAAACGTCAGAAATCCAAAAGTAGCGGAAGTCTTCTCGCAGGTCTCTCAATTTTGGCATTTTTGTGGATAAAATATATATATATGAGATGCCATTTTAATTAACCAACTGCAATGATGGTTACACATGAACGATCGATCACGGCATGATGCGTTATCCCTTTTTGACAAAAAATAACGCCTCAGTTTGGTTGCAGTTATTAAAATTATTAGAGAAAAAAAAAAAGAAGGGCAGCGAGAGGCAATGTCTTGAGCATTTTCTCATTAGTCCAACAGAAACATCCCACGGCAGACTTAGGAATTCTCTTGATAACCCATCTCCTATACTATTGTATATCCAATCTAAAACAGCGTCATTTTGCACTCACTTCGCTGGAAATTGCACACATCAGCGTTTTGGCCGGATTAAGTAATTCATTTTTCTTCTAATGTGGCACTTAAATGTACATTTCGTAAGTTATGGCACTTAAGTGTACATTTCGTAAGTTATGGCACTTAAGTGTCCCTTTGTGCCAAGTTATGGCACTTGAAGAGGTCTTTTGTCTATTTTTGAGAGTTTTAAATTTCAATTGTACTCTCAAGATAATTCTTTGGACTTCTTTTCCGACTTCCCATGCACTTAATTCTTTTTTGCGGCATCTAGCTATCCGTATTATATTGCTTGATGGAATGAAAGTTACATGTTTTCCACCGTTTCGTCATATCATTGAAACATGTTAATGTTGTGAAATACTGAGTACCATTGATAAGAGAGTAAGAATTCATCAACATCTGACATATGCAAGCACTGTGGTGCTAATGCACTTCGTTTTTCTCGTCTCTTCCAAAGCGTGGAGTCCGCAAAGATGGTCTGTACATGCCAAAAACGCAACGCAATTATGTATAAGACTTTGACATGTAAACCCGGATTAGGTGATACCTGGGGGGACCGTGAATACAGAAATAAAAGCTAGAGGTATGAGGCCAAATCTTCAAAAGAAGTCGTTGCTAGATGAACTCATCTATAGGCCATTGTCAGTGATCCCAACGTGTTCGTCGAATCAAAGTTCCAGTCTTCACGTTGTAAGACTATATTTTAAGCAAGTTCCCCTCCAAAAAAGGGAAAAAGAAGAAGATGATGCAAGAGCCTTGATATGTGATTGAGTGGTCAAACGCGGGGTAAGCATGGAGCAAATGTCGCATTCATTTTATAGTGTCTCTCACTCAAAATAACTTTAGAGGCCAAGGCTTCGTTAGTGTAAAGTCTTACTCAATGTGCAATCGATAAAGCAGTTTGTGGATATTGCAGACCTTGGTGGCTAGTGGTGCCCCTAACACTCATGTTCGAAAATTCCCTAATTACAGGTAAAAAATTCCTAAAAAATTATAGATAATGATCTCTCGGTTAAATTTGTTTTTCTATCTAGTTTGCCTAACTTCGAATTCTTGGTCCACCACTAGTTTATTACTATTTGAAGAAATGAGCTTAATCGGAATGTTTGGACAAAATATGTTACTAAAAAGGAAGATGAACCTTTGAGAAATTATGAAGCGGACTAAAATATGCATGTATCAAATTGCATCTAAACCACTAAAGATAGTAGACTCTATATAGATTCCTCACATCTAATCGTTCAGATTTAATAAATTCATATACTGAATTCACCGAATAATTTTGAGGAATGTTTAGGTCATTCCTATACCGTCTAAACGTGGTTTGGACAATATTGTATGAAGACAAATGATTTAATTTGACCATTTCGTCATATCAAAAGATCAAGTATTACTTCCAAAATAACGATTTCAATATCAATCCACATCTCAAGACTTTGGCCGTGCAAAGCACTGGTCTATAGACAAAATCAAGTGCCTATGTCTTTTCAGATGTGTCTAGTGCATGAATCGCCCAAGCAGAATGAAATTCCGACGCTCGAATTGCTTATTGTTGCCTACAAAAGCTTCTCCACTGAAAACGAAATCTACCAAAAAGCAGTAAGAACAAAACAAAAATATGGCCCCCTCATTATTCTCCCTGTTTTGTACTATGATCGTTTTCCTCCCTATATTTCCAACTTCCGTCGCTAATTATCTTGAATGGCATTGACTCCTCATTAAAGGGCCAATTACTCATCAAATATAAAATATATTAGATTATTGTTTTTTTGTTGTAAATATAATTCCCATAATATGATCAAAATCCTTGCCGTGCAAGATGTTTGCATTTCATCGACTTCGCGTTCACCGTAAGTCGTCAACCACACCTTGACTTGAAAGTCGCCTCCCAAGTCTTTCTCTGGTTGAGAATCTGGGGCGGACGCATCGATTTGCATGCCACGCACGTCTTTTTCAATGTAATCTTGAACAAAAATACTAGTACCCTATTTGTTTGTGTATATCTATTGGTTAAAAACAGAAGTTAAGGTTTAGCAATTTTTTTTCCGTACCTCACCTCCTAATCTAAGTTTCGGCTTTGCAGCTTGACTTTTGAGTTCTACCTACAAAGCCCACAACGATCACTTCTACGTAACATTCTTTTTTTGTAATTTAGTGGTGAAGTGGTATCCAAAGCTGCTTTCGTGCACTTCAATTAGTTCATTTTCTTGGGAGATCTTAAGGACGCACTCCATCATATCGACCTAATGGAAGGGATTTTATTTCTAGAGTGCTGCCAATAAGGCTTGAACTCAAGTCTATAAGTTAAGTAGAAAACTTCTGACAATCTAAACCGACACCTTAGTAGTTTTGTGTAGCAATTACAACTGTACCAACTAAATAGAAGATATGACAAAAATCAAATACGTATTGTATTCAATAATTTTATGGATCATGCGTGATTAGTACAATCATATGTTAAAACATTAGCTTTTTGAAAGAAAAAAAAAACTGTAGAATGACTCTTGCTTATCAATTCAAAGTGACATAAGTCTTTTTGCAGGTCTTTCAATTTTGGCCTATTTGTGGAAAAATAAATGAGATTCCATTTTAATGGACCAGCCATGCAATCATGATTGCTCCCAAACCGTCAATCACGGCATGAGAGCTCAACCTGGAATTTCTACCTTGTGGATGTGTGACCATTTATTTCCTCCTTTTTTTTTTTTTGGCAAAAACAAATAGAAAGGCCCCAGTTTGCTTATGAACATCGACATCATTTTCAACAAAGAAAGGCAGTGAGAGGCAATATGTTGAGTATTTTCAGATTAGCCCAAGAGTAACGTCCCATGGCAGACTTATGAATTCTATTGATGAACCCATCTCCCAACACTATTGTATGGCAGGACATTCATAGTATACTTGATCTTAATTGTCACATTGTCAACACTCAGTCTCTCACGTGTATTATTGATATCCTTTATTAGAAGTACTGTGCTGGCGAAACAGTGAATCATCGACAAATCTGCGGCTAGACCAATTAAATGTGTCTCATTTAATTTACACTCAAAATGCATAGAATTTTCATTTGTTATGTTTGGTGATATCTCAAGTGAGCTTTCGTGCGCATAGTAAATTGACCACTTTGACATGATAAAAAAATAGGCCACCAGCACTAAATCTTAGAACTCATCAAGGACTACCTACGTCTTGTTATTTTTAGCCTTATAATTAGATTGGTCAAATTGTAAAGTTTAGGACTATATTGACTACTATACAATAACTTTATGATTTTTTGACCCACATTTCTCCACTAAATTGACTAATGTACAATAAATTTATGATTTTTTTATCCAATTTTCTCCACAGAATTATTCCACGATGTAATTTCTCCAAGAAAGCTAAAATTTGACAATCTCAAATACTATTTTGTCGCTTTTCCATCATCATATATCTATGAGCACGTGTTAGTGCATTTCGGATAATCATAAACATTGAACACCATTCAATCTTCCACGTCCTTCCTTCACCAATTCACTAATCCATTATCACATCATCAAGAATTGAACTAACCAATTCAAGTTGTATCTCTCGGAACTCTACTCAAAGCGTCATGTGTGATAATTTTAGATATTACGCTTAGATGGATTCTTGGAGTATCATGCTCCATCTATTGAAAAATATTCATTTATGCATCACCAAAATCAATACGTATATTCTACTTATTTTGGGATATATGAAGGGCTATCTCCCTAATCCCAAGCATTTTCACTGTCCAAACCTCTTAAGTTTTTTATGGAATGTTACCCAAAAGGTGTTCAATAAGATTTGGAATAGAGGAATAAATAACAAACCATAGATACATATAAGATTCATTGTCAAGTGATGTGAGATAATGAAAGTCCAATCCAAAAACTCAAGTCATTAATTAGAGAAAGATCGCATTTATATAAAGAGCAATGACATTGCTCTAATAGAAAACATACAAAAGAATAATATTATTATGCCACCCTCAGTACTACCTATACTTTCTACTTGTGTCATTTTGATCGTGATGTTTCACTTTTCATACTCACTTTGCTAAGCCAAAATTTCATGTCAAAGAAAGCTTAGCCTTGGTGCTATTCAAAGGGGCATTTTAGAACCAACATAGCATATTCTTCTTGTGTTTATCCGAAGCTGGAATCAAGGTCATCGACGATAGGTAATGGAGACTATTGCTTATAGGACGGTGTGGACTAAGACGAATTCACCGGTCACATCACTTGCTTCGGTCACATCACTTGCTTTGACCTCAGTACTAAGTTCCAATACCTTAACTTCTGATAGTGGACTTCTTAATCGGTCCGCATGGAATTGCTTAATCTTGCTTACCACAACTTCAATCCCTACCCAACGCCATAGGGCAAGGGGAAAATGGGGTCGTTATGTCATTGTTGCACACTTTAATCAACATAAATAATCAACATGAGAGAAATAAATGAAAAAATCACATCAATATTTTTCATTATCTAAATTGGATGGAGTTGATGAAAGGATTTGAATGCATCAATATGAAATAAGACTTCATTGTACTTTTTGAGAGTTTTAAATTTCAATTGTACCCTCAAGATAACTTTTTGGACTTCTTTTCAGACTTCCCATACACTTAATTCTTTTTTTCAGCATCTAGCTATCCGTATTATATTGCTTGATAGAATGAAAGTTACATGTTTTCCACCATTTTGTAATATCATTGAAACATGTTAATGTTGTTAAATACTGAGTACCATTGATAAGAGAGTAAGAATTCATCAACATCTGACATATGCAAGCACTGTGGTGCTAATGCACTTCGTTTTTCTCGTCTCTTTCATCCAAAGCGTGGAGTCCACGGAGATGGCCTATACGTGCCAAAAACGCAACGCAATTATGCAAAAGACTTTGACATGTCAACCCGGATTAGGTGATGCCTAGTGGGACTGCGAATACAGAAAGAAAAGCTAGAGGGATGAGGCCAAATCTTAAAAAGAAGTCGTTGCCAGATGAACTCATCTATAGGCCACTTTCAGTGATCCCAACGTGTTCGTCGAATCAAAGTTCCAGTCTTCACGTTGTAAGACTATATTTTAAGCAAGCTCCCCTAAAAAAAAAAAGAAGGGAAAAAGAAGAAGATGATGCAAGAGCCTTGATATGTGATTGAGTGGTCAAACACGTGGTAAGCACGGAGCAGATGTCACATTCGTCCGATAGTCTCTTACTCAAAGTAAATTTAGAGGCCAAGGCTTTGTTAGTGTAAAGTCGTACTCAATGTGCAATCAATAAAGCAGTTTGCAGATATCGCAGACATTGGTGGCCAGTGGTGGCCCTGACCCTCATGTCCAAAAATTCCCAAAAAATTATACATAATGATATATTGGTGAAATTTTTTTTTTTACCTAGTTTGTCTAACCTCAAATTCTTGGTCCGTCACTAGTTTACTACTATTTGAAGAAATGAGCTGAATCGGAATGTTAGGACAATATATGTTACTCAAAAGGAAGATGAACCTTTGAGAAGTTATGAAGCAGACTAAAATATGCATGTATCAAATTGCATCTAAACCACTAAAGATGGTAGACTCCATACAGATCCCTCACATCTAACAGCTCAGATTTAATAAATTCATATACTAAATTCACCGAATAATTTCGAGAAACGTTTAGGTCATTCTTGTACTGTCTAAACGTGGTTTGGAAAACATTGTGTGAAGACAAATGATTTAGTTTGACCATTTCATCATATCAACAGATCAAGTATTACTTCTAGACTAATGATTTCAATATCAATCCACATCTCAAGACTTTGGCCGTGCAAAGCACGGGTCTATAGACAAAATTTAGTGCCAGTGTCTTTTCAGATGTGTCTAGTGCATGAATCGCCCAAGCAGAATGAAATTTCGATTCTCTGATTGCTTATCATTGCCTACAAAAGCTTATGCACTGAAAACGAAATCTACCAAAAAGCAGTAAGAACGAAACAAAAATATGGCCCCCTCATTATTCTTCCCGTTTTGTACTATGATCGTTTTCCTCCCTACGTTTCCTACTTCCGTCGCTAATTATCTTGCATAGCATTGACTCCTCGTTAAAGGGCCGATTACTCATCAAATATAAAATATATTAGATTATTGTCTTTTTTTTTGTTGTAAATATAATTAATTTATCCACCCATGATTTGACGCACGAGTAAATCAACTAAACAGATATCTCAGGAAAAGCTAAAGTACAACAATCTCAACTCTCAAATACTTTCTACGGCGGTCCATCACCATATATTTACGAGTACATGTGACTGTTGTTTCACATGCTCATAAACGCCGAACACCCTTTATCTTCCAAGTCGTTCCTTGACTTAGTTTTAGCCACATCATAATAACTAAAATCGATCAATTCCAGTTTTTTTTTTTTTTCATTTGGGCACCCCCGCCGACAGATGTAAAGGGACAATTGCCAGTTTCCCATTACGAGACCGGGCCTGGGATTCGATTAGGCGGCCCAATCGCGGGCTGAAGGCCCATTTCGTAGCGGGCCCATTTCTCTCCGGATTCCAGCCCCTCCCCTCGCCCAAGAAATCACGTCGACCTTCGTCTTGGCGTCGCTTGCTCATCGTGCTCGTGGCTCGTGCTGACGTGTATTTTCTAGTAAAAAGGGAAAAATGCGGGTCGAGTTTCCAGCAGAATTCTAAACTGTCTGGAAGTTCACCTGAGCTGAGCGCACACCTTCTCTTCCGCTCCTTCAATTCCCCCCACGTTCTCTTCTCCTGTTCGATCTTATCCGTCTCTTCGGCGATGGCAGCTTCCAGCTCCAGCGGTTCAATCCTGGTGTCCGGCAATGCTCATAGCTCCCGCTTGCATGATGCGATTTCTCCGAATCTCTGTCTCCTCTCCCGTCCGGGTCATTTCTCGCCTCTTGAATTTCTCTTGCTTTGGGATTTGCAGAGGCCGTTCAGCTCCGGTCGGGCTCACTTTTCATTGATGTTGTATGGTGTAATATACTAAATTAAGGACACTGCAAATGCTACAATTTTTGTATGGTGCTCACCTGAGTGTCATTTTTTTTTTTTAAATCACTTGACACTACAGAAATAGTTAAAAGAACTCGTACTCTTAATTGCTCAAAATCTGTGTGGAATTAAGTCCCATAGGAGTTTTCATGTGGTGATCACCTTACAGGAATTTGAAATAATGAGGAAACGATAAAGGGAATAAAAAGATTGATAGAGCTCGAGAGTGTTTGTTTTGTGGAAAATGATTAGTTTGAAAATTATTTTCTTAAAAATGATCGCTTGTATGGCTAATAAAAATAAATAAACAAAAAATATTTTTATTATTCACAAAAATGTTTAGATTTAAATTGCTATAGGTAATGAAAATAGTTTTCATTGACTAATTATTTTAAGTGATACAAGTAATTATGTTTCAGAAAATCATTTTCCAAATCATTAATTTTTTCTGGAAAAAAATGGAGCCTTAATTATAGTTAAATTTGTGAGTGCTAACCATAGAATTAGATGAATCAACACGGAAGGAAAAGAAAAAGATGAATAGAAGGTCTAGAATAACAGAAGATATATAAAGGCCTACTAGAGAATGAAGCAAGATGAATATGTTGAAAGAAAAATTGAGCAAATAGAGTGGAAATTGGAGCTCGAATTCTCCCGCCGGCTTGACCATTAATTCCGATCGTGTTATATTCTTTTCACATCTTTGCACAGAAGAAAGAGGATCAAACTTGAGAGAGGAAAAAAAAAAGTCAATAGAATAATCACTAACAGCACTTACCAATAGAGTACATCAAGATTTGACTTTAGGGTTCATATTTGTCGACTTTGATAATGGACGAGTTTATCAAGATCGAGGGCTCTATTGTCAAGTAACATTTTTGTAGATGATCTTACTAACAAGAAAAGGGCCAGTGACCTTCCTACGAGTTAACTTTTTCATCACTTTATCTTAAGGGTCAAGATTCAAACCATGGATCTCTTCTACTTTAAAGAGGAAAATATATAGTTAGGATATATCTGATGTCTATAGATGGAATCCCAACATAGAGTAAAGTTGAAGCTTTTCTTCTGTTTTAAGGGTTCCTAGTTGAGTTGGGGAGATATTGTGCTTTGAATATAAACCTCGTAAAGCTAAATATTCTTAGGAACTGTGAGAATCAGTGATATCCAAAAGTAATGAAACTGAGCAATTCCGATTTATTGAAATCCTCATTTTGTAGTTGATGATGAATATCTCAACTACATGAATGACACAATGCATGCAATGATAACAAGGTAGGTGAAGTACCAACATGCGCACATGATGTTTGGGAAGAAAATGTCAAGTTCCATGTAGGAATTTCAGAAAAGACAAAATTAATAATAAGTGGATTCAAGAAACAGCTATAGTGATGTCAATGGAGTCTGAGATTGAGATTGTTATGATATGTGGAATGATGACTGTAGACCACCTAATGAGAAGATACAGGTTTATGATGGGTTAACGAGGAAAAGAGGAGTAAAAAGGAAAATACGGACATAGGTTTTATGGAAAAATCTTGAGTTTGTTCGTCTTATTCAAGACTGCAATACTAAATTGAGGTCTAGGAAGAGGGTAAAAAACTTGTTATCCTTCAAACTTTTGGTAGCATTGTTGAGAGATATCAAATAGAAAGAAGTCACAGCAAAAACAGAACTAAGTTCTTATTTGACCGGACATAACTCAAAAGCAAGCACCCAAATGCATAATTTTTTAAGGTGAAATAATTTTTCTTATTTTGAGGTAACTTCTATGTATAATTCATATTCCATATGGCATAACATACGTTGAAAGGTTAGTGTTTCGATTGGAAGAATTTCTTTGATCCAGACTCCCCTTATTTCGAAAGAAAAATTAACAAATTCATGTGATACAACTAACGTGGCCCCAAACAGAAAGAGATACCATAAAATCAACAATCACAAAATGAGTTGAGTAATAGAAAGTATTAGTTGTACAAACATACTGCCAAAACTCATACAAACTAGACTTCCAACAATGAGAATGGTAAACTATTTAAGAATGTGAAATACCACATTTACTGGGAGCCTAATCTGTAATAAGAAATCAAATTGCAGCTTCACTCTCCACATGTTGTGCAATAAAAGGACTCTAAACTAGTCTGTTATTCTTCCGCCCTCGTCTGGTTACATAAAATTTTTAGCTAGGACAATAGAGAGAGACTCAAAAAACACATATTGCGTTACAGATTTAGAATGATTAGGAGATCAGTAGCAACATTTGAATTGACTTTTGCTTTAACTGCCCCTTCACTACCTACATTCCACTATTCCCCTCCCATTTTACATTTGCTGAGCAAACTTTTCTCTGTTTTCTGCTGAATACAATATTGAACGAGATCCTGCAATTATATTAGAAGCAAAATCCTAAATGCCAAGGTGACAAAAATGGCTTTTACAAACTGCCGATAAAGAAAAATCACAGTCAGGCCCAGCCATTTCGCATATAGTACAGCAAGCCAACCCAGTAACAGACACTTATGCCATAAACAAACAAGCACGCTTCAAGGAAGATGAAACTCATGGATTTTAAGGAGGTTGAAAATGAGTAACTACCCCCAGCAACTGTTTCCTATTACCAGTATGCAGCTCTGATCTTGCCGATTAACCAGGATTTGAAAACATCTAAGAACCTGACGATGCACAGGCCATATTAAGTCGTCAACAAATGACAGTGTAAGTAAGAACGCAAAATATAAACATGTAAACAATTTAATGTCCTCCAAAAAATTACTTGAAAAGGACATGGAAATGCAGCGTTTGGAAGGTGAGATCATGGCAAATATGATCATGGATGGCATAAAAATTCAGATTCTGTATTATCGAAAGAAGTTCAACAACAACTGATCCTTGAGACTAAGATCTGTATTGTTGATCATTTATTAAAATTTTGAGATTAAGATGCAACTCAGATAAAAAAAAACTATCATCGGTCATTTCAAGCAGAGCACAATAGTATGCTTCAGAATACTTAGAGAGCAAAGTGAACAAACTTGTGCTTACTTGCCAATTGCCTTAGTACTCCCTTTTTCCACTACAACAAATCCCATCTTGGATAGGTAAATTGCAGACATATGAAATGTTCATGTACGGATCAACTAAAGAGACGAGTCAAAACCCAAGCAGGTGACTTGAAGATGATATTCATTCTTTAACTGCTGAGTTAAAATTCATTGGATCATGCCTTGATACTTGGTATTTGTTTATACTCTACTTAAAGTAGGTGATTAAATTTTTTGAATTGCATTCATTCCTTCCCAGAAGAAACCATCGAAAGTTAAGAAAATAAAAGGTGTAGCTCAATTATTAAAGTATTATTGAAAATTTGAGGCACTGGTATACCTATGATGAAAATGCATGCCATGTAAGTTAAGTCGATATTGCGTTTCATCATTGAATCCACGTTCAGCAAAAGACGCGAACCACTCCTTGACTCGAAAGAAGTCTTCCAAGTCTTCCACTAAGCTGAGAATGAGATGGCGGCCACTTCAACTTTGACAGCATGGAAAATGCATAATCATGATTTTGACTATGATCAAAAGCGTGCCTCTTAATGGTCAATGCACTTAACTAGGTCTTTGAGCTATGGTTGAAAAATCTGTATTATTTAGAAAAGAAAGTGGGACATACTCTGACGTCTGAAGTTGGGCAAGTAATCTTCTCCCAATCCCAGGAAATTACATGACATATCAAGACTGTGGCCATCATTTAAATTGACAAATTCAACGGTTCCTAGGAGTTTTCTCGATCCTAGGATCACAAAAAGAAAAGACCGTAATCATCGACTAAATATATTTTCAGATTTTATATATCATTATCTCATATTATATAAAATTAATGACAAATTATAGATAATTACAATCAATTACAGACAAGCATAAATCTCTTGGAAACTCTTTTTTTCCTTTTAAAGCATCAGCGGACCATTATTGTGGAAATGTTAGTTTTGATGTGAGAATATTCTAGTCCAGACAAGTAAAATGAATTGAATTTCAATCCAAACAAATAAAATGGATGCTTCATCAAAAATATATTTATATAAGCTAATCACTTCTATGTAACAATTTTTTTTGGAATTTAGCAATGAAGTGGTATTGGGCCAGCTTTCGCACGCCTCAACTAATTCACTTTTCTAGGCGATATTAAGAGCACGCTCCTACATATCGACATGTTGCATTTTGGATTTTACTTGTAAAGTGCCTCCAGGAAGGCTTGATACGCAAGACCACAAGTAGAGGAGAAAACTTTTAAACCATCTAAACCAGCTGTTTCTGTGTACCAAGTACAAGCGCCCGAACTTATTAAAAAAAATGATAATAATAGACAAGATAAAGTGAATATTATATTGAATAATTCTGTTGATAATGCGTGGTCTGCACAATATTATGTTAAAACGGATGCTTTTTCAAGATCCATGTGTCGATCACGCTATTTTCAGATCTCCGAATGATATCAAAAAAATACATCCCAATGCCTCTTTTCACACATGGCATACGATGTAAGTAGCGCGAACTTCCATCGAAGCAACCGGCCATTGCTATCTATAAAAGCTTCTCAATGGCACTTTACCTAGCACGTATTAATCAACTCTAGCAACGAACAAAAGTCATGGCATCCTTACTCTATGTGCTTCTTTTTCGGATCATCCTTCTCCTGATGATCCATACTTCACTTGCTAAGCCACTATGCCATCCGGATGAGAGCTCCGCCTTGATGGAATTCAAGCGAAGTTTTCGAATCACCACAGAAGAATTTCGTTGTGTTTATCCAAAGGTTGAATCGTGGTTACCAAATGGACATGGAGATTGCTGCTCATGGGATGGGGTTGAGTGCAACGAGGCCAGTGGTCACGTGATAGGCCTTGATCTTAGTAGCAGTTGTCTCCTTGGTAACATAACTTCCAACACCAGCCTCTTTCGCCTACTTCACTTGGAATCGCTCAATCTCGCTTTCAACGACTTCAACTCTTCCTCAATCCCATACGGTTTTGGCAATCTTTCCAGGTTACAGTACCTTAATCTCTCTGGTTCAGAATTTTCCGGGAAAGTCCCCTCAGATATCTCACGGCTCTCGAGATTAACTTCTCTTGACTTGTCTTCTAAGTGGGCATCTCTTGAGATGCCTAGCGTAGAGAACTTTGTTCAGAACTTAACTATGCTTAGAGAACTTGATCTCTCTATTATAAGCATGACATCACCATTCCCCCATATACTTGCAAACTTCTCTTCTTTGAAGTCGCTTGTATTGAGAAATTGTGGATTGCATGGAGAATTTCCAATAAGCATCTTTCAATTACCAAAACTGGAAGTTCTCGACATCAGTTACAATGACAATCTTTCTGGTTTTATTCCTGAACAACAATGGGGTAATCCCCTAAAATCATTGTCTCTTGGGGGCACGATTTTCTCAAGTTCACTTCCTTCTTCACTGAGTAACCTTTCTCAGCTTGCTTATATAGATCTACATGGAAGTAAATTTATGGGTCAAATCCCCGCTTCCTTCGCTAATCTCACCCAGCTATCATATCTAGATCTCTCTAAAAATAATTTCACAGGTGGTATTTCTCATTGGCTTGTCAACTTGCCAAAACTCAACTATTTGAACCTTTCAGGTAATATTCAATTAGAAAGGTTTTTTTTTTAAAGAAAAAGAAATGGAAACGACATGATTCAATCGCTAGCTATACTAACAAGTCTTGTCTCTCTACACTTGGCAGTTAATCAGCTCAGTGGTGTACTTCCATTTTCATTTGAGAACCGGACGCGGTTGGTTTGGCTTGACCTTTCATTCAACAACTGGCAAGGTGAAATTCCAAACTCCTTATGGGAACTCAAGGATCTTGAATATTTGGCACTTCGACACAATAATTTGAGTGGCACTGTGGATTTACACAAACTCAAGAACTTGACAACATTGCTTTTGGACTTCAACAACATATCTTTCGTCAGCAACACTGAGGTCAATGCTACTCTTCCAAAACTTTCGACCTTAAGTTTGGTTTCGTGCAACTTGCATGAATTCCCAAGGTTTTTAGGCTACCTAAATGGATTGGAGTGGGTAGATTTGTCAAACAATAAAATCAAAGGGAGTATTCCTACATGGATATGGAATGGTAGTAAAGAAATATTGATGAATATGGATCTTTCTCACAATTTTCTAACTGACTTTGGGAGCAGCCACATAAATCTGCCAATGCCCCAGTTGACGTATATGGATCTTTCTCACAATCTACTCACTAGCTTTTTGAACAAGCAGATCAATCTAGCATTGCCCATGTTGACCTATCTTGACATTAGTTCTAACTTGCTCAAAACAACGCTTCCTAGTCCACCTCCGTTAGCAATATATTACAATATCTCCAACAACAACCTCTTCGGAGAAATTCAATCAATTTGTAGAGCCAAATCCCTTGTCATTCTTGATTTGTCCAACAACAGTTTGAATGGCACAATTCCTTCATGTCTAGGAAATATTGATTCTTTGACAATTTTGAATCTTGGGAGAAATAAACTTGAGGGCATGATTCCTAATGGTTACCCAAAAGTTTGTGTGTTGAAGATTATTGACCTCACAAATAATCGATTGCAAGGGCCTATCCCAAGATCTTTGATAAATTGTCCAATGCTAGAGTATTTGAACCTTGGTTACAATCAAATTCATGATGGGTTCCCTTCATGGCTATCAAAATTGACAAAGCTGAGAGCTATTATCTTGAAATCCAATAAGTTTTATGGTCCAATAGAAACATATCAAAGCCATTTTAACTTTAGCAATTTGCATATCATGGACCTTTCCAACAATGGTTTCACTGGTGAACTTCCATCTAAGTTGTTGCAGAGTTTCCACGCCATGAAAGTGATTGTTAGTCAAGACCAATTGGAATATATGAATACTTCTAAAGTGCTCCCTCTTCTCTTGGATACATATGAAAAAGTTGTGGACTATGAAATGAAATTGATGAATAAAGGCACAGAGAGAGAATACTCGAAGGTTCCGTATGCCCTTAAAGGAATTGACCTCTCCAACAACAAATTTGAAGGATGCATACCTGATTTCATTGGAGATTTGAAGTCACTTGTTTTGCTTAACCTTTCAAACAACATTCTCACTTGTTTCATTCCGCCTTCCTTGGCAAATTTGACAGTTCTTGAATCTCTAGATCTTTCTCGAAATAAGCTCTCAGGAGAGATCCCACAACAGCTTGCCCAGCTTACATTTCTTTCATCTTTCGATGTCTCTCATAATCAACTGTTTGGACCAATACCACGAGGGAGTCAGTTCAACACATTCGGGGCCAGTTCATTTGCCATGAATGAGGGGTTATGTGGAAGTCCTTTGCCAAAAAAATGCACAACAATTGGGGATGACATACCATTACCAACATCACCGCTGGAGGAAGAAAATGGCGACAAGTCTCTGTTTGACTTGGATTGGAAAGTTGTGCTAATCGGTGCTGGAGTTGGCTTTTTGATTGGTGTTGTGTTAGGGAACTTTTTCATTGACGAGAAGAGTAGGTGGTTTTTGTACTACTCGCAGATAATGGCAAAAGGATGGAAAACATCAAGAAGGCGTTGAACAATAAGGAGTTGCAGATGCAATTAGATTACATGACACGAATTAGTATTAATCATCATGTATCTAGTTTGTATTAGACACAAGAAAAACACCATCGATGTATAAATAAAATTTCACATACGTAGTTTCATCCATCCTTGATTTAAAGGGTCATGACCATTGGCTCTCTCCGATCAATGGTGTGCAATGATGCTTGTGTAAAAAAAAATTACCCCACTAGTGTAATTACTTAAAATAATTATAATATGATTTTTAGGAAAGTAAAATTTCACTTGTTTGATTCATGTTGAACGAGTGTTTTCCATTAGTTATTATATGTAAACGCTATTTTCTTGTTCGTTATGTTGCATTATGATTATATTATATGATTTTTAGGAAAATAAAAGTTCACTTGTTTGATTAATATTGAACGCGTGTTTTCCATTAGTTATTATATTAAACGCTGTTTTCTTGTTCGTTATTTTATCCTTCTATATGTTTTTCCTAAAAATCATATTATACAGTCATATAATGCAACATATACATTGGCGATCCACGTTCTAATGTATGTTGTGTTTATGTGCCAAGCAGTATTTTTTTTTTTTTTTTGGGTCGGCTTCTTGGCTGTAACATTAGCTACTTATACAATCTAATTGTGGAAAGCTACTAAATATTGGAGCCCATGGACATGGTAGAGACAAGAAGAAAAATAGGAACTCATTTATTTGCAATTTATTCATTAAACAATAAAAAGTGATGGATTGTTACTCTTAAACACCAATTTATTTCACGAAGAGATTCCTTAACTTTTCACTTAGAAGAACGAATGCTACATTTGGCTGGCTTAGCCGCCGGTAAAATAAACAAAAAATAAAAAATAAAAACAATTACAGAAAGGTGTGGATGTGATAAAATATGCTATCCAACATACTAATAAAAATTATACCAAAAAGAAATTGACCTGCTAATACATGTTTTGTTTGAAAAGAAGCTTATTTACATCTACCTATTGATAAGATCTTGCCCGATGCAATGAAAATCCCTTACTATATTTTTTATCAATTCAAATTATCCAAACATGTTAAATGGTTTTGCCGGACTCGCTTTCAAAATGCTATTCATTCCCACATAAAACGAAATATGTGATGATTTAAGCTTCTTCTTTTTTTTGGTCAGTTTTACTCTATTCCTACTCTACACTCACTCTCAGACTTTTACCCTGCCTCTTGCAGGGCGTAAGAGTCAAAATTTACTCTTAAAACTTACGCGTCCCCACCCCATTCCCCCCTGAGAAGATGGGGATTTGAACCCCTCACCTCCCATTTCCATGTTAGAAGGGTAGCCACTGGGATGTGATGATTTAAGCTTGTTAAATGCTTTTTCCCCCTTAGTTCTAACTTCTAAATTTCAATTATTGAATTTAATAAAAAGAACATGTAATTATTTTAGTCATAGAAACTTGGATCCTCCTCATTAAATTGCCTATTAACTTATAAAATATCTAAAATAAAAGAAGACTATTAATTATATCAGTTTTAAATGAAGATTGTATAATTTGTTTCATTTATTAAGAAACTCAAGTTTGACCCAAAAGTTCAGGTTCATCTTTCTCGCGAGACTCTTCCCACTTCTCGAGAGGGAAGAAAGGTCTCTTCAATTTCTACACAGTGAAAGCAAATAACAAAATCAAGGAGCGAAATAATATTGGATTAAGAAAAGCTGGCAATTTCTCCATAGACCAGAGAAAAAAATTAAGGTTAAAAAACACACAAATATAAAGAATTGAAAAATGATTTGTGAGGCTTTTTTTAAATTTCTTTTCCGAGAATCAAGAGAAACATATATGAAACTCAAAGAGACAAGATATTGATGGAGGATTTTTCTCTCACGATAATATTTTATTTTATTTTTTACAAGAAAATCATAAAATTAAAAATAAAAATTTAGTTGTACCAATTAATGGCGAATTATATTTAAATATATATTTTTTAAAAAAAAACTCTTCAAAAATAGTAAAACAGAAGTAAAATGAGTTATTTAACCTAAGTTACATCAATGATAAAAAATAAAATAAAATAAAATAAATAAATAAAAAAAAAAATAAAAAATGAGGCTGTGTTAAGACTCTTCAAAATCCAAAGAAACCTTCAAAGTCAACCTCAAAAGCCACTCAAGTTGGTGGTGATTTTGACAAAGTTGCCAAGTTAAAACACTTGCAAGACGTCTGATAGGGCTAATACATGTGTGCAGATCACATCAAAAATAATCATATATCGCTACAACTAGTTACAACCAAGTGATGCAGGTTTTTCAGGATAGGAAGGATTTCACCTACCTGCAAAAACCTATAATGTAGATGTCCGTTTCAAGAATTCGGAATCTAAGATTTATTTTGTAGGCTCTCCGAATGATCTTAGAACTTGAAACCCTCAATATCGCCCGATTTTTTATACCGAATATTACCTTTTACTTATAGTTTTTATCAAGTTAAAAATTGACTATGATTTTATCGAAAACTAACACATTAAACCCAAAGATGGCCAGCAAAAAAAAAAAAAGTAATAAAAACATAAAGGAATGAATGTATCTTGTTTTTTTTTTTTTTTTAACTTCTGGCATGGTCAATCTCTATAAGAAGGGGAAGGGAGGGCGCCTTTAAGGGAGGGAAGAGGAGATAGAGTGGGGATAGAAATGGGGCTGGAGACTCTAGTTAGCTAAGGCTTCATGTATTTAAATGTAAAAAATTGAACATGAGTTAGCAAATTAATAATTACAAATCACAATAATGAACTCGAATCCTAAAAATTTCATTTTGAGCATTTAAGTCTTAAAACTAGATACATTTGAGTCTTTTCATTAATTATGTCAGTCTAAAATGGACAGAAAATGTCAATATGACTTGTGTTAATTATTTTTCCAATTCTAAGCGTCCTTTGTTAAAAAAAAAAAAATTGCAATGTAACTTTTTCATCCACTAAAGCCTAAAAGAGCTACACTATGACTAGTTTTAGGACGTAAATGCATGAAATGAAAGTATTAGGACCAAAGAGAACACTTGCAGTAATTGCCCCAACAGTTAATTACATTTTACAGAATAAAAGGAGTACGCCGAAATTTTTTGGATCCTATGACCTTTATAATCTATGCTGAAACTTAT
This sequence comes from Eucalyptus sideroxylon, assembly GCA_014182405.2. Taxonomy (NCBI): domain Eukaryota; kingdom Viridiplantae; phylum Streptophyta; class Magnoliopsida; order Myrtales; family Myrtaceae; genus Eucalyptus; species Eucalyptus sideroxylon. Next base: position 42,407,447 of record CM024552.2, read on the forward strand.
CCAATCATGCCAGTTCCCAAACTCCGCATATTCTCTTGTATTTCTCTAGTTGCAACTTGCAATCGGTCATTGCAGGCATCTCATGGTCCTGTCAAGCGAGCCTTGAATTGCATCATGACTCAATATGAGAATCCACAATTGCGCCTTGCCCCTCAAATTAGCATATTAATATGATGAGATGAGAACCCAAGTGTGTTGATTTTTATTAGTCGTTGACAAGGATAGGTTGGAACGATCCTACTAAACTTATATGCAGCTTCCATGAAACAAAAGACCAGTGATTTCACCGGCATTTGCAGTTGGTTCCTGAGCTCTTCCAACTGGTTATAATTTGAATCTATTCAATTCCTGATCGCCAACTTCTTGCAATTCCTTCCTAGTGTGTTTGGATATAGAAATTGGCATATTTATATGATAACAATGTGGCGTCAACAGCTAGAGATGCCATAAAATCAACAATCACAACATGAATTAAGTAATAGAAAGTATTGGTTGTATATACTCACTGTCAAAGCTTAAACAAATTAGACGTCCGCCATAATGAGAAATGTAAACTATTTATGTATGCCAAATACTAGCTCCGCTGGTACCCACTAATTAGAAATCAAATTGCAGCTTCACTGTCCATACATTCTGTAATAAAAGGACTCTAAACTAGTTCTGTTGTTTCTTTCCCAGTCATCTAGTCACGTGATGAGATTAGCTAGGACAATGTAAGAGAGATACTCAATTCACATCTCACATCACAAATTCAGGATGATTAAGAGATCAACCACAGCATTTTGAATTGCCTCTTGCTTAAATTTCCCCTTCACTACATATATCCCACTATTCCACACAGAACCAAACACTTGCTGAGCAAACGTTTCTCTCTTTTCTGCTAAGTACAAATATATAACAAGATCCTGCAATTACATTAGTAGCAGATTCCTATATGGCAAGGTGACAAAAAATGGCTTTTCCAAACTACCTATAAATATAAATGAGGGGAAGGCCCAGCCTTTTTCCATATTGTAAAGCAAGCCAACCAGTAAAAGATACATATGCCACAAACAAACAAGCACGCTTTAATCGGTTTGCACTAACTGTGCAAGGCAGGTTCCTGGTTGGATGTGACCGATTCCGAGATTTGATCTGTTGAAAAAGTCTGATAAAACTCATTGATATTAAGGAGGTTGAGAAACCAGTAACCACCCCAACAATGGTTTCCCATTTCCAATATTTAGCCCTGATCTTGCCAGTTACCCAGGATTTGAAAATCTCCAAGAACCTGACAATGCACTGGCCACGTTAAGTAATATAGAAACCACAATGTAAGTAAGAGACACAACAAATGAATATGTACAGCGAAATGTAATTTAAGGGCAACTTTGAAAGGAGATGGAAATGCGGCATTTGGAAGGTCACATAATGGTGAATATGATCTTTTGTGAACCAGAAAAAATTCAGATATTGTATTCTACAAGTTCAGTAACAATTGATCCGTAAGCAGATGAGACAGTAATCTCAATTGCATTTGGGCTTCAGAAAAAGAAGAAATCACAGCACAATCAGATGTACATGGTACATGGCAATGTTGGCCCGCAATGATTCTTGGGAGTTCTGTATTAGTGACCATTTATTACAGCATTATGATTAGCAGGCAACTCAAATGAAAAACAGTCATTGGTCAATTCAAACAGAGAAGAACAGTATACTTCAAAATAGTTGCACAGCTGGACTAAGACTGCAAAAGTGAACTAATTTCAGACATGCCAAGATCCTTCATATTTTAGAAAGACACTGAACCAAACAGAATGAAATAGTGGCAATTTGACCATTATAAACTACGTGATTAATGCAAGATTTTAGAAGTCGGATTGGACTGGCCAGTTCTACTGATTGGCCAAGGTTAGATATCCAGTCCAGACCACCAATCCATGAGTGGTTGAAATCAGATTGAACCAATGTTGACCTCATTCAACTTAGGCAGCCCTTGCTTGGCAGTTTGCTGAGAGACCACATTCCACTTTGTTACCAGAACAGACAAGAGACATTTCATGCTACACACAAGCCAAGGTAATAAATGCAAATTGCAGTGCTGGACGTGGTTCAAACTACTGCTCAGTAGATCATGCATTGCTTCCAACACTTTCATCCACCAAGCCAAACTCCCATGCGGTCATAACTTAAAGTATAAAAGAATATTAAAATGGCAGTACCAAGAAACATCTAAATGACCATGACACAAGCAAGTCAGGGTCTGGTTTAAAATAGTGCAGTTATTTTCAGCACACAGGAAGTGCCAACCCTTTTGCTGTAACATTCCTAATACACAAAAAGGAAAGGAGGTGCAGAAAAGGAATCGAGTACTCACAATATATAGTATCTCCTCATCATCTCCATTGCAGATGGATCTTTGGCTTGACAACTGAAGAAGTCATCATGATAGATGCTTACTTTGGAATTGCTAGATGCATACCAGCAGTCATAAGTATTATTCACCTAAAACCAGTGTGAGAATAAGTAACGAAGTTGTGCAATCAAAAAACACATACAAAAGGAACCACAACAATCCCAATGAAATAAACATAATATTCAGGATGATTGCAAAAACCTACATATAATGGTTTGAATTTAGCTGATAGCACAAATGTTAAAAAGGTGCATTTGTTACCTTAAATTTATCTTTGGTCAACCAAGCAACCCCAAAACCAGGTCTGCAATCAGCAGGAAGGGCCTCGTTTGGGGCCTCTGCAAGTGCTAATTGAGTCTGACCTGATAAATGATCCTTATATTCTACCTGCAATTGTAAGAAGGTGCAAAATAGTAATGTAAATTCGGCAGTCAGTAAATGTGGTAGCTTTCTTTTCCTATAACTGCAATTGCCATTCTTTTACCTCTACCTGCAATTGTAAGAAGGTGCAAAATAGTAATGTAAATTCGGCAGTCAGTAAATGTGGTAGCTTTCTTTTCCTATGATTGTAATTGTCATTCTTTTACCTCTTCTGAGTTAAACTAAGATACTTAGCCTGATAAAAACATCTGTAATCTCTATCTATCTATGCATGGAGCACAATCAATTAATGACTACAGTAAAAGTTCATAAACACTCATATGCACCAATTCCCAGGAATGCCTGATTTGGAAGGAGCATAACAAGGCACTTACTCAAGCTAAGAAGAGCCAACAAATTGCTATCAGAGTTAATTCCAAACTATACAAACCAAAACACCCAAAGTATAGACATACACAACCCCAACATATGTTCAATCTTAAATGAACATCAAAAGGATCAGATTAGAACTGAGTGACTGTTTGAATAAGAAGACTGAACAAATAGAACCAGCAAACTATGTCTGATGCTTTTGCCAATTTTGTCAACTATATGTTTAGATCAAGCTGACTTGGTTCATTTTCACTATGATAACAAGTCTCTTTATTAAAGTAAGATTGGTGAAACTAGGCAATTAGTAAATTAAGTGTCTCTAGAAATACTATGGGAAACCGGATTTAACATCAAATGATTCAACAATCCATTCAAGGTACAATTTATCAAATCTAAACACAAGGAGGGCAGTTGCCGAAGACAGGTTTAACCTAATCAAACAGATTTTACCACCCCCTTCTCCTCTTCCCACCTTCATCCAAATCATAGAAGAGTTAAACTTTCAATCTCTTTTTCATTTTTATCAAGAATGATTCTTTTAACTTTTATTTATCTCAAGTGCAGCAAGAATACTCACTTCCATGAACATTTCTAAACAGGTTCAAACTTCATTGTATCCAATGTATCAACTAACATGCAAATGCCTTTTCAGCTTCACAACAGCTCATGGTATTCTTACATTTGAACACTATTTTTGCAGAATCAATACCAGCTCATTCACAAGGTTCCCCTGTGACTTAAAGAATGATATGGCATTCATAAATATATCGGCACGTGACATTGTTAAATAAATGACAAAATGACAATGAGCATAGAGTGAAATTACTATAACTATATTTCCTTAATTGACATTCATAGCTAAAAAAGACAGTAAAAGGTTGATTATGATAAAAGGACAAATGACATAACAAGTAGTTCCTTCGACACATGCTTGATTCCTAATTAGTTGAACCTCCATATAATAAGTGATGGAAACATAAGATTCATTGCGCACTCAAATGAATGAAAAGATAGCTTCTACTGGTCATGCACAACATTATCCAATCTAAAACTCAGCTTGAAATGGCATGGGCACACAGGGGTGTGCATGCTCCTGCACTCATGCGCAACAGAGATGAGTAAATCCTAGATAGTACTCTATAGCATTACAAATGTATGTCAAATATCACAGACATTTTATCAGGCAGCTGTATAGACAATAAGATTTAGGCTAGAGAAAAATATGCAGATAACTATGAAAATTCCGCAGTTCCAGACAAAACAAGGCGACAATGGAAACACCGAAACCAAGCCTCATTGGCCACGAAAGATAACAGGGATAACTGAAACTCCCAACAGACAAGAAATGCACACTAAAAAACGGTAATTACTCCTCAGAGGACATAGAATCACCTTAAATACTGAAGCCCAATAGTAATCATAATGGCACCGGAATTTCCTTTTCTCGGACGAGCTGAAGACAATCTTGGCGTTATAATTCAACAGCCCAAGCTCGCAAACTTTAGACGACCTTATATCCACACCTGAAAGAAAAAATTCAAAACTCAGCATACGACACTCGAGCGCACAACACGACCGACAGTACGAAAACGAAACTCGCTACGTTTCATTGATCAAACGAGTCGTCACATACTACATCCTGTCCATTTATCATCATTAGCTAGCAGCTGAAGTAGCACAATACGGCCAAGACGGTAACAATCCACAACTTAGCTCAGCCAACTCGAATGGTGAGGACCCGAAAGCATGAGCAATCATTCAACGAAACTTACTGCTGGAGACGATTTTGCACTGAGCAGGCAGCGACATAGGGCTGGGGATCGAGAAGTTACTGACGAGGAGGGCGACGACGCCGATCACGAACGACGAGGAGAAGAAGAAGACGACGGGGAAAAGGAGAGCCAGGAACAATCGGAGCAGTACGGAGAGATTCCCGCTCTCGCCCGTCGCCCCGCGATGAGGCGGCGGCGAGGCCGCGTCGCCGGCGGAGGGATCCATAGCTCCCGACGCCTTATCCGGACGGCCGATATCCGGACACTACGCGCGACGGAGAAGCATGGGGCGAGGAAACCCCGAAGCCCTCTCCGCGTCGGGCCGAGCGATTCCGGAGGTGGCGATCGGAGGGAGAGTCTCCGGCCGCCGAGGAACCGAGGGTTTTCCGGCGAGGCGGGCCGTCGTTCGCGGCCTCTCGCGGCGGAGAGGGAGAGAGAGGGCGGAAGCGACGGGACGGTGGAGGAAGATCTTTTGGTCGTCGGGAATGGAAGAGAGTTAAGTCAACGGATCGTTTTGGGCTTCGGACGGGCGCTTTGACTGGGCCCAGAAAAAGGCCCACAGAGAGAGAGATGCTCTCTTCAAACTCAATTAGAATATCCTCCGTTTAATTTATTTCACGAAATATAAATAATTTAATAGATATCATTTTTATATCGCTTGAATTAATTAACTAATCAAAAAATTTGTTATGGATAACAATTTATGTTTAGATACTGTCGTCAACAATAAAAATATTCTTTGTTGATTTATTTTTATAAGTAATATAAGCGATTATTTTTAAATATTTATTTTTTAAATCATTCATTTTTCATGAAACAATCAGACTCATAACATCATTCTCCTCAAATGCTTGAATTCGAGTGACTTGAGTAATTTGATCGAGACGAGATTTGAGCTTGATTTTGACTTTTGGAGATTATTAGAAGCTTGATATGAGCAAACATCAAGATAGAAAGATTTATGCTACAAGGAAAAAAAAAATCGAGCCTAAGTTGGATAGAGCCGTTCACGATTGCTAAAGGAGTGTTAATATCACGGTACAACTACATTTCTGTGTCATGTAACTAATTTGTGCGATGCTAATTGATGCCTTCTACGCACACCTCCGGTCAATTCCCAAAGGTTACAACGATGACATCTAGATTCTAGACGAGTCAAGTTCTAGTTTTGAGCTCAAATGACTTTTCATGGTCCATTGGTAACAAGGATATTCTTTGCGAAAAATAAGGAGTTGTCCTGAACAACATCGTTGAACAAATGATAATTTGTCCTTCAATCTTGAGGCACCTAGATAATTGGTAGCTTTCCAATATTGATTAATGACGTCGGGCCTGGGCTTTTTCTCGAGAGCCATCATCTAGGCCTCTTAATCATCTGCAATCATAACATATGATATAAAAGTCAAAACTCTTCAAAAATTTATGAAAAGATAATATAATTTCTCTTTCCAGACGAAATTATTGGACCTAGCAGTTCTCTTGGAAATATCGGAAATGGTCAAAGCTAGATTTACTCCTGTCGATGTTTTATTGGTGACATCAGGGTCGGCTTTGGACCACCCCCATCTAGACTTGGGATTGAAGTTTAATTGTCCAAAGCCAATGATTATTTCTTAAATAGAATATCACTTCGAAGTGAAGAAAAAGATTCACATCTCAATTGACTTTGAGAACTGCCGAATTTTCTCAAAAAGCACAAATTTTAAATCAGATCTCAATTCTAATTCGGATTTCTTTTTACCTCATAAATAAAGTCAACTTTGATTGGTCTTAATCTGGCCTAAATTTTTTTGTCTAAAATAGAACACCAACTTTCTGATACTCATCTTTAGCCCAGACTTTTTTTTTTTTGGTTTACATGAAAAAGCACAAATTTTAAATAGGGTCCCAATTCTGACCTCTATTTAGTTTCCATTCAATAATATCATTAAAAATCGAACACATCATTTCATATTTACATCTCTCTCTTTCTCCACCTCCTCATGTCATTTCAAGCGATCTTCAAAAAAATCTCTTGACGAGAAGCTTGAGATCTTAATTTAGCATCAATTGAGAGCTTTATTGGGTTTGAGACTTTGCAAGATTTAGATTGTCATGGGTGCTTTTCTTCGCAAAGGAGTTCTTTGGAGACGAAGAAGATGAAAGGAAAAAAAAAAAAAAAAGCAAAGAAAAGGCGCGAGGGAGGGGGGGTGTTGAAGATAAAAGACAACGTGAAATGGCAAAGAGGGAGGGACAAAGAAAGAAAGATGTACATGCCACGTTTCTTTAATGGTATTATTGGACGGAAACTTAACAAAGCATCCAATCTAGAATTCGTTTTTTTAATGATACAAGAAAAAGTTGGGATAGAATTGAAATATAAACATAAAGTTTGTGTCATTTTAGAATGAAAATCGATACTTTTTAAAGCAATTGGGGCATCTCAAAAAGAAACCTGTTGCGTAGTAACCCTTGAGAGAGCATCAAAGAGCCATTGGAGGGGAACCCAAAATCGATGATCGAGTTCATCACCCATCGTACAATTTTCGTTGTCCATGCATTAATGGACAATGTGAATGAAGGCCACCCAATGATGATGATCTTTTGCATTCATTGCCCGCAGGGGAAGAGGGAAGCTACGATCAGCAGATGCAGACACAGACACGCGTCCTTTTTCTTGTCAGAGATTAGTTGTTTCTCGTCTGGTTCTTGGAGCATTTTCTCTGTCCTCTCCCAAGTTCCCAACTAGGAACAAGCTCGTCTTACCTTGTATATTGTCTCCATACGATACCTGCAAAAATGCTAAATGAACAAGCTCGTCTTACCTTGTATATTGTCTCCATCCCACACCCGAACAAGGAAAAATGCAAAACCTACATTACCAAACAGCAACAAAAGAACAGAAAATTGCATCCAATCCAAAGACATTGGTTTAACAAGAGTTGAAGAGAAGATGCAAGGTTAATTTAATGATGTGGGAAGTGATTTTTGAAAACTCCTCAAAGGACCACTCACTTACATTGATAAATAAATCAATTTTATAAGTTAGTCTTCATAAGACTAGTATCGCACTATAATCTACACAGAATGGCTGTCCAAAATGAAATTACAAGTAGAGGATGACTTGACTCGAGCTTGAATTAACTATAGAGCGAAAGATAAATGCACAACTTTAATATCTACTTAGTTCACCATTTGATTGACATCATATTATACGCTTCACAAATTTTGTGATCTCGTGATTATTGGTTCGCTTTTGATTGGATTGAAGGTGTGGACTGGACCGAAGCGGTTGGGCAAATTAGGTCCGCATCACTGGAAGTGAACATTCATGTATTGGGGACCGCCTATTGACAAAGGAAACATCATGTTGGGGACCCCTACCATCAAACCCAAAATACATCCAGCTACTTCCAAAATAAGAGAAAACCTCAGGATGGAAAAAAAATGAGCCGCTTCAATTTTTTTTTTTATACAAATGAATAGTTTAAGTATGACATGAGAACATATTGGTTTCGAGAAAAATAAATGATTTAAAAAATATTTTCCCAAAATCAAAAACTTGTATCCCTTGAAATTATTAATCAATAAAAAATTTCCATTTTCGATAATAATTTATGTCTAACTATTTTCATGAACAATTAAAAATAATTAATTCATTTATCTTTATAAGCAATACAAGCCATCATTCTTAAGAAGAAATTTTTTAAATCATTCATTTTTAACAAAATAAACAAACCCTTGAACTTTACCAAAAAAAAAAAAAAAACCTTGAATGGTTACCAATGCCTACGGCATTAAATTTAGAAATGAATAATTACACGGATGGTCTTTAAATTTTCCTTCAATATTTAATGTAATTTTTGAACTTTTTTTTCAATATTCAATGTGATCCTTAAATTTTCAAAAAGCTAATATATAAAATGTAGCCATTCCGTTAATGGTTCTAACACCATTACCTTGTGCTGAATCTAACCTTAGATTTGCCACGCTGCTTATATGCAGCTATATATTTTTTTTCACCCCAAAGGAATGAAAAAGAAAATGGCAAGAAAGATTTGTTGACTTGAGAAAACAACGAGGTAGTTCACATTCAATAAATATTAATAATGTGACAGCCCACATGAAAAAATTGCATGTGATGTGACTATGCTTAACGGAACGGCTTATATTGAGCCAAGTAATGTCACGTCGAGATAGTACATAAAACAGGGAACGGCACTCGTAGCTTTTGCTTCTTCGTTCACCATTCTTGTCCCAACCTTTTGTATTTTCTAGATCAATTATTACGCAACCCCCAACAGGAAAATTTAACATGGAGGAATTGTAATTGTCTCGTTCTCGAGCTTAATTTAAAGAGTTCTATCTATTATTTTTTTTTTTAATTAAATTTTCCAATCTATTAGGCGTCTGTTTGTTTAGACTTGAAAATAAGCACAATGAATTTTTTTTTCTCTTTTTGGGTTCCCTTCGAAATTTAAGATACCAGTCAAATTCCAAAAATAAAAAATATCATTAGAATGTTACATATGAATATAATTTATAAACATTTGAATTTGCAAAATTTTTGGGATTTTCAAATTGTAGAAAAATCAAAATACGTGAACTGCAAAATTCAGATAAATTAAAATACAAAAGGTAAAAATCAATCTAACAGTCCCTAGACAGAGTTAAGAAGAATTATAATGGGCATTCAAATGCGATGAGCAATCCTTTGCAATGTTTAGCAGAAGAAAGTTGGGAAATAAGGTGTTTTCCCCGTATATGTTTGTTTACATTTAAATCTGCAAGATCAATTAGGGGCTAAAAAACAATTTTAAAAAATTCCCAAATTGCTCTATAAACTCTCTTCTGAATTAATTAAAGAATTCTTACTATCCTAAGGTTATCTTTTTTTCCCTTTGATTTTCACATATCTTTCCTATTCGACCTCTAGAATGGAGAGGGTTTGAGCTAAATCTCTCTCGCCCCTCCCTTTTTCCCTTCTTTGATTGATTTGGTTCTCAGCTTTTTTTTTCCTTGCTTTCCTTCTGTTTTGTGGAGCTTTTCTCTTCTAATCTTAATCTAAATCTAAAAGCTTCTCTCTCCCATTTCAAGAAGTTTTCTATCCCACTCTAATCTAAATTTAGGGATTTTCTATGCATGATTTCAAGGTTTTTCTTTCCTCTGGTTTCATAAGTTGAGTTTCGAAAAAATCAAAGGAGCTTCGTGAAGGATTTGCTCTCACAAGTGTCAGATTTGTGCTCATTCAATCTTGTTTGGGGACGCCAAACCCAGTCACACACCATTGAAAGCCAAAACCATAGCAATAAATAAAGATCTTGATATTCATTACTGAAGAAGATTCGGTGATCGGCCCCAATGTTCTTTTGAAGAAGTCACAAATTCACTCTTTGAGTGAGGGTCACTTTTAACCTTATTATGGTTATTCATCTTTTTTATATAAAATTTGTTTATTTTGAAAGTGTCCTGCGCTTGTCTTGTTTTGCAGACTTGCAGTTGAACTGCCCTGCATATCTTTGGTATTTATATGGAAATGGATTAAATGTTTGAAAAAAAAAAAAAAATGAATTAGGAATTCTTAAATCTTGATTTGTTTAAATTTTTGGAAAACCTCCCATGGAAAATGGAAAACGTCGCTTGCATGTCGGCGACGAGTACGACTATTCCTCTTTCAAATTTGGATTATTTTATTCAGAAAAGATAAGGAATGTGCCAATGGCTATGGTAACGAGAAGAATAAAATCGGAAACCGAAACTTGTCGGTGATGGAGATTTTTGTTTTTGCATTAACTTGGTTATTATAATATTTTATCTTCAATCTTGGAAAATGCCAAAAAGGTACAAAGAAAAAAAAAAAAAAAAAAAAAAAAGACGTGCATTCATGTATGTGAGTGTCATGGACAAGGTGGAATCACGTGTTTACAGTCTTACATTAAACTAATATCTTAGGTGGTTAAACGCGCACTAAATTAGATGGTTATGTATTGACATATTTGTAATTTACCAATCGAAAAATTAGTCAGATATTTAGAGGACATCCGGGGTAAAGAAAAGCATGTGTTAGTTTCAAAATTGCTTAAACCTTATATTTTGCTTCCACTTGAAATGCTATGAAGCCGTTTTCTAGTTATTTAATGAAAATTTTCTTATCAAGGAACAAAAATAAAATTACCAAGGAGGAGGACAGGTGGGTCATGTTTGTGCCTCTTGGAGTCATTGTCCATGTTCATCATGTATATATAGAACAATCGATGTGTGACAAGTGTCCACACGCGTGATGGAGAAATCAATGATTTTTTTTTTTTTTAGATTAAGCAATAAATTGACACATGGTATGAATGAATGGAGTAGGAGAGATATGCAAGAGATGGATTGTAGGGAGAGGAAGGGGGCCTAGCTATCACCACCTCCACAGCCATCTCCCATCACCATCCAAATGAATTGGTTTGATGTTTGTATGGCACAAGACAATTTAACACCAAACTAGGAGGAAAAAGCAAGCCTAGTGTGGTACAAGAACATTATAATGGTGGTATGGAGAGAGCAAGGAAGTGAACTATATGACCCTTTTTATTACAAGGTAGATCTATTCATGATACATTTAAATGATCTAGTTGAAGGATCCAGGGAAAAAACACAAAAGATGGGCGTAAGAAGATGAAAGAGCTAGTCACCATCTCCGATCACCATCTACCATCACCATTTAGACGAATAGTCAAAGTGTGGCACTTGACAATTTAACATCACATCAAAAACTTTGCAGATGCGCAATGACAATCCTTTGTTCATAAACCCAAACAAGTCTAGTCATCTCGATTTAAAGTAAACCCTACAATTATGTATAAAGAAGGAGATGAATCTTTTAATTCAAGACATAATTTTCAAACTAGGGATTAAGATTTTGCAATGGATATCTTCACATAACTACAGACACATGAATTCACCTCAAAATTCATCCATACATTATTTTATGGACAAAATTATCGATTCCGAAACCCAAAGCCAAAGTACCATCTGTTCTATCCTTTGGCTCTTGTTTTCTTCTCGCTAAACTAGTTTTCTCCCAGTTCTCTTACATCCATTGTGTTTTGTGTTAGTGATCATTTTCAAGAATGCAAGTTTCTAATGTAATAACAAGCACGGCAGGCTTAAACATGGTCTCTCTTTTTGACAATATGTAGAGAATCCAAAGCGTTGAAGGGAGGGGGATTTAAGAGATGGTTGGTGGAGGGGTTGGTTGACATGCTCTCTACCCTTCGATGCAAGGGGAGCAAAAAACAAGGACACAACCTTTGAGATCTCATCAATGAACAATGTCAAGTCTCGTGATCCTTGTCTGGATCTCCAGTCATAAAAAAAGAGGGGCGTTGACTGTTCGACATGTGAAGGCCATGAGAGGATGCCACCATTGAATTCAGTGTCTTTGCTGGCTAGTGATATTACTATAGTCTCTGTCTGCCGCTTCACTCCAGCACCGTCACGGTAATGTAATAATGGAAGGGAGCATCTTGCATTGTTGCTGAGAGACGTACACTTTGGTCAGCGATTCTAGCGATGTTAATTACTGCTTCCCATACACGGCTTAGTCCACATGTGAGAGATCACAAGTCCATGTGCCCTAGGGAAAATTATTGAAAGAATTTTAAATCTATTGAACGTTTAACAATTAAGTCCTAATTTTTAAGATTTTACTAATTAAATCCTAAAAAAATTGATTGTCTCGATTGAGTCTAAAATATTTTTCAAGTTTTTCCATAAATGGTACTACAAATTGGCTGAAAATTATTAAAGTGGATGCCGACCATCTTACGTCATATAACCAGTGCTGATATTGACAAATTTTATTTTTTTCAAATTATTTTTTCCTCTATTATTTTCTTCTATTTTCCTTCTTTACTTTTTTTCATTTTTTCTTTTTCCCTTCTTCCCTCCACTAGCCATCATTGGGCCTCATCAACAACTAGCGAAGGTCACCAGCCTTAGGTAAGGGCCACCCTCTGTTGATTTGGGGAGGCTGGCCCTTGCCATCACTCACTTGAGGTCAACAACCTCCATTGGCCATCAACAAGACCAGCGTTGGCCAACAAAGGGAGGAAAAAATTAAAAAAAAAATAAATAAATAAAATAAAAATTCAGAAAAACATTAAAATATTGTTAAAAAATAAATCACATTGGTGCTAATCGCATCACGTAGAACAGTTAGCTTCCTAATTAGCAATTTCCTGTCAAAATTGATTAAATGAACTCAATTGGCAAAATGTGAAAATGTTATGGACTCAATCGACACAATTAAAATATTTATAATTGAATTGACAAAAATACAATAAATTTAAAACATTTTAGACAATTTTCCCCATGTGCCCTATATGGCCCACTTCTATCTTCCAAATATCTAAGTGAGGATTTCACTAACAACAGGTAGATTAGGATGCCTGTTCAACTATTAAATAAAGACTTTTTTTTAAAAAAAATATGCGATCAAGTGTCCATACATATCTTTCATTTTTAAGTGTGCTTTTCTTGTCATTTTCGCCGGACGCATTAGATGTGCAGACACTTGAGCGAGTTGTAGTTCAATGTAAAGGACAATAAATTAATGTGGGAGCTATCAGTATAATGTTTAAATCGACAGTATATAGCATGTCCCGAATAATGTAGTGACCTTCGTTGCTGAGGACAAAGCCGCCTATGAAAAAGCAAATCATAAGCTTCACATCAGATGGTTCGAATCGGGACCAATTCCGAAAATTAAGATAGTTTATAGCAATTCTCCATTAGCTTTGACCTGGCCTCGGTGTCCAGACACTCCGAACCAAGTTTACACCCTTTTTTTAATTTTCCATGCCGATTCGAATACGAGGAAATCTCTTGGTATTTTCTCTCTTTTGGGTGTTCGTGGTACTGTCTCTTCTAGGGAAAAAATCAAAGAACGTGGGCAAACACGAATCCAACTGATGTCTCATGTCCCTAAACCGTGGAATGAATCCGACCCATTTCGATCTAGCTTAGAATATTCTCTCTCCCATGTCTCTGAATGCCAGTACGGCGCTACGCAGGTGGGGAGTGAATTATCTCTCGTGGGTTCGATCATACGAATTGCAGAACCAGAAAAGGCCAAAAGAAGAAGAGCGTAAAGGCCACAGAGAGAAGAAAAGCGGGGGGCATTCTCTGATCCAATCTAAAACCGTGTCTGATAGAGAGAGAAAGGGAGAGAGAATCTCTCACCTCGCCACGGCGAAGGAAACTTCGAGGAAGAAGGCGGGGGAACGCATGATGTAGAAAGAAGAGAGAGAGAGAGAGAGAGAGTCATGATCTGATTTCTCATCATGGCTTAAAGCCGTGATCTGATTTCTCATCATGGCTTAAAGCCGTACCGCATGTGTTCATAGTTTAGTCCGAACGGTCTTATTGTTTCCCGGCACGGATTCTGCCGAAAAAATTCTTAGAATGAACCGAAGTTGAGTTTTCGAAAAAGAGAGAAAAAATTGGGCGTGGCGAGGGCTATAACTTCATCAAATTCCAATTGATTGATAGATTTATAGATGGACGAGAAGCGATCAATAGGGAAATCAGAGTCGTGTGTATGGCTTTAAAATTGGGAGAAAATTATAGCTAAGGTTTGTCGATGAACGGAAAATTAGAGGTAATCGATTTTCAGTCTAGTCCAATCTTATCCCAAAATTGAAAATCGGATTTGGTCCATTTCCAAGGTGATCCAATGGAACCGGTTGAGTTCAAAGGAAAGACTAGAGGCGTGAGCATCATGGGGCGAAAAGGAAAGACCCAAAGAGAAAAGGAAGCGCACATTTAAAAGAAAAGAAAAAAATGACTATTCAAACCTTTGAACACCGGTTCCATTTTAAAAACTAAAAACTGGACCAACATTTTTTAGAATTAGATGGAACCAGCTAATTCAATTCAGTTTGAATGGTTTCCAATTTAGTCAATTTGTCTTACTCACCCCTATAGAAAAATATATATTTGTGTATAAACATGCGAGCATAAGTTAGTCCTATAACTCAACCTAAAGATGTCTACGGGCACTTTTGGCTTGAATCGGGTTTGGGTGGGCTTGTGGACTGGCACGTTTGTGATTGGATCTAGTATAGACATCACCCACATACAAATTTAGTCAACAAGAATTATGGTGAATGTCGCCATCGATGACGGCAAGCACGATGGCTGCAATTGTCGCCTCTTCAGTAGATTTACATATTCAATATCAATCAAGGTTCGCCAAAAATAGTATCAAGTAATATATACCCATTTCGTAGTTACGTCCGATTTTCTCTCAAGCAAGAGATAGCATGTCTTATCTAACTTTATCCTAACCTTAGCTGAGATTGTGTGTGACTGACCAAACATGATCCAAAACATTTTCTTACCATAAAAATATAGATCGATCTACAATATTGATATATTAAGCGACGTAACATATATGAACACCTATCGAGTGTACCGCTCTTGAAGACATAATAGAAATTTATCGCGTTATATATTAATTTCGCAAATCAAAATTTATTCCACCTAAGATTCCTGTTGAAAGAATTACAGATTTCTTGTCCTTTCTGCGTGCCATTCCGGTCCATGATGCTTCACGGTGTAAATCAATCAATGGAGGCCCCGCTTTTTACCTGATGATGACGACTCCTGGAGAAGACAGTGAAAAAGGGGCAGAAAGAACCCAAAAGCCATTAACAAAATCTTTTAAAAAGAAGGTAAAGAACCGCCAGGTCGGTGGGCAAAGCACTTACCATAAGAGGAGAGAGAGGAGAGAGGGAGGGAGCAAGCAAGCCAAACCAGTGAGGCAGAGGGCCAGAAGAGAGAGAGAGAGAGCTGTTTCAGATTTAACACAACTTAAAAAACAATCTTCTGACACAGAGAGAGAAAGAGATAGAGAGAGATGTTAATGTTGATGCCAATATCCCTGTGAGTCCTAGGAGCTCAACTCAGTTCTTCATCTCATCTCTCTCTCTCTCTTTCTCTACATCTGTTGAGACCTGAGACCCCACAAGTGGTGGGTTGCTCTGCATCTGGGTCTCCCCAAGATTTGAAGCAGAGAGGTGTCCAAGGCTCTCTCTCTCTCTCTCTGTCTCTCTCTTTAGAGTCGAGTGAGGTACTTTCTTGAAACACGTTCGCTCCTCCTTTTCCTGACTCTTGTTCTTGTTCTTGCTCTGTTTCGCAACTGTTCGTTTCCTTCTTTGGTACTTTGCTTTTCTTCTTCCTTCTCTGTCGCACGTAACGCAGATCCCGTTGACATTTGACCCCACCTTCGTCCATTTCGCTCTTCTCCGTTCTCTTCCAAAGTAATTCGCAGAGGATCTGGTTGTTCTTGGGTGTAAACTTCGTTTCTTGTTCTCTTCTTGATCCTCGCTCCGCAAAGTCAGTTGACCAGTCATTGCTTATCACAGTTAGACTTTGTTTGATCAAGGACTAGATGGGTCGTCACAAATTTACTGATTCTTGGGTGGTATCCTTAGATTTAGTTGCCCCTCGGCAACAGAGTACTCTCACTTCAATTGCACTCTGCATTCTTTATGTTTCTTCTGCGGATCTTGGTTTACTAAATAGGTTCTGCTTTAGTCAAAACCCAGGTGGATGTGATGCTATACACTTTGGTGGGCGTTCATTTCAATGAAGATCTTTGGAGTTCTTGCTTTTCCTTTTGTTGCCTGTTCTCTTTTAATTGTGAGTTTTTCTTGTTGAAAGTCAACAGTTATTCTGAAGAGAGAACATCGATTTCAAAGTATTACCGACAGCTGAAATGGGGAATGCCTCTCATCTCAAGGAATTATGAAATCACATGAAGCGTGTCCAATTAGTTTGCTTTCCTTGATTATCTGTGGTTTCTTTTTGCCTTTTTTTATCCTGTGGGGGCTTCTCAGAGAGAGAGAGAGAGAGGGGTCCTACTATTAATGAATTAGGTCGGCTGTGTTTGTTGAGTTTGGGCCCATTGTCATGTGAGAAAAAGGGAAAGTGACGTGAACATTTTTTATTTGTATGAATTTGCTGTCCTGTCTTGTGAGCATTGAACGGTTTTGCGAGTCCTCTTATGAAGTCGGCAGTAGAATATTGACCGCTAATAACACTAGATCTGGTACATCTAACTATCTTTCTTAGATCTGTTTATACTGATCTGTCTTTTATGCCAAAATGGATACTGTTGAAGATAGCCACTAGTCCTAGAGACTTGATTTGAGTCCTACAACCACACTCACCTAACCCTCTTACAATGATCGCTCGCTTTCATTGGCAATGCATTATTGGTTTTTTCCTCTTATGAGGTTGATCTATGGGTTCCCTTTGGTTAAAAAAAAACTAAAAATGCACAATGGCTCTTTTCACTATGAACTAAGTTCTTAAATGCAGTTCTTCTTTACCAAAAAAAAAGTTCTTAAATGCAGTTCTGTATTGACTGGCTACCTAGGGACTAAACTTCTTTGATTTAATGTATAAACTATTCAGATTATTGCATTTGTAATTGGCATTGCGTGCTCAATGTCTTGCTTTATGAACTATAAGTGATGAGAAAGTCATCAACATTATACTGCTGTACTTGTTTGAATATCATTTGTCTGATCAGTGAGCTTTCCCAGAAATTCATTTATCTACGCATGGTGAAAAGTTTATTCTGAAGTAAGCTTCAAGTAGCTTTCAACCGTATCTTGTTAGGAGGTTTGACTTGAAAACCAACATCTGATCTGTGCAGAGAGTTGTAATTTAATAACGATAGGATGACGAAGCATAAGGATGGAAAACCAGGGTCCCTACAAGACAAGCGAACTAGAGTTCTTCCAATGACAATTTTGCTCATTGCCTTATGTGGCTTGTCATTTTATCTGGGAGGTATTTTCTGTGCTGAGAAGAACAAATTTGAGGTAAAGAATGTCAAGGACATTGCTAAGGCCGTCCCTTCTCCTAAAGAATCGACAGTTGCTCCACTTCAGATGAAGTTTGTCACGTTCCCTGAGTGTAGCTCAGACTACCAAGACTACACTCCCTGCACGGATCCTAAGGTACGAGCAGACCAAATAGTTTGTTGTGATCTGATCTACCAGAACGAATCTGAGATATGTGGTTTTCTTCTTTTGGGCACAGAGGTGGAGGAAGTATGGCATGCATCGTCTGACTTTCATGGAGCGTCATTGCCCGGCGGTTTTTGAGAGAAAGGAATGCTTGGTCCCACCACCAGAAGGGTACAAGCCACCAATCAGATGGCCAAAGAGCAGGGACGAATGTTGGTACAGGTAATTGTGTTTCCTCAATCATGCTAGAAAACAGAAATTTCTGAATTCATGACACGATAGTGAAAATGGATATGTGGATCGGGTCATAGGAATGTGCCATATGATTGGATCAACAAGCAGAAATCAAACCAGAACTGGCTGAGAAAGCAAGGAGAGAAGTTTCTTTTTCCTGGTGGCGGTACAATGTTTCCCAAGGGTGTGAGTGCATATGTTGATTTGATGCAAGATCTGATCCCGGGTATGAAAGATGGCACAGTTCGAACAGCCATTGACACGGGTTGTGGGGTGAGTTTGTACTTACTCATGAAGGGAAAAGAATTGTGGTACTTTTTTTAATAAGCATTTCTGAGATGTGCAGATGCTTCTGTGGTTTAATAGATTTGGACAGTTTTAGTGGTAGTTTTAGCTGATGCCTACAATATCTTTAAATTGTTTCAGGTTGCAAGCTGGGGAGGCGATTTGTTGGATCATGGGATATTAACTGTTTCTCTTGCCCCTCGAGATAATCATGAAGCTCAAGTCCAATTTGCCTTGGAACGGGGGATTCCAGCAATACTAGGCATCATCTCTACGCAACGGCTACCTTTCCCGTCGAACTCATTCGATATGGCCCACTGCTCAAGATGCCTTATCCCATGGACTGAATTTGGTAACTCCTTTTCCTGATGCGTTGAATCTAAATACCAGGAAGAATTGGATGTTGGTATGAAATCTCTCTTTTCTTACTTATGAAAGTGCATTGGTCACAGGTGGATTGTACCTCCTAGAAATCAACCGGATACTACGGCCCGGAGGTTTCTGGGTCCTCTCAGGACCACCAGTCAACTACCAAAACCGCTGGCGTGGATGGAACACCACCGTGCAGGAACAGAAGTCAGATTATGACAGACTGCAGAAGCTGCTCACCTCAATGTGCTTCAAGCTGTATAACAAGAAGGATGACATCGCCGTGTGGCAGAAAACCTCAAACAGCAGTTGCTACAACCGCCTCACGAAACCTGATGCCTACCCACCGAAATGCGATGACAGCCTTGAGCTGGACTCTGCTTGGTATACTCCGCTCCGTCCTTGTGTGGTTGTTCCGGATCCGAAGTTCAAGAAGATCAGTCTCAAATCCATCCCCAAGTGGCCTGAGCGACTGCACATCGCACCTGAGCGCATGTCAGAAATACACGGAGGAAGCGCAAGTGCTTTCAAGCACGATGATAGTAAGTGGAAGGTGCGGGCAAAGCACTACAAGAAAGTACTACCTGCACTTGGGACTGATAAAATAAGAAATGTCATGGATATGAACACTGTCTATGGAGGTTTTTCAGCTGCTCTGATTGATGATCCATTATGGGTTATGAATGTTGTCTCGTCCTATGGTGCCAATACTCTTGCCATCGTTTATGATCGCGGGCTTATTGGAACATACCATGACTGGTAACTTCAATGTTGAATTTTGTTCGTAGGATCTTTTACAACTTTAATTGCATTTGATCATTCCAATGTTTATCTTTTTGTTTTGGTTCTTTTGGTAGGTGTGAGGCGTTTTCAACATATCCTCGAACATACGACCTTCTTCACCTCGATGGTCTCTTCACTGCTGAGAGCCACAGGTATTGCCAGTGTCTTCCATCAATTTTCTCATCACCAGGAATGTGCTTTTAATAATTGGCGTCTTCTCTAGCCTCCTCCCATTATTATGGTGTGCTTTCAAATTGACCCGAACACAGCCATTTCATGGTGCAATGATTGACAAATAATTTAGTTGTGAAGCAATGCTATGAACAATCTTGTTTCGCCTATATAAAAAACGAGTACCTCCAGGAACACAGAATATATATTTCCTGAAAGTGGAGTTGTTTGAATCTTGGCAGGTGTGATATGAAATTCGTTCTCTTGGAGATGGACCGAATCCTCCGTCCCAATGGGTATGTGATCATGCGGGAGTCTAGCTACTTCATCGAAGCAATCGCGACCATTGCAAAGGGGATGAGATGGGGGTGCCGCAAAGAAGACACTGAGTACGGCATTGAGAAAGAGAAACTGTTGGTCTGCCAAAAAAAGCTTTGGTACTCGTCGAGCAAGAGCTCACGGCAAAAAAGCGAGTAAGACAAACACTTCATGTACAACCAAAATTGCAGAATAGTAGTATAGACATTTGAGAGTTCAATCCAATCCTGCATATCAGACACACAAGGAGATCAGTCGAAGGAAACCCAACAAGGGTTCAGGGATTTCTGCATTCAAATTCTTTCAGGCAATGAACAGTGACTAATAATTACCTGATTCTGGTTAAGAGCCTTCTCATACAAGTATATTGTCCTCAAGGCTGGAGATGTAATTTCATTTTTTTTCTGTTTCTTCCTTCTTCTTTTTTGTCATTCTTTAGTCCTCTTCCTTGCCCCCCTGTTTCTCCTCTGCTTCCAGCTGGAAACTGCAGGAGCTATACTCAAATGCGGGAGGTGTATTCAAATCAATTTTTTTCCTTTTTATTCTGGCAACAGTGTGAGATATGCTGCAATGTCATTACCCTCTTTTTATCATGTTCAACTCTTCTTGTGAACGCAACAAAAGCGAAAGGGGGGCGCTCGGATTGTGTTGAATGTGGTGATAACAAAGGCGGTTCTATAAACAAAGATGCAAATGGCTGTCTCTTCTTTTTCAATAAGAAAAAGAGTGGTTTCTTCCCGAGCCTGTTGCTTGCGTGCTCTTGTATATAGGAAGATTCCGTCGGTTGTGTTTTGATAGGTGGGACCTCAGAATTTGCACGCAGGCTTTTGTAAAATTGAAAGTTGTCCTGTGTCTGAAGAGAGAGATGGAAAGTTATGAATGTAGGGTTTCTCTTTCTGTGACTGTACCTTGTCTTCTGCTAGAATCATCTGATCGAGTTCGATATGAGGCCAAAAGCTAGATCCTTATTGCACTGGAACGAGGGAGGATTTTAACTTGGTTGGAGTGTGGAGTGATTTTCAATTCCCGAATTTAACTTGTTCAAGTCCACAAGGTGCAAAATGGATCTAGAATTCATATTTTAACCCGTATTTGGTAAATTGGGTCATAAATGGATAGCCTTAAATTATAAAAGCAGGCTTAAATGGTCATGAATGGTTATCTAACAACTAGGGATGAGCATCGGTCCCAAGTTAAACCGGCCCAATCCCAAACCGGCCCAATCCCACTAGTCCCGGTTTGGTTCCCAATGGCACTAAAGCCAGTCTTTGGTTTTAGGATTTACGGATTAGATTGGCGATTCTCGATCCTAAAAGTTTATGGTTAATCAACCCAAAAACCAACTTTATTATATATAATATATTATTTATAATTTTTTTATAAATTAAGACTTAAGTCAAATAGCGTCGATAGCATTAAACAGCGTCTCATGGCATCCAAAATAGCATAAGCAGTATTAAATGGCTCATCACGACATTCTCCTCCAATACTCATTCTATTTTGTCTTCTTTGTCTTCTCAGTCCTCAATTTGCCAAATAGAAAGAAACAACATCCTTGTTCGACACTCGACACTCATCTCGCTCAACTTTCCAACTTGTCGCTCAACTTCCTATCTTGTCCCATATCTCTAGAAGAAGTATTAATTTTTATTTTTTTTATGATTTCTTGCTTTTAGCATGTGTGAAATTTTTATTGTTGTCTTATTTTAAATTTGTTGAATATGTACCGTTATTCATAATTTGGTTGCATTACACTGCATTGTTGATAGATATGTATTTTGAAACATTAGGTTTACCTTTTCAAGAAGTACAAAAAATGAAAAAAAAAAAAATTATTGTTTAATCCTAAGTTGACCTTGGAACTAAACCGAGCCCATTGGATTAATCCGATTCTCGGTCCTAGGCTCAATAACATCGGTCCTTGATCCCAAAAATTGAGGATCAATCATATGCGAGTTTGTCTTAGGATTACAAAGTGGATTGGTCTAACCTAGACCATGCTCACCCTTACTAATAACTTAATGGGTCTTAAATGGGTTGATAACTAACCCATATGAAAAATAGACAGACAAACTCATTTTAACTCGTATTAGGTGGAGTTGGACTTAAGAGATGTGAAGCCAATATTTATAATTTTTATTTTATTTTGTTTAAATTTTTTATTTTTGTTATTTTATTTTCCTCTTAAAAGAAAACATAGATAAAAAATGAAAAAATTAATTTAAAAATCAATCTTTAAAAAAAAAAAATTATCCACTAAATTTATATTGCATGAAAGTGTCTTAGTAATATAATTCTTTTTAAAAATCATAAAAAAACAAGTTTTCTTAAATTAGATTAAATATGAAAATGTTCCAACAATATAAATGATGTTGGGTATAAGCCATTAAATTTGTATTACATTAAAATGGATCAAAATAAGTTAATTAAATCAATTTTGGTTGGACCATTTTTTATCCGACCCATCCATTTTATAGTTATACTATCAACCACCTAGGCTTAAAGGTAAGCATGATTCTAGAGTAGAGTTGAGCACTAGATCAATGGGAACCGAGTCGATTCTACGCTCTAGGATATGTAGGTTAGGTTTCAAATTCGAAATCTATTCCGATGAGTAGGTTCTAAGTGAAACCAAGAACCTAAGACAAGTCTTTGTATTTTTGTTGTTTTATGTCTTTACGCAATCCTATAATATTTCATCATATATAATGATGACCATAATTTGAAACTATTAATTTGAGTTTTCATTTTCAACGATCTTAAGGATTTCATAATTTTTTTATGTCTAAATATGAGTCATGATTAAATGTTAATTATTAAATGTGATAAGTCATGACCATCATTCATTTGAAAATACAGGTGAAACCTACATAAACCCCAAAACCTGTAAACCCCAAAACCACGTAGGTTTCAGATTCTTGAATATGCAGGGTAAAAAATTGAAAGATCCACTTAAATTCCAAATCCCAAAATTTAGAAACATGTCACGAATAGATTTAAGATAGAATTTAGAAGTAACCTAAAACCGCTCAACCCTTATCTAGGCCTCCAGGTTCTAAGGCCTCCACGTTCCTGCCTAGAATTATCTCATTGCTTGGAAGCCGCTTAGTGCTTATAATTACTTAATAGGTTAACACTACTTATAAAGAAAATTTGTCTTTCCCGACTGGCAATTCAAAGTTTCGAGGCCTTTTCCTAATCCAAAAGGTTTGTTGAGACTTTGACAGGCTTTGATGAGCCTTTTTCAAGTCTCAACAGACCTTCCTGAAAGAAGCCAAAATCTCTGTTCTCATAAAGACTAATTTTTCGAATTCCCGCGGCATGCATGCTTATGAAGCATTTGAAGAATAATGTCGGTTCAAATTCCTTCCGACTTGGCTTGGCATGCCTTCGCTTTCAAATCGCATTACAACAGAAACCAAACAATATAGGCGACGACAACTTATCAAGCATCTGCTAAGAGCCATTTATTTCGACAAATATAAGCTCCCAATCGCTGGGACACAACAAGAGAACATAGTTGCCATAGAAATAAATATCAGGAACTCGAAATAACCACAAGCAAAGTACTGCGAGTCTGATTTTATTCTCCAACAGGAAGAAAGGCGGAAAACAGCACCCTTGCACATTCATCCCGCTACTTTACGGTTATAGCCTCGACCAGGTTGAATCCACTGACCATGGCGTTGTCCATAATATGCATGCACCGGTCCATCACGCCATCCACCAGCCTTCAGAGGTGGCAATTGCTGCATCTCCGGACCTTTGCGAGCACCAAAGCTCATATCTGCCAACTTTTCAGTTACATCAGCCACTTCTCTGGACATTGGACCCTTTATCACAGAAGCTGCAACATTAAAAAGCATTATTTGTTAACAAGTAATAAATGACTAAATAAATGAACTCTCCTGAACATTCTCCAGAACCTAAACCACTGATGACGGGTGGGATCTAGGACCGTGGGTGGATTCGTCATCTTTTCTGAATGAGGGCATCTTATTTATGGCTCATGATGAGCTAATATAAGTTAAGATTTTAATTTACAACTCATTTTAGAGTTACATAGTTTTAGGTTCCGCGCAATGAATGAACATAAAGTTAAGTATCCATAAGGAATCCAGGAAACCTCGCTCATAGAAACATCACAAAAGGGAGCAATTACATACCACACGTACCTGAATTTTTACCCATTCTTTAAATTGGATACCTAGCTTTTCTTAAGTTTAATGAAGTGCTTAACTTTTCAAATGAGGGTCAATGTTAGGTGTCCATTAAAATCGCGGAAAATGTCAATGTGGTCACTAACGCCGTTAAATGACAATCAACTGTCCCTTTTGACGTACAATGTGGCATCTTGAGATGCCACGTCAACAAATCAGACAACTAAAATCGTCAATCAATCATCACTCGATGTCTAGAAGGAAATGGCACAATTTTTCATAAGCCAAACCATGTAGCCAATTGTACTTAAGTGAGCCACGCCAGCACATGACATGGTAATTTATTTAATGAAAGCATCACATTGAACTAAATTTGGAAAGATGACATACTTGATTAAATAAAAAAAGGCAAAGGTCCGAATACTTATGACGCCATTACCCCACAAGAAAATTAGACTTACTTGGGCTGTTATTTCCTGATGGTCGAAATCTTGTCTGTTTGACAGAGGAATTTGAATATGGCGCAACCTTGTTTGAATCCTTATGGAACAAAACAAAAACCTGTTTAGTATTTCTTGACATGCGATATAGTGATACATTGATAAACTTAGAACTCAAAACCACTCCAGCTACTCATACATTACAATGGATGAAAGCAACTATTATTAAATAGCATGTATGATACATTACCTAGGCCCAAAAACGCAAGGTAAAAACCACACGAGGACTTAATCTTAAATGGTCATGAGCATGTATGATATCCATAGTCAATAAGTTGAAAATGTTTACCAAGTGCACGCCCAAACAATTTACTTCACTAACTACCCAACATGTTGAACAGTTCTAACAATGATAATCAATATTTTTTGATAGGAAAGGCATGAGTCTCACCTGATTTACCATATTAAGCTTCCGCTGAGCTCCTGTAAAAGTACAAATGATTACACTTCTCTTCGCTTGGAAATTTGATATACATAGTGCTCATAAATTGATAATCACTTCAAATAACCAGACATTTATTTCATGCTACCTGGCTTCAGAGCCACTGCTCTTGGTGATGAATTGTTGCCACCAAGCTTTCGATTATCCAACATCCCAGGATACCTTCTGCCATTTTGCACCTCCAAAGAAACTCTTGTTCCCACTGCAGCGAAACATGACAAATTAACTCCAAGCTGATGACTGATGATAAAAAGTAAAGTCTAGATAAGAAGACAACCAGGTGGAGGCGTCCTATTGGCAGTTAATCTCGATCGGAGGGCAGGAGGAATGTAGTAGCAACTCTGGCACAGAAAAAATAAACAATGAACAAATATACCAAAAGAGCGCCCAATCTGTATCATAAATTTAACAACAAAAATTCACAAAAAGCATAAAAGGTTCACCTGAAAGAAAGGATGTTGAAGGGCCTCAGCTGCTCCAGGCCTCTGGAATGGATTCCATGAACAGAGGGACTGCAATTCACAATAAAATATTATGATCGAATCCAGAGCAAGCTATATGTCATAAAAATGGTGCTCACCCTAATGAGATTGATTGCATCCGCACTGGCAGATGGTATCATTCTGGACAAATTCACACCAGGAAACTACATTGCAGAATAGCTGAGTCAGACCATGCCTACTGAGGGGGAAAAACACCGATCAAGCAGGTAAAACTTGTAAGGGTACCTGTGGAAATTGATAATTAATGGACCTGGCAAGATGAAGACCCTCGGCCCACGACTCCCAAGTAGGACTTCCTATAACACCACATATTTTGAAAACTTCATCCGCTTCACTGCAAAGCAGGCAAGCAAGGAAGATCATCAAACACTGAATGTCCAACAAAGAACTAGAAGAGAAACTTGAACCCTGAACTAAGCATAAGGATTATGAGGAAACATTATATTTGACATAACACAAACAAAAAATAGATAAATATTGATTGGACGGTAAGTGAGACTTGGAAAAGAAATGGATATGCCTTAGCAAAAGATCATATACCTGATGCCAGGGAAGAGCGGCCGTAGTGTGAACATTTCAGCCATAATAGCACCCATAGCCCACATATCTGTAGGAACATCAAAATCTCAAAGATTCAAAAAGGTACCTACAAATGCTAAGTCAGAAGACATCTATTTTTTTCTTCTGGGACCCTTACCAACTTTAGAACCATACAAGTGTGACTGAAGCAGCACTTCTGGCGCTCGGTACCTGCATTAATGTTTAAGATTAATCATACTGTTGAGACAAAAGCGGAGTGAATCAGTCAGAGATCACATAAAGGAGAAACAACCCACCAGCGTGTTGAGACATATTCAGTGTATGGTGGATCTGAATTTATCTCACGAGCAAGACCAAAATCAGCAATTTTCACCGTGTCTTTGGTTATCAAAATGTTCTCTGCAAAAGACCAAAACAGACATAAGACTGAAATACAAGCCAGCCAAAAAGAAACCTACAGCGGCTTTCGCGATTTTTATGATCAGATAGAGACTAAAGAAACCACCCAAAATTTGCCAGTAAATAAAGAAGGGGACCGATAAGCTGATCATGACTATAACTCCTAGTAAGCATCATTTACCTGGCTTCAAATCACGGTGGAAGTACCCATGATGATGCATATAAGCAAGACCTTGAAACACTTGAAAGAACCAATTTCTTATTTCCGCCTCCGAGAAGAGCTTCTCTCTGTCCTTCATGAGCTGGTAGAGGTTGCATTCCTGACAAAAGAAGACATAAAATTAGCCAATGAATTCCAAAAGACCAAAGAAGGAATAATGCGGCACTACTTACCATGCACTCAAACACAAAATACAGGATACTATTTTCCCAGATGAGTTCTTTAAGCTTCACAATACTAGGATGATTCATTTTTTGCAATGACTGCCAC
Source organism: Eucalyptus sideroxylon (assembly GCA_014182405.2). Classification (NCBI taxonomy): domain Eukaryota; kingdom Viridiplantae; phylum Streptophyta; class Magnoliopsida; order Myrtales; family Myrtaceae; genus Eucalyptus; species Eucalyptus sideroxylon. The sequence goes on from CM024552.2 coordinate 42,434,568, forward strand.
AAGACAAAACCATCAGAATCAATACATAACCACAAAATTATATGATAGATAAAACACAAAAAGAAAACTAAATTCTAGTACCTTCACTTCTCTCAGGTTCATGCACTCCTCCCGGGAATAGTATTTCCTCTTCATTTTCTTTATTGCAACCTGTTAAGGTTAAAGATCAAGTAAGTATGAAAACGCATGCAGAAGCCTAGTCACAGCACCAAATATATGGAGAAATTGCACTTCCAGCCAAGTCACGAACAACTTACAACTTCTCCAGTATGCTTATTAATAGCTCGCCAAACATTCCCAAATGTTCCATCACCTACTTCTTTAAGTAATTCGTACCTGTAGAAGTCAAAAGGGTGGTCAAATGAAGCCAGATCCCAAAACCTTCAGTCTACAATAGCAAAAGAAGAAAAACTCACCTCTCCATTGTAGCAGCAACTCCAGTGCAACAAGGCTCTTTCTTTATTCAAGAAAACAAAAGAAACTAAAACAGAAATATGGCATCTACTTCAGTGGATGTCTTGTGCTGAACACCTCCAAATACTAATAAAAGCACCAAAGCCCAGGTCCCAGCTGAAACATCCGTTGCTTTCTATGAGCTGATATGAGAAAGCATGAGATGAATATACTGCTGATGGATAGGTTTCTCAGCTTTCCTCACTGCTGGAGCCATGGATTGTTGATCACAAATTGGCACCATTGGCAAGAAAAGACGATGAGCGAGAATCATGTCGACAGCGACAACAAGCTTAAACAAAAGACAGCCTCAGGGATACAAGCGCCAGCCAAGGTTTCAGAATTCCCTGTAATCTCCAATAAACAGCTTCCTCATCACTCTAGCCCACTTGCCACAAAGAGAAACTTCCAATGACGTATCTAAGTGCTAAATAAGAAAAGCCTATACTCAATATCTCAATATCCGCCAAACTTCAACTTCAGATATGCGGTAGCAGAATTCAACCCTGAAATAATGCCACTAATTGGGTTCAAAGAAATAAAACCACCTAGAAATTGACCAGATACCGAAAAATTGGACATAAACGGAGACAATATGGGAAACAATTCACAGGATTGCTCTTACCTCTGAAGAGGTTCTCCCGGAAATTTTCACTTGATGGCCTGTTGATGCACCAAGTGCATTAAAGATCCACAATAAATCACAGCTTGCATTACGCCTCCAGCAGTGATCATTCACAGAAGGCGACCACTAAGTGCAATTGACAAAGGACACCAGAAGAAAGTCACCAAGCATAAGAAAACGCCAGTCGAACACTTCCCCAAATGAAAAGAGACGAGACTGATCGCAGGTTGACCAAAGGCAGGCTTGTTCCATATCTGAGAAAATAAGAAGCTCCTTAAAGCCAGATCCTTAAAAACCTATAAACAAAGAACCACATGAGAGATTTCGTCATATTCAGGAAATCAGACCATAGACAAACATTCATCAACTAGCTTCATCACAACTTAGACTTACCCGAAATAAGCTAAAAATAAGATATTAAAATCTATCACTGGAAACAAAACAAAAAAATATTTTCACGGACAGTGCCCTAGGACAATATCAATAGAACCCGCGCCTCCATCAACCGAATTAAAATATTTCTCTGCGTTAAAAGAGTAAAAGACCCACTATTTGAATTTGCAGGCCCTTCATTCATGTCCCAATTATCATCGATTCTGTGCTCGGCCTTAGGTTATATATCAAGTCGGAAGAGAAAATAATACCAAAAGGCATGTAATTAAACAGTAAACCAATTCCAACAATAATTAACAGGGAGTGATAACTACCGCACCATCACCCGTCTCCACCGAATAGAAATCAGCTGATGTCTTAGGAAAATAGGGAGCAAAAATTCACCTCAGAACAATTAGCCCAGGCCGCAAAACCCTAAATTAACAGAAGAGACCTAAACCTAGCCCACACCCAGCCTCAAAAGCTTGCAATTGTAATCAATGACGGAAAACGGTGAACAATTATCAAAATTCGCGCACACCCAGCTCACATATCATTCCGAAAACTCACAAGCCACGCAACCAATCGAATGAACGGAAAATTCCAAGGCAGCAAAACCCTAAATTAACGGGAGAGACCAAAACCTAGCCCCCATCGAGCCTCAAAAGCTCGCAATCGTAATCAATGACGGAAAACAAGTGACTAATTATCAAAATTCAAGCACACCCAAATCAAGAATCATTCCGAACCGCCCTAAAATCACACCCAAAAAAAAAAAAAAAAACTCGCGAACACGCAGCCAATCGAACCAACGGAAAACCATAGCCCCAAAAAAACCAGACGAACTCCTCAAGATCGCGCCGCGACGAGACAGCCAGCGACCGACAATCCACGCGCAACCAAAACCGATCGCGACGGCGAGCGCGCGCGAGCGAGAGAGGATCGGATCGGACCTGAAAGCCGAAGCGCATAAGAACCGGCGCGGGCTCCGGCGGAAGGAGGAATCCAGAGCTCTCCCCACTTCACGATTCTCGACGGCAGACGCGCCCCCAAAAAGCTCGCGCGAAACAACCTTCCCCGAATCTCTCTCTCTCTCTCTCTAAGCTCTGCAAGAACGCGGCTTCCTCTCTAGAGAGAGAAAATTTGACCGGCTCCCCGCCCCCTATTTATAGCAGGAAGAACCGAAAGAAATCGCGTCGTCGTTGCTGGGAAGGAAGGAGGGGAGGGAGATTCCCGAGGTAGAACGACGCCGTCTGACGTGGCGCGTAGTTCGGATCCGACGGCTGGAAAGCGCCCGCGCGGGGGGCCCTCTACCGATCTAGCGGCCACGGACGCGAGTTGGCCTTCGCGTGCTCGTCCTGCGGTGCGGTGCCGCCCACTCGACTTTGCCGTGGGAGCTTCTTATCGCAGGGGGCGCGACCTAATTTTCGGGCGCGATCCGGACCGTCCGTTTCTCCCGGCTCGACCTAACTCCGCACCGAATCTGGACCGTCCGTTCCGTACGAATTTGACTTTCGAGTTTCGACATAAATTAAAACATGGATTTGGAAATCAACGTGGATCACCACGTTCACATGTATCGATAATTTCGTCGAGGAAATTTCCAATGCGAACTCGATGGCATAATCATTCACTTCGCGGATAATATTATTTAATTCTTTTCAGCAAAAGTCTTTAGTTTGGTGGTGTCCATCGTCACACAGCATTTTCTGATAGGATCTGATTGAAAATATTCATTTATTTTCCGTTTGACATTGTCATGACTTGACAATTTATTACGATGTATTGAAAAAAGTAATAAAAAATCATCATTGTCGTCATCATCTTCATTATTATTATCATTATGGAAAGTGAGTGTGCCTAGGAAATTATCTGCATAACTAGGCTTGGTTTTCACGCCGTCGGTGGAGGAGAGAGAACAAACCTTAATGAACAAATGTGAGAAGAGATGATAGAGACAATGCTTGAGGGCTGATTTTTTCTAGATCATGCTTGTATAGTATAATCTTGGAGCATAGAAAATTTACACTCCTTCGAAGCCTCCGTTTTTGACTTCTATGCTTGTGAATTATTGATTGATTTCCTCATCGAAACTATAAAATATCATGCAAATTGGAAAAAACCGCGATGAAAAATACTAGAATCAACATGATGAATTTGTAGGTTTTGAGGTATTCCAAGCACTCCATGAAAAAATTTATTTTATCCAAAAGTATCTAAGTATATATCGATGTTTTGATTGATGACTTAATCAATAAAAAATGTGAAGGGTATTTTACTGATTTTTGGACAATAAACTTGTATCGATGAGAAATTTGAAGTACTTAAGTCGAAAACAATAATATCCAACCATGCAAAAGGTTAATAAGACGTAAAGATAAACTAAAAGTACAATTGAACAACCGGTGTTCATTAATTGATCGGCGGCCCTTTGCACAAACTACAATTCGAGTATTAATGCTTACTACTTAACAAGGTCACAAATGAATTAAATGCATCTTATATATGACTCGCAACTTCTATTATTAAACGATTATTTAACACTTTAGACAACTCCATTACTCAATGGTTGTTTCTTCTCCACCCTTTCACATCTGGCATCATTGGTCACCTCCAATACTCTTCGATCGACAATTTGATGGTTATCTAACATTGCTTAGCTTCTATTATTAATTCATAACTAAGTTGATTTCTATTCTTTATGGGTCTCAACAGTGACATCCGAAATTATCGGCCCCTCAACTTAAATAAATACTTCGTATGCAGCTCATCGCAAATCCCATTAGTCAAATCTCATTTACGGACGCCCATGGTCTAGGACTTGGTTATTTCCTTTTACATCTCTCGTTGCCTAGAACTATTCATCTTGTCTACCATATGTATTTACCAACTAACACCCTACAATACTTAGCAAATTTTACCTTTGCCGTGTTTTGATCGACCTCTTTGAATCCAAGATTTGGGTTTTTTTTTGTGTCAACAAAAAAGAGTCTAGTACGCCGGTCGCAATATTCATAAATAAAAATAAGAATCGCTTCAAATGGACTTGGATTGATAATGCAAGTATCATGTTTCACGCAACATTACGAGGAAACACTACCATATTCAATGTCGATATGAATCTCCAAAGGTCATAAACTCGATCAGTCCAAAATTTGAAGTTGTCCAAAGAAGCTCAACGTACCCCAAACGGCACTCAAGCCATAAAAAAAAAGTTGCATTCCACTCGTTTCATTATCGGCAAACCTGTCCCTCTTCTCGACCGTTGAACCTTCACGGAGAGAGCAGGAGCTTTTCACGACCAAAAGAGCATAAGAACAACATCGAATGAAGCGTACAAGACAAATGTTACCTTAACTATTCGTACTTAAATTTCTTTTTATTGGGAGTCAAGAATTTAACATGTGGGTCCCCCCTGTTCTGGCGTCCGACGAGAAACGCCGCTTCGTCTAACCTTTTACCGAGAGGATTTCATCGGGGCTTCTGGATTCGTCGTTCTTGAACATCGGGGGAGCTGGAAAATTCTCGAGGGTTTCTCGACGTTTCGAGCGTCTGGCCCACGAGTTCAGCATCGGTCGAATGATATTTTAAGATTACTTATCTTCACGATGAAAGAGGCAAATCGAGATGGAAAAGTGGAGAAAGTCGACGGAAAAGATACGAAGGGGATTGCCAGGCGATGATGACTTTGTTTATGTTCGGTGGATGTGGTGGAGGCGGCGTGATGATGACTTCGTCGACCGTCATGGTTGTTCGCCAGGTTGCGCTGCTTATTTTCTTTCGTTTCTTTTTTTATTATTCGTGCATTAAACATTTTGAGAATTTACTGATTGAGTTTAACCGACTAATTTAGTTTGAAAACATTAACTAGACGCGGACTATCTTATATGGTACATCTAGTGTCGACATGAAAATCTTTATTAGTCTTCTGATTTTTTTAGTTTTTCTTTTTATTTCTTCCTTTTCCTTTTTATTCCTACCAAATTTGACAAGACTCGTGACTATAGGCAAACGTTAGTCGATCCTCGCCCAGATATGGTGAGGATTTTGTGGCCCTCACCTAGTGATTATGGTCGATGAAGGCTAATTGGTGACCCTTGCTAGATTTGTTAGGAAAAAATAAAAAGAAATGAATAAAAAATAATTTTAAAAATTTATAAAAATTATCCACGTGAGTTTTGATCGTTCTATGTGACACTATTTACGTTCATGTTAGTGATTTTTAGTTACTATTGGTTAGATGAATTCAAGTGGCAAATTGAAAAAAAAAAAATAGGATTCGATTGACAAAATTGAATAGATTTTTTTATTAAATTGACAAATGGATAATAGCTTCAAGATTTTTTTAGACAATTTCCCCTGTTAAATGGGTGGCCAAAAGTTTTAGTTCTTAAATTAACATAAAAAAAATGAAAAGACAAGAAAATCTCATCCATATTCGTGCTTTTATTGATGTTCATTACGGATTTTCAATACCGGTATTGTCAATGCCGAGAGCTTTTTCGAAGAACTACTTGGTACAAATGTTAGAAAAGCTACCACCCATCGTTGCAGCATGGATGGTAGGACTGCTGGACTCCAAGGCAGGAGGTCCCAGTTTCGAAGCCCCTACGAAGTAGGGAGGCTGAAGCGTTGCGTGGTGTCTTGCCTGGGGTGCGTGGGTGGTGGTTTCTTGCGTGCCTCCTCAAGGTTTACTCCCCAGCTGCTGGCAACTATTTGGCACCACTATTAGTTTAATTAAACGCTACGTCAATCTCATCAAAAGCGGCGAACTTTTAATAATTAGGCTTGGAGTATTGGCCCCACTACTTTCTAATTTTTTAAAGCACGATAATTTGCAATAATTACTTGGAAATTATTAAGATCAGAGGCGAGCATGTGCATTTTATTTTATTTTGCTTTCTGATAAACCAAAAGGGGGGAGCTGCGATCACACGTTAGCTATGACGTATTTGATTTCAGCCATTATTATTCCACCGCACCACCTGCAAATCCAAGTCTCAAGATTGGCAAAGCCCATCATCGTGGCCTACCAACCAAAGTGCTGATATGCTTAAGAAGCCTAATTGGGCAATGTAACATAAAACCATTTAGAGGTTCACCTGTGATGGAAATCAAATTCGTGACCTTACAAAAAGATAGTTGACATTTGTACCACTAGGCCAACCATCTTGACGGTAATTGGGGGTGAAAGACGGTCACCACAACCTACCAAGGTGCTAATAGCTAAGAAGTTTAACTAGGCAACGCGACACAAAGCCACTCAAAGATTTGTTTGCTTGTGAAAAGCAATTGACATCTTTACCACTAGGTCAACCACCCACAAAAGCTATTTGGAGTGAATTCGTTCAAGTGTGATTTCGTTTGCCATTTGAATCGAATCAAATGATGATTTTGTTTGCCATTTGAATCGAATCGAATAACATTAGCAAGTTGCCCAATATAACTTCCAACGACAACTCCACCCTGTGGAAAAAGAAGCATGGAATTGCTTAGATTTACAATGCAATGCATAGATTTACCGTTTTTTATATTGTCTCCAAAATGGAATTGCTCAAAAGAAAGTACTTTCTTTGGATTCATAAATGGTGCATTTGTAGCATTTTTGTTCTCAAGAACAATTTACATCATAATTTATTTAGAAAAAAGAACAAGAATATGTTTCGTACAACTCTTAATTTATTTTTGTAACGTATAATTTTTTTTTCGTTTTTTAAATAATTTTATGAGACTCTCTTCTTTTTCCCTCTCTTCTTCTTCCTCCTCTAGTTGGGCCTTGGTGATGGTTGACGATCGGCTAAAGGCGAGACCCGACCACCTCATTAGCCTCAGGGGAGTCTTGCCTATTGGCTAGAGGAGGATGAAGAAGAAAAGAAAAAAAAAAAAAAAAAAAAGAAAAAAATAAAAGAAAAAAATAAAAGAAAAAAATAAAAGGACATGTTTCAGATTTGTTAAAGAAATAAATAAGTAAGTTTTTTCTATTTTAAATTTATTCCGACCACCGATTTGTTATGGGGAAAAAAAATTAATTGATGTTACAAAACTGATTTATGCTTTCTTTCTATTTCGGCAGAACAAAAGAACATGAAAACATTGAGGAACGGAAACTATGGTAACGTTTGTTGCAGAAATCCAAACAGTCTAAAAAAAAAAATTTGATTTCTTTGTTCCCGAATCAAGTTTTTGAACAAAAGAATCGTGTTTGGTAAAATTTTTGTTCCGAGAACAAAATCAAGAATAAAAAGAAGTTGATTCTTGTTTTTAACAATTTGAGAATCAAAATCAATAATTTTCTTTTTCCTTTTTCCATCTTTTTATTTTACCGCCGTCCACCGCCGCCCCTGGCCCGGCGAGCTTGCCGGGAGGCTTGCTAGACCGGGCGAGGTCCGGCGAGCTCGCCGGAGGCAAGCCCGCCCACGGCGAGGCTCGGCCTTCCCAGATCGGGGCGAGGCCGAGCCTCGCCGGATCGGGCAGTGGGCGGGCGAGCCTCGCGACGCCCGCCCCACCGGTGGCCGGGCGAGGCTCGCCGGCCACCGGCGAGGCTCGCCCGGCCCCGCCGGTGGCTGGTAGGCCTTGCCCAAGGCCAACGAGGTCGGCGGCCACCGGCGGGGCTCGGCCTCGCCCAGATCTGGCTCGGCCGAGCCTCGACGGGGCTAGGCGAGCCTTGCTCGTCGCCACGAGGGCCGCCGGGCGAGGCTCGGCCGACGAGGGCGGCGACGCTTTGGTGAGGTCGGCGGCCCTCGTGGCCGGGTCGCCGTCCGCGGCCGGCCAGAAGAAGAAGAAGAAGGTGAGAAAAAGAAAAGAAAAAAAAAAAAAAAAAAGAAAAAGAAAAGAAAAAAAGGAAAATGAAAAGAAAAAAAATGAAAAAATGAAAAAAACGAAAAGAAAAAAAGGAAAATGAAAAGAAAAAAATGAAAAAGAAAAGAAAACAAAGGAAAAAAGTAAAAAAAATTATTTAAAAATTAAAAGAAATTGATTTGGAACAAAATTAATGAATACTTGACCAAACGCAATTTATTGAATCGAAATTTTCATTTTTTTGCTTAAAATTTTGAATCAATTTAGAACGAGAATAAAAAAAATCGGCCCGATCGAATGTTAATGAACAGGATCGTTACCAAACGCGCCCTATGCGAACTCATCGGCTGGAGTGATTTTCAAGGAATCAAACCAATATTTTCTCTTAGCATATTCATCACGCTTCAACAAAAGTAAAACCCCTGTTCAAAAAAACAAAAGTAAAACCAACCTCTTTTTTCCCTTATAACGAAATTCACAGTGCCGTCCGAATCCCGAAAACTTAACGTGCAAGTCAGGCCCCGGTTTTGCCCCTCGAAAAGGTCCGGACGTCACGGGGTAAAAAAGGAAGTCAAAATGCGCTAAGATTCGAACTAGAAGCAGAAAAAAAAAGAAAAAAAACCGCGAAAAGCCCATTCGGGAATTGCACAGTCGCCGTCGAGATCGGTCGAGAAACGCCAGCTTTCGAAATCGGGCGGAGGGAATGATGCTTTTGCCGTGCTGGCACCCGAATCGCTCACTACCTTTTTTCAAAATTCTCTTCAGCGGGTCGCTGCCCCGCTCGCCTTTTCCTCTTTATCGTATTCGCCGGTCAATTCCCGAATTTCTCCACGCTCTCTCTCTCTCTCGCCCTCTTCCTTCTTGGATCTCTGAACTGGGCCAGCTCGGGAATCGCATCCCGCCTCCTCCGCCGCGGACGACGGCGACGGCGGCACCGCGCGACGCGCATCCGCTGCTGCTCCGGCTTCCCGGAAAAAAGAGCTCCTTTCCAATTCGGGATTCCGCTGCCGTCCCTCGGCTCCCGGTGAGCTGAATCTGCTCGGAGTCATCGCCGCCGCGAGAGCCGCGCTTTGCTCCTGATCTCGAGAGAGGGGCGCGCGCGCGGGAGAATGTCGGCGGCCTGAGCCTTCGGGGGCAGCTGGAGCTTGGGATTTCGGGTGGAATTGGGGGCCGCGCTTTTGTGTCTCTCTCTGTGATCCCGGAGCGGCGGCGGCGATGTCGAATGTGGTGTACGAAGGATGGATGGTGAGGTACGGGCGCCGGAAGATCTACAGATCCTACATCCACATGAGGTACTTCGTGCTGGAGCCCCGGCTGCTCGCTTACTACAAGAAGAAGCCTCAAGATATTCAGGTCCTCTCTCTCAAGATAATTCTTTGGAAAGTAGAAGAATGAGCATTGGGAATTCGCGTGCTTGGTAGCTTGTAGCTGTTTTTTCTATGATACGCAATTTAAATTTTCGATCTTTCGCTCCTTTTTTTTTTTTTCCTTAGTGGGAAAGAAGGATTACCATATTGGACTGTTGGCTGTTTTGTTTGTTTGTCTTAGGTTCCGATCAAGACCATGGTGATCGATGGCAATTGTAGGGTGGAGGATCGCGGCTTGAAGATGCAGCATGGGCACGTGAGTTTGTCGTTTCCCTTGACTTGCTCATTTTTCGAGCATCCTATGACCGCATCTAAATCTGCAGAAATCGATCGGCCTGGACTGTGTTTTGCTTAATCTAAATTGCATTGATATGCAGGCAATTGAATTTTCTCTTGAGATAATTAACAGATCTCATGTCACCTTGTCATTGCGCATAACTATACCCTGTTCCTCCGGTGCTTTTATGTTGCTTATAATGTGATTATCTGGGAGATGTAGGTTTACTAGTCTGACCTTGTGCAGTCTGCCTTTCTTACCAGCCTTGTTTCCCACTAGATCCCTTGTAGACTTCAATATTGGAATTTCTGCAGTGTTGCGAATTAAATGCTCTACATAGTACTTTCCTTTTAGTATGTTATGAACCAAAAATAGTTTATTTCATGAACTGAACTAAATGAACCATGTCATGTTTTAACTAATGGTGCTTTTGATTGCAGATGGTTTATGTACTGTGTGTTTACAACAAGAAGGAGAAGCAGCATCGAGTCACGGTGTGTGGTTTTTATTATTTGCATGGATTCTCTTTAAAAGCATGGAATGTTATAATATTCTTTCTTAATCAGCCGACAATGAGGAATGGGAGATCGAATTTGGTTGTAGTGGGGATTTTTATGTGGCTTTCTTTCCTTTTTGGATCTTTTCGTGTTAGTTATTATGTATGCATGGGAAGATTACTGTATTTGCCTATGGTGCAGAAGGACATAAAGCTCAAATTATTCTAATTTCTTTAAATGGACGTACGACATACAAGACCTTTAATATTGATCAAATTCCTGTCTGATATTTTTCATAATAAATCCAAATAATTCATTGTTTATTAGACAATGATATCAATGGAAATTCTCCTGATGGTTAAGAGCAATGTTTATAGTGTGAAAATTTTGGTCCTTTCCCGAATATAGCCATGTTTTTCTAAAGCTGCAATACATTAAAGTTAGGTGGAGTAGTTTCATGGAAGTTGCTGTGAGATGCTGCAATACCTTAAAGCTAGGTTTTTTGGGCAAGATGGAAGCTGTACAGGATGCCCATTGAGTCTGCAATATACAACTGTGCATCTATGGCAGATTTAGCCAGTGTGAATTAGTACACTATCTGTTGCAGTCTCCATCAGGAATAGATAGGTGAAAGTATCCAGGACGTCCTTAGTTTTCCTTTCGGCCCCTTGTTTTCCTCTTTTTCTAATGATTTTTTTGACCATTTCTTTGTCCTGAATGAACTGGACAACAAGTTTAAGGTAACTGAAATCCAATTTTGTGTCCTTCCTTCTGACTTTATTGCAGAACTCTAGATGTTCTTTTTCCTTTTTGTGTACTTGCAAAAAGCATCTGGCAGAGAAAGTGGGGGTGGGGTTGTGGATCCTGCAAATACTTCCATGCCAAGTTGGGGAGACAAATATGGATTGTGGTAGTATTGAGGAATGCGATTAACTATCAATTATACATTTGCCAGGTTTATATCAAAACAAAATGGCAATTTATCTACACAGCATCACAGATGTGTGCCAGACAACTATATTGACGATTGCTATTGCAGTTCCGAACCTTGATAGTGCTATTTTAAAACTATTTATTATACTCCCTCAACAGGAAAAAGAAAACTCTGTATGATACAAACATAGACCAGTTATAAGCAGTCAAGAATAATGATTATATTGTTCAATTAGTTGGGACTAGTTGCCAAGCTACATCTAGGTAGCTTCAAGCACTATCTCTTGTAGAGCCTACACTTTTGAGCAAAGAAAAGCTTCATTTAATGGTTTACTTTTGCTATAAACTTCTGGTACTTTATTTGTTTTGCTGTAGTTTTGGTAGTGTAATGGGAAATCTTGATTGTGAACTTTGCAAACTTTTTTAGGGGAATGAATAATCATACTATGCTTTTGTTCCAGATGGCAGCATTTAACATCCAGGAGGCCTTAATATGGAAGGAAAAAATTGAGACAGCGATCGATGAGGTTTGTATTTCTTTAAAGCAGTTTCACAATAACCTCTCTCAAAACTCTGATTCTTGGTTTTAAATTGCTTCCTAACTTGAGTAGCACTAGTTAGAATTGTTCTGTTTACTAAGTGTTGTCGTTTGAGTAGACTTCCACGCCAAGTCATCCAACATTATTACTTTCTGTGTTCAATGCTTAAATATTTCATAGTGTTTGAGCTTTTGATGTCAATACTTGAGTCTTAACTGTGGATGAGGAACTAACTACTTGCTGTTGTCACCAGCAGCAGGAATCACGAACTGTAAATGGCAATAAGTATGTTTCTTTTGAATTTAAACCTGGGATGGACAATGGAAGGACAGCTTCATCTTCAGACCATGACAGTCAGTGAGTGCTTCGGATAAGATCTCTCTAACCATGTCATTTGGCATGACGCTCTTTTTGAGTTTGTTGATGCTTGTCTCTTTTCACCAACATTTTCTTTGTTTTGCTCTATGGCATCATCTAACTTTGGACGCCAATTCTAAGTTCTTTATTTTGCTGCATAGCATCATCTCACTTTTCTCAGGAATTCGCTCATATCCTTAATTTTCTGAGTTTTAAAATATTTAGGCTATGCTTGCTACATGGAATGGAGGTTGGAATGGAACCATGATTTGGTCTCCATTTGTATCATTAGCGGAATGAGTATTCCGATGGGAGTGCAAACTCCATCAATGGATGGAATTAGCATTCCTTGCCATAAGGGAAGGAATTGGCATTCAAGTTTAACCTAACTTTTTTCTCTATCTCATACTTCTTTATATAAGGGCATATTCAACAATTGACTCTGATAACTTTTCAATTCTCACATTGTTTTCCTATCACAGCCAAACATAAAATTAGGGATGCCTAATCCGTTCTATTTTCCTAAATAGGTAAAAGAAAAAATTATAGGGAACCAAGAGAGTGCAAACCCCTCGGTTTGTGCTGGAGCATAGAGAAACCTGACATTGTGGAGAATATTTGTTAGGATGCATGGGTTACAGTTTGCTCATTGTGAAGTGGACCTCTACTTTGATTATGGAAGGAGTCTCCTTAAGTAAATACTGAAGATCCAGAGCAGTTCTTATTTTGTCTATTCTTTGTTAATTTTCCATTCATATTTAGCTGTAAAATTATTCTCCTTAGTGTCCTGCTCCAGGCTGCTGAACTTAAAATTTATAAGCTAAGTAGTACATGCCAGTGTATCCATAGAGTCTCCCTGGGCACTTTGACAGTAATAATATGGTCATTCATGCACATATTTCTGAGCTCTGGTGTGAAATCTCTTGCTAATTTTGATATTCAGGTTCAGTGCACCGGAGGATGAAGATGATGCTCATCGAGACCTAGAGCGAAGGAAAACAATTGGAAATGGTTATTCAATACCTTTGATTTCTCATATTTGTCACGATTGCATTATCTACCTATCTAACTTGATCTCCATACTTTTGGTAGGTCTTCCTGATTCAATCCTTGATTGGACCAGGGAAGTTGGCTCAGAAATGTCTTATCAGAATAACAATAACCAAGGATTTCCCAAAAAGCATTGGCGTCTGCACCAGTGTCAAAATGGTAGCGTGTTGTGACTAAATTTAGTTAAAGTTGGCCATCCCTGATGCAAAAATAAAACAATTGATTTTTCTATTGGTGACAGGTCTTCGGATTTTTGAAGAGCTTGTTGAAGTTGATTACTTGGTATGAATCTTTGACTTATATCTTTTGTGTGCATGAATCGATTACCTCTCCGACCTTTATTGATATTTGTTTGGTGGAGTTGCTTGATTTTGCTGCATGTTAGGATGTTTTGGGCTCCTTCAACATTTTTCATTGCGTTCTGTGCAGCCAAGGAGCTGTGGTAGAGCAATGAAGGCTGTTGGAGTTGTTGAGGCTACGTGTGAGGAAGTATTTCAGCTTGTAATGAGAATGGACGGGACACGGTTTGAGTAGGTCTTTTCCTTACCATTTTCTGGTTATTAAAATGCGCTTGATAGAACCGCAATATGTCCTAGCTGGCATACTCTGAAGCATTGTTGATACTTTATGTGCACATTTTAATTTATTATGGTAATGCTTGTTGCTTATTCTGACATCATCTAGAATAGTTGATCTAGTTCTTGGGTAGCATGATCTAGCAGCATAAAAAGGAACCACTCAGATTTGTTCACTCTGAAAGTTTGACAGCTTGGAGTTTATTCTGATTAAACATAATTATTTAGTTCGAAGTTACTCTGTGAATCTCTGCATGTATGAGATGATCAATATGGTATGCAGATTGAAATGAGAAAAGGACAATTTACTGTCTATGCAGGTGGGACAGCAGTTTCCAGGATGGTAGGTTAGTTGAAGAGGTAGATGGGCATACGGCAATATTATATCACCGGCTTCAGCTGGACTGGTACCCAATGTAATCTTCTTTTCTTTGGTTCAATCTCCTCTTTGTACTTCTAATAATGTAAGTAAATGCAATAGCTTTTTTTTTTTTTCGATGTTGAGGTCGTTACATCATGGTTTTTCTTCAATGAAACTCAACTCTATGTATGCACGACAGTCTGATGTAATGGAAAATTTATGTGTGACCGTGGGTTATGAGTGTACAATTTTGTAACTATTATTTTGATGAGATGGCTGGATTGCATAGCTCAAGTAGATTTGAAGAGTGCATGAAACTTTTGGAAAAATGACAATTCACAAAACCAAAATGCCAAGGAAACCAAGGGAGAGTTGTTGACAACCTAGCTTTAGTTTCGTTTTTAGTTTAGAGTTTGCAGTTTGAAGTCGTAAGGCCCTTGAGAATGAGAACTTTCATGTCTTGCTCTTGTAGTATGATCCTGCGAAAACTCTGTGTAGTTATCCTGGTCGGTTTGGACTTTGTAGTGACATTTATTTACTACTTTTTGTCTAGTCTTTTCTCGTACCTTGTGAAATTTGAATTTTTTTTTTGAGCACTCGAAACCTTTTGGAATGTACATTGTGAGGCCTAATCTCATGGATTTTCTTTGATTTGGCAAATTTTCACATGTTGTTTTCCCTAACTTTGTAAGGCCTTACATTCATTCAAGTCTGTCATGAAATGAATTCTGGTGCAAACTTACATTAGAAGCCTTGACCTTAGAGAACTAGTTATGGGCCACATATGTCTTATGCAATTTCTTTGGATGAGTCATGCGATTAGTGATTCAATTGGTCATTTAATGCTTACTATTACATATTAGGAAATCAATGGGCGACTTTGGCATTTAATTTTCTGGTTTGTTTACTGTTTCTGCCTAGGTATATTTCTCATTTATGAGTAGTTCACTCACAATAGACCGGATGTTGTCAATAACTCTATTGCAGGTTGGTTTGGCCACGTGATCTTTGTTATGTGCGGTACTGGCGCCGAAATGATGATGGGAGTTATGGTACAGTGCTTCTCCACCGGTGTCAAATTCAGTTATTTTTGTTGCATGAAGAAATTTCCTTTGCTTGATGTTAGAACACCCTAGTATTGACTTATTTCAACCTTTATGTATAATTGCTTGACTAATTAGGCGCATTTAAATATTGGATTCTTTGCAGTTGTGCTATTCCGTTCTAGAGAGCATGAAAATTGTGGCCCACAGCCTGGATATGTGCGTGCACATGTTGAGAGTAAGTCATAGATGTAGATTTTGCAAAGCCAAAAAGGATTGTAGAATTTTTAATATAATGGAAAATACTGATATGAAAATCATTAGAGCAATTTTAACATGTGCTCTCAGGTGGAGGGTTCAACATCTCATCGCTAAAATCTCGAAATGGGAGGCCAAGAACACAGGTTCAGCATCTTATGCAAATTGATCTTAAAGGATGGGGTGTGGGCTACATTCCAGCATTTCAGCAACATTGTCTTGTTCATTTGTTAAATAGTGTAGCTGGTGAGTTCCTTCTCACATTTCTCTCTTTGACTTTCTAAGTTTAAGGTTGTTGCTGATGCGCATTATACTTTGAGGGGTTGAAGACTGCACACATTCCCGATTGTCATATGTATGTCCTCATTTTTTCATTACCTTTCCATTTGCATCTTGTCTGGGTTTCAGCACTAAAATCTCGCATATTCTGTATAATAGTTTGACTTGATTATACTCAAATGTGAAGATAATTTCTGATGTCTAAATTCATTGGTTTTCAGCTAGCTGCAATATATACTGAGTACTTGGAGGCGGAACATTTAAATTTTTTTTGCATAATTTCTTTTTCAATTATCAGAGCTATTTTTCTAGCCTAAAATGTACTGGTTATCACAATTAGACTTATGATGGTCTGTTTTCTTTTATGTTTGCTTATCTATGAGCTAGAGAGAATTTCACCTTTCTTTGCTGATGACATATCTTCATTATGCACTTCTTGCTTAAAGGAATGCGTGAATGGTTTGCCCAGACAGATGAAAGAAGTGCCCTTCCAAGAATCCCTGTCATGGTTAATATGACATCGGCTTCTATTTCTGCAAATAAGGCTAAACATAATGAATCTAATGTTCAACCAGCACCTTCTCTTCAAACTAATGCTTCGGGTAGAAATTCTGTTATGATGGACGAAGATTCTGATGAGGATGAGGAATTTCAAGAACAAGAGGTTTGATTTACTTTTGGGTATTCCTCATGTATGAGTGCTTATCTTTTCAGGACCTTAACTTTATTCTCTTTTCATTAATGTAATGGTGGTCTAGGAATACTCAACTGATCTTGAGGGTGAATTCAAGAAAGAAGGTAAATGTTGTGCTTTGAACTTTGACTACTTCTTGTCTCAATTGTTGTGTAAATTGAATATAACACTTTGCTTGTATGTTGTAAATAAAATGAAGCCATGGAGGAAGAAGCAGCGGAAGAAATTGATTTGTCATGCTTTTCTGGTAATTTACCTCATGTTGACCGTGATAATGCTCGTGACTGCTGGACAATTTCTGATGGGAATAATTTCAGAGTTCGGAGCAAGAATTTTTGCTATGACAAATCAAAGGTCCTTTATATCTTTCTTCTGTGCTAATATACTCATTTTTACATTATCATTAGTAGTCACGCACTCACTACAGTTTTTGCAACTTTTGTTATGAAGATCCCTGCAGGAAAACATCTAATGGATCTTGTTGCTGTTGATTGGTTCAAGGACACAAAAAGAATAGACCATGTTGCTAGACGAAAGGATGTGCAGCACAAGTCAGTACTCAGATTGCTCAAATATTTTGCTTAAGACTGTTCTCCTGTCTGAAACCCCATTAACTTGTTGTATGAGGTGCTTTTCATCTGGTCTGGTGTGGTGGGACTTCTGTTTTGGTGCTTTTTGTTTTGGGGGGTGGGGGTGGTCAGGAGACATTGTGAAAAATCATAATTCTGAGTAGCCACATATCATTAGTGTCCTTGTATTTAGCTCAGTAAAGGTGGTGCATTGTGTTATCCAAAAGCAAATCTTAATGCCACTATACCCAAGAATAGCTAGTCAGGTCACTACAAACAAAGGAAGGAAAGATCAGTTGATGTAAACTGGATCTTCATCTCTCAACCAGATAGAAACTGATAGGGATAGTAGGCGGGTGTTTGGGACTGCTGACCCTGTTCCAAACAGAACCGCATCGAGTTTCAAATAAGACCATGAACCTGTTACCACCTTGAATGGGGTTTAAAAATGTAAAAATGTAGTCTATAAACCGTCCTGCTTAAGTATACGAGAACCTGAAACCCAACTGGAACACGATTAACATGTTAGTATTAATAAATTAATATATTAATTTAAAAATTAAAAATATAATTGCCTGAATAATCTACTGTATTTTAAGAAGAAAATGATCTTCCAGTAACATGTTCAGTACACTTCTAGTTTTAGAGTACCAGTCAATAAAATTCTGTACTTGTCCTAAACTTTACAAGTTTCCTACATGGGACTCCAGACCTGTCCCTCAATTCAGAGTGGTGGAAGCTAGTCATGTTACAATGGGGTTGGGGCAGGTCATTAATCTGAATTAACTTGATCTGCTGAAGCCTTAGGAACAGAACAAATAGAGTAAAAATTTTGCATAAAGAGACACTGTCAGAGTTGCTGATTATGTCTCTTTTCCAAGTTTGTGCTCTCTAAAAGGCAAAAGTAGCTTTTTAGGTTTTCCTCACTCAGAGGTAAAAGAACTTTCTCAATTTCAGCCCCTTGTACTGTTCATATTGGCGGTGTATCTTGATGGACGATTAAATTTTGTGCTCTGCATTTGTTGGAACTTTGTACAGGCTGGATTGGCCTACTCCACATTAACATACAGCTAACAGTTGGTTGAATTTGATTTAAGCACGCAGTTTCACAAAGGAAATGGCGGAACTAAAATGTGGGGTTTGGTCTTCAATCTCTGTTAATGAGTGCTCATGTATCTTCCACATTTCTAGCTCAATAGAACAAACAGAAAAGAAGGGCAGTTTCCTTTTGAGCTTTCTGAAACCATGTACTCTTAATGTCAGTTTTCAATCTTAGAGCAGTCTCTTCAGAAACTTTCTTTAGTTATTGTGTGCACTTCATTTTTCCTTGCCACTTAGAAGCTGATAGCTTTTCTTTCTACTTGATTAGAAGTCTTATCCAGGTCTGGATGCGTCAAATGATGACATCGGGAACTATATTTAAACTTGAACAAAAGGAAAGCTGCAAGAATGAAATAGTTGTATAAGTACTCAAGCATTGCCATATTCTTTTAAGGGCTATTTGGACAAGGCTCTTGTTAACACGTGCCCTGGGGCACTTGCTAATCATACATAATGCAGAAATGTTTTCATTGGCAATGTATTGTCCAAACATGGGGAAAACATTGTTTTGGAAATGAGAAAGCTTTCTTTAGTTGGATGCTTAACAATTGCCCTGGAGTACTTCTTAACAAACTCCTTTTGACAAATATTAATGGTTCTAGTAACACTATAATGTCACTTGGCTTTGCATTTGCCTAGTTGGCGATGAACATCACATATTTTAGTGAATATCGCTGTGACATGAATATAACCACAGCTGATGCATAATGGCCTTTAGGATTTGTTTATACTGTGATTATACCTAGCTCCGTATATCTAAATAGTAGTTGTAAATTGATGATTTGTCCTCATTTTGTGACCTTAAGTAGTTTTCATATGAATTTAGGTCTTTCTACATGTCTCTACAGGTTGCTTCAGGAAAGGGGCTTTTCTCCATTGTCATCAATGTGCAAGTAAGCACCTCAAATTGAATAATCATTTATTTTCAGTTTAGCTAGTTTGGCAGTAGCATAACCCTATCATCTATGCAGGTACCTGGCTCAACCCACTACAGTATGGTATTTTACTTCGTAACAAGAAAATTAGAACCTGGATCCCTCTTGCAACGATTTGTCGATGGTGATGATGAATTCCGCAATAGTAGACTCAAGCTCATCCCTTCGGTACCAAAGGTACTTGTCTCAGCCATTTTATGATATCAACAGATTGACAATACTAACAGTACTTAATTGCCCTACATTTTTCAGGATGAAACATATGATTACTTCAAGATCCTTACATTAGACACACATAGACATGTCTGGTCATAGGTGTATGTGGATAATACTATGTTCCTGAGTTGCTTTGGTGGGAATGCTTGGGCAATTTGGTCAAGTTGCTTATATAGATTAGTGTAGAAAATTATTAGATGTCCTAGTGTGTGTTACTAAGAAAATTGTGATAATAAGGCCTCTCCAAATTTAAAATTTTCACATTCGATCAAGTAATGATCTATCAGTATCTATATCTATCACTGTGTGGTAAGGATCCTATTAATTTCCTGGAGTACTTCTCTGATAATTTGATCCTTACCTTTTCTTCTTTTTCTGCAGTATTTTTTCTTGTGGATGTTGACTTGTAATGCACATTATGCAGGGTTCGTGGATTGTTCGACAGAGTGTTGGTAGTACTCCTTGTTTGTTGGGGAAAGCAGTTGACTGCAATTATATCCGTGGTTCTAACTACCTGGAAGTAAAGAATCATCTGGTTTTGCTTAGATGCAATGTTTATGGGAATTTGATGATATTCCGTTTGTTTTAACATAATTTTCTCTTTTTGTAGATTGATGTCGACATTGGTTCTTCTACTGTTGCTAATGGAGTTTTGGGGCTTGTGATCGGAGTCATCACAACACTGGTTGTTGATATGGCTTTTCTTGTACAGGTATGCTAATGATATGTGCATACTCTGTTGTATGTCTTCTGTTGTGGTTTTGTCCCCACTTTGATGCAGTTTTCATATAGTCCAAAGTGCATTAGTTGCTAACCAAACTTTTAAATGTGTTCTAAGCTTTTGGCATGCATGACTTGTCTTTATTCTATATTTAGTAACAAATTCACAAAAATATTATATAACATTGGGGCATAGACATTCTTGGAGCATAACGCCTAAGCTAGCAAAGTGTCTGGTTTTACTTGAGCTAATATGGAGTTGATGGTGATCTTCCCCATTACTTACTCTACCTCAGACATATTCATACAATATTGATTGCTGTGTAATATGTCAATAGGGTTCTCATTTTTAGGGACACATCAATAAGAGATCTGCATTGGTTTTCCATGTCAACTTTTCTAGTGAGAATGAAAAAAATTACACAACTTCAGTTTAGGAGCATTGCACTAGTCTGTAAACTTTTTTGGGCTGGATTTTGACCATCTTACTCATTGAATTCCACGTCCTAGCTACCATTCATAGCCTCAAAATGAACATGATTCTCTTAGAAATATATTTGATGGAGAATGAGAAATTTAAAGCTGCCTAAAAAGAAAGACAACAAAAACTACTACCAGGGCTAAGCCTTTCCCACAAGGTGGGGCTGGCTACATGAGTCATTTTAAGCTCTAGATGCTCCATCTCTTTTTGTGTTGTTTTCTCCCAAGTCCCTTTAGGCCTTTCCTTTCCCTGTCTAACCCGAGTCTCCATCTCCATCTCAAAATCTATCTGGGCTTTCCTCCGGTTGGCTTTTCTTTGCTGTGTTTGGGTTTCTCTTGAATACACTCAACAAAGGATGGCAATAATGGATCATTGAGAACCCAGGAAAATGACATGTGGCGAACAGCTGAAATAAGGGATACTGGAGCTGGAACCTCTTTATTAACTGCACGAAGCTCAAAGGCTAGTTCATGATGCATTGGAGTGACCTAGATGAAAAAATTAGAAATAACAAACAGCAAATGAGGAGAAGTCTTTAACCACGATAAGCATAACATGTTTTATTATTTCTTGTTATATGATTAGGGTAT
Organism: Eucalyptus sideroxylon; assembly: GCA_014182405.2. Classification (NCBI taxonomy): domain Eukaryota; kingdom Viridiplantae; phylum Streptophyta; class Magnoliopsida; order Myrtales; family Myrtaceae; genus Eucalyptus; species Eucalyptus sideroxylon. The sequence goes on from CM024552.2 coordinate 42,455,658, forward strand.
ATCAGATGTCTTAAGATTGAAAAAGAATGCCTCCATTGTCTGACTATATTTGTTCTTTTGCGAAGGCATTATCTATCGAATGCTTTTTCTTATTGGCTTGAGCTGCAGGCTCTGGCGGCTTAATTTTGGGACATCTAACGCTTCATGTGCTGCTTAAGAATAAAGGAAAATATAAAGAAATCTAATGCTTCAATTTGTGTAATGCATGGTGCAGGCTAACACTACTGATGAGTTGCCAGAACGGCTGATCGGAGCAGTTCGTGTCTCTCATATTGAGCTTTCATCCGCAATTGTTCCCACTCTGGATGCAGAACCATCATGACCCATCCAGGTTTCGAATGCACATTATTTGTTCAGGCAGAGGGTACTGATTACCACCTCGATTTTCATATCCATACAAGAATCACTTTCTGTTGGGAGGAACAAAAAGAACGAGTATTTTGATCTTGTGCTTGACTTTCTCAATCACAATGCCACAATTCATTCGTCTTCTCATAAATTTTCTCCATACGTACAGCGTCTGTGGTTTGGTACATGCCGAGAATAATGATGAATTTTGGTAGTACATCTTTGATCTCCAAAAGCGTCTGCAGATGCTTGGCTGTGAAATATGATTATTGGCTCTGAATTAATCAGTCTAGGAAAAGATATTGATAGCCTTAGGAATCCAACGTGGAATCAGTAATGGCTTTGGAAAATTAGAAATTGGCATTAATCTATGACTGAATGTGGTTCTCGCGAAAATTGGTAGGAACTGATGCTCGGTTTATTGTTCTAGCTTCAAACTTCCTCCTCCATACAAGTAGGCAACAACAAAGCAACGACAAAGCACACATTGCCTAATCTGTTTTCCGATTGACAAAATCTCTAAAAGCATCCAATGAACTCACCGAGCTCTCAGGAAAGCCCCTCTCAAACCTCTCTCCCAGACCCACCGATCTCCTCCTGATCCCTTCATCCGTCAAGACCCGCTCCATTCCCTTCAAAACATCATCCTTCTGCACCATCTCAGCCGGGTACTCGTCACACACCAGAGCCCCTATCTTGAGATGGTTCACCACCAGCATGGCATTGTAGTATTGGTCGCCCCTGATCGGCCATGCCAAAATCAGGACCCCTCTCACTATCGCCTCCACCGTGGAGTTCCACCCGCAGTGCGACACGAACCCGCCAGTCGATGGGTGGCTCAGTATCAGCAGCTGAGGCGCCCACCCGTGTATGACCAGCCCCCTCTCCCCTACCCTGCTGTCCAAACCATGTGGAAAGTAGCTGCTTTCCATCTGGGCCGGTCCTCCGCCCGGCGGGCCGGGCCGGGCCGACTTCTTCTGGATCACCCATATGAATGGCCGGCTCGACTCCTCCAGCGCCTTGGCTAGCTCCGGGTACTCCTCTGCCGATGGGCCCACCTCGCTGCCGAACGAGATGTACATGACGGAGTCACGAGGCTGCCGGTCGAGCCACCCGATGATCTCGTCGTCCGAGTAGTTGGACTCTCTCTTGGGCCGGATCCCCCGCTCCTGAAGCAAGGACGCCGCCGATTTCCAGTACTCGTCCGGCAGGAGTGGGCCGATGCCCCAGACGGGCCTGCCCGTCAGATTGGCTACGTAATCCAGGAACGGGCGCTCGAGATCGTCGCACGTGTTGATTAGTAACGCGACCGAGCTCTTCACCTCTTCAACCCACGGGGCCGGCTGACCCGGAAGGGGCGGGCCCATCTGCGGCCTCGACCCTCCCGGGCCCCTCCCCTACCTCCCCTCCCCCCCCCTCCCCGGTTCGAGGGCATCCAATGGCGCCTCTGTTTAAGATCCGAATAACTCAGCACCATCTCATTGGGCAAGCCCGGCAAGGCACGGACCTCCCCCGGCTTCATGTCGTCGGGCCGGACCACGTACGCCGCGTGCTGCACCGCGGCCCAGCACGCCCCGGAAGTGATGAAGGTCACCGTGGGGATCCCAAGCTTGGAGAACACCTCCTCGGTTTTGTACATGATGTGGTCGATCACCGCGCAAACGGGCCGGGCTCGAGCCGGGTCCCGCCCGGCGAGGAACGACTCGATGCCTCGGGCCATCTGTTGGTGCTGGCGGGGGAAGCCAGCAGGCGGGTCGCCCGGCGTTTCCTGCGGCGGTGGCGAGACGTCGACCAGAGCGAAGAGAGGGGACTGCTGGAGAGCGGAGGGGACGGAGGAGGAGATGTCGGAGTCGGCGAGGACGGTGATGCGGAAGTCGCGGCGGAGGAGGTGATTGCAGAGCTCGATGCAAGGGAAGAGATGGCCTTGCCCGATCTTGGGCACCACCAGGATCTCATTCTCGGCTGACATGCCTTGGTCGAGCTTCTTGATGTTCTGCTGGTTAAGGAGGTCAAAGGGAAGGAAGATTTCGCAGGCTAAGTATCTGTAGCCCGATCATAATTTACACAGAGAGAGAGAGCAAGCTTGGACTGGTAGGTGGCGACCCGGATCGGATTTTGCAGATGGAAGATTGCTGTGAAAGTGGGTATTGGAATGGAGGAAGTACCATACATTCTCTCGGTCACTGTGATTTTTAGTTACGATCCAACCTCCATCAAGATCAGATTTCGGATTTTGGGTTGAGTTTTGGTCGCCCCACATGTCATTGCCGACGCGAAATCTGCAGGCCTCATCATGCTCTCTGTCCCTACATCAAATCAAATGAGAAATATTGCGGGACCCGCATCGTCAATGGCTCACCTCATGGTCGGCAGATCTCTTAGGAGTGACTAGATAAGATCGGTTTTTCCTTTCGACGGAAGCAACCACAGAACGCTAAAGAGGTCTAATGTAAAACCCTGCTTTTGTGCAAATGGGGATTATGATATTCGTTCGATCTTCCGATGGGGGTTGGCCCTTTCGATAGGAAATGTCTGGACGCACCGAAATTATGCGACGACGAAAGGCATTGATGCGTTGTCCATTACGCACTCACAAAAGTCTTTGGATCCAACGTCATGACTGACGCCCAAAAGATCCAAAGGATGTCCCCAGCGTTTGCTGTTTGGGTTATAATCCGTGTCTATGAGAAACCACCGAAAGCAACGGCAATATCTCTACCATCTTTATTCTCGCTTTCTTTTCATGGACAGAGGACCGAGATTGAAACCAAAAGCTCTTTAAAGACAAAGCAATCCGTCTTCTTTCTTTCGTCAGCTATTCAAACTCTTTACTAATTTGTAATGAAGCAACTCACTTGGCACGACCCAGTGAATTCATCAGGCAACCTGAACACAGGCATCCATTTCAACAGGCTATACAGACTCTGGTTTATTCACGAAACGGCTCGCCATATTCGGGGCATTAGATAGGCCATACGCAAACTTCCCAGACGAAAATTCAGTAGAGATGGGAAGTTTTGCAAGCAGAACTAAGATAAAGTCTCACGGTTACATTGGCAAAGACCAGTTGAGACAGAACTGGTTCGAAGTCCCTGGTTGATAAAATCTCTAAAAGCCTCGAACGCGCTCCTCGAGCTCGCCGGGAAACCGTGCCCGAACTTGGCCTTGATCGAGGCCGCCCTCTCGTGCATCTCCTCGTCCGACATGAGGCTCTCGATCCCCTTCGCTATCTCGTCCTTCTTCACCACCTGGGACAGAGTCCTCGGCCACTCTGTACCCCACCTTGAGGTGGCTCACCACCAGCTTGGCATTGTAGTGCTGATCCCCCCGGATCGGCCACGCCAGGATCGGGACCCCACGCCCGACCGCCTCCGCCGTCGAGCTCCACCCGCAGTGCGACAGGAACCCGCCCGTCGACGGGTGGCTCAGGATCAGCAGCTGCGGCGCCCACCCTCTTATGATCAGGCCCCTGTCCCCGACCCTGCCCTCCATGCCGTCCGCGAAGTCCCCGCCGGACTTGGACCCGATGACCCATACGAAGGCCCGGGCCGACTCCTCCAGCGCCGCCGCCAGCTGCGCCAGCTCCTCCTCGTCCGGGCCCACCTCGCTGCCGAACGCCACGTACAGGACCGAGCGCCGCGGCTTGCCGTCCAGCCACTGGACCACCTCGTCCTCCGTGCAGCTAGAATCGCGTCCGTGCTGCCGGATCGCGCGGTCGGAGATCGGCGCGCCGCCGGACGCCTTCCAGTACTGCTCCGGCAGGAGCGGGCCGATGCCCCAGACCGGCATCTTCATCTGGTCCCCCATGTAGTCGAGGAACGGCTGCTCCAGGTCGCCGCACGAGTTGAACATGAGGCCGATCGAGTCCTCGACTTCCGGCACCCAGGGCGGCCGTCCGCCGGGCTTCGGCGGCCCGCCTCCGCCGCCTCCCGGCTTCGGGCCGGGACCGGGCGGGCCGCCTGGAGGAGGCCCGAAGGGTTTCCTCTTAAGATCGAAGTGAACGATGGCCATTTCTTCGGGCAGCCCGGGAATCAGGCGAGACTCGCCGGGCCGGACGTCGCTCGCCTGCGCCTTCCACGCGCCGAGCTCCATGGCCGCAGCGCAGGCGCTGAAGGTGACGAAGCTGACCACGGGGACATCGAACTTCCAGAACACTTCCTTGGTCCACCCCACCTGGAAATCCACGACCGCGCACAGCACGCCGGGCGACTTGCCGGAGGCGGCGGCGGCCGCCCGTTTCTCGAGGTGGGCGGAGAGGTCCCGGCCGGCGGGCTGGTTGAGGGGGTCGGAGACGCGCATGGGGGGGCCGGAGGAGCCGGCGATCTGGGCGACGGCGACGAGGGGGTTGGAGGAGAAGGAGGGAGGGATGGCGGAGGAGAGGTGGGAGGGGATGACGAGGGTGGCGAGGTAGCCGAGGCGGGTGAGGTGGAGGCAGAGCTCCATGCAGGGGTGGAGGTGGCCCTGCCCCGGCCCGGTGACGACGAAGATCTCCGCCGTCGCCGCCATGGGAAAAGCGGCGGATCGAATCGTTTCCCTGCGATCGGCGTTGAAGCTTTCAGGGAACGAATTGACGGAAGGCGGGCGTCGCTGGCGGATTAAAAGGAGAGGAGCGAGTCAGTCTTGAGTGTCAAGATTTGGACCGTCGAATCATGGGAACTAAACTTCTTTCCGTTCTCCACTGTGGAGAATAGAAGAAGCAGGAAGAGACCGAAAATGAGAAAAGAGAAAGCAAGTGCATTTGACCGTTTGGTGAGATCAATATTCAATTCATTTCGTGAGTTTTTTTCCATGCCCATTGTTTCTTTATTATATTAATAAATGGGTGATGCTTTAAATTGTGATATTATAAATTAATTCAACTGATCTGCATTTTCTTAATACTTTTTGTTCATAAACCTTGACATGTACGCAATATATGGAGTGGGTATCTTATATCAATACCACCAGTCTTCACTTTCTTGATAGTTTTGTTATTATCGATAGAATCCAAACATGGAAAAAAAGAAACTCGAGATATTTGGTATAGAGGCCAATCATGGAGAAGGGAGTCTTTCTAATCTATACCTTGTGAAGTAGAGGCCTACCAAAAAGAAGTAGAAGCCAATTGCACAAAAAGAAAAAAAAAAAAAAAAAGAAAAAAAGTGGTTTATTTGAAAATGCCTTTCCATCCTCTTTTAATGTAGTTGTAACATGCTTCTTGATAAATTATTTCGGAATCTCCATATACTAGCAAAGATTACCTCAGTATCTTTTAATAAAATTTCCAAATCGACAAGTTAATATGAGATTATCTATGAGTTTTGCACTATTCGAAATATAAATCAATTTTCTAAAAGATCCAAATTTTCATGCTTCGATGGGTTTTGAGATCTTTTTGATAACTTATGTTGCATTGAAGGGATATCTATATGATTTGATTGATTGTGTAAAGCCCATAGTAACAAAGGAATCAAAGCCCATAGTAACAAAGGAATCAAAGAAAGTAATGTGGTTTCTCATGTGTGATCATTTCACTTGCTTAGTCCAGCTAGCAGCTGATCTTAAAATCTTTCATCAATATTCCTTATTATAAGATGAAAGTTTATCTTAACTAGATCAACTATTCAATCAAATGATATCGAATATAAATCCCATCTCTTATTGAAAAACAAGTGGGCTAACTCTTTGCAAAAATTGTGCTCAATAATTTCATGAGAGGCAATTTGGCCAAGATCGCCTCGTTAGTTAGTGTGGATGCTGTGGTAGATCCTTATGAGGCCATTGCACCAAATATTTTTTTTGACATGAAATGGATATATTCATATATCTCTAATTTCTATTTATGAGATAAAGTATGAAAATATTTGCGTTGAGAATGAGTTCACATAGAAATGCCTATTTGGTCTCGATCCTTAAAAAGCGAACAAGGGTCATGTTTTCTTTTGCTCACCAATGGGAGTTCTCTTCACATTTTCTTTACAGTACCACATCGCTGTCGATTATCCACGAGAATTTAGCCTTGCAAGGCAGTCCTTTGCCATAATTTCTCATATTTCCCTATCAGCATGGACATCTTAAATCGTCGTTAAATCACCCAATGACTATCCTTTCTTCTCAATCTCTTACCAGCATGACCTCACTACTTACGTGGGATGAAAGGACCTGCCTTGCCCATCAATCCAATTCTGACTCCAAAATTAGAAAAGTACGTGCGCAGTTTCTATTACATATCTGGGGCCCCCATTCCTTGTTTGAAATGCCATGACTAAGATGTGCAATGTGAAAGAACATTGGAAGTCCGAACCAAATCGAATACGCCTTTGAAGTTCCAATGTGGATGTGAAGGAGGCAACTGCTGTATATCCGCACTGGCGTAGGACCATATATGCCCCTTGCAGCCACTTTACATTATCTAGATATAGACAAATTATTAGATGCAATAGGATAACCACATGCTCCACCGAATGTAGCATTACCCTTCCATTTAGGTCTCTTCGAATTTCATAATGTTGGCTAAATGAAAGAGTTCAATTCAATAGGTGATAAGTTACTGTTTTATGAGATACTTTCTTTTAAATTAGCGAAGGCACTGCTCTTAAAATATTTTCTCGGTCCAAATATTTTTTCCAAATGAGGATTATTTACCTCTAGTCAACATGATTTTGGGTGATGAAATTGATAAAAGCATCTAAATCAGCCAGTGCACTTGCAGGGAATCCACCCTGAAACATGTCACTGACCTTGACAGCTCTTTCTTTCACCTCCTCATCACTCATGAGCTTATCAATTCCCTTCCCTATCTCCTCCTCCTTGACCATCACCGGGTCTTCATCTGACACCATGTACCCAACCTTCAGATGGTGCACCACCAGCTTAGCATTGTAGAATTGGTCCCCCCTGATGGGCCATGCCAAAAACGGGACGCCGCGCCCCAGGGCTTCTATCGTCGAGTTCCACCCGCAGTGCGACAAGAACCCGCCCGTCGACGGATGGCTTAGTATCAGGAGCTGCGGTGCCCATCCAGTTATCATCAGGGCCCGTTCGCGCACCTTGGCTTCCAACCCGTGAGGATAGTACCCTTCTTCGGACCCGCCGGAGCCCGGTTGGATCGCCCATATGAATGGCCGGGTGGACTCTTCCAGTGCTTTGGCTAGCTTGTCGTACTCCTCTACTGTCAATCCCACGGCGCTACCGAAGGACACGTAGATCACCGAGCCACGTGGCTTCGAGTCCAGCCATCGGATGACATCCTCCTCGGTCACGTTGCTTGGCTTGTTGGGTCGGATCTCCTGATCTCGGATGAGAGAACCGGACGACGTCCAGTATTGGTCCGGGAGAAGTGGGCCCACGCCCCAAACGGGTTTACCGACTTGATTGGCTAGGTAGTCGAGAAACGGACCTTCGAGATCGTGACACGTGTTGATCACCAAAGCGATCGAGCCCTCGGTGGCATCCACCCAGTGTGGCTTCTCGCCGGGCGCTGACGGGCCGATCCTCGGCGGCCCACCCGGACCTGGAGGTCGAGAAGAACCCGAACCCGAACCCGGGTCCGAACCCGCTCTACTTCCCTGCTGCTGGCCCCACTTATGCAATCTAACCACTTGAGACCGCCTTTTAAGGTCCGAAACCGTGAGTCCCATTTCTTCGGGTAACCCGGGAAGCAAACGGGTCTCCCCGGGCTTGATGTCCACCGCGCAGGCCTTCCAAGCCGCGAATTCCAACGCGGCGGAGCAACCGCCGGAGGTGAAAAATCCGACCGTCCGGATCCCCAGCTTGCGGAACAGTTCCGCCGCCCAGCCCATTATGACGAGAACGTCGAGGACGGCGCAGACGGGCCGGGTCGAGCTCCCCGACCTGGCCTCGAGGAAGTCGGTGAGCTGGGCCATGCCCTGTTGCATCTGCTGGTGGAACTCCTCGCCGCCGGGGCGCGGAGGAGCAGCGGCCGGGACGACGAGGACGTCGGTGAGGGGGTCGTCGCGGAAGGAGGAGGGGATGGAGGAAGAGAGGCTGGAGAAGACGACGAGGGTGGCCTTGTGGCCTCGCGAGGCGATGAGCTTGCACAGCTCGATGCCGGGGAAGAGATGGCCCTGCCCGAAAGCCGGGAGCACCCAAATCTCACCTCCCGCCATTGATTTCGGATCGATCTAGTGCGAAAGTTAAGGAGACATTGAAGTAACTTTATACACGAGAAGCTCTTGACTGACAGGTGTCAGAGCATATAAATAAATTATCCAGACATGGAATAGGGGCAAAAGATATGTAACAGAAATTGCACACGGACCTTTAATTGTGGATTCAGAATATGAATTGATGGGTAGGACAGGTCCTTTCATCATCCCACGTAAGCAGTGAGGTCATGCTGGTAAGAAATTCAGAAGAAAGGGCAACGATTGGATGATTTAACGACAGATTATGATGTCCATGCCGATTGCGATAAATGGGAAACTGTCGGATTTGTGAGCGGGTCAGTCTTGCGGTGTGAATGGACATCTACAGCGGACTACATTGTGAGGCTAAGTACTGCGATGATCGACAGCAATGTCATAGCATGAAAAAAGGTGTGAAGAGAACTCCCATAAGCAAGTGAAACAAAGCATAAATTCTACAAGAATCAAGACAAAATGGACATTTTACTTGAATCGGTTCTAGGCGTAGATATTATCTTATATTATCTTACTTAATCATCTCATAAACAGAAAATAGTGATATATGAATATATCCATTTCATGTCAAAATAAGCCTGCTTTATTTTTGACTTTGGTCTCTATTTATGATTAGGGGTGATCAAGTTTAGGGTGGGTAAGGTCTAGAGTTTAGACTTGGATTATGTACCCGACCCTGTTATAAACGGCGTTTTTTTTTTTTTTCCTGGACCTTATACACTACCCTGTTTATATTGGACACTGTACCCAACTCACCATATTTTTTAAATCCGATTCCAAGGTCAATCCTGTTTCCATTGGAACCTGTTGTGCAATCTTCCGATATCTTATATGATTTCGAGTTTTATATTAATACGCAAGAAAATAACGTAATCATTCTAATTTATATTGAAACATTAAGCACATGTAATAAATAAATAAATAGAATTTTTAACTAAACAAAAAATTAAGGATCCACAAGACAAATAATTAGCAATAAACATGGGCTTAATATTAGTCTTATTCTCACAACTACTACATGAAGTTACTCATTTATGCAAGCATAATTCCTTCCTACAAAAGAGAAATTAGATGAACCAATCCATATGATACACGCGGCGACGAACATCGTTCATCCATCGGACGGTGTGAGAGGGAGTTGGTGAGGGAGGGAAGCAAGTGAGGAAGAGGAATGTCCTCCCATGTGTGTTTGAGAGAGTCAAGAGGAAAAACGTTGTGTGATTGCTGGAATATGAACAAAAATCGAGAGAAAAAAAAGGGTTTTGGACCTTTACTTATAAAATTGATTTGGGAACCGGTTCCAAAACTTGTCTGGGAACCAGTTTCTGAGTAGGTAATCACTTAGAACTTGTTCCCAAACCGGTTTACACGGGTTTTGAATTTTGGAAATCGATTCTTGACCAGTATCAACGGGAACCGATACCCGACCTGTTTTCTGGGTGGGTTGATTCGGGAACCGGGTATACTCGATCTGGTTGCACATTCCTATTTATGATCCTTGCGTTCGTGCAAATCAACCCTAGACCAACAAGGAAATCTTGATGGCATCGCCCCATTTGAAATTGAGCACATTTTTTGCAAAGAAATATTCCACTTGTTTCTCGAGAAGACATGGAAAATATGCTCAATATCATTTCATTGAATAGACAATAGTTAAGATAGACTTCCAACTTATAATAAGGAAGATGAAAGATCTCAAGCCAAAGTTAGCTGCTAGCTAGACTAATCAAGTAAAATGATTGTGCCAGAGAAATTGGTTGCTTTCCTCGGTTCCTTTGCTACCATAGGCTTTATACGGTCAACTAAATCCTATAAATATCTCATCAACGCAACATAGGTTATCAAAATAATTTCGGAGACCCACCAAAGCATAAAAGTTAGGATCTTTCGAAAAATAGATTCATATTCAAAGAGTGTATAACCACACGGACAAACTAACATTGACTCTTCAATTTAGAATTCAATTTGGAATTTCCTTGGAAGGTATCGGGATAATCTACTTAAATATAGAGATTTATAGATAAAAGTATGAAATTATTTATCGAAAAGGATGTTACGACAAAACTAAGTTGAGAGAGGAAGGCATTTTCAATTTTTTTTTTTTTTTTTTACCCCTTCAACAATTGACTATGCCACTACTGCTTTATGGTAGGCCTCTACTTCAATAGGGGTATGCTGAGAAAATGTTAGCTGCAGCTCTTATTCCATCGTGTCATCACACTAGCTCGCCGGGCCCTTACCGAGGGCCTGCCCCGTGTTCCTTCTCCGACCTTTAGACCTGCCGTTGCCTCCCCACCGAGCCCATGTTTCTGACACATCAATTTGAACAATCTCTGAAGAGGGAACAATCTCTGATGGGGAGAGAGGGAGGGAGATGGGAATCGATCCAATTGTATTCCCTGTGTAGAAGGCGATGAGCATGGATCGATACAGACAAGATACAATTTCTACTTCCTTCACAAGTAAATTTCACTTCACTTCGAAGGAAAAAGAGAAGAAGCGAAAAAGATGCGAAAGGGGAAGGGTTTAGAGAAGAGAGAGCGCAGAAGATGACCAGGGCGGTCTTGTGGTCCCGCAAGGCAATGAGCTTTGCAGCTCGATGCAGGCGAAGAGATTTGCTTTGCCCGAAAGCTGGAAGCACCCAAATCTCACCTCCGGTCATTGATTTCGGATCCATCTAATGCGAAAGTCAGAGGCATTGAAGAACTTTACGTACAAGAGAAGCAGTTGACCAACGGGTGGTGGCGGTGGGAGCAGGGCATGGCAGATTCCTTTGACTTAGAGGTAGTGATGATGATGCTTTGCTGGCTATAGATGTTATTTGGATATCTGGCCAGGTTCGTTGAGTTTGATAATACAACCATCGCTTATTACTATTTTCATAATTATTTTGTTACTAATTTATTCAATATGTCATTTTCAACCAAGGCTCGTTAAGAAAAAGTCATATTCAAAATGAAAATTATCGAATGAAATGGATGAAAGAAATTCAGATGTAGGGTTTGGATATCTACGTTTAGTTTTAGGAAAAGAAATACAAATTCTATGGAAATACAAATTTATAGAAGGTGCAGTGTATACAAATGACAATACATTGTTCTGATCGTGTCCCTCTTCACTCCTCAGTCTCAATGTCGGACTACAGAGAGTGCGTGGCCAAAGACGGCGGTGCCATGCTTATGGCACCGCCGTCTTGCTGACGATGAAGTCCCTAAACGCGTCTAGGGCGGCTGCTGCGCTGGCTGGGAAGCCATACTCGAATGGTCCGGATGTGCGCGGCCCTCTCCCGTGCGCCCTCGTCGGTCATCAGCCTCTCGATCCCCTTGCCTATGTCGTCCCTCGTGACGTCCTTCGACATGTCCTCGGACACGGGATGCCCGATCTTGAGATGGTCCACCACGAGCTTGGCGTTGTGGTACTGGTCGCCCCGGATGGGCCACGTCAGGAATGGGACCCCGCGCCCGATCGCCTCGACTGTTGAGTTCCACCCGCAATGCGACAGGAACCCGCCCGTTGACGGGTGGCTCAGTATCAGCAGCTGCGGCGCCCACCCGCGTATGATCAGGCCCCTCTCTCCGACCTTCTCATTCAGGCCGTGAGGGAAGTAGCCCTGGTCCGACTCCGAGTCCAGCGACCCGCCCAGGAACGTCCTGGGCGGGCCCTGGCGGCCCGCCCCGTATTGGATCGACCACACGAAGGGCCGGGCGGATGCCTCCAGCGCGGCCGCCAGCTCCGGGTACTCCTCCGCCGTGGGCCCCACCTCGGACCCGAACGAGACGTACAGCACCGAGCCGCGCGGCTTGGAGTCCAGCCACTGGACGACCTCGTCCTCGCTCACGCTGGACTGCCGGTTCGACCGGATCTCCCGGTCGTGCAGCAGCGAGCCGGCCGACTTCCAGTACTGCTCGGGCAGGAGCGGCCCGACGCCCCAGACCGGCTTGCTGACCTGGCCGGCGAGGTAGTCGAGGAACAGGCCCTCGAGCTCGGCGCACGTGTGGAACAGCATCGCGATACAGCCGCCGGACTCCTCCACCCACGGCGGCTGCTGCCCCGGTCCCGGCGGGCCCATGAACTTCGGCCCGACGACACCCGCCGGCCGGGGGGTCCGGGTCCCAGATTCGGAGGTCCTCCACCCCCGCCTCTGCCGCCGCCGCCGCCGCGGAGGTGCGGCGGCATGCCCATGGGGCGGCGCTTGAGGTCCGACGCCGTGAGCGCCAAGTCTTCGGGGAGGCCCGGGAGCCGGCAGGTCTCGCCCGGCTTGAGATCCTCGACCTTGGCCTTCCAGACCGCGAGCTCCATCGCCGACGAGCACGCGCTGGAGGTGAAGAACCCGACCGTCGGAATCTGGTACTTGGCGAAGATCTCGCCGCTCCACCCCATCATAACGTCGAGGACGGCGCAGGCCGGCCGGGCCGGGCTGGGATCGTCGGGCCGGGTCGAGAGCATGCTCTCGAGCCCCTGAGCCATCTGGGAGTGTTGAGCCCGGTGACCCTCCATGGGGTCGGATCCCGGCTGCGCGGGAGGGATGGGGGAGGAGGGTATCTCGGCGATCTGGAGGAGCGGGTGGTGGTGGCGGAGGGCGGAGGGGATGGAGGAAGAGAGGTCGGAGGAAATGACGAGAGTGGCCCTCAGGTTGCGGGCGGCGATGTGCTTGCAGAGCTCCATGCAAGGGAGGAGGTGGCCTTGGCCGAAGAAGGGCACTACCAGAATCTCAGGCGGCGACGGCGACGGCGACGGCGATGCGGACGACATGTCTGCAGGTATTTCCTCTGACTTGGGTAGGTTCTTGATCTCGGTCTTCTTGCGGTTTCAGCTCCCAAGATCCGGTCTTTATAGAAAGAAAAAAAGGGGATAGAGAGAGAGAAAGAGAGAGAAAAGACTTAACGGGAAAGGAAGGGACTTTGAGGGTCCCATCGTGCAAGAGTTTGACCGTTCGTTGCGTCGCGCTGTCGCGGGTAGTTAAGTGTTGTCGACAAGAGACGAGAAGCAATTCATTCATTCATCGATTCGTTTCGCCGACATTAAAGGGGATTGTCGACATGGAGGAGGAGATGTATCAATGCGTACGCGTCGACGACGTGCTTTCCCCTCTCGGTTGTTCGACGCAAAATGACTCGAGTTGTCTCGAAGAGTCCGTGTGTCGACATTCACTATACACGTTAACTTGGACAGCAAGGAAAAAAGCAGGGGAAATCACCCAATTCGCCCTCCTCCGGACATTGCTCAGCAAATCCGAATAGCTTTCATATGGAACTAAGCTGAAGGCTTCAGTTTGACGGGTGAAGTCTGATTTCGCTGTTTTCCTTCATCTTTTTTCTCCAACCATGAAGTCAATTTTACTTGTGAAGGAAGTAGAACTGTATCCTGTTCGCGTGGATTCATGCCCATCACCTTTTACACAGGGAATACAATTGGATTCATGTGAGTGTATTGCACATTGAATAAACAAGATCTATCATCACATTCATAAACTCTGCTTGACACTCAAATTGGCATGTTTGGACTCAGGATCGAGTGTACTATGGCCATCGGAGGAAACAAAAACTGAAAGATAACCATCGTGCGGCCATGTTGCATGTTTCTGTACATAAGCATTGGTATTATCTGTTACATACAATGTTTCGAATGCTCAAGACAAGGGCAGAATGTTCAAGGCGACTTCCTTGAGGGAGGGCACCGCTTCCTGCTGATGCGAAGTCATGTACCGGTTTCGACTCTTCTGAGAACCTTCCATGGGCCAGGGTAGCATCTATGTGACATTGCAATAGAAACATAAAAGGGCAGAAAAAGGAGAGAAATACTGCCGCTAGGTCCCTGAGATGGAACTTCTCCTCAAAAAGGAACATTCGTAATGAACAGATCGGCATTCACAAACCTAAAGAGGGTTCCTCCTCTCATTCCTTTAAAGTTGTGAAGGTAGTACATTCTCCATTTTCGGGAAAAGGGTCTTTATGAGGGCTGCCAGCTTCCGATAGAAAGATGCAGGATAGTCTTGTCACCGTTAAGGATAAGGTCCAGAAGGGCACAAGGGCAAAACTTCCATTACATGCTGGCGAAAGTGATGGTAAAAGAGAGAACCTTCCTTAAGAAGTTCCAGAGAAGGCCAGATAAACACACATTAATCTCTGGTAATGGTTGGGACATGTTGAAGTATCCGTAACCCATGGTCTAGTCATTCCTCTGAAAGCTAGATCAGTAATTACATAATAACTGTTCCTCTCAGTAACTACATGACACTGTTCAAGAAACCAAAACCAAAAATGTGGTCATAAATTCAGTAAATATAGTTGTTCAAATGGATGCTGTTAGGGCTGTCAATGGGTCGGGTTTCGACATTACCCAACCGGAATCATAAGGCAGTGTGTTCCAACTCAACCTGGCCTGATAAGCTTAAAACTTAAAGCAATAATTTGGGTCTGGTCGGGTTTCAAGTTTACTTTCCCCCCACCTCTTCTTTATCACCCAGTGAATTTCCCATTGGGTTCCTCTGCTAGTTTTAAGAGATCAGCTCAACCAAATTTTGAAGCATCACAGTACATTGTCTCTACTAAGTTCAATAAAAGTGAAATTCGACAAAACCAAAAGTGAATGCTATACACCTGAGGGAGATGACACATCCTTTGCATACACAGCAATTTACAAGTAGGTCTACAAGGTCATTGAACTTAAATCTTTAGACAATTATCTCTAATAACACTTCCCTTCAGGGTCAACTGTACAAATGTAGGTTCATGTGTTGAAGAATATGATGTGCAGACAATAGCCAGAAGGACTATTTTGAGTCTGTTCCATAAAGTGGACAGCCTTCCTTTCTCTAACCATGAGCTGCCATAAAACCTTCCAAGAATTATAGGCAAAACTTATCTTCAGTCACTTGGTCTGCCAAAGATAGGGGTAAAAATCTGACCAATTGCTTCTAGAACCAAAACATTCCGACTTTCAGGATGTCTAACTATCTGCAGAAGGGGTCACACTCCCAATTAGTATGATTTCTTGCCAGCCTATAATGAACTCAAACAATGAGATTCAGCTGAAAAAGAAAAAAGAAAGAAGGAAAGCTTATTGCAAAGTTGTCATCAAGTTCATACAGTCTTCCCATCAATCGAAATGAGAGGTCTCCAGGGAAGTTTTAAGTAGGTTCTGCAAGTTCAGAAATTGTTTGAGCCACTATATTGATGGAGATGAAAAGAAAATATGATGCAAGAAGGAAGTTCCTGGTCATTCATGAATATCACTTGGAGAGAGAAAGCAAATGGGTCATGTGGTTTCCTATTGGCATTTTATAGCATCTGTAATCTCATTTGCTCTGGGCATGGTACTTCAAACTGGTCATTCATGAAAAAATGATTGAGAGATCATAAAACTAGAAAAGGACTGGTTTCATCCATATCTAAATATTACGTATGACACTTTAAGCATGAAAATATAGAAGGAATGAGAGAACTCGAATGGTCCTGAAACTTCATTTTCTTTGTTTATCAAGAACTAACCTCCAATACATTAATCATCGAGAAAAGTCAATAGCAAGTTTGGTTCTGTGGTCGTAGTTGGCAACTCTGCAATAAATTCACAATGAAAATGAGAAATAATGTATTGTGACATTTTTTCAAAAGTACAAGGACCATCTTGAACCAAACAAAAGTACAGGGATGATTTTGAATTTCGGACAGTATAGGGACTACTGAACAATATTTTAATTTAGTCACTATACAGTCAATTAGTTCAATTGCCCAGTAGGATTTAGTTTTAACAATAATGGTGTAAGGTGAATGCATAATCATGCATACTAGATAAGCAGTCCAATTCAAATTACAAAAGTAAACGGGAAAAAGACCAGTATGATGACTAAGCAGACTCACCTATATCAATACGAGCATAGTTCCTGAAAAATCAAACACCAATAAGATTCACTGATAAGTTGATAACAGCTGAAACATCAAATAGTGCCTACAGCCACAAGTAAGACAGGAGAGATGATGCCATTGGAAAAGAGTATGTATAACATAATAATTTCAGTTGCACTTTAGTCAATTAGAAGAGATCACAAAAGGATGTATGCATTTATGACATATACAATCTTGATATGTAACATGGGAAAAGCTGAACCCAATCCAGGCAATTAAATTTCAGTCATGCACCCACAAGACAGACACAAGGAGCACCGTTGATAAATAGAACCTAAATGACTTTCAGCCTTTCTCCATATATTTTAGTTAGTACATGAATGAGGTCTCTTCACCAGAAACCTCAGCTATAATTAAGGAATTTGAGTTTGACACCAGAATTTTTAGAAAAAAGCCATTCATAAATCCCATCAGGACAGGTGCAACTCAATGCCCCAACTGCTAACTTCAGAAAACAACAAAACATCATCCATCTTTAATATCATAAACATCTAAGTCACAGGGTCCTAGTTAGCTGTAAACTGACACTAACTCGATTTGACCCAATGTTACATCTATTATTAGTAAGGTAAGAGTCAGATGATTTCTTTGATGATAGGGAAGCCAACAAAGGCAAATAAATGTAAATCTTTCAAAGCAAAACTAAAACAAAGTAAGCCTAAGATGAGCATTGTCTTAAGTATCAAATTATCAGAACACATCAGTATCACTGCAACGTTCTCTAAGATCCAAGTTAAACCCAAGTACTCTCGTACTTCATAAATAACTAACCTCAGATTACTAATAAATGGGTGTATTTATCAGTAGCATGGGTGTATTTTTTCGGCATATCCAGATAAAACAAAGACACCAGCAAAAAATAGTTAATTGTGACTACATAAACTTGTGATGCATAACATTACTGATGAGCACAGCTAAAATTATCTCACAACAGCTCACTTAAAATGCACATATGTGGACCCGACAGATAAAATTTACCTAGCATTGGATTGCCCTTCTGGATGCTGTTCAGAACAATCAAGAAGTTCCTGATCCTGCAAACAACAACCCCGTATCAGCTGACTTGACAAGGAAAAAAATAAGAAAAAGAAAAGAAACCAAAAAGCTGAAATTGGAGCAGCATACTTGAAAGGCCTCCTTCATAGCCATTATAGTAGCGCAATCTATGTGTTTAATAACCTATCATCTCCCACTATGAAACCTTACAACTAACTATCCAGCATCAAACATGAAATCAATTGGAATGGCAGTGTCGCATGGATTCGACATAGATTGGCTGGTGTCAATGCACTGATTGCACATTAAAAAGAGCAAGAAAGTGCAGTGTTCTCATCTACACAGTCTAGAACTAATAACAAAAGCAGATTGACTTTTTTCCTTCGAAATTTAAGCAGCTCTCTTTTCTTTCGAGCTATCTTCCATGCAACAGCAGTGCGGTGGATGTGGACTTAGAGAAAGTGCAAAAGTTGAAAAAGCCCAACATAGAGAAACTATAGCAGAATCTCATATCTTTGCCTTTTTCGTGGTGCTTTGCAAGATCAAATAACTACTAGAGAGCACTACGGAAAGAACACAGACAACCAGGAAACTAGAATTAGTTGACCAAAAACACTTCAAAACATCAAGACATGAAAGCATGTAATTACAGATCAGATTCGCTAGACGCTGAATTCCTCCTCTCCAAGATTTTATCAGCATGAAAGAACAGAGTGCACATAGAAACAGAGCCAACGAAAGTCACGGACAAGAGTCCAAAAAGTGAGAGAGAGAGAGAGACTCACAAAAGCCATTGACAATAACGGGAGGAGCGAATCACCAGCGACGGGCGCACAATGCATAAATCTGGAAAAGAAAGAGGAGGAAGGATGGAGGTGAGTACTGAGGGGAGTGAAGGGCGGTGGAGGGCGATGAAAATGGTGACGAAGATAGCTCGAAAGCGGAGTGACGGGTGGAGATCCTATTGTGAAGCGAAACCCCTAGAATGCAAGGAGCAAAGAAGAGGGTGGCAGTGGAGTCGATGAGAAGACGCAGTCGTCGACGGCGGCGGCCGCAAGGAGTGGAGAAGGCACAGTCGCCAACGGCAGCAGAGTCGAGAAGTGGAATAACGGCGGAGTCGACGAGAGGAGAGGGCACAGTCATCAATAACGGTGGAGTCAACGAGAGGAGAAGCCACGGTCATCAAGAGGAGAAGGCGGAGTGGTCGGTCTCTGGAGTCAATAATGTGTTCAGGGGCTCAACAATGTTCCGACCCTAACTCGACCCAAAACAAAATATGTTTATTTGCTTGTTTTATAATTATTATCTGAATAATATTAAGACCCGAAACATGTACTTAACTTGTTTCGCGTTGGATTCGTGTTTGGATCATGTTTGGGTCAGGTTGGGTTTTTCACAGCCCTAGATGCTGTGAGTGAATCAACCATCTATAAGTCAAGTGACTTGAAAAAGGTAGAATAAATGCCAAAATCAAGCTGGGAAAAGGATGCATAGAGACCTTAGGGTGCATTTGGGATCTGCTTTGAGAAGGAACTAGAGTGCATTTGAGAGTAGCTTTGTCAAGCCACTTTGGGCATCCAAAGCCCTTTAAGCTAAAAATTGGTGTTTGGGAAATTATTTTAAAAAGATGGTTGAGGTAAAGCAGGCCTTTGAAAGGTTGAGAGCCTAATAGATGACAAATTTTCTTTCATAAATATCCTCACTAACATTTCATTTTTCCGATTTTGCCCCCGTAACTGTTCACTTTCTTCTTCGTTGAGATTGGCAAGCGAGATTACGAGGTGCCAACGACGGGTTGGACGGAGGTCGGGGTGAGGCCAGTGTGGTCGCGGCAATCGTCGTCGGCCAGTGGCATGACCTCGGCGACCCCCGTGAGTCGTGTTGCCGTGACACGTAACCTCCGGCGATGCCCGCGAGTCGCGTTGCCACGACACGTAACCTCCGGCGACACAGATCTAGGTCGCCGGAGGTCGCGCGACCCAGATCTAGGTTGCGGCAACTCAGGCAACCTAGATCTCGGTCACGGTGAGGTCGCGTGACCTCTGACTCTGGGTCGTTTGAGTCAGCGAGACCCAGATCTAGGTCGTCTGAGTCGCTGCGATCCATATTTGGGTCGCCCGACCTCCAGCGAACCAGATTTGAGTCGTCGTGAGGTCGCACGCGATTTCCGACTGCTGGGTCGCCTGAGTTGCTGCGACCCAGTAACTCGGTAGCAATGAAGGAAGGGACTTGGAGAGGTCGAGGGAGAGAAAGGTGTTCCCGCAAGCGACGACGACGATAGTGAGAGCAGCGTTGGTGAGGCAGGGGCAGAGGGAGAGGTTGAGGGCGACGGCATTGGGGTGAGACTCAACGGCGGTGGATGGAGTGGTAGATGAAGGAGAAAGACTTGTGGTCTCTGGCGGCCGCGTGAGGTCTTGCAACTTGAGACGTCGGCTGTCGGCGGCGGCGACAAATTTGGATCGCTGGCAGCCCCTACCCTTTGTCGGCCAACCATTTATTTATTATTTTTACTATTATAAAAATTCTTTGTAAATGTAAATTTTTCCAAATATTATTTTGCTTAAATGTACTTCATAATGAACTTTTAGATTACAATTTACCAAACACAATTTACATTTTAGAAAACTTCTTTTAACTCAAAGTCCTTTGCATTTTCTCAAAGACTTTCCCCAAAAGTACAACCAAACGCATCTTTGAATGTCCAAAGCTCATTTGGCCATTTATATGGTTGAATTGTCTGTTGAATATAATCAACTTTCTGGCTGTGTTTGTGACACCTTCTCTGTAAAGCTCTTCCATGTCGAGCATTTATGAATTGGACAATAATCTCCTGACATAAAACTTACTTAAGCCAATATCAACAAGAAGACAGGATAATGTGGAACTACCATTGACATTAAAATAGGGATAGGCGACAAGAAATAGCTCATCTTCTGGTCTCACGCGGTCTGTCATTTTCACTTTCTCAGGCAAGTCGAAATCTTCGAAGGAGGGTTTGGTTAGGTAGTCCAACTTAAATGAAGATCCTTGGAAAGCTGATTTTCATGCGAATTTGACTTCATTGGCCTCAGGAAAAAAATAGAAAGTTGAAATGGCACATGGAAGTCAATAGATCTTTAAGAGCAAAAAAGATAGGCAAAAATAAAATGGCATGAGAGTAAGGGATGTATGGCAAAGAGTAAGAGTCCTAATTGAAGATCAATGACTCCCTTTTGATCGCATCCTTGTATTTCAGTTTATAATTGTCTTTTAGGTTAACCCATCCTTCACCAACATAAGCTCCAAAGCAAACTGAATCAACAATCAAAGAAAGGAAGCCGTTCATCTCCATACATGAATGTTATAGGAGTATAAATACGTACTCACAATTCTGGTTCGTGTAACCTTCTCAGCATCAACCAACTGATCGCAAAATTCTTGAATCAACTGCATGCCTCCTTCACCATCACCCGACATAATCTCAGAGTGAAACCATATTCAATGAAACTAGCATCATATAGTGTTCAAGGATGCTTAGCCAAACAGAAATGACTTCTTTTGCTCGTTTAGTACTTGTACCCATGAGAGAGAGAGAGAGAGTCATCACCCTTAAACCATAGAGGATATTCTCCTTGAAAATCCTCATCTCCTAAATGCTTAGTACCCCTTACGAGTGATATTAACAAGTCATAAAATACTAGGTAGTGCATAAAAAGGAAAAGAACTGCCTTTGGTGGCAAAGACTGCGATTAGAAAGAGCAGACATCGACAAATATACACGCACAAGCACCAAGATACGAGTGAAGTGGGAAGTCAAGGCTTTGGTGCTAACCTGGGATGGAATCTAGTCCTGATGTTGGAAATTCAATCTCTTGCAATCAAAATCCATTTAAGCTAGACTCAGGATTACGGCTTCTCTTTCCTGCTTCTAGCCATACAGATGTCAATGACGAACGAAATGCACCATTAACTGTCTGTTGTCGCTGACAGCCAACTCGGTTGCCCTTTTAGCCTGTAATTGACAACAAAAGAAGAAATAATGTCACTGGTATTCTTCAAAAAGATGTGGAGATATATAGCTCTAGCCACCAGGCCAGAGAGAGAGAGAGAGAGAGAGAGAGAGAGAGAGAGAGAGAGAAGAGAGTTGAACATTTGATGTGAAGCTTGTTCTTCAACAAATGTTCGACAGACAAGAAAAATCACATCTTCAACCATCCAAAGGAAGATCGAAAAATAAAATACGTTCTGCACAAGCATTTGGAGTTAACATGAAGAGTGCCAAGATCTCATCATCAATGCCAATAAACAGAATTTGTTAGGATGCTAGTACATATTCTAGACTGAAGAGTGCCAAGATCTCATCATTATTGCCTATGAACAGAATTAGAAAGGAAGCAAATATTCAAGACACTTGCAAAGACAAAGGGACCTCTAAAGTACAGTGCATAAAAGAGCAGAATTTGAAAGGAATACATCTTATGCATACACTCCATTGTTAGTAACTGAAGAAAAGACAGAGAGCGACACAATTTCAGTAACATGCTTACTTGTTCAAGCAATTCGTCGTAATCCCTTGGAAATGGCACATCTACCTCAACAGAGGGACGGACGACTTTCACCAGATACAGAACTCCTCAAAGGTCTGAAATCCTTTGTCACAATCTTACTGTTCTTTCTCCTCGAATTCAAGCAACAAGACGGCTACACCCCCATGAAAATTCTTAATCGTGAACACCAGAAGCGCAGGACATTAAAAAGGTGACACTCTTGGAAGCAAACATGTTGGACAGCTACAAAGTTGATATTCATAAGACATGTAAACCTAGGAAGTTGGAACTTCCTCGAGATTACCCATTTTTTCTGATTCGGTAGGAAATAATGGCGATTTAAACACTACAGAACCCACCAAAGCGGGTTCTACGAGCTTCACAGTAGAGAATTTCAATCAGAACTCACTTGCCGATGTAATGCCTCCAGAAAATTCCTGTACGGTTCAAATTTTGGCCCTTAACGGTTCCATATTTAATTATCGCAACAATTTCAACCAAGACCCGTAAAAAGTTTATTGGATAACTATTCTCTATGTTATATTCAGACTAAAATCATCCAGTGAAGCAGGGAAAAGAAGTTCAAGTTTATTGAAGAAAATGTGCAAAGTTCTAGTTGCAAAATTACTAGATGAACGTAGTTCCTCTCAACTCCTCAGTCTCAAACTATCGACTTTAACGCATGCTCCTTACGAGACGGGAAATTGAAGCTCCAATCCGTAAACGTCCAATCCGACGCTGAAGTTTCAGATCGAATTGAAAACTCGCGAATGCTTCCGAGGCCACTGTCTCGCTGATCCCCTTGAATTCGTCATCCATCGCGTTCTTGGGCATGTCGTTGGACGCCACGTGTCCCACCTTGAGATGGTCCCCTGCGGAGTCAGTGTTGTGGTACCGTTTACCTAGGAAGGGCCACGTTGCCAACGGAGACCTACGTGGGCTCGTCGAGTTCCAACCGCGGTGTGTTGTGGGAACCCGCCCGTCGACGGGCGGCTCAATATCTCGGGGCCGCAGATCACCGAGCCGGACGTCTTCCGGTACTGCTCCGGCAGGAGCGGGCGGATGCCCCCGACCATCTTCATCCGGTCCCCCATGTTGTCGAAGAAGGGCTGCTCCGGGTCGGCGCTCTTGTTGGTCATGCGCCCGATCGAGCCCTCGACTTCCGGCACACCGCTGGGCAGCCCGCCTCCGCCGCCTCCCGGCCTCCGGTCGGGACCGGTGGGCCACCGAGGAGGCCGCCCGTGGTGGCCCGAAGGGCTTCATCTTAAGATCGGAGCGAACGATGGCCATTTCTTCGGGTAGCCCGGCGAAGGCAAGCGAAATTCGCCGGGCCGGACGTCGCTCGCCGGCGCCTTCCACATGCGTTCGATCTCGACACGCGCGAGGGCGAGGGTCCTCCGTGACATTGAAATCCCGGAACACTTCCCTGGTCGATTCCGCGACCGCGTATAGCTTGCGGGGCAGCTCGCCGCCGCCGGCCGTCCTCCGTTCCTCCAGGTAGTCCTCGAGGTCCCATCTGAATTTGAACCAGAGGATTAAGAGCATGCGGTGGGCAGAGGAGCTGCCGATCTGGGTGACGGCGACGAGGGGGTTGGCGGGGAACGAGGGAGGGATGGCGGAGGACAGGTAGGAGGGGATGACGAGGGTGGCGCGGTCGCCGCGGCTGGCGATCTCAAGGCAGGCCTCCATGGAGAGGTGGAGTTCATCTTGGGCCGACCCGGTGACGACGACGACGAACTCGGCCGTCTCCGACATTTTTCGGGTAGATCATCAGGCAACTTCCACATGCGTACGATCTCGAGACCCGCAAGGGGCAAGGGGTCCACCGTGACATTGTAATTCCGGAACGGGTCCCCGATCGATTCCGCGCGGGAACCACGACCGCGTATAGATCGCGGGGCGGCTCGCCCGCGGCGGCCATCCTCCGTTCCTCCGGGTAGACCGGGAGGTCCCTTCGAATTTGAACCAGAGGATTACGGACATGCGGTGGGCGGAGGAGGAGCTGCCGATCCGGGCGACGGCGACGAGGGGGTTGGAGGGGAACGAGGGAGGGATGGCGGAGGACAGGTAGGAGGGGATGACGAGGGTGGCGCGGTCGCCGCCGGTGGCGATGTAAAGGCAGACCTCCATGCAGAGGGGAAGTTCATCTGGTTCCCACCCGGGGACGACGACGAGGAACTCGGCCGTCTCCGACATGGTGAAGCGGCCGATCGAATCGTTTGCTGTGATTATTATTAGGGTTCAAGATTCTGGGAGCGACGCGGATTGATGTTACGGATTTCAAAGGATTTGTGAGTGAGGAGATCTGTATGTTCGTCCGGTATCGAGCCGGGGGAAGTGGGACCCACGCCCCCAAACGGGTTTTACCGACTTGATTGGCTAGGTAGTCGAGAAACGGACCTTCGAGGTCATGACGCGTGTTGATCAAACGGGTGAAAAATCCGGCCGTTCGGATCCCTTACTTTCGGAACACTTCCGCCACCCGCCGGTTATGACGAGAACATCGAGGACGGCGCGGATGGGCCGGGCTGAGCTCCCCGACCTGGGCCTTGCCCTCTTCCATCTGCTGGTGGAACCTGTGGCTGCTGGGACGTGGGGGGGGGGTGGCCGGGACAACAAGGACGTCCGTGTGGGGGTGGTCGTGGAAGGAGGGACGGAGGAAGAGAGGGTGGAGAGGACGACGGGGGTGGCCCTGCGGCCTCGCGAGGCAATGAGCTTGTAGAGCTCGATGACAGGGGAGAGATGGCCCTGCCCGAAGGCCGGGAGCACCCAGATCTTGCCTCCGGCCATTGATTTTGGATCGATCTAGTGCGGAAGTTAAGAGACATTTGAAGAACTTTATATACAAGAGAAGCCGTTGTCTAACAGGCGGGAGCGAGGCATGGCGGATTTCTTTGACTTAGAGGTAGATGATGATGCTCCTTTGGATATAGGTGTTATTTGGAGATCAGACTAGGTTAAATGAGTTCGATTCTGTAACCATCGCTTATTACTATTTTCATCATCATTTTGTTACTAACTTAGTCAATATGTCATTTTTAACCATGGCTAGTTAAAATAGGTGGTGTTCAAATGAAAATCATCGAATGGAATAGTGAAAAGAAATTTAGAATGATAGAAAGTGCGTTGTATACAAATGATGATGCATTATTCTGATCGTGAAATTACAAGCCGAACATGGTTGCCTCTTCACTCCTCAATCTCAGTGTCCGTAAACTTGAATTTGGTTTGGACTTCCAATGCTGTTTCACACTGCACATCTTAGTCCTAGCATATAAATAAATTGTTTAGACATGGAACAGAGGCCTAAAATATGCAAGAAAAACGGCACACGTACTTCTAATTGTGGATTCAAAATATGGATTGATGGGGAGGACAGGTCCTTTTATCCCCACCCCACGTAACTAGTGAGGTCATACTGTTAAGAGATGGAGAAGAAAGGACAATGATTGGGTGATTTAACAATAGATTAGAATGTCCATGCAAATTGTGATATATGACAAAGAAAAATGGTTGCGTAACAGTATTTAATGTACTGTAATAATAATAATAATAATAATAATAATAATAATAATAATAATAATAATAATAATAAAAAATAAATAAATAAATAATATATTTTTAATTATAAAGAATCAAATTATAAATAATCATAAATTATTATAAAAATTACATTTTGAGAATTTGTGATTCAAAATAAACTATTATTTTCATAATATTTCAATGATTGTTATGTTAACAAAGTCCTATAAAAAACTATCGGATTTGTGAGCAGGTCAATCTTGCAACGTGAATGATTATCTATGTCGGACTACATCGCAAGGGTAAATACTCGTGGATGATCACATAGTATCATTTTAGCGGGTGAAACAAAACATGACTCCTATTCACTCTATAAGGAACAAGAGCAAATGGGCATTTCTACTTGAATTGATTCTTGACATCGATATTGCAATACTTTATCATCTCACAAATAGAAATTAGTAATATATAAATATATTCATTTCACGTCAAAATAAGTCCTCTTTATTTTTTATATTAATCACGCTTTATGAACCCTGCCCTCATACAGATGAACCCCAGCCTCCAACCCAACTAATAGAGAAATCTTGGTGGCATCGCCCTATTGGAAATTGAGCACATTTCTTTTTAAAGAAATAGACACTTGTTTCTCAAGAAGAGATGAAAAATATTCTCATATCATTTGATTAAATAGTCAATTTAGTTAAGATAAATTTTCAACTTATGATAAGGAATATGTGACAGATTCACCTTAAATAATTTTTTTTACCACAAAAAAATTCCAAATTGATATAATCATGATTAATTTATCTCAAAGTAATCTGTTGACTAGGGGTGTCAGGAACCGAACCGAACCGAAAAATTCGATTTTTTTTGGTTCGATTCGTATTCGATTCGGTTCTCATTAAAAATCAATATTTCTTTTTATTGATTTGGTTTTTACCGGTTAACCGAACCTAACCAAACCACAAACATATAAAATCAAACCATTAAAAATTCGATTTTATTCTCCCCCATCTCCTCTGAGCTCCAAATGCGTCATCGGCAATCCTGATGCCGACTTGGAACTCTTTATCAATCCCATTCACAGAGACAGCGAAGCAGAAATTCGCGGCAAACGGATCGGGCAAACAGTCTCGTGTCAATCGATTGCGGAGCGCTCCAGGGAGAACGATTTGGCGGGACGAAGATCGATGGGTGGAGCGACGGGACGGGACGGGGAACTCACTGGAGCGAGCGATTGGAGAGGTTGAGCGAGCCGGTGGATCTCGCGGCTTTGATCGGCCGATCCATGGCGGATCCGCGAGGGGAATGCGACGCAACGCCGTGCGTGGTGAGTGAGATGTTACATCTATCGGTCGACGATGCAGAAGCGAAGGCTTGGAACTGGAAATGTCGCTTCCCGACTGAACAGCGCACGTCTTTCTTTTCCCGTAATCTGCAATTTTTTTCTTGAGGGTCTTTTGAGGATTATGTTTACCGATCAGCACCCGCTGCGCAATTAATTTTCCTAATTTATATTATCTGTTAAGACTTTCAACAATAAGAATTTTTATTCCGAGAAGTGATGTATCGACCTAATGGTGGTGGAGTATAGTAGTTTTGAAAATTAGATTATTCAATACGGATTTCCTATGCTTCAATTTTACTATTTTACTGGTGGTGAGCACACGATTTGATTATGACTTCTTAAACAAGTCTTCTGTTGACCAAATTAAAACTTTCAAGTCTAGAATGGACTAAAAATCGGAAACTCTAACATTTGTTTTAGCACATCAATATGTTATTTGGGAATGGGATAAAGTAAATATTTTTGTCAATAGTTTTTTTTTTTTTTGACACTTATGAACTCTTTTAGTAATTTATCAATACGGAAAAAAATTCTTTCTTTTTTTTCAATTGAACAATAGAATTGTCTCTTGGAGAATCATCAAGAGAGATTATGTTAAGCAATTGTTTAATTAGAAATCATTACTTGGCCAATGCTTAAAAAAGGGAATGAAGTATATGATCTAAATTGCAAAATCGTCTACCTTGAAGTGCAGTAACATATTGAATATAGATTATTTTGAGTTGAATAGAAAAAAAAAACAAAAAGAAAAAACCGAAAACCAAAAGTTGAAAACCAAAAACCGAACCGAACTGAAATTTCGGTTGGGTTCGTATTTGGTTTGGGTTTCATCCGGTTTAGTTTGGAGGTTTTTTTCTAATGGTTCGGTTCGGTTTGGTATTTAAAAAAAACCGAACCGAACCGAATTGTTGACACCCTTACTTTTGACCATCAATAATCCTAAATTGATACACTTATAATAAATTTACTCAAGATTAATTTTTTGACTACCGAAAACCCTAAATTGGTACATTTGTTGCAAACTTACCCTTTGTTAACTTTTGTCAAATTTAAAGGTTAAATTTGCTAACCCGGATTATACATGGTGGTGTGGTAAGTCCACATGGAAATCCATAGGGTAAATATTACAAAAATCTCAAATTGGTATACTTGTAATAAATTTAGCAGTACTCCTGTGATAAATTTAAGGTATACATGTGATAATTTTGGGATTTTTCTTGGATTAACCTAATGGATTTTCACGTGGACTTGCCACGTCACCACAGCTTATTTTGACAGAAGTTAATAGAGTGTAAATTTGTCATGGGTATACTAGTTTGAAGTTTTTGATGATAAAAAATTAATTTAGATAATTTTATTATAAATATATCAGTTTGGATTTTTTACGGTAAAAAAATTAGTTGGGATAAATTTGTTACGTATGTACCGGTTTAGGGTTTTTGATGGTAAAAAAATTAGTTTTGGGTAAATTTGTCATAAATATACCGATTTTAAGTTTTTTAGGATATTAACCCTAAGGAATACCAACTATTAAAAAGATGAAAGATCTCAAGCCAAAGTTAGCTGCTAGTGGGACTCAGTAAGCAAAATGATTGCACCTAAGAAAATGGGTTATTGTCCCTAGTTCCTTTGCTACCTAAGGCTTTACACAATCCATAAAATTCAATGTATATCTCGTCAATACAACATAGGTTATTGAAAGGATCTCGGAGACCCACCAAAGTACAAAAGCTGGGATCTTTTGGAAAATAGATTCATATTCAAAGAGTGCATGACCCCACGAACAAGCTGACGTTACCTCTTCAATTTAGAATTCAATTTGGAATTCAATTTGGAATTTTCCTCATAAGGTATTGACGTAATCTGCTAATATATAGAGATTTGAAGGCAAAGGTATGAAATTATTTGTCGAGAAGAATATTACAACAAAACTAAAATGAGAGGGAAATGCATTTTCAATTGAAGCAATTTAGACTTCAACCCTTCTCCTCTCGGTTGTTCGACGCGAAACAACTCAAGTTCTCTCGAAGAGTATGTGCGTTGACAGTGACCATACACCTTAACTTGGATAGCAAGGAAAACAGCAGGGAAATCACCAAATTCGCGCTCCTCTGGACATTGTTGACACCTAATTTTTCAACTAGATTAATTAATTTAAAATAGTATTAATTGTTGGGAATTAGTCACAAAAGAAAATTTTAAAAAATATACATTATTTAATTAAGTTATTAAAAAAACGAAAAAAAAAGGTCAGGTCGGGCCGAATCCAGCCTTGGCCCGACCCACCCCTTTCCTTTTCTTTTTTCCCTACGTTGGGCCCAGTCCAGTCCACTTCCTCCTTCAGCCCAGCCCATGAATGAGTTAGTCGTCTCCCCCAACCGGTCTTCGCTGCAAGACCTACAAAGAAAAAAACTAGAAGCAGAGCAGCGACATAGGGAGCAAGGGGATCGATGGCAGGCGAGCGGCGTGATCCGCGGGTCGGGCGTGCAGTCCAGCCAGCAAGTTGGCAGCTGCAGAGGCCATGCGCGCTTGCTGGCCGAGCATAAAACCGGGAGAGAATCAACACAAAAAAAAGGGACACAAAAAAAAAAAAACCAGACCGAGAGGGAGCGAGAGAGAAATACCGAGGAGTGAAGAGGCCGAATCGAAGGCAGGAAGCTCGAGGGAACAACTCGTCGTCGCCAGAAGTCTGTTCGTCCGTCCGTTGCTGCTGCCATAGCCCTTCCCCGAACGAGGTTAGCCTTCTGAATCCCGCGGCCCCATTTCTAGAGAATGTTGGGCCGGAGCTCACGGTCGACTGGTTCGCGTGAGCTCCAGTCCACGTCGCCTCTGCACTTTGATCCATTGTCCTCCTACGTTATATTTTGAGACCTCTAAAGCGTGTTCGGCATTCGGTTGAGCCGAAATCTTTCGAGTTCGGTAGTACAAACCATGTGTTCGACAAAATTCCTCAAAGGAAACCGAGGACTAGCTCTCATTTTAACACCGGACCCATTCACTTTTCCCCCCATGCTTGCTGAATCCTTGTTGCTTTGCCCTGATTTGTTGTGTTTTCGGATGGTTTGCGCGAGATATTGGCATGTAGTTGGACCGAGGACTTGTTTGCTTGAAATAGATTAGGGGTTGCCGGAATAGGTAACTAGCGCCGGTCGAGGGGGATGATCGGTGAGCGGCAGTGGTCCAGCGACTTCCTTAGGGCGGTTAAAACTCGCGGTGTTGCCGGCGTCGAACCTGCGGAGGAGATGCAGAAGCTTCGGCGTGTCGCGGCTGCGGGAGGGGAGACCCCGAAGAAGACGATCGAAAAGGGAGTAAAAAAGAAGACAATAACACAAAAAGATTAAAAAAAAAAAAAAAAGGAAAAGATCGATGGGCTTCGTTTTGGGCCGTTTTAGTGTATAGGGCTTGTGGGCTTCGTTTAAAAAAGAAGAAGCCTAGACTAGGTTGGGCTTGCTGGTTAGGCCCAATCCGAATTTAATTGAAGGCCCGATTGGGCCTTGCTCTTTCTGAGTGGGCCAATCAGCCCGTCTCCCAGTTGGACCGAACCCGAGTTCGGTCGAAGACCAGACCCAACTCTACTGACCGGGCCGAACCGGGTCGGGTCATACCAGATTTGACTCGATTCGCCCATTTTTCCAAATAAATTCTTTTTTTTTTTTTTTAAATTTAAAAAAAATAATAATCGAAATTTTAAAAAAATTTTAAATTTTAAATTTTGAGAAAATTTAAAAAATTTAATTAAAAAAATTTAAAAAAGGTTTTAAAAAAGGTTTTAAAAAAGTTAATTAATTAATTTTTTTTTTTTAAAAACTAAAAAATTTCAAAAGTTAAAAAATGATAGAGTCTGGTTAGGAATTGCTAGGTGTTGTTGTTTTAAGTGTAATTATGCATTTATTTGCTTGTATTTTGATTACATCGCATGTTTAGATTGTATATCTTGTTATGTTTAATGATATGTGTGTAGTCTTATGGTGATTAGGACATCGTTAGCTATGATTATTGGTGTATATCTTTTTATGTTTAATGGTACGTGCGTAGTCATATGGTTTGTTTAATAGTACGTGTTTAGATTGCACCCGTTTGATCACTTTAATATGTTTGCGGAGGAGAAAAATCAATTTAAGTTGCTTGCAAAAAAAAAAAAATTATTTTGATAAAATGAACAAGATTAGGTACCGAAATGACACTAATTAGCCAATTAGTGTAATTAAGTCCTCGACCTAGATTCTCTGGTTGCGTAGGAAGTGATAAGACGCTCCCATGCCTCACTTGGTTCTGGCCGACTCCAATAGGCTAGTGGCGACTCCTTTTTATGCAAAATTCATATGAAATATCAACATGTCACGCGGGGTATGGGCTTGGGAGAGCTTACGCTTAATCATGGGCCTTAGGCTCGTCTTTTAGGGAATACCCCTAAACTTGTTCCCTCCCCCCGAGGGTAGGTCGCGACAGACATTGCTCAGCAAATCCGAATAGCTTTCATATGGAACTAAGCTGAAGGCTTCAGTTTGACAAGTGAAGTCTGATTTCGCCTTTTTCCTTCGTCTTTTTAATCAGACCGTGAAGTCAATTTTACTTGTGAAGGAAGTAGAGCTGTATCCTGCTCACGTGGATTCATGCTCATCACCTTTTACACGGTGAATACAATTGGATTGATGTGAGTGTATTGCACATTGAATAAACAAGATCTATGATCACATTCACAAACTCTGCTCAACACTTGAATTGGCATGTTTGGACTCAGGAACTAGTGTACTATGGCCATTGGAGGAAACAAAAACTGAAAGATAACCATCATGCGGCCATGATGCATGTTTCTGTACATAAGCATTCGTATTATCTGTTACGTACAATGTTTCGAATGCTCAAGACAAGGGCAGAATGTTCAAGGCAACTTCCTTGAGGGAGGGCATTGCTTCCTGCTAATGCAAAGTCATGTACTGGTTTCTGACTCTTCTAAGAACCTTCGATGGGCCAGGTTAGCATCTATGTGGCATTGCAATAGAAAAGGAAAAGGGCAGAAAAAAGAGAGAAACACTGCCGTTAGGTCCATGAGATGGAACTTCTCCTTACAAAGGAACATTCGTAATGAACGGATCGGCATTTACAAACCTAAAGAGGGTTCCTTGTCTCATTCCTTTAAAGTTGTGAATGTAGTACAAAGTCTCCATTTTCAGGAAAAGGGTCTTTGTGAGGGTTGCCAGCGTCGGATAGAAAGATGCAGGATACTCTGGCACTGTCAAGGATAAGGTCCAAGAGGGCACAAGGCCAAAACTTCCATTACATATCGGTGAAAGTGATAGTAAAAGAGAGAACCTTCCTTAAGAAGTTCCAAAGAACGCTAGATAAACACACATTAATCTCTAGTAATGGTTGGGACATGTGGAAGTATCCGTAACCCATAGTCTAGTCATTCGCTCGGAAATCTAGATCAGTAATTACAGAATAATCGTTCATCTCAATAATTGCATGAAACCGTTGAAGAAACCAAAACCAAAAATGTGGTCATGAATTCAGCAAATATGGTTGTTCAAATGGATGCTGTTAGGGCTGTCACTGGGTTGGGTTTTGACGTTACCCGACCGGAATCATAAGGTAGTGTGTTCCGACTCAACCTGGCCTGAAAAGCATAATACCCAAAGTAATAATTTGGGTCCGGTTGGGTTTCGAGTTTACTTTTTTTACCCTCACCTCTTCTCCATCACCCAATGAATTTCCCATTGGGTTCCTTTGCTAAAAATAAGAGATCAGCTCAACCAAATTTTGAAGCGTCACAGTACATTGTCTCTACTAAGTTCAATAAATGTGAAATTCGACAAAACCAAAAATGAATGCTATACACCTGAGGGAGACAACACATCCTTTGCATACACAGCAATTTACAAGTAGGTCTACAAGGTCATTGAACTTAAATCTTTAGACAATTATCTCTAACGACACCTCCCTTCAGGGTCAACTGTACAAATGTAGGTTCATGTGTTGAAGGGTATGATGTGCAGACAATAGCCAGAAGGACTATTTTGAGTCTGTTCCATAAAGTGGACAGCCTTCCTTTCTCTAACCATGAGCTGCCATAAAACCTTCCCAAGAGTTATAGGCAAAACTTATCTTCAGTCACTTGGTCTGCCAAAGATAGGGGTAAAAATCTGGCCAATTGCTTCTAGAGCCAAAACATTCCGACTTTCGGGATGTCTAACTATCTGCAGAAGGGGTCACACTCCCAATTAGTATGATTTCTTGCCAGCCTATAATGAACTCAAACAATGAGATTCAGCCGAAAAGGAAAAAAGAAAGAAGGAAAGCTTACTGGAAAGTTGTCGTCAAGTTCATACAGTCTTCCCATCAATCGAAAAGAGAGGTCTCCAGGGAAGTTTTAAGTAGGTTCTGCAAGTTGAGAAATTGTTTGAGCCACTCTATTGATGGAGATGAAAAGAAAATACGACACAAAAAGGAAGTTCCTGGTCATTCATGAATATCACTTGGAGAGAGAAAGCAAATGGGTCATGTGGTTTCCTATTGGCATTTTATAGCATCTGTAATCTCATTTGCTCTGGGCATGGTACTTCAAACTGGTCATTCATGAAAAAATGATTGAGAGATCATAAAACTAGAAAAGGACTGGTTTTGTCCATATCTAAATATTACGTATTGACGCTTTAAGCATGAAAATATAGAAGGAACGAGAGAACTCGAATGGTCCTGAAACTTCATTTTCTTTGTTTATCAAGAACTAACCTCCAATACGTTAATCATTGAGAAAAGTCAATAGCAAGTTTGGTTCTGTGGCCATAGCTGGCAACTCTGCAATAAATTCACAATGAAAATGAGAAATAATGTATTGTGACATTTTTTCAAAAGTACAAGGACCATCTTGAACCAAACAAAAGTACAGGGATGATTTTGAATTTCGGAAAGTATAGGGACTACTGAACAATATTTTAATTTAGCCACTATACAGTCCATTAGTTCAATTGCCCAGTAGGATTTAGTTTTAACAATAATGGTGTAAGGTGGATGCATAATCATGCATCCTAGATAAGCAGTCCAATTCAAATTACAAAAGTAAACGGGAAAAAGACCAGTATGATGACTAAGCAGACTCACCTATATCAATACGAGCATAGTTCCTGAAAAATCAAACACCAATAAGATTCACTGATAAGTTGGTAACAGCTGAAACATCAAATAGTGCCTACCGCCACAAGTAAGACAGGAGAGATGATGCCATTGGAAAAGAGTATGTATAACATAATAATTTCAGTTGCACTTTAGTCAATTAGAAGAGATCACAAAAGGATATATGCATTTATGACATATACAATCT
Organism: Eucalyptus sideroxylon; assembly: GCA_014182405.2. Classification (NCBI taxonomy): domain Eukaryota; kingdom Viridiplantae; phylum Streptophyta; class Magnoliopsida; order Myrtales; family Myrtaceae; genus Eucalyptus; species Eucalyptus sideroxylon. Next base: position 42,489,767 of record CM024552.2, read on the forward strand.
TGATATGTAACACGGGAAAAGCTGAACCCAATCCAGGCAATTAAATTTCAGTCATGCACTGACAAGACAGACACAAGGAGCACCATTGATAAATTGAACCTAAATGACTTTCAGCCTTTCTCCGTATATTTTAGTTAGTACATGAATGAGGTCTCTTCACCAGAAACCTCAGCTATAATTAAGGAATTTGAGTTTGACACCAGAACTTTTATAAAAGCCATTCATGAATCCCATCAGGACAGGTGCAACTCAATGCCCCAACTGCTAACTTCAGAAAACAACAAGACATCATCCATCTTTAATATCATAAACATCTAAGTCGCAGGGCCCTGGTTAGCTGTAAACTGACACTAACTCGATTTGACACAACGTTACATCTATTATTAGTAAGGCAGGGAGTCAGATGATTTCTTTGATGATAGGGAAGCCAACAAAGGCAAATAAATGTAAATCTTTCAAAGCAAAACTAAAACAAAGTAAGCCTAAGATGAGCATTGTCTTAAGTATCAAATTATCAGAACACATCAGTATCACTGCAACGTTCTCTAAGATGTACTCTTGTAGTTCATAAATAACTAACCTTAGATTACTAATAAATGGGTGTATTATCAGTAGCATGGGTGTATTTATTCCATATCCAGATAAAACAAAGACACCAGCAAAAAATAGTTAATTATGACTACATAAACTCGTGATGCATAACATTACTGATGAGCAAAGCTAAAATTATCTCACAGCAGCTCACTTAAAATGCACATATGTGGACCCGACAGATAAAATTTACCTAGCATTGGATTGCCCTTCTGGATGCTGTTCAGAACAATCAAGAAGTTCCCGATCCTGCAAACAACAACCCCGTATCAGCTGACTCGACAAGGAAAAAAATAAGAAAAAGAAAAGAAACCAAAAAGCTGAAATTGGAGCAGCATACTTGAAAGGCCTCCTTCATAGCCATTATAGTAGCGCAATCTATGTGTTTAATAACCTATCATCTCCCACTATGAAACCTTACAACTAACTATCCAGCATCAAACATGAAATCAATTGGAATGGCAGTGTCGCATGGATTTGACATAGATTGGCTGGTGTCAATGCACTGATTGCACATTAAAAAGAGCAAGAAAGTGCAGTGTTCTCATCTACACAGTCTAGAACTAATAACAAAAGCAGATTGACATTTTTCCTTCGAAATTTAAGCAGCTCTCTGTTCTTTCGAGCTATCTTCCTTGCAACAGCAGTGCGGTGGATGTGGACTTAGAGAAAGTGCGAAAGTTAAAAAAAGCCCAACATAGAGAAACTACAGCAGAATCTCATATCTTTGCCTTTTTCGTGGTGCTTTGCAAGATCAAATAACTACTAGAGAGCACTACGGAAAGAACACAGACAACCAGGAAACTAGAATTAGTTGACCAAAAACACTTCAAAACATCAAGACATGAAAGCATGTAATTACAGATCAGATTCGCTAGACGCTGAATTCCTCCTCTCCAAGATTTTATCAGCATGAAAGAACAGAGTGCACATAGAAACAGAGCCAACGAAAGTCACGGACAAGAGTCCAAAAAGTGAGAGAGAGAGAGAGACTCACAAAAGCCATTGACAATAACGGGAGGAGCGAATCACCAGCAACGGGCGCACAATGCATAAATCTGGAAAAGAAAAGAGGAGGAAGGATGCAGGTGAGTACTGAGGGGAGTGAAGGGCGGTGGAGGGCGATGAAAATGGTGACAAAGATAGCTCGAAAGAGGAGTGACGGGTGGAGATCCTATTGTGAAGCGAAACCCCTAGAATGCAAGGAGCAAAGAAGAGGGTGGCAGTGGAGTCGATGAGAAGACGCAGTCGTCGACGGCGGCGGCTGCAAGGAGTGGAGAAGGCACAGTCGTCAACGGCAGCAGAGTCGAGAAGTGGAATAATGGCGGAGTCGACGAGAGGAGAAGGCACAGTCATCAATAACGGTGGAGTCAACGAGAGGAGAAGCCACGGTCATCAAGAGGAGAAGGCAGAGTGGTCGGGGGTCTGATGTGTTTGGGTGAGAGAACGTGTTTTTCTGGAGTCAATAATGTGTTCAGGGGCTGAACAATGTTCCGACCCTAACCCGATCCAAAACAAAATATATTTATTTACTTGTTTTATAATTATTATCTGAACAATATTAACCCCCGAAACATGTACCTAACTTGTTTTGCGTTCGATTCGTGTTTGGATCATGTTTGGGTCAGGTCGGGTTTTTCACACCCCTAGGTGCTGTGAGTGAATCAACCATTTATAAGTCAAGTGACTTGAAAAAGGTAGAATAAATGCCAAAATCAAGCTGGGAAAAGGATGCATAGAGACCTTAGGGTGCATGTGGGATCTGCTTTGGGAAGGGATTGAATGTCCAAAGCTCATTTGGCCATTTATACGGTTGAATTCTCTGTTGAATATAATCAGCTTTCTGGCTGTGTTTGCGACACCTTCTCTGTAAAGCTCTTCCACAACGAGCATTTATGAATTGGACAATAATCTCCTGACATAAAACTTACTTAATCCAATATCAACAAGAAGACAGGAAAATGTGGAACTACCATTGACATTAAAATAGGGATAGGCGACAAGAAATAGCTCATCTTCTGGTCTCACGCGGTCTGTCATTTTCACTTTCTCAGGCAAGCCGAAATCTTCGAAGGAGGGTTTGGTTAGGTAGTCCAACTTAAATGAAGATCCTTGGAAAGCTGATTTTCATGCGAATTTGACTTCATTGGCCTCAGGAAAAAAACTGAAAGTTGAAATGGCACATGGAAGTCAATAGATCTTTAAGAGCAAAAAAGATGGGCAAAAATAAAATGGCATGAGAGTAAGGGATGTATGGCAGAGCGTAAGAGTCCTAATTGAAGATCAATGACTCCCTTTTGATTGCATCCCTGTATTTCAGTTTATATTTGTCTTTTAGGTTAACCCATCCTTCACCAACATAAGCTCCAAAGCAAACTGAATCAACAATCAAAGAAAGGAAGCCGTTCATCTCCGTACATGATTGTTATAGGAGTATAAATACGTACTCACAATTCTGGTTCGTGTAACCTTCTCAGCATCAACCAACTGATCGCAAAATTCTTGAATCAACTGCATGCTTCCTGTCATCTCCATGCCTCCTTCACCATCACCTGACATAATCTCATAGAGTGAAACCATAGTCAATGAAACATGGATTATATAGCGTTCAAGGATGCTCAGCCAAACAGAAATGACTTCTTTTGCTCGTTTAGTACTTGTACCCATGAGAGAGAGAGAGAGAGAGAGAGAGTCATCACCCTCAAACCACTGAGGATATTCTCCTCGAAAATCCTCATCTCCTAAATGCTTAGTACCCCTTATGAGTGATATTCACAAGTCATAAAATACTAGGTAGTGCATAAAAAGGAAAAGAACTGCCTTTGGTGGCAAAGACTGCGATTAGAAAGAACAGACATCGACAAATATACATGCACAAGCACCAAGAGACAAGTGAAGTGGGAACTAAAGGCTTTGGTGCTAACCTGGGATGGAATTTAGTCTTGTTGTTGGAAATTCAATCTCCTGCGATCAAAATCCATTCATGCTAGACTCAGGATTACGGCTTCTACTTCCTGCTTCTAGCCATACAGAAGAAAATGACGAAAGAAATGCACCATTAACTGTCTGTTGTCGCTGACGGCCAACTCGGTTGCCCTTTTAGCCTGTTGATTGATAAGAAAAGAAGAAATTTTGTCACTGGTATTCTTTAAAAAGATGTGGAGATATACAGCTGTGGCCACTAGCCACCAGGCCACAGACACAGCGAGAGAGAGAGAGAGAGAGAGAGAGAGAGAGTTGAACATTTGTTATGCAGCTTGTTCTTCAACAAATGTTCGACAGACAAGAAAAATCACATCTTCAACCATCCAACCGAAGATTGAAAAATAAAATACGTTCTGCACGAGCATGCGGAGTGAACGTGAAGACTGCCAAGATTTCATTATTAGTGGATACAAACAGAATTTGTGATGATGCTAGCACATATTCTAGACAGAAGAGTGCCAAGATCTTGTCATTATTGCCTATGAACAGAATTAGAAAGGAAGCAAATATTCAAGACACTTGCAAAGACAAAGGGACTTCTAAAATACAGTGCATAAAAGAGAAGAATTTGAAAGGAATACATCTTATATATACACTCCACCGTTAGTAACTGAAGAAAAGACAGAGAGCGACACAATTTCAGTAAAATGCTTACTTGTTCGAGCAATTCATCGTAGTCCCTTGGAAACGGCACATCCATCTCAACAGAGGGACGACTTTCACCAGATACAGAACTCCTCAAAGGTCTGAAGTCCTTTGTTACAATCTTACTGTTCTTTCTCCTCGAATTCAAGCAACAAGACAGCTACACCCCCATGAAAATTGTTAATCATGAACACCAGAAGCGCAGGACATTAAAAAGGCGACACTCTCGGAAGCAAACATGTTGGACAGCTACAAAGTTGATATTCACAAGACATGTAAACCTAGGAAGTTGGAACTTCCTCGACATTACCTGTTTTTGCTGATTCGGTAGGTAATAATGGCGATTCAAACACTACACAACCCACCAAAGCGGGTTCTACGAGCTTCACAGTAGAGAATTTCAATCAGAACTCGCTTGCCGATGTAATACCTCCAGATAATTCTTGTATGGTTCAAATTATGGCCCTTAACGGTTCCATATTTAATGATTGCAACAATTTCAACCAAGACCCGTAAAAAGTTTATTAGATATTCAGACTAAAATCATCCAGTGAAGTAGGGAAAAGAAATTCAAGTTTATTGAACAAAATGTGCAAAGTTCTAGTTGCAAAATTACTAGATGAACGTAGTTCCTCTCAACTCCTCAGTCTGAAACTATCGACTTTAACGCATGCTCCTTGCGAGACGGGAAATTGAAGCTCCAATCTGTAAACGTCCAATCCGACGCTGAAGTTTCAGATCGAATTGAAAACTCGCGAATGCTTCCGAGGCCACGGTCTCGCTGATCCCCTTGAATTCGTCATCCATCACGTTCTTGGGCATGTCGTTGGACGCCACGTGTCCCACCTTGAGATGGTCCCCTGGGGAGTCAGTGTTGTAGTGCCGTTTACCTAGGAAGGGCCACGTTGCGAACGGAGACCTACGTGGGCTCGTCGAGTTCCAACCGCGGTGTGACAGGAACCCGCCCGTCGACGGGCGGCTCAATATCTCGGGGCCGCAGATCACCGAGCCGGACGTCTTCCAGTACTGCTCCGGCAGGAGCGGGCGGATGCCCCCGACAATCTTCATCCGGTCCCCCATGTTGTCGAAGAAGGGCTGCTCCGGATCGGCGTTGTTGTTGGTCATGCGACCGATCGAGCCCTCGACTTCCGGCACCGAGGGCGGCCCGCCTCCGCCGCCTCCCGGCCTGACGTCGCTCGCCAGCTCCTTGCACAGGCGTTCGAACTCGACACGCGAGAGGAGCAAGGGGTCCTCCGTGACATTGAAATTCCGGAACAGGTCCCTGATCGATTCCGCGCCGGGAACCACGACCGCGTATAGCTTGCGGGGCAGCTCGCCGCCGGCGGCCATCCTCCGTTCCTCCAGGTAGACCGCGAGGTCCCATCTGAATTTGAACCAGAGGATTAAGAGCATGCGGTGGGCAGAGGAGCTGCCGATCTGGGCGACGGCGACGTGGGGGTTGGAGGGGAACGAGGGAGGGATGGAGGAGGACAGGTAGGAGGGGATGACGAGGGTGGCGCGGTCGCCGCGGCTGGCGAGGTAAAGGCAGACCTCCATGCAGAGGTGGAGTTCATCTGGGTCCCACCCGGGGACGACGACGAGGAACTCGAACGTCTCCGACGGATCGGCAGGCAACTTCCACCTGCGTACCATCTCGAGAAGCGCGAGGGGCAAGGGGTTCACCGTGACATTGAAATTCCGGAACAGGTCCCTGATCGATTCCTCGCCGGGAAACAAGACCGCGTATAGGTCGCGGGGCAGCTCGCCGCCGGCGGCCATCCTCCGTTCCTCCAGGTAGACAGCGAGGTCCCGTCTGAATTTGAACCAGAGGGTTAAGAACATGGGGCGGGCAGAGGAGCTGCCGATCTGGGCGACGGCGACGTGGGGGTTGGAGGGGAACGAGGGAGGGATGGCGGAGGACAGGTAGGAGGGGATGACGAGGGTGGCGCGGTCGCGGTGTCTGGCGATGTCAAGGCAGACCTCCATGCAGAGGTCGAGTTTATCCGGGTCCCACCAGGGGACGACGACGAGGAACTCGGCCGTCTTCGACATGGTGAAGCGGCTGATCGAATCGTTTGCTGTGATTGTTATTAGGGTTCAAGATTCTGGGAGCAAAGAGACGCGGATTGATGTTACGGATTTCAAAGGATTTGTGAGTGAGTGAGTGAGTGAGGAGATCTGTATGATCGTCCGGTATCGAGCCGGGGGAAGTGGGACCCACGCCCCCAAACGGGTTTTACCGACTTGATTGGCTAGGTGGTCGAGGAACGGACCTTCGAGGTCATGACACGTGTTGATCAAACGGGTGAAAAAATCCGGCCGTTCGGATCCCTTACTTGCGGAACACTCCCGCCACCCGCCGGTTATGACGAGAACATCGAGGACGGCGCGGATGGGCCGGGCTGAGCTCCCCGACCTGGGCCTTGCCCTCTTCCATCTCCTGGTGGAACCTTTCGCTGCTGGGACGTTGGGGGGGGTGGGTGGGTGGGGTGGGGTGGCCGGGACAGCAAGGACGTCCGTGAGGGGGTGGTCGCGGAAGGAGGGACGGAGGAAGAGAGAGTGGAGAGGACGACGGGGGTGGCCCTGCGGCCTCGCGAGGCGATGAGCTTGCGCGGCTCGATGCTAGGGGAGAGATGGCCCTGCCCGACGGCCGGGAGCACCCGGATCTCACCTTCGGCCATTGATTTTGGATCGATCTAGTGCGGAAGTTAAGAGACATTTGAAGAACTTCATGTACAAGAGAAGCCGTTGACTAACGGCCGGGAGCGGGGCATGGCGGATTTCTTTGACTTGGAGGTAGATGATGATGCTCCTTTGAATATAGGTGTTATTTGGAAATTTGGCTAGGTTAAATGAGTTCGATTATGTAACAATCGCTTATTACTATTTTCACCATCATTTTGTTACTAACTTAGTCAATATGTCATTTTTAACCATGCTCGTTAAAATAGGTGGTGTTCAAATAAAAATCATCAAATGAAATAATGAAAAGAAATTTAGATTGATGGGAAGTGCGGTGTGTACAAATGATGATGTATTGTTTTGATTGGGAAATTGCAAGCGGAACATGGTTGCCTCTTCACTCCTCAATCTCAGTGTCCGTAAACTTGAATTTGATTTGGACTTCCAATGCTGTTTCACACTGAACATCTTAGTCCTAGCATATAAATAAATTGTTTAGACATTAAACAGGGGGCCCGAAATCTGCAATTAAAACCGCACACGTACTTCTAATTGTGGATTCAGAATATGGATTGATGGGTAGGACAGGTCCCACGTAAATAGTGAGGTCATGCTGGTAAGAGATTGAGAAGAAAGGACAAAGATGGGGTGATTTAACGGCAAATTAGGATGTCCATGCAAATTGGGATATATGAGAAATAAAAACGACAATATTTAATGTATTGTAAAAACAACAATCTGTTATGAATTGTAAAAAATCAACTTATAAATAATTATAAATTATTGTGGGACCTAATTCTTTAAGAATTTGTAGTTTACAATATACTATTATTTTCACAATATTTCAATGACTGTAATGTTAACAAAGTCCTATAGGAAACTATTGAATTTGTGATCGGGTCAATCTTGCAGCATGAATGGTTATCTACATCGAACTACATTGCAAGGCTAAATTCTTGTGGATGATCACATAGTATCATGCAGAGCGGCCAATAGTATGCCATTAGTGGGTGAAACAAAACATGACTCCTATTCACTCTATAAGGAACAAGAGCAAATGGGCATTTCTACTTGAATCGATTCTTGATGTAGATGTCGCCATACTTTGTCATCTCACAAAAAGAAACTAGTGATATATAAATATATTCATTTCATGTCAAAATAAGTCTTTATTTTTTACATTTGTCACGCTTTATGAACCCTGCCCTCATACAAATCAACCCAGCCTCCAACCCAACTAACAGGGAAATCTTGGTGGCATCGCCCTATTTGAAATTGAGCACATTTCTTTTTAAAGAAACAGACACTTGTTTCTCGAGAAGAGATGAAAAATATGCTCATATCATTTGATTAAATAATCGATTTAGTTAAGATAAATTTCCAACTTATGATAAGGAATATGTGACAGATTCACCTTAAATAATTTTTTTTACCACAAAAAATTCCAAATTGATACAATCATGATTAATTTATCTCAAAGTAATCTTTTGACTAGGGGTGTTAGGAACCGAACCAAACCGAAAAAATTCGATTTTTTCGGTTCAATTCGTATTTGGTTTGGTTCTCATTAAAAATCAATATTTCTTTTTATTGATTTGGTTTTTACCGGTTAATAGAACTTAACCAAACCACAAACCGATAAAATCAAACCATTAAAAATTCGATTTTATTCTCCCCCATCTCCTCTGAGCTCCAAATGCGTCATCGGCAATCCTGATGCCGACTTGGAACTCTTTATCAATCCCATTCACAGAGAGGGCGAAGCAGAAATTCGCGGCAAACGGATTGAGCGAACGGTCTCGTGTCAATCGATTGCGAAGCGCTCCAGGGAGAACGATTTGGCGGGACGAAGATCGATGGGCGGAGCGACGGGACGGGACGGGGAACTCACTGGAGCGAGCGATTGGAGAGGTTGAGTGAGCCGGAGGATCTCGCGACTTTGATCGGCCGATCGATGGCGGATCCGCGAGGGGAATGCGACACAACGCAGTGCGTGGTGAGTTGAGCTGTTACATCTATCGGTCGACGATGCAGAAGCGAAGGCTTGGAACTGGAAATGTCGCTTCCCGACTGAACAACGCACGTCTTTCTTTTCCCGTAATCTGCAATTTTTTTCTTGAGGGTCTTTTGAGGATTATGTTTACCGATCACCCGCTGCGCAATTAATTTTCCTAATTTATATTATCTGTTAAGACTTTCAACAATAACAATTTTTATTCCGAGAAGTGATGTATCGACCTAATGGCGGTGGAGTATAGTAGTTTTGAAAATTAGATTATTCAATACGGATTTCCTATGCTTCAATTTTACTATTTTACTGGTGGTGAACACACGATTTGATTATGACTTCTTAAACAAGTCTTCTGTTGACCAAATTAAAACTTTCAAGTCTAGAATGGACTAAAAATCGGAAACTCTAACATTTGTTTTAGTACATCAATATGTTATTTGGGAATGGGATAAAGTAAATATTTTATGTCAATAGTTTTTTTTTTGACACTTATAAACTATTTTAGTAATTTATCAATACGGAAAAAATTCTTTCTTTTTTTCAATTGAACAATAGAATTGTCTCTTGGAGAATCATCAAGAGAGATTATGTTATGCAATTGTTTAATTAGAAATCATTACTTGGCCAATGCTTTAAAATGGTAATGAAGTATATGATCTAAATTGCAAAATCGTCTACCTTGAAGTGCAGTAACATATTGAATATAGATTATTTTGAGTTGAACAGAAAAAAAAAAAACAAAAAGAAAAAACCAAAAACCAAAAGTTGAAAACCAAAAAACAAAAAACCGAACCGAATTGAAATTTCGGTTGGGTTCGTATTTGGTTTGGGTTTCATTCGGTTCAGTTCGGAAATTTTTTCTAACAGTTCGGTTCGGTTCGGTTTTTCAAAAAAAAACCGAACCAAACCGAACCCTTGACACTCTTACTTTTGACCATCAATAATCCTAAATTGATACACTTATAATAAATTTACTCAAGATTAATTTTTTGACTACCGAAAACCCTAAATTGGTACATTTGTTGCAAACTTACCCTCTGTTAACTTTTGTCAAATTTAAAGGTTAAATTTGCTAACCCGGATTATACATGGTGATGTGGTAAGTCCACATGGAAATCCATAGGGTAAATATTACAAAAAATCTCAAATTGGTATACTTGTAATAAATTTAGCAGTACTCCTATGATAAATTTAAGGTATACATGTGACAATTTTGGGATTTTTCTTGGATTAACCTTATGGATTTTCATGTGGACTTGCCACATCACCATAGCTTATTTTGACAGAAGTTAATAGAATGTAAATTTGTCATGGGTATACTAGTTTGAAGTTTTTGATGATAAAAAAATTAATTTAGATAATTTTATTATAAATATATCAGTTTGGAGTTTTTTACGGTAAAAAAATTAGTTGGGATAAATTTGTTACGTAAGTACCGGTTTAGGGTTTTTGATGGTCAAAAAATTAGTTTTGGGTAAATTTGTCATAAATATACCGATTTTAAGTTTTTAGGATATTAACCCTAAGGAATACCAACTATTAAAAAGATGAAAGATCTCAAGCCAAAGTTAGCTGCTAGTGGGACTAAGTAAGCAAAATGATTGCACCTAAGAAAATGGGTTACTGTCCCTAGTTCCTTTGCTACCTAAGGCTTTACACAATCCATAAAATTCAATGTATATCTCGTCAATACAGCATAGGTTATCGAAAGGATCTCGGAGACCCACCAAAGTACAAAAGCTGGGATCTTTTGGAAAATAGATTCATATTCAAAGAGTGCATGACCCCGCGAACAATCTGACGTTACCTCTTCAATTTAGAATTCAATTTGGAATTTTCCTCATAAGGTATTGGCGTAATCTGCTAATATATAGAGATTTGAAGGCAAAGGTATGAAATTATTTGTCGAGAAGGATATTACAACAAAACTAAAATGAGAGGGAAATGCATTCTCAATTGAAGCAATTTAGACTTCAACCCTTCTCCTCTCGGTTGTTCGACGCGAAGCAACTCAAGTTCTCTTGAAGAGTACGTGCGTTGACAGTGACCATACACCTTAACTTGGATAGCAAGGAAAACAGCAGGGAAATCACCCAATTCGCCCTCCTCCGGACATTGCTTAGCAAATCCGAATAGCTTTCATATGGAACTAAGCTGAAGGCTTCAGTTTGACAGGTGAAGTCTGATTTCGCCTTTTTCCTTCATCTTTTTAATCAGACCGTGAAGTCAATTTTACTTGTGAAGGAAGTAGAGCTGTATCCTGCTCGCGTGGATTCATGCTCATCACCTTTTACATAGTGAATACAATTGGATTGATGTGAGTGTATTGCACATTGAATAAACAAAATCTGTGATCACATTCACAAACTCTGCTCAACACTTGAATTGGCATGTCCGGACTCAGGAACTAGTGTACTATGGCCATCGGAGGAAACAAAAACTGAAAGATAACCATCATGCGGCCATGATGCATGTTTCTGTACATAAGCATCAGTATTATCTGTTACATACAATGTTTCGAATGCTCAAGACAAGGGCAGAATGTTCAAGGCAACTTCCTTGAGGGAGGGCATCGCTTCCTGCTGATGCAAAGTCATGTACTGGTTTCCGACTCTTCTGAGAACCTTCCATGGGCCAGGTTAGCATCTATGTGGCATTGTAATAGAAAAGGAAAAGGGCAGAAAAAAGAGAGAAACACTGCCGTTAGGTCCATGAGATGGAACTTCTCCTTACAAAGGAACATTCGTAATGAACGGATCAGCATTTACAAACCTAAACAGGGTTCCTTGTCTCATTCCTTTAAAGTTGTGAATGTAGTACAGAGTCTCCATTTTTGGGAAAAGGGTCTTTGTGGGGGCTGCCAGCGTCGGATAGAAAGATGCAGGATACTTTGGCACTGTCAAGGATAAGGTCCAGGAGGGCACAAGGCCAAAACTTCCATTACATACCAGTGAAAGTGATAGTAAAAGAGAGAACCTTCCTTAAGAAGTTCCGAAGAAGGACAGATAAACACACATTAATCTCTGGTAATGGTTGGGACATGTGGAAGTATCCGTAACCCATAGTCTAGTCATTCGCTCGGAAAGCTAGATCAGTAATTACATAATAATCGTTCATCTCAGTAACTACATGAAACCGTTGAAGAAACCAAAACCAAAAATGTGGTCATGAATTCAGCAAATATGGTTGTTCAAATGGATGCTGTTAGGGCTGTCACTGGGTTGGGTTTTCACGTTACCCGACCGGAATCATAAGGCAGTGTGTTCCGACTCAACCTGGCCTGAAAAGCATAAGACCCAAAGTAATAATTTGGGTCCGGTTGGGTTTTGAGTTTACTTTTTTTCCCCTCACCTCTTCTCCATCACCCAATGAATTTCCCATTGGGTTCCTCTGCTGAAAATAAGAGATCAGCTCAACCAAATTTTGAAGCATCACAGTACATTGTCTCTACTAAGTTCAATAAAAGTGAAATTCGACAAAACCAAAAGTGAATGCTATACACCTGAGGGAGACGACACATCCTTTGCATACACAGCAATTTACAAGTAGGTCTACAAGGTCATTGAACTTAAATCTTTAGACAATTATCTCTAATAACACCTCCCTTCAGGGTCAACTGTACAAATGTAGGTTCATGTGTTGAAGAGTATGATGTGCAGACAATAGCCAAGGACTATTTTGAGTCTGTTCCATAAAGTGGACAGCCTTCCTTTCTCTAACCATGAGCTGCCATAAAACCTTCCCAAGAGTTATAGGCAAAACTTATCTTCGGTCACTTGGTCTGCCAAAGATAGGGGTAAAAATCTGGCCAATTGCTTCTAGAGCCAAAACATTCCGACTTTCAGGATGTCTAACTATCTGCAGAAGGGGTCACACTCCCAATTAGTATGATTTCTTGCCAGCCTATAATGAACTCAAACAATGAGATTCAGCCGAAAAAGAAAAAAGAAAGAAGGAAAGCTTACTGCAAAGTTGTCGTCAAGTTCATACAGTCTTCCCATCAATCGAAATGAGAGGTCTCCAGGGAAGTTTTAAGTAGGTTCTGCAAGTTGAGAAATTGTTTGAGCCACTCTACTGATGGAGATGAAAAGAAAATATGACACAAAAAGGAAGTTCCTGGTCATTCATGAATATCACTTGGAGAGAGAAAGCAAATGGGTCATGTGGTTTCCTATCGGCATTTTATAGCATCTGTAATCTCATTTGCTCTGGGCATGGTACTTCAAACTGGTCATTCATGAAAAAATGATTGAGAGATCATAAAACTAGAAAAGGACTGGTTTTGTCCATATCTAAATATTACGTATTGACGCTTTAAGCATGAAAATATAGAAGGAACGAGAGAACTCGAATGGTCCTGAAAGTTCATTTTCTTTGTTTATCAAGAACTAACCTCCAATACGTTAATCATTGGGAAAAGTCAATAGCAAGTTTGGTTCTGTGGCTGTAGTTGGCAACTCTGCAATAAATTCACAATGAAAATGAGAAATAATGTATTGTGACATTTTTTCAAAAGTACACGGACCATCTTGAACCAAACAAAAGTACAGGGATGATTTTGAATTTCGGAAAGTATAGGGACTACTGAACAATATTTTAATTTAGCCACTATACAGTCCATTAGTTCAATTGCCCAGTAGGATTTAGTTTTAACACTAATGGTGTAAGGTGGATGCATAATCATGCATCCTAGATAAGCAGTCCAATTCAAATTACAAAAGTAAACGGGAAAAAGACCAGTATGATGACTAAGCAGACTCACCTATATCAATACGAGCATAGTTCCTGAAAAATCAAACACCAATAAGATTCACTGATAAGTTGGTAACAGCTGAAACATCAAATAGTGCCTACAGCCACAAGTAAGACAGGAGAGATGATGCCATTGGAAAAGAGTATGTATAACATAATAATTTCAGTTGCACTTTAGTCAATTAGAAGAGATCACAAAAGGATATATGCATTTATGACATATACAATCTTGATATGTAACACGGGAAAAGCTGAACCCAATCCAGGCAATTAAATTTCAGTCATGCACTGACAAGACAGACACAAGGAGAACCATTGATAAATTGAACCTAAATGACTTTCAGCCTTTCTCCATATATTTTAGTTAGTACATGAATGAGGTCTCTTCACCAGAAACCTCAGCTATAATTAAGGAATTTGAGTTTGACACCAGAACTTTTATAAAAGCCATTCATAAATCCCATCAGGACAGGTGCAACTCAATGCCCCAACTGCTAACTTCAGAAAACAACAAGACATCATCCATCTTTAATATCATAAACATCTAAGTCGCAGGGCCCTGGTTAGCTGTAAACTGACACTAACTCGATTTGACACAACGTTACATCTATTATTAGTAAGGCAGGGAGTAAGGCAGGGAGTCAGATGATTTCTTTGATGATAGGGAAGCCAACAAAGGCAAATAAATGTAAATCTTTCAAAGCAAAACTAAAACAAAGTAAGCCTAAGACGAGCATTGTCTTAAGTATCAAATTATCAGAACACATCAGTATCACTGCAACGTTCTCTAAGATCCAAGTTAAACCCAAGTACTCTCGAAGTTCATAAATAACTAACCTTAGATTACTAATAAATGGGTGTATTTATCAGTAGCATGGGTGTATTTATTCGGCATATCCAGATAAAACAAGGACACAGCAAAAAATAGTTAATTGTGACTACATAAACTTGTGATGCATAACATTACTGATGAGCAAAGCTAAAATTATCTCACAGCAGCTCACTTAAAATGCACATATGTGGACCCAACAGATAAAATTTACCTAGCATTGGATTACCCTTCTGGATGCTGTTCAGAACAATCAAGAAGTTCCCGATCCTGCAAACAACAACCCCGTATCAGCTGACTTGACAAGGAAAAAAATAAGAAAAAGAAAAGAAAGCCATTATAGTAGCGCAATCTATGTGTTTAATAACCTATCATCTCCCACTATGAAACCCTACAACTAACTATCCAGCATCAAACATGAAATCAATTGGAATGGCAGTGTCGCATGGATTCGACATAGATTGGCTGGTGTCAATGCACTGATTGCACATTAAAAAGAGCAAGAAAGTGCAGTGTTCTCATCTACACAGTCTAGAACTAATAACAAAAGCAGATTGACTTTTTTCCTTCGAAATTTAAGCAGCTCTCTTTTCTTTCGAGCTATCTTCCATGCAACAGCAGTGCGGTGGATGTGGACTTAGAGAAAGTGCGAAAGTAAAAAAAAAGCCCAACATAGAGAAACTACAGCAGAATCTCCTATCTTCGCCTTTTTCGTGGTGCTTTGCAAGATCAAATAACTACTAGAGAGCACTACGGAAAGAACACAGACAACCGGGAAACTAGAATTAGTTGACCAAAAACACTTCAAAACATCAAGACATGAAAGCACGTAATTACAGATCAGATTCACTAGACGCTGAATTCCTCCTCTCCAAGATTTTATCGACGTGAAAGAACAGAGTGCACGTAGAAACAGAGGCAACGAAAGTCACGGACAAGAGTCCAAAAAGTGAGAGAGAGAGAGACTCACAAAAGCCATTGACAATAACGGGAGGAGCGAATCACCAGCAACGGGCGCACAATGCATAAATCTGGAAAAGAAAGAGGAGGAAGGCGCAGGTGAGTACTGAGGGGAGCGAAGGGCGGTGGAGGGCGATGAAAATGGTGACGAAGATAGCTCGAAAGAGGAGTGACGGGTGGAGATCCTATTGTGAAGCGAAACCCCTAGAATGCAAGGAGCAAAGAAGAGGGTGGCAGTGGAGGCGATGAGAAGACGCAGTCATCGACGGCGGCGGCTGCAAGGAGTGGAGTAGGCACAGTCGTCGACGGCGGCGGCTGCAAGGAGTGGAGTAGGCACAGTCGTCATGGCACAGTCATCAATAACGGTGGAGTCAACGAGAGGAGAAGCCACGGTCATCAAGAGGAGAAGGCAAGAGTGGTCGGTGGTCTGATGTGTTTGGGTGAGGAGTGTTTGAGTGAGAGAACGTGTTTTTCTGGAGTCAATAATGTGTTCAGGGGCTGAACAATGTTCCGACCCTAACCCGATCCAATACAAAATATGTTTATTTACTTGTTTTATAATTATTATCTGAACAATATTAAGACCCTAAACATGTACCTAACTTGTTTTGCGTTCGATTCGTGTTTGGATCATGTTTGGGTCAGGTCGGGTTTTTCACACCCCTAGGTGCTGTGAGTGAATCAACCAACTATAAGTCAAGTGACTTGAAAAAGGTAGAATAAATGCCAAAATCAAGCTGGGCAAAGGATGCATAGAGACCTTAGGGTGCATGTGGGATCTGCTTTGGGAAGGGATTGAATGTCCAAAGCTCATTTGGCCATTTATACGGTTGAATTCTCTGTTGAATATAATCAGCTTTCTGGCTGTGTTTGTGACACCTTCTCTGTAAAGCTCTTCCACGACGAGCATTTATGAATTGGACAATAATCTCCTGACATAAAACTTACTTAATCCAATATCAACAAGAAGACAGGATAATGTGGAACTACCATTGACGTTAAAATAGGGATAGGCGACAAGAAATAGCTCATCTTCTGGTCTCACGCGGTCTGTCATTTTCACTTTCTCAAGCAAGCCGAAATCTTTGAAGGAGGGTTTGGTTAGGTAGTCCAACTTAAATGAAGATCCTTGGAAAGCTGATTTTCATTCGAATTTGACTTCATTGGCCTCAGGAAAAAAACTGAAAGTTGAAATGGCACATGGAAGTCAATAGATCTTTAAGAGCAAAAAAGATGGGCAAAAATAAAATGGCATGGGAGTAAGGGATGTATGGCAGAGTGTAAGAGTCCTACTTGAAGATCAATGACTCCCTTTTGATTGCATCCCTGTATTTCAGTTTATATTTGTCTTTTAGGTTAACCCATCCTTCACCAACATAAGCTCCAAAGCAAACTAAATCAACAGTCAAAGAAAGGAAGCCGTTCATCTGCATACATGAATGTTATAGGAGTATAAATACGTACTCGCAATTCTGGTTCGTGTAACCTTCTCAACATCAACCAACTGATCGCAAAATTCTCGAATCAACTGCATGCTTCCTGTCATCTCCATGCCTCCTTCACCATCACCTGACATAATCTCATAGAGTGTAACCATAGCCAATGGAACATGGATTATATACGTTCAAGGATGCTTAGCCAAACGGAAAATACTTTTTTGGCTCGGTTAGTATTTGTACCCATGCACAAAGAGAGAGAGAGAGAGAGAGAGAGAGAGAGAGAGAGAGAGAGAGTCATCTCCCTAAACCACAGAGGACATTCTCCCCGAAAATCCTCACCTCCTAAATGCTTAATACCCGTTATGATTGATATTAACAAATCATAAAATGCTAGGTAGTGCGTAAAAAAAGAAAAGAACTTCCCTTGGTGGCAAAGACTGCAATTAGAAAGAGCAGATATCAACGAATAAACATACACAAGCACCAAGATACAAGTGAAGTCGGAACTAAAGGCTTTGGTGCTAACCTGGGACAGAATTTAGTCTTGTTGTTGGAAATTCAATCTCCTGCAATCAAAATCCATTCACGCTAGACTCAGGATTACGGCTTCTCCTTCCTGCTTCTAGCCATACAGAAGAAATGACGAAAGAAATGCACCATTAACTGTCTGTTGTCGCTGACGGCCAACTCGGTTGCCCTTTTAGCCTGTCAATTGATAAGAAAAGAAGAAATTTTGTCACTGGTATTCTTTAAAAAGATGTGGAGATATACAGCTGTGGCCACTAGCCACCAGGCCACAGACACAGTGAGAGAGAGAGAGTTGAACATTTGTTATGCAGCTTGTTCTTCAACAAATGTTCGACAGACAAGAAAAATCACATCTTCAACCATCCAAACGAAGATTGAAAAATAAAATACGTTCTGCACGAGCATGCGGAGTGAACGTGAAGACTGCCAAGATTTCATTATTAGTGCATACAAACAGAATTTGTGATGATGCTAGCACCTATTCTAGACAGAAGAGTGCCAAGATCTTGTCATTATTGCCCATGAACAGAATTAGAAAGGAAGCAAATATTCAAGACACTTGCAAAGACAAAGGGACTTCTAAAATACAGTGCATAAAAGAGAAGAATTTGAAAGGAAGACATCTTATATATACACTCCACTGTTAGTAACTGAAGAAAAGACAGAGAGCGACACAATTTCAGTAAAATGCTTACTTGTTCGAGCAATTCATCGTAGTCCCTTGGAAACGGCACATCTATCTCAACAGAGGGACGACTTTCACCAGATACAGAACTCCTCAAAGGTCTGAAGTCCTTTGTTACAATCTTACTGTTCTTTCTCCTCGAATTCAAGCAACAAGACAGCTACACCCCCATGAAAATTGTTAATCATGAACACCAGAAGCGCAGGACATTAAAAAGGCGACACTCTTGGAAGCAAACATGTTGGACAGCTACAGAGTTCATATTCATAAGACATGTAAACCTAGGAAGTTGGAACTTCCTCGACATTACCTGTTTTTGCTGATTCGGTAGGAAATAATGGCGATTCAAACACTACATAACCCACCAAAGCAGGTTCTACGAGCTTCACAGTAGAGAATTTCAATCAGAACTCGCTTGCCGATGTAATACCACCAGATAATTCTTGTATGGTTCAAATTTTGGCCCTTAACGGTTCCATATTTAATGATTGCAACAATTTCAACCAAGACCCGTAAAATGTTTATTGGATATTCAGACTAAAATCATCCAGTGAAGTAGGGAAAAGAAATTCAAGTTTATTGAACAAAATGTGCAAAGTTCTAGTTGCAAAATTACTAGATGAACGTAGTTCCTCTCAACTCCTCAGTCTCAAACTATCGACTTTAACGCATGCTCCTTGCGAGACGGGAAATTGAAGCTCCAATCTGTAAACGTCCAATCCGACGCTGAAGTTTCAGATCGAATTGAAAACTCGCGAATGCTTCCGAGGCCACTGTCACGTTCTTGGGCATGTCGTTGGACGCCACGTGTCCCACCTTGAGATGGTCCCCTGGGGAGTCAGTGTTGTAGTACCGTTTACCTAGCAAGGGCCACGTTGCGAACGGAGACCTACGTGGGCTCGTCGAGTTCCAACGGCGGTGTGACAGGAACCCGCCCGTCGACGGGCGGCTCAACATCTCGCTGCCGCAGATCACCGAGCCGGACGTCTTCCAGTACTGCTCCGGCAGGAGCGGGCGGATGCCCCCGACCATCTTCATCCGGTCCCCCATGTTGTCGAAGAAGGGCTGCTCCGGGTCGGCGCTCTTGTTGGTCATCCGACCGATCGAGCCCCCGACTTCCGGCACCGAGGGCGGCCCGCCTCCGCCGCCTCCCGGCCTCGGGTCAGGACCGGGTGGGCCACCTCGAGGAGGCCCGAAGGGCTTCATCTTAAGATCGGAGCGAACGATGGCCATTTCTTCGGGTAGCCCAGCAGGCAAGCGAGATTCGCCGGGCAGGACGTCGCATGCCGGCACCTTCCACATGCGTTCGATCTCGAGACCCGGGAGGGGCAAGGGGTCCTCCGTGACATTGAAATTCCGGGACAGGTCCCTGATCGATTCCGCGCCGGGAACCAGGACCGCGTATAGCTTGCGGGGCAGCTCGCCGCCGGCGGCCATCCTCCGTTCCTCCAGGTAGACCGGGAGGTCCCTTCTGAATTTGAACCAGAGGATTACGGACATGCGGTGGGCAGAGGAGCTGCCGATCTGGGCGACGGCGACGAGGGGGTTGGAGGGGAACGAGGGAGGGATGGCGGAGGACAGGTAGGAGGGGATGACGAGGGTGGCGCGGTCGCCGCGGCTGGCGATGTAAAGGCAGACCTCCATGCAGAGGTGGAGTTTATCTGGGTCCCACCCGGGGACGACGACGAGGAACTCGGCCGTCTCCGACAGATCGGAGCCAACGATGGCCATTTTTTCGGGTAGATCATCAGGCAACTTCCACCTGCGTACGATCTCGAGACCCGCGAGGGGCAAGGGGTCCACCGTGACATTGTATTTCCGGAACAGGTCCCTGATCGATTCCTCGCCGGGAATCACGACCGCGTATAGCTTGCGGGG
This sequence comes from Eucalyptus sideroxylon, assembly GCA_014182405.2. NCBI lineage: Eukaryota > Viridiplantae > Streptophyta > Magnoliopsida > Myrtales > Myrtaceae > Eucalyptus > Eucalyptus sideroxylon. Next base: position 42,509,752 of record CM024552.2, read on the forward strand.
CAGCTCGCCGCCGGCGGCCATTATCCGTTCCTCCAGGTAGCCCGCGAGGTCCCATCTGAATTGGAACCAGAGGATTGAGAACATGCGGCGGGCAGAGGAGCTGCCGATCTGGGCGACGGCGACGAGGGCGTTGGTGCCGAACCAGGGAGGGATGGCGGAGGACAGGTAGGAGGGGATGACGAGGGTGGCGTGGTCGCCGCGCTTGGCGATGTAAAAGCAGACCTCCATGCAGAGGTGGAGTTTATCTGGGTCCCACCCGGGGACGACGACGAGGAACTCGGTCGTCTCCGACAGATAGGAGCCAACGATGGCCATTTTTTCGGGTAGATCATCAGGCAACTTCCACCTGCGTACGATCTCGAGACCCGCGAGGGGCAAGGGGTCCACCGTGACATTGAAATACCGGAACAGGCTCCTGATCAATTCCGTGCCGGGAACCGGGACCGCGTATAGCTTGCGGGGCAGCTCGCCGCCGGCGGCTATCCTCCGTTCCTCCAGGTAGCCCGCGAGGTGCCATCTGAATTTGTACCAGAGGATTAAGAGCATGCGGGAGGCAGAGGAGCTGCCGATCTGGGCGACGGCGACGAGGGGGTTGGAGGGGAACGAGGGAGGGATGGCGGAGGACAGGTAGGAGGGGATGACGAGGGTGGCGCGGTCGCCGCGGCTGCCGATGTAAAGGCAGACCTCCATGCAGAGGTCGAGTTTATCCGGGTCCCACCCGGGGACGACGACGAGGAACTCGGCCGTCTCCGACATGGTGAAGCGGCCGATCGAATCGTTTGCTTTGCTGTGATTATTATTAGGGTTCAAGATTCTGGGAGCAAAGAGACGCGGATTGATGTTACGGATTTCAAAGGATTTGTGAGTGAGTGAGTGAGTGAGGAGATCTGTATGATCGTCCGGTATCGAGCCGGGGGAAGTGGGACCCACGCCCCCAAACGGGTTTTTACCGACTTGATTGGCTAGGTGGTCGAGAAACGGACCTTCGAGGTCATGACACGTGTTGATCAAACGGGTGAAAAATCCGGCCGTTCGGATCCCTTACTTGCGGAACACTCCCGCCAACCCGCCGGTTATCACGAGAACATCGAGGACGGCGCGGATGGGCCGGGCTGAGCTCCCCGACCTGGGCCTTGCCCTCTTCCATCTGCTGGTGGAACCTGTCGCTGCTCGGACGTGGGGGGGTGGCCGGGACAACAAGGACGTCCGTGAGGGGGTGGTCGTGGAAGGAGGGACGGAGGAAGAGAGGGTGGAGAGGACGACGGGGGTGGCCCTGCGGCCTCGCGAGGCAATGAGCTTGCGCAGCTCGATGCCAGGGGAGAGATGGCCCTGCCCAAAGGCCGGGAGCACCCAGATCTCACCTCCGGCCATTGATTTTGGATCGATCTAGTGCGGAAGTTAAGAGACATTTGTAGAACCTTATATACAAGAGAAGCCGTTGAGTAACGGGTGGGAGCGGGTCATGGCGGATTTCTTTAACTTGGAGGGAGATGATGATGCTCCTTTGGATATAGGTGTTATTTGGAGATCTGGCTTGGTTAAATGAGTTCGATTCTGTAACCATCGCTTATTACTATTTTCATCATCATTTTGTTACTAACTCAGTCAATATGTCATTTTAAACCATGGCTCGTTAAAATAGGTGGTGTTCAAATGAAAACCATCAAATGAAATAGTGAAAAGAAATTTAGATTGATGGAAAGTGTGGTGTATACAAATGATGATGCGTTGTTCTGATCGTGAAATTACAAGCGGAACATGGCTGCCTCTTTACTCCTCAATCTCAGTGTCCATAAACTTGAATTTGGCTTGGACTTCCAATGCTGTTTCACACTGCACATCTTAGTCCTAGCATATAAATAAATTGTTTAGACATGGAACAGAGGCCCGAAATATGCAATAAAAACTGCACACGTACTTCTAATTGTGGATTCAGAATATGGATTGAAGGGTAGGACAGGTCCTTTCATCCCACGTAAATAGTGAGGTCATGCTAGTAAGAGATTGAGAAGAAAGGACAAAGATGGGGGTGATTTAGGGCGTGTTTGGTAACATTTCTGTTTAAAAATTGTTCCAGGGAATAGAAAAAAAAAAAAATATATATTTTTGTTCCGGAAAATAATTTTGAATAAAAAACGCGTTTGGTAAACTTGTTCGAGAATAAAAAATGCACATAAATACGTTTGGTAAATTTGTGTTCTTTTTTTTTTTTAGTTTTTTTTTAATTTTTTAATTTTTTAATATTTTTATTTCTTTTTTCTTTTTTCTTTTTTTCTTCTTTTGGCTGGTCGCCAGCCTTAGCCATGGCCAGCGGCCTCGCCCAGCCACGGTGAGGCTTGCCGGCCCCCGGCGATGCTCCAGCGAGGTCGCTGGCCCTCGACAGCCGGTCACCGGCCATGGTCGAGGCCGGCGACTAGCCAAAGAAAAAAGAAAAAGAAAAGAAGAAAAAAAAGAGAAGAAAAAGAGAGGAGAGAGAAATTTTGTTCTTAAAAATTGTTCCAGAAACAAGAAACACATTTTTCTTGTTTTTTTTTGTTCCAAATGTGTTCAGGAATAAAAAAAATAGATTTGGAACAAAAATGCAAAAAAACGTGTTTTTGTTCTTTTTTTGTTCCTCGGAACAAAAAAAAAGAAATTTTGTTCATAAACAGAAATAAAGAACATTAACAAACAGGGCCTTAGCGGCAAATTAGGATGTCCATGCAAATTGCGTGACAATGTTTAATGTACTGTAAAAATAACAATCTATTATGAATTGTAAAAAATCAAATTATAAATAATTATAAATTATTGTGGGACCTACTTCTTTAAGAATTTATAGTTCACAATATACTATTATTTTCACAATATTCCAATGACTATAATGTTAACAAAGTCCTATAGGAAACTATCGAATTTGTGAGTGGGTCAATATTGCAGCGTGAATGGTTATCTACATCGGACTACATTGCAAGGCTAAATTCTTGTGGACGATCACATAGTATCATGAAGAGCGGCCAAGGGTGCACCCATTAGCGGGTGAAACAAAACATGACTCCTATTCACTCTATAAGGAACAAGAGCAAATGGGCATTTCTACTTGAATCGATTCTCGACGTAGATATCGCCATACTTTGTCATCTCACAAAAAGAAACTAGTGATATATAAATATATTCATTTCACGTCAAAATAAGTCCTCTCTATTTTTTACATTGGTCACGCTTTATGAACCCTGCCCTCATACAAATCAACCCAGCCTCCAACCCAACTATAGGGAAATCTTGGTAGCATCGTCCTATTTGAAAATTGAGCACATTTTTTTTTTTTTTAAAGAAACAGTCACTTGTTTCTTGAGAAGAGACGAAAAATATGCTCATATCATTTGAATGAGTAGTCGATTTAGTTAAGATAAATTTCCAACTTATGATAAGGAATATAAGCTCTGGTAACAGATTCACCTTAAACTAATTTTTTGATCACCAAAAACTTGAAATTAATACAATCGTGATAAATTTATTCCAAACTAATCTTTTGACCATCAATAATCCTAAACTGATACACCTATGATAAATTTACTCAAGATTAATTTTTTGACCACAAAAAATTGTAAATTGGTGCATTTGTCATAAACTTACCCTTCGTTAACTTCCATCAAATTTAAACGTTAAATTTGCTAACCTAGATTACACATGATGATGTAGTATGGTGATGTGGTAAGTTCACATGGAAATCTATGAGGGTAAATATCACAAAAAATCTCAAATTTATATACTTGTAATAAATTTTGCGGTACTCTTGTGATAAATTTAAGGTATACATGTGACAAATTTGGGATTTTTCATGAATTAACCCTATGGATTTCCATGTAGACTTGCCACGTCACTATAGCATATTTTGACAGAAGTTAATAGAGAGTAAATTTGTTACGAGTATACTAGTTTGAAGTTTTTGATAATCAAAAAATTAATTTGGATAAATTTATCATAAATATATAAGTTTAGAGTTTTTTATGGTCAAAAAAATAGTTTGGGATAAGTTTGTCACGTGTATACTAGTTTAGGGTTTTTAACAATCAAAAATTAATTTTGAGTAAATTTATCATAAATGTATTGATTTAGGATTTTTTTTTAGAGTATTAACCCTAAGGAATATAAGTTCTTAAAAAGATGAAAGATCTCAAGCCAAAGTTAGCTGCTAGCTGGACTAAGTAAGCAAAATGATTGCACCCAAGAAAATGGGTTACTTTCCCTGGTTATGGATATCTCGTCAATAAAGCATAGGTTATCGAAAGGATCTTGGAGACCCACCAAAGTACAAAAGCTGGGATCTTTTGAAAAATAGATTCATATTCAAAGGGTGCATGACCGCACGAACAAGCTGACATTAACTCCTCAATTTGGAATTCAATTTGGAATTTTCCTTATAAGGTATTGGGGTAATATGCTAATATATATAGATTTGTAGGCAAAGGTATGAAATTATTTATTGAGAAGGATATTACAACAAAACTAAAATGTGAGGGAAAGACATTTTTAATTGAAGCAATTTAGACTTCAACCCTTCTCCTCTCGGTTGTTCGGCCGGAAACAACTCAAGTTGTCATGAAGAGTACGTGCGTCGGCGGTGACCATACACCTTAACTTGGACAGCAAGGAAAACAGCAGGGAAATCGCCCAATTCGCCCTCCTCTGGACATTGCTCTGCAAATCCGAATCGGTTTTGTATGGAGCTAAGCTGAAGGCTTCAGTTTGATGAGTGAAGTCTAATTGTGCCTTTTACCTTTGTCCTTTTTTAGCGACTGTGAAGTCAATTTTACTTGTGAAGGAAGCAGAACTGTATTTTGTGCGCGTGGATTCATGTGCATCACCTTCTACACAGGGAATACAATTGGATTGATGTGAGTGTACTGCACGTTGAATAAACAAGATCTGTCATCACATTCACAAACTCTGCTCAACACTTGAATTGGCATGTTTGGACTCAGGAAGACAGGAACTAGTGTACCATGGCCATTAGAGGAAACAAAAACTGAAAGATAACCATCATGCGGCCATGATGCACGTTTCTGGACATAAGCATCGGTATTATCTGTTACATACAATGTTTCGAATGCTCAAGATGAGGGCAGAATGTTCAAGGCAACTTCCTTGAGGGAGGGCATCGCTTCCTGCTGATGCAAAGTCATGTACCGGTTTCTGACTCTTCTGAGAACCTTCCATGGGCCAGGGTAGCATCTATATGACATTGCAATAGAAACGGAAAAGGGCAGAAAAAAGAGAGACACTGCCGTTAGGTCCATGAGATAAAACTTCTCCTTAAAAAGGAACATTCGTAATGAATAGATTGACATTCACAAACCTAAAGAGGGTTCCTCCTTTCATTCCTTTAAAGTTGTGAATGTAGTACACAGTCTCCATTTTTGGGAAAAGGGTCTTTGTGAGGGCTGCCAGCTTCGGATAGAAAAATGCAGGATAGTCTTGCCACTGTTAAGGATAAGATCCAGAAGGGCACAAGGGCGAAACTTCCAAAACATACCCGCAAAAGCGAAAAGTTCACTCTCTGTTCAGATGATGGTAAAAGAGAAAGCACCTTCCTTAAGAAGGTCCAGAGAAGGCCAGATAAACACACATTAATCTCAGATAATGTTTGGGACACATTGAAATATCAGTAACCTATTGTCTAGTCATTTGCTCTAAAGCTAGATCAGTAACTATGTGATAAGTGTTTGACTCAGTAACTGCATGCACTGTTCAAGAAACCAAAACCAAAATGGTAATGAATTCAGCAAATATAGTTGTCCAAATGGACACTGTAAGTGAATCAAACATCTATAAGTCGTGTGGCTTGAAAAAGGCAGAAGAAATGTGAAAAACAAGCTGGGAAAAGGATACATCCAGACCTTATGCGGTCGAGTTCTCCGTTGAATATAATAAGCTTTCTGGCTGTGTTTGTGACGGCTTCTCTGTAAAGCTCTTCCACAACAAGCATTTCTGAATTGGACAATAATCTCCTGACATAAAACTTACTCAAGCCAATATCAACAGGAAGACAGGATGTGTGGTACTACCATTGACATTAAAATAGGGATAGGCGACAAGAAATAGCTCATCGTTCTGGTCTCACGCGGTCTGTCATTTTCACTTTCTCAGTAAAGCCGAAATCTTCGAAAAAGGAGGGTTTGGTTAGATAGTCCAACTTAAATGAAGATCCTTCGAAAGCTGACTTTCGTGCAAATTTGACTTCATTGGCCTCAGGAAAAAACTGAAAGTTGAAATGACACTTGGAAGTCAATAGACTCTTTAAGAGCAGAAAAGATAGGCAAAATAAAATGGCATGAGAGTAAGAGATATATGGCATAGAGTAAGAGCCCTATTTGAAGATCAATGACTCTTTTGATTGCATCCCTGTATTTCTGTTCATGTCTTTCATGTTAACCTATCCTTCACCAACATAAACTCCAAAGCAAACTAAATCAACAGTCGAAGAAAGGTAGTTGCTTATCTCCACATATGAATGTCATAGGAATATATATATGAACTCACAATTCTGGTTCGTGTAACCTTCTCAGCATCAACTAACTGGTCGCAAAATTCACGAATCAACTGCATGCTTCCTGTCATCTCTATTCCTCCTTCACCATCACCTGACACAGTCTCATAGAGTGAAACCATAGTGAATGAAATAGGGATCATATAGCGTTCAAGGATGCTTAGCCAAACAGAAAAGACTATTTTTGCTTGTGTAATATTTGTACCCATGCGCGCGCGCGAGAGAGAGAGAGAGAGAGAGAGAGAGAGAGAGAGAGAGAGTCATCACCCTTAAATCACAGAGGACCTAAATGCTTAATACCCCTTACGAGTGATTAACATGTCATAAAATGCTAGGCAGTGCATAAAAAAGAAACAAACTGCCTTCGGTGGCAAAGACTACGAGTGAAGGGGAACTCAAGGCTTTGGTGCTAACCTGGTACAGAATCTAGTCCTGATGTTGGAAATTCAATCTCCTGCAATCAAAATCCATTAAGGCGAGACTCAGGTTTACAGCTTCTCTTTCCTGCTTCTAGCCATAACAGAAGAAAATGACGAAAGAAATACACCATTAACTGTCTGTTGTCACTGACAGCCAGCTCCGTTGCCCTTTTAGCCTGCCAATTGATAAGAAAAGAATGAATTATGTCACTGGTATTCTTTAAAAAGATTTGGAGATATATAGCTGTAAGCACTAGCCACCAGGCGAGAGAGAGAGAGAGAGAGAGAGAGAGAGGAGTTGAACATTTGTTGTTAAGCTTGTTCTTCAACAAAAGTTCGGCAGACCAGGAAAATCATATCTTCAACCATCCAAAGGAGGATTGAAGAATACATTCTGCACGAGCATGCAGAGTGAACGTGAAAAGTGCCAAGATCTCATCATCATTGACTATGAACAGAGTAATGATGGTAGATCATATTCTAGACAGAATAGTGCCAAGATCTTGTCATTATTGCCTATGAACAGAATTTGAAACGAAGCACGTATTCTAGACAATTACAAAGATAAAGGGACTTCTAAAACACAGTGTATAAAAGAGCAGAATTTGAAAGGAATACATCATATATATACACTTTTTTTTTGGTAAAGAACATCATATATATACACTTCATTGCTAGTAACTGAAGAAAAAACATAGAGCGGCACAATTTCAGTAACATGCTTACTTGTTCAAGCAATTCGTCATAGTCCCTTGGAAACGGCACATCTACCTCAACAGAGGAACGGCTTTCACCAGATGCCGAACTCCTCAAGGGTCTGATATCCCTTCTTACAATCTTACTGTTCTTTCTCCACGAATTCAAGCAACTAACCAGCTACACCCCCATGAAAATAGTTAATTATGAACACCAGAAGCGCAGGGCATTAAAAAGGGGACACTTTTGGAAGCAAATATTTGGACAGCTGCAGAGTTCATATTTATAAGACATGTAAACCTAGAAAGTTGGAAGTTCCTCGACATAAACTTGTTTCTGCTGATTTGGTAGGAAATGTGGCGATTCAAACACTACACAATCCACCAAAGCGGGTTCTATGAGCTTCATAGTACAGAAAATTCAATCACAACTTGCTTGCTGATGCAAGACATCCACATAATTCTTGTACTGCTCAAACTTTTGGCCCTTAATGGTTTCAAACTTAATGATCTACAACAATTTCTATCGCCTATAAACATTGGCCCATCTGGGTCTTTGTGCAATTATTCAACGAGGATCAGGAGTCTGCAAATGGAAATTATCCACTTCCCCTAAACAAGAGCCTCCAAGAATTCATTCAAGAACCAGACGTACGATGCATCAACTGTGCCAAAGGACCAAGAGCCGAAGCTGTTTCTATGAATTGCTAACAGAGGCATAACTACAAAACGGAAAAAAAAAAAAAAAAAAAAAAAATCTGGGTCCACTCCAGGATCACGAGTCTCTGACCTCTCTATCCGAAAGATGAGATTTTTGGAGCGGAAAGAGCGATGCAACTCCTGCTCCAGGAGCACTGGATAACGGCATTTTTCCGACCACTCCTCGACTCTCAGGGCACTGCGAAACGAGTGGACGTGCGGTCGACGAGAAAGAAGTGAGAAGCCTTTTCCCATCGAAGCAAAGACGACATGAATGTACCGTGAACGTGTGTCTGACATTTCATCCGGAAATGTGACAACAGACCACCTGGGCCCAATATGGAGGAAGGGATAACAAGGCTTATTGCGTATTTTGGACTAGACCAGTCGAACGGTCTGATCGGATCCGATTTTTAGATCGAGACGAAAATGGTTTGATCAAATAAATCAGTTTCAATAACTTATAGTTGACTTGCTCCGTTTTGTTAAAACACTTCTATACTTAATCTAATTTACAAAAACTCATATCTAAATTGAGGTAAGTGTGAGGAGTAAGTAAGTAAGAAATAAATTGTAAACTCGTTTATGACCTATTTAACACATATTTTGTTTAAACTTATTTATCACTAATTTATTTAATATAACTAATTCATTTATGACCCGTTCAACTTCCATATGAATTTAAGAAAATGGGTTAATGATCCATTTGATGGGTTTAGTTCGAATAAATGTTCATAAATTGACCATTTGCAATTGGATATCAAGATGGAATTGACTTTCGTTATAGATATCATAAAGGAGTATTTGGGGAAAAAATAGGTATGTACATAAATAAACAATTTCAAGATACAATAAGTTAATTGTTGTTCATACATATCAACTACCGAATTTCTTCTACCGTATGCAAACAAATTTGACAAATTTATTTGTTGGAATATTCTGTTCAAGATGCTCATTATATGAAACAACACGATCTTTATCATTTAATTATGCATTGAATCCAAAGAACATGTATCGAAATTCGAAATGGGTAAATTTGATTTCAAGAGAGAGATGACGCGCCACATTACTACATTAGAGTAATGTTAAATTTTGCTTTCATGAGAAAGAATACAAGTGCCGTTGATCAACATGATTATTGTTCGATGAAGTAGCAGACTGCGATGTGAGTTCCCGGCTACAAATAGCGCCGCAAATACTCTTCGACCGTGACGTAATTTACGTCCGGATAGAGCTCGGAAGCTTCGACGCCATCTTCTCCGATCTCGAAGTTCGCGAGGCATCCCTCGTAGCACACATGGTAGTAATGAATCAGTCCGACTTGCTCCGCGTAGTTTTGCTCTTCATTTAGGAGACGAACACCGCATTAAAGTCGATCGATCGTGCACATGCGTTTGCAACTCGGAAGTAAAACATGCATAGCTCGAGTAGTAGCAACAAAAGCTTTCGACAAGCTGCTTTGCAGCAAGATCAGTTCGCCTGCGAAATCGCTTTTACCTCTCATCATGGCCAGAAAATCTTGAGCTGAGATGGAGGACTTCTGCAGATCTTTCCCGATGAGTTTCTCCCAGATGCCGACGACCTCGAGCTGAGACAGGATGTTCTTAGGCGGCCTGATGTACACGGTCTTGTTGAGAGCCCGAGGGTCGTCTACGCTTTTCATGGTGTACATGGCGATGTCGTCTTCGTCGACGTAGATCGCTGTCGTACGGTCAAATACATGCAAATTGATCATAACCCTTTCAGCGAGAATAGCAAACTAACGTTTCTTTACCGGGGCAATTTCGAAAACTAAATTGAAGAGTCGAAAGCTAGTGATTAAAGAGACCCGAAAACTATGTAATACGGGGTTGATCTTGCAGTGAAACAAGCAATTTTTTTGCGAAAGAACGGTACCTTTCTGGTTACCATCTCCTAACAACAGCACAGTGTCTGTAGAGGGGATGATCTTCCCCGGCTGGCATAGACCGCCGAGGAAGTAGCCGGCGAAGCAATTCGCCGACACATACGTGTGCGGAATCCCGGCGTCCTCGATCGCCTTTCTCACCACCATTTTGTCATCGAACGTCACCCTTCCGGGGTCCATTGCATTGGCCATCCTCGCGGGATCGGTGCCGAATTCAGATGGCAAGAACCTCTGCGAGATTAGTCCGAGCATGAGCTGGTATGTCATCTTCATCGAATGTGACATGGCGGACTTGGTCAGTTGATCAGAGGAGGTGGCACAATGGTCTCCATCGCCTTTAACGTGCACATTAACATCACATTGGAAGACTTTCTTCCAATAATTGTGATCAAAGAAACTTACTGCTAAATTTAAATAATCACTTTGGTAACTGGTCCTTTTCTCTAATTTTCTGTTTTTTTGTTCGCAAGGGCAGAAAAAGCACAAAAACATGTTTATATACATTAATTATTTTTTTTATTTTATTTCCCAAAATAGATTAGTGGTCAAGGAATGAATTTGGAATGGACATAAGAAGTTGAAAAAAATTTAATTTTTTGTTTTCAAGAGTAGAAATTAAAAAAATTATTTGAATGAATAAAAATAATTTCACTTCTCACAAAAACTGAGTTTTTAACGGTTAAAAAATTATTGATGAATAAAAATTGTTCTCAAAAGTAGAGTGTTATCAAATGCATTCTGAAGGGCTAAAAATAATTTCACTTCTCACACTAGAGTTTTGCTAGTGTGACAGCGTTGTCAGACTGAGTTTCTAACAGTGCTATGTTGAACATAATTTTCATTCCGAGAAGAACTAGCTACTAGAAGCTTATAAGTTGTTTGATTCTTTTCATAAAAACTTAAGAACAATTCCCCGAGAAGAAAATGAAAATGAAAAAAAAAAAAAAAACCATCGTTTGTCCTTTCAAACTACTTGCTCTTGGTACAATAGTGTTAAGTAATCATCTAAATAAGCAAAAAAAAAAAAAAAAATCTTTATCTATAAAGTGTCGCACTTATGACGCAATATCCGAAATTTTTGTATACTATCATAATCGTGATATTAAAAAATGATATTTTCTCCTGCTGTATAATACGTTGCACTAGGTAAAAGAATAAAAAAAAGGTCGTCAGCAGTGGTGCAACATAGACAAAATTGCATTTTATGACATTATGTGTGCCTGATTATGGTCAAACTTAATAAATCTATATAGAATATTGAAAATATTTTACGGTGTTTTGTACTTAACCATGTCCTCACATCATGAATTCGCAAAATTTTTTATTTATATTATTTTTGTCATACATTGATCGAATTAAGGTGGAAAACGTCATAATAATTTCTTTTGGTTGGTGTAGAGATGACCAACTAAAATTGCCCCATCTCAAATGGAATAAGAGGCTCTGTACGAAAAAGATAAAAGGACTTAGCAGAAAATGAAGAGAAGAAGAGAAAAGGAATAGAAAGTCAATGGGAAAAAGTAAAAAAAATAAAAATAAAATTCTAAACCTATTGCATTAGTACAAATTCAGACTTAAAATTTTCAATTAGATTAATTTAATCATAAACTTTTCAAATTTGATACTATTCTAGTTTATTAGGCTAATTTAGCTTGAAATTACTAACATGGATATTGACCATCTTGCATGGCATAACTAGTGTTGATGTTTACATTTAAAAAAATTTAATTTTTTAAATATATTTTTATTTTTTTTAAATTTCTAATTTTTTTAAATCAACTTTTTCAATTCTTTTTTCCCCTTTCCTTGTCTTTGGCTTGTGGTTGGTACTTGGTTGTGGTTGGTGACTGGTCATGGTGAGGGCATTAGGGTCCTTCCTAGGCTTGGGAATGGGGTCCTTACCCAGGTTGCAAGGGTGGGGACCTCACTAGATTCGACAAGGGCGGTCCCTCACCTAAGTCAAGAGAGTGGAGCCTTTGCCTATGGTCGACGATAGGCCGACGAGGGCCACAACCCCTTCACCGGCCCTTGCTTGTGGCTAGCGAAGGGTGTTGGTAGCTAACAAGGCTAGCAAGGGCCCTAATGCTCTCGCCGCCTTTGTTTGTCTCGGTCATCGGCCAAGAGCCAAAGGAAAAAGTGGGGAAAAAAAGAAGGAAAATTTGATGAAAAAATTATCAAAAAATAAAAAAAAATGTCTATGTTAACATCAATTGTCATGCTAAGTAAGATGACCAGCGTCCATATCGGCAATTTCCTATTTAAATTACTGGGTTGACTCGATTGGTATTAATATGAAAAGTTTAGAATTAAAGTGGTTTAATTAAAAAGGTTTATGACTAAATTAATATTAATATAATAGATTTTGCACTACTTTGGCACTTCGTGAAAGCCATTAAGAAAGGAAGAAAGCAAGATAGGAATTTAAACTTGGAAGATAGATTTTCTTGATTTCCAAAAGTATCGTGGAGACTGGACCGTCACTCATGTAACAGTGATGGTGCACTCAGCTTCCGCTGTTTCCTGACGGCAATGCGTGTCGGATTACCTTAACATTTCCGGCCTCTTTAATGGCATCGACAAGCTTAAGCTGAAGAAGAACATGGTGGCTCCGGATGTGCACGCCGGAGATTGCACACACAACCACATCCACCAGCTTAACCGCCTCGACAAGGCTCTGGTAATCGTCAAAGGAACCCAGAATGAGTTTCACCCCTCGTCCCTTGAACGACAGCAGCATCTGCACCTTCTCTATGTCCACACCGATCTCCGGCCTTTGAAGAACGTAAGTCTCGTGCCCTAGCTTCAAGCTCGCGTTCACCAACCTCTTTCCCAGGTACCCCGTTCCACCAACTATCAAGACTTTGCTCTTCGCCATCTCTCTCTCTCTCTCTCTCTCTCTGTCTCTCACGTGGTAGGGAAAGCAGCTAAGTTTAGTGGGCATTTATACAAGCGAGAGTTCCTTGTTTTTTTTTCACTTTGTTGGGGTTGGTGGGTGCTGGTGAGAGCGCTTGCTTTGTTTTGAAATTAAAGATAGGATTGTCCATCAGTTTTGACAAAAATGACAGTTTGACTCATTGTTCAGCTGTGAAGATGAGAAGGTAAAAGTTCTGCTGATATAGATCCATCGGAGCGATCATTTGTAAATTTATTGTCCTAAGATTCAAGAATCATCATCGCTCGCGTGCTAATCAAGTGAGGTCAACATTCTAGAGGAAAAATTGAATAGTATTTCCCTTGGCCATACCCATTTAAGGTGTCATTTGATGCAATGCCATATGTTTCTAGAATCTTATTAGTATTAGCTAGACGTGGCACGGGATGTGTGACATTATTTAAAACACTGATTATGTAAATTATAATGATCATCAATTTAGCATTGATCAGCGGATAATGTTGCCGAATAACCTCTTAGAATAAATGCAGTGGTTTGGAAAAGAGAAAAAGCTCGAGCTTTTAGAATAATCCCCCTTTAATAAAAAAAGCCAATTTCAGTAGCCGTGAAGAGCTGGCTGAGAACCTTGTGACAAACGAATAGCTATGGGGCTAATTTTGGGATGGAATCAAATGATGGTTCTTGCTATTTTCGCCTGAAATTTGTAACGACAAAAGCGCTATGAATCTTGCCAGTGCAAAGCATATGTAACGCTTCTCGGACATGAAGAGACTTGTCCGGCACCGCTAGGCCAGTCGACGTGGTTGTAAAAAGGTGGTCCTCTTTCTTTCTTTTTTTTTCTTTTTCTTTTTTTAATTCTCTTTGTTATTGGTAAATTATCATAAAGAACTAATAATCGTTAATGGTGTCACATCACCAAAACCCTTTAAGTCAAATCAAATAAAGTGAAATCGTTAGAAATTCTTGCTGCCGACTCAGGGCGTGCATGTTTTTCATAAAAGCGTCTTCATTTTCCACATAAAAACAGTTGACTAAAACATCTAGAATGGTTATATGTATGTCCCTAAGCTCAACAATGAAATCAGCTCAACCAGGCAACCATGATTAAGGCTGAAGGCAAGTGCAAATTAGGGACTCTCTAAGCCACCTAATCCCTAATTCCATTACACAAGTTAGTGCCTTCTTGTTCTTTTTTTTTTTTTTTTTCCTGTTGGAAGATTATTATTTAAAAGCCATAATAATCATATCATATTACAAAGCTTATAAGTCATAAAGTGAATGAATAAAATGGAATCAGAAGAAAATTTTGCTGCTGATGACAGGTGAGCATCGAGTCAACTCATGAATTAGATCGAACCAGTCGAGTTCCTGATTCAGGTGCCGAACCCACCTACCACCACCCGGGAATTGACGGTCATGAAATGTTTTGTTGACGCTGTAAGGTTCAAAACGGTTTAACTAACCTGAAGAGAAAAAGAAGAAAAACGATTCAGCTACAATACAAATTATCCTAAAGTCAACATTGACCAATGTGATCATTTGAAAGATCCAAAGATAAGGAGATGGACGGCCACTCGGCCCCCATCTCAACAAAACTTTTGAAATTTTCTAGAGTTCACTTTTATAAAAGACATAATAAGTTCAAAATGTTTTGCATTAGCTAATAATTTATATTTTAGAGTAAAATTTTAAGGAATTAAAAATTAAAGTAGAAGTCATGCCATATAAAAAAAAATCAGGTGAATTTTATTATTAGAAAAAATAGTAGAGTTGCAAATCCGTAAAATATTAAACGTATATTGCACATTCCATTGTTTTCATAATTTGTCCAGATATAACATAGTCTCAAATCAATTTCTAATGTAATTTTAGAGTGGAGCACATTATATTCATGACGTTATCTATACCCTCTATACCCTCTATACCCTCTATACATCTCATCTCTTCTATACATATAGAATGGAGATCCTGCAAGAAAAAATTGAATACATTATATATGTCTTTTTCTAGGATTAGGAAACTTTTGAAACTAATATGTTCCCTTTGACAGGTCATAGTGATACGAAGCAGCAACTGAGAATACGTAACTTTTGGATTAGATTGCCACATCTCGCTTTATTAACACTAAAATAGCTGATCCTTGATGTAATTTTTTTTCCGAAAAAAATGCAATGCACTATATACGTATCGCTATTTCCTAATGTGACACCCCCACAAGCAAGTGTCCCGACCAGAAAAGGCTAAACATGCCTTACAAATTATGCCTTCAATCATCCAAGTTATTAAACGGACTGATGAATAAATAGGTACGTATGCATTAAAAATTCTACAGTAGTACTTTGTCAACCCAAATTTTCCTTTGCCTAACTCTCCCAAAAAGAATAGACACTGCCTCTATACATAGTTTGCATTAAGTACCCACTAGGGCAAAAAGCTTTTCCACTGACCCTATCTCAATGGCACATTTGCTCACAAGAAGACATGATGACTGAAGTGAGAATGGAGCAGATATGCCCACTGACTTTTGTTTGGTGGAGAAATTCTTGCAACCGAGCCAGCAAGGCCAACCCGAGCAGACAATATCACATGGATTATACAATGATGTAAGAAATGGATATAAGTGCCTTTTGAACTACTGCTATTGGTAGGTGGGTGCTCTTTTTATTGGATTGAGAATTAAATTTGAAGATAAAAGGAGGGCTGCCACAAATCATGACGGTTGCTGCCTTCTGCACGTTCACTTGATTGATTGTGCTTTGTATGTTGCTCAATCTAGCAATCTTTTAGGATCTCCGTAACATTCTATTTTTGTTTGGGGAAAGTGTCCAAAATCCTAAACCTATTACATTTTATGTGTACTTAGTCCTAAGCTTTTTCATAATGTCAATTTAGTATTAAACCTTTTGACCTAATGTCAATTCAGTCATAAAACTTTTGACATAATGCAAATTCAGTGTTTCCGGCTAATTTTAGCCGAATATTGCTGACATGAATGCCGATTGATTTACGTAACACATCCCGTGAACACTTTTTAATAATACTTTAATAATTTTTTAATTTTATTTATTTAATTATTATTATTTTTATCTTTTTTCCCTTTCCTTCCTTCCAGCCTCGTTGACCAGCCACTGGTGAGGACTCCAGCAAGGCTTGACCCTTTGGATAATCATGCCTCATTTCGGTAATCATTTCCTTTTATAAGTGGAGGACATCATTTCCTTTTACAAATTTCATTTGTTAATCAATCCCTATTTACATTAATTAAACCAATTTTTGGTCATTGACTGTTTCTTGTTTAGGCCTTATTCTTATTCTCATTCTTTTTGATTTGTTCATTCTTTTTCTTAAAAATATCTTATTTTGTTCTATAAAGCGGCTATATCTATCAAATTTTGAATTTTTTTATTGCTTAATACTACTGATATTTACGTACTAAAATACAAAGTAATATCTATATATATAGATATTACTTTGTATTTTAGTTTTCTCTGATGACCAAAAAAATAATAATATTTTTCTCTGTTTTATTTTTATTTTTTTACAACAATTAAGGATAAAAGAGATATTTCCTTCAAAAAATTAAGATGAGGCTACACTTTTACCTCATGCATTGCGCATGTCAACGGGAAAAAAATGATGATGAGTTGATCACCGTGAGAAAATTAAAATTTAAGGGGTATTGTATAACTGTTGAAAGTTCAGGCGGTAAACATATACTATCCTAAAAATTCATGGGGAGTTTTGTGCAATTTTTGTTATTTATTCTGCAAAAAATTATTTTACTTACTGAGGTAAATTTTCTATACTTCTTGCTTCTTCTGTTTCTTCATGGAACTTAATGTACATTTTCTAGTTTATGTTTTCAATATGGCTTTTATTATATAATTTATTATGTTATAAGATATTGCATCTAAAGAAATATGTTTAGGTGTAGACTCCACATATACAGGACGATATGTTCTTGAGCACATGCTCTCCTGCAATTAGCAAAATGGAAATTTTAGTAGAGAAGTTACAATCTTCGGACTTTACCTTTTTATTTTTTATTTGTTAAAGATAGAGAAATAGACGATACATTCGGATGTGTAAGCAAATAACAAGTGTTAGTGACTCTCATGACCAATTTTTTTTTTTTTTTTATTACAAGAATTGCTAACATGACATTGCTAAGAAAGCTATTTCTCTCGCATCATTGTCACGGTGCGTGCATCTCTCTCTCCAAGTTTCTTTTTTGAGTTTTGCTAATGTACCATGACATTGGCATCATTTTGAAGAATCGCCGTGAATGAAATACTAATGATATTTTGAAGGTTCTCTTTTTTAACATTTGAGAGTAGTTCTTGCTGTTGGAGTTTGGAATAGGAGTGTCCAAAGAAACCGGGAACCACTCGGACCGCTCAAAACCGGACCGAACCAAACCGGAACCAGTGATTCTTAAAGGAACTGATCTGGTTCTGGTTCTAATTTATGGGAATTTGTGCATACCGGTCTAGTTCTCGGTTCTATGGGCGGATCTGCCCACCCATCCATCTGGACCGGATTGGTATTATAATAATATTTTAATTTTTAATTTTAAAAATGGTTAACGAGTAGCAATTGTGGCTTCAAATTTGAAGCCCCTTAATTACGCGCTTCTATAGCTCTTTATAAGTCACAA
Source organism: Eucalyptus sideroxylon (assembly GCA_014182405.2). Lineage (NCBI taxonomy): Eukaryota > Viridiplantae > Streptophyta > Magnoliopsida > Myrtales > Myrtaceae > Eucalyptus > Eucalyptus sideroxylon. The sequence goes on from CM024552.2 coordinate 42,527,550, forward strand.
AAAAACTTTCAAAGAGAATGGGCCGAAAATTAGTTTTCTTTCTCGCGGTGAAGGCACTTAATATCGAAAGTCAAAAGTTGCTTAATGGCCCCTCGAGCTCTTCTTCACCATTAGCGACAGACTTCATGGTTCAGGTTCGGGTAAATAAAGTTAGTATGTGTTATGTTCAAACCAAAAACTTTCTGATTGCGCAGACTTTAAAGTAAAAAGAATGGCAATATTTGCTTGGTGTTTGGTGAAACCAATTCCACGGATCCACCCAAGAACCGGACTAGACTGTAGTCCGGTTCCTGGGTGGATTCATGCAATCAATCGGTGGTTCTTGGTTTTAATTTTTCAAAACCAATCTTTAGTGAGTGGTTTCTGGTTCTAGAATGGGAACCACCCACTCCACCATGCATATCCTTAGTTTGGAATGGACCTAGCCCACATGGGTCATGCATCTTAACTGGGAAGGGTCATATTTGATGAGAAAACTGAGGTGAGAAAAGCAATCGAGGAAGCTGAAGTCCCTTCAAAATATATCTCGACCAACTACTTTGGCTGTTGTTTTGTGGGCAATCTCTCTCAGCTATCGATTCTCACACCTCCATAAGACATTGTATATCGCTACAGATGTCAACGTCAAAGGTATGCGAGGTGAATAAACCTAGTTCAGGCATAATAAGAAGGGTCATATTTTCCTGCATTTTTAATTGGAAGAAAATTTCCGCTAACCATGCCTATGATAAATTACAAGACCCGGTCGCACATATAGGTAAAGTAAAAATGGATGATATTTTCGTTTGTAACCCACCATTCAGGAGATTCGTTTGGAGCAAGTTACAATGGACGAAAAGAACGTTCCCCATCTACAACATGGATGCGGTAACATTCTTCGTGGACTTAGGAAAAAGAGGTTGATTGAGTGGTAAAACAAGGGAGAACCTGTGCCTTAAAGAAACCGTAACTCTCATGATCCATTTCTTCTCGAGACTACCGATCCCTAATCCCGACGTGGGTCCCGAATGCAGACATGTTAAAGAATCAAATTACGTCGAAGTAGGTCGTTCTTCAATTTGAGTTTGGAGTGTGGGGGAGCTTTTACTTTAATTATTCAACAATTTCTTGTTAGGTGTTAGGTGTTCGGTGAGATTGTGTCATATTTAAATATTCATCTTATGTCAACAATCGGGCAAGAGCTTAGTTAATCAACGAGTATCCTCAAAGTTCTATCCTCAAACATCACTAGATCACACGTACATCCTATCAAAAGAGCAATCACTAGCTCCATATTATTAGTCTAAATCTGGACTTCACGAAATATTTCAACTGCTTATAAAATCTATCAAGGTGGAGACCTTAGCTTGGTTAAGTCATTTTCAACACTTCTTGTTATAATTTAAGTCACAAGTGTTTATGAATTTCTATTTGGCAACTCATGAAAGTGTCTGATACTGCGTTATTCTTGCAGCTGTTTTTCTTGAAGAAGATGATACTGCAACGTACACAATTAAAACGATCGAATCCGAGAATACTGAACAAAACGGTGTACCTGAGGTCACCAGAGAACATTCTGTCCCAAAAACAACTGGTAGAGATGTGGGAGAAGCTCAGTGGAAGGACCCCGGAGAAGAGAAGCATTTCTGCAGAAGACTTCCTTGCCTCCAAGAAAGGCCTTTACCTATTTTTATTTTTTCCATTTCGGTGAAATGAACTCTTACCTAACTATAAAATAGTCTCACTTAAACGAAACACGCATAGTTTTTTTTATTTATCCACCGCTTCTGAAGAATTAAGTGTCGGAATATCCTTAGGTTCACCGAGTATCTTGAACAATAAACGTGATGCAAAGGTGGTCGTGTCTCTGAATGCTGACTGAGAACTTGATGAAACCCTTTTGTATCTTTATTATCAAGAGTGACCTGCTACATAATTACTCACTACAAAAGTGAAAGGAGACGAGATATTGGAAGAAGACGAGAGGAATATGGAAGAATTGTATTCTCGTTCTCTATTCTGCTGTACATTTGTCTTGTAATTATAATACAGACTAGATACAATTTATGGAAGAAATATATCTTGGAAATCATAATAAAATCATAATCTAATTTCCTAACTAAATTATGCACAATTAAACCGAGATTCCAAGCATATCTCCGGGATATGATCTAATGCATATCTTCCGACACTCTCTCTCAAGCTGGTGGCCGGTAGATATCTAAGACATCTAGCTTGCTCAATAGATATGCATGTTGTCTTTGACATAAAGGCTTGGTAAAAATATCAGTAGGTTGCTCTGCTGTTCCAATTCCTATTGTCTCAATTATCCCTTCTTGAATTTTATCTCGAGTGAAATGACAATCCACTTCTATATGCTTCGTTCTTTCATGCACTATGGGATTCGCTGCAAGTTTGAGCGCCGCATCATTGTCGCAGAACAATTTTGTCGGACCCTTCAATTTTATCCCGAGATCTCGAAGTAATCCCTGTTTCCATACAATCTCACAGGTAGTCTTTGCCATGGCTCGATACTCTGCTTCGGCTGAGGATAATGATACGGTTGCTTGCTTCTTGGTCTTCCATGAAAGAAGAGATTCTCCAAGCTTAATGCAAAAGCCTGTAATAGATCTTCGGCTCATAGGACATTTTGCATAGTCTGCATCACAGTATGCCGACATTTCCATATTACATTTTCTGGACAAAAGAATCCCCAATCCTGGACACCTTTTCAAGTACTTCACGACTTTCAAAGCAGGATTCATATGAGATAATTTTGGACTGTGCATGAACTGACTCAAAGTTTGTACTGCATATGATATGTCAGGTCTGGTCATGGTTAAATATGTGAGTTTCCTAACGAGCTTTTGATAACTTGAAGGATCATTGAGAGCAGGGTCATGATTCTCAGATGTTCCAACATCATAATCCTTGGTAGTCAACTTAGTATTTTGCTCAATTGGAATGACCGAAGGTTTGCATCCCGATAAGCCAGCCTCTGATATAATTTCCAGGACAAACTTATGTTGACTAAGAGAAATGCCACTATCAGATCGAGCAATCTCGATTCCAAGAAAGTACTTTGGTGCCCCCAAGTCTTTAATATGAAAGGTAAAATGCAAATATTTCTTGAATCTTTCTATTGCAGTACTATCATTGCCCATGATGAGAATATCGTCAACATATATCATCAAGTAAATAGATGACATACCTTGAGTCCATGTGAATAAGGCATAATTATATCTGGACCGTTTAAATCCTGCAGATGTGAGAGCATTAGCAAATTTGGCATACCATTGCCTGGAAGCTTGCTTGAGACCATAGAGGAATTTGCGGAGATGCATACTCTATTCTCCCCCTGTCTCCGTAATCCTTGAGGAATATCCATATAGATTTCCTCATCTAAATCTCCATGCAAAAAAGCATTGTGCACATCCATTTGATGCAATGCCCAATCATTATTAGATGCAACAGATAGAAAAGATCTTACAGTGACATCTTTAGCAACTGGGGAAAAAGTTTCATGGTAGTCAAAACCTTCCCGTTGAGTAAATCCTTTTGCTACCAACCGAGCTTTGTAACGCTCAATGGACCCATCAGCTCGGTATTTGATCTTATAGACCCACTTGCATCCAATAGGTTTCCTATTTGGATGTAGAGAGACCAAATCCCAGGTCTGATTGGCAATTAATGCCTATAATTCAGCTCCCATAGCTTCTTGCCATCGCGGATCATTAGTTGCTGCTTCATAACTGGATGGTTCGATATCTTCTAATATTCGACTAACGCAACATCTATGTTTCGGCGAAAGTCTATGAAATGAAACATAAGATGAAATCGGGTAGTGAATACCTGGTGAGTTCATGGATGCACAAACATAATCCTTTGTCCAAGCTGGTGGTCGTGTAGAACAACCTGATCGTCGAGGGGGATCTCCATGTAGTGAAGTAGATGATGGAGAAGATCTTGCTCCAACATCAATTTCATTTGAAGGGTCTTGAGAATTGCCTTCGATTGTATCCACAACAGCTTCTGGTGTAACATCCTCAGTAGAAATTGGACTTATTACTGGAACAGGCTGTTCTGGAGTCTTTGTCAGGAAATAGCAGGGAGTCGGTTCTTCTAAAGATAGGGAGTTTTCAGGAGGCATGAAATTATCTTGTTTTTCTCCCGAAAGTTCCTTGTCATGAAAAGGAAAAATGTCTTCATGAAAAATGACATCTCTGCTAATGAAGAATTCCCCAGTTGACTGATCAAGGACACGATATCCTTTTTGGAGGTTCGGATAGCCCATGAAGATGCAACGTCGAGCTCGAGGACCCATTTTGTCACGGGGACCCAAGATAGATGCAAAGCACATGCATCCAAATATCCTTAAGTGCTCAAATGCTGGTTTCTTCTTGAAAAGCAACTCAGATGGAGTTTTGCCATCGAGTACTCAAGTTGGCATCCGGTTGATTAGATAGGCTACAGTAATTATGCATTCGCCCCAGTAAAGCTCGGGAATAGATGCTTGAAACTTCAATGCTCGTGCAACTTCCGGTAGGTGGCGATGTTTACGTTCTACTACTCCATTCTGTTGTGGGGTATAGACACATGAACTTTCATGGAGAATCCCATGAGATGATAAGAGAAAGTTGCAGTCATTGTTGAAGAATTCCTTCCCGTTGTCTGTCCGGATGCGCTGAATAGATTTCCCAAATTGGTTCTTGGATAGGGTGATAAAAGTTTTCAAATGTGAGAAAACTTGTCCCTTTGACTGCATTAGAAAAACCCAGGTGGCACGAGAATAGTCGTCCACAATTGTCAAAAAATAATGTGACCCATCATGATGTGGGGTATGATAAGGGCCCCATACATCCATATGAATCAAGGAAAAAATGTTATTGGCACGGCTTTTGCTAGAAGGAAAGGGAATGCGTGACTGTTTGGCAAGAGGACATATTTGACACTTAGAGTAAGGAAATGAAGCACTGTGTCCCAATCTTGAATGCATAAAATAATCTCTATCATTGGTAGTCGTGTTACACAATGACATTTTATTTGAAAGAGATGACACTAAATCAAGATTAATTGGAAAATTTTTCCAAAGGAACAGCCCTTCAGAGAGACTACCCAAGCCCATCATTCTACCAGTCGAAAGAGCCTGAAAGAAGCAAGTGTCAGAATCAAACAAGACACGACATGAATTTTCCTTGCAGACTTTGGACACAGAAACAAGGTTAAACCAGAATTTTGGGACATATAGAGCATTTTGGAGTATAATTTGTGGACTGAGTTTGACTGTGCCAGTGATTGTAACATAGGTGACATTCCCATTGGGTAATTGCATAGTAATAGGAAAATCCAAATTCTCATGTATATCTGAGAATAATGCCCTTTCACAAACAATATGATCACTTGCCCCAAAATCAATAATCCAGGATTTCCTTGAGACATTATTAATCAGGCATCGAGAAATACCTGAGAAATTTCCTCCCTTGCTTGAGGTGTCTAATTTCTGTAGTGCCTGCATCAACTGTTGGTATTGTTCATTTGTGATAGACCGATCAGCATTAGCACTACTAACTTGATAAGCTGCAAAAATTTCCGTCTTTTTTCCTTTTTCTTCGGGTTTACCGTGCAGTTTCCAACAATTTTCTATTGTGTGATGTGGGCGTCTGCAAAATTCACAATATAATTTACCTTTTCTTGGATTAAAATTTTTTTGCAAATGCTGAGATAAATCCACCACCGTCGGATCCTCGTCCATGGGACTCATCGCCACCGTCCGATCCACTCGAGTGGATGAAGCCCTTTGAACCGTCCGATTGGCGCGAGGGATCTGGTCCACCCATTCCGCGTGAGAGATCTGAGCCGCTCATTCCGCGCGAAAAATTTGGACCGCCCATTCCTCCCCTTTTAAGGAGTCGAGCATCCTCGGACGGAAACCCTAACCCTTCCTCCTGCGCCCCTTTTTCGTTTGCTAGGGTTTTCGGTCCCGTGTTCTGCCTCTCCTCGCGGCTTGCTAGGGCGAAACTCTCTCTTCCTCTCACCGAGTCCGAAGATGCAAGCCGCTGGCTTTCTTCCTGCACGGCCAACTGAAAAATCCGTCCAAGAGGCGGCACCGGATCCATGGCCAAGATCTGAGAACGAAAAGTTAGGTACGAATCGTTCAAAATCAACAAAAAACGGGTTGCCTTTTCCCTTTCTCTTATTGATCGGAATTGGGCGAGTGTCTCCTCTGGACCCTCGAGTTTCTCCTCTGCAGCTTCGAGATCATTCCACAGGGATGATAGTTTGTTGTAACATGCTGAAATCGTCATATTTCCCTGTTTTAACTCACTGAGTTCCTGCATCAAAGAGAAAATCTGTGCTCGGTCTAACTTGCCGTACATTTGTTTAATGTTATCCCACATGCTCTTCGAATCTTCCGTCGGTGGAAGGCCGGCCGCGACATCTGGGGAGATGCAGTTGCCGATCCAAGTGCGGACGAGCTGGTTGCATTTCCTCCATTGTCGGGCCAGTCAGTCGTTGGCATGGATCGGGACAGTTCCATCTAGAAACCCATCCTTGTCTTTCGTCACCAAGGCTCGCTAGAAGTCTTGGGAGCACTTGGAGTAGTTTACCGGCCCGGTTAACTGTAGGTTGATCAACCGCAACTCAGGACTGTCGGCTGTCGAGACGAATAGGGGGTCTCCAAGCTCCGGTCGACTGGTGACGGCTCCGATTGGGAACGGCAAGAGACCGGGTGCAAAGTTCGGGTAGGGATTTGACCCTAAACCCGACGGGTAGGGATTTGACCTTGAACTCGGTTCGCCCGATCCGTATTGATGCCACGCATTGAAAATTCCCGGGTAGGGATTTGTGCCTGGACCCGATTCTCCCGATCTGCTCGTCTGCTCCAATCCGGAGGTCGGGCTTGCCCCACTTACGGCTAGTGGGCTCCCTTCGGATTGGACGTGGGCTCCTTGATGCCCTACATAACCAGGCAATGATGTAGTTGGGCTTGGCCCAAGGTACCATGGGTAAGGTACCCACTGGAGAGGCTGGCCCGAAACGGGTTGCCCCAGATTATACTGAGCCTGCGTGGGTACCCATTGTATGGGTTGGGTTTGGAGTGGATGTTGTTGTTGTGTTGTGGCAGGTGAGCTTTGGATCTGCGACTGCAAAGGATTCTCTGTGATGGACTGATCGTCAGCCATTGAAGGTAAAAAAAAAACTTTATCTTCTTCCTCAAAGGTGATTCCACTACCGGATGGTAGTTCTGTTTTGCAAGAGAACTCCTCTGGTGGGCAATCAGAAGCGGAAGCGAAGGAAAAAAATCAGAAGCCAAGGTGGCTCTGATACCATGAAAGGAGACGAGATATTGGAAGAAGACGAGAGGAATATGGAAGAATTGTATTCTCGTTCTCTATTCTGCTGTACATTTGTCTTGTAATTATAATACAGACTAGATACAATTTATGGAAGAAATATATCTTGGAAATCATAATAAAATCATAATCTAATTTCCTAACTAAATTATGCACAATTACAATCAACCGAGATTCCAAGCATATCTCCGGGATATGATCTAATGCATATCTTCCAACAAAAAGCTTCAGATATATTGTACATCGTATATGCGCAGCAAGTGGGAGTGGGGCATTTTTACCACATATTCTGTGAAGGCTGCTTGACAAACTTTGAAATTGGGGAGGATGGAGAAGAAGCTTCCCAGCTTTATTCAGAAGTTCAATACGCTCGCACGGGTGAATAGCTGAAGATTTATGCATGATCGTACAAAAAATTATTTGAACGAATTGAGTTCACTCTCGCTATCGAAACAATAATCTTGCATTCTCTATAATGATTGTATCATTTCTGTTATTAAACAATGGTTTAAGCCAAGATTTTCGATTTATGGTGACAAAACAAAGACCGACTGAGGGTAATCCTCCGATAATCCTTGCTAAGTTTTTTTGGGTTATTTCCAAGGCTGTTTTTGGTAATTAGTGAAAATAAGGTTACTCAGGCACATGAAGATATACAAGAACAGGCTTGCGCTTTTCTCATAAATCGACTTAATCGTTCAGGTATTGCCAATAGGGAATCCTTTGTTTCATGATGTTACTTCCAGCGATCTGAGAATATTCCAGCTACGGTAGCTGCATTTCATGTATTCCTAGTCTGTCATCACAATAATATTCCCACCATGTATTTGTTAGGCAGCCCTCCTTCGGCCTTCCCTAACTATTTGTTATAATCAATCCGTGCATATATCGACATACCCGACATCTTCTTTCCTTCTCTTTTGTTTTGGTTGGGCCATAAAAGACACCCCCTTGATGCCTTTTGGTAGGGCAGTTTCATGGAGGTTCCTCCCTATCAGGACGAGCTCGTTCATCCTCTTCTAATCAGGACCCCATACTTTCCCGGACAGCCATCCAGCGGCAAATCAACCCCCAGAAAGAGAGGCATTTTCTCAAGTAAAACAACGTGAGGATCTAAACCGAAATGGCTAGAAAGAAGTTCGTATACCAATCGCAGACAATACACCCTTCGTTCGGTACAAGTCCTCCCGCTTTTCTTCAAGCAGTCTCTCTAACCAATCGTGGACCATCAAAGGAACTTCGATAGAAACAGAGGTTCTGTTTATACACCCCCCTTTTTTTTTCTGTCGATTGAATACAATTCAAAAAAATCAAGTGGAATTGGATGGATTCTTATGCAATGAAAAAATATTCAATTCAAAAATGAATTGAATATAGAATAGGATGGAAAAGATACAAAATCAATAAGAGAAGGTGGTCAGAACAACTTATTAGATATCATGACTCTGGTATTCATGGACATTGCACATGGGAGAAATGTCTAAACTAATATCGTCAGGGTTGAGCAAAAGCAAACTGCAAGTGCTAAATTGCAGACAACATACGGGACACAAATTCACGTGCACGTTACTGATTAGTGACGAATACCGAGATTTACGCAAATTCCAAGGCCTCATGTTAATCCAAGAGTATTAAGAAGCTTCCCAGCTTTATCCTGAAGTTCAATATACCCGCATGGATGAATACCTGAAGATTTTTGCATGATTGTACTAAGAAGAAGATTTGCCATTGATGATCGTGCTCTTTTCAGTCTCAGGAGAAAATAAAGACCATCTCAGAGCATTCCTACAATGGTTCAAGCCAAGGTTTTCTGGGTATTTCAATAGTTGTTTCTTGTAATTTGTGAAAATAAGATAACTCACGCTTGTAAGTCGACTTAAAAATCAGATACTGCCAATAGGTTCTCTTCTGTTTTATAATATAACTCCCAGTCATTTGAGAACATTCCAGTTACAGAGAAGAAGCAATTTGTGTATTTATAGTCTGTCATCACAAAAGGGCCCCGTTTGGTGATATTTAGATTTCTTTATTTTTCTGTTCTTTTAGAGCATATTTGATAATCATTATATTTCTGAGAAAGTTTTGCTCATAAATAATTTATTTTATTTTGTTCCTAGAACAATTTCTCATTTTTTAAAGGCGTTTGTTAACTACCAATTTTTTTTTTTTTGTTTCTTTTAATGTTTTAGTACTTTTATTATATTTTTCTTATTTTTATCTCTTTTTATCCATTTTTTTTTTTTTTTTCTTTTCACTTCTTTCTCCTTCATGGCCGCAATGGCCGACAAAAGACTTGGCGAGGTCTAGTGAGCTCACCTAACCAAGGCGAGGTTGAGCCTCGCCAGGGGCAATGACGCTTGAGCGAGGTCGTCGGCTTTCATTTGGCCAATCGCCAGCCATGGCCAAGGTCGATTACAGGCCAAAAGGAAAAAAAGAAGAAGAAAAATTAGACTAGGTTCTAAGAATTGTTCCAGCGAATAAATAGTAATTTTTTTTACTTCTCAATTATGTTCCAAATTTATTCCCGAAAACATAATCAAATGAATTTCTGTTTTTTTTTTTTGTTTCAAAAAATAAAAGAATAAAATCAGTTGTTCGCGGGAGTGTTACCAAACAAGCCCTTATCTTTATGTTCTTTTGTTTTCCGGAATAAAAAGAATAGAAATTCATTTGATAATGTCAGCTAATTTTATATTCTCTGAAACAGAGCAATGGTTAGGGAATATATTTAGAACAAAAACAAAAGGTTAAAATAACTTATTTCTTTGTTCACGGAAACAAAATGAGGAATAATGTCATTAGAAAAAAAAAAGATCAACACAACCTAATGCTCATTTTTATACAATCAACACAACGTCCAATCTCCGACCCGATCCGAGTCCTCATTTTTCGGAATAAAAAATAAAATAAAAAAATAAAAAAAATAAGGAAAAAAATTAGAAATTAGATTTTGATTAGTTTTACTAGATTTTAATGTTAATTCTAGTTTAGAATTAGTTTAGCATAAAAAATTGTGAAAATATTTTGATGAAAATTGAATTCAACATTGAATAATGTTTAGGACTTAATTGTATGTATTTTTTTAATATTGTTTTCTTTTGGAGACAATGCTAGATCGCGAAAGCTTGGTGACTCCAACCAATGTTTGTTCTTCCTTTTAAAAGATCTATATGCTTGTTTATTATAATGTCCAAAGATTTACTATCAACTTTCTCATATCGTAAGTTATAAACTAATGTGACTCTTTATTGCCATTTCCAACTATCTATTTTTGACTAACTACTGTACTAGATTTTCCTAGGTTATTTTAGAATATATGGATCGATTAAATCATTAGAAAAGCCCTATTTTATCCAAACATGAAATATCAAGTCTCTTTATATTTAAATAAAAAAATAGGGGATAGAAAGTTGTAGGTTTGCATCAAACGCATTTTTGCTCTTTTTCTATTTTGGGAATAAAAAATTTGTGCGGTTACTAAACACGTTCTTCTGCTCAGAAACTCGTCTAGGGAGTAGGAAAAAAAAAACTATATATGAACAGTAATTATTCTTGAAAACATAAATATTATCAAACGTACCATAATTTTCCCATTATGCATTTGTTGGGAAGCCATCCTTAGTGCTTCCCTACCTGTTGGCATAGTGTTATGGTTAATCTGTTTCTAACATATATTGACACATCGGACACTCATTCGTCCTATTTTTGATTGGTTGAGTCATACAAGACACCCCTTGAAGCGTTTTCGTAGGGCAGCTTCATCGAGGTTCCTCCCTATAAAGACGAGCTTGTTTATCCTCTTCTCATCAGGGCCCCATACTTTTACTGGAGAGCCATCCAGTGTCCAACGGACCCCCTGAAGAGCAAGGCAGTTTTTGAAGTAAAATAAGATCGAGGATTTAAACTAGAATGGCTAGAAAGAAGTTCTCAAACAAAAAATTGTGGAATACGTATCGTTGCTCATAACCAATCACGGACAATACACCCTTCATTTTGGACAAGTCCTCCCATTTTTCATCGATAATAAGGGTGTGTTTAATTCATCATTTTAAAAAACCCATTAAAAAAATGCAAAGCAGTTTGACGTAAAGAGCTTCAGATAAATGTAAAGATCATTTGATAAATTATGAGATAAATGCCATTTTGTAGAAAATACATTTAAAAAACCTTTTGGGTGAGTAATGTTAGCTTTTTGATTTTTATTTGTTTAAATTTCAAAAAAATAATATATGCAACTTTTTAAATATAAATTTTGACAATAATGCTAAAAAAAAATCAAATATATATAAATGCTAAAAAAAAACGAAGACTAGACACTTTGTCGATCTGATGAAGGACTATGGTTGTCGGTGAGCCAGATCTAGAGTTGACGGCCGTCGGCTCAGGCAACCTCCGTCGAGAGCCATGCAACCTTGACAAGGGTCACGCGACCTTGGCGAGGGCCGTTGGAGGTCGCGCAACTCGAGCAACCCTCATCGAAGTCGGGCGACCTTGATCGATAACCATCAGCTCTAGATTTAGCTCACTGGTGGCCATAGCCCTTGGCCAAGGGAAGGGTTGGTCTCTCTTTTTTAAAAAAAAAAAAAAATATATATATATATATATATATATATATATATATATATATACATTTGATTTTTTTTTAGCATTTATATATATTTGATTTTTTTTAGCATTTAAAAAAATAACGAGGGAAAAATTAGAAATTTGAAGAATGGATAATGGTAGTCTTGGGAGAAAAAATGAGTTTCAACATTTGGCCAAATGCTAGAGATGGCAAAATGGGTCTTAGACCCATATATGACCCATTTAAATCATAAATGGGTTATATATGGATCACTTATTTTTTGAAGAAACTAGTTAAATGGGTTTAACAATTGAAGACTTAAGATAGATGGGTATAAGTTCAACTTAGAACCCATTGAAAACCAAAGCCTCACAATCTCTCTCTTCCCTCTTTAACTTTACAAAAATATATATTTTTAATAAAAATCGAAAATATAATTATTTTTTATATTTCAATTTTTATTTTTATTTTTGCTTTCTTTTTCCTCCTTCCTTACCTAGTGGCCAGCACGGCAACTGGCTAGGCAAGGCTCGAGCTCACCGATTTGGCGAGGCAGAGGCCTTGTTGATGTTTGGTAAGGCTCGAGCCTCACCGATCTAGCGAGCTTTGAGCTAGTCGATGTCAGGTGAGCCCGACGAGCTCGAGGCTTGTCTATGGCTAGTCACCAACTATTATGGCTAGTAGCTAGCCGATTAAGAAGAACAAAAAAGAAAAAGAAAATTAAAAATTATATTCTTAAAAAATAAAAATAAAAATAATTAAAATTCGATTTTTTAAAAATAATTTAAAAAAATATATAAATAATTTTAAAAAATATATAAAAATTGTCCATTAAATTTATGTTGCATAAAATTATTTTAGCAATACCATTAAAAAAATCATAAGAAACAAGTTTTCTTAGGTTAAGTTAAATAGGTTGGGTATGGATCGGGTTGGGTATGTGTCAAAAATTTTGCACTATATAAATTGGTCATAAACGGGTTAAATATGTCAATTTAGGTTGGACTATTTATAACCCAATCCAAACCTGACTCGACCCACCTATTTAATAGGTCTACCAAATGCCGAAATGTCAATGCTAATTCCTATTGGCATTGGGCTTTCGGCTTTCTCAATACTGACTTTCATTTAAAAGTTTCTTCAAAATAGTTACAACATTTCCCCAAGGCGTTCTGGAAGCCGAAAGCCACTTGGAAATATTGAACCAAATGCACTCTAGGTCTTTCCAACCAAGAATTTACGCACACATTGCTGAGGTTGAGGAAAAGCGAACTGCAAGTGCTAGAATGCAAACAACATACGGGACACAGAATTCGCATTTGCATAATTGTCCAGTGACGAATACAGAGATTCATGCGAATTCCAAGGCCTCGTCGTAAACCAAGAGTATTGAGGTTCTATCTCAAAGCACAGATAAGAAAACATGCCTTGTCAACTTTTTAAGACCACTGGCCATTATTGGAAAATTTTCACATATTTTAAGCACCAACTATTAGATGTCAAAGTACATTTTTAGTTTGACTTGGCCTCTTGGGGTTCTCATACGAAACTTGTCTTTACTCTTTCGTCGGTGTTTTTCCTATTAGACAAACCGATCTTTTCCTTTTAGTTTTTGACTTACCAGCGAGTGTAATTTCCACGATACGAGGTTATTCCAAGCATGGCTCGCTCCAATACTCGAAAAGAAAATAGAAATACGGAAAGTAAATTGTCAAAAGAGTCTTAAAAATAGCGTCGCTCTTACATACCCAAAAAAAAAAAAAAAGAGGGTAGTTTTTGGGTCATTTAGAAAAAATAAAACATTATTTCTTTAATTATGGTGAAGATAAGAAATAATATAATGTGCTTAAGGCATACATAAATCACTGACTTGCTTGTTAAAACAAAAGTTATAATGTTAAAATAAGTTTCTTTTGGCGCCACAAAAAAAAAAGAAAAAGAGAGAGGGTAGTTTTGGATCATTGATTGAAGCGTAATAATTTCCCTTGTCAAGTCTTTTCAATAGATAGGAAATACGGAAGTGACATTGTGAGATCTTTCACCCCAAAGCAAATCTCCGATCCATTTCTTCCTCTTGAGCCTTTTAAGAACCTATTCAAGTCCAAAGGAAAGCAATCTTTTAGCAAGAAAATTCCCAACAGAAATGTTAGCATAAGTTATGCATCATGTAAAAAAACATAATTATGTACATCGAAATGCCAAGACGATTACTTCCATGCGCCAAATCATTCATGTACCAAAATCAGAACTCTTGTACTGAAAATGCGAAAAACCAATCTCTGTTCTCAGAGGATAACGAAGCATACAAATGATTTTGAGGTCAAATCTCACATTGTTGAATGAGTAGCGAGAGCACAAAATACGGTTCACCAATTGATATTGAATAAAACTATCATAACTTTTAACTGATATTTATTTGTAGCATATTAGAATGTTGATTTCTATCCATACGTAAATTTTTGCCAAAAATTCTCCATTCATGAACAACTCCACTCTTCTGGTTCCCGTAATCTTCATGAACATCAATTGTAGCGATCTGTTCTAACGAGCTTGTGGAGGGACGATCAAGACCAAATAGATCCTAACACAGTACAACTCTTGACAAGCCTCTTGGATGGCAAAAGAAGTAGGATTGCACCAAATTGGACAAAGGGAGAGTGTTTCTAAATTGTACTTGTAATTAAAAATTGACTCACAATATGTGCCTTTGGGTGCAATGGCACTCTTTAGCATTGGAATATGCAAATGTTAAGTATGCTTCGACGAGCTGACTACTGGGGAGAGTCACTTCTTGAGTCAACAAGACATTCCAAGGTCGTACCCTTCCATGTTAGAAGTGGAAAACCTGGATTCAAGAACCAGAAAGTGTTAGAAGTAAAGATCAAATGCGGAAAATAGGATTAATTATAGACAAACCTCCAGCCATTATTCGTATTCATGTTTGTAGGAAAATCCCGAAAATTAAGCGAAATATCGGGCACACTCTACTAACCCAATTCTTTCACGTACTGATGGTGTATTCCAAAATTAAGAGGGTTTGCATTAAACCTTGTGATCACCCGTTAGAAATGAATGATCATTCCTTTTATATACTATCTCCCATCAAGGCGGTTACCAAATGGACAGTTATCACGAAAATATACAAAACATGGAAAAATTACATGTGGAGTAACCACTACTTTAAAGAGAAAATGTGGGTTCAAAAATGTGGAATCATGCAATATAAATAACATTTTCCCACTTGATTCTATCATTTTCATCATACAGATTATCCAACCAAATCCATGAAAAACTTTATGCTTAAAGAAAAGAAACAAAACACATGGATCATGGCGACATGTCCTCTAAGAGTTGAATAATATCTTCCATGTATTACAATGCATCTTATTTCTTTAATGTCAACTTATATGTGACAATACATCTTAATGAATAAACCCTATGTTTATTCTAGAATCAAGGATAAATGTTATTCTCATAAATAAACAACAAATTGTATACACAAAAAATTGAGAATCAACATTACAACAAAATAAGAGTTTCATACAACAAAAAATCGTTCATATGACGACAAATCACATAATGAGACCTATTCCCATACTAGTTACATGATCTTTATACTTCATTAGTGGCATGCCTTTAGTTAAATGATCAACTATCATCAATTCAATGCTAACGTGTTTTATGACCATTTTATTCTTCTTAACACGTTTCCTATGGCTAAATACTTGATATCAATATGCTTATTTCGACTGCCACTTTTGTCATTTTTAACCATAAAAACCGCAGTTGAATTGTCACAATATATTTTTAATGGCCTAGAAATAGAATCAACAAGCTAAATCCCTAGGAATTCCTAGGAATTCCTCTTTATTCAAGTTTATCTGAATGAGTTGTACGATGATTCCTTGCTATTTTGGAGGGGCCGAAACTTTATTGAGAAGAATTGGATGATAAGTTGAATGCTAGTTAGTCCTAAATTGATGTATGTTGCATCTATGATGATATTACAAGCTGGTGAGTTAAAACCTCACAAGTTTGCACGTGATTTGCACATGAGAGGGGGTAATAAAATATTTTCCATAGGTGTTTATTCCCTTTTATTAGAATAGTGATGAAATTACCTCTGAATATATAGTGATGAAATTACCTCTGAATATATAGTGATGAAATTACCTCTTTACCCTTGTATCACAGTGTCCGAATCTCTGTGATGTTGAGGTCGAGTTTGTTTAACGTGTACTGAGTCAACGTCACTGGGATCCTCCCATTTGTGTCTCCACTAAATCTCGAAAGGATTGATTAGATGAAAAAAAAAAAACCAAAATTACAATCGCAACATGTAAGTCAAATTAATTAAGGAATGTTAATTTAGTTAATTAATTTATTCGAATAGATCCACAAGCGAATACCCCCATTGATGAGTTTCTTCAGTACCAAGAGGACTAAAGAAGGCGAGTCTTTCCAAGAAAGCTGCACCTCCAAGCTTAATTAGTATTTAACCCAAAATTTGAAAATTTGATATATTTATAAGAGCCTCATATTCGAGAAAATCAACAAATTATCATTTCATTCACCTACAAAGACTCCATGGTCGAGCGATTCGGGTGACATTTGCGTGCAAGGCAAGTTGCACGTTGGTAAGGTTAAAGTAAGCCGTAATTTAGTTTATTAGGCATGAATCATAGCCTGCTAATATCTTGTGCAACGGCTCCTGTTGAATCAAGAGAGATTAGTCATTAATTAGGTTGTTCATCACCAAAAATGGACATTCAAATTAAAAAAAAAAAGAAAAAAAGAAAGTGAAGGGACGCAAAAATTAAGGAAGAAAATGCACCTACCAAATGATAATTAGGTGTGTTCACTTCAGCTCGTGTGTTTAAGTTTTGGTCGGGGAAGGGCAGATCGAGCGGACAAGTCGAGGAGTATAGACTATTCATGTTGATCATCCTATACAATTCGATGTACTCGTCAAGCTGAATTGAACTATGGAGATTGTTCGAAATCTGGGCATGCCCCTTGCATAACCGATCATCCCCTCAAAATCTATCTCGACATTCTTATCTGGATTTCCCACTTGCGCTTCAAAAATTTCGCAATTAATTGCTTCATTTTTGCATTAGTGGGTATAAGACGGGGAAAATCCATCGAATAAAGTTGAGGTTAGTTGAGAATTTGGGCAAACACGATGATGCAATTAAGATTTATAAAAGTGTCTATAGTTGAATTTTGATTCTGATGTAAATTGCCTTGGCAAGTTGGTGTGCATAATGCCCCGAATGGAGGGGAAAAAACCATTCACCACATTCATCAATTAATCAATTGTTCTCTAAAAAAATAAAAGAAATTGATATTTGAAAAACCTATAAAATTATTAATTGTTAAATTAGGGTCAATAATTACTAACCCACATAGCTTTCTCTTGCTATATAGAACTCACTCTTTGAGCTGAGTAGCTCGCTAAATTGCTCCATTGGAAATGACGAGTAAGCCCTACCGGGGCACTTACAGCTGATCCAAGCAAGGTTGCCATGCCTTCATTGGGCCCTCCCAATCTTCAAAAATTAAGAAGGGTATTGGGGTGTATGCCCCCAAGAAAAAGTTAAAGAGCATATCAACACGGTGAAAGGTCGTTGGACTTGGGTAAGTCCTTAAAAGGCTCGAGGAGGAAATAGGCGGAAGATCCGCCCTAGGGTGGGAGACCCCGAGTTGTCCTCCGTATTCCCTCTCTATGAAGAAGGCAAAGACAGATAGGGAATTAGGGGATCCTATAGTGGGAAAGGTAGACTCCATGTCAGGATATGCTTGCATACACTGATTACCATCGGGTAAGCTGGTATAGTAACCACCCGCACCTAGGGTGAGTAGGGGTGGGTGAAAAACCCACTATGGAGTTAGCACACCTTACGACACTACATGCAACCGCAAGCTAGCTCCATACCCTTGGTTGCATGGAATGCCGAACTCACTCCATCCGTACTATGGAAACCTTTTGAACCAATTTAATAGAAATGCGTGGGCATCTCTTGCTGTTTGGTAATCGCATCGAAATTCATTTTTTGGTAAGTGACGTTATCTCTAAATATCTACTGATCAATTTAAATTTACAAATCTGTATTGTTGTTGCAATGCTCTATGGTGGCGTTGGAGTGAGAAAACCTGCAAATCGATGAATAACGAATTCGCAATTGCAAAAGTATATGACGTCGCAAATAGGAAAATTTGAACAAATTTACTTATCTTCCTTCTAATGTAGCTGGGGAAAGAAGGAGCAAAAATGAAATTTCTGACGTATCTTTGTTCCAAGTATGTTGTTGAATCTTAGGGTTGGGCTGTTGGGCCCATTTATCACAAGAAACGGGCCGAGTTATTGGGCCTCACCAAACCCAACCGAAGTGCAACCTTGGCTTGCAAACATAGGACGTAATATAAATGTTGGAGATTAATGAACATAGGTAAAAAATTCACTCGTTAATTGCTTTTAAGTGGCACATTCACGTAAAAGTTAATTTTGTAATGGGAGTTATGTGCAACAATATACCTCCATTGAGCCACAAGAGGGTTAGCTCATCGCCTCAAAGAATCAATACAAGAGAGCCTTCCTGAGGCCATCGTTCACTAAGATGTAGCCAAAGTAGTGGCGAAAGCTTACCGAGGCCTAGCTGGGGAGGGCGGCAACGTGGTTGGCCTTTTACAATGCCTTGGTCGCTTGGTCGAGTCATTCTAGTATGGGAGAGGTGGCAAATGCTAAGAGATAGAGAGTGCGTTTGGTTTAGCATTCCCAAGGGGTTTTCAACCTCCAAAGCCTCTTGGGAAAATACTAGACCATTTGACAACCATTTTTAAGTAGCTTTCAAGTGAAAGCCAGCATTAAGAATGCTGAAAGCTCAATGTTAGTAGGGACTAATTTTGAGCTTTCAGCATTTAGCCAAATACTAAAACTTATTTTTCTTCTTCCAAAATTATCCTCACTCATCCTTCAAATTTCTAATTTTGCCCTCGCTATTTTTTTTTAAATGCCAAAATAATGCAAAAAAAAAAAATCAAATATATATAAATGCTAAATATATATAGATATATTTGGTCTTTTAAAACAATTATATATATTTAATTTTTTTAGCATTATTGTCAAAATTTATATTTAAAAAGTTGCTTACATTATTTTTTTTAATTTTAAACAAATAAAAAAAAAAAATTCCGATGAAGGGTTTGGTTTTTTTTTTTTTTATAATTATATATATGTATTTGATTTTTTAGCATTATTTTCAAATTTATATTTAAAAAGTTGCATACCTTATTTATCATCATTGGAATTCAATTATTCATCTATCATGTGATGTTTGTACTCATTTGTGGAATTTATAGTTCATCTTTATCATTTTGTACACAATGGACTTGTCAGTTCACTCCAACTTTTCCAAAACCCAATGAATGTATGTGGCCCCTTCCTCAATTATTTGTGTACCACTCCCTCTTTTTTGTGGAGTCATTGACGATGGTGGAGTTGATAACGAGAAAAGTGCTAAAAATATCATAAATTTATTACATTTGTATCAATTCAGTCTTAAACTTTTTAATTTAATCATTTTAGTCTTAAACATTTCCAATCGGTATCAATTTGGTCAATCTAATCAATTTAGACAGAAAATCGCTAATATGAATGACAGTTGGCACTACTAGCAATGACGTGGACTTTTTTAAAAATATTTTTAAGTATTTTTTCTTATTTTTCCTTATTTTCTGTTTTTTCTCCTTTACCCTATGGCCAATATCGACCATGGTTGGCGACCGGGCACAACCGACAGCTAGTAATAGCCATGGCCGACGAGGGCATCGTGGCCCTCGTCGTGTCATGTAGTATTGACAGCATCCATATCAGCAATTTTCTATTTAAATTGGCCGGATGGACTGAATCGATACAAATGCAAAAATGTTTATGATTGAATTGATCAAATTGAAATGTTTAGACTTAAATTGACACCAATACAATAAGTTGAGGATTTTTTTGATACTTTTCCCAGCATATAACTCATGAAATCAAAATGCTAGAGGATGTAACTCAACTAATATCAAAATACTAGATGATTTGATCCATCAAATCACTACGTCAAAAGCTCAATTATTTAATGCGATGCTATCAAGGACTGGTTTCGTGTATGGACATGTATGAATCACACATCTTTGTCAGTATAGCTGCACATCACTGGTTGAGGAGAGAGCCGACCCCAAAACAGGTGAAGGACGAGGCGGACCCCTAGAAGTAGACGAACTTGACTTGTTCACGCTATCACCCACGGCCATTTAAATGTCATATAAACTAGATTTTTATGTTTCATTTAGGAAGTATTTTTTTTTTGGTCAATGTTTGCAATAGGAATGTTGCACAAATCAACGATGCTAAGCCAAAAGAAAAAAATTAATTAAGGTATGATCTTAACTTGGCCACCAAAGCGGAGCACATGTGGGGTAGACAATATTCGTCTCCCGGATCCATCCTCCATACTTTAAAAAATGATGCTTCATGGGAGGATGACAGAGTGAGAGGTGGCCCTCTTATAAGTTCCCGCATGTCTTCATCTCGTTATTTTCCTGGCCGTCTTTCTCTGATCTTTTCCCACCTCCACCACCAGGTTTTCATATTAAGAAAATAAAATAAAAATCTAAGAGAAAATATTTAGATACATATTACAGGGAAAACATTGAAAAAAAAATGTAAATCGCAAAGACACGAAAGATGGCGTTTCATTCTTTTGAAAACCTTTACTAAATGAACATAATAGATATTATAAAAATGAAAAATCTAATAAATAGGAATGGGTCGGTGATAAATGTCAAATTAAGAGCTTCATATTCAAATATTTTCGGGAATAAGATAATTAGAAGAGTAAACGAATAGTTTCCACTTACATTTTTCCAAATATGTGAAAAAATTATCAGAATGCTTGTGAATCTCGTACATTGTTGCACATGCTTCCCGCGCAATATTAGGTTCTGATTTTAATTTTTCAAAACCAATTTTTAGTGAATGGTGAACGGTTTCTGGTTTTAGGATGGGAATCGCCAGCTCGACCATGCATATCCTTAGTTTGGAATGGACTTAGCCCACGTGGGTCATGCAATTTAACTTGGAAGGGTCATATTTGATGAGAAAACTGAGGTGAGAAAAGCAATCGAGGAAGCTGAAGTCCCTTCAAAATATATCTCGGCCAACTACTTTGGCTGTTGTTTTGTGGGCAATCTCTCTCAGCTATCGATTCTCACACCTCCATAAGACATTGTATATCGCTACAGAGATGGCAACGTCAAAGGTATGTGAGGTGAATAAACCTAGTTCAGGCATGATAAGAAGGGTCATATTTTCCTGCATTTTTAATTGGAAGAAAATTTCCTCTAACCATGCCTATGATAAATTACAAGACCCGGTCGCACATGTAGGTAAAATAAAAATGGATGATATTTTCGTTTGTAACCCACCATTCAGGAGATTCGTTAAAATGGACGAAAAGAACGTTCCCCATCTACAACATGGATGCGGTAACATTCTTTGTGAACTTAGGAATGTGCCTTAAAGAAACCGTAACTCTCATGATCCATTTCTTCTCGAGACTACCGATCCCTAATCCTGACGTGGGTCCCGAATGCAGACATTTTTAATAATCAAATTACGTCGAAGTAGGTCGTTCTTCAATTTGAGTTTGGAGTGTGAGGGAGCTTTTACTTTTATTATTCAACAATTTCTTGTTAGGTGAGACTTTGTCATATTTTAAATATTCATCTCATGTCAACAATCGGGCAAGAGCTTAGGCAATCAACGAGTATCCTCAAAGTTGTATCCTTAAACATCATTAGATCACACGTATATCCTATCAAAAGAGCGATCGCTAGCTCCATATTATTAGTCTAAATCTGGACCTCACGAAATATTTCAACTGCTTATAAAATCTATCAAGGTCGAGACCTTAGCTTGATTGAGTCATTTTCAACACTTTTTGTTATAATTAAAGTCACAAGTGTGTATGAACTTCTATTTGGCAACTCATGAAAGTGTCTGATACTGCGTTATTCTTGCAGCTGTTTTTCTTGAAGAAGATGATAGTGCAACGTCCACAATTGAAACGATTGAATCCGAGAATACTGAACAAAACGGTGTAACTGAGGCCACCAAAGAACATTCTGTCCCAAAGACAACTGGTAGAGATGTGGGAGAAGCTCAGTGGAAGGACCCAGGAGAAGAGAAGCATTTCTGCAGAAGACTTCCTTGCCTCCATGAAAGGCCTTTACCTATTTTTATTTTTTCCATTTAGGTGAAATGTACTCTTACCTAACTATAAGATATAGTCACTTAAACGAAACACGCATAGTTTTTTTATTTATCCACCACTTCTGAAGAATTAAGTGTCGGAATATCCTTAGGTTCACCGAGTATTTTAAACAATAAACATGTGATGCAAAGGTGGTCGTGTCTATGAATGCTGACTGAGAACTTGATGAAACCCTTTTGTATCTTTATTATCAAGAGTGACCTGCTACATAATTACTCACTACAAAAGCTTCAGATATATTGTACATCGTATATGCGCAGCAAGTGGGAGTGGGGCATTTTTACCACATATTCTGTGAAGGCTGCTTGACAAACTTTGAAATTGGGGAAGACGGAGAAGAAGCTTCCCAGCTTTATTCAGAAGTTCAGTACGCCCCCATGGGTGAATAGCTGAAGATTTATGCATGATCGTACAAAAAATTATTTGAACGAATTGAGTTCACTCTCGCTATCAAAATAATAATCTCGCATTCTCTATAATGAATGTATCATTTCTCTTATTAAACAATGGTTTAAGCCAAGATTTTCGATTTATGGTGACAAAACAAAGACCAGCTGAGGGTAATCCTACGATGATCCTTGCTAAGTTCTTTTGGGTTATTCCAAGGCTGTTTTTGGTAATTAGTGAAAATAAGGTTACTCAGGCACATGAAGATATCCAAGAACAGGCTTGCGCTTTTCTCGTAAATCGACTTAATCGTTCAGGTATTGCCAAATAGGGAATCCTTTGTTTCATGATGTTACTTCCAGTGATCTGAGAATATTCCAGCTACGGTAGCTGCATTTCATGTATTCCTAGTCTGTCATCACAATAATATTCCCACTATGCATTTGTTAGGCAGCCCTTCTACGGCCTTCTCTAACTATTTGTTATAATCAATCCGTGCATATATCGACATACTCGACATTTTCTTTCCTTCTCTTTTGTTTTGGTTGGGCCATACAAGACACCCCCTTGATGCCTTTTGGTAGGGCAGTTTCATGGAGGTTCCTCCCTATCAGGACGAGCTCGTTCATCCTCTTCTAATCAGGACCCCTTACTTTCCCGGACAGCCATCCAGCGGCAAATCAACCCCCAAAAAGAGAGGCATTTTCTCAAGTAAAACAACGTGAGGATCTAAACCGAAATGGCTAGAAAGAAGTTCGTATACCAATCTCAGACAATATACCCTTCATTCGGTACAAGTCCTCCCCCTTTTCTTCAAGCAGTCTCTCTAACCAATCATGGACCTTATTCATGGACATTGCACATGGGAGAAATGTCTAAACTGATATCGTCAGGGTTGAGCAAAAGCAAACTGCAAGTGCTAAATTGCAGACACCATACGGGACACAAATTCACGTGCACGTTACTGAGTAATGGCGAATACGGAGATTTACGCAAATTCCAAGGCCTCATGTTAATCCAAGAGTATTAAGATTCTATCTCAGAGCACAGACGAGAAAACAAGCCCTGTCAACTTTTTAAAGGTCAATGGCCATCACTTAAAAATTTTCACATGTTTGAGCACCGCCAATTAGATGTAAAAGTACATTCACATTATTTAAGTAAACCCACACAGCCAAATACAGAATTGGCTTATAATAATTTTATCTTTAGCTTTGAATGAAGCTGAGGCTTCATAGAAAGGGAAAATATGTCATTGAATTCGAATATATCGTTATTGAATGAAGAAAATATTACGAAAATGCAATTTAAGTAGATCGACATCATTATAGCTATCGATTGAGCGGGCATCTCGATGGGGACCCACATGATAAATGGTTATAATCACGTTGGTTTACATAGACTGAGTCTATGATGACTGCATCCAATGGCTTCTCCGTGGTCCTCAGAGACTTGTCCGGCTCCATGAAACGAGTGGATCGTGGCCATAAAAAGGTGGTCCTCAGTTTTTTTTTTTAACTTCTCGAAATTGTCATAAAGGACTAATAATTGTTAATGGTGTCATTATCACCAAACCCCATTAACTCAAATCCAAAAAAAGGAAATCATTGAAAATTCTTGCTACCAATTATTTGCTTGCGAGTGTTAACGCGTAACTTCAAGACGAAACATATAAGATCTTATTTAAATGTTACTATTTAAATTCGATTTTTTTTTTTTTTTTTTTGTCTTTAGGAATACCTTATCTAGTTGTGCAGAATCTAGGGGTGCAATCAAGTCGAGTTGAACTCGGCTCCACTCGCAATCTCAAAGCCTGAAGTTCAACTCAAACTTGATCAGCATTTTTTTCCCTGTTCGAACTCGACTCAATACAAAACTGGACGTACTGGAGCTTGGCTAGATTTCAAGGGAACATTTGGTAACACTTCTATTTCCGGAAACAAATTCTGATAAAAAAAATTTTCTTTATTATTTTATTATCGGGAACAATTTCTAAATATTTTAAGCCGTTCGGTAATTGTCAAAAATTTCAATTCCAGGAATAAAATTACATTTGGTACCGTTCTCAAAATTTTTACTTCAAATCATTTTCTTTTAATTTTATAATAATTTTATTTCTTTTTTTCCTTTCTCCTCTTCTTCTTTAAGGGTTGCCAGTTGTCGGCCTTTGGATGACTGGTGACCTTGCCAGAGTGTTGTCAGCCCTCGCTGAGGCATGCCTTGTCGACCGAGCCTTGGCTAGGCGAGCGACCTTGCTAGATCTGGGCAAGGTCGAGCCTCACCTAGCCATGGCTTGGCAAGCCTCTAGCAAGCTCGTCAAACCTTGACCAGCAGCGACGGCAGTAGCGATGATTGAAGAAGAAAAAGAGGGAAGAAGAACAAGAAGAAAAAAAAGAGAAAGGAGAATCAATGGGTTGGCTTGATTTTGACATTGTTTCTGGAAACAAATAATCAACTTTTTTTTTTTTTGTTTTTACTTTTCGATTATGTTCCAAATCTACTTCTAAGAATAATTTTTTTTTCCGGGAATAAAAATTTTATCAAATGAATTTCTATTCTAAATCTACTCTCGGGAACAAAAGAACATAAATTATTACTATTTGGCAAGTTGCCAAATGCACCCTAAGTATATAAAAGCCAACATTCTTGACTTTTCTCGCTTGACTTTAAAAGCCAACATTCTTGATTTTTCTCGCTTGACTTTAAAAAGCCAACATTCGTGATTTTTCTCGCTTGACTTTAAAAGCCAACGTTCTTGATTTTTCTCGCTTGACTTTAAAAGCCAACATTCTTGATTTTTCTCGCTTGACTTTAAAAGTCAACATTCTAGATTTTTCTCGCTTGACTGAATTCGACTTGGCTCGATATAATTGCACTCCCTCTTGTTGTTTGTTTTTAAATGAGATGGTCCAAATGTAGTCACATATGAATAATAATATCATTAACATATATATATTCACAATCCATGTAATAAAAGGGAAGGAAAAACACCTCTCTCTGTCCCTGTCTCTGTCTCTCTATTCATCAACTCAAAGAACTAGGATAGCTCTCCCACCTCACATCACATGGCGAAGAGCAAGGTCCTCATCGTAGGCGGCACCGGCTACATGGGGCGGAGGCTCGTGCGGGCAAGCCTGGACCAGGGACACCCCACGTACATCCTCCAGCGGCCCGAGATCGGCCTCGACATCGACAAGCTCCAGATGCTGCTGTCCTTCAAGAGGAGCGGCGCCCACCTCATCGAGGGCTCGTTCTCAGACCCAAGGACCCTCGTCGATGCCGCGAGGCAGGTCGACGTTGTCATCTCTGCCATGTCGGGCGTCCACTTCCGGAGCCACAACCTCCTGCTGCAGCTCAAGCTCGTGGAGGCCATCAAGGAAGCCGGAAATGTTAAGGTAATTAACCTCCCGTGGAATCCATTCCCTCTTTTTAGAGCAGCCCTTGTTGACTTTTTACTATTTACTAATTTCTTTCACGTAGCATAAATCTCAAAATATTTGTGAAGATTAAAAAGAAAAAATTTACCAATTTGCAACCCGCGATAGAACCTTTTGTCAGTTATTTCTCTTTTCTTTCTTATTTTTCTAGGTGCATGCTTGACTTGGACATCAATCTAACGATCTTAGCATAGAGTGAAAGTCAAAAGAGGATGAGATCTTTTGCAGACTTTTTGAGCGTATATGTATTCGAACAGGAAAAACAGAGCAAGCACTCTCAAAGTAAAGTTATAATTACGATGATGGGGTAAGTTATAATTACGATGATTGAATTATAATTACGAGTGAAAAGAAAAATTACTCATGGTGGTGTAAGTTATAATTACTCATTTGAATTATGCAAATTATGGTACAAGTGCGTGCATAATTTGATTATCACAATTAGAGGGGCCAAGCGCTTGATTGTTCAAAATAATGGGTGCACGTCTATATATTCGTATATAGATCTAGTTCTTATTATATTTAATTTTACACACTAACTAATGGAAAACCTAGAGAACCGTTTATCTAAACTCAATCTCACTATATCAGATTAATCAGGCAGTAGAAAATAGTCTGATTACGTTTTACGTCGTATCCGATGGCGTAACCTTTTCTATACTAGGGCCTCCTCCGTCGTTGGAAGGTTATATACATATAGAAGACCATCTCCTCGAAAAAAAATTAGTGGGTGATGATTTCATGATTTGATCCTGGCCTAATACATCCATCTAGATGGTCCAAGCAGGTTTAACCAACAACTCCTCAGCTACCGCGATAAAGAGCAAAATATAAAACTATTCCAGCTACAACACAAGTCACGCTAAAGCCAAAATCGACCAACTTGACTCATCGTATTACCCGCACTATTTGAAGTATTGCTGTTATAATTTTTCTATATTACAGACATGTAACGCTGCATTTATGTGTTGCTAATGACCTGATTTGATCGTCCTAACAGACAATCGTTCCAACCAAAAGGCCAAACGAGTCTTTGCGAATTATGTGTTTAATTATTCATCTTATGTTATAATGATAGGCAGATGAACAGATAGGAACATGTGCATGAACAATTTTTCAGATTATCTATGATGTTGAAAAGCTTGTTCCACTGACCATATCTACATGGCAGATATGCAAAATGGTGATAATGATGCATATCTATGTAGCTAGTGTCCTGATGTAATCGTCCGAACAAACAATCGTTCCAACCAAACGGCCAAACATGCCATGTTTTAATGGCAGATATGCAAAAAAGAGAGATTATCTCAAGTGGGGACAATGATACAGAAAAGGCCAATCAAACAGTGTTTTAAGCAGACAATAGCAGATTGATTGATTAAGCAGACAATAGCAGATTGATTGATTAAAATAATAATGTTAGAAATAGATAAACGTGTCTATGTGCTCTTTCTACTACGTTAATGCATGTTCACTTGACAGATTGCGCCCTGATTGTTGCTCAATCTAAAAATGTTTTGAATCTTTGTGCAATTCTAGTGTTGTTTTGTCATGCTTATGATCAAGGTATGGAATTTTTGTTATATGAAATTTCTGTAGAACAAGTCTCTTCTTTTCTTTTTCTCCTAAATAAAAACTTCTAGTTTTTAGTACCATCAATTTCTTATTTAAATTGCGTGCTTCTAACTTTAGTGATAGTCCTGTTCTTATAGTCCTTTTAGTCTGACAGTTGGATATCATCTGTAATATTGCATGTGACTTTTTTAGTTATAGATTGAACTCTAACTTTGGCTGTGATTTATATTGTGCTTCTAATTCTAATTGATGGGGATGTTACAAGAAATTTCCTAGATTCTTTGGGATAGTAGACATTTACTCGTGTTAATTTTTAATCCTATCATCTGAATTCTCATTTTATTATAGTAGTCAACCCTCCATTATATTATCCGTTAGTATGTATAAAAGAAAATGACACAAATAATATCTAAAATTTGATCCGATGTGCACTGTTGTCTTTAGATTTTTAATTTTCGACTTGAACTTTATTTTTATAGATAAATTAAAGATAATACATCCATATGTGTGAGCAAATCACAAAAGTTAGAAGAAATTAAAAATTATGTTAAAAAAACTAATTAAGACGTTGTGACTATGAACGATCCTAAGAAGTAAATTATGTGCTGATGGGTGTAGTATTGGTTTAACATTGTAAGTTTATGCGACGAGAAATGTAATCAAAGTCTTTTTGTGTAGATATTCCCGCACAAATGCATCAGGATAAACGAATATTCCCTCCTCTTACTTGTTTTGATCTTTTTATTCTCTATTTTGAGCGATTGATTCTCTTACTCGTTCAAATTTGTGCAATAAAATCCTTTTATTACCTAAATTGTTAACGCCACATTGTTGAGAAAGCTATTTCTCTCGCGTCATTGTCATGATGGGTGCATCTCCCTCTCTCGGTTCCCACATCTTTTTTTTTCGTTTTGATAATGTATCATCGTCACATCCGCATCATGTTAAAGATCGCCGTGCATCAAATACTAAAGATGTTTTCAGTGATTTTAAATTTATGCAGCGGTTCTTGCCGTCGGAGTTCGGGACGGACCCATCCCGCATGGGTCATGCACTTGAACCAGGAAGGGTTTCGTTCGATGAGAAAATGGAGGTGAGAAAAGCAATTGAAGAGGCTAAAATCCCTTTCACATATATCTCGGCCAACTGCTACGCTGGTTATTTTGTGGGAAGTCTCTGTCAACTATCGACTCTCACTCCACCAAAAGAAACCGTATGTCTTTATGGAGATGGCAACGTAAAAGGTATGTGAGATGCATAAACCTAGTTTAGGAATTACAATGAGGATTATACTTTCCTCCGTCCCTAATCATAGAAAATTTCCCATAATCATGCCTTCGATTGATGGGTTTCAACCGCAAAATGCCATATTTGAAATCCACCAATCAGGAGATTGGTTGCAGCAAGTTTGCTCCAAGTAGAGACTGACAAAAACTTTCTTCCCATTAACAATGTAAACCCGGTAACAATTTTGGTAAACTTATGAAAGAAGAGTTGACTGAGTGATAAAACAATTGGAATCTGAGCCTCAGGAAACCTTAGGTCTCGTGTAGAATTCTCGGCACAACAATGCCCTAATCCAATGCGGTTCCCAAATGCTAACATGTGAAGTGATCAATTCATGTCAAAGAAGTGTGGAATGGGCGACCTTGCTCTCATATCATGTGTTTAGAAAATCCGCCGCTTCCCACACACTAACCTTACACTCGCAAGTCTCTCTGCGCCAGTACTACAACTAGGGAGGGGATGTGCCTATTTATAGACTTTCTCCCCCGACATACTCTTGCAAGAGTGGTAAATGCACAGGATACGTGTTCTCCGTCTAATCCACACTCACTCTGACTATTAGCCAAGTCACTTGATCAAGGATTCGTTTCTTGGATACTTCTAAACATTGATGTGGGCTGCTTGCTTCTCCACCTCTATTTTCAACTTCTTCAAAATATTTGGGATCATATTTTAACAAGTTGATCATGCGTTTATGTCAGTTGGGAGCGTGAGGGAATTATGACTTGTATTTTATGAATGGATTCAATCTTTCTGCAGTGTCTTGCTAGGTGAGATTGTGTCATATCAGGAGTTATATTTCTGACTGCTCATAAAATCTATCAAGGTCGAGATTTTGACTTGGTTGAGTCATTTAGCCAAGTTCAACTTGTTATAGCAACCGACCTCCTAGAATTATGACTTTGTTACTACCGACTAATCAAAGAGCAACACTTCTTTTCCCAATTAAGACACAAGTATGCATGAATATGTATATGGATTAGTCATCAAAGTGTTTTGATACCGCATTATTGTTGCAGCTATCTTTCTCGATGAAGATGATATCGCAACGTACACAATAAAAACGATTGATGATCCGAGAACACTGAACAAGACTGTGTACCTGAGGCCACGAGAGAACATTCTGTCCCAAAGACAACTGGTGGAGCTGTGGGAGAAGGTCAGTGGAAGGACCCTGGAGAAGAGAAGCATTTCTGCAGAAGACTTCCTTGCCTCCATGAAAGGTACTTACCTAATTAATTAATTTGTTAGATGACATCTATTTTTACGTAATCTTAAGAAAATTTCGACGCCTTCTGGAGAATTTAGTGTTGGAATATCCTTAGAGGAGAGAGAGAGAGAGAGAGAGAGAGAGATGGAGGTGGGACAGGAGGGATTGACTTAGAGAGGGAGGAGAGAGACTGAACAAAAGTAAATGCCTTCAATGCGATAGAAACTTGTTAGGAAGTAAAATAAATGTAATAGAGAGACACATTAAACAGGAGTGGGCCGCGCTACTCTGCTCTATATGTTTTTGTCAGACACGTCCCCAATTTGACCGGTTCCATGGACCGGATCAGTCCGTTTCTCGGTTCTCAATTCTAGAGACTAACGCTCCCGATCTGATTCTCAATTTCACTTTAGAACTGAATTGGATTCACCTCTAAATATTCTGAAGTTCAATGAACATGTCAAGCAATGGTGATTATGCTTCTTAATGCTGACGGAGAACCCGGTAAACACCCTTTAGTAAATCAAGAGTGACCTGCTAAATAATTTCTTACTACATTAACTTCGGATCTATAGTAGATCATATATGGATAGTTTTGATCTATCCTTTTGTTTCAGGATTGGGCTATCCAACGCAAGTGGGAATGGGGCATTTCTACCACATATTCTATGAAGGCTGCTTGACAAACTTTGAAATTGGCGAAGATGGAGAAGAAGCTTCCCAGCTTTATCCTGAAGTTCAATATACCCGCATGGATGAATACCTGAAGATTTTTGCATGATTGTACTAAGAAGAAGATTTGCCATTGATGGTCGTGCTCTTTTCAGTCTCAGGAGAAAATAAAGACCATCTCAGAGCATTCCTACAATGGTTCAAGCCAAGGTTTTCTGGGTATTTCAGTAGTTGTTTCTTGTAATTTGTGAAAATAAGATAACTCACGCTTGTAAGTCGACTTAAAAATCAGATACAGCCAATAGGCTCTCTGCTGTTTTATAATATAACTCCCTGTCATTTGAGAACATTCCAGTTACAGAGAAGAAGCAATTTGTGTATTTCTAGTCTGTCATCACAAAAGGGCCCCGTTTGGTAATATTTAGATTTCTTTATTTTTCTGTTCTTTTAGGGCATATTTGATAATCATTCTGTTTCCGAGAAAGTTTTGCTCAGAAATAATTTATTTTATTTTGTTCCTGAGAACAATTTCTCATTTTTTAAAGGCGTTTGTTAACTACCCAAAATTTTTATTCCTGAAATACAAATGCATTTGGTAGGACTCTAATTTTTTTTTGTTTCTTTTAATATTTTAATAATTTTATTATATTTTTCTTATTTTTCTCTCTTTTTATCCTTTTTTTTCTTTTTTCTTTTCAATTCTTTCTCCTTCGTGGCTTCTGTGGCCGACGACCGGCTTGGCGAGGTCTAGTGAGCTCACCTAACCAAGGCAAGGTTGAGCCTCGCCAGGGGCAGTGACGCTTCAGAGAGGTCGTTGGCCTTAGTTTGGCCAATCGTCAACCATGGCCAAGGCTGGTGACAGGCCAAAAAGAAAAAGAAGAAGAAAAATTAGACTAGGTTCTATGAATTGTTCCCGCAAATAAATAGTAATTTTTTTTTACTTCTTGATTATGTTCCAAATTTATTTCCAAGAACATTATCAAATGAGTTTCTGTTCTTTTTTTTTTTTTTTTTTTTTTGTTTCGAAAAATAAAAGAATAAAATCAGTTGTTCGCGGGAGTGTTACCAAACAAGCCATTATTTTTCTGTTCTTTTGTTTTTCGGAATAAAAAAAGAATATAAATCCATTTGGTAATGTCAGCTAATTTTATATTCTCTGAAGTAGAGCAATGGTTAGGGAATAGATTTAGAATAGAAACAAGAAGTTAAGATAACTTACTTCTTTGTTCACAGAAACAAAAGGAGGAATAATGTCATTTAAAAAAAAAAAAAAGATCAACACAACCTAATGCTCATTTTTATACAATTAACACAATGTCCAATCTCTTGACCCGATCCGAGTCCTCATTTTTCGGAATAAAAAAATAAAATTAAAAAAAATTTAGGAAAAAAATTTAGAAATTAGATTTTGATTAGTTTTACTAAATTTTAATGTCAATTCTAGTTTAGAATTAGTTTAGCATAAAAAATTGTGAAAATATTTTGATGAAAATTGAATTCAACATTGAATAATGTTTAGGACTTAATTGTATGTGTTTTCTAATATTGTTTTCTTTTGGAGACAATGCTAGATTGTGAAAGCTTGGTGACTCCAACCAACGTTTGTTCTTCCTTTTAAAAGATCTATATACTTGTTTATTATAATGTCTAAAGATTTACCATCAACTTTCTCATATCGTAAGTTATAAACTAATGTGACTCTTTGTTGCCATTTCCAGCTATCTATCTTTGACTAACTATTATGCTAGATTTTCCTAGGTTATTTTAGAATATCCGGATCGATTAAATCATTAGAAAAGCCCTATTTTATCCAAACATGAAATATCAAGTCTCTTTATATTTAAATAATAAAAAATAGGGGATAGAAAGTTTTAGGTTTGCACCAAACGTATTTTTGTTCTTTTTCTATTTTAGGAGTAAAAAATTTGTACATTTACTAAACACGTTCTTCTGCTCAGAAACTCGTCTAGGGAGTATAAATAGAAAAAACTATATATAAACAATAATTATTCCTGAAAACATAAATATTATCAAACGCACCATAATTTTCCCATTATGCATTTGTTGGGAAGCCATCCTTAGTCCTTCCCTACCTGTCGACATAGTGTTATGGTTAATCTGTTTCTAACATATATTGACACACCGGACACTCGTTCGTCCTATTTTGATTGGTCAGGTCATACAAGACACCCCTTGAAGCGTTTTCGTAGGGCAGCTTCATTGAGGTTCCTCCCTATAAAGACGAGCTTGTTTATCCTCTTCTCATTAGGGCTACATACTTTTACTGGAGAGCCATCCAATGTCCAACGGACCCTTGAATAGGGGTGTCAACGGTTCGGTTCGGTTCGGTTTTTTTGAAAAACCGAACCGAACCGAATACAAACCGAATCGAAATTTTGGTTTTGGTTTGGTTTGGTTCGGTTCGGTTCGGTTCGGTTCAGTTTTTCGGTTTTTGGTTTTTAGCTTTTGGTTTTCGATTTTTTTTTCTTTTTTCTTTTTTCTTTTTTCATCTTTGTTTGACGGCAGCGGCAGCCAAAAAGCTTCCATTTTTCTTTGATAGATTTCGTCCGTCCATCTTCATCGATAAGTACTTGTCTTATTTTGCTCAGCTGTTGGATTCGTCATCAAGCCCTTCTTTTCCATGTCGTTTTTTTTTGTGGGTCTCTTTGCAATGCATCAAGACGATGGTGGCTACGATGATTGAATCGACGAAGAAAACATGAGAATGAGAGCAATCGATGAGAAAGATCTTTCAATGAAGCCTCTGTAACTCTAAAAACTAATGCTCTGTTTTCCCCCATCCTGTTTTGGCTGAACTCGCGGTGTTCAGTTATAGGATGCGACGATGACTTAAGGACAATAAGTCAGAGATGGTGATCAGTGGTTCTAGCATTGATTGGTGGTGAAGAAACTTTTTGGAACTCGGCGGATGAAGAGGAGTGACCTTTGAGCGAGCGGTTCACTGACAGAGTCTTCCTTCTTTTTCCCTTCTGCTTTGCTGGACCCAAAAGCAATATTGCAAAGCAAATATTCTCTCTCCAACTCTCTGCTTTTTTTAGGTAATTCAATTGCCAGATCACAGAGATCTACTTGCTCTCATCAGCTCTAGTCCCTAGCATCACATTCTCCCTCTCTCGCATTGCTCTGTTTCGCGATCGAAAAACAGAGCAAACGAGTCTGCCGAAATGGACCGGCTCTTTGCAACTAGTCTCCTTCCCCACGTTAGGAGGAGCAAAATACGACATCTCCATGCAACTTTCGCTGATTTGGACTCAGAAAAAGAACCGAATTTTTTATGGTTTGATTTTTATCGGTTTGTGGTTCGGTTCGGTTCGGTTAACCGATAAAAATTGAACCAATAAAAAAATATTGGTTTTTAATGAGAATCGAACCGAAAAAACCGAATTTTTCAGTTTGGTTCGATTTTCGGTTCGATTTGGTTTTTGGTTCGGTTCTTGACACCTCTACCCCTGAAGAGCGAGGTAGTTTTTGAAGTAAAATAAGATCGAGGATTTAAACCAAAATGGCTAGAAAGAAGTTCTCAAATACAAATAGTGGAACACGTATCGTTGCTCATAACCAATCACGGACAATACACCCTTCATTTTGGACAAGTCCTCCCATTTTTCATCGATAATAAGGGTGCGTTTAATTCATCATTTTGAAAAACCCATTAAAAAAAAATGCAAAGCAGTTTGACGTAAAGAGCTTCAGATAAATGTAAAGATCATTTGATAAATTATGAGATAAATGCCGTTTAGTAGAAAATACATTTAAAAACCTTTTGGGTGAGTAATGTTAGCTTTTTGATTTTTATTTGTTTAAATTTAAAAATATATATATATATATATATATATATGCAACTTTTTAAAGATAAATTTTGACAATAATGATAAAAAAATCAAATATATATAAATGCTAAAAAAAAATCAAAATATATAATTAAAAAAAAAAAAAACCAAACACTTTGTCGATTTGATGAAGGGCTATGGTCATCAGTGAGCTAGATCTAGAGTCGACAGCCGTCAACTCAAGCAACCTCCGTTGAGGGTCATGCGACCTCGACAAGGGTCGCACAATCCTAGCAAGGGCCACTGGAGGTGGCCTAACCTCAAGCAACGGTGCGCAACTCGAGCAACCCTCATCGAAGTCTGGCGACCTTGATCGATAACCATCAGCTCTAGATTTAGCTAGCCGGTGGCCATAGCCCTTGGCCAGACCAAGGGAAGGTTTGGTCTCTTTTTTTTTTTTTTTTTTTAATTATATACATTTGATTTTTTTAGCATTTATATATATTTTATTTTTTTTAGCATTTAAAAAAATAACGAGGGCAAAATTAGAAATTTGAAGAATGGATAATGGTAGTCTTGGAAGAAAAAATGAGTTTCGGCATTTGGCCAAATGCTAAAGGTGGCAAAATGGGTCTTAGACCCATTTATAACCCATTAAAATCATAAACAAGTCATATATGGGTCACTTAAGGCGTGTTTAATAACGATTCTGTTCCAGATGATCAGAAAAGGAAGCAATACTCTCTCGCACAAGGTTATCAAATTTGAATGTGGAAAGCTCTCCATCACTTCTTTCTTCCACCGGATGGATGCACTTTCTATCAAGAAGATCACTGAGAAAACCCTCTACTTCTCTTAGATTGGTTAGAAATCATTTTGCAGCCCATAAACGAGAAACTCTGCTACAACTGATCTCACTATTCTCAGGGAAAATGCTCAAGTACAAAAGGCAGAACAGACGATGGTCATTGGATAGGATCAGTACTTGTGAGGGAAGGTTCAATAAGGGGAGGTCATCTGAGGGGAGGATAATCGGCGCCCATTCATCACTTCTTTCTTTAGGCAGACTCTTATAGCTTGCATGGTAACATTTCTATTTTTTTTGTTTTTTTTTGGTTCTTTTGTTCTCCATAATAGAAAAGGAACAAAAAAAAAAAAGAACAAAATTCCATTTGGTAACATTACTTAATTTTTCTATTTTCGGAAAGAAAGGCTGTTGGGAAATAGATTTAGAACAAAAACAAGAGGTAAAAAAATAGTTTCTTGTTTTCGGAAAGAATTTCTAAAAATAAGTCAAATTTTTTTTTTTTTTTTTTCTTCTTCTTCTTATAATCTTGTTGCCGGCCGGCGCCAGTCACCGGTCATCGGCGGCATAGTTGCTGCCGCCACCACCGACGACTAGAGGAGGAGAAAAAAAGGAAAAATCTAAAACAATTGTTAAAAAATTAAAACAAATTTTATGACACAAAAAAAAAAAAAATTTGTGGCGTACCAAACGCATTCCCCTTTTTTTTTTTTTATTCTAGGAATAGAAATTTTCTATTTACTTAAAAATTGCTTTAGGGATAGAAATTTAAAAAAAAAAAACTATTTCTTAAAAGAAATTCTTAAAATAAAAATATTACCAAACACGTATTTAAACTTACTAAGAACCAGTTGGCAAACTTTATTCAATGCGCCCCTGGCTCTTCTACAGATAGATCCTCCAGTTCACAGCACCCTCAGTGTGGCCCACATCAATCTCGATGGAAAGGGTGCCCGAGATCGTATCCCAAAGCGGCAGCTACTAGCCCAACCCCGGCTGCAATCAGTGTGGATCAAGCGAAATTTCGTGGAGCAAATCTTCCTTTTTTTACCCTGGGATTTGCCCTCGGGTCGAAACACCCATATGTTTTCCTCGACTCTTTTGTCTGCCATCATTCCTTTGCCGTCTCACCAGTCCATTGATCTAGAATTCAGCTGTTGCAGGTGCGTTCTTGCCAAGTTTGGTCAACCGCAGAGACTTGTTCGATTAGAAGCAACAAGTGATTAAATTCCATAGTTCCTCATATAAAATTGTTGACTCTTGGAATATAATAATATGGAGAAAACAAAATTGTTTCAAACACTAACAAAACCAGAAGCCGTCTTTGAATAACGAAGGAGCCGGTCTAGAAGACTTGAATCTGCGAAGGAGCCAATCACTGCCAGGCCCCTGTCGAACCCCTTCAACAATAGCGCTCCAAAAATAGGAATGAAATTTGAATATTATATATATTTTGAATGATCGTCATCTAACGTGCATATGTTTTAGATTTAGGGCGTTATCCAAATTAGGAAACTTTCCTAATTTGAAGAAGTGCTAAGCCAGAAATGCGAGTTTTACCCGATATACGGCCAATCACACTCATAATCCTTTGGAAACAATCGTCAGTTGTATTTATTGCCACATTTTAATCGAATGGATTATTTAATGCGTATCTTTTGTGATGTGATGACTGTCTCTTGCCATGAATGTCTATCTTTATTTGAATGTTTCCTGTTTGAAAAATACTAAAAAAATATCATCTCTATATTTTTGCACGATAATTTAAGATAGAGTTTCCTTAATAGATTAGATTTGCATGTTTAGGTAATCTCGCTTGAATCGGACTTGGCTCACAATACTTGCGCTCCCTCTTTCTATTTGGTTTTAGTAATAGACGGTCCAACACAGACGCACGGACATATTGAAACACTCGGTTAAGCTTGCGAGCCAATCGAATCGAACTTTGTTAGGCTCGAACTCAGCTCGACAAGTTACTCGAGCTGCTTGAAATCAAGTCGAGCTCAAAGAAATCGAGCCGATCTTGAGTAGATCTCGAGTAAGGGAAAAAATCCAGCACGAGGAGCATGACTCATTTGCAAAACGATGCACTCTACCACAGTCTACGGAGACTAATCAATGCAACTTTGAAATCGGGGAAGATGGAGAAGAAGCTTCCCAGCTTAGGCCGGAAGTTCAACGCCCCCGCATGGCCAAATACCTGAACATCTGCGCGTGATAGGACTAAGAAAACATATGGATCTAGATTTTAACTTCTTAATTATAGAAGATTATGTCCTGTGTCTCTTCGTGATCAAAACTACGATTTAACCTAATATATTTCAATCTACTCTCATGGTCCATTTATTTCACGAAATATATTTTCCTCATTTTTCAATTGTTTGTTCTCTTAAAGAAAATGAGTCAACATAAAATATTTTCATACAAAAACTTAAATTCAAGAAGATGATTTCTATTTGAAACAATTGGAAAATATTTTCCAAAATATGACTAAATACGTTTGGACTTGAACTATGCGCCTGGGCATGGAAACCTCAGCCGGTCTCCAATAGCCAAGTCTGGGTCCATCGAGACTAGGCTCAGGCCTAGGCCCCTAGCATTTATGCCCAAGTCCGTTGAGGCCAAGCCCAAACCACTGATACCCATACCCAATGCTTCAACACCCGAGCTCAAGTCTATAAAGGTCGTGCTTGGGTCCCCAACACTCAAGCTTTGGTTAGGACCCTTAGGCGCGAGTCCACAAAGGCCATGCGCGGGTCCTTGGTGCTAGGTTTGAGTCATTGGTTAATAAAACGTTTTTTTTTTATAAAAATGTTTTTAAAAATCTAGATTTTTAATTTTTTCAATTTTAAAATTATTTTTAATTTGATATATTCATTTCTTTTATTTTTTTTCTTTTCTTTGCTTCTACCTTGGTTGGTTGTGACTATAGCCAATTACCAGCTACAAGTGAGCTCAAGCTTGGCAAGCTTCGAGCTTGTCGATCTAACAAGGCATGAGCTCGTGATCGTCGTTGTGGCAACAACCGCCAAGAAAGAAGAAAAATAAAAGAAAATAATATATAAAATTAAAAGTAACTAAGGAATACAAATTTTTGATGATTTTCCTTATCATATTTTACTTACTAAATAATGAAAAAAAAAAATTGGGTCCATTTCAGGTTCCGGTAAAGACTTACTGAAAAATATCTTTTAGAAATGATGCATTTCACGTTCGACAAACAGATCATAATCTGCTGTAGGTCATAGAGTTGCAGTAATTGACTTTCGCGATCAAAGGTCTTCTTTAAAATATTGTCGGCAAGGGAGGGGGGTTGGCGCCGACAGACTTTACACCAGTTTTTTATACATCTGTTGACCGTACTCCTTCCTACGTCTGTCATCATTGCATTAAAAAACTGATACTTTCTTTGTCAAATAAAACCGGAAATAAAAACTTGCGAACGTCAAATGTCAAGCTCGAGCAATAATTACTCTGCACCACCCAAAATCGAAAGTGCTGAAATTACTTCGCATGCTTTTTCTATAGTTGTTATCGGGGCGGGGAGGGGCGACCAATGCCCAGCGATCTTCCATGAGTATTATCGTAAGGATTCCCCACCAACCAATGAATATTCGACTTGAGCAATAAGCACCTAAGTAATATCGACACGTAATATAGACATGCAACACGTATATACATTATTTCTTAAAAATAAAAAATTTCAACACGTTAAAATACGTTATATATTAAATATATGTTTTTATTTTTAATTAATTTAATTCAAATTTATAAGAGCCTACAATGAATTTGTAATAATAATATTAATAAATATATTCATAGGAAATTCGAAATATAATTTCATAATTAATGCGTATGCATATTTGATAACATATTTCTAAATTGTAACATAAGTTTTGATGAAACTAATGACTAACAAGAAATTATAATTAATTTATTTAAATAAATTTATGATCTTCTATAATAATCAAAATTTATTATTATTCAACATTTAGTATTTTTATTTTTCAAAATCACTTTGTAACGTCTTTTATATATTTTTCTGTTAAAAAAATGCAAACCCTTGGGAGGTACACCCCAACCCCCATGCCCAAATTTATTTTACTCTATTATTTCTTTGGCTCAGTTCTTCCCCACTTCCCCCCCCCCTCTCTTATTTCTTTGGCTCAGTTCTTCCCCCTTCCCCGCCCCACTCCCAAGAATTAAAAAAAAAAAAAAAAACACCTGTCACACTTCACTTTATTAAAAATTCAGGTCACCCTCTCATCCACCCCCTTGCAAAAGGAAAAAATCACGCCGAGGTCCCATCAAAATCCCATTTTTATTTTATTTTTTATTTAGTTTCCTCCCTCAAAAATCTTAGCCGCTGCCTCCTCCTCCTACTTGCATGACCCTCTTCCTCTCGATCTCCGCTCTCTCTTGGTCGCCTCATTAGCCATCACAATCACTCGCCTCCAATGTATCCTCTTTCGCAGCCGTAGCCTCGTCGCTAACCCTCCATTGCGGCATCGTAGTTGCGACCCTCTGGGTCGCCTCAATCTTTACTCTTCCTCTAACCCTCCCTTGCCATCGCTCCGGGCCTTGCCTCTACTTTGTCGCCCTCGCCTCCTCCTTCCATCATCTTCTTCAACGATTCTCCCTACCGGACACACATGTCGATGTGTATCTAGAAGAGTTGATCACACGTTGAAAAATCTAACACGTGTTAACAGTATGGCCGAGCGTGTTGAAACGTGTCAGATACGTCAACCTAACACATGTCAGACACAACATGAAAGCTCTGACAACGTATCCGTGCTTCACAGATAAGTACTTTGCACCAACCGCGATCGAAAACTCCAAGGTCAGGGAGCCCATAACCACAATTCCATTGATTCGCCCATGAAGTGAATAATCTCGTGAAAGATAAATAAACCCTTTACAACTAAGCCAACCACCCTGGTGGTCCTGCCTCTGCATGCTGACGATTCTACGACGAGGATTCTTCATTAAACTTCCTAGGAAAAGGGTTTTTCGGTCATTAAAGTCACCAAGTAATCAGGCACAAAGAAAGAAGCTTGAAAGCGTTGAAAAAAAGGGACGGCTTTAAGGCTCCAATAATAGCAAATCGGAATCGGTAATTGGCATTATTGCTATTCTAATACATGATCTGATCTGCTATATTTAGCTTAAACCCTGACCAGTCAACCGGTGTAAAGGCAGACATCATTATTACGTGGATCAAGACGCAAATAATGAAATAACAGGGGAGGAAAAAGAGTTCTTGACGCAGTCTCATTCTCAAGTATTTGATAACGCACCAACTCAAGATTAAGTCGCAAGATTCAAATTGCGGCACGAAACCTCTCTGTCTGTCTATATATAGATCCTCTTGTTGCTCTATTCATCACCTCACAGAAGTAACATAAGCTCTCCCATAATCCTCACATCACATGGCGAAGAGCAAGGTCCTCGTCGTTGGCGGCACTGGCTACGTCGGGCGGAGGCTCGTGCGGGCGAGCCTGGACCAGGGCCACCCCACGTACGTCCTCCAGCGTCCGGAGACTGGCCTCGACATTGAGAAGCTCCAGATGCTACTGCGCTTCAAGAGGCATGGCGCCCAACTCGTCGAGGCCTCGTTCTCAGACCTGAGGAGCCTCGTCGACGCTGTGAGGCGGGTCGATGTCGTCGTCTGTGCCATGTCGGGGGTCCACTTCCGGAGCCACAACATCCTGATGCAGCTCAAGCTCGTGGAGGCCATCAAAGAAGCCGGAAATGTCAAGGTAATCAGCGTAACGCAAAGTCATTTCTTTCTCTTTTTAGAGCGGTCTTTATTGAGTTGCTACTATGCACTAATTTCTTTCATTCTGTTCGGTTCGAAGTTCTTAGGGTTTTAGAGAGTATTATGCACTTCATATGATGCTCAATTTCAGAGCAAGTACCTATATCTATGGTGTGCCTAGTAATACAGCTTCTCGTGGTACTACATGTAAAATAATTGATCTAAGATCTGTCTTAAGAGTAATCGGGATAGGGAATCTGTGTCTTGAAAAAGAAATCAAGATTTTACATAACAACAAAAAAATATATGTCTAAAATTTTATTGATAGCAACAAAAATATTTCAAGATTTTATTGATAACATAACTCAGTGAGTAACAAAAATTCTTTTTTTTTCCATATAAATCTGGAGGTATTTGTTGAAATATTCTTTTTACCCTTAGAGTAGGAAAAAAAATATTTGTCTCATTTTTCACTTATGATAGGACTTTCTTCACTTATTTTCTTATTCTTTTCTTTCTAGCCCTTATACACATGTTTGACTTGGACATCAATCTGATGTCCACACCGTAGATAGCAAAATATGTCGAGAAAGTCAAAAGAGTAGGAGAAATGTTACAATACTTTTTGAGCTTGTAGATATTCAAACAGGAGAAATAGAATATACAACGCTAATATAAAAGAAGATTTTGCACCGGCAATCTTATTTACTTTTGATTTGAGGGCTTTGATCATTCACTCTTGTAGTATCTATCAAATCAAAAGTGAACAAGATCACTTAAGGAAAAGAAATTACATTGAGGCATAAGTGATAATTACCGATTTGAATATTTACATGGTATTGCAAATGACGGTATATATGCGCACATTACATGATTATCACAATTGGAGGGTCCAAGAGGGTGAAGAATTGATTGTTCGCACCACTTAGTGCAAAAATCTAAACAATTATTTAGCTTATAAGGAAAGAGCATATATGTGTGTCTATATATATATATGTGTGTGTGTGTGTGTGTTCATATTGACAAGACTATCTCCTTTACGCAATTACTAGATGATCATTTCATTATTTGATCCTGGCGTCATCCATTTATCTAGATGGTCCAAAATGGCTTAGCTAAAGTCAACATTGACCGATTTGACCGCGCTGCATTGTCAGCTCGATCATTTGAAATATTCAAAGATTAAGAAAATGAACGGCTAGTCGCCCCCCACCTCAACAGAACCATCGAAAATTTCTAAGAAGTTCGCTTTTGATAAAAGGCATAAAAAGTTCAAAATATTTCGAATCAAATATAATTTATATTTAATAGTAAGATTTTGAGGAAGTTAAAATTAAAGTAGAAGTTCATTCCAAATAAATTAAAATTAGGTGGATTTCGTTATTGGAAAAAATAATAGAGTTGCAAATTCATAAAATGTCAAACATATATTCACATTCGATCGTTTACATAGTTTGTCCGGATATAACATAATCTTGAATCAAATTTCTAGCATAGTTTTGGAGCATAGTACGTTATGTTTATGTCGACAATCATATAATCATCTATAGTCGCAGCATCCCATTTTATTAACCCTCAAATTGCTGATCATTGAGTTATGTTATTCTGAAATTTTTTTGAAAAAACATGTGATGCGACCTCAATATGTCACTATTTCCTAATTTGGTGTCCGAACAAGCAAGCGTTCCAACCAGAAAAGGCCGAAGGCCAAACATGACTTGAATTGTCCATCTTATATTATATAATAGACAAATAAATAAATAGGTACATACGCATGAACAATTACACGCTATACCTTTGCCAAACGTAATTTTCCGCCGCCTCCATACATTTTTCTTTGCATTTTTGCCGATTATGTGAAAAAGCTCTTTTCGGCCGACCATATTTTAGGCGCAAATAGGTGCCGACAGGAAGACACGATGATTGATTAAGGTGAGGATGATCCAGATATGCCCACCGACTCTTTGTTCGGTGGAGAATTTCTTGCAACTGAACCGACAGGGCCAACCCAACAGTATTTTAAGCAGACCATATCGAATTTGGTTATATGATAATGTCAGAAAATACAAATGCGTGCCTTTTGAACTACTCCCATTGGTGGGTGGGTGCTCTTCTTTTCTAGATAAGAATTTAATTTGAAGATAAAGGAGGGCTGCCACGAATTATGATGGTTGTTGTGCTTTTGATTTTTGTTTAAATTGCATTCTTCTAACTTCAGTATGTTCTGAAATTGGGATAAATACTATCTTATTTCTTTCAGTTTGTCAGGTTAATATTTCATGTTGTTTTTTTTTTTTTTTTTTTTTTTTTTGGTAATAGATTCAACTCTAACTTTGGCTATGATTTTTGTTGTATTTCTAGTTCTAATTGTTAGAAAAATTGTACCAAACTCCCCCCCCCCAAAAAAAAAAAAAAAGATTATGAGGATAGTACACATTTACCCATAAATTTACAACTATTACACATTATCTTTTAACTTTTCTTTTATTAAAATCGTTAACCCGTTATTATACGTGACTTTCAAGGAGTAAATTCGTACTTTCATCTCTTTTTTTTATGAAAATACTCTTTCACCCTTGATTTTTGTAAAAAGATAAAAAGTGAAGAAAATGGAGAAAGATTAATTAAATAAAAAATTAATAAAAAGTAACACAATTAAGTATAAAGGAAAAAGGCTCTATAAAAAATGTTGAAGTGAAAAAAATTGCATATTCTTTATGTTTTAAATGTTGATGCAAAAAATTGATTACTCAATCAAAATACTTTAAAACCCACCTTAGTTTGAGATAATCATTTCCCTGTATGAGTTGAGGACATCATTTCTTTTTATCCCTTTTGACTAACAAATTTTTATTATTGACCTTTTTTTCTTTTTGAGGCACTTCCATTTTTTATTTAATTTGGTTGATTTTTTTCTTAAAATACCTTATTCAATTTTATTAAAGCTGCTACATTTACCAAGTTTTGACAAGTTCTTATTGTTTAATATCATTGATATTTATCGTTTCTATTATTTTTAGTTGATTTAGTTTTCTTTCATTTTCTATATTTTTATTCTTTTGCAGCAATCAAGAATAAAAGAGAAATTTCCTTAAAAATTGATACAATTTTACTCCTCAAACATGTGCATTGCACATGCACACGGAAAAATAACTCAGGGTTTATGGCTCTAACAAAATTAAAAACCTACCGTCTAACACTTGAAAGTTAAAGGGCAAACGTGCACTATCCCAAAAATTTTATGGGGAGTTTTGCATGATTTCTCCTAATTGTTAACAATTTTGCATATTTTATTATACTTACAATTGCTTGAGGTAATTTTTCCTATCCTTCTTATTTCTTCTGTTTCATCATAAAACTCGATTTACTTTTACTAGTTTATGTTTTCAGTACGGCTTGTCTTATATAATACAGTATGCAATAAGAAATTGCATCTGCAGAATCACGTTCGGGTGTAGACTCAAAATCTTGTCCATTCATCTTGTCTTTGCCATAATCTTTTTGGTTGAACTTGAACTGAACACTTGCTCTCCTGCAGTTTGCAAAATGGAAAGTTCAAGTAGAGAAGTTATAATCTTCGAACTATACTAACGTTTTTTAGATAGAAAGATAGATTATACA
The DNA here is from genome assembly GCA_014182405.2 of Eucalyptus sideroxylon. NCBI lineage: Eukaryota > Viridiplantae > Streptophyta > Magnoliopsida > Myrtales > Myrtaceae > Eucalyptus > Eucalyptus sideroxylon. The sequence continues at coordinate 42,572,316 of CM024552.2, forward strand.
TTCCGTTGAGTGAGCGTATAATGAAATATAAGTGTATTCGTGAAGAAATTCTTGCACTGATTTTCTATTATAAATGCATTAGGATAAACGAAAATTTCCTCCTTTAACTTGTATTTATCTTCTCATTCGGTTCTCCATTTGAGCAGTGGATTCCATAACTCACTCAACTTGTGCAATCAAATCTTCTTATTTCTTGAAATTCGGACATGACTCTACTAAGAAAGCTATTTATCTTATGTCATTACCAGGGGTGTGCTTCTCTTTCTCTATCCCCCGAGCCCCCAAGATTTTTTTTTTCTTTTTTCCAGTTTTGCTAATGTACAGTCACGTCGACATCGTGTCGAAGAATCGCCATGCAACAAATACTAATAAGATTTTGAATGTTTGCTAATTCTTTGTAGCGGTTTTTGCCGTCAGAGTTCGGAATGGACCCGGCCCTCATGGGTCATGCAATTGAGCCAGGAAGGGTCACATTCGATGAGAAAATGGAGGTGAGAAAAGCAATCGAGGAAGCCAAGATCCCCTTCACATACATCTCGGCCAACTGCTTTGCCGGTTATTTTGTGGGCAATCTCTCCCAAATGTCGAGTCTCACTCCTCCAAAAGACACTGTATATCTCTATGGAGATGGCAACGTCAAAGGTATGTGAGGTGCATAAACCTACTTTAGGCGTAATAACAAAGGTTATATATTAGAGAAAAGATCCTCCCTAACCATGCTTCTGATTAGTGGGTTACAACCATATGATTTTCATATTTATAACCCACCAATCAAGAGATTGGTTGGAGCAAATTTCCTCCAACTAGAGACGGAGAAAACCATGTTCACCATTTAGAATACCAGCATGGTAACATTTTCAATAAACTTATGAAAAAAGGGTTGACTTAGTGATAAAATAATCGGAACATGGACCTTCAGAAACTGTAGTCTCATGTTCGAACTCTACTCGACGCAACGATCCCTTAAACCTGACATAAGTCCCAAATGCTACCATGTGAAATGATAAATTTATGTCAAAGTAGGTCTTTTATCTATGTCAGTTTGGACTTTGAGGGAGCTATAAATTTTATTATATATATGGATTCAATCTTTCAGCATTATTTTGTTAGGTGAGACTGTGTCATATTTTAATGTGTTTTTATCTCACGGCAATAATGAGGTAAGCGCTTACGTAATCAACCAATATCATCCTAGTCGTATCCTTGAACATCTTCATTAGATTACTCAAGTACTTGATCAGAAAGGCGATCACTAGCTCTGCATATCTAGTCTAAATCACGACTAGATAAAATATTCCAAGTGATCACAAAATCTATCAAGTTCAACAACCTTAGCTTGGTTAAGTCATTTAGCCAAGTTCAACACTTCTTTTTGGTCATTAAGACACAAGTATGCGCGAATATGTATATGGATAAGTCATAAAAGTGTTCGATACTGCATTACTGTTGCAGCTGTTTTTCTCGATGAAGATGATATCGCAACGTACGCAATTAAAACGATCGATGATCCCAGAACTCTGAACAAGACAGTCTACCTAAGGCCACCAGAGAACATTCTGTCCCAAAGACAACTGGTGGAGATGTGGGAGAAGCTCAGTGGAAAGACCCTGGAGAAGAGAAGCATTTCTGCAGAAGACTTCCTTGCCTCCATGAAAGGTACTTATCTGATTTATTGTTTCGTTAGATGACATGTACTTTTGTAGAATTTAGTGTTGGCATATCCTTAGGTTCAATGACAACTTAAACAATGCGACGGTGATCATGTTTTTGAACGCTGACTGGAAAATCTAATAAAAACCCTTTTGTATATTTACCATCAAGAGTGACCTGCTACATAATTACTTGCTACAATAGCTTCAGATCTATGGTAGACCATATTTAGATGATATTAAGCTATCCTTCTGTTTCAGGATTGGATTATGCGCAGCAAGTGGGAGTGGGGCATTTCTACCACATATTCTATGAAGGCTGTTTGACAAACTTTGAAATTGGGGAAGATGCAGAAGAAGCTTCCCAGCTTTATCCTGAAGTTCAATACACCCGCATGAATGAATACCTGAAGATTTTTGCATGATCGTACTAAGAACCATTTGTACCACTCGGAGTTCGCTCTCGCTATCCAAATAAAAATCTTGAGTTTCTCCATCATGATTCTATCATTTCTGCGATTATAAATTGGTCTAAGCCGAGATTTGTGATCAATGATGATGCTCTCTTCGAACTCAGCAGAAAACAAAAACCAGCTCAGAGTATTCCTACAATGGTCCTAGCTAAGGATTTCTGGGTAGTTCAAAAGCTGTTTTTTGTAATTAGTGACAATAAGATAACTCAGGCATATGGGGATTCACAAGAAGAATAGGCTTGATCATTTCTCGCAACTCAACTTAAAATTTCAGGTATTGCCAATAAGCCATCTCTTTTGTCATAATACAACTCCCAGTCATTTGAAAATATTACAGTTACATAGAAGCAGCAGTTCACGTATTCCAAGTCTGTCATCGCAATAGTGTTCCCACTATGCATTTGTTAGGAACCCCTCTTTAGTCCTTCCCTACTTATTGGCATCATGTTATAGTTAATCCGTTTCTAACATATATCAACATACCCGACACTCTCAATCGTTCTATTTTGATTGGTTAGGTCATACAAGACACCCCTTGAAGCCTTTTCGTAGGGCAGTTTCATCAAGGTTCCTCCCAATAAAGACAAGCTTGTTTATTCTCTTCTCGTCAGGACCCCATACTTTTCCCGGACAGCCATCCAATGTTGAATGAACACCCTAAAAGGGAGGCAATTTTTGAAGTAACATAAGATGAGGATTTGAACCAAAATGGCCAGAAAGAAGTTCATAAATACAAATAGTGGAACCTGGAATACGTATCGTTGCTCATAACCAGTCATAGATAGTACACCCTTCATTCTGTACAAGTCCTCCCCTTTTTCTTCAGTCAGTCTCTCAAACCAATCATCAACCTAATTTATAGACATTGCATATGAGAGACATGTTTAAACAGATATCATCACAGTTGAGCAAAAGCAAACTGCAAGTGCTAGAATACAGACAACATATAGAATGCAAATTCCCATGCATATTACTAGCCCAGTGAAAAATATAGAGACTTACGCAAATTCAAAGGTCTCGTCATAAACCAAGAGATAAAGATTATATCTCAGACACGCATAAGGAAACATGCCTTATCAACCTTGTTAAGACCACTGGTCAGTATTTGAATTTCACATATTTAAGCACCAAATGTGAGATGTAAAAGTACATTCTTAGTTTTACCAGTACACCCACACTTTACTGAACAACAAATCATCAAGCGTTAAAGAGCTTGCATAAGCCAAGCTGCCAATGTTCATTCATCCCAACTAGAAATAGTGTAGGTAAGACGCTCATTAGGCCTCTGAAACTCATCATTTTGCCTTCATAGATAGTAAAAGGGTATAAATGGGAGACAGGCTACATAGATCAGGAAGAGCTGAAGTATAAATTTAAATTTATACCCAACCCCAAGGCAGAAACTTTCAAAACAATTGTCTCACTTGTCTCCTCACAATGCTTCTCCTTCAGGTTATCTTCTTTCACTACTTTTGACGACCGCAGTAGAATTTTTCCACCAGGAATTTTTCGTGCATTGGGGCTAAACTAGTGAATACAGATATCAGTAGCAGTCACGCCAAAAAATAAATAAATAAATAAATAAAAATAGTACAACATGTCATGAAAATTTATCAAAAAACAATGTTGTCATGCATTCTCAATGGAGCTAGTGAGCCTACTGCACCCACTGCTTGCTTTTCGCAGCCAAATGGTGATGGGCTGGGCTGGCACTTTGGCTCATCAGATCAAGGTGACAAAATTTGAAGCTATGGCTCTCTATACCATTACAGATACGCTGACCAGACTGCACTACACCTCATGGCACCCATAGTTACGAGAAGCTCAGAGCTAGTCCATAGACTCTCAAAGTGAATAACCATTCAAAATCATGGCTTCATATCTTATAGTGAAACTCTTGTCCCTCATAAATTACTCCTTGACAACAGCAATACCACAACTAATATACAAGAAGACGCACCACTGCATGCATATACTTCTCATAGACTCATACATGCACCACACTGAAATGAAAGAGGAGCAAGACTTCTGCAAACAGTTCCTCGCCACCATATTATTCACTTTCCCATAATTAAAGCCTCCAGGGTACAGAATAAACTAACATCCAATTGGCACATCTTTTCACTGGGAAACCAATTGAATCAAAATATAGCACATATACCACCATGGGTGATCGAAATTAAAGCAACAAGATCTAAAACAGCCACGTAAATGTACCTCATCAAGATCCAGTGTACCCTCAGAAACAATACTGATGCTGGAAATTGCAGAATCATGCACATGATCATGATGATGACGATGGTGATGATGCCCTTTGTGCTCTTCTATTACCTACACATGCTGGGAAATTCAGTCATCACAGGTAACAAAACTACATATAATTAATCGCGATATGAGAATGTTGGAAATTTTCTATAATGTGGGCTTACATTAATTAATTAGTTTTCTATTTTAAATAATCGGATTAATGGATATTCTAATATTTGTTGAACCCTAAAGTGATTTGATTGAATTGGGTATTGGCATTTATTGATAACGGGCCTGATTGAGCAGCAAAGTGTAGGCAGTTGTGTTTGATTGAAGCCTGTAATGGGAAGGGCCCAGTTGACACGCTGTTGATTAGGGTTTGTTAGGTTTCCTATCTAGCTTATAAAATGGTAAGTTATACATATCAATTACTTTAATCCCATTAAAAGCTGCTATACTAAAATAGATCATGGAGAGAAAGATCTGGCATTCCGATAGATCTCTGATTATGATAGTTATTTATTTCTCTTCAAGTGAAGCAATGGCTCAAACAGGTACACTTTAATTCCACTGTGTTTATTGATCTCAGTGTTTTACAATCATATATAGATCCGTTTCTTCTTGATTGATTAGTTGTGTATGTGAATGATTTTCTACAGAGAAGACAAAAGCAAAAGAAGTTTTGTACACATTACCATGCCCATGTTGATGTGCACTACAGGATGAGTCATCTCCATGAACTTCAGAATCAATTCTGCAGAGGTAACTGACAGGTTAGAACATGACACCATGCCGTGCTGCAAAACTTCCGTTTAATTTACAGCCAGTCATATATATACTGTTTTCCAAATTGTAGAAATAACTCCCTGTCCAAATCATAACCTCCCACTCCCAAAACAAAATCCATGTCGACGCTTCTATATTTTTGCACGATAATTTAAGATAGAGTTTCCTTAATAGATTAGATTTGCATGTTTAGGTAATCTTGCTTAAATCGGACTTGGCTCGCAACACTTGCGCTCCCTCTTTCTGTTTGGTTTTAGTAATAGACGGTCCAACACAGACGCACGGACATACGGAAACACTCGATTAAGCTTGCGAGCCAATCGAATTGAACTTTGTTAGGCTCGAACTCAGCTCGACAAGTTACTCGAGCTGCTTGAAATCAAGTCGAGCTCAAAGAAATCGAGCCGATCTCGAGTAGATCTCGAGTAAGGGAAAAAGTCCAGCACGAGGAGCATGACTCATTTGCAACCCCATGGACTCTACCACAGTCTACGGAGACTAATCAATGCAACTTTGAAATCGGGGAAGATGGAGAAGAAGCTTCCCAGCTTAGGCCAGAAGTTCAACGCCCCCGCATGGCCAAATACTTGAAAATCTGCGCATGATAGGACTAAGAAAACATATGGATCTAGATTTTAACTTCTTAATTATAGAAGATTCTGTCCTGTGTCTCTTCATGATCAATTGTGTCTCTTCATGATCAAAACTATGGTTTAACCTAATATATTTCAATCTACTCTCATGGTCCATTTATTTCATGAAAAATATTTTCCTCATTTTTGGGTGTTTGGTTCTCTTAAAAAAAAATCAGTCAACGTAAAATATTTTCCTACAAAAAATTAAATTCAAGAAGATGATTTTCTATTTGAAACAATTGGAAAATATTTTTCCAAAATATGACTAAATACGTTTGGACTGAACTGTGCGCCTAGGCATGGAAACCTCAACTATGGAAACCTCAACTAGTCTCTAGTAGTCGGGCTTGGGTCCTAAGCTCCGACCTAGGCCCCCAACGTCCGTGCCCAAGTCCATTGAGGCTGAGCCCAAACACCAGTACCCATACCCAATGCTTCAGCACCCGAGCTTAGGTCTATAAAGGTCGTGCTTGGGTCCCCGACACTCAAGCTTTGGTCATGACCCTTAGGCGTGAGTCCACAAAGGCCATGCACGGGTCCCCAATGCTCAGGTTTGGGTCATTGGTTAATAAAACGTTTTTTTTATAAACATATTTTTTCAATTTTTCAATTATTTTTTATTTGATATATTCATTTCTTTTATTTTTCTTTTCTTTGCTTCTACCTTGGTTGGTTGTGGTTACAACCAATGACCAACTACAAGTGAGCTCAAGCTCGACAAGCTTCAAGCTTGTTGATCTGGCAAGGCTTGAGCTCGAGATTGTCATTGTAGCGGCAATCGGCCAACGAAGAAGAAACATAAAAGAAAAGAATATATAAAATTAAAAGCAACTAAGAAATACGAATTTTTGATTATTTTCCTCATCATATTTTATACATTTTGAGTCTTTTTCAGGTTTCCATAAAGACTTGCTAAGAAATACTTTTAGAAATGATATTGTTGTACTGAATTAGTACGTCCATGATAGGGTGCAATGAGAACGCACCGTTTCACCTTGATACGCTACGATAGAAAGACACCTTTGAAAATGTGTGAATGAGTCATATTGTGAATGAGTCATATAAAAGAATTTTGAAGACAACCGTTGGCACGGTTAGCAGAACATACGCTCAGAAAATCCTCTTCTTTGTTTGTTCCCTTTCCATCAAAGAAAAAAAAAAGGCGCTCCATTTCTTTATTACAAGAATAATCGGCATTTACGCTGTGGAAATCGAATACTTTCATTGTGATTGCATTCAGACCAACGTGAGGTAATATTGTTCGTGATTTATCTGCAATTCAACAATCGTTCCAGGATAAATTGTTGATTGCGCATCAAAAACAGGTAAGTCATCTTTCGCCGACTTGAATTCCAACATTGGTATCAGAGCCCAGTCGTGATTTCTGCCTTATTTTTCATCGAATTGTCTTGTTTACCACTTGATATCGAGATCAAGAATATGAAATCTACACTATTTGGATGTTTAGTGCTCGGAATCGCTATTTGAATCGTTGAAAATGAACCGAAGCGAAGAACGGGTTCGGAGTGGCGTACACCCGTACGGTTTTGGCCATTTTTTGGAATATTTTTTCGGCCAAATTAAATTTTTAAATACACAGGGTGAAAGTATTTGTCTCGACGAGTCCGACGATGGGTCGAGCGCCACCGGAGGATGCCGCGCCCACACGCGCCCACACGCACGACGTGCTGGGAAGCTGTTGCACGTGGGCACCACACTGATGTCCTAATGTGCTGGGCACGCCAGCGCTTGAGTGTCACGCGGCGCATGTGAGCACGTGGGAGCTCCGATTGGAGCGTGGTCGGCGGCATTTGGTTCGTATGGATGTGCTCTACATAGTAATATATTTATTTTTTATTTTTAGTTTTATAAATGTATGAAAATGTGTAGAAAGCCTTAAGTACGCGTATTTTTGGGGATTTAATGCATAATTTATTCATTTTCAGCTTGTATTTTCTTATGTTTGAGGAAATATAGTAGCTAGCTTGTATGAAAATGATGTCATATATGCTGTGTAGAACTTGGTTCAATGGTAGCATGTATATAGTTTCTTACTATATTTTCTAGTTCTAAGAAAATTTGAACAATAGTGGGAAATCCTTATTTTTTCGTTATATGTTGAATTACGATTTTAATTGTAGTTACAACATGATTATTTTTGTACGTTGGTTCACATCATGCTATTTTTTATATTAATGGAAAAATGTAGAAATTATATGAGATCATGTAATTATTTTTCCTAGTGAGAGTTCATAGGTTGTTAGAATTCAAAGAAGTTCTCACCTAGAACTTAAAATTTGTGCAAATTAAACTAATTAATGATAATAGAGCAATCGTACATAGAAATTGATTGTGAACATAGTGAACTTTTGCTTTTGTGTCTTTTGTTGAATTATCATTAATTTAGTTTGTCTTTGCTGCAAACTAAATATGTGTGTTACTCTATAAAGTGTGCTAGTATTGATTCTGCGTTTATTATATCAATGAGTTATAATAATTGATTATGGCTTTGGTATCTAAAACCATTGTGGTTGACCCTAATAAGGGTGAGAAGCTGAACGGTGACAATTATGATATTTGGCACTAAAAGGTTCAGTATATCTTTGAGGAGTAAGAGCACCATGGATGAACCTAAGCATGAAAGTTCAGCTCAACACATGAGAGATCTAGAAGCTTATCAAGCTTGGAAAAAGAAAAATAGCATTGCTCGCATCACGTTATTGAACTGTATGCAAAATGATCTCGTGTGTGAGTTTGAAAGTTATGATAAAACTCAAGTTATGTAGGTTGCCTTAAAAAATAAGTTTGGGAGTACATCAACTTAAGTTTAACACATACCAAAAGCGCCCAAATGTAACGATGAGACAGCATTTTCGGAATATGTTAAATATGATTCGTGAGCTGAAGTTAACATGTCACTACCTTACTGATGAACAGCAAGTTCAAGCTGTTATAAGGTCTCTTATCAATAATTAGGAGCATATGAAGATCAATATGACGCATAATGAGAATATTGTCACTTTTGATGATATAGCATGTTATTTAGAATTAGAGGCTGCGAGATCCTCTACCCATACTTATTGCTGAATCGAGTTCACGAAAAGTTTTGAGCTTTAAGCGCAAAAGGAATTCTCAATTCAACAACAAAGGAAATAAGACCGATCAAGCACCTAAAATAGCTAAGACCTTCCAACACAAGAAGCGTGGTGGGAAGAAGGACAAGGTCAAGATGAAGTGTTATAATTGTGGCAAAATGAGTCATTTTGCTCGTGAATGTATTAAGCCAAAAGAAGTACTCTATTACTCCATTACATTGAGTAATGCTTTTATTTCTAGCATTGTAATGCTTACTAAATCTCATTTAATATGGACTGTAAACTTAGGAACAACAGACCATGTAGCTAGAGACCGAGAAGCATTTGTGGAGTATCGCCAGATACAACATGGAAGAAAATTCATATATGTTAGGAATAACTCAAAACTTGAAGTGAAGGGTATTAGCACATGTAAATTAATTTTACGTGGTGGTCGAAGTCTATTCCTACATGATATCCTCTATGCTCCGGATATTCGACGAAACTTGATCTCCGTAATTGTTCTTCTAAGCTTAGGTTATATATTAAATTTCCATAGTGATTGTGTTGACATTTTATATGGAACAGTTTAATATGGTTCAGGTCATGTATAGAATGATTTTATGGTGTTAGACATAGACTATGATTAGTACAATATTAATATCGATTATTGTTTTTCTTTAATTGTATCTTTTAGTAATGTTGAGATTGATGCAAGTGTTCGGCATGCTAGATTAAGTCACATTGGGTTGTAAAGAATGCAAAGATTAGCTAGAGAATGCATTTTAGGGTCACTCACCAATGTTAATCTATTCGTATGTGAACAATTTCTAGCGGAAAAAACAATTAGAAAACCATTCGGTAAATGGACTATAGCTGAATTTCCATTACAACTCATACATTCTGACATTTATGGTCCTTTGAATGTGAGGGCAAGGCAAGGAGCCTCATATTTCATCACTTTCATAGATAACTTCACGTGTTTTGATTTTGTCTTTATGATCTCCCATAATTCAAAAGCATTAGACTGTTTTAGACGATATATAACGATGGTAGAGAATCAGTTTAACAAAATAATAAAGACATTGAAAACCGATCGTAGACGTAAGTATTTATCGGAGCAATTTAAGGCTCTTTGTGATGAAAATTGGATTGTACGACAATTGACTATTCCCGGTACTCCATAACAAAATGGGGTAGCTGAGAGAATGAATAGAACCATATTAGAAATGGTTAAGTTTATGATAGCGTAAGCAAATTTACCTATCTCTTATTGGGGAAATAAGTTATTGACTGCTGCCTATATACTTAACCGAGTGCCCTCAAAATCAATCACTTTCACATCTTATGTTCATGATTCTTCCCATAAATATGGCAAATTAGGTCTTAAAGGGAAGAAATGTATTTTTATAAGAAATTCTGAACACTCCAAAGGTACGTGTTCATAAGTGAACAAGCTAATGAAAGTATAATTGAAATTGAGTCATGAGATGTCACGTTCTTGGAGAACAATTTTCTTAGTAGATATGAGATTAATGAGGACTTCCAATTATATGAGATGAAAAATCCTAATAACACACCCACTAATGTTGTAGAGGGAAATGAAGATATACCTCAACATGCAAAAACTAGTGGGAGTATTGCATCGCCTGACGAATTGAATTCAAGAGAAATTCAGTTTCATAAAAGTAATCGTAAAAGTATTCCCCGTTGCCGTTTTGAGATTGAATGGAAAGCATTTATGATTGTTCAAAAAGACGATACCAAGCCTAAAATGATTCAAGAGGCTCTCTCATCCTCTGATAAGGAAGAATGGAGAAAAACTTTGGAAGATGAAATGGAATCAATGAGGACAAACCATGTGTGGAACTTGGTTGATTTATCACCCAATCGTAAGTCCATTGGAAACAAATGGATCTTTAAGATTAAGCGAAGGGCGGATTGATCCATTAAAAAATATAAGGCTCGCCTTGTGACGAAAGGTTATACTCAACAAGAAGGTATAGACTATGAGGAAACATTTTCACAAATTGTAAGGTTTGCCTCAATACACCTTATCCTAACTATCATTGCACATTTTGACCTTGAATTACATCAAATGGATGTAAAGACGGTTTTTCTCAATGAAGAACTAGATAAAGAAATCTATATGAAGCAGCCAATAGGTTTCATAGCTAACGGTCAAAAGCATAAAGTTTGCAAGCTTCATCACTCAATATATGGCTTTAAGCAATCATCTAGACAGTGATATCTTTGTTTTTATCGAGCCATAACCACTTTTGGTTTCACGATGATCGAAGAATATCACTATATATACGTCAAATGGTCCGAAGATAAATTTGTGATTTTATCACTTTATGTGGATGATATTATATTAGTTGAAAATAACAAGATTTTGGTTATAACCATAAAAGAATGGTTGTCCTCCAATTTTGAAATGAAAGACATAGGAGAAGCTGCTTATATCTTAGGAGTTAAGATCGAAAGAGATCAATCAAGTAAACTCATTGCTTTATCACAAGAGTCTTATATAATGAAGATTCTTGAGTATTTCAATATGCAGCATTGTAATCCCATTGATACCCATATCATGCAAAGTAAAGGCCTAAGTACTGAGATGTGTCTTAAGACTCCAGAAGAAATTAAAGTGACACTAGTGCGGTCGGAAGTTTGATGTATGCTATGTGTACTCGACCCGACATATGTTATGCCGTAGGATTGGTGAGCCGATATCAGTCAAATACTGATCAAACACATTAGAAAGCAATGAAGAGAATCCTGAGATACTTGAAGGGCACCATGGACTATCGACTTTATTACCAAGGGAATGATTTACACATTTTGGGCTATTCAGATACTGATTGGGGTGAAGATCTCGATGGGCGTAAATTGACTTCTGGATATGCATTCTTGCTCAATGGAGATGCAATTTTTTGGAATAGCAAGAAACAGACATGCACGACATTGTCTACAATGGAGGTAGAATTTATTGCAAGTTCTGCCGTAATGCAAGAAGCAGTATGGCTAAAATGTTTCTTGCAAAATTTAGCCACTATCACTGAGGTTCCAAGACCGATGATAATTTATTGTGATAGTCAAGCAACCATTGCCTATGTGAAAGATCCCAAGTATCATGGAAGGACGAAGCACATTAACATAAAGAATAACTTCATTAGAGATATTATAGCGCAGAAAGAAGTAATCCTACAATACATTTCAACAAATAAAATGGTTGCTAATCCATTTACGAAAGCTACTCCTGGAGACATATTTTTGAATCACAGGATGTCATTAGAATTGCGTAGAATGTGATATATGTTATTGTAATTGATCATTGATTTATATATATGTGGATATGCATTGTACTTATTTGTTTATTAGTGACTTGATGTTTTATCAATAAGTACAAATCCATTATGAGACTAGCACAAGCACGCATATATTATTGGAAAATATGTCAGCAGACAATGATTGACTCACTCATACAAGCAATCACCTCAAGTGGTATAGTTAACATGTTGAGATGAGACGTTATGTACGAATAAATGCTGAAGAGCAAGTTTGGTACATAAAATATGTTGCCTTGATTGGAGTCAATATGAGATCTGTGATTTGTTTATAATAAGATCGAACATAATAGTCCCACAATCATGTATACCTGTAAGATGCCAGATGCAAGTACTTAATTTGGCTCTATAAAAAGCGAGCTGATATAGCACTCGAGCTAAACATGAGTACGTGAGAGGCACGTGACTATGTTTAGGCTAAGATCCGTATAGTGAATATATTTAATAAATGACATACGCTCTTATAAAAAAAAAATTCACTATAGCATGTAATTCATACTACATGTGCATTGTACAACCAATAAAGGAAAGTGAGTAAAATTATCCCTATTTACTCATCGTGTGAGCCCTTGAGATAATTTATAATTTACCTCATTTTGTATCATATGTTACTTCTAACTATGTTCTCGAAGTGAAAGATCAATGTTGCTACTTTAGCATGTTATCGGTGGTCATCAATAGATATGGCCTTATGGGACGTATTTAGGAAAGCAGTTGATCTGAAATGGAGAGAGACATGAGTACAAAGGAAGCCTATTGTTGTTTTACATCTATCACATGTATTTACCGATCGACCAATTATATCGCCTTATGTGATTACGGATATAATTGTAAATACATGGTGTTTTGAGAATAGTTAAGTATAGCATTTAGGAGATAGGTATACTTGGACTGATGTAACAAAATATATTTAAGGCACTGTGAGACATCGATTGTTTATTTTTTTTCGGGGTTGTAGCCATTATGTCATCCCTAACATGTGCATAATTTAAGCTCCCAAGTGCAAGTGTATTCATTGGTCGCATGGCTTACTTGCCATTATGAATTATTTTGTAAAGTTGATGAATGTTGAATGTCTTATATTCTTAATAGAGCACTATCAAGTCCATCATGTCCGAGTGGAAAATGTTGTACTAAATTAGTACATCCATGATAGGGTGCGATGAGAACGCACCGTTTCACCTTGATACACTACGATGGAAAAACATCTTTGAAAATGTGTGAATGAGTCATATAAAAAAACTCTTGAAGACAACCGTTGGCATGGTTGGCAGAACATACGCTCAGAAAATCCTCTCCTTTGTTTGTTCTCTTTCCATCAAAGAAAAATAAGGCGTTCAATTTCTTTATTACAAGAACAATTAACATTTACGCTGTGAAAATCAGATGCTTTCCTCGTGATTGCATTTAGACCAACATAAGGTTATATTGTTCGTGATCCATCCGCAATTCAACGATCGTTCTGAGGTAAATTGTTGACCGCGAATCGAAAACAAATAAGTCGTCCTCCGCCAACTTAAATTCAAACATATACATTTTCCGTCCAACAAATAGATCATTAATCTTCTGTAGGTCATAAAGTTGCAATAATTGACTTTCGCGATCAAAGCTTTTCTTTAAAATATTGTCGGCACAGGGTGAGGTCATTCTCCCACCAATCGTCAAAGGAAATCTTTGGTGGAGCCGACAGACCAATCGGAAGGTGTGGCTCCTGTTACACCAGTTTTTTACACATCTATCGAGTTCACTCCGTCAAAGCTTTTCTTTTTTCTTTCCAGCTTTGCTAATGCACAGTCACTTCGACATCATGTCATGAAAATTTATCAAAAAACACTGTTGTTATGCATTCTCAATGGAGCTAGTGAGCCTACTGCACCCACTGCTTGCTTTTCGCTGCCAAATGGCGACGGGCTGGGCTGGCACTTCGGCCCATCACATCAAGGTGACAAAATTCAAAGCTAGGGCTCTCTATACCATTACAGATACGCTGACCAGACTGCACTACACCTCATGGCACCCATAGTTACGAGAAGCTCGGGGCTAGTCCATAGACTCTGAAAGTGAATGACCATTCAAAATCATGGCTTCATATCTTATAGTGAAACTCTTGTCCCTCACTCCTTGACAACAGCAATACCACAACTAATATACAAGAAGACGCACCACTGCATGCATATACTTCTCATAGACTCATACACGCACCACACTGAAATGAAAGAGGAGCAAGACTTCTGCAAATGGTTCCTCGCCACCATATTATTCACTTTCCCATAATTAAAGCCTCCAGGGTCCGGAATAAACTAACATCCAATTGGCACATCTTTTCACTGGGGAACCAAATGAATCAAGATATAGCACATATACCCCCATGGGTGATCGAAATTAAAGCAACAAGATCTAAAACAGCCACGTAAATTTACCTCATCAAGATCCAGTGTACCCTCAGAAACAATACTGATGCTGGAAACTGCAGAATCATGCACATGATGATGATGATGATGATGGTGATGATGCCCTTTGTGCTCTTCTGCGTTACCTACACATGCTGGGAAATTCAGTCATCACAGGTAACAAAACTACACAGAATTAATCGCGATACGAGAAGACAAAAGCAAAAGAAGTTTTGTACACATTACCATGCCCATGTTGATGTGCACTACAGGATGAGTCATCTCCATGAACCTGAGAATCGATTCTGCAGAGGTAACTGACAGGTTAGAACACGACACCATGCTGTGCTGCAAAACTTCCGTTTAATTTACAGCCAGTCATTTATATACTGTTTTCCAAATTGTAGAAATAACTACTTGTCCAGATCATAACCTCCCATTCCCAAAACAAAACCCATGTCGACGCTTCTATATTTTTGCACGATAATTTAAGATAGAGTTTCCTTAATAGATTAGATTTGCAAGTTTAGGTAATCTCGCTTGAATCGGACTTGGCTCGCAATACTTGCACTCCCTTTTTCTGTTTGGTTTTAGTAATAGACGGTCCAACACAGACGCATGGACATACGGAAACACTCGATTAAGCTTGCGAGCCAATCGAATCGAACTTTGTTAGGCTCGAACTCAGCTCGACAAGTTACTCGAGCTGCTTGAAATCAAAGTCGAGCTCAAAGAAATCGAGCCGATCTCGAGTAGATCTCGAGTAAGGGAAAAAGTTCAGAACGAGGAGCATGACTCATTTGCAACCCAATGGACTCTACCACAGTCTACGGAGACTAATCAATGCAACTTTGAAATCGGGGAAGATGGAGAAATCCCAGCTTAGGCCGGAAGTTCAAGATGGCCAAATACCTGAAATGGAAATACTCAATTAAGTTTGCCAGCCGATCGAATCGAACTTTGTTAGGCTCGAACTCAGCTCGACAAGTTACTCGAGCTGCTTGAAATCAAAGTCGAGCTTCAAGCCGATCTCGAGTAGATCTCGAGTAAGGGAAAAAGTCCAGCACGAGGAGCATGACTCATTTATAGAGACTAATCAATGCAACTTTGAAATCGGGGAAGATGGAGAAGAAGCTTCCCAGCTTAGGCCGGAAGTTCAACGCCCCCGCATGGCCAAATACCTGAAAATCTGCGCATGATAGGACTAAGAAAACATATGGATCTAGATTTTAACTTCTTAATTATAGAAGATTCTGTCATGTGTCTCTTCGTGATCAAAACTATGATTTAACCTAATATATTTCAATCTACTCTCATGGTCCATTTATTTCACGAAAAATATTTTCCTCATTTTTCGGTGTTTGGTTCTCTTAAAAAAAATCAGTCAACATAAAATATTTTCCTACAAAAAATTAAATTCAAGAAGATGATTTTCTATTTGAAACAATTGGAAAATATTTTTCCAAAATATGACTAAATACATTTGGACTTGAACTATGCGCCTGGGCATGGAAACCTCAACCGGTCTCCAGTAGTCGGGCTTGGGTCCTGGGCTCAGGCCTAGGCCCCTAGCATCCATGCCCAAGTCCATTGAGGCTAAGCCCAAACACCGGTACCCATACTCAATGCTTCAGCACCCGAGCATAGGTCCATAAAGGTCGTGCTTGGGTCCCCGACACTCAAGCTTTGGTCATGACCCTTAGGCGTGAGTCCACAAAGGCCATGCAGGGGTCCTCGGTACTCAGGTTTGGGTCCTTGATTAATAAAAGGTTTTTTTTTTATAAAAATATTTTTAAAAAATCCAAATTTTTAATTTTTTTTCAATTTTTAAATTATTTTTTATTTTATATTCATTTCTTTTATTTTTCTTTTCTTTGCTTCTACCTTGGTTGGTTGTGGCTACAACCAATGACCAACTACAAGGCTTGAGCTTGAGATCGTCGTTGTAGCGGCAACCGGCCAACGAAGAAGAAACATACAAGAAAAGAATATATAAAATTAAAAGCAAGCTAAGAAATACGAATTTTTGATTATTTTCCTCATCATATTTTATACTTTTTAGTCTTTTTCAAGTTTCCGTAAAGACTTACTAAAAATATCTTTTAGAAATGATACATTTTCCGTCCAACAAACAGATCATTAATCTTCTGTAGGTCAAAGAGTTGCAATAATTGACTTTCGTGATCAAAGCTTTTCTTTAAAATATTGTCGAGCACGGGGTGGGGTCGTTCTCACACCAATCGTCAAGGAAATCTTTGGTGGAGCCGACAGACCAATCGGAAGTTCTGGCTCCCGTTACACTAGTTTTTTACACATCTATCGAGGAGAAATACACTATCAGTGCTATAAGTTGTGTATGGCACTCACTTTGGTGCCAAAAGTTTCTGTCGGATCAATTAAGTGCCAAACCGGAGAAAAAACGATCACTTTGGTACCACCGGCAAAAGATTCCGGCCAAAATGATTACGTGGCTTTTCTATTTAAAAAAATATAAAAATCGAGGAGCCTTTTAAATGATGTCGTTTTCTGTCCTCCTTAAGAAAATGATGTCGTTTTGCCATCAGATGTGGATGGCCTCACAAAAACAATGCCACACAGCTCATTTGGGATTGAAATTAGGATTTTTTTTATTCAATCCTCACCGACCTAGCTTGCTCGGCCACCATCACTTGGCCACCGTGCTCCGCCACCATCGCTCGACCACCATGCTCAACCACCGTCGCTTGACCTCCGTCGTAGTTGCTCGACTAGGTGAGCTAGGAGAGACTGAGGTTGTTTCTCGGGCAAGAAGCGATGAGAAAATAGGAGGCAAGGGCGGAGGAGGAGGAGGAAGAAGGCAGGTCGAAGATGCAAAGAGAGAGAGAAGACGAAGAGTACGAGGAAAACAAGGAGGGCACAAATAGAGATGGTAGATTAGGTTCTACTTAGAGAGTGGCTGGTGTTGGTGTTGTTCTTTGGGGAAGAAGACGACACTGCCATGCCTTCTCTCTCTCTCTCTCTCTCTCTCTCTCTCTCTCTCTCTCACTCAATTTGGGGATTTAGGGTTTCGACTTGGGGGAAAACACCAAACGACCTCATTTTGTGGTTTACATACTAACTGTACTCTCCGAGAAACCACATCAACATCAAAAATTAATAAAAAAACTGCCACGTCGGATTTTCGACCAATCCGATCCGCGTTGACACTGAAATGATCATTTTTCAAAATTTTTGGAACTTAACTGATTTGACAGAAACTTTTGATACCAAAGTAAGCGCCGTACATAACTTATTACATTGATAGTGTACTGCTCTCCATCTATCGAGTTTACTCCTTCCTAGGTTGAATCTAATTTCAACCTGGGGAGGCCAATCTATCATTATTGCATTAAAAAACTCACACTTTCATTGTCAAATAAAACCAGAAATAAAAATTTGCAAACGTCAAAGGTCATGCTCGAGCAATAAGTACTCTGCACCATCCACAATCGAAAGTGCTGAAATTGCCAGCCTTCACCTGCTTTTTCTTTAGTTGTTATCGGGGGCAGGGAGGGGCGACTAATGCCAGTGATCTTCCATGAGTATTATCATAACTCGTAAGGATTCCATACTTATCAATGAATATTCAACTCAAGCAATAAGTATCTAAGTAGCATCGATACGTGATATGAACATGCGACACGTCGACGCGTTATTTCTTAAAAATAGAAAATTCAAATACGTTGGGACACGTTGTATATTAAATGAATACTTTTATTTTTAATTAATTTGATTCAAATTCACAATTAAATAAATTATAATAGAAGAGCCTAGAATGAATTTGTAATCATAATATTAATAAATCTATGCAGAGGAAATTCAAAAGATATTTTCATAATTAATGCGTATCTATATTTGGGAACATGCTTCTAAGCGTAACAAAAGTTTTGATGAAATTAATGACGACTTACAAGAAATTATAATTAATTTATTTAAATAAATTTATGATCTTTTATAATGATCAAAATTTATTATTATTCAATATTTAGTATTTTTATTTTTCAAAATCACTTTATAACCTCTTTTATTTATTTTTCTGATAAAAAAAATACAAACCCCCAAGAGTCTACCCCAGTCCGCATGCCCAAATTATTTCACTCCGAGCCCGTTTGGTTCGGCTTTTGGGAATGCATTTGCCAAAATGCAAATACCTTTGGGTGAATGGGGTTTTCCGAAATGCAAATATCGTTTGGTAAAATTTGCATTGAGATGCAACTTTGGCCAAAATACCGTTTGGTAAAATTTACATTTGCAAAGGACTTTTATTAAATTAAAAAAACAAAAAAAACATTTGTCTTTTCTTTTTTTGAAATCCGGCCACCGGACCGCCGGATCCGGCGGCCGGACAGCCGGATCCGGCGCCGGATGGCCGGATCTGGCCGCTGGGTCGCGCGACCTCGGGCGGCCGTCGCTGGGGTCGCACGACCCCGGCCGTCGCTGGGTCGCGCGAACCCAGCGGCCGTCGCCAGGTCGCGCGACCCGGGCGGCCGTCGCTGGGTCGCGCGACCCGGGCGGCCGTCGCTGGGTCGCCCGACCCGGGCGGCCGTCGCTGGGGTCGCCCGACCCCGGCGACCGTCGCTGGGGTCGCGCGACCTCGGGCGGCCGCCCGGGTCGCGCAATTCAGGCGACAGACCACCTGGTTCGCGCGACCCGGGCGTCGCCGAGGTCCGGCGACGGTCGCCGGGTCGGGGACCCTTGGCCGGCGGTCGCCGGCGCATTGCCGGCGCGCACGACCCCTTGGCCGGCGGTCGTCGGCCTCCGATCGGCTTCTCTCCGGTGAAGATGAACAGTAGAAGTTGCATTCCAAAAGCAACTTCCCAATGGACCTCTCCCCCTCCATTCCCCTAAAGTCCCTTCAAGCCCCTTGGAGATGCAATTGCATCTCCCCAAAGTCTCCAAAATATTGAACCAAACACCACTCACTTTTGCCCAAACCCCTTTAGAGGCCGAAAGCCCCTTCTAAATGCCGAACCAAACGGGGCCTCCCTCATTTCTTCCTTCGCTCCCCCCGCCCCCAACAAAAAAAAAAAAAAAAAAATCACTTGTCGGGCTTCACTTCCTTTATTAAAAATGCAAGTCACCCTCTCGTCCACCCACCCTACACAGAAAAAATCAAGCCAAGGTCCATCAAAATCCCATTTTTAATTTTTTTTTTTTAGTTTCCTCCCTCAGAAACCTTAACTACCGCCTCCTTGTTCTCCTCACACAACCCTCTTCCTCTTGATCTCTACTCTCTCTCTCTCTCTCTCTCTCTCTCTCTCTCTCTCTCCCCTCATTAGCCATCACAATCGCTCGCCTCCAATGCTTCCTCTTTCGCAGTTGTAGCCTCGTTGCTGACCCTCCATTGCGGCATCATAGTTGCGACCTTCCGGGTCACCTCAGTCTTTGCTCTTCCTCTAACCCCCTCGCCGTCGCTCGGGGCCTTGCCTATGCTCCCTCGCCCTCGCCTCCATCCTCCAACATCTTCTTCAACGATTCTCTCTACTGGACACGTGTGTTGATATGTATCAAGAAAAATTGATCACATGTCGGAATTTTCCAATACGTGTTGACAGCATGTCGGAACGTGTCAGACACGTAGACACATGTTGGACACAACATGGAAGCTACGGCAATCGTGTCTATACTTCATAGATAAGTACTCTGCACCACCCGCGATCCAAAACTCCGAGGTCACAGAGCCCATAACCACAATTCCATTAATTCGCTCATGAAGTGAATCAAACTCGTAATCTCATGAAAGACAAATAAACCCTTTACAACTAAGCCAACCACCAACTAAGCCAAACACTCTGGCGGTCCTGCCTCTGCATGCTGACTATTCTACGATGAAGATTCTTCATAAAACTTCCTAGGAAAAGGGTTTTTCGGTCATTGGGCATTATTCACGTTAAAATCACCTAGTAATCAGGCACAAAGAAAGAAGCTTCAAAGCGATGGAAAAAAAAAAGGGACGACTTTAAGGCTCCAATAATAGCAAATCGGATAAGGTAATTGGCATTATTGCTATTCTAATACATGATCTGATCTGCTATATTTAGCTTAAACCCTGACCAGTCAACCGGTGTAAAGGCAGACATCATTATTACGGGATCAAGACGCAAATAATGAAATAAAAGGGGAGGAAGAAGAGTTCTTGACGCAGTCTCATTCTCAAGTATTTGGTACCGTACCAACTCAAGATTATGTCGCAAGATTCAAATTGCGGCACGAAACCTCTCTGTCTGTCTATATATAGATCC
This sequence comes from Eucalyptus sideroxylon, assembly GCA_014182405.2. Lineage (NCBI taxonomy): Eukaryota > Viridiplantae > Streptophyta > Magnoliopsida > Myrtales > Myrtaceae > Eucalyptus > Eucalyptus sideroxylon. The sequence goes on from CM024552.2 coordinate 42,593,177, forward strand.
TCTCGTTGCTCTAATTCATCACCTCACAGAAGTAACATAAGCTCTCCCGTAATCCTCACATCACATGGCGAAGAGCAAGGTCCTCGTCGTTGGCGGCACTGGCTACATCGGGCGGAGGCTCGTGCGGGCGAGCCTGGACCAGGGCCACCCCACGTACGTCCTCCAGCGTCCGGAGATCGGCCTCGACATTGAGAAGCTCCAGATGCTGCTGTGCTTCAAGAGGCGCGGCGCCCAACTCGTCGAGGCCTCGTTCTCAGACCTGAGGAGCCTCGTCGACGCCGTGAGGCTGGTCGACGTTGTCATCGGCGCCATGTCGGGGGCCCACTTACGGAGCCACAACATCCTGATGCAGCTCAAGCTCGTGGAGGCCATCAAAGAAGCCGGAAATGTCAAGGTAATCAGCGTAACGCAAACTCATTTTTTTCTCTTTTTAGAGCGGTCTTTATTGAGTTGCTACTATGCACTATTTTCTTTCATTCTGTTCGGTTCGAAGTTCTTCTTAGGGTTTTAGAGAGTATTATGCACTTCATATGATGCTCAATTTCAGAGCAAGTACCTATATCTATGGTGTGCCTAGTAATACAGCTTCTCGTGCTACTTGATGTAAAATAATTTATCCAAGATCTGTCTTCGGAGTAATCGAGATAGGGAATCTTTGTCTTGAAAAAGAAATCAAGATTTTACATAACGACGAAAATATATGTCTAAAATTTTATTGATAGCCACAAAAATATTTCAAGATTTTATTGATAACATAACTCAGTCAGTGACAAAAATTCTTTTTTTTTTCATATAAATCTAGAGGTATTTATTGAAATATTCTTTTTACCTTTAGAGTAGAAGAAAAAATATTTGTCTCATTTTTCAACTTATGACAGGACTTTCTTCACTTATTTTTCTTATTCTTTTCTTTCTAGCCCTTATACAGATGTTTGACTTTGACATCAATCTGATGTCCACACCGTAGATAGCAAAATATGTCGAGAAAGTCAAAAGAGTAGGAGAAATGTTACAATACTTTTTGAGCTTCTAGAATATACAACACTAATATAAAAGAAGATTTTGCACCGGCAATCTTATTTACTTTTGATTTGAGGGCTTTGATCATTCACTCTTGTAGTATCCATCAAATCAAAAGTGAACAAGATCGCTTAAAGAAAAGAAATTACATTGAGGCATAAGTTATAATTACCGATTTGACTATTTACATGGTATTGCAAATGATGGTATATATGCGCACATTACATGATTATCACAATTGGAGGGTCCAAGAGGGTGAAGAATTGATTGTTCACACCACTTAGTGCAAAAACCTAAAAACGGCCAGTCGCCCCCCACCTCAACAGAACCATGGAAAATATCTACAAGTTCGCTTGAGATAAAAGGCACAAAAAGTTCAAAATCTTTCGAATTAAATATAATTTATATTTAAGAGTAAGATTTTGAGGAAGTTAAAATTAAAGAAGAAGTCGTTCCAAATAAATTAAAATTAGGTGGATTTCATTATTGGAAAAAAAATAATAGAGTTGCAAATTCATAAAATGTCAAACATATATTCACATTCGATTGTTTACATAGTTTCTCTGGATATAACATAATCTTGAATCAAATTTCTAGCATAGTTTTGGAGCATAGTACGTTATGTTTATGTCGACAATTATATAATCATCTATAGTCACAGCATCTCATTTTATTAACCCTCAAAATGCTGATCTTTGAGTTATGTTATTCTGAAATTTTTTCGAAAAAACATGTGATGGCGACCTCAATATGTCACTATTTCCTAATTCGGTGTCCGAACAAGCAAGTGTTCCAACCAGAAAAGGCCGAAGGCCACACATGACTTGAATTGTCCATCTTATATTATATAATAGACAAATAAATAAATAGGTACATACGCATGAACAATTACACGCTATACCTTTGCCAAACGTAACTTTCCGCCGCCTCCATACATTTTTCTTTGCATTTTTTGCCTATTATGTTAAAAAGCTCTTTTCGACCGACCATATTTTTGGGGCAAATAGGTTCTGACAGAAAGACATGATGATTGATTAAGTTGAGGATGATCCAGACATGCCCACCGACTCTTGTTTGGTGGAGAATTTCTTGCAACTGAACCAACAGGGCCAACTTAACAGTATTTTAAACAGACCATATCGTTTGGTGGAGAAAATACAAATGCGTGCCTTTTGAACTCCTCCCATTGGTGGGTGGGTGCTCTTCTTTTTTAGATAAGAATTTAATTCGAAGATCAAGAAGGGCCGCCACGAATTATGATGGTTGCTGTCTTTGGAAAAGAACTTGTGCCGTGCATGTTCCCTTGACTGGTTGCGCCTTTTCGTTTGCTTAATCTAACAACCTGGATTTTTGTCTAGTTTTATTCTTGTTTTGTCATGCATACGATCAAAGTTCCAATTCAATGATAAAAGTGAAGGAATTGTGCTATGAGGTCTCTGTAGGACAAGTTTCTTCATTTCTTGTCCCTCCTAAATAAAATTTTTTAGCTTGTTGTGCCTTTGATTTTTTTTTTGTTTAAATTGCATTCTTCTAACTTCAGTATGTTCGGAAATTGGGATAAATACTATCTTATTTCTTTTAGTTTGTCAGGTTAATATTTCATGTCGTTTTTTTTTTTTTTGTAATAGATTCAACTCTAACTTTGGCTATGATTTATGTTGTATTTCTAGTTCTAATTGTTGGAAGAATTGTACCAACCCCCCCCAAAAAAAAAAAGACTTTGAGGATAGTATACATTTACCCATAAATTTTCAACCATTACACATTATCTTCTTAACTCTTCTTTTATTAAAATCGTTAATTTGTTATTATACATGACTTTCAAGGAGTAAATTCGTCCTTTCATCATCTTTTTTTAATGAAAATTCTCCTTCAGTCTTGATTTTTGTAAAATAAAAATAAAAGTGAAGAAAATGGAGAAAGATTAATTAAATAAAAAATTAATTAAAAGTAACACAATTAAGTATAAAGGAAAAAGGCTCAATAACAAGAAGGTGAAGTGAATAAAATTGGATATTCTTTATGTTTTAAATGTTGTTGCAAAAAATTGATTACTCAATCAAAATACTTTAAAACCCACCTTAGTTTGAGATAATCATTTCCCTGTATGAGTTGAGGACATCATTTCTTTTTATCCCTTTTGACTAACAAATTTTTATTATTGACCTTTTTTTCTTTTTGAGGCACTTCCATTTTTATTTAATTTGGTCGATTTTTTTCTTAAAATACCTTATTCAGTTTTATTAAAGCTGCTACATTTACCAAGTTTTGACAAGTTCTTATTGTTTAATATTATTGATATTTATTGTTCCTATTATTTTTAGATGATTTCGTTTTCTTTCATTTTCTATATTTTTATTCTTTTGCGGCAATCAAGAGTAAAAGAGAAATTTCCTTAAAAAATGATATGAGAATATACCTTTACTCCTCAAACATGTGCATTGCACATGCACACGGAAAAATAACTCAGGGTTTATGGCTCTAACAAAATTAAAAACCTACCGTCTAACACTTGAAAGTTGAAGGGCAAACGTGCACTACCCTAAAAATTTTATGGAGAGTTTTGCATGATTTCTCCTAATTGTTAACAATATTGTATATTTTATTATGCTTACATTGCTTGAGGTAATTTTTCCTATCCTTCTTATTTCTTCTGCTTCATCATAAAACTCGATTTACTTTTTCTAGTTTATGTTTTCAGTACGGCTTGTCTTATAAAATACAGTGTGCAATAAGAAATTGCATCTGCAGAATCATGTTCGGGTGTAGACTCAAAATCTTGTCCATTCATCTTGTCTTTGCCATAATCTGTTTGGTTGAACTTGAACTGAACACTTGCTCTCCTGCAGTTTGCAAAATGGAAAGTTCAAGTACAGAAGTTATAATCTTCGAACTATACTGACTTTTCTTAAATAGAAAGATAGATTATACATTCCGTTGAGTGAGCATATAATGCAATGAAAGTGTATTCGTGAAGAAATTCTTGCACTGATTTTCTATTATAAATGCATTTGGGCAAACGAAATTTCCTCCTCTAACTTGTGTTGATCTTCTCATTCGGTTCTCCATTTGAGCAGTGGATTCTGTAACTCACTCAATTTGTGCAATCAAATCTTCTTAGTTCTTGAAATTCGGACATGACTCTACTAAGAAAGCTATTTATCTTGTGTCATTACCACGGTGGGTGCATCTCTTTCTCTATTGCCTGAGCTTTTTTTTTTCCCAGCTTTGCTAATGCACAGTCACGTCGACATCATGTCAAAGAATCGTCATGCAACAAATACTAATGAGATTTTGAATGTTTGCTAATTCTTTGTAGCGGTTTTTGCCATCAGAGTTCGGAATGGACCCGGCCCTCATGAGTCATGCAATTGAGCCGGGAAGGGTCACGTTCGATGAGAAAATGGAGGTGAGAAAAGCAATCGAGGAAGCAAAGATCCCCTTCACATACATCTCGGCCAACTGCTTTGCTGGTTATTTTGTGGGCAATCTCTCCCAAATGTCAAGTCTCACTCCTCCAAAAGACACTGTATATCTCTATGGAGATGGCAACGTCAAAGGTATGTGAGGTGCATAAACCTACTTTAGGCATAATAACAAGGGTTATATATTAGAGAAAGGATCTTCTCTAACCATGCTTCTGATTAGTGGGTTACAACCATATGATTTCCATATTTATAACCAACCAATCAAGAGATTGGTTGGAGCAAATTTCCTCTAACTAGAGACGGAGAAAACCATGTTCACCATTTAGAATACCAGTATGATAACATTTTCAATAAACTTATGAAAAAAGGGTTGACTAAGTGGTAAAATAATCGGAACATGGGCCTTAAGAAACTGTAGTCTCATGTTCGAACTCTACTCGACACAATGATCCCCTAAACCTGACATAAGTCCCAAATGCTACCATGTGAAATGATCAATTCATGTCAAAGTAGGTATTTTATCTATGTCAGTTTGGACTTTGAGGGAGCTATAAATATTATTATTATTATTATTATTATTATTATTATTATTATTATTATTATTATTATTGATTCAATCTTTCAGCAACATCTTGTTAGGTGAGATTGTGTCATATATTAATATGTTTTTATCTCATGTCAACAGTGAGGTAAGAGCTTACGTAATCAACCAAGATCATCCTAGTCGTATCCTTGAACATCTTCATTAGATTACTCAAGTACTTGATCAGAAGGGTGATCACTAGCTCTGTATATCTAGTCTAAATCAGGAATACATAAAATATTCAGAGTGATCACAAAATCTATCAAGGTCGACAACCTTAGCTTGGTCAAGTCATTTAGCCAAGTTCAACACTTCTTTTTGGTCATTAAGACATGAGTATGCGCGAATATGTATATGGATAAGTCATGAAAGTGTTCGATACTGCATTACTGTTGCAGCTGTTTTTCTCGATGAAGATGATATCGCAAACTACGCAATTAAAACGATCGATGATCCCAGAACGCTGAACAAGACAGTCTACCTAAGGCCACCAGAGAACATTCTGTCCCAAAGACAACTGGTGGAGATGTGGGAGAAGCTCAGTGGAAAGACCCTGGAGAAGAGAAGCATTTCTGCAGAAGACTTCCTTGCCTCCATGAAAGGTACTTATCTGATTTATTGTTTCGTTAGATGACATGTACTTTTGTAGAATTTAGTGTTGGCATATCCTTAGGTTCAATCACAACTTAAACAATGCGATGGTGATCATGTTTTTGAACGCTGACTGGAAAATCTAATAAAAACCCTTTTGTATATTTACCATCAAGAGTGACCTGCTACATAATTACTTGCTACAATAGCTTCAGATCTATGGTAGACCATATTTAGATGATATTAAGCTATCCTTCTGTTTCAGGATTGGATTATGCGCAGCAAGTGGGAGTGGGGCATTTCTACCACATATTCTATGAAGGCTGTTTGACAAACTTTGAAATTGGGGAAGATGCAGAAGAAGCTTCCCAGCTTTATCCTGAAGTTCAATACACCCGCATGAATGAATACCTGAAGATTTTTGCATGATCGTACCAAGAACCATTTGTACCACTCGAAGTTTTTTTTTTTTTTTTTTTTGGTGGAGTGTACCTCTCGGAGTTTGCTCTCGCTATCCAAATAAAAATCTTGAGTTTCTCTATCATGGTTCTATCATTTCTGCGATTATAAATTGGTCTAAGCCGAGATTTGTGATCAATGATTGCGCTCTCTTCGAACTCAGCAGAAAACAAAAACCAGCTCAGAGTATTCCTACAATGGTCCTAGCTATGGATTTCTGGGTAATTCAAAAGCTGTTTTTTGTAATTAGTGACAATAAGATAACTCAGGCATATGGGGATTCACAAGAAGAATAGGCTTGATCATTTCTCACAACTCAACTTAAAATTTCAGGTATTGCCAATAAGCCATCTCTTTTGTCATACTACAACTCCCAGTCATTTGAAAATATTACAGTTACATAGAAGCAGCAGTTCACGTATTCCAAGTCTGTCATCCCAATAGTGTTCCCACTATGCATTTTTTAGGAACCCCTCTTTAGTCCTTCCCTACTTATTGGCATCATGTTATAGTTAATCCGTTTCTAACATATATCAACATACCCGACACTCTCAATCGTTCTATTTTGATTGGTTAGGTACAAGACACCTCTTGAAGCCTTTTCGTAGGGCAGTTTCATCGAGGTTCCTCCCAATAAAGACAAGCTTGTTTATTCTCTTCTCATCAGGACCCCATACTTTTCCCGGACAGCCATCCAATGTTGAATGAACACCCTGAATGGGAGGCAATTTTTGAAGTAACATAAGATGAGGATTTGAACCAAAATGGCTAGAAAGAAGTTCATAAATACAAATAGTGGAACCTGGAATACATATCGTTGCTCATGACCAGTCACAGATAGTACACCCTTCATTCTGTACAAGTCCTCCCCTTTTTCTTCAGTCAGTCTCTCAAACCAATCGTCAACCTAATCCATGGACATTGCATATGAGAGACATGTTTAAACAGATATCATCACAGTTGAGCAAAAGCAAACTGCAAGTGCTAGAATACAGACAACATATAGAATGTAAATTCCCATGCATAGTGACAAATATAGAGACTTACGCAAATACAAAGGTCTCGTCATAAACCAAGAGATAAAGATTATATCTCCGACACGGATAAGGAAACATGCCTTATCAACCTTTCCAAGACCCCTGGTAAGTATTTGAATTTCACATATTTAAGCACCAAATGTGAGATGTAAAAGTACTGTCGCGACCTCTTTTTATTTTGGCGCCCGTAATCGGGTACGAGCGCCTAATGAGGCTAATGGCACGACTGAAATTAGTTATGTCCAGACTCTCCCAAGTCCACCAATTCACAACTTTAATAATCTAAGTTTTTAACCTGTAAATCAATTTTTAAAATGGAGTCGCCACTAATCGATTTGGGGTGGGTTGATTAGAAACCCAAGTGAAGTATTGGGAGAAATACTCACTCCCTGCACAACCAGAGAAATTAGGATCGGGAACTTGATTACACCAGTTAATCACTAATGCCCTTTCGGTACCGATCTTGTTTAAATCTTGAGGTTTTTGAATGTTCGAGGGATTTTCCATGCATTTTTGGAGGAAAAATATTTTTGAGTCTTTTCTAATTCTTTTGGACATAAAAAGGGATTTTTTTTTATTTTTTTGGTATTTTTGGAAAAATACAAGTCTTTTTGGCTTTTTCGTGAATTTTTGCTTTCTTTTTTGGATTTTTGGCATTTTTTGGAAAATATGGAATATTTTTGGTTTTTTTATTTTTCGGAAAATAAAATATTTTTTAATATTTTTCAATATTTTTGGAAAATAATTTTTTTTTTTATTTTTATGAAAATAAATTCTTTATTTTTTATTTATTAGAATATTATTTTATATTAAAATAATAAAACAAAATAAAACCGACTCAAGTCGGATCCGCGGGTTGGGTTTGACCGGGCTAGCTTGAAACGCGCGAGACGAGCTGCGTAGCGGGCCCGATTTTTTTTTTTTTTTTTTTAAACAAAACGACGCCGTGGTTGGGCGTTCGGGGACACCCAGCCCGGCTCTACGACCCGGCTCCACAACCTGGCTTTCCGGCGAAACCCTACACGACCCGTCCTCTAGCCGCCCCCGGATCGCAAACCCTACCCGATTTTCCAAGTCCGAATCCACTTCACGGCCCGAAAAATCGCAAACCCTAGGGTTTGCGAATCCGCGGCGCCGGGGACGGAAACCGAGGTGCTATGGCGGCGACAACGGCTACGGCAGTGACAGCAACGACGATGGCAACCACGACGACGGCGACGGCGACAGAATGGGGTTGCGATGGACAGTAGGGACGACGACGACAGGCTTTTTTACCTTTTCTTGAACGGAGGCAATGACGGCAACGGTAAGGGTTGATTTACGACGGCGGCGTCCACGGCGAGCAACGACGAAGCTGGAGGGTTTGATCTGCGACAATGAAGACCACGGCAAACAACAACGGCGACGGCGAGATCCGGGCTCGGTCGAAACCCAACCGAACGCCCTCTCTCCACGTCGGTGTGCTTCATTTCAACCCCCCACACTCGGATCTCCCCCCTCACACTCAGATCCGCCTCGAACAACTCTGGCCGACCTCAGATCTCGGCCTGCTCATCCTCGGCCCCCATTTCTGAAGTCTCTCAATTGGGAGGTTTCGAGGATCTGCAGCCCTCGACCCTTGCCGCCTCCCTCTCTCTCTCTCTCTCTGTTCGTTTCCCCTCCTCCTTCGACATCGACGGTGGCCCCCCTCTATTTATAGGTGAGGGGGCGGCCGGTCGGCGAGGCTTCGACCCGCCGGTTGGACCGCCGTCCCATCCGCCATCATCTCCTCCTCCGGTCACATCCCATCAACGCCAACTGCTCCTCTGCTCCACGTGCGTCGCCGTCTGTTCATCTTCCTCCGGCGTCATGCCTGCCTGCGCGTGTGCTGTAGTGGCGCAAGGAGGAAGAAGACTCGGCTAGGCTGGGCTGAGGCGGAGATGGGTCGAAGGCCCATGCGAAGGCTGCTTTTCTGTTTTTTTCCTCTTTTTTTTTGTTATTTGTTTATTTATTATCCGAAAAAGATAAAATAAAATAAAGTAAACTAAAGTAAAACCTAATTAATTAAAAGGAAAATTTAGGCATCAACAGCTGCCCCTCTTTGAAGGTGAGTTCGTAAATGCTGCATTCAAAGACAAACCGATGCTTAAATTTTAAGCATACATGCATAGCATATTATATTTTATTTAGGACCTATTATCCTATGCAAAAAAAAGCAATATAACATTACATATACTAAGACAGATAAGAAGATACCTGTAGTTACTTACTAGGAGTGAGTGAGATAGGGTGTGAACCCCGAGCTTGGCAAGTATCAAGGCGTCATCTTACCTGATGATATGAGAAGGTTGCTTTTCTAGGACTCGAACCATTCTTCGATCGCCTGTTAAAACAAACCATGATTTGTCTAGGACCCGAACCATTCTTCAGTCGCCTATTGGAGCAATCAGTGGTTTGTCTCGGACCCGAACCATTCTTCGGTCGCATGTTAAAATAATCAATGATTTGTCTAGGACCCGAACCTTTCTTCGGTCGCCTTGACGGGAAATTGCTCCTCCAAGACCCGAACCATTCTTCGGTCGCCTGTTGGAGCAATCGGTGGTTTGTCTCGGACCCAAACCATTCTTCGATCGCCTGTTAAAACAATCAATGATTTGTCTAGAACTCAAACCTTTATTAGGTCTCCTTGACAGGAAATTGTTCCTCCAGGACCCAAACCATTCTTCGGTCGCCTATTGGAGCAATCAGTGGTTTGTCTAGGACCCGAACCTTTCTTCAGTCGCCTTGACAGGAAATTGCTCCTCCAGGACCCGAACCATTCTTCGGTCGCCTGTTGGAGCAATCAGTGGTTTGTCTCGGACCCAAACCATTCTTCGATCGCCTGTTGGAGCAATCAGTGATTTGTCTAGGACCCGAACCTTTCTTCGGTCGCCTTGACGAGAGATACACCGACCTTTCTCAGGGCATCTCATTTGTGGGTGCCTGGTTTGTATCGAGGACACTAGTTGGTACCCAACCTTTCTCGAGAGATGCGCTGACCTTTCTCAGGCATCTGTTCTGGAAGATACCTGGGATATTTGTGAAGGTCTCTCATCTCCTGGAGTGGGAATATCGAGGATGGGTCTTGCATATTCGTGAAAGTCTCTCACCTCCTAGTAGAGGGGAATATCGAGGGCATGCCCCGTATATTCGTGAAGATCTCTCACCTCCTGGTAATTGGGAATATTGAGGACATGCCTCGCATATTCATGAAGGTCTCTCACCTTCTAGTAAAGGGGAATATCGAGGGCGTGCTCTGCATATTCATGAAGGTCTCTCACCTCCTAGTAATTGGAATATTGAGGGCGTACCTGGGATATTCGTAAAGGTCTCTCACCTCCTGGTAATTGGGAATATTGAGGACATGCCTCGCATATTCATGAAGGTCTCTCACCTCCTGGTAATTAGGAATATCGAGGGTGTACCTGAGATATTCGTGAAGGTCTCTCACCTCCTGGTAATTGGGAATATCGAGGGCGTACTTGAGATATTCGTGAAGGTCTCTCACCTTCTGGTAATGGGAATATCGAGGGTGTACTTGAGATATTTGTGAAGGTCTCTCACCTCCTGGTAATTGGGAATATCGAGGATGTACCTTGGATATTCATGAAGGTCTCTCACCTCCTGGTAATTGGGAATATTGAGGACATGCCTCACATATTCATGAAAGTCTCTCACCTTCTAGTAAAGGGGAATATCGAGGGCGTGCCCCGCATATTCATGAAGGTCTCTCACCTCCTGGTAATGGGAATATCGAGGGCGTACTTGGGATATTCGTGAAGATCTCTCACCTCTTGGTAATTTGGAATATTGAGGACATGCCTCGCATATTCATGAAGGTCTCTCACCTCCTGATAATTGGGAATATCAAGGGCGTACCCGAGATATTTTCGTGAAGGTCTCTCACCTCCTGGTAATGGGAATATCGAGGGCGTACCTGAGATATTCGTGAAGGTCTCTCACCTCCTGGTAATTGGGAATATCGAGGGCATACCTGAGATATTCGTGAAGGTCTCTCACCTCCTGGTAATGGGAATATCGAGGGCGTGCCCCGTTGTTGACACCTAAATTTTGGCGATCTTAAAGAAATAAAATTTGCATAGCACAAAAAAACAAAAGAAAATAAGGGAAGAATCAATATGATTTGGTTATGAATGGAATGTGGAAATTCTAATCAACCATCCTTGCTCCAGTAAATATTTAAATTATAGTAAATATGGAAGCAAATTCTCAATCAAAGAAATCAGATGAATAAAAAAGTAAGGAGTTTGATAAAAGGAAAGGAATCGAAATATCCAAGGAAAAATCAAACCGATTGCAAGATTTTGCTTCAATTTACATGAATTAAGGCAACGGAAAAAGGAAGCTCGAAAATTGCCATAGAAGAGGGTGGTCGGAATCACTATAAAAGGAGACCAAAAATTTTCGAGCAAAGGGGGGAATTTTTCGAAAAATTTCAGAGTAAAATTGGAGAGAGATTCGTGCACAAAGAGAGAGTTTGTTTTCTTTCTCCATTTTGGTCATTGGGGAAGAGGGAAAGTAAAAAAGAAATAGTGAAAATACAGCAGAGAGTGCAGCGACGTGAGTGGACGTGAGTGACGTAAGAGAGGAAAAAAAAAAAAAAGGAGGAAGACTGTACATCTTCCTCCCCGGCGTCTCCTCACACGACCGCGCCAACGCACCCGCATCGGCAGCCGAGCCGACGGTGACCCAAAGCCGCACCGTCGTCCCCCTCCACCCCCATCGGCGACGGCGCTCGACGCCCCCTCGCCGCCACCATACCGGCCGTTCGTCGAAGCCTCAACCACGCCCCCTACACGCCGCGACGCCGGACCCACGCCCGACGCCGTCGCCGACCTCTGCATCCCCAATTCCACCGTTTGCCACTTTGTGTTCTCCCCTCGCAACACCAGACCTGCACCCGAAGCCTCCACCGACGACCCAGCGACGTCGGAGCCCCAAAGACTGCCCCTCCGCCACACGCCCGATCAACGCATCCGCAAGTCTCGAGTCTCCATTCGCCACCGCCACATCGGATCTCACCGCGCCGATGACCCATGACTTCGAGATCCACTCGATCGTCGACCCCGCACCGGCCCACGACTCGACCGGCCGTCCTCACTGCTCCGCTCCTCGACATCCGCCACTCGAGACCCCACGGTCGAGCTCCGCACCGCAACCGACGCCGTCGCCCGGCGACCCGCGACCCAACTCCGTGACCCGCGACCCAGCCCCGACTCCGCCGCTGCCCTGAGTTGGAGTCCGCCACCGTTCACTTGCAGCTGCTCCCCCACCGGAGCTCCGACGACCGGTCAAACGACTGCCCGGCGCCATTCCCCATCGATTCCCTTTGGTATTATCCGCAGGAATTTTGTCCGGAATTATTATGATTATTAATTTGATCCAAGAGATATTTGATCATTTTTTAATTATTTTAATTGTTGGGCTTTTTAGTGGAATTTCAATTGTTAAATCACAATGATTATTTAATTTGGTCCGTAAGACTTCGATCAGATTTGTAATTATTTTGATCTCTTTGTCGTGATAATTAGGGTTAAAATAATCGTTAATTGGACCTGTGAGATAACAGGTTATTTTTTCGATTATTTTAATCATTTATTTTGTTGATAGCTTAGATTTAATATTTATTTAATAATTACTTATCTTTAAAAAAAACTAAAAGAATCAGAAAATAAAAAAAAAAATCAAAATTCTGCATGAGCATATAGGTTTAGTAAATCAGACATGTAGGTTTAATAAATTAGAATTTTCTTAGGATTACATTTTTAGGGTTGCATTTTTAGAATAAGTTAGGGTTGGACCTAAATTAATTTTTTAGATAATGGTCGCACATTTTAATTATCTCATTTTTCAAAAAATAGTTTTCTAAGATAGGATAGGGTTTAAGTCAAATTAATCCATAGAATAAATTAGAAAATTATCCCTTTTTAGATAGATTAATTAGGGTTTTCATAAATTCTAAAGTTCAATAAAAAAAAATGCAAAAATACTAGGTGCATGTTAACTAGTTTGCATAATAGAATCATTTAATCAGAATTTGTTCATTAAGTGAAATTAGGTCATGAGGTGCATGTTAATTAGTTTGCATAACAGGCCCATTTAATTAGACTTTGCATAGTAATAAGATTAAGTCATTATGTTAAAAAAAATGCATTCTTATAAAAGAATTCTAATTTTCAAGAAAACCCAAAAAAATTGTTAGCCTCATGTGATACAATTTATTTCATTTGTTGAACTTCTAATAATGGTTGAGCACTCGTGTGATCGCCTCTTTGCATGATAGTAATTTAGGTTAAAATAAATCAGCTGCCTGCAAAAACAATTTTGAAAATTAAAAAGAAATGGTACCGAAAGGGCATTAGAAAAGTCTAATGTAACCAAGTCCCTGTACCCATTATCTTTGGTTCGTAGGAGTAAAATAAATCTCCATTTATTTTACTTAGGTGTCTAATTGACCTACCCTAAACTGATTAGTGGCGACTCCTAGATAATAATCTTTGCATGTTAAAAAACTTAAACCTTAAATCGCGAATTGGTATGGGCTTGGGAGAGCCCGAGCTAAGTTTAAAAACTTAGTAGTCCATTAATCTAGTTTTAGGTGGTGCACCCGAAAAATAGGTCGCGACACCCGCATATTTGTGAATGTCTCTCACCTCCTGGTAATAGGAATATCGAGGGCGTGCCCCGCATATTCGTGAAAGTCTCTCACCTCCTGGTAATGGGAATATCGAGGGCGTGTCCAGCATATTCTTGAAGGTCTTTCACCTCCTAGTAATGGGAATATCAAGGACGTACCTTGGATATTTATAAAGGTCTCTCACCTCCTAGTAATTGGGAATATTGAGGACATGCCTCGCATATTCATGAAGGTCTCTCACCTCCTGGTAATTGGGAATATCGAGGGCGTACGTGAGATATTCGTGAAGGTCTCTCACCTCCTGGTAATTGGAATATCGAAGACGTACCTTGGATATTCATGAAGGTCTCTCACCTCTTGGTATGGGGAATATCGAGGACGTGCCTCGCTTATTCATGAAGGTCTCTCACCTCCTGGTAATTGGGGAATATCGCAGACGTACCTTGGATATTCATGAAGGTCTCTCACCTCCTGGTAATTGGGGAATATCGAGGACGTGCCTCGAATATTCATGAAGGTCTCTCACCTCCTGGTAATTGGGAATATCGAGGACGTACCTAGAATATTCGTGAAGGTCTCTCACCTCCTGGTAATTGGAAATATCGAGGGCGTGCCTCTCATATTCGTGAAGGTCTATCACCTCCTGGTATTATAAACTTGAATGTGGTATGAGACTTACCTGGATTGCTGCAGGCACTTAAAAGGGGTGGAACACCTGAATAGACTCAAGTGTACAAAATACTGGAATACTTGGATGAACACAAGTATTTAATGATACAACTTGGGACCACTCAGTTGGTCCAAGTGTAAGAAAGCATACCTAGGTAGGTGCAGGCACACAAAGCAGTGGAATGCTTGAACATCTGCTATTATTTGGGGACAACTCGGGCAAGTTGAGTATCATGAAAAGGAAATACCTGGAAAACGGTGGGTACTTGACGAATGGGGATACCTAGACAGCAGTAGGTACTCCAAGAAATACTTGGTCAGTCACAAGTATTAATACTCTAGGGACAACTCGAACAAGTCGAGTGTCAGAAAAAGGGAGTATCCGAACGATGGCCAGTACTCAAAGACAATAGGGATACCTAGACAACAGTAGGTATTCAACGATATAGGGATACTTGGTCAGTCACAAGTATCAATACTCTAGGGACAACTCGAATAGGTCGAGTGTCAAGAAAATGAAGTACCCAGCAAGTGGTAGGTACTTTAAGACAAATGGGGATAAGGATATGCTTACTTGGCAATCTCTCTGACCTATGAGAGTATGTCTGTTATTTGCACAATATGCACACATGATTGTATATGCTGTAAATTCATGAGTTCAAATGAGATTCATGCATGATAATTTTGTCAATTTTGCATCATTTGATTTCCATTGGGAAAGATTTTGAAAGACAACCTTCATTTAGAATGTAGATGTCTTGAGCATGCCAGGTGAGGGACCTTCAGTCTGAAAGGACTTTTCGCTCACTCTCATGGAAAAGGCTATCCCGACCATTAATGCAGGATTTATAAGAACCACACTATCTCACTGTCATTATGTCAGCAGGTCCGAGTATTCTCGCAAACGGTATGACTTTACCAATGGGAGAGGTCTTTGTTGAAACTATGATGAAGTCTTGGTTAGCAGCTCATCAAAGGGGACCATCAAGGTCGAAGCCGATGGACGAAATGTTGCACGATCATCTCCGAGTTTATCAGTCAAGAATCCTGCGAAAAGAGATAGAATAATCTTGCTCGTACTTTTTCTAGCAATGCTTTTAAACATGTGAAATCCTACGTTAATTGAAGTGCCCTAATCTGAAGAAACTTTTATAATGGGACGCAACGTAGGCTTGGCTCATGTGTAAAGGGGTGAGAGCTGGTAATTGCCTTGGCATTTGTCACCGGTCTTTCTTCTCACTGTCAGATGGAGGCTCTATCAATTGAACCACAACAACAACTTTTTCTTGGCTGTATTTTTTACTAGAGGGCATTGGCCTTGCTTTTACCAGACATGCTGCTTTTTTTTATGCCCCTATTTTTTTATTCCAATTCTTCATTCATGGGCATTGACCTTGCTTTTACCAGATACACTGCTTTTTTATGCCCCTGTTTTTCATTCTTGTCGTTAGAGGAACTAGCCTAGGCAAGTTCAATCACGACACTATTGTTAGACTCTTGAGTCTTCATCTTTAGCTAGCGCTTTAGACTATGCTGCTTAAATGGCAGTAACTTCTGTTTTGCCTCCATGTGATGGTGAAATTACAGACTCAATTGGGTTGTACAATGAATACAAGTGCAGAAAGAATTGCTCTTCGTCATTCTAGGGCACTTAAATTAACGCAAGTGTTCATATGCAATAAAGACACCCGAAAATTGATGCAAGTGCGAGCAAGAAAATTTCTATTTCTCTTCTCACCTTGTGATGCTGCTTTGCTTCCGCTCTGCCCCAATGTGGGTGGTTCTTGACGGGGATATGAGAGAAGCTTCACCAGTGTATGGGGCTCAAAGGGGTGAGCGATGGAATGCCTCTCACTATTTTGGTTATCGTACCATTCGCAAGAGAATTCTTTATCCTGCAGCCATGGAATCTTCTGCACTCATATCACAAGTGTATAGATGGGGGGGGATCATGTGTAGGATATGGCTTACCTTTCATCATTCGACGCGCCTCATCCAAGTATGCTCGATTAATGTTGTATTCTTCATTTAGCTGTCCATTCTAATAATTCTCAATAGAATCAAGATTTAGACAAACAAAATTATCATGCAAAAATCCATTTAGAAAATGCATGCAGTATTTTAAACATGAGAGAGTTTGTACTCTCGAAACAAATGAATGGTCTTGGCTCAAAAAGACCTTGTTGGTAGCTTTAAGGGTCAACAGAATAGTAATGTTAAATTTTGAACATCAAAAGAGTTATTCACAAATGGGTGTCGATGGATTGCTCCTATTAAGTAGGGACATTACACAAGAAAGATCAGCCAGGGTTGGGGATTTGATCATTGATTTGACGGGCCTTTCTGCTTTTGCCCCTGCAGAAGAGAAAACGTAGAAGTAGATCAATTAGTCTGGCCAAAATCAAATGTGAGTTGAGGCCTAAAGATTTTCTGTCATTTGCTTTGGCAATTACTCAGGACGCCATTTCGTTTAGGAGAGTTTGTCATGCCTCTCATTGATTTGTTATCCTTGTTTTTTTTTTTACAATCAAGTGATCCTACAAAAGATAGGAAAGAACGTATCAATCGCAAATTCTCTCAAAAGTTGAACAACTGGGAACGATATAACATTACCCTTCATCGGTTCGCAGATGATTGGGTGAACCTGAAGTGAGAGGGGGACACGAAGTCCTACATCCCTTGCTTCGTTAGGTCAATTATTGGCTCTTGGATGACACATCATTTTACACGAAATCAAGTGAATTCGATGTGGGTCATTTCCATGTACTAGCTTGGCCAATATTGATTTGCCTAACCATCAAGTTTGGCTCTTGAATCCCGATGCTTCCTGTCAATAGTGAAAATATGTCAAACGCGGGTTCAAATAGTAGGGGTATTGGAAACGATACCAAGTTACCCTTTCCCAAAGTTTGTATTTGTTGATTCCTAAGAATATTTGAATGTCGTTGATGGCCTCTTTATCTTGCCATAGTTCAATGTTTCCTTCAATTGGCATTCCTCATCTGTGACCATGTATGCATGATTGCTGGTCGTTGATTCATCTTCAACGCCTTCCTTCTATGGAATTTCTCCTTATGTCTTTAACTATAGCATCATTGGGCAAAAGTCATGTACCTCAAGTTTCTATGGAATATGAGATTAAAAATCTCAAGCTTTCTGATGGCAATTACTCCTTGGAAGAATATGCGTCTGAAGTGAAGTTTCTAGATTCCAAAGTCATTGTCCAGGGTGTGGGGTTATAGATCGCCTTGACTGTCTGGATTTTCTCCCTGTTGACAGTAATCACTTTAAAGGAAGAGAATGAACTTCTTCCTTATGTTGAAGTTGAAACTGTAACATCTAACTGTTTGGGCGCATCGTGCGACAAGATAATCCTTTGGCTTAGGATGGAGCTGGGCAGGAGTGAGGCATGTCATGGATGTTTCGATTTCAACTGTATGCATGTACCTATTACGTCTCACATTTTGTATCCTGTAAATAGAAGAGAGGGGTTGTCATTCTCAATATTATGTTAAGGGAATAAGACTTACCCCTTTTTTGAAACGGAATGCTCCTTTCTGTTTGCCCCCGCTTTCTTGAAAATGTGTTCTCGAGTTTAGTCTGTTCACACGATGTGCTAGTTTCAAATACCTTTTGTCACACTAAATCAAAGGGGATGATGTTCTGAAACATAAAGTGAGAGGGTTAGAAAGACAGACGTGCTTAAATTTATCATCTTGTTTTGACAAAAGCTTTTAGGTGATGAAATATTTTTTTTTATTTTCAAAATACGTCTTTGGGGGAGAAAAAGCATGAGGAAGCTCAGCCCTCAGTATTCTCCTTGGATGAAATTTTCTTTTCATGGTTGGATAACATCACTGTGCTGGTTTGGAATACCGCCTCATGCTCTCAAAATATTTTCAACCTTATTTAATAAGTGGATTTACATTTTGAAAGAGTGATTTCAAAAGTTAGTTCCTCAGACGGAACTGATGTTGAAAATAAAACAAGCTAGACTTAAGAAAAATGTACAAGTTCCCACGTAGGGGAGTACGCAAGGAAATTAAAAAGGGTTCTACTTGAGCGAGCCTGCACTCATTTCCCTTGACGATCCTTCGTTGATGGTGCCCATGAAAAGGTCTCCAAACATGGTGGTCATGCCATCTGGCCCTTCTTTCTTTGTTGCTAAAGGTGCTACATCATTGCATGAATAATACCCAGCCTCCATCAGCCCCTGATAGATGTCAGCAGTATGTGCTTTGACATTTCTGCTCTGACTATCTTCAGAACTGAATACCGCGTTTACTTTGTCGATGTGATCAAGGAGCGGATTGCTCTGGAATGAGAAAGCTTTAGTGTCTAATAGGTTCTGGATTCGACTCTTGAGGGCGAAGCATTCATCAGTCGAATGTCCCACTTCTTCCATGTGATAATCACATATTTTTTATGGATCATAGTTGGAAAAACATTCAGTGTTAGGTCGCTTTGGCTCAATCGAAATGAGGTTCTTCTTCCGGAGGATTGCCAGTACCTGTGACAGAGATCCAGGAAGAAGAGCAAATTGTCTCTTGTTATTGTAACGCTGGGATGGCTAACGGCTGGTGGTCTGTTGCTATCTTGCACCTGTCTGAATTGTTGGAGGATGATTGTAGGTTGCATTGACATCTACCAGAGGTTCTTTATCTTTCTTCATGCTGAACCTGCTCGTGGATGTAGGTTCAGTGAACCAACCATCCCTCAACCCTTTCTCGATTTGCTCCCCTACTGGAATGAGTTGATTAAATAATTCGGCGATCGTGGTTACCATTCGATTGCGGTACTCGTAAGGAAGGGTTTTAATAAACATCTTTCTCAACTCGAAATCGGTTGGTTCAGGACTAATTTGGGCGGCTAGATTCCTCCATCTAATGGTATATTCTTTGAACAATTCGTGCTTTTTCTTTTCGGTACACTCAAGATCCTCAAGAGAATGGGTAATGTCCATTATGAACTTATACTGCTTGAGGAATGCCTCACTCACTTCGCTCCATGTTTCGAGGAGATTCATGTTCTTTGTAATGTACCACCTCAGGGGAGGGCCTATTAGACTTGATTGGAACAACTGGATCATTAATGGTGCATTATTAACGTATTGGGTCATTTGAACCAAGTACATTTGCAAATGAGTCCTAGGGCAAGTCGTGCCATCGTACTTCTCAAACTCAGGCATTTTGAATTTTTCCAGCATTTTGACATTGGAATAAATGGAGAGGTCCGTCAAAGTAGGATCTTGGAGGCCTTGCAGTTGTTTCAACCTCTCCTCAAGCTTTTTGAGGCGTTTGTCATGCTCAGTTTTAGACAAACTGTCTGGCTTCGCTTTCTCAATCGCGGCTTGGTGCGGATTATCCTCCAATTCGGGCATGTTATCGGTGGTTTCTCCACCTTGATCACCCCTGGTAGATGATTGTGGCAACAATACTTCAACTGAGGCTGGGGCGGGAGTAAGTTTGCCCTAGATGGAGTCTATCTGCTTTGAAAGTTGTTGAAGCACATTAAAGACTTGCTTCATTTCGCTTTCTACAACCGCAATACGGCTTGGTACATTTTCTTCGGCCATTCTTGCTCTTGCTTTTGAGCGAGTCTGGATCGGCGAATGTTGACGCTCCGTGATTACCTGGCCATGAATAAGCAAGCGTGTGTGAATACAAGGCGTAGATAGGGAGTCAGTCCATGATGACGACCTAATCCTACTCATTTCGTTTATTCATGAAAATGTAGACGATTTCCTAAGCATGGATTTGAAAAAAAAAAAAGCATGTGACATGTTAGCATGGGCTAAAAGATATTTAATTTGAAAGGCGAAGAAAGCATGAATTGCAACAGATTTTGAAAAAGACTTCTATCCCTTTTGAAGCAAATGAAAATTCTTGCGAAAAGGAACTTTGTAACATGCTTGAGAATAAAAACATCAACTGAAAGTAATTTTTTTTTTTAACTTTATGACAATTACTTTCAAATTTAAATGATCGTGGTATTAAATCCTAGACTAATCATGGACCGCTTAATATATGCAGGAAGGTAATTAAATTGCAAAGTACACGAAAAAAAAACTTACATCACGCGAGAAAATTGATGACAATCACGTAGACATGCGCATGATATGTGCGACTCGATTTCTAACTAAGAAGGTTTGTTGAAATTAAAAGAATATCCGTCCGTCGTAGTCTCGCGTTAGCGGTATACCCTCCTAACCTTGGCTAGAGAAATTCGGGGAAAAGAAATGCAACCTTTACAACGCAGTCTCGCGTTCGAAGCCGTATCTTTCTTAACACCATCCTAAATATCCTATGGCAGCCCAGGTCCAGCGGCCGGGTTGTGTGTGCCACGTGTAATGCTTAAACATTTAAGGATGTACAGCAGTTTATAATCACAAAACATTATATATATAAATCTCTAAGCTATTAACCTGCACAAAAGAAAAAGACCCAAGTTAGCAAAGCATTTAAACAAAGATAAAATGGCCTAAGTCCTCAAAGTCTCCAGCGGAGTCACCAAGCTGTCGCGACCTCTTTTTTTTTTTTGTGCCTGTAATCGGCTACGAGCGCCTAAGGAGGCTAATGGCACGACTGAAATTAGTTATGCCCAGACTCTCCCAAGTCCACCAACTCACGACTTTAATAGTCTAAGTTTTTAACCTGTAAATCAATTTTTAAAATGGAGTCACCACTAATCGATTTGGGGTGGGTTGATTAGAAACTTAAGTGAAGTATTGGGAGAAATACTCACTCCTGTGCAACTAGAGAAATTAGGATCGGGGACTTGATTACACCAGTTAATCACTAATGCCCTTTCGATACCTAATCTTGTTTAAATCTTGAGGTTTTTTTAATGTTCGAGGGATTTTCCATGCATTTTGGAGGAAAAATATTTTTGAGTCTTTTTCTAATTTTTGGACATAAAAAGGGATTTTTTTTTTTTTTTTTGGATTTTTTGGGTATTTTTGGAAAAATACAAGTCTTTTTGGCTTTTTCATGAATTTTTGGCTTTTTTTGGATTTTTGGCATTTTTTGGAAAATATGGAATATTTTTGGTTTTTTTATTTTTCGAAAAATAAAATATTTTTTAATATTTTTCAATATTTTTGGAAAATAAATTATTTTTGATTTTTTAAAATAAATTTTTTATTTTTATTTATTAGAATATTATTTTATATTAAAATAATAAAACAAAATAAAACCGACCCGGGTCGGATCCGCAGTTGGGTTCGACCGGGCCGGCCAACGTAGATGGGCTGCGTAGCAGCCCGACTTCTTCTTTTTTTTTAAACAAAACGATGCCGTGGTCGGGTGTTCGGGGACACCCGGGCCGGCTCTACGACCCGGCTTTCCGGCGAAACCCTATCCGACCCGGCCCCAACACCCAACCCGTCCTCTAGCCACCCCCAAATCGCAAAATATATTCTTTTATTTTTCTTTTCTTTGCTTCTACCTTGGTTGGTTGTGGTTACAACCAATGACCACTACCAAGTGAGCTCAAGCTCGACAAGCTTCAAGCTTGTTGATCTGGCAAGGCTTGAGCTCGAGATTGTCATGTAGCGGCAATCGGCCAAGAAGAAACATAAAGAAAGATATATAAAATTAAAAGCAACTAAGAAATACGAATTTTGATTATTTTCCTCATCATATTTTATACATTTTGAGTCTTTTTCAGGTTTCCATAAAGACTTGCTAAGAAATACTTTTAGAAATGATATTGTTGTACTGAATTAGTACGTCCATGATAGGGTGCAATGAGAACGCACGTTTCACCTTGATACGCTACGATAGAAAGACACCTTTGAAAATGTGTGAATGAGTCATATTGTGAATGAGTCATATAAAAAGAATTCTGAAGACAACCGTTGGCACGGTTAGCAGAACATACGCTCAGAAAATCCTCTTCTTTGTTTGTTCCTTTCCATCAAAAAAAAAAAAAAGGCGCTCCATTTCTTTATTACAAGAATAATCGGCATTTACGCTGTGGAAATCGAATACTTTCATTGTGATTGCATT
The DNA here is from genome assembly GCA_014182405.2 of Eucalyptus sideroxylon. NCBI lineage: Eukaryota > Viridiplantae > Streptophyta > Magnoliopsida > Myrtales > Myrtaceae > Eucalyptus > Eucalyptus sideroxylon. Next base: position 42,615,649 of record CM024552.2, read on the forward strand.
CAGACCAACATGAGGTAATATTGTTCGTGATTCATCTGCAATTCAACAATCGTTCCGGGGTAAATTGTTGATTGCGCATCGGAAACAGGTAAGTCGTCTTTCGCCGACTTGAATTCCAACATTGGTATCAGAGCCCAGTCGTGATTTCTGCCTTGTTTTTCATCGAATTGTCTTGTTTACCACTTGATATCGAGATCAAGAATATGAAATCTACACTGTTTGGATGTTTAGTGCTCGGAATCGCTATTTGAATCGTCGAAAATGAACTGAAGCGAAGAACAAGTTCGGAGTGGCGTACACCCGTACGGTTTTGGCCATTTTTTGGAATATTTTTTTGGCCAAATTAAATTTTTAAATACACAGGGTGAAAGTATTTGTCTCGACGAGTCCGACGATGGGTCGAGCGCCACCGGAGGATGCCAGACGCGCCCACACGCACGACCAGAAGCTGTTGCACGTGGGCACCACACGCCTAATGTGCTGGGCACGCCAGCGCTTGAGTGTCACGCGGCGCATGTGAGCACGTGGGAGCTCCGATTGGAGCGTGGTCGGCGGCATTTGGTTCGTATGGATGTGCTCTACATAGTAATATATTTATTTTTATTTTTAGTTTTATAAATGTATGAAAATGTGTAGAAAGCCTTAAATACGCGTATTTTTGGGGATTTAATGCATAATTTATTCATTTTCAGCTTGTATTTTCTTATGTTTGAGGAAATATAGTAGCTAGCTTGTATGAAAATGATGTCATATATGCTGTGTAGAACTTGGTTCAATGGTAGCATGTATATAGTTTCTTACTATTTTCTAGTTCTAAGAAAATTTGAACAATAGTAGGAAATCCTTATTTTTTCGTTACATGTTGAATTACGATTTTGATTGTAGTTACAACATGATTATTTTTGTACGTTAGTTCATATCATGCTATTTTTTATATTAATGGAAAAATGTAGAAATTACATGAGGTCATGTAATTATTTTTCCTAGTGAGAGTTCATAGGTTGGTAGAATTCAAAGAAGTTCTCACCTAGAACTTAAAATTTGTGCAAATTAAACTAATTAATGATAATAGAGCAATCGTACATAGAAATTGATTGTGAACATAGTGAACTTTTGCTTTTGTGTCTTTTGTTGAATTATCATTAATTTAGTTTGTCTTTGCTGCAAACTAAATATGTGTGTTACTCTATAAAGTGTGCTAGTATTGATTCTGCGTTTATTATATCAATGAGTTATAATAATTGATTATGGCTTTGGTATCTAAAACCATTGTGGTTGACCCTAATAAGGGTGAGAAGCTGAACGGTGACAATTATGATATTTGGCACTAAAAGGTTCAGTATATCTTTGAGGAGTAAGAGCACCATGGATGAACCTAAGCATGAAAGTTCAGCTCAACACATGAGAGATCTAGAAGCTTATCAAGCTTGGAAAAAGAAAAATAGCATTGCTCGCATCACGTTATTGAACTGTATGCAAAATGATCTCGTGTGTGAGTTTGAAAGTTATGATAAAACTCAAGTTATGTAGGTTGCCTTAAAAAATAAGTTTGGGAGTACATCAACTTAAGTTTAACACATACCAAAAGCGCCCAAATGTAACGATGAGACAGCATTTTCGGAATATGTTAAATATGATTCGTGAGCTGAAGTTAACATGTCACTACCTTACTGATGAACAGCAAGTTCAAGCTGTTATAAGGTCTCTTATCAATAATTAGGAGCATATGAAGATCAATATGACGCATAATGAGAATATTGTCACTTTTGATGATATAGCATGTTATTTAGAATTAGAGGCTGCGAGATCCTCTACCCATACTTATTGCTGAATCGAGTTCACGAAAAGTTTTGAGCTTTAAGCGCAAAAGGAATTCTCAATTCAACAACAAAGGAAATAAGACCGATCAAGCACCTAAAATAGCTAAGACCTTCCAACACAAGAAGCGTGGTGGGAAGAAGGACAAGGTCAAGATGAAGTGTTATAATTGTGGCAAAATGAGTCATTTTGCTCGTGAATGTATTAAGCCAAAAGAAGTACTCTATTACTCCATTACATTGAGTAATGCTTTTATTTCTAGCATTGTAATGCTTACTAAATCTCATTTAATATGGACTGTAAACTTAGGAACAACAGACCATGTAGCTAGAGACCGAGAAGCATTTGTGGAGTATCGCCAGATACAACATGAAAGAAGATTAATATATGTTAGGAATAACTCAAAACTTGAAGTGAATGGTATTAGCACATGTAAATTAATTTTACGTGGTGGTCGAAGTCTATTCCTACATGATGTCCTCTATGCTCCGGATATTCGACGAAACTTGATCTCCGTAATTGTTCTTTTAAGCTTAGGTTATATATTGAATTTTCATGGTGATTGTGTTGACATTTTATATGGAACAGTTTAATATGGTTCAGGTCATGTATAGAATGATTTTATGGTGTTAGACATAGACTATGATCAGTACAATATTAATATCGATTATTATTTTTCTTTAATTGTATCTTTTAGTAATGTTGAGATTGATGCAAGTACTTGGCATGCTAGATTAAGTCACATTGGGTTGTAAAGAATACAAAGATTAGCTAGAGAATGCCTTTTAGGGTCACTCACTAATGTTAATCTATTCGTATGTGAACAATGTCTAGCGGAAAAAGCAATTAGAAAACCATTCGGTAAAGGGCTAGAGCCGAATTTCCATTGCAACTCATACATTCTGACATTTGTGATCCTTTGAATGTGAGGGCAAGGCAAGGAGCCTCATATTTCATCACTTTCATAGATGACTTCACGCGTTTCGATTTTGTCTTTATGATCTCCCATAATTCAAAAGCATTAGATTGTTTTAGACGATATATAACGATGGTAGAGAATCAGTTTAACAAAATAATAAAGATATTGAAAACCGATCGTAGACGTAAGTATTTATCAGAGCAATTTAAGACTCTTTGTGATGAAAATTGGATTGTACGACAATTGACTATTCCCGGTACTCCATAACAAAATGGGGTAGCTGAGAGAATGAATAGAACCATATTAGAAATGGTTAAGTTTATGATAGCGTAAGCAAATTTACCTATCTCTTATTGGGGAAATAAGTTATTGACTGCTGCCTATATACTTAACCGAGTGCCCTCAAAATCAATCACTTTCACATCTTATGTTCATGATTCTTCCCATAAATATGGCAAATTAGGTCTTAAAGGGAAGAAATGTATTTTTATAAGAAATTCTGAACACTCCAAAAGGTACGTGTTCATAAGTGAACAAGCTAATGAAAGTATAATTGAAATTGAGTCATGAGATGTCACGTTCTTGGAGAACAATTTTTTTAGTAGATGTGAGATTAATGAGGATTTCCAATTATATGAGATGAAAGATCCTAATAACACACCCACTGATGTTATAGAGGGAAATGAAGATATATCTCAACATGCAAAAACTAGTGGGAGTATTGCATTGCCTGACGAATTGAATTCAAGAGAAATTCAGTTACGTAAAAGTAATCATAAAAGTATTCCCCGTTGCCATTTTGAGAATGAAGGGAAAGCATTTATGATTGTTCGAAAAGACGATACCAAGCCTAAAACTATTCAAGAGGCTCTCTCATCCTCTGATAAGGAAGAATGGAGAAAAACTTTGGAAAATGAAATGGAATCAATGAGGACAAATCATGTGTGGAACTTGGTTGATTTATCACCAAATCGTAAGTCCATTGGAAACAAATGGATCTTTAAGATTAAGCGAAGGACGGATTGATCCATTGAAAAGTATAAGGCTTGCCTTGTGACGAAAGGTTATACTCAACAAGAAGGTATAGATTATGAGGAAACATTTTCACAAATTGTAAGGTTTGCCTCAATACACCTTATCCTAACTATCGTTGCAAATTTTGACCTTGAATTACATCAAATGGATGTAAATACGGTTTTTCTCAATGACGAATTAGATGAAGAAATCTATATGAAGCAGCCAATAGGTTTCATAGCTAACGGTCAAAAGCATAAAGTTTGCAAGCTTCATCACTCAATATATGGTCTTAAGCAATCATCTAGATAGTGGTATCTTTGTTTTCATCAAGCCATAACCACTTTTAGTTTCACGATGATCGAAGAAGATCACTATATATACGTCAAATGGTCTGAAGATAAATTTGTGATTTTATCACTTTATGTGGATGATATTATATTAGTTGGAAATGACAAGATTTTGGTTATCACCATAAAAGAATGGTTGTCTTCCAATTTTGAAATGAAGGACATGGGAGAAGCTGCTTATATCTTAGGAGTTAAGATCGAAAGAGATCAATCAAGTAAACTCATTGCTTTATCACAAGAGTCTTATATAATGAAGATTCTTGAGTATTTCAATATACAGCATTGTAATCCCATTGATACCCATATCATACAAAGTAAAGGCCTAAGTACTATGATGTGTCCTGAGACTCCAGAAGAAATTAAAGTGACACTAGTGCGGTCGGAAGTTTGATGTATGCTATAATGTGTACTCGACCCGACATATGTTATGCTGTGGGATTGGTGAGCCGATATCAGCCAAATCTTGATCAAACACATTAGAAAGTAATGAAGAGAATCCTGAGATACTTGAAGGGCACCATGGACTATTGACTTTATTACCAATGGAATGATTTACGCCTTTTGAGCTATTCAGATACTGATTGGGGTGGAGATCTTGATGGGCGTAAATTGACTTCTGGATATGCATTCTTGCTCAATGGAGATGCAATTTTTGGGAATAGCAAGAAACAGACATGCACGACATTATCTACGATGGATGTAGAATTTATTGCAAGTTCTGCCGCAGTGCAAAAAGCAGTATGGCTAAAATGTTTCTTGCAAAATTTAGCCACTATCACTAAGATTCCAAGACCGATGATAGTTTATTGTGATAGTCAAGCAACCATTGCCTATGTGAAAAATCTCAAGTATCATGGAAGGACGAAGCATATTGACATAAAGAATAACTTCATAAGAGATATTATAGCGCAGAAAGAAGTGATCCTACAATACATTTCAACCAATAAAATGGTTGCTGATTCATTTACGAAAGCTACTCCTAGAGACATATTCTTGAACCACAGGATGTCACTAGAATTGCATAGAATATGATATATGTTATTGTAATGGATCATTGATTTATGTATATGTGGATATATGCATTGTACTTATTTGTTTATTAGTGACTTGATGTTTTATCAATAAGTACAAATCCATTATGAGACTAGCACAAGCACACATATATTATTGGAAAATATGTCAGCAGACAATGATTGGCTCACTCACACGAGCAATCACCTCAAGTGCTATAATTAACATGTTGAGATGAGACGTTATGTACGAATAAATGCTAAAGAGCAAGTTTGGTACATAAAATATGTTGCCTTGATTGGAGTCAATATGAGGTCTGTGATTTGTTTATAATAAGATCGAACATAATAGTCTCACAATCATGTATACCTGTAAGATGCCAGATGCGAGTACTTAATTTGGCTCTATAGAAAGCGAGCTGATATAGCACTCGAGCTAAACATGAGTACGTGAGAGGCACGTGACTATGTTTAGGCTAAGATCCATATAGTGAATATATTTAATAAATGACGTACGCTCTTATAAAAAGAAAAATCCACTATAGCATGTAATTCATACTACATGTGCATTGTACAACCAATAAAGGAATGTGAGTAAAATTATCCCTATTTACTCATCGTGTGAGCCCTTGAGATAATTTGTAATTTACCTCATTTTGTATCATATGTTACTTCTAACTATGTTCTCGAAGTGAAAGATCAATGTTGCTACTTTAGCATGTTATCGGTGGTCATCAATAAATATGGCCTTATGGGACGTATATAGGAAAGCAGTTGATCTGAAATGGAGAGAGACATGAGTACAAAGGAAGCCTATTGTTGTTTTACATCTATCACATGTATTTACCAATCGACCAATTATATCGCCTTATAGGGTTACGGATATAATTGTAAATACGTGGTGTTTTGATAATAGTTAAGTATAGCATTTAGGGGATAGGTATACTTGGACTGATGTAACAAAATATGTCTGAGCCACTGTGAAACATCGATTGTTTATTTTTATTTTTTTGGTTGTAACCATTATGTCATCCCTAACATGTGCATAATTTAAGCTCCCAAGTGCAAGTGTATTCACTAGTCGCATGGCTTACTTGCCAGTATGAATTATTTTGTAAAGTTGATGAATGTTGAATGTCTTATATTCTTAATAGAGCACTATCAAGTCCATCATGTCCGAGTGGAAAATGTTGTACTGAATTAGTACATCCATGATAGGGTGCGATGAGAACGCACCGTTTCACCTTGATACACTACGATGGAGAAACATCTTTGAAAATGTGTGAATGAGTCATATAAAAAAAAAAACTCTTGAAAACAACCGTTGGCACGGTTGGCAGAACATACGCTCAGAAAATCCTCTCCTTTGTTTGTTCTCTTTCCATCAAAGAAAAAGAAGGCGTTCAATTTATTTATTACAAGAACAATCGACATTTACGCTGTGAAAATCAGATGCTTTCCTCGTGATTGCATTCAGACCAACGTAAGGTAATATTGTTCGTGATCCATCCGCAATTCAACGATCGTTTTGAGGTAAATTGTTGACCGCGCATCAAAAACAAATAAGTCGTCCTTTGCCAACTTAAATTCAAACATATACATTTTCCGTCCAACAAATAGATCATTAATCTTCTGTAGGTCATAAAGTTGCAATAATTGACTTTCGCAATCAAAGCTTTTCTTTAAAATATTGTCGGCACAGGGTGAGGTCATTCTCCCACCAATCGTCAAAGGAAATCTTTGGTGGAGCCGACAGACCAATCGGAAGGTGTGGCTCCCGTTACACCAGTTTTTTACACATCTATCGAGTTTACTCCATCAAATCTATTCTTTTTTTTTCCAGCTTTGCTAATGCACAGTCACGTCGACATCCTGTCATGAAAATTTATCAAAAGACACTGTTGTTATGCATTCTCAATGGAGCTAGTGAGCCTACTGCACCCACTGCTTGCTTTTCACTGCCAAATGGCGACGGGCTGGGCTGGCACTTTGGCCCATCAGATCAAGGTGACAAAATTCAAAGCTATGGCTCTCTATACCATTACAGATACGCTGACCAGACTGCACTACACCTCATGGCACCCATAGTTACGAGAAGCTCGGGGCTAGTCCATAGACTCTGAAAGTGAATGACCATTCAAAATCATGGCTTCATATCTTATAGTGAAACTCTTGTCCCTCACTCCTTGACAACAGCAATACCACAACTAATATACAAGAAGACGCACCACTGCATGCATATACTTCTCATAGACTCATACACGCACCACACTGAAATGAAAGAGGAGCAAGACTTCTGCAAATGGTTCCTCGCCACCATATTATTCACTTTCCCATAATTAAAGCCTCCAAGGTACAGAATAAACTAACATCCAATTGGCACATCTTTTCACTGGGGAACCAAATGAATCAAGATATAGCACATATACCCCCATGGGTGATCGAAATTAAAGCAACAAGATCTAAAACAGCCACGTAAATTTACCTCATCAAGATCCAGTGTACCCTCAGAAACAATACTGATGCTGGAAACTGCAGAATCATGCACATGATGATGATGATGATGATGGTGATGATGCCCTTTGTGCTCTTCTGCGTTACCTACACATGCTGGGAAATTCAGTCATCACAGGTAACAAAACTACACAGAATTAATCGCGATACGAGAAGACAAAAGCAAAAGAAGTTTTGTACACATTACCATGCCCATGTTGATGTGCACTACAGGATGAGTCATCTCCATGAACCTGAGAATCGATTCTGCAGAGGTAACTGACAGGTTAGAACACGACACCATGCTGTGCTGCAAAACTTCCGTTTAATTTACAGCCAGTCATTTATATACTGTTTTCCAAATTGTAGAAATAACTACTTGTCCAGATCATAACCTCCCATTCCCAAAACAAAACCCATGTCGACGCTTCTATATTTTTGCACGATAATTTAAGATAGAGTTTCCTTAATAGATTAGATTTGCAAGTTTAGGTAATCTCGCTTGAATCGGACTTGGCTCGCAATACTTGCACTCCCTTTTTCTGTTTGGTTTTAGTAATAGACGGTCCAACACAGACGCATGGACATACGGAAACACTCGATTAAGCTTGCGAGCCAATCGAATCGAACTTTGTTAGGCTCGAACTCAGCTCGACAAGTTACTCGAGCTGCTTGAAATCAAAGTCGAGCTCAAAGAAATCGAGCCGATCTCGAGTAGATCTCGAGTAAGGGAAAAAGTTCAGAACGAGGAGCATGACTCATTTGCAACCCAATGGACTCTACCACAGTCTACGGAGACTAATCAATGCAACTTTGAAATCGGGGAAGATGGAGAAGAAGCTTCCCAGCTTAGGCCGGAAGTTCAACGCCCCCGCATGGCCAAATACCTGAAAATCTGCGCATGATAGGACTAAGAAAACATATGGATCTAGATTTTAACTTCTTAATTATAGAAGATTCTATCCTGTGTCTCTTCATGATCTAATATATTTCAATCTACTCTCATGGTCCATTTATTTCATGAAAAATATTTTCCTTATTTTTCGGTGTTTGGTTCTCTTAAAAAAATGAGTCAATGTAAAATATTTTCCTACAAAAATTTAAATTCAAGAAGATGATTTTCTATTTGAAACAATTGGAAAATATTTTTCCAAAATATGACTAAATACATTTGGACTTGAACTGTGCGCCTGGGCATGGAAACCTCAACCGGTCTCCAGTAGTCGGGGTTGGGTCCTAGGCTCAGGCCTAGGCCTCCAGCGTCCATGCCCAAGTCCATTGAGGCTGAGCCCAAACACCGGTACCCATACCTAATGCTTCAGCACCCAAGCATAGGTCCATAAAGGTCATGCTTGGGTCCCCGACACTCAAGCTTTGGTCATGACCCTTAGGCGCGAGTCCACAAAGGCCATGTAGGGGTCCTCGGTGCTCAAGTTTGGGTCCTTGGTTAATACAAAAAAATAAAATAATTTTAAAAAATCCAAATTTTTAATTTTTTTCAATTTTTAAATTATTTTTATTTTATATTCATTTATTTTATTTTTCTTTTCTTTGCTTCTACCTTGGTTGGTTGTGGCTACAGCCAATGACCAACTACAAGTGAGCTCAAGCTCGGCAAGCTTGCTAGCAAGGTTTGAGCTCGAGATCGTCATTGTAGCGGCCTATGAAGCACGGACACTCTCCGGGACCCTTCGTGTCGTGTCCGACACTCCGACACGTGTCCGACACGCTTCGACACGCTCCGACACGCTCCGACACGTGGTCAACGCGTGTCGGGAAAACCGACACGCGGTCAACTCTCTCCGACACGCTCCGACACGAGAGTCGGAATTTCCGACACGTGACTCCGACACGCACGGGGTTATTTTTATAAATTTCCAAAACTTTGGGGACTAAATATAAATATATGAAAAAAATAAAATAAAAAATAAAAAAAATTAAAAGTTGAAACTTAGACTTCGCACGCGCGCACGATTTCAGACTCTTCTCTTCAGTCTTCACTTCAGTCGCACACGCTGAGTTTGAGGTGGATTAGTAAATTTCTTGAATTTTTTTCTCTGTGGCTTGTGTGAATGGGTGTTGTTGCGTGAATCTTGTCATAAGAACTTAAAATCTTCATTCATACGGGCTTATGAATATTAGTTTTTCCTTGCATTGATTTAAACAAGACTTATTATTTTTCATACATCTTTTGAAATTCCCACAAGTCTCTCGAACCTAGGCTATTTGTCAATGTCTTGATGAGCAGTGAGATTTCGAAATAACTCTCTCTATTTTATAGTATTGTTAGGTTTTTATTTTGTCCTTTCTCTATATTGACTCATTGATTTTAAGTTTTCTATCAAAGAGTAATGCCATTCAAAGTTTCCCATCAAAGTCAGTTTCAAAACTTGCAAACGACAGCATTTATAGTCCTATTCTGAATTATACGAGACCTACTTATTTATACATTTATATATAAAAATATTTATTTAATATTTAACGTGTCGGAACGTGTCGAAATTCTCTACTTTTTGAGAAATGACGTATCGCGTGTCGTGTCGTGTCGTGTCGCGTGTCGCGTGTCACGTGTCGGTGCTACATAGGTAGCGGCAACCGGCCAACGAAGAAGAAACATAAAAGAAAAGAATATATAAAATTAAAAGCAACTAAGAAATACGAATTTTAGATTATTTTCCTCATCATATTTTATACTTTTTGAGTCTTTTTCAGGTTTCGTAAAGACATACTAAACAAACAATATTTTATAGAAATGATACATTTTCCGTCCAACAAACAGATCATTAATCTTCTGTAGGTCATAGAGTTGCAATAATTGACTTTCGCGATCAAAGCTTTTTTTTTTTTAAAGTATTGTCGCACGGGGTGGGGTCGTTCTCACACCAATCGTCAAGGAAATCTTTGGTGGAGCCGACAGACCGATCGGAAGGTGTGGCTCCCGTTACACCAGTTTTTTACACATCTATCGAGTTTACTCCTTCCTAGGTTGAATCTGATTTCAACCTTGGGCAGGCTAATCTGTCATTATTGCATTAAAAAAACTCACACTTTCATTGTCAAATAAAACCGGAAATAAAAATTTGCAAACGTCCCGAGGTCATGCTCGAGCAATAAGTACTCTGCACCATCCGCGATCGAAAGTGCTGAAATTGCCATCCTTCGCAGGCTTTTTCTTTTGTTGTTATGGCGGGGGGAGGGGCGACAAATGTCGGCGATCTTCCATGACTATTATCGTAACTTGTAAGGATTCCATACTTATCAATGAATATTCAACTCAAACAATAAGTATCTAAATAGCATTGATATGCGATATGAACATGCGACACGTTAATGCATTATTTCTTAAAAATAGAAATTTCAATATGTTGGAACACGTTGTATATTAAATAAAAACTTTTATTTTTAATTAATTTGATTCAAATTCACAATTAAATAAATTATAATATAATATTTTCATAATTAATATTAATAAATCTATGCAAAGGAAATTCAAAAGATATTTTCATAATTAATGTGTATCTATATTTGGGAACATGCTTCTAATTGTAACAAAAGTTTTGATGAAATTAATGACTAAGAAAAGATTTATTTAAATAAATTTATGATCTTTTATAATGATCAAAATTTATTATTATTCAACATTTAGCATTTTTATTTTTCAAAATCACTTTATAACCTCTTTTATTTTATTTTTCTCATAAAAAAATGCAAAACCCCCGAGAGTCCACCCCAGGCCCGCATGCCCAAATTATTTCACTCCCTCATTTCTTCCTTCGCTTTCCCCGCCCCAACCAAAAAAAAAATCACTTGTCGTGCTTCACTTCCTTTATTAAAAATGCATGTCACCCTGTCGTCCACCCACCCTGCACAAAGAAAAAATCAAGCCAAGGTCCCATCAAAATCCCATTTTTAATTTTATTTATTTATTTATTAGTTTCCTCCCTCCAAAACCTTAGCTGCTGCCTCCTCCTCCTCCTCACATGACCCTCTTCCTCTTGATCTCTCTCTCTCTCGCCTCATTAGCCATCACAATCGCTCGCCTCCGGCACTTCCTCTTTCACAGTTGTAGCCTCGTTGCTAATCCTCTACTGCGGCATCATAGTTGCGACTTTCTAGGTTGCCTCAATCTTTGCTCTTCCTCTAACCCCCCTCGTCATTGCTTGAGGCCTTACCTCCGCTCCCTCGCCCTCGCCTCCATCCTACTTCTTCTTCAACGATTCTCTTTACTGGACACGCGTGTCGATATGTATCAAGAAAAGTTGATCACTTGTCGGAATTTTCGGACACGTGTTGACAACGTGTCTGAGCATGTCGGAACATGTTTAACACGTAGACATATGTTGGACACAACATGGAAGCTATGGCAACGTGTCTATACTTCATAGATAAGTACTTTGCACCACCCGCAATCCAGAACTCCAAGGTCAAAAGCTCATAATCACAATTCCATTAATTCGCTGATGAAGTGAATCAAACTCGTTATCTAGACAAATAAACCCTTTACAACTAAGCCAACCACCAACTAAGCCAAACGCTCTGGCGGTCCTGCCTCTGCATGCTGACTATTCTACGACGAAGATTCTTCATAAAACTTCCTGGGAAAAGGGTTTTCGGTCATTGGGCATTATTCACGTTAAAATCACCTAGTAATCAGGCACAAAGAAAGAAGCTTGAAAGCGATGGAAAAAAAAGGGACGACTTTAAGGCTCCAATAATAGCAAATCGGATAAGGTAATAGGCATTATTGCTATTCTAATACATGATCTGATCTGCTATATTTAGCTTAAACCCTGACCAGTCAACCGGTGTAAAGGCAGACATCATTATTACGTAGATCAAGACGCAAATAATAAAATAAAAAGATGAGGAAGAAGAGTTCTTGACGCAGTCTCATTCTCAAGTATTTGGTACCGTACCAACTCAAGATTATGTCGCAAGATTCAAACTGCCGCAAGAAACCTCTCTGTCTATCTATATATAGATCCTCTCGTTGCTCTATTCATCACCTCACAGAAGTAACGTAAACTCTCCCGTATTCCTCACATCACATGGCGAAGAGCAAGGTCCTCGTCGTTGGCGGCACTGGCTACATCGGGCGGAGGCTCGTGCGGGCGAGCCTGGACCAGGGCCACCCCACGTACGTCCTCCAGCGTCCGGAGATCGGCCTCGACATTGAGAAGCTCCAGATGCTGCTGTGCTTCAAGAGGCGCGGCGCCCAACTCGTCGAGGCCTCGTTCTCAGATCTGAGGAGCCTCGTCGACGCCGTGAGGCTGGTCGACGTTGTCATCTGCGCCATGTCGGGGGTCCACTTCCGGAGCCACAACATCCTGATGCAGCTCAAGCTCGTGGAGGCCATCAAAGAAGCCGGAAATGTCAAGGTAATCAGCGTAACGCAAACTCATTTTTTTTCTCTTTTTAGAGCGGTCTTTATTGAGGTGCTACTATGCACTTATTTCTCTCATTCTGTTCGGTTCGAAGTTGTTCTTAGGGTTTTAGAGAGTATTATGCACTTCATATGGTGTGCCTAGTAATACAGCTTCTCGTGCTACTAGATGTAAAATAATTGACCTAAAATCTGTCTTCGGAGTAATCGGGATAAGGGTATCTATGCCTTGAAAAAGAAATTAAGATTTTACATAACAAAATTATATATATGTCTAAAATTTTATTTATAGCCACAAAAATATTTCAAGATTTTATTGAAAACACAACTAAGTCAGTAACAAAAATTCTTTTTTTCATATAAATCTGGAGGTATTTGTTGAAATATTCTTTTTACCCTTAGAGTAGAAAAAAAAATATATGTCTCATTTTTCAACTTATGATGGGACTTTCTTCACTTATATTTCTTATTCTTTTCTTTCTAGCCCTCCTTATACACATGTTTGACTTTGAGGATAGTACACATTTACCCATAAATTTTCAACCATTACACGTTATCTTTTTAACTCTTCTTTTATTAAAATCGTTAATTCGTTATTATACGTGACTTTCAAGGAGTAAATTCGTATTTCACCTTCTTCTTTTTTAATGAAAATACTCTTTCAACCTTGATTTTTGTAAAAAAAAACTAAAAAGTGAAGAAAATGGAGAAAGATTAATTAAATAAACAATTAATTAGAAGTAACACAATTAAGTATAAATGAAAAAGGCTCAATAATAAAAAGGTGAAGTGAATAAAATTGGATATTCTTTATGTTTTAAACGTTGATGCAAAAAATTGATTACTCAGTAAAAATACTTTAAAATCCACCTTAGTTCGAGATAATCATTTCCCTGTATGAGTTGAGGACATCATTTCTTTTTATCCCTTTTGACTAATAACTTTTATTATTGACCTTTTTTTCTTATTGAGGCACTTCCATTTTTTATTTAATTTGGTTAATATTTTCTTAAAATACCTTATTCAGTTTTAATAAAGCTGCTACATTTACCAAGTTTTGACAAGTTCTTATTGCTTAATATTATTGATATTTATTGTTTCTATTATTTTTAGTTGATTTCGTTTTCTTTCATTTTCTATATTTTTATTCTTTTGCGGCAATCAAGAGTAAAAAGAAATTTCCTTAAAAAATGATATGAGAATATACTTTTACTCCTCAAACATGTGCATTGCACATGCACACGGAAAAATAACTCAGGGTTTATGGCTCTAACAAAATTAAAAACCTACCGTCTAACACTTGAAAGTTACAGGGCAAACGTGCACCATCCCAAAAAATTTATGGAGAGTTTTGCATGATTTCTCCTAATTGTTAACAATTTTGTATATTTTATTATGCTTACAATTGCTTGAGGTAATTTTTCCTATCCTTCTTATTTCTTCTGTTTCATCATAAAACTCGATTTACTTTTTCTAGTTTATGTTTTCAGTACGGCTTGTCTTATAATAAGAAATTGCATCTGCAGAATCATGTTCGGGTGTAGACTCAGAATCTTGTCCATTCATCTTGTCTTTGCCATAATCTGTTTGGTTGAACTTGAACTGAACACTTGCTCTCCTGCAGTTTGCAAAATGGAAAGTTCAAGTACAGAAGTTATAATCTTCGAACTATACTGACTTTTCTTAAATAGAAAGATAGATTATACATTCCGTTGAGTGAGTGTATGATGTAACGAAAGTGTATTCGTGAAGAAATTCTTGCACTGATTTTCTATTATAAATGCATTAGGACAAACGAAATTTCCCCCTCTTAACCTGTGTTGATCTTCTCATTCGGTTCTCCATTTGAGCAGTGGATTCCGTAACTCACTCAATTTGTGCAATCAACTCTTCTTATTTCTTGAAATTCGGACATGACTCTGCTAAGAAAGCTATTTTATCTTATGTCATTACCAGGGGTGTGCATCTCTTTCTCTATCCCCCGAGCTTCTTTTTTTTCCCAGTTTTGCTAATGTACAGTCACGTCGACATCATGTCGAAGAATCCTCATGCAACAAATACTAATGAGATTTTGAATGTTTGCTAATTCTTTGTAGCGGTTTTTGCCATCAGAGTTCGGAATGGACCCGGCCCTCATGGGTCATGCAATTGAGCCGGGAAGGGTCACGTTCGATGAGAAAATGGAGGTGAGAAAAGCAATCGAGGAAGCAAAGATCCCCTTCACATACATCTCGGCCAACTGCTTTGCCGGTTATTTTGTGGGCAATCTCTCCCAAATGTCGAGTCTCACTCCTCCAAAAGACACTGTATATCTCTATGGAGATGGCAACGTCAAAGGTATGTGAGCTGCATAAACCTACTTTACGCATATTAACAAGGGTTATATATTAGAGAAAAGATCTTCTCTAACCATGCTTCTGATTGGTGGGTTACAACCATATTTATAACCAACCAATCAGGAGATTGGTTGGAGCAAATTTCCTCTAACTAGAGACGGAGAAAACCATGTTCACCATTTAGAATACCAGCATAATAACATTTTCAATAAAATTATGAAAAAAGGGTTGACTAAGTGGTAAAATAATCGGAAAATGGGCCTTAAGAAACTGTAATCTCATGTTCGAACTCTACTCAACACAACGATCCCCTAAACCTGACATAAGTCCCAAATGCTACCATGTGAAATGATCAATTCGTGTCAAAGTAGGTCATTTATCTATGTCAGTTTGGACTTTGAGGGAGCTATAAATTTTATTATATATATGGGTTCAATCTTTCAGCAACATCTTGTTAGGTGAGATTGTGTCATATATTAATATGTTTTCATCTCATGTCAACAATGAGGTAAGAGCTTACGTAATCAACCAATATCATCCTAGTCGTATCCTTGAACATCTCCATTAGATTGCTCAAGTACTTGATCAGAATGGCGTTCACTAGCTCTGTATATCTAGACTAAATCAGGACTATATAAAATATTCCGAGTGATCACAAAATCTATCAAGGTCGACAACCTTGGCTTGGTTAAGTCATTTAGCCAAGTTCAACACTTCTTTTTGGTAAGACACGAGTATGCGCAAATATGTATATGGATAAGTCATGAAAATGTTCGATACTGCATTACTGTTCAGCTGTTTATCTCGATGAAGATGATATCGCAACGTATGCAATTAAAACGATCGATGATCCGAGAACGCTGAACAAGACAGTCTACCTAAGGCCACCAGAGAACATTCTGTCCCAAAGACAACTGGTGGAGATTTGGGAGAAGCTCAGTGGAAAGACCCTGGAGAAGAGAAGCATTTCTGCAGAAGACTTCCTTGCCTCCATCAAAGGTACTTATCTGATTTATTGTTTCGTTAGATGACATGTACTTTTGTAGAATTTCGTGTTGGCATAACCTTAGGTTCAATGACAACTTAAACAATGTGACGGTGATCATGTTTTTCAACGCTGACTGGAAAATCTAATAAAAACCCTTCTGTATATTTACCATCAAGAGTGACCTGCTACATAATTACTTGCTACAATAGCTTCAGATATATGGTAGACCATATTTAGATGATATTAAGCTATCCTTCTGTTTCAGGATTGGATTATGCGCAGCAAGTGGGAGTGGGGCATTTCTACCACATATTCTATGAAGGCTGTTTGACAAACTTTGAAATTGGGGAAGATGCAGAAGAAGCTTCCCAGCTTTATCCTGAAGTTCAATACACCCGCATGGATGAATACCTGAAGATTTTTGCATGATCGTACTAAGAACCGTTTGTACCACTTGGAGTTCGCTCTCGCTATCCAAATAAAAATCTTGAGTTTCTCTATCATGATTCTATCATTTCTGCAATTATAACTTGGTCTAAGCCGAGATTTGTGATCAATGATTGCGCTCTCTTCGAACTCAGCAGAAAACAAAAACCAGCTCAGAGTATTCCTACAATGGTCCTAGCTATGGATTTCTGGGTAATTCAAAAGCTGTTTTTTGTAATTAGTGACAATAAGATAACTCAGGCATATGGGGATTCACAAGAAGAATAGGCTTGATCATTTCTCACAACTTAACTTAAAATTTCAGGTATTACCAATAAGCCATCTCTTTTGTCATACTACAACTCCCAGTCATTTGAAAATATTACAGTTACACAGAAGCAGCAGTTCACGTATTCAAAGTCTGTCATCCCAATAGTGTTCCCACAATGCATTTTTTAGGAACCCCTCTTTAGTCCTTCCCTACTTATTGGCATCATGTTATAGTTAATCCATTTCTAACATATATCAACATACCTGACACTGTCAATCGTTCTATTTTGATTGGTTAGGTCATACAAGACACCCCTTGAAGCCTTTTCGTAGGGCAGTTTCATCAAGGTTCCTCCCAATAAAGACAAGCTTGTTTATTCTCTTCTCATCAGGACCCCATACTTTTCCTGGACAGCCATCCAATGTTGAATGAACACCCTGAATGATAGGCAATTTTTGAAGTAACATAAGATGAGGATTTGAACCAAAATGGCCAGAAAGAAGTTCATAAATACAAATAGTGGAACCTGGAATACATATCGTTGCTCATAACCAGTCACAGATAGTACACCCTTCATTCTGTACAAGTCCTCCCCTTTTTCTTCAGTCAGTCTCTCAAACCAATCATCAACCTAATCCATGGACATTGCATATGAGAGACATGTTTAAACAGATATCATCACAGTTGAGCAAAGGCAAACTGCAAGTGCTAGAATACAGACAACGTATAGAATGCAAATTCCCATGCATAGTGACAAATATAGAGACTTACGCAAATTCAAAGGTCTCGTCATAAACCAAGAGATGAAGATTATATCTCAGACACGGATAAGGAAACATGCCTTATCAACATTTTTAAAACCACTGGTCAGTATTTGAATTTCACATATTTAAGCACCAAATGTGAGATGTAAAAGTACATTCTTAGTTTTACCAGTATACCCACACTTTACTGAACAACAAATCATCGAGCATTAAAGTGCTTGCATAAGCCAAGCTGCCAATGTTCATTCATCCTAACTAGAAATAGTGTAGGTAAGACGCTCATTAGGCCTCTGAAACTCATCATTTTATCTTCATAGAAAGTAAAAGGGCAAAAATGGGAGACAGGCTATATAGATCAGGAAGAGCTGAAATATAAATTTAAATTTATACCCAACCCCAAGGCGGAAACTTTCAAAACTATTGTCTCACTTGTCTCCTCACAATGCTTCTCATTCAGGTTCTCTACTTTCACTATGTTTGACGACCGCAGTAGAATTTTTCCACCAAGGAATTTTAACAGTAGTGCATAGGGGCTACACTAGTGAACACAGATATCAGTAGCAGTCACGCAAAAAGAAAAAAAAAGACATGTCAAGAAAATTCATCAAAAAACACTATTGTCATGCATTCTCAATGGAGCTAGTGAGCTTACTGCACCCACTGCTTACTTTTCGCTGCCAAATGGCGATGGGCTGGGCTGGCACTTTGGCCCATCAGATCAAGGTGACAAAATTCGAAGCTATGGCCCTCTATACCATTACAGATATGCTGACCAGACTGCACTACACATCATGGCACCCACAGTTACAAGAAGCTCAGGGCTAGTCCATAGACTCTCAAAGTGAATGACTATTCAAAATCATGGCTTCATATATTATAGTGAAACTCATGTCCCTCATTTATTACTCCTTGACAACAGCAATACCACAACTAATATACAAGAAGACGCACCACTGCATGCATATACTTCTCGTAGACTCATACATGCACCACACTGAAATGAAAGAGGAGCAAGACTTCTGCAAGCAGTTCCTGGCCACCATATTATTCACTTTCCCATAATTAAAGCCTCCAGGGTACAGAATAAACTAACATCCAATTGGCACATCTTTTCACTGGGGAACCAAATGAATCAAAACATAGCACATACACCCCCATGGGTGATCGAAATTAAAGCAACAAGATCTAAAACAGCTACGTAAATTTACCTCATCAAGATCCAGTGTACCCTCAGAAACAATACTGACGCTGGAAACTGCAGAATCATGCACATGATCATGATGATGATGGTGATGATGCCCTTTGTGCTCTTCTGCATTACCTACACATGCTGGGAAATTCAGTCATCACAGGTAACAAAACTACATAGAATTAATCACGATGCGAGAAGACAAAAGCAAAAGAAGTTTTGTACACATTACCATGCCCATGTTGATGTGCATGACAGGATGAGTCATCTCCATGAACTTCAGAATCAATTCTGCAGAGGTAACTGACAGGTTAGAACATGACACCATGCTATGCTGCAAAACTTCCGTTTAATTTACAACTAGTCAGATATATACTGTTTTCCAAATTGTAGAAATAAAACTACCTGTCCAGATCATAACCTCCCACTCCCAAAACAAAATCCATGTCGACACTTCCATATTTAGCTAGCTTGATTTGTGCCATCCCATTGATGTGCTGGAAAGTGCCAGTGCAGTCATAATTAGAAAATAATAAACTAAGACAAGACCATTTCAAACTTCTCTAAGAAAACATAGCACACTAGAAGCAGAAAATATAGGATGCTCGATGCACACATCAATTAGGGAGAAGTTACAGCTCCATCAATTTCCATAAATTTTCAGAAATTTACGTTCCATGTCATGGTACCTATAGCTGGTTCACTGCCAGCATCACCCCGGAACAGATCTTATGTGCCTCAAAGAATCTTGCACTAGTACATCTATCACTATGTTATCCTTCTTCACAGTGTGTTCAGGGTGACTTATCCATTTCATCGTACTCTTGGTTTTAAGATTCGGGATTTTAGCTTTATTAAAGATAGAACATGGAAATCTTCAAAAGAGAGTAACTATGGACATCTAAAGCCAGTTGAAGTCATGTAAAAAAATTTAATCATTAAAAACTTAAAATTACTTCTTTTGCTTGGCAGGAAATTCATTAAGTGCTCTTTCGATAAGTATGACCAGTCATCAGACCATACTGATTATCCACTTTCTCCATTTACCTTAGCCAAAGAAAAGTCCAGCTAACCAGAATATGAAGCAAAATGAACAATGACCTCTGTTCCCAAACTCCTATTTGGAAGAACCAAGGCAACTCTCATTGTGGTGGGAAAGAGATAGAACACTGGAAATCTTCAAAAGAGAGTAACTATGGACATCTAAAGCCAGTTGAAGTCATGTAAAAAATTTAATCATTAAAAACTTAAAATTACTTCTTTTGCTTGGAAGGAAATTCATTAAGTGCTTTTTCGATAAATATGCCTAGTCATCAGACCATACTGATCATCCACTTTCTCCATTTAACTTAGCCAAAGAAAAGTCCAGCTAACCAGAATATGAAGCAAAATGAACAATGACCTCTGTCCCCAAACTCCTATTTGGAAGAACCAAGGCAACTCTCATTGTGGTGGGAAAGTGGAAATAATACTTCAAATTAACCCATCTCCAATTAGCTTCCACAAATGCTATTAGGAGTAAAAAAGGATGGAAAGAAAGAATTTTACCGTGGCCATTACAAATTTTAATTCAGTTTATAGGCAATGTATATGCAAGTTTCAGCCATTAAACATGATTCCAGCTAGCAACTTATGGTCTGCAAGACACAGTCATCCTGTGTTCTAACCAACACCAGAGGAAGTTGAGATGTGTTTTCATCACCATTCTAGCTCTAGAGTTACATAAAGAAACTTCCTATCCAACTCCAGATCACCCTCTTTCCTTACAGAATATTAATGCCCACTGCAAAACCATACCTTGATCCTTTTAGTCAATATATCCAGTTCAGCTTCAGTTGCTAAATCAATCTGCCAATATATAAAGAAAAAGATCTTAAGAGAGTGAAAATGAAAAGTATGCCCCTAGGCCCTTTATTAAAAAGAAAAGGATGGAAGCAAAAGTGAGAAGAATATTTGCAAGCATTAGTCCACCTTGTTTATAATAATACGGTCAGCATAAGCGATTTGTTCAACTGCTTCATTTACAACAAATCTCGGTTTCACTTCATTTAAGTGCCTCATAACATGCTTGGAGTCAACCAAGGTAACAACACCATCCAATTTCACGTATCTCGAAACCAATTCATCAGAACAAAATGTGTCAATAACTGGACCTGGCTTAGCAAGGCCTGCAAGAGTGTTTCATATTAATGCATAAGTGATTAAAAAAAATTGGGTTTAAATGTATCATAATCTAAATATCAAGACCACAGAACCAATTGAAAACCCACAAATATAGCATATATAAGTGCAGCCATTGAGAACATGAGATGAGCAAACACAAAATTCTGCAAGGGCAACAGTAGTCAATTAAATGATATAAATTATTCATCCGCGTAAGTTACCTGTGGTTTCTATCACAATATGATCAAATTTGTCCTTTTCTTCTTAACCAACTCCAGCAACATCTTCACCAAGTCTCCACGTACAGTACAGCATAAGCACCCGTTGTTAACCATTATAATTTCCTCAGACGCGGAAGAATGACTTGCGACCAACGAACCATCAATATCCACCTCACCAAACTGAAAAGGCGGAGAGTTATAATTTCCTCGGACTCTGCTGTTGAATGGGACCGCACGCCCCAACCAGACAGCCACTATCTCCATTAAGCACATAGGTATAAGCAACACCAGAAAGAGCCCTTTTTTAAGCAAACTCGCAATTACCCATGAGAGACCACAAAAAACTATGACGAAATTAATAACCCTCAGATTCAGTATTCTGCAAAGGATGCGAACCGGGTTACCTCATTTTCGATAACAGCGATCCGCTTGCCATGTTGGGCTGTCAGAATATGGTTGAGCAGAGTCGTCTACACCACAAACACTCTCAGCTCAGAACCACTACCGCAGCAGAACACCAATCCACAACAGTTCGCTAAACCAACAAGAAAAACAGAAAAAGGGTGCCGAACCTTCCCGGAGCCGAGGAAGCCGGTGATCACCGTGGCGGGCACGCGGTCGTCGAGACTGAGCGCCACCGCCGCCGCCGCCGTCGCCCCGGCTCCGTCTTCGACCCTGTAGTCCGGCTCGGAGACGAAGGTCCTGACGTCCCGGCGACGAGAAATGAGCGAGTGGAGGCTCCGGAGGAATTGGAGCGCCGGAGAAGAAGGGGCGGCGGTGCAGCGCGGCTGGAGATGGAGACGGAGGTTGCCGCCGCTCGACGCCGCCCTGGAAATCAAGAATCTGAGCGTCGCCATTGCCGGAGCTTCGCGGAAGGAATTGCCGTCCGCCGGTGGCGAGAGAGGTTTTTTGGGGGGAAGAAGCGGTTGGGTTAAACCTTTGAGAAGGAGAGTGAGGGTTTAAGAGGGAAAAAGAAGGAGATGGCGGAAGTCGAAATGGGCTGGGCCGATCTCGGCCCATGGGCCCTGATGATGGACAAGAACTGAATGCTGAGATTTCATGTTTCTTGAGATGTTAAGGGTTCAAACGGATAAAAGACAATATTTTTTTGCAGGGCTTTAGCTTATGAGAGGGATGCGATGGCCTAGGAGTGAACATGGTCCGAGTGGGCAGTAATCAGAAACCACCCACTAAGAATTGATTCCAAAAAATTGAAACTGAGATCCACCCGTTAGTTCCATGAACCCATACTGGAAACAAACCACTGGTTCGGTCCGATTCCCAGGTGAGTCCTTAGAATCGGTTCCCAATCCATACAAAGCTTGTTCAGCCTTTATATTTTGATTGAATTGCGAGCCATTAGTTTTTATTAAGGATTGAAAATTATTGGGCAAAACCAATAGATTATACGCATTAGCTACAAACTTAATTTTTCAAAACTCATGATGTGGTCCTTTTAAGATTTCTCCAATACCGAAAACATGTAGAGAATTAGACTCCATGTTAAACATCCTAACCTCAACAGAAGTTAAAACATTAATTACTTAATCCATCTTTTTTCAAAGCCAACCTAATTTAATCATGGGAATGGTTAAAGAGAGATCTATTTATACTCTTAAAACAAGTTATTGGCTCTTATGAACATCTCCAATAGTCTCTCTCTTTCCTCTATGTTTGTTTATTTATTTTTATTGATAAAGAAAGTAAATGGATTATTAGAATTGGAAAAAAAAAAGTAGGGGGAAAATCCTATTACACACCCACGAAACAAAATTATTCAATAATATTCAATAACTACAAATATACATATATGTACAAACATATTTGGTTGAAAAATTAGTCATTGAAATGAAATTTCTTTTTTTAAATATATATGTATATATACCGCTGGACGGGCAAGGGGTTCCATGCCTAAAATGGATGGCAAGCAATTCCATGCCTAGAACCAAGAACTAGACTGGTCCCATGGGAATCGCCTATTCTAGTTTAGTCGATCGGGTTCTAGGCAATCCAAATAGTTCTCGATTCTTTTGCATACTTTTACAATGGACAAATTCAATCATTGTGATGTGAAGATTATGTGTAGATTTGTGATTTTTTTTGTAGGGTCTAATGTGGGTTACTTAGATTCTTGACAATTGCATCTAGTAGTTTTAAATGAAAAATGACACAAATAGTCCCTAAATTTTAGTTTAATATGCAATGTTTAATGTGATCCCTAAACTACGGCTGAATGCATAATGTGATTCCTCAACTTTCAATTTGTTCAATATGATTTATGAACTTTTAATATATGTTTAGCTTAGTTCTTGAATCATATGAAAATGTACCGAAAGTTAGGACGACATTGAACAAAACAAAATTTTATAGACAATATTATACATTAAGGCAAAGTTCATGATAGATCATTTGTGTCACGATTCCTAATTTTAATCTATATAGGAGCTACTAAAAAACAAGTTCTTTCCCCACACCTCATCAAGTCACTTTGGTAGTTCCGTTCCCCGCTAGTAGAAGATAAGACATACTTGCATGCTTCAACTGCAGCGAGCCTAACTGCACGCCCGTCCTTAGATTAGATGACCCTACGTGGATCCCACATTATCTAATGGTATACATGAAACCGAGGCTGCGTGCGCTCAGAGCATGCAGAGACCCTTTCCGCAGAAGAGGGCCACTTCGAGGTTTTGATTTCAGCTGAAATTTGACTGGAACAAATGATGAAGCAAGTACTGGTGGCCCTCCTCAAACAGACAAATGAAGGTGGAGAAATGACCAAAGAACATGGAATATGGAAGGCAAGGCAGACAGTGAATCGACAGAGGGCATGGAGCGCCATAAGAATGACAAGAAAGAAAGAGAAAAGCGTAGCCTCATCTGCATTTAACAGTTACTGAGGATGTAAAAGCACCGGGAACTCTGCAAATCTCATCTGTTCTTCAAGTTTACATCAGTTGGAACTTTTGTTTGTTTTGTTTTTGCCAGTAATATGCGAGTGTCGGCTTGGCACAAAAAATATTCGACTATTTCCATCTCGAGGATGTCTTATCGAGTATTTACAAAAGCTGCCGTTAGATTTATTTAGAGCGCAATCGCAATAATTCCGAAGACTGATTCGGATTCCTGAGTGCGCACCCTATTTTTCAAAACGACAGTCGAGTAGTACTCATAACAAATTTCCATCCACTCACCCGGTCGAATCAACGTTTGAGATAAAGAACCTTCACGTGGCCTACATTATCTTCCCCCTTTACTGGGAAAAAACATCACTAAGGGAAACAGAACGCAAAAGCATGAAGGCGACATTGACAAATATAATAAGAAGCCGACTCCTTCAGCAGGAGTTTGGCCGTAGAGACAAGACAGGAAAATTCCCTTTGTCGCCCCTTTCTCGATTTGCAAGAATCAAGGGCTCCATTAGAACGTAACCAGCTTCTTCTTTTGGTATCAAAAGCGGCTTTACTGAGAAAAATGATGCACTAACACAGGATTTAGGACATGGGTCTGTCTGCCTCAGCCTGTACCAAAAAGCTAGAATCAAGAAGTTCGAAGCACACTCCCCAGTTCAACAAACCCTGGCCAAAATGAGTTCCCAAAGTCCCATAGGCAATAAAGAAAAACCCATTAGAAGTGCTAGGAAGAACTGACTTGATGAACAGAAAGAATCTTATAAATTCCAACTCAAATCACTTACAAAAGCACAATCACCCACCATCACCACAAATTCAGTATTGCCAAACTACCATAAAAAAAAAAGCTCCTCTACACAACCCTACCAAGTACATGCACAAGTTCCACCATTAAATTCGACAGGATGATAAAAACCGTTTCAGCCATCGTTACACAAACTCCTATGTCTTCCAAAGTACCTCTATCATGAAGGGCAAGGAAAGAAGGGGAGAGAGGAGGAGGGGGGGGGGGGGGGAGAGAGAGAAAGAGAGAGTTAGTAGCAATTCCTGGTTTCTATGGTGCTTCCAAATGCAGAGGGTTCTTCACCATACCGCGCCTCGGCGAACCTTTCTCGTCGTCTTCCCTCACATTGCCTGCAGCTAGGGCCCCACCGAGATCACTTACATTCCCAAAGACGAACATCACCGCCCCAAGAATTGCGCAAATGAAGGCAATACCGAAAGAAGTGCTCACACTCCGTGGGACAACTGATGCAATGCCAAAGCCCGCACAGGTTCCCAACACTTTCACCCACGAATACCACACAGAGAAAGCACCTTCCTTTCCAGATGGCGCACAGTCCAACACCAAAATCCTACCATAAGCATACAAGATTCCTGCTGCCGTGCTCTGCAAAGTTGCAAAGAAAATCACATGTCCCTTGTTCCAAGTTTTGTTGCGATAGTAGAATCCAACCCCGCAAGTGATCATTGAGAGAAGGAAGCCCAGTAGCTGCATTTTAACTGCATTTGCCTTGATGAGGTTCTGAAGTGGGTGCAGCAGTGGCAAAGAAACCAGAGGGAAGAGGAAATAAGTCAACCAGAAATAAAGCACAAAGACGGGTTTCAGGCACAACTCCCCGACTAAAAAGAGCACCGCCCCCGTGAAGATGCACATTGTTGTGAACGATGACAGGAAGACACCAACAAGGCTTCCCACTGCATGAGGGTAGCTAAAGATGGAGATAATATAAGTAAATGGTGGAGGAGGAGATTCTGGACCTGGCCTATACGCCACGATTACGTAAAGAATGCCGAGAAGCCAGAAAAGGCCACCGAAGATTGAAACCACCCACAAGCTGATAAATCTATCTTTCTGATCAAGCATGTGATAAGAGAATGCAGAAATTAATGCAGCACCAAAGCAACCAGCCGCGGTGGCATAAAGCGAGAGCCAACCCGAGACAGATCTCCTGACATGGAATTCGCTCTTCTTGAGAGAAGGGCCCGAGAAACCACGGATCATGAGGCCAAGATTGCGGGTGTGGGCAGCCGAGGACACCAGACTGGCAGCCACGATCACCACAATATATGGCAGAAAGATCCAAGGGGTGCGGAAAAATCCTGCCGGAAGACAGAAGATAGCTCCGACGACCGTGGCAGCTCCGGCAATTAGCTGTTGGTACTGCCCATGGTCAAGGCGCATGGAGACAAAGTTCAACAAAGGCGCAGCCAAAACCAAACCTATGAACCAACAAACTGCAGTCCATTCCAGAGGGGAAATATTAGCCTCGTTTGTTGACCGGTGCGTCAGCCCTACAAACCTGGAGATTAATCCAATCAAGAAATAAGTCTCACGTCATAGGCAAACAAAACATCCATCGATAAGCCAGCGCGCCTAAGAATTGCGAGATTTAATTAGGTCAGGCATCTAAGAATTGTGAGACTCAATTGGGTCATGCGAGCTGGTTAGCTTTCAAAGGTCATTTCTAGTCATAGACTCCTGTTCAAATGCAATGAACCGGAAGAATGTACATTACAATTTAATTTTGGCCAACTTATCCTTGGAGGAGGGAGTGGTAAGTCCAGGGCTCCTTCCTGTTCATTCAAACAACAAAACACCCAAATGTCACAGCATCTCAGTCTAACATCCCAAGAACACTCTTAGCCCCAACCATTGCGGTCAAGGTTTCGAAAATTTGGAGAATTTGTACCAAGCAACAGCTACAACACACACGGCAACCATTAGATAAGGTGGATCCCACACGGGACACACTCTATTCGAATGGCCCCCGGTTCCCCGGTCGGATACACACACACCCTACGAAGCATTTCCGAAGGGCCTTCCGCGTAATTTCACAAAGATAATGGGTCCTTTCCTTTTCTTTTCTTTTCTTTCCCCCCCAAACCAAACAGTCTTCAAAGCACCTCTTTTTCAAAGCATGGTCCCCCCAGAGCAGGTCTAGGCCTTTCCTCCCTCCCTCCCTCCCTCCTCAGTCGTTTCAAATATTTTGAAAGTCTCTCTGAAATCTTGTGTGCGTGTGGCGTTTGTTGTTGGTTCACATCAATATAAAAGTTTCACACCCCAAGACCCAAGGCCCGAGTGGCCCCCACCCCAAATCCCTCCTCGCCCTCTCCTGTCGGTTTCACAATTAAAGCAGCTGTTTTTTTTTATCCAGACATCATTATTCAACACCCTCCTCGCCCTCATTTTACTTTCCCCCCCTGATCTTTTCGGGCAAGCTCTCCCCTTTTTTTCCATTTTACCCCCGAAAAAGTTCGAATTTTCAACCGTGCCCCCCCCTCCACTAAACGCCATTAAAGAACCAACGGTCGCTTCCAACTTCCCTAAGTATATACAAGGCACTGAACCACACCACGCCATTGAATAAAGCCAAAAGACTCCGCAAAGATCAATCCTTTCAGATCTATACTTATGCAAAACGCCTGATTATAGCCTGGTTCTGTGGCTATGAAGGTTTCCGAGGTTTTTTTTCTTGTTCTTTTGTTTTTCTTTTGTTATAAAGTAACAAACTTGTGTATAATATAATAGTGTCCGCAAGCCGACAAAAGCGAGAGGGCCTTCCCAACGCTCGATTTGTCTGGACTCGCTTAGCATGAACCCAGCAGCAAAGACCCATCATTTTAACGGAGATTTTTTTTGGGACATGGTTGTACTGGCTGGATCTCTCTCTACTTGAAGCACTCAAAACCCTCATGAGAGCGACCACGCCCGTGAATCTTTTTCCGCGGCTATGTAGCTTCCCATGTCTTTTTTTCTTTTTTTACCTTTCGTCCGTTCGTTTTCCCCTTATTTCACAGCGCGAGCTCACATTCTCGTGCTCAGGCTCTTTTTTTGGGAACGAGGGAGGAGGAGGGACGGTGGGGAGAGCTAAAAACGAGAACAGAACAACGCTTCACGAGCTGGTCGGGTTCATGCTCAACAACTCTAACAAGAAAAAGTAGGGAAAAAGGGAAGGTTTTGAACGTTTCGTGCGAGTTCGTCACTCTGTTCTTGACACTAGGAGACATAATTTTCACGCAAAAAGTTTAGCAGCAACAGGCAAGACATCATGACAACGAAACACTGCGAAAACTTTAAGACGTAGGAGTAGGGTAAGGAGCGGAAAGAAGGAAGGAAAAAGAAAACTCACAGTCTCATCTCCTTCTCGCGACAGGTCATGCCCTTGTGGCTCTTGGTCCAGCCCTGGGACGGCGCCGGCGGGGCGCCGACGACCTGGCTGATGATGAGCGGGAAGACGATGGGGATGAGCGCGGTCTCGATGAAGTAGGTGCAGAAGCCGTACAGGTGCCACCCCCACACCTCCACCTTCGACGGCTTCTCCTCGATGGCGTCGTACGCCCCGTACGGGTCCCGCGCCCTCTCTATCTGCAACCCAACCCCGCCCCCGCCGCCTCCCCCGCCGCTGCCGCCGCGCGCGTCCGTCGTGGCCAGCACCTTCCCGATGGACGTCCCCCCAGAAGAACCCCGGCTGTTCCCGCCGTCAGCGGCCGAGTCCGCCATTTTGGCCCCGGAGCTCAAGCGCGAAGCTTTCCCGAGCAGGGACGAGAACGACGAAAACTTGGTAAGCCTAGCGAGACAGGAGGACGGGACGAATTTACGCAAACGCCCTTGACGAAGAACCCTAGAGAGAAGGCAGCAGGCAAGAAGCAAGAGAGAAAAACGGTGGTGGGTTTTCTAGAGAGAGAGTGTATAAATGAGAGAGAGAAAGAGAGAGAGACGAAGGTGGCAAAGTGGGAATAATGATTTTGTTGAGGAGGAGGGTGGTAGGGAGGGAGAGAGAGAGAGAAAAAAAAAGGCGTGCGGAACAGCTGGTTGCGAGACTATCGAGAGAAGAGAGAGAGAGAGAGAGACTGAGACTGTGGAGTCTAGAGAGAGTCTAGAGAGAGAGAGAGAGAGCTTGGGTTGATCTTAAACTGCTGAACAAAGCTCACATCGTTTTAAGGGGGGGAGGCGTAAATAAAAGAAAGGGGGGGAAAGCAGTTTAAGAGGGCGCCATTAACGAGGCTGTGTCTTTATGCCCTAAAAAGCCACCATGGTAGGGGCCCCTCCGTGCTCAAATGGTCTCTCTCTCTCTTTCTCTCTCTATCTCTCTCTCTGCTTTGCTCTGTTTTTTTCTCTGTTTCTCTCTCTACTGTGAGGGGCCGTTTCTTATGTACTGGGGTTACTGCTGGGGGGTAAAGGGAGGGCACGTACTGCGAGCCAGGTCTTTGGCAGGGACTAATAAATTAAGCGTAAAGGTAGTTATGGAGGGGATGCATGTGTCTCGCTTTCTATACCGTATTTCATGCATCGATACGCACGATTTAACTACGCCGTGAATTGTCGGCACTCGACAGTCGACACGGTCCGAAAGAGTGCAATTTGATGGAAGGTGTTGAGGCGAATACCACATCAGGTCATTTCCATATATCCTCAAGGGTCAAATCCAACCACATCGGAAAAGAGAATATCTAAAGAATGTGATGGAAGCATTATATGGTGAATCAATTTTTAGAGGAATTATGAAAACTCATCTCGTGAGTCGTGGCATTTGTGACTCTACAGTTAAAAGGGTTTGTTTCACGTGAAAGATTGGTGCTTAATAAACAGATTACCAACCGATCCGGAATGATACCACTATCGCCAGTATAAGGATGAAACCCAATCAATTTTGGGTTTGAAACATGCGTACTTTTCATGTCCAATTGATTTCTAATGTCATTATTCCACAATAGTCATTTTTTTCCATCATTGGACATTATACTATCTTCACGAGTAATGGGTCATTGATAAGGACAAATCCCATCTTTAGTTCGACTTAAGTTCGAACAAAAGTGATATTCATAACATGTATTAGTCGAGCCATACGTGTTCATGAATGGAGGACAAATATAACCACATTACTGTGCAATTTTTTATTATTATCATTATTTTCGTGTCGAGGAGACTCTGACGAAAAGAGAGGGGAGAGATAGAGAGAGATTTCGAAAGTACAGTGGAATAATCAATTTGTCATTAGATTAAAACTACATCTTTGGCAGTATTATAACGAGATGAGTAGAGTAGTCCTTAAATCACGTTTGCTTGTAATGATGGGAGGAGAACACAGTGGAATGATGATGCTATAAGCATGCTTATGCCCCCGCTACTATATTGCATGGGGGCATCTCGCCAGCCCTAAAGTTTTGGCCGAGAGTATTCTGTACCAACTCATCATGCTCACTATCATTACCAGCTTACAAAGTGAAAGAAAGGGTGCTTTAATCCGGAACAACGTAACGGTCTTGTTAACGGGTGCCCTAATAAATATCTAACGACAACTTTCGTTGGCATCAGCTTTCGTTTAGGGAACTAGGGACATCGGTAACTTCGAAAACCTAGTTCGTGCCCCTGTTTTCGAGCATGTATGGACGTATCTTTGATTAAATTGGTTTGCGACCGAATACGGCATGAGAAGCAAAGAATATTGGCGACTTAGTACTTACACAACGGGCGACTTTTTTGAGTCATTTGAACGCACATTCTTCATATCATCGTGTAGGAATAGTTTCCATTCCTTTGTCGCTATGAGCTATCTAGATTTTTAGCCAATGCTAAACTCAGTTTGTAGGGTTCTTGAGTTAATTCATGTGTGCAAAAGGATTGATGATTCTATTAAAAATCTCAAAATGGCACCCCATGATACATTTGCCAAAAACTAATCTTTGCTTTGCAAAATTTTTTAAATTAGCACTTTATGACACATTTTACCCCAAACTAATTTTCATTCCACAAAAAATTCTCAAATCGATACCTCCGTGATATATTACCTCAAATTGGTGTCTTCAACCAAATCTACACTCTATTGGTTTTCAATATAGCAATTCAAGATTTTCGTGAGACAATAATTAGTGTGGGATAAATGTGGCATGGAAATGTCAATTTGAATTTTTTTGTAAGACGACATTTAATTTAGGGCAAATGTATCGTGGAGACATGAGTTGAATTTTTTTTAATTGTATTGATATATTAAAAGAAGCCTGATTTATATGGAATCCTAATGTCAACAAAGGGAAGGCAATAATTACCAAGAGCATTATAGGGAGAAAAATGTAATTCTCACTAATAATCATTTACATAACCCACTTTTCCCCACCTTTAGTGCATCAAATAGAAAGATAAGGTGCACGCTCAAGAGCTTTTAGCTCTACAGAGACATGATCTTTAAACAAAACCCTCACCTTTTATTTTCCTCCTCTACTTTTATTAAGTGGCTGAATATTGGTTTTAGTTTATTGTTTTTAGTTTAGAGGAAAGTGGAGGTATCACCTAACTCATGGAAGAAAATTTAATCCCATATGACTCCCCCTCTTAATGACGTCATAAAGTGGACCATACAAAAAGAGAGTAGGATGTGTATAGTAGTCTATATACTTACCAGAAAAGGGAAAGGAAGGAAGCCGCATGCACCTATCTACCTTGCCTTAAGTGATGATTAGATGTCTGCTCTGGAAAGGAACAAATGAAGGAAGAAAGATGATACTTAGGATGGTACTCGATGAAAAGGATGTGTATAGGAGTGTATATACTTAGCAGAAATGGGAGGGAAAGAAAGCATGCGCATGTATCTACCTTACGTGATGATTCAGTATCTCGTTCGGGAAAAGAAAAATGAAGAAAGAAAGAAGATACTTACGATGGTACTCGACGAAAACGATGTGTATAGGAGTATATATCTTAACATAAATAGGAGGGAAAGAAAGCATGCACATGCATCTATCTAACGTGATGATTCGATGGTTCGTTCGGATAAGAAAAATAAAAAATGAAAAAGAGAAGATTCTTACGATGGTACACAATGAAAAGAATCGGCAAGATAAAACGTTGTGAATTCTCTCTAATTTAGGAGAAATTCGAGCACAACTTACTCATATGATAGTCCGCATTTATCAAATGAAGATAACCCTAATTTAAATACCTAACTTAGGGTTCTCTAGCCGTCTTTCTCATGCATGATCATGGAGCCATGTGAACTACATTATCTTATGTGAGGATTCAATGGCTCGTCCAAAAAAGAAAAATAAAGAAAGAAAGAAAATACTTACGACGGTACTTGATGAAAAGAATCGGCGGTACAACACATTGTGAATTATCTCCAGTTAAGGAGAAATTCGAACACGACTTACATCGGTCAATAGTCCCAACTTATTAAATAAAGAAAACCCTAATTCAACTACCTAACTTAGGGTTCTCTAGCCGTCTCCCTCATGCAAGATCGTGGAACTGCGTGAACTGCATTATCTTACGACCCCAATTTCTACAACAGACCCGTGAGCACTTTTGATGAAGACGATGGTGCTGCGACCTATGATTGCGAAACGAAGCTCATGGCGTGTTGGAATGCGCAAGCCCGTGTCGCATCTATTTTCATGTGGGGTTCGATAGAGATGGCGTAGGGATGCGTATGTTTGCTTCGCTTGGAGGCCAAAGAAGGAAAAGATTCGTATACACTAAAGTAATGTGGAGGTTTCATTATTAAAGACAGTTAATAGACAGTATAAGATATTGTAGAACCACTACTAATTATTCTAAAAACTTAAATTGTTAAATGAATGTACAATTTATTATTTAAATTTTTTAATAGACAAAGTAATTTTTATGAAAGCATTGGTAGAAAATGTGCGTGGCTGATAGATGATTAGTTTGGATTGTTTCCACGTAGTAGTAGTAGTAGTAAGTACATGGTAGGATTTCCACCCTTACCTGATGGCGCGAGATTGCTAAATGGCAACTACGACAATAAGGCCATTTGCAATATAAACAGACTCCTAGCCTTAGTGTTCTAAGATAGACAACGCTTTGAATGTATAATCTATCTATCTAAGGGGCTGTTTGGTTCAGCATTCCTAAGGGGCTTTCAGCCCCGAAAGCCCCTTGGGAAAAATTTCAACCGTTTGGTTCAGCATTTGGAGCCATACTTGGGGGAATGCTGGCATTTGGAATGCTCTGGAATGCTCTTAGGAAAAATTTCAACCGTTTGGTTCAGCATTTGGAGCCATACTTGGGGGAATGCTCTGGAATGCTGATGGGGGGTTTAATAATTTTTTTTCTTCTAATATTGCCCTCACTAATAATTCAGTTTTCTTGTTTTACCCTCAAAAATTAATTGTTCATCATCTTCCTCGTCTTCCTTGTTTCTTCAAGACCAAAGCTCAGCCGACGGAGCTCAACCGGCCGGAGCTGGTCGCCCACGCAAGGCCGTCGCCACACGCCGCCGTCGCCACACGCCGCCGTGGCCACACACGGCCGTCGCCACACACCGTCGTGGCCACGCACCACCACCGCGTGGGTCGCGACCTCAGCGGCGTCGCCTGGGTCGCGCGACC
Source organism: Eucalyptus sideroxylon (assembly GCA_014182405.2). Taxonomy (NCBI): domain Eukaryota; kingdom Viridiplantae; phylum Streptophyta; class Magnoliopsida; order Myrtales; family Myrtaceae; genus Eucalyptus; species Eucalyptus sideroxylon. The sequence goes on from CM024552.2 coordinate 42,649,251, forward strand.
CACGCAACGGGCTAAGCGGTGCTCGCCGACCAGATCCGGTCGCCACGCATCGCCGTTGCGTGGGTCACGGCCTCAGGCGACATCGCGCGACCCACGCCGCTCAGCCGCCCAAATCCGGTGGCCACGCACCGCCGTCGCGTGGGTCGCGGCCTCAGGCGGCGTCGCGCGACCCACGCGACGGGCGAGCGGTGCTCAACCGGCCGATTCGGTTGCCCGAGGCCGCGCGACCCACAGGACGGCAGTGCATGGGTTGCGCGACCTGCCGCCTCCCCACCACCACAACCACCAGCCGCCTCCCCCACCACAGCCACCGGCCGCCTCCCCCACTAGCTCCGATTGCCTCCCACTCGCGCCCCTCCTCTGCATCAACATCTCCTCCTCCTTTTTCCTTTTCTTTTTTTCCTTTTTCTTTTCACCTCAAAGCTATTTTGCAAAATGCTACATCAAAATAAGAGTTCCCAAACACTTCAGCATTCACCAAATGCCCATTCTTATGAAGATACTTGGGGAAATGCAAAGCCATTTCCCCAAAGTTGAACCAAACAACCCCTAATTGCATGTAAAATGTATCTAACTTAGTTGTTCATGAAATCAAAAGCCTGAAAAAGAAAATGCCCCGACATTGTCAATACTTACCGAGTATTACCATAGGAATTCCACACTATTTACAATAAATGCGATTTCAAGGCGTGGTTGGCTCCCTAAAGCTTAACCCTGTCGTTACAACACTAGACAGAGACACGTGGATAAAGATAAGAGATTCACCTTAACTTAAGCGCCTTTCAAAGACGAATCAAGGGTCCTTTTTCAAAAGATCAAGAGGCGATTACTATTTGAATTCAGGGGCGAAGGCTTCATCAAAACACTTGAAGCCAACGGCGCTTGTGCTGCTAAACAATGTTTCTTAGCCACTTCTTACGCATTAAAGTCCGCTTCACACTTTGACTCTTAAGGTCCCTTTTCTTTTGTCACTCTTTTGTCTTCAAGACACCGGCGAATCTTTAATTTAATAAAGTTTTAGGAATCTTTTTTTGAGGTGGCCTATGAAGCAGCTACATAATTAAATTAATTTATTTAATCTCGCAGGCCGTTGGCTTGTGGATAAGGGCATTTATAATTATTTTAAAGTAAAGTGTATAAAATAATTGATGATGGTATATGATCTGGGGCGTAGTAAACAATGGCGGAAGGTGTGGAGTAGGTGGTGCTCAAAATTATTTGCAATTTTTTCTGGCGGCATCTTCTTCTTCTTTCTTTCTTCTTTCTTTTTCTATTTTTTACTTTTACTTTTTTTTTCTTTACTTTTATTTTAGCTTTCCATTAATTTATTTCTTCTTTTGAAAAAGGGGTAGGGCATTGATGATGCATGTGCCTAATTAAATTGGGAATCGTATGATTTCTTCAGCAGTACTCATCCGACGAGGCTGTCATTTCATCAATTGAATTAAGTTACACCAATTTTTATTTTTATTTTTTGCATAAAATTATAGGCCCAACGTATTGATTTCAGCCTTTCTTTTTCCTTCATTCATTTAGGTCATATTTGGCATATGAAATGTCGACAGTGCAAAAAGCTAATTTTTGGTTCCACTTTTGAGCATCCGTCCAAAATTCGAAAACGAAAAAAATAAAAAGAAATGTTTTAAGTCTCGTTAAATTACGTTCAGTTGTGTTATAATTCTACATGATATTTGTATATTGGAATAATTTTAGCTGTTTCTCTCTTAAAAAAAGTTAAAGTATGAGTAATAAGAAATACGGAAAAAAGGGTGTATCGAAAGCGAAAGTTCACTCCAAATGGTGCATATTTCGACCTTGCCTCTTTTGAATTCTTTTCATCATTCATCATCAGACAAATAAAAATACAAATGAAAAAATATTCATTTCCATGCCATTGTTATCCTATCTACACCTTTCCTTCGTACGTCCTTCTTTCAAAATTATTAGGGTTTCGCCCTACAAGCACGACCTTACAACGTAGGTCCTTTTCCTGAGCCTACTTAGGAAGGACACAATCCATGACTTGACTTTAACTTAGGTACTGACTTCTAGAATACACCATAGACAGCATGCTTGGAAACTGAAAAATCTTGGGGGAAAAAGGCGACAAAGCCAGTACGCTCATAATGTCCAATAAAGAATCTACAAGTAGATAAGCTTGATTTGGGTTCCTATAATTGAGGCTTTTATTGTGACTTGGGAGTTTGATTAGTGCCATAGATTTGGTGATTTGCTTTATGAATTCTAGAAGTTACGGCTTAGTCCATTTTCCTTTTACAGTTTAATGTCCTTTCGTCAACAAGACCCCCTTTTAAGCCTAAACGTGATTAATGGGCAGGTCTTGTCAGGTTGAATATCGAACCTAAGGACCCTAGTGCATGCCTGCTTGATAAATTTTGACTGTGCAAATAAACAGTTTGAATAGACCTGACGTGATCAATGGGCAAATCTAATCAGTTCAAGTATTGAACTTAGAGAATCTTATTTGTGTCCGCCCAATTAATTTTGACCATGCAAATAATCGGGACTTGAATAGACTTGACGTGATCAATGGGTAGGTCTTAACATATCAAGTATCAAACCTAGAGACTCTTATGCGTGTCTGGTGGATTAAATTTGACAATATGAATAACCGGGTTTGAATAGACCTAACGTGATCAATAGGTAAGTCTTATCAATCGAGTAGCGAACCTAGTGACCCTTGTGCACGGCTGCCTGATTAATTTTGACCGTGCGAATAACCGGGCTTGACTTTGCAAGCAACCCCGAAAAGAAACCACTTGTTTGGGCCCGCACGATTGTATTATGAGGTTAGGCAAGCCTCGAGAGTTGCCAGGCGCCTCAAGAGTCGCTGGGCCAGTAATTAACTCCCGTAGGCCCTTGATGACATAACACCGATGTAATGGGGGGCTTAGTTCAATATGAGACGACCATTCGAGATAGATATATATATTCATTTTCTAAATTAGCATGCAGAGTGAACTGCGCACATGTCACACAAATAATATGACTCATCATATAGAGGTGTTAAACGGGTGGGTTGGGTTCGGTTTGGGTTGGATCATTAATGGTCCGACCCAACTTATATCCGACCCATACTCAACCCATTTAACTAAACTTAAAAAAGCTTATTTCTTATATATATGTTTTAAAAAAATGGTATTGCTAAAATCTTTTTATACAACATAAATTTAATGGAAATTTTTATAATTTTAAAATAATTATTTTAAAAATCAAAATTTAATTATTTTTATTTTTGAAAATTAAAATTAAATTATTTAAGTATAAATTTTAATTTTTAATTTTCTTTTAATATTATTTTTTGTTCTTCTTCTTCTTTGGTTAATCGCTGGCCATGATGACGGCCGGTAGCCGGCCACAGGCGAGCCTTGAGCTCGCCAGATTTAGCGAGGCTCAAGCCTCGCTAGATTCGACGAGCTTGAGCTTGCCTCTTGCCAGATCTGGCGAGGCCTCCGTCTTGCTTGATTTGGCAAGCTCGAGGCTCGCCGGCGTTGGGTGAGCTCGAGCTTGCCTCTCGTCGAATCTAGTGAGGCTCGAGCCTCATCGGGCATCGGCGAAGCCTCCACCTTGCCAGATCGGCAAGCTCAAGACTCACTTGGCTAGTCGTTGGTCATCGTCATGCCAGTGACTGGAGGAAGAAGAAAGAAAAAAAAAAGAAAAAAATAATTATAATTTCGGTTTTTATAAAAAAAAAAATTATTTTTGTAAAGTTAAATAGAGAAAAGAGAGTCTATCTTGGTAAATGGGCTCATTTTTAATGGGTTAATAAATGGGTCTTAAATGGTTTGCTCTCAAACCCATTTAAGACTCATATATCTCAGCCTCTTTATTTTAAAACCCATTATAAGTGCTTTAGGAAATAAGGCTTGATTCATTAACAACCCATTTAACTAGAAATGGGTTTATAAATGGCTCAATGACCCATTTTGACACCTCTACTCATCAAGCACGTCTTTGCATTGCAATCTACACAAAGAGAAACTAAGTACTGTTTGGTAATCATTCCAACAATGATTGATCTTGATTTTTTTGTTCCCGAAAGTAATTTGGGAACAGAATCGTGTTTGGTAAAATTTTTGTTCTTGGGAACAAATATTTATTTTTTTTGTTCTCGGAAGTAGATTTGGAATAGAATCAAGAATAATAATAAATAAAAAAGTTGATTATTATTCCGATAACAAATCTAAAAATCAAAACCGACTTTTCTATTCCCTTTTCTCTTCTTCTTCTCTTTTCTTCTTCTTCATCGACCGCTATCCTGCGGTTGCCGTCCACTGCCGCTTGCCGCCACCGCTGGTTGCTAGACCGGGGCAAGGTTCGGCGAGCTCGCCTAGCCCTACCAATGGCTAGGTAGGCCTCACCCAGCCCCGACGAGGGCTGAGCAAGCCTCGCCCAATTATCGGCAAGGCTCGGCCGACGAGGGTTGACGATGCTCCAATGAGGTCGCCGACTCTCGTTTGGCCGATCACTAGTATGGTGGCTGGCTTGAAGAAGAAGAAGAATAGGAGAAAAAAAGAAAAAAGTATAAAAATCATTTAAAAATTAAAAGAAATTGATTTGGAATAGAATCAATGAAGACGATACCAAACACAATTCTATTCAAGAATTAGGATTTTTTAACAGTTATCAAACGACTTAAAATACTTAGAATCTGTTCTCGGAAATAAAATAAAAAATAATAATTTCTTATAAGAATGTACTCTCAGGAACATAATTTTTACTAAACACGCCCTAATTTGCGCATCGGATAGACCGCTTGATTTTCCAGTCTTTTTTTTTCTTCTTAAATCAGAAGCAAAGCATATGAAAATCCAAATATCACGACCGCGACGTGATTGATCAATGTATCACATCCGACCTTTCTCCTAATCCTAGGCAATTGCACCGTGCTCTTGTACAGAGAGGGGCCGGCAAAGTACACCATCAAGGACCTGGGCTGAACCCAATGCAAGAGGAGTTGATCCGACAAAAGAGACATTGGGTCACTCGAACGCTAGAAGCCCAACACACATGGGCCTCACAGTACCCATTTTCGGTGGATAAATTCGTTCAAATTTTCGCTGAACTTTTTGTGAATTTCACAATAGGACGACTGAAATTCAATTTAAATCGCTCAGGGTACTAAAATCTTTCGTTTTTTTCTTTTGTAGTTTATGCACTGTAATCTAATCTAATTAAATTGGTCGCAAAATACTAATATGTGTCCATGTGACAATGACTTGGAATCTTCAAAGTGAAAATTGACAAAGGTGCGGTCGAAAAGCATCAGTTGCCGAAACGTCCATAAATGCAGTGCATGGGGTGAATGAAAACAAAGGTCTGGCGACCCGTTCGCTCAACTTCAAGGACCGACGAATGGAATTTACCCAATTTTTAGACCTTTGTTCAGTTTTTTCCCGCCTACTATCAGCATGGCTGCTTTGAGGGACAACTATTAGAAAAGTTCCAAACTTATTCTAGACATTTTAATTATGTCAATTTAATCATAAACATTTTTTCGCATTTTGCTAATTTTGTCCATCATATTAATTTTGATTGAAAATCGATAATGTAAACATGTGCTATCTTATGGGCACGGTTGATACTAACGTTGACATTTTTAATAACATCTGGCTCCCAAGTAGGTCCATGGAATCATTCTATGTATGAATACTATTGATACATCACCTCAGCATCTACTATTAGAAGTTGTAGGTTGTCTCGAGTAAATAAAAGATGGCCAGATTTTCAGTAGTTCAGAGATCGAAATCTGATCTTACATCCGCAAACGCCTGATCGTGGGTGACATTACATCCAGACACACCCATAAAATTTGCAGTAGTTTAAAGTCTCTCTTCCCACTAGCAATAACACACGCTAGAGCCTCCCTTCGAGAGAGGCCACGTCGTCGGTGACATTACATCCACGCATACCCAGAAATGCTGCAAATTTTGCAGCAGTTCGAATTGTCGTTGTCTATCCTCTTCAACTGATAACACAACAGAGCATTCATTCCACCGGCACTTTCAATGCTTCGTAGTGAACTTTCCACACGAGTAACCAACATCAGCAACAATTGCTCGGTTCCATATATTCATGCCTCGGGATCCCAAATTGTCTCTTCTTCCAAATGGCGATTAGGCTTTTGAATTTACAAGATGGGGTGTGACAAGGTCAGAGGCTACCGAGAGCGACAGAGGGAGGTGAGGCCATAACTGCAAGGAACGATTAGAGGTATGACTGACTTGAGTGAGAGAGAGAGGGGGCAAGGCCGTGATTGCGAGGAACGGCGGAGGCGTGGTCGAGTTGAGAGTAAGAACAACAAAGTTGAGAACAAGAATGAGATGAGAAGGACATAGTCTTGAGAGTTGAGATTGAGAGAGAGAATAAGAGATGAAGGAATTAGGGTAATGTATCGATCCGGTCCAGGTGGTTTAGGTGGGTAGCCCACGCATGGAACTAGATCAAAAATTACTAATTTCACTTTTTTGGAACGAAAAACTGAATCAATACCTTAAGAACCATGCAAAAACGATTGATTCCTATTTTGGGTTGTTCCTTTTGCTCACCCTTAATGTGAGGCCCTTTGCCTAGATATGGTGAGGGCCACGATGTTGTCGCTAGATTTGGGTCACCTAAGGGTGCCACGGCTCTCACTTGCTTTGGGCAAGTCCACAGCTCCCTGCTTAGACCTAGACATGGCAAGGGTTGGGCTCTTGCCTATGGTTGACGACCCTTGTCAGCCCTCAATAAAAAAAAAAAAATCAAAGAATTATTAAAATATGTTTATGTCAGTACCGATTATGTTAAGTAGGATGGTTAATATCTATCAATAATATATAAAAACTTGAAAATAGATTTATGGTCAAACTGACTTAATTAAAATGTTTGGAACTGGATTGATACAAATATAATTGGTTATACTTTATTTATTTAATAATCTGTCCCTATTTTGATGGACCACATCAATCAAAGTACAGATTTTCTTACAACGTCTTTTATCACGGCGAGAGAGGAGTGCATGGAATGTGGAATGGCAAGCAGCATCGTTCAATAGAATCAAAAGGGTGGGTCCAACGTTATCCGCCTCATGTGAACTCGTGAGCTCACGAATGTGAACCCAAAGAGAAAAACCGCACAACAAAACACGAGGTGACGACAAGCACGAGTCCAGGCCATCAGCACTTGGCGTGGAAGCATTATAAAACCCTCGAGCAAAAGGAATAACGTTTGAACGCAACCGCGCACAAAAATCCCATCGTATACACAGCTGTCCACCACGATTCCAGCACCAATGACAAGGACAAGACCCAAATTTCATCATCAATCTACAATCCCGCCAAATACCATTTTTTTCCACCCAATGCATAAGCAGGAAATTTACCAATTTCGCTAATCAAATTTAGCGAATGATTCTGCTCCTGGGTCGATTTTGCAATTGCCGAATGGGAAGCCGAGAGCAGAGAGGTTTAAAGGCCTTCTTCCTAGGCGTTGGAGAAGGGCGAAAGAGATAGGGTGGTCCAGAACGTACGCGTGCGTGTCGCTTTGTCTTTCGTGGGGGCAAAAAATCATAGGCGCAGCGCAGGGCAGTCCCCACCCGACGTCGCCGCAAGGGTACAAGAAAGGCCCATCACGGCATTGGAATCTCATTGCTCACGAGGCGAGAACTCTCGCCCCGTGCTTAGATTCTCACGAACAAAGATCGATCGGACGGCGGCCCCTTTCGTCACGAGGGCCCCCGCGAATCCGCGAACGCCAATCGCTGTGCCGTGACCATTGACGATCCATAAACCATAGTACGCGCGAAGGTTAGGTTCCGTATTCACGGGGCCTCGATGCAGTTGAGCGTGCGGTTTCGGGGGGCCATTTTTTTCTTCGAAGAGGTTGAGGATTGGAACTTTTTAGGCCGCGGAATGGGATGAAAAGAGGGAAAAAAGGTGGTTCTTATGAGAAAACGCCGGCCCCCTAAGCCGTTTGTCGTGGGCGGAATGGAAAGTAAGGCTCCTTAGATTTCACGTGAACCAGGGGTGACATATAGAACAAACTTTGGTTTTTTTTCTGAATTTTAATGGTCCCCTTTTTCTTTTTTCTTTTTTGTTGGGGCGGGGGAAGGGAATTGTAAGGCAACTTCTGTATCGGAACGACAAAAGCTGCCAGAGTAACCAATTTGCATCAGTTAATGTAACGTCAACTTTGGACAAAAGGAAAATTGTAACGTCAGAGTTCAGTTCCTATGCCATTGGAAAATATTTAAAAATTTTGCGTATAGACCTACTTTTCTTTTCAATTTTTTTATATACTTAATTAAAGAAAAAATGAAATATAACATCTGTTTAAGCATCTTAACTTTTTTTTTCGATTACCAGAATATAACGCTTTCAAAAATTATTTACTTAAGTGCTATCGGTAATTTCTCTTGTTTGAAAATATGACGTGACTTTTTGTTGTTGTTGTTGTACAACATGACGTTTAATCAAATATAAATCAAGCTACGCAGCTTGTTGGAAAAATTCAATAAGCAAATAAATGTAGAAATGGGATGTTTGGCTCTTTTATTTTTGCCCCGAGTTGATGAAATGGGGCTAATACTTTCAATTGAATCCCTAAACCCAATTTGCAAAGTGTTGTAGAATCGAAGAGGACAAAGAGGCCAATTGCTCAGGCACTTGCTTCTCCTCATTCGTTACTTGAAGCGGCTCGCTAATTCTTCAACCAATCGCAAGCTCAGGCTCGGAGAACTTGTGGTCCCGGCTTCGATTTTTGAAGAGGTAAATGGCTCGAAAGCACTCTGGTTTGATTACGCACTTTTTCATAGATATGATATTTATACGATAAGTAATGATAGATATTCTGGAAAAAAAAGAAGAAGAATTATTTTATTTATTTATTTATATTTATGGATGTGCTTTGGAAAATGAGTGCTGTATAACACATCATGAACATATAATCCTCATAACTGCTCTCAAACACAATGCACTTTGAAATTCAAAACAATAATAACTGTTCTCGCATTTCCACATCCCTTGACATCCAGGCTTGGACTTTGAATTGTTGCTGTGCTGATTAAATCTATGCGTTGACAATAAATGAGCGACCGGCTTACTTACTATAAACTTTTTTATTAGCAACATACAATATGTTTTGAAAATATGTATGATTTATAATAAAAATCGGCCAAATGTATCGGATTTATGATATAAATCGGTGAGATTAATTAATCTCAGAGGAACTCTTCTATTTAGCAAAATTCCGTGTTGGATTGTGTACATGTCGGACAACCTGTTTGATCGTTTAATAAGTGTTGCAAAAAAAAATTATGATTTAATGAGATTAAGCTTGTTTGATAACCATTGCTAACAAAGACTTAAAAGAAAGATTCTCTCAAGTACAACAATAAGCTAATGGGGTAAGTAAGGAGGAGTTACTTTATAACAGGAAAATAATCAATGCCAATCGGAATCTTACGGATTATATTGCTAAACATACCAATATTCACCACAATTCCATTATATCAAACAACTTATGATTTCTATTTTCGGCATTTAAATTGGGTGTTTCAACACTTATTTTTCAATTATCAAGATGAGACGTGTTCAAAAAATTATTCAATCAATCCTAAACCCATTGTACAAATGACAATTCAGTTATAAATATTTATATAAAATTAGAATATAATCATTCCAATTAATTTTTGTTGGAAATCGATAATGTACTGGTTGGAATGACTACAATGAAATTTCGCAAAAATATTTAGGATTACATCTACAAAATTGGAAAGTCCAGCATCAAATTGACATTCATATAATTAATTAAGGATTGATTCGATGATTTATTTAATACGTTCCAGATAATTTGCTCATAATGTTTGGAGATAATATAGTGGTCCTTGATTTGTCAGCCCATCAACTATCTTAGTCGATCTCTAGAGAATTAAAGATTCTTTGGACTAGGTTCAAGCTCAATTCATCTCTCCTTAAATTAATAAAGTCGCGTCCACTCAAGAAAGGTTAATAATTTAATAAGGTGACTAGTGGTCATGATAAAACTTTCGCCGAAATGGTTGATGTAGTGATTGAAATGACTATATTGGCATTTTGTGCAGACGTTTAAGATTAAATTGATAATGTTGAAAAATTTATGAATAAAATAATATCCGTACAAAAAGTTTATGACAAAAAATTATTATTATTATTATTATTATTATTATTTTTAAGTGTTTCCAACAATTCACCGAGAATGTCTGGAGATAATATACTGGTTTATGATCTGTCACCCCCACTATCTGTCCTAATCAATTCAAGATTCTATGGACGAAGTTCCCGCTTAACTCTTTTCTCCTTAAACTAATCAAATCCCCGTACACTCAAGAGAAGTGTCAATAATTCAATAAAGCGAGCAGCGGTCATGATAAGCACCCCCAAATTCCGCCCGCTTTTCGGCCGTTGATTTCGGAAGGTGATGCTTCCGTTAAAGTCCAATTAACATCTTTCTTTTGTTTTTTCTTGTTGCCATCGCACCTTTCCATGCTGAAAAAAGAGGATTGCTGACGGATGAGGCATTTACATTCTGGTGGGGCAGGCTAATCTCTATCGTTCATTTGCGACGAAACAATGAGCGCCGCTGGATAAGGCAAGTGAAATCCAACTGGAAAGTGCCCTTCGTGCGGAGAAATTACAACTTAGAAACTTCACCAGTGACTAGTACAAATTACCCCCAAATACGGAAAAGTTCACCGAGTACTTGCCTAAATTCTTACCGATAGGTAAAGGGGGAGTCTTATATTCGTAGTTGAGAAATTACAACTCATTCTGAACAAAAAAAAAAAAATTTACTTGTCACATTCCAACTTACTTAGGATGTTGATAAATTTTTAACTAATTATGGAAATATTTACATCAATTTTAAATTATGAAATTACTAAAAAGTCTAAACAAACCATAGAGCGTTACAAAAGCGAGCTTACTTCCATAGTCGTGAAAGTAATTTTTATATATAGCGAAGTAACTTCTATTGTTTTTGGTAGATTTTGATTTAGGAAAGTTGCAAATCATATAGAGATGCAACATGTAACGCTGTTAATAACTTTTTAATCACTTGTGACATTCGTATTTGAATTAGCTTATAGTGAATGAGGTCAGTGAAATTTATTAGGCTCAATGACTTCTTCCATGGAAAACTAATGTAGATAGCGACTTCCATCTCGTTGCTATGTTCTAAGTGATTAGTGATCTCAATATACATGAAATAACTTTGTATATACTTCATGTCATAAATTTTATTGGACAAATATGGTTTTTGAAGACTCACGTAACAAATCGACCATGATCGAAATTTTTTTTGGGCACGTAAAAAAATTTGTACTCGCAATAGGAATAATGAAGAAATACCCGACAATTTTTTATCTCCTTGTGATTTTTGCTTTCCTTTCTCTTTTGGCCAGATTTGATTTGTTTCTTAAAGACCACTCACCTTTGACAAACCTTTTCTAAAAAGGAAGAAAGAAAACCCACTTGATGACAAAGAAAAAGGTTGCACCCTTTGAGAGATTTTAGTAATTCGGAATTTGGGTTAAAGGAAGCCACACTCAATCGCCATCACAAAAGAACAATATATCCTACATCCGTTGCTTACGTTGCGTATTTGTCTAACCGAGCAAAAGCAGAAGCTCTTGCCTATTCCGTACAAATCAAACAACCTCACGTATTGTAATTCAAATAGGTCGCATTACTAGATTTTACCGACAACGTAGAACTTGAAATTATGTTATAATAATAACATTCCTTTCTAGTAAAGAAAGTGATCTTCATTGCACGTCGAAGTTAACTCAACAAGTCGAAGCAGATGGTCGGAACCTGATTCAATTAGCATCGACCGATGACATAACAAAGCGTAAACTCGTCTCGATTTCACACGATCTAATAATGCACGGTCGCTTTTGCTTTGGACTTTCTCCTCAATCTGTTCCTGTCCTGGAGATTTACAGATTGACTATGGAGTCACGAACAGAACAGTTGGCATAAAATAAGCACCAGCTTTCCCTATCAACAGGGACCAAATCATTCCTCACACAGTCCAATGCACATGCACTTTCATGGTGGCGCAATGACAGTGCAAAAACCAATAAACAAATCTCATCAAGAACACCGGGAAGTGATCCCAATGGCCAGAGCTCCTCCACAGCCTCAGAATCCTCCAAAATCCACTCCAGCATCCGCCATTCCCTCGAAATGGAGCGACCCGTGATGTACTGAGCAGCCAAAAAGTCAAATTCCTTCTTGCCCATCTCTTTCCTGGCCCATCGCGTTCTCCCCATCTCCACCGAACCTTCCTCCTCCTCTGCTTTTCCCCTGCTTCTTGCTTCTTCCGCACCCTGTCTCTGCAACTTGAATGAACTGCTGCTGCCGCCATGGCCACTCTGGAGGACATTGGGGTGTCGGCGTTCATCAACATAGCCAGCGCCTTCGCTTTCCTACTGGCTTTCGCGCTGCTCAGGATTCAGCCCCTCAACGACCGGGTCTACTTCCCGAAATGGTACATCACCGGTTCGAGGACCAGCCCGCGGTCCCGGAACTTCGTGGGCAAGTTCGTCAACCTCAGGGTCACGACATACTTGACCTTCTTGAATTGGATGCCCCAGGCCCTGAAGATGAGCGAGGCCGAGATCATTAGCCACGCCGGTGTCGACTCCGCCGTCTTTCTCAGGATTTACACGCTTGGGTATGGACTGGTTCTTCGTGAAATTTCGAACTTTTTGTCGAGCACGTCTCGCATTTTGTTTAAAGCCAGGATTTTTGTGGCGCAATTTTGGATAACGAACTGAATTGTGACGGGAGAATCACTTCAATCCCCGTGAATTCCCCTTTTTGTGATCGTGACTTTTATTTTCCGGTTTTTTTTATTTTTTTATTTTCTGGGTTCATATTTGCTGGTCGTTTTCTTGCTTGGTGAGTACAAAATGGACTCTTAGTTGACTAGTGCGGAAGTTTAGAGCTGCTTGTTGTGGCAATGAAATTTGTCTGAAATGCATGCACACAATCACGCCTTTCTTTCGCTTTGTGATTGTTCACTATTATGATGTTCGAACTTCGAAGGACTGTTAATTATTAACTTTGTTATGTAATGTCGGGTGGCCCGTCTGCCTGCTTCCAGTTTCTTACGAGAGTTCTTAGCCCACAGCAGAGGTGATTACTCATGGTCATGTCTGTCAGATTTCGATGGATATGTTGTTTTCAGTAATTGCAAGACCACAATTCAGTTGATTTCAGGATTTTAAGTTATATTTTGTGTGGAGTTGCTGAAATTTTTTCTCATGCCATCGGTATCTTAGTAGCTGCTACAAGTCATGGTCAGTGTAAATGTTAAAAAAATAAATCTTGCTGTGGTTATGACCTGTTGGTGAAAAATGCAAGTCTATTGATGGAGAATTCTAGTCTTCTGCAATTTTCGAACTTTACTAATGGACCATCGCGGTTGCTTTGGAAGAGATACATTTACATGGATGCATACATGTGTTCGCTTTGTTATAACAATTTCCAGTTTTGCTTGAGACAGTCTTAGAGCATCTTGTAGAAAAAGAGAAAAGAAGGAAATAGAAGACCTAGTTATACTTCTCCTGAAGGAACTGTGGGACTGTTTAGCTCATCTTTTGATGACCATATACCTTTTATGGTCTAAGCATCCCCAGAGATGGTCATAGCAGTTAGTTGTGTAAACTATAAGTTTCTTTTATATTATTTTAACTGAAATTTTTTCACTTCGATTGGCAGCTTGAAGATTTTTGTACCGATTACGGTGGTTGCCCTCTTGATTCTTATACCAGTCAATGTATCAGATGGGACATTGTCTTTCCTGAAGAGAGATTTGGTTACAAGCAACATCGATAAGCTATCAATATCAAATGTTCGTCCTCAGTCAATAAGGTAAGTGTACTTTCTCCTGCAGCAGAGAGAGCTACTGTTCATAAGAACGTGTTACACAACACCAGCTGACAAAATAATAAGGTTGAGTAATTTATACTGCTTGAAGATAAACATGATGAAACATGATAGCACGAATTTTCTTCCCTTGTGAGTGCTAATTTGTTTAATAAAGGTTGCACTTGTCTCACAAAACTTTGTTCCTCATTCTCTTGCCTCCAAAAAATTTCAATGATAACATTGCAGCATTCTATTTTCAGGTTCTTTGTTCACATAGGATTGGAGTACTTGTTCACTCTATGGACGTGCTTCTTGTTATTCAAGGAGTATGATATTGTAGCTTCTATGAGGCTGCGTTTCTTGGCTTCACAACGGCGCCGTGTCGAGCAGTTCACAGTGAGTTGAACTCTAACCACATTCTGTGGAAGTTTATTGGAGCTCAAAATTCCTAGAAGCACAATGAAGGACTTTGGATATTTGTGTGAAAATCATGTTAGAGATGAAAGACTCATTTTTGTAGTTATTTGTACCACTTTTGATAAGAAGTGGATTCTGTAAGAGGCAAAAAAGAGGGTGTGAAAGATCACCTGGAAACCAAAGAGGTCACCGGACGAAAAATCTGAACTGTTCCTCATATTTTCTGGCTGAGGGGATTTTGCTGAAAAATATCTGTTGCAGGTAGTGGTTCAAAATGTGCCTTGTTCTTCTCGCAAGTCAGTCTCAGATACTGTGGAGCATTTCTTCAAAACTAATCACCCAGAACACTATCTTTGTCACCAGGTAAAGGATGCTTAATGGGGACTCTTCAATAAGTTATTTTTACTTTTATATAGCTTGAAATGCTTCTGAGAAAATTCATTTGGTTGTAAATATATGAGGAGAAGTTGATGTCTTTTATTTTTCCTTTTGGCTTGTGGGCGCATGAGATGTTTATGTCATTAAATAGTGCTGAGGTTCTAAACATTTCAGGCAGTGTATAATGCAAATAAATATGCTGTAATTGTGAGAAGAAGACACAGGCTCCAGAATTGGCTTGATTACTATCAGCTTAAGTTTGAGAGGCATCCTGAGAAGAGACCAACGAGCAAGGTATCTCTTTTCATAAGCTAGGCTTTGGTTTTTTTTTTTGCTTTTTTTTTTTCCGGTCATAAGGCTAGGCTTTGTTCACATGGTTTCTTGGGCACATGCCCCTGCACTTACATACAGACACACTTGATCTGAGCCTAAATGCCGAGAAAGATTTCCACACAGAAACACACTCCTTCAGCTGTACTCCTCTGTAATTGTGCCTGGTATAGTAGCTGGTTTAAGATTTCAGAATAGCTTGTCCAAGAATTTAATCCTACAATTTTTTTTCGAATCTTATTCCCAGATTGGTTTTTGCGGGCTCTGGGGTGAACGAGTAGATTCAATTGACTACTACAAAGAACAGATCAAGATTCTTGACAAAAGAGTAAGACATGATCTGGATTGAACATCACACTGCGAATTCCGTCTGTCATTTTAATCTGCTCTACCTTTGGAATCAGTTTGTTGATTTAGGGCAGCACTATGTCTTCCAATGTTCTCAATTCAATTCTTTTAACCGTATCAATTTGTTCTATTTTACTTGCTTCCTTTGTCAGATGGCCGTGGAGCGTGAAAAAGTTATTAACGATCCAAAGTCCATTCTACCAGTTGCTTTTGTTTCCTTTAATTCAAGATGGGGGGCTGCAGTTTGTGCACAGACGCAGCAAAGCAAGAATCCCACCTTATGGTTGACAAACTGGGCTCCAGAACCCCGGGACGTCTATTGGAAGAACTTAGCTATACCATTTGTTTCACTGACCATTCGGAAACTTGTGATATCCCTGTCGGTGTTTGCTCTGGTGTTCTTTTACATGATACCGATTGCATTTGTGCAATCTCTTGCCAATTTGGAGGGTCTAGAAAGAGTTGCTCCTTTCCTCAGGCCTGTGATCGAACTGTAAGTATATTACAGGACCCATGAGTTTACCTATTAAACCACAGAATAGACTGTTTACCTCTTGAAAATGCAATTTTGGTAATTTCTTCATTATGGACTGAAAGTGAGAGTTGTCTCTAGTTTGTGAAAGGGGAAATGAGATTTGTAGCTGCAATTGTCATGGAGATTCCTGCCTGTTCGCACGTTTATCCTTACATCTTACATTGGACTTGCAGGAAATTTATCAAGTCATTCTTACAAGGTTTCCTCCCTGGTCTAGCCCTTAAGATGTTCTTGTACATCCTTCCTACGGTACTGGTGATCATGTCGAAGATTGAGGGGTACATTGCAATATCGACGTTGGAAAGGAGGGCTGCTGCGAAGTACTACTACTTTATGTTGGTTAATGTCTTCTTGGGAAGCATTATAACTGGAACAGCGTTTCAGCAGCTGCATTCTTTCATGCATCAGTCAGCTGCCCAGTAAGATTACATCATTTGATTTTTGATGCTAGTTGCCTGTGCATATTGTCTCAGATACTCCTGCTCGTAATTTCCATGTAGACCTCTGTGTCAGTGTCAATTCAATCAGTCTATTCTCTCATTTAATTCAGTGGATATTGGACAATCTCTCTAATTTAGTTGAAGCGCTTATCACTTGTTACTGCAAACAAGTCATGGATGAAGAAGTTTCAAGTTTTTACCCAGTAGTTTTAGCATTTACTGTTACAGATACTTTCCCTCTTCTTGACTCTGGAGCATTTCTGAATTTTCCTTTGGTTAAGTAATTTGAATTCGATGTGTCAAAGGAAACTATAATTTTCATGTGATGTATTCATAAACACACTTATGCCGACACAGCTGAGACTTATTCACATGCATACAAATGCGTATGCATAAGCACATACTCCCAGACATAAGCATGCATGCGTGCACCCACATACACTTTCCTTGGCAGTATTCTAGTTTGTGAGACCCTTGTCTTACCTTCCCTTGCAATAGCTTTCATTATTTTTCCATGCAATGTCTTTTCTTTCTAATAGGGTTTGCTTGTATTATTCGTATTAGTCTTTTCCTTTCCTGGTTCTATGTTTGCTGTCTCAAAGTTTGGTAGATTCTCAGTAGTAACCAATAAGATGCTGATATGAGTGAAATAGGGAAGAATTCTTCTTACTGCTTTGCAGTGCATATTAAAAGGTATGTTCTTATGAGATGTAAGTCATACCTGACCGTTGTTGGTGCATTTTATCCCCAGGAACTTAATTAGTTCTTTATTTTTCTTTTTTTTTCTGCCATAAGAAGAATTTTCTATGGAGTTTTCATCACGTTTCAGGATACCGAGGACCATTGGGGTGTCAATACCAATGAAAGCTACTTTCTTTATTACCTACATAATGGTTGATGGTTGGGCTGGGATTGCTGCCGAGATTCTCCGTTTAAAGCCATTGGTCATATACCACCTCAAGAATATGTTTATGGTGAAGACTGACCGCGACAGGGAGAGGGCCATGGACCCTGGAAGTGTAGATTTTCCAGAGACTCTCCCAACCCTCCAATTGTACTTTCTTCTGGGAATTGTTTATGCTGTGGTTACTCCGATTCTTCTTCCTTTTATTCTGGTGTTCTTTGCCTTGGCATACTTAGTCTACCGTCATCAGGTCAGTTAGTCCCTGAATGCTTTGCGTTCCCGTGACGCGTCTTCATTGAGTTCATTTAATTGTGTTAAGTCCCCCCTCTTTTTAGGTACAACAACCTTGGTAGAGCGTAGAGCATAATAAACTGGAACTGCCTAGAGATGGCAATTGTTTGGAAGCTAAATTTTCTTGGGAAATGATACAGGATAAGTTATGAGGCTCAGCTTTAGAACTGGTTTTTACTTTATCTGATTCTAATATGTAAGTTGGTAACTGCCGGAACTTAAATTCAATGATAGCAAATGAAACTTGTTCCATCTCATCTTTAGTCTCCTTACTTTTTAAGTTGGAGCAATCCGCTGTTGTATTAATAGGTGATCTGTTTGCAGATAATTAATGTCTACAATCAGCGATATGAGAGCGTCGCTGCATTCTGGCCCCATGTTCACAGCCGCATTATTGCAGCCTTACTGATATCTCAACTTCTGCTAATGGGGTTGCTCAGTACCAAAGAAGCTGCTAATTCAACTCCTTTGCTTGTTGTATTACCGGTATTCACATTGGTATTCCACAAGTATTGCAAGCATCGGTTTGAACCTGCCTTTAGGAATCATCCGCTCGAGGTAATTCCCTAGTGTCCCTTACTGGTCATTTTGGATAACAGTCTCATACTGACTCCATCCATTATCTTCAGTTCTTCAGGAATTCATGTCAATGGTGAAGTACTTTTTTCTTTTCTTTTTCTTAATCATTATATCCTCCACAGGAAGCAATGGCAAAAGATTTAGTGGAACAAGAAGAAGAACCGAACCTGAACTTGAAAGCATACTTAGCTGACGCGTACCTGCACCCAATTTTCCAGTCATTTGCGGCGGAGGAAGAGGAAGTAGTTCAAGTCAGAGCAGACAAGCACCAATCTCCTGTAGCCAGCCCTTCTGGGAGTGAACTTAGCTCACCCTCACCTCCTCATCATGCTTATCGCTATGAAGTTAATACACAACATTACTACTCTTATCATTATGAGGCTGAGCCTTGAGGCAGTAGGTCCTCTTCCGCTCGCTTATGAAAGCTTAACCTATTTTTTTCAATCTTGTAACAATCTCTCTGTCCAATATAATTACTTAGCGTTGAAGTGACTTTTTTCCCTTTTTGTAGTTTCCTTGTTTGTATTTGTTCTTCTGTGTAAATTCGAGTGAAGGTAACTTTCTGTTCAAACTCTGATGAACATGAAGATCCTGTAGATTTTTGTTGTCTTTTCTTTTGCTTCATAGTTAGTCGTTTGACAAGAATGTAAACGGTTGGAACTCTTTGCGGCAAGGCATTATGATTTATCATGATATATTCTTGTCCTGCTCATTTTATTGTTCGTTATTCGTTTGAAGGTGTGGTAGCCGAACCTATTTTATGTTTGTTAGGACTCGAGTACATTATTCCCAATCTTCTAGCACGTTTAATCCTGATCTGTGCTTGCTTTGGCTAGCCGTTCCGCAGAAGTGTTTGCCCCCTTCTCATCTACGTTTCAACACAACGAATGGGCTAAATTACCATCTTATGCATATCCATGGACTTCAATTACACTAGCAAAAACAAGCTCCTCCAAACATCAAATATTCATTTCAGAAGGCTGTCCTTTTAACGCCAATATTTTTGTCAAACAGCTTGTTTCAATACCATTGTGCCTTGTTAAGTGTAGGAAAAAGAATGCTTCAAGTGTCATAACTTTGCCCAAAGGGACACTTAAGTGCCATAACTTACGAAATGTACACTTAAGTGCCACATTTTAAGAAAAGTGGAACACTTGAGTGCCATCTCCGGCGAAGCTAGCTGGAAATCATACGTGGCATTAAAATATTAATATCTCTCGCCAATGTGTCTCGCCGGAGAGCTGAGTTAGCTCGAATTAACCCCAAACGACGTCGTTCCGGGTGTTCGCCCAAAATAGACCCCTTAAATCAGCGAAAACGCCATCGTCTTCCCCATTTGCCTTAAATCTAAAACTCTAAATCAAGCAAAATGCTATTGAAGCGCTGGAGCCCTAATCTCGCACCCTAATTCGATTTGCCCCAAATTCTACCACCGAATATTGGAAATGGAGAGCAAGACTTTTAGTAGCGGCTCAAATTTCTCTCGCCGAAGCAAAGGAGAAGGCGAGCATTTTTGTTTCTGTGGGTTTCCAAGTCCAAGAAGAACATCATGGACTCGAACGAATCCCGGGAGAAGATTCTATGGATGTGCCCGATACAGAGAAGGCTCGAAGTGCAAATACTTCAAATGGGTTGATGTGAAATTCTCTCACCGAGTTACAGAGGTGATATTGGACCTACTAGATGGATGTCATCAACCTCCATCTACGCTTGTGGATGACTTGGACGATGTTGACTCAATGTAAGCTCAAGGTCAAGTATCTTCTGTTAATCATTTGAAGAACGGAGTTGCAAAAATGAAAATTGAACGGAAGTGTTACCAAGCGTTTATTGTGTTGTTGTTTTTTTTGTCTATCATACTTTATGATGAAATGTAAAGGACTGGAAGATGAGCAGAAGTTTCTCCAACTGCCATAGTTGTAAATGTGTGGGGAAATGTACTTGTTTTGAATGAATGAATGAATGGATGATTTCGACAGTTTTTGCTTATTCTCAAATATAAATCAATGATTAGGTCGATGTGTTGTGGTGACTATTTTACTTGAATTGAATGTAAACCAGCAGCAAATGTGTAAACCAGCAGTTTCTCTGTTTTGCTGCAAACCACTATATACATAGAACAGACACGAGTGATTACTCGAGTACTATAAGTTGTATCTAGTGATCACTTAAGTGCTAGTCGTGATAGACAAAGAGTCATTTAAGTGTCAAGTTATTATTAAAAGGATCACTTAAGTGCCATTTGTTATTAAAAGTGAACACTTAAGTGTTAGGTTTTTTAGAATGTGATCAGTTAAGTGGCATTTTTTTTGTACACATCAGCTACTACTAGCCATCACCACCACCCACCAGTGGCCACCATCTCCAGCCATCATCACCACCAGGCATCCCAAGCATCCACTTGAGCCATCACCAGCCACCACTATGCTAGTGGTATGTTGCTGCATAAGTTGCAAGTGTAAGGTGTCTTACACTAGCTTGCACTAGCACTACCTGGTGCAAGCTGTGCATATTGCACATACATCTTGCACCAGGTGCAGCAAAAACCTCAAACCCAACCCACCATCACCAGCAACCACCACCAGCCACACGAGCACCCCAGTCACCACCATATATCCACCACCAGAAATAGCAATAAGTAAAAGAAAAAACAAAATAAAAAAAAAAGAAACAGGCATGCCAAAAATGATAAACAACAACGGTTGTTCCATTGATTTTGAACATCTGTCTCACAAACTCAATGACAAATGAAGTCTCACAAACTCAACTAACTCAATGACAAACTATTATAAAAGAAAAAAAGAAAAACAAACATCCACAGATGTTTACAATTGACTCATCAGCCCCACAAACCATATCACATCCCATTTCATCAATCAATATATACAATGCCTCCTGTTCGTGCTCGTTTTGATGGACTTTGCACTTGATTCATAATCCTTGCACTTTTTCTAACTGGACGTGAGACTTCTTCTTCAGCTGTCTTGGGATGCGTTGAGTTTGATGGAGCTGCAATTATCCTAGGCTGAACTAATTCAGAAGGAGCTACAATTGTTGTAGGTTGAACTGATTCGGATGGACCTGCAATTGGGTTCTTCTTACTCTTCTTTCTTGTTGGCGCAGGCAATGTCTTCTTCTTTGTTGACGTAGCCGTTGATTCTTGAGTTCGGCCTTGAGAGATAAGAATCTCTGAACTTCTCCTAAGCTTCAAAAAGAAAACTCAATTATCAACAAAAGTTTGCACTATAAATTAGATTAAATGCAGCCTATAAAACTTACATTAAGAATAACTGTTCCAGAACGGTCATCTGTATAAAGGCCATAACCATATTGTTTAAGCCTTTTCCCAAGAGCCCCTCTTGTTCGAAGGGGAGCATCACTTTCAGGTACTTGTGATTGGTTGCCTCTTCTTCTCGCATGTGATTTCTTTGGCTCTTGTGGCTGTTCAGCTACAGAAGGGACTTCTTCGGCAAATTCTTCAGCTAGGCGTCTTGTAGATGGCCTTCTTATAGGTGGCTCTTGATTTGGTTTTGGCTTTCTTCTGGTTGTTTTTTTAGTTACTTCTTCAGCTTCAGTGACACCTTCGGTAGGCTTTGGTGGTGGCCCTTGTGATGACCCTTCTAGTGGCCTTTGTGATGACCTTGGTGATATCTTGTGGTGGCCCTTCAGTTGGGCCCTCTATTAGCAGCTGAGCTCTAGCTTGTTTTCTTTGAATCTGAGAAAAAGGCAAATGACATCATAAATATAACATCAGGCCATATTAGAACGTAAATGAAAAGTAAACTCAAATCATTTAATTGACCGGGTATTTTTTTCTTTGTTGTTGTTGAAGAACAATCGACTTAACTGGCCCTCCAGTTGTTTTAGCCAATCCTGCAACTGGCTGTCTTTCACCTTCGGTTCTTTGAACATGCCTTCATTTTCAGGTATAGCAGGGGCTTCGACCAATTCTTCACGTGTCACCGTGACATGACAAAGACAAAAACATTACATATATGTCACTTATATCTATGTACATATTCATAACAAACCATAAAGCAACATAAACACAATTGTCATGACTTACTGGATTTATTGTCGTCAACTGAAGAACAGTCGAGTCACTTCGCCTTTCTGTTTCTCCTTCTCCAACTGTCCCTTCACTAGGCCTTTCGGCTGGCCTCAATTGTTCCTGCTGCTTCTTTAATTGACAACCCTTAATATTGTGCCCTGCTATGTGGCGGAAAGAGCACTTTACCGGTACACCCATCCTATTCATCCTACGGTGACATGAGTCCTCTCCCTTCGTCATTTTCCTTTTTTTCTTTGGTCTTCCCATTCTCTTCTTTAGTGGTAAAGGTTGAGGTGTTTCGTGATCTGTTGGCTCCCAGAACTTGCTACTTCTAATTGGCTGCAACATGAATTGATACGAAGCAAGATATTTCGGTTTCTTGTACCAATCATCAAGGTAGTCTTCTGTGTTGTGGCCCTTCAATTGAATTGCACATATGACATGTGCACAAGGAATTCCATTGAGTTGCTATGCTTTACATGAACACTTCATCGTATCTAAATGGACAACATACTTATCGGAACCCTTCATTATCTCATATCCTTCATCCCCATTCCAAATGGGATGATAATACCTACTTGCAGCTAAGTTGTCATCCAATTTCTTAGCAATCCTAGGACCATATTGCTTAGTCCACTTTGTAGTGTCATCTCTTTGTCTGTGCAGCCGAGTCATGACCAAAACTCGTATGTCTTCAAACATTGAGATAATTGGTTTACATCTAGCATCTATTATCCTCCCATTGAATGCTTCGCAGATGTTGTTATCAATGTTATCGCACTTGAAATTCCTCGCTGAAGAATGCCCTACACCAATGCTTCGGGTCTGTTTGGAACAGTGCATCATAACCATCATTTGTCAATTGAAGCATCTTTTCTTTAGCCATCCTAAAGTCAGCCATATTCGTACTTTTTGCTAGCTGCCAAAATTGCGACTGCAACTTGTCCCTTTTATAGGTCTTTGCCCAATTTGCGTATATGTGTCGCGCACACATTCGATGTTCAGCATAAGGTAACAGTTTAGCTATTGCGGAAACAAGTCCCTGCAATAATTGAAAATATAAAAAAATGTAAGCAAATGACATGTTGATATCAAAAAGCAAACATTACCTTATAATTTTATAAAAAAACAAACATTACCTTTAGTTGGTTGCTCATGAACGCCCACCCTGCCCCATTTGTTATCTCCAAATCAGTCATCAAATTTTTTAGGAACCAGGACCAATTGTCCTTGTTCTCTACCTTCACAACAGCCCAAGTCAGGGGAAACATATGGTTGTTTGCATCTTTTTCAATTGCGGCTAGCAATTTTCCCTTGCACAAGCCTTTCAAAAAACATCCGTCCAATCCTATAATCCGTCTACAACCAGATAAAAAACCTCATTTGCATGCATCGAAACAAACATAGAATTTATTGAACTTCGTCCCAATATCAGGAAGTGGTTTCTCCACGACCTCGAGATACACTCTACTTCCAGGATTTTGCAGCCTATACTCCAAAGCATAGTCCCACAACTGTTCATATTCACCGCTGTACTGACCAATGAATATCTTCATCACCTTTTGCTTCGATCTTTTACATTGATTCCTAGAGATATTGATGCCTACTTGCTCCTTCACCAGCATCCTAAACTGAGTAGTATTCATCTGAGGCATCAGCTTAATCAATTCAAAAAAGTGCTTTGATAACCATGCACTTGTTATCCTTTTATTCTCAAAATTAATTGAACAAGTATGTTCCTCTTGGTAGGCTCTAATCTGTAAAGATCCAGTTTTCCTAACGAATGCGCCATAGATATTCCATGGACAATTTTGCTGCGAACACCTAGCTCTTACAAAGGTCTTAGTGTTTCTAATGAAGTCAATGTTCCTTTGTGCAGCAATGGAGATCTTCAGTATAGCTTCCCTAAATTGTTTAGCATCATGAAATTTCATGCCTATCGACAAAGTAGGAGAGGCAACGAATGGATCATAAGAATGAAACTTACTTTTCCTTTTCCTTTTATGCACAAGTCTTTCATCTTCTTCAAGCTCATCTTGGGAAGTAGCATTCTCGACGCTTTTTCATAGCCAGTCTCCTCGCCAGCAGCACCAGCATTTGTAGGGCCTTCGGGTCTGTTTGGAACTTCCTCGGCTACTTGCAAAGCTGCAAACTTAGTTGTGAAAAAATCCCTTCGCTGTATTCTTGACTGTACAAGCTCCTTGTCATCGTCATCACTTATAAAATTTTCAGCAGACAACCTTCCATCATCATCATCAGTTGATTAAGCTACTTCCCAATCTAATCCAGAGATTGTGACATCACCTATGTCATCATCACTTTGGTGAACTGCATCTGCACTTCTCTCATGTCCATCATATCTATCCTGCCCTCCTTCGACCCTAACGTCGGTACTACCTTGAATACCATCTCCTTCTTGTCCTACTTCGGCGCTCTCTCCATCATCATCTTCATCCTCATTTTCACTATTGTACTCAACAAATATTTTTACCTCTTCACCATGAAGATAATGGTATAGAACATCCCTAAGACCATTATCATCTTCTAAGCATCTCAAACCATCTCTTAAGTCTTTCCCAGGAATACAATACAGCAGCTTCTGAACTTTACAAGGAAAATAAGTATTTATATCCCTAAGAAATCCTATATAAGATGCCTTCTTTATATCCACAAAGATGGTGCCCTCATTTTCACCCTCATACTCCCACTCATCCTCCCTAATCACAAATTCCCCATTGTAGCAAACTATAACAGCGACATAATCATTGTCATGCGCCATTACTGCACCAAGAACAAGAAAAAGAATCATTAGTTTTTGGGACCATTAGACAATTGCACATGGGAGTCCCTCCACTCTCATGGACTTTAGTAAATAGAGGTCCCCACACTGAAAATATGCCTCTACATGACAACCGAAAAAGCCAAAAAAGAGGTCGGCACTTTAATTATTTGCCTTCCCTTTCCTTAAAATATTAAACAAAACAGAGGTCCCCATAGCAATCACAGCCCAAGCATGTCTATTGCACTAAACGTGCGATGTGAGAGAATGTACATTAACTTAAGCAAATCAAAGCATAGCATACTCTGACATCAACTTAATCAAATCACAACAAGATTATGTTCTTATTCAGGATTTTGGATTGATAAACATACCCTATACAACAATCACATCAGGGTTTTGGATTGATAAACATGCCTTATACAGCAATCACAACAGGGTGATTTAAGGACATATCCTATACAGCCTCACAAAGAGGGTGGTTCAAGGACATACCCTATATACTCTCACAAGCAGAGTGGTTCAAGAACTTAGTTTTTTTCTCAGAATGGCATTAGTCACCTGCTTTACTAGGATGCTCTTAAGGAGATGCATAGATCACTGTCTAACAATCACATACTCTGACATTGGCTTGAAAGACTAATTCACCAAAATAATAAGAAATCTGGTTTCTTTGTGTAATGTCAGCAAGTTTCAGTTGAAGTGTATCAACACAAATTCCATCGGAGCTGTAATAAAATAATTGAGCCATAATTAAATAATCGAGCGAACCCTAATTAAATAATCGAGCCCTAATTTCATCATAGGGAGGGGAGAATGAGCCAAACTTGGACGATTGACAATGGTGAGCGGTGACGACGACCAAGGATGGTGAGCGGTGAGCGGCGACGGCGACCAACAATGGTGACTGACGACGGCGATCGATGACCAGCTCTAGGCGTGAACGACGACGGAGGGAAGGGCCTATGATCTACTGTGAACGCGGATGACGAGGAATGACGTTAGGTCAGCCAACCCTAATTAAATAATCGAGCCCTAATTTCATCACAGGGGAGGGGGAGAAGGGGTCGAACTTGGACGAGCAACGATGGTGAGTGATGAAGACGACCAACGATGGTGAGTGGTGAATGGCGACGGCAACCAACAGCGGCGACTGATGACGGCGACCGACGACTAGCTTTGGGCGTGAACAGCGACGGAGAGAAGGGCCTGAGATCGACTGTCAACGCGGACGGGGAGGAACGACATTTAGGTCATCGCACAATGACCTAAACGAAGTCGTTTAGTTCAGAGCACTCAATGTGAATGGACGACGTCATTTTTGTCGTCCACGTCAGCTTTAAAAAAAAAAAAAACATTTGCCACATTAGTAAAAGAAGTCGTCGAAAATCGCCGGAAAATGCCACGTATGCAATTTGGCCGGATTTTGGCCGGATTGGCACTCAAGTGATCCCTTTTGCTCCGATTTTGGCACTTAAGTGTACCTTTTGTAAGTTGTGGCACTTAAGTGTCCCTTTGGGCAAAGTTAAGGCACTTGAGGGGTCCGCACGTCCTAAGTGTACAAGATCTAAGAGGTGGCAAAATGGGTCATGGACCTATATTTGAAGTCGTATCTGTTAAGTTGGGTGAATTATGAGTAGCTTGAAAAATTATATGGGTTAAAATAGATCTAATAAAGTAAAACCTCAAAAAAATGATGGGTCCTATTGGGTTACCAAAGAGCCCAACTTCAAGCCATTAAATCAAAGAGCAATGCCGTTCGTGTGCTTGTGCTTGAGTCCACAAAGCCCCCCTAAATTACTTGTTGGCCATGCCCAAGTACTACGGGAACTAGGCTCCCATGCTAGCATCTTGCTTGAGTCCATGGAGGCTAGGCCCGAGACATTGGTGCCTGTGTCGAGACCTTTAGAGGCCATGCTTGGGTATGTGGTTTCTATGCCCAAGTCACTAGCGCTTGACTTTGTTCCATAGAAGTGAGGCCTAGGCCCCTCAAACTCGGGTTGTGACCATAGTACTCATGTCTGGCTCCACAGAGGTCAGGAGTCAGTCCCTAAAGGTCGGGACTGGGTCCATTATAGCGGGCATGGGTCCATAAAGGCTAGGCTTAGGTCCCTTTAGGTTGGGCTAGGAACCTTGTGCCTAGGGAACTCGATTCTCATGCTTGTGTCACAATCGCTTGATTCTTTGGTAGCTAAGTTTAGGTCCATAATGGCTAGACTCAGGTTCCTTGAGGCTAAGCTCGAGACCTCTGTGTTTGTGCCCATGTCCATAGAAGCCGTGCTTAGGACATCGGTGCCCATACCCTAGTTTCCAACAATAATGCTTGGGTACTCAACTCTTGCACCCACGTCACTGACACTTAGCTAGGGTCCATTGAGGTGGGGCTTGATCTTCACATATGCTTCTATACCATGTGGATTTCAAGCCCCATTGCATGGCAGCACCTTTTAGGGTAGGACATATTAACGTTCTAGTAAACACGATCATAGTCATCTTTCAAGGAATGTGAATGCAATTCCAAAATGTATAACATGCATTAAAAGTAAAGTTGAACTTGCATTATCATGAAGTTGCTCCAGAAGTCGGAGCCACGATCTTTTGATGTGATGTGGCTTTTGTAGCATGATGCAAGTTGACTTGTTATAATACTACCAAAAACAGGTTGAAGTAAAGCCAGAATTATTATTATGTTAGACATATCAAACTAATCCCAGGATCAATTCAGATTTCCTGAAAACAAGGAGCAACAAGAGATCCGAATTCATGATCAACCAGAGGGCTCCGAACCACGTGAGCATGAAACCTTAGATAAAGCCAAAGCCAACCACCTCCGACTAGCATGTCATCGGTTGGTTTCGGAAATTTCTGATCTTTCCTCTTGAAGCCCGTTTAGGACCATCATAAGATTTTTCTCAACTGGACTTTGACATTGCAATCCGATCCAACCCAATTCGTTTGCACGAAGCGGCCCGTTGCAAGGAGGAATTTTTCACTCAAATGGCCACTGGCCACAAGGCGCAAGGCCGATGGTATGGTAGCTTTGACAGTGCTGTTCGCTGCGAATGCAACTGCCAAGAAGCTGCTGCTGCTACTGTCCAAATCTCATCTCCAATGTCTTGTAGTCCATACAAACTCTCGGGATTCTCCAACCAAGAAGAAGAAGGCCCACAACAAAAAGCTGCCACAGAGATGGTTCCTCTCTCCCTCTCGAGAACTCCCCGCCACTTCCTTGCTTTCTTGCCATGGCGATCGTCTCGGCCACGCTCCACCACCACCACCACCACCAATCGCCCTCCTCCCGTCTTGTCAATCACCACCGACGACAGCGGGAGGGGGACCTGCCCTTTTCTTCAAGTTCCCTCCTTTCGCTTTCTTCCTCCGCAAGGATCCAACCGTGTGCGTCGACGCGGCTCGCTTGTGGGGATGGCCACTCGGGGGATAAGAGTCCCCGTCTGGAGAAATCGTGTTCGGGAGTCAGAAGCAATTCTCGGTTCGCTCCCGGGTTCTTGCAAATGGGTGACGAGAAAACGTGCTCGGATCGATCACTCTTGGTGAAGTCGGCGGGTGCAGAGAGTGGTGGCACTTCCATTACAATCTCTCAAAAGGTCTCCCCTTTTATTCTTTTCCTAATTCGAGTCGCTTGGCATGTTTTATGGGGTCTCAGCTGGTACGTTTTAGCTTCGTTTTACTAAATTTGATCCAAAGAATGTGTCTTTGATGTGAACTATAGGCCTTTGGGGTGCTCCATTTGGTTGTCTCGCTGGGGATAATTCTTGCGATGGATAAATATTTGAAGGAGGCGTTTGTCGCAGCGGCGATCAAGTTCCCGAGTGCTCTGTTCGGGATGTTCTGCATATTCTCCGTTCTGATGATTCTCGATTCGACGGTGCCCGCCATGGCTGCCGGTTTGATGAGCTTCTTCAAGCCGGCGCTTCTGTTCATACAAAGGTGGCTCCCGCTGTTTTATGTTCCGTCCCTGGTGGTTTTGCCTCTTGCTGTTAAGGACATACCTGCGGCTTCGTGGCTCAAGATTTGCTTTATATTGGGTACCGCTCACCTTTGATCACCGTGTAGTTGTGTGCTCTTCCTCATTGTGGTTGCTTGTGTTGTGACTATCTTGTGAAATCTAATGACCTTAGACCAGAGTCTTGCGCCTCTCCAATGGCCTAAGTCTATCGGCATTTTGTCTTTCTGGGTTCTGTTGTGCTTGCCAATGAGTTGGTGCACCATGATGGCACAGTATTACTTCAGTACGCAATATTCCCAGAGCTCTGAAAGAAGCTCTTCATTGATGTTGTCTTTGTGCAGACAATAGCCTAGAAGAAGGAAGCACAGGATGAAATCACAATCTTCATGCGTAGACTTTCAGACTTTGAGATCATAAGAAGCTTACATTGCAGTTTGATATGAGAGTTTGCATGAGTATATAATGTAAACTAGGTGGAGAGAAAGGAAAATGCATGGCATCTATATTTTAGTTTGTCTGGATAAGTTGAGTGGTGTCTTGCTGTTGCCAGTTGGGCTCGATAGGTGCATCTTTAACTCCGTAGCTGTTTTCGTTTTCTCTTTTGCAGTTGGAGGATGGTTGGCTTCACTTTTGGTGGCTGGTTATACTGCGATTACAGTGAGAAAACTTGTTAAGACAGAGATGACGGATGCTGAGCCAATGGCAAAACCATCGCCATTTTCGTCACTTGAATTGTGGACTTGGAGTGGTATTTTTGTTATATCATTCATTTCAGCATTTTTGTACCCAACTTCTCTTGGAACCAATGCCAGAACATGCCTTCCATTCCTCCT
Source organism: Eucalyptus sideroxylon (assembly GCA_014182405.2). Taxonomy (NCBI): domain Eukaryota; kingdom Viridiplantae; phylum Streptophyta; class Magnoliopsida; order Myrtales; family Myrtaceae; genus Eucalyptus; species Eucalyptus sideroxylon. The sequence continues at coordinate 42,679,019 of CM024552.2, forward strand.
GGCATCCACCGTGATAGGCTACATGGTCGGTTCTGGGTAATTTCTGCAACCTATGAGCAAATTTGCATTGTGGAAGTCCTGCAGGATCTATAGTTTGTTGAAGTATAACTGTTCAAAAGGCCATCTTCATGAGCTTTACTTTTTTAGGTTGCCATCTGGTGTGAAGAAAATTTTCCATCCAATTATCTGCTCTGCATTGTTGGCAGACCTGGCAGCATTTGCATTTGGGTACCTTTCAAAGTCTGGACTGAATCCCGTCCTAGGTATTCTGTTTGTGAAGTCATAACTGTTACTTGGTTTGGATGATTTGCATGAACTGATCAGTAGGTGGTTTGCATACTTCTGCATCATTAAGAACCAACTGACTAGTTGTATCTCATGTACACCTCTTTAAAATCTTTTCAGTTTACTTGATGCAATTCTGGCTAAAACAAAATTCATTTGAAGCAGATATGCATAGCCATGTGGCCTTCTTTAAGGGGGAAAAATAATGTCCCATTTGTAAAGTACTTAAGAAGCAGTATCCATCAATCATCCCTATGCCATTGCATTCTGTGTATCATGACTTTTTGATTTTACATCCTTCTTAGAGAAGATAGAAATTGTTTTCTATATGGATGAAATAAATCAAGTATAATGGCCTTGTGATGTTTGCATAGAATGGTGACTAATTCCATCAGCTTGATCTCGCATGGTTCACAATGTCCAGAAATCTACAAAACTTTTGATCTGATACCTAACATACTTACAGGATATTACCTTACGAAGGCATCTGCCAATCCTGGAGCTGGTGATATTCTAATGGGATTCTTGGGATCTGTTATTCTCTCCTTCGCATTCTCCATGTTCAAGCAGAGAAAGGTAGCTTATATCTTCTCATCCAGTACTCAGATTGTGAAATTATCTCAGTTGTAGATTTTGCTATTATTTTGAGTTTGCTAGTTTGGAGCACAGAAAAGCTTACAAAGCAGACAGTGCAGGTTAAACAGTTATTCACTAGGGCAGGAGGAAAACTTCTTGATACAGTGATATTCATGCTATTATTAGCTTTCTTATCTCTAAGAGTTTGGAAGTGTAGGAAACATGAAAAGTTAAAGTTGAAAGAACATTTCATTGGTTCAAATGGAACCATCGTTCCTCCTCGAACTGGCATGTGTGTGCCAGGTGCTTTGGTAAGAAACTGGTCAAGAAAGATGGTTAAATTTTTTTAAACTTTGCTGCTAATTTATATTTCTTTTTCAGACTGATTGCAGTCCACTGATTGGTAATTTGAGAATCCCTTTCTCTTCTCATTTTGGCTGCAACTACAATCTCCATTCTCTGTTGTTGCAGCTTGTAAAGAGACATGCAGCTGAAATTTTCACGTCAGTCATCGTCGCAACAATCTTCTCTTTGTACTCAACTGCTTTGGCAGGACGTCTTGTTGGACTGGAACCAACTTTGACGGTGTCGATTCTGCCTCGTTGTATTACTGTGGTATTGGCCCTCAGCATCGTGTCTCTATTTGAAGGTATTCTGGATTCTCGATTGAAATGCAATTTGGGATAGGAGATTACTTCTGCAATCATCTTTTCTAAAGCACAATTGAAACCCATGCGATGGATTTTTTTAACTTTTTCTACTCGATATGTGTTCTCTTTCTCTGAGCAAGGTATATTTTTGGTAAATGGTGACTAAATATTTGTGCTTGAAATTCCATTCGTCTCTCGAGTGGTGCAGGTGCCAATTCATCTCTTACAGCTGCTGTGGTTGTGGTAACTGGTTTAGTTGGAGCAAACTTTGTGCAAGCAATGCTGGATAGACTTAAATTCCGTGACCCTATTGCCCGAGGAATAGCTACCGCATCAAGGTACGCTATCTGAACATTGGCCATCTTTCTGGAGTGTGCCCTTGTTGCGCACTTTTGTTCTTTCCACTCAGTGAAATTCTCAGGACTGATTAAGAGACACAAGTACATAACTCGTAACCGGAAGTCATATATCTCGTGCCTATCCTGCAGTGCCCATGGATTGGGAATAGCAGCATTGTCGACGAAAGAACCAGGGGCCCTCCCTTTCTGCGCCGGCATTCTCTCCGGCATCTTCGGCTCCTTGATCTGCTCAGTTCCCGCCGTCAGGCAGAGCCTGCTTGCCATAGTCGGCTGAGGACTACAAGCAACATCGATTCGCTCTGACCGTGCATTCTGTTGGCCTTTTCAACCAGTTCCATCGGTTTTCTACACTCGAAGGTGTACAGAGTTCAGCAAGAGTCCCTCTCCAGGATTGCCTCCATTTTTTTTTTTTTTCGTAAAACCGGGTCAGTCCATTAGTTGGAGATGACTTGCATTGCCACCAGGACTCTCTCTGTCTATTGTCCAGCATCTTTCTGCTCTATGTAAATGAGAGAGTTGCAGGATCGACATCAGTTGTTATTGATGATACTGTCAGCGTCTGTAATGTACGAACATCCGGCATTTAATGACCCCAGGTGTTATCAGAACGGTCTAGCTTTGAAATAAGGATCCAATATCATTATTGTATAAGACATGATCGGAAACAAATTCATAACTCGAAATAAATCCTATATTTTTATATGAATATCTTATTGTTCAATTACAAGCTCTTATTTTCTTTGAAATAATAAAAGGAAAATGTCACAAATAATCTCTCGAACTTTCATCTAATATTCAAAAAATCAAAATGCAAGATTCACCTTTATTTATTATTATCGTTCCTTTTTTTCATTTGTTTTTAATATGGAGAAAGGAAAGAAATATTGACCTTTATTATTTTGCATAAATGTGGTATTTTTTCGAACAAAAAAAAAGTTTGGAATTATTTATTTATTTATAAAAAATAGTTTAGAAATTAAAAAGGGAAATTGGTTAATTTTTAAATAGTTAGGGACTAGATGGAATATTAGATGAAAATTCAATGATCAAATGAAAACATGGATGAAATTGAACATTAAATGAAAGTTCTAGGATCATTTGTGACATTTTCTCATAACAAAATATACTCACTAATTTTTTTGAAAAAATAAAAAAATATATTTAGTCGGTTGGGTCCAATTCTCTCTTAGAAATGAGAATTGTATGCATAAATATTGATTCCATTTTTAAGAATCGAGAACTAAATCGATACTTCTGAAAATTGGTCCGATTAGGTGATTCGTTTTGCATGTCCCTAATTGTCACCGGACCTGTCACGTCTGGTGTTGCCGAGAAATGAAATCACCCTTTCCTAAATACAAGCAAACTAAAATAAAATTGTAACTCCACTAAAATGTGGCAGTCCTTTTCATATTCCGGAATCACGAATCTCGTCCGTTCGTATCGCCGGGCTCAACGGTCCAGATCTCGCGTCCCTCTCACGCGCGAGCCCCGCGGCAAGCCCACTCGCGCGGGCGCGTGCCCTGCAAACCTCGCGACCGGCGCGTGGGCGACGCTTCCAGCGACAAAACCCATCGACTGAACTCTCGGTGCGCTGAAAATGGTCGAACAAAAGGCAAAAAAAGGAAAGGAAAAATTGTCCGAACTGGAACAGTTTCTCTTTCTTTTCTCTCTCTTGCTCCTCAGCTGCGAGCGTGAGTGGAGTACCCTTCGAGAATCGCCTCCCTCTTTCCAGGTAAATCGAAGCCTAAAGATCGCTCCTTTGCTCAGGAACAACGCGGCGAGGCCGATCGGGTCGTCGTTTCGTCGCTTGTGCTAACGAATTTGGTGTCGTTTCGTGGGTTGTTGAAGCTTTTTGCTTGGTCTGCTTGCTGGTGGGTGGTGAGGCGGGATGGGGTTGTTTCGCTTCGGCTCCATTGTGGGTCGGTTCGGTGTTCTGTTGGGTGACGTGGGTCTGCATGGTCGCGGGTCGATGTGATGAGCGTGAGCCTGTTTCTTGCTGGGCCTTTCGGTGTGTTTTGTAGGGGTGAGCATGGTCCGGGTTGGTTTGGGCCACCCCTAACCCTGTGACCAACCCGTACTGATGTCGGTCCTAATTTTAGGATGATCAACGACCGACCCTATGAGGGCCAGGGCCATCAGGACCGAACCGACCCAATGGGTTGGTCAGGTTTAGGGTCAACTCGGGGACCGATCGATGATTTTTTTCGTCTTATTTTTTATACTCCCTAAAAAAACAAACCTACACATTCAAATTACACATCCATCAACAATACGGCATTGTGCAACTAAACTATAAATATTAATACATATTTAGCAAATTTAAGATGACACGATAATAGAAATTTCGTACCAACTAACAGCTCATCGAGATATGGGACAAGATGAAAAATTCTTGTAATCATCTATCTTTAATATTCATAACACCATATGCAAAAACGTTTTCTTGCATTTGATCATGTAGCAAATCACCGTAGTAACTGCAATACTACTCTACTCTTCAAAAACTTCTACCATTTGACGCAACTTGAAAAGCAAAATGCAGCTGAAATTCATTAGTAAAATATAATTAAATTATAAAAAGTTCAAAATACTTACTATAAACCATGAATATATAAACTCACATCTTGTTAATTCACTTGAACTTCTAAACACCTGAAAACAAAACAAATGATACATAATTAATACTCAACAAAAGTTTTAAATTAAAATTACTATTAGTACTATTGATAGAATATCTCAATATAATATAATATAATTGATATTTTACTTAGGTTTGAATATATAAAAGAATTATAAATAATATAATATAATATACGGGATTGGTCCAGGGTTTGGACCGACCTAAAACTCTTAGGGCCACCGGGACCAACCCGCACGGTGTTGGCCCGGAATTTCAGACCAAGGACCGACCCAATCCTCTTGGGAACCGGACCAGGACCGGCAGGGTTGAGCCGGTTTAGGGCCGGTCCAAGGTCGACCCTAGACCGCTGCTCACCCCTAGTGTTTTGAGGGTTTTTCAGTTGCTTCGACACTGCTTGGTGCTGATATGGGGGTTAAAATGGCGTGCCGTGCTGCAATCTGCTGGCTTTTGTGGGCACTTCTGTGGCTGATGATTGTTTAGCTCCTGGTCTTGTTTGTGGGTTTTACTAGATTTGGGTTTTGGGTTGAAGTGCAGCTTTGCATATGACTCTTTTTTTGGGTTGAATTTAGATTTTGTGAGGCTTGCGAACTTTGTCGGTGTTGCTTCTCCCTGAGTAGAGAGGCTACTGTCATATCCAGTGAAGTATTCCAAGTTCCTGTTTTTGTGAACTGGAAAATGTGCTGCGTAAGATTGGGTTTTTTCCTCTCTAGATTATAGTTTTCTTTTGGTCCTCATGATGTCATATGTTCTGCCGGTAGAAAAAATTCATTTGGTCTCTGCGCATTCCATATTGCATGTTATTGTTGAATAATTTTGTAGCAGGAATTGGTACGTTTGCAAATATATTAGTCGTTTGAGTTAAATGTCTTTTAACTTATAAATGTGGAAGTGACTTGGACTGTGATGATCTTCTAATAAATGGTTGGCATTTATTTAACTACGATGCAAAATCTCGACTAAAAGTCCTCTCTTCTTTTGCTTGATTTGTCAGTATAGTCTTGAAATTGAGTTTACTTGCTCTTTTACTATGATTTGCAAAAGTTACCTTTGCATCACATGTCATTCTGTTGGTACTCAAATGCAAGGCAATGGGCACTATGATTGATTTTATTGAATAGTTTCCTAACAAATAAACTGCTTTGGACCTTGCTTTAATTCTTGAATTATTAACACTGTTCTGCTTTGCTGACGCCAGGAATGGGAACTGCTCGGAGTGGCCTCTGGATGTAGACCTTTATGCTGATTGCGCGGGGAATTTTTAATAGCTTTCGAAGATGGGGACATACTCAAATAGAGGCCATATCATGCCCGATGCTAACATAATTTCAAGTTCTACGTTGTCGGTAAAATCTAGTAATGCAATCTATTTGAACAGTATGTGAGGTTGTTTGCTTTGTACGGAATAGGCAAGAGCTTCTGCTGTTGCTTGGTTAGACAATACGCAACGAAAGCAACGGATGTAGGATATATTGTTCTTTTGTGTTGGCCATTGAATGTGGCTTCCTTTAACCCAAATCCGAATTACTAAATCTCTCAAAGGCTGCAACCTTTTTCTTTTCCGCCCACGACAAACTGCTAAGGGGGTCGGCGTTTTCTCATAAGAACAACCTTTTTTCCTCTTTATATATAAATATTTACATTACTTTTAAGTTACGAAATTACTAAAAAGTCTAGACAAACCATAGAGCGTTACAGGAGAAAGTCTAGACAAACCATAGAACGTTACAGGAGTGAGCTTACTTTCATAGCCGTGAAAATAACTTTTATATATAGTGAAGTTCTATTATTTTTGGTAGATTTTGATATAGGAAAGTAGCAAATCATATAGAGGTGCAATATGTAATACGGTTAATAACTTTTTAATCACTTGTAACATTCGTATTCGAATTAGCTTATAGTGAATGAGGTCAGTGAAATTTATTAGGCTCAATGACTTCTTCCACGGAAAATTAATGTAGATAGTGACTTCCATCTCGTTGCCATGTTCGTAAGTGATTAATTATCTTAATATACGATGAAATAACTTCGAGTCATCAATCTTTTGTTGGACAAATATGGTTTTTAAAGACTCATGTAACAAATTGACCATGATCAAAATTCTTTTGGGAACATAAAAAAATTTGTACTCACAATGGGAATGTAGAAATACCCGACATTTTTCTATCTCCTTGTGATTTTTGCTTTCCTTTCTCTTTTGGCCAGATTTGATTTGTTTCTTAAAGACCACTCACCTTTGACAAAACTTTTCTAAAAAGGAAGAGAGAAAACCTACTTGATGATAAAGAAAAAGGTTACATCCTTTGAGAGATTTAGGGTGCGTTTGATAACGATTTTGTTCTCGAGAATTAATTCTGATAAAAAATGATTATTTTTGATTCTGAGTAAAAACACGTTTTTGGTAACTGTTTAAAATTTCTGATTCTGGAATAGAATTTCATTTGATAACGTGTTTATTGATTATGTTCCAATTTTTTTTTTTTTAAATAATTTTTTTTTTCATTTTTCTCCTATTTTTCTTCTTCTTCTTATGGCCAGTCGCCGGACCGACGACCGGCCGGACGAGGGCCGACGACCTCACCAGAGTGTCACCGGCCCTTGGGGAGGCTAGCTCTCGTCGGCCAAGCCTCGCCGGCAGCTGGGCGAGGCTCGCCCAGCCTCGCTGGTGGACAGGCGGGCCTCGCTGGGGCTAGGCGAGGCCCGCCTAGCCACCGGTCAAGCTAGGCGAGCTCGGCCGGTGGCCAGGCGGGCCTCGCCGGTGGACAGGTGGGCCTCCTGGGGCTGGGCGAGGCTCTCCTGGCCACTGGTCAGGCTAGGCGAGCCCGATTGGTGGCCAGGCGGGCCTCGCCCAGCCCCGGCGAGGCTTGCCGGTGGTTGGGCGAGCCTTCGACGAGCTTGCCGATGGCTGGGCGAGCCTCTGGCGAGCTTGCCGGACCTCGCCCTGGCTAGGCGAGCTCGCCGGACCGACAACCGGCGACTGGCGACAGCGGGCGACGGTCGCAGGATGGCGGAAGGAAAGAAGAAGGGTTTTATTGTGTTGATTCTTTTTTTTTGATTCTCGAATGCAAAATCAAATTTTTTTTTTATTCTCAAATCTTCTCCAAAACTGATTCTGGGAACAAAATTGTTTCCGGGAACAAAAATTTTACCAAATGCGATTCTCGTCCCAAATTGATTCTGGGAACAAAAAATTAGAATCAGTCACTGTTTGGCACGTTGCCAAACAGGGCCTTAATAATTTGGATTTGGGTTAAAGGAAGTCACACTCAATCGCCAACACGAAAGAACAATATATCCTACATCCGTTGCTTTCATTGCGTATTGAATAACCAAGCAAAAGCAGAAACTCTTGCCTATTTCGTACAAAACAAACAACCTCACGTATTGTTCAAATAGGTTGCATTACTAGATTTTACCGACAACGTAGAACTTGAAATTATGTTATAATAATAACACTTCTTTCTAGTAAAGAAAGTGATCTTCATTGCGAGTCGAAGTTAACTCAACAAGTCGAAGTAGATGGTCAAGACCTAATTCAATTAACTCGTCTTGATTTCACATTATCTAATGCACTGTCGCTTTTGCTTTGGACTTTCTGTTGGATGCAAATTGCGCAACCCTAAGATTTCCATAACCAGAATGAGAACATGCATAATTTTTTTTTTTTTGTCAGTCCTACTCTATTCCTATGCTACATTCACTCGCAGACTTGTGCCTTGCCTCTTGCAAGGCGTGGGAGTCGCAACCCACTCTCGAAACTTATGCGTCCCTATCCCTATCCCCCCTGAGAAGGTGGGGATTTGAACCCCTCACCTCCCCCTTCCATGTTAGAAGGGTGGCCACTGGGGCGAACCCCCAGTGGTTGAACATGCATAATTGAATAGAAAGATTAACACACCTGCTTTAGGATCCATTGAACATAAAGCAAAAACAAAAAAAAAGGATTACCCACATATCAAGGGGATCCACGCATCAAGTCATTCTCCTCTATTGCTTTCCGTATCACTAGCTCAATGAGGCGGTCTCCCTCATGTTTAGCGTTAGGTAAACGCCCCTTAGGTGATGATACATGTGAGAATTAGGGTTAGAGGAGAGACTTGAGCACTATTTATAAAGTTTCCAGCTAGGCCCTCTCATTACGAGCCAGGCTCAACTCGGTTCACATTAGCTAGTCCCATATTAGACTAATTAAGAAACATTCTGTCTTAACTTATACCAACCATATTAAAAGTAGTAAATTACAATATCAATTAATTTAGTTTACATTAGGAAAACTCTTACATTCTTCCACTTTGACTATATTAATTGAAATCGTACTGTATGTGCGTACATTGGTCCAGAGATAATTCTTAATAGTCAATCATATCCCATAAAATTTTAAACATCGAATCATGGCGGTAACTGTATATGTATACACACAGAGCCTTCCATGGTCACGAATGTTCTCAACTTTATTGATATGGATTCAATATGGTAGTGTGTCAAATGGCTAACATCTCTTATAGAGAGATCTCATTTATTAGTCACCATTCTCTTACCTTAAGCGTCACAAAAACATGTGCCACAAGAGAATGTTCATTCTCTTACCTTAAGTGTCACATAAAACTTATGCCACTAGATGATGTCTTTATGGTTCCAATAAATCAACATATGCCTAGTCCTAACGGTTAACATTTCTTTATATATAACAAGGCATATGCACAAGACTAATAAGCAGATGTCCCTAGCCTTCATTCAAGGTTTATACAATACATTGAGACTTTATCAATATGTATTCAACATAATAACAGCACATTCAAAAATATTTTATTGAATGCAAAAGTTGATACATATCAAACCATTACAAAGTGTAACGAATACATATGAAACATTTATCAGAGTAAAGCCAAAATAGATCCTACTAAACAAACATCATCTCATGATACTCCTAGGCCCATGTTAATGACATGTCGCTCAAATACACATGGGCGTAAGCATTTAATTAGTGGATCTGCAATCATATAATCTGTGAAAATATATTATATTATTACGTCACATTTTTGTACCGTTTTCTTTTGGTCAAAAATTTTGATTACCATATATTTAGACTCATTGAGACCTCTGTAGTAAATAAATAATACTACAAATTTATTATCTTAATACAACCATATGGGTCTATACATAAAATTAAAAACGGTCAACTCCTTAATGAGGTTTCAGAACCTAATGGCCTAAGTAATAATAAAAAAGAATGTTACTAACGCTGCTTACATAATAGAAGATGACATATAACTTTATTTACTGCACTTCCTACTAACATAAATATGTATTATGTTATCGATCGCATGTCATCATAACAACCAGCAAAATTTACATCTAAATACCCTACTAACTGCAATAATTGAACATATCTGTAAATTAGCATATAATCTCTTGTCATCTTTAAGTATCTCAAAACCTTCTTGGCAACAACTCAATGATCACGTCCGGGACTTGACCGATATATGCCTAGAAGTCCCGTTACAAAGACGATATTTAGTATAGTGCAAATTCGAGCATACATTATACTTTTCAGTACATTGACACAAGGTGCACATTTTAATTAGATTTTCTTAATATTTAAATAAGGACAATGTGATAGATTTAGTTAGTCACCTTAACAATAGGAGCAATTCCTGACTTGCAATAATGTATATTGAATATTTCTAATATACAATTAGCAAATGTTCTCAAAAAAATCTAATATAATATGGTAAAAACAACCCTTACAGACTTCAGTACAAAGGATATAAGATATATCAAGGTAGTACTTATAAGCAAAATATCATGTACATAGAGTATGAGAAAAATAAATTTCCTCTCACTAACCTTGCAGTATATTGAATTACTTTTTATCAATTGAACAAAATAACAACATTATGAAACTTTAATAATATTATATGGAAACTTGACTTTTCAGTCTACACACAAGTTTACATAAATCATCTGCTGCAAAATCCTCCAGTTGCACTATATAGATTTTATATCTATTTGACGTAACCCCATATCAAAATAAATTATTAATGCCACGTTCACTTTGAAAGAATCTTTAAAGGATACTAGAAATAAATAATTATTTCTTCATATAAACTATCCAAACTTTATCATCTTTTATGGCATCTAATCACATACTTAATTAAGAACAAGAAACGGCATTTATAAATATGTTGCTAAATCAATCATATAGTGGATATTGTAATCATGCTCTCATAAATAGATTATATAGTCTAATGATATAACTGATTGTCTTTCCCTAACAAATCTTCTTAATAAAATTGTAACCACTTCATTCTGCACTTGAGAGGTTTAAAAAATTTCATTATAAACTATATCAAGAATAGTACATTGAACCTCAATAAGTTTTGTCTTTGGTACAAGAGATTCCATAATTGTTTATACCACAATTATCTATATAGGCAAAGATAAAGACACAGTGATCTTTCATCATATTATTATCCTTAATAGTCTGAGAGCAACTATCATCTACAATTACGTCGATCTTTAGAAACTTTAAAGTATGTAATTCCATATATATATTTTTGGTACCGGAGGAACCACTTTGGCCGATAGTGGTCACGTAAACCTCTAGGTGACGCTAACCCAAGACTCACCACCAGGGCGCCACGCGTAATACACCTAATGGTCTGCCAGCCTCCCTGCAACTTGCGTTGGAGGGGCTTCGAACACCTGGCTTTTCCCTTCAAAGGCATGAGCCTACCCAGCAGAGCCACCAAGGCCGGTGGTGTAATTCTATAATTCTTGTACCTTTTTTAGGGTCATAAAATCAATACCATTTTAACAATCTAGATAAGATACAAAATAATTCCGAGTGGATCTGAATTGCAACGCACTTAAAATTAGATTAGATAATCTCACTTCTGCACGACACCTTTAAATTTAATATGATTCAAGTAATATATGCCCAGTTTATAACTCAAAAAAATTTATGAAACAACTTTGATAAGAGACATCTTTTGTATGTGAAAAAGTTGCTTTCATAATATTAGTACACGGAAGACCGAATAAATTAGTCTTACTAATCATATTCATCACCATGTTCATTATGGTGCTTCATGCCTTTTAGCCAAATCTCATTGTTAGGATTTTTAGGTATAATAATTAAATTATCACCCAAGAATTTACCAAATATTTGACAAATGACCCTTTAAGCAATTTAGTATTGCCATACTTGCCAAAATACTTACCGCTACTATTAGGCCTGACAACTTTCAAGACTAATTTTAACTAGTTTATTCTTTATCTCGGCCATTTTCCTTAAATAGAAAACTTTTGGAAACAACATTTTAACCATATACGAGATGTATATGTCATTAGAACTTAAACACAATCTTTGCAGATATGTCCTAATTCGATATTAGACAAGACATAATTACAAATCACTAAGGCTTCCATCATTTTATAGTAGTGCAATCCGCAAGCAAACCACTTTTCAAGTGTTCTAGAATGAAATGCTTTATGGACAATAAGCAAATTCTATTGTTTTTTTCTCATGCAACAAATCATATGTCTACAGCTTAAAATTTGAATAATAAAAACCTCAATAATAGTGGAGTTATAAATTACAGAAAATGTGACTAAAAAAAGATAATGTATATAATTGGCATCATGTGAGCACCGTGTAACTTGACGTACAAGTACACATCCAGAGAGTTTCACGCATAATCATATAATCGCCTTTGGACAGAATACATGACATGCAGTTGTACACTCCCTACATGATAGTGGTTATGAGAATATATTCCAATTCTTCGTGAATTCATCACTTTTGGGCATATGAATTACTATAATTAGTTACTCCTCCATTATACTATCATGTATCCCTCCATGAGCTAATACACAATCACCACATTTGGGAGTATGACTATGCATTAGACCAGGAGACATCTCAATCATCACACGAGACCGAAATTTTTCAAATATAATAAAGCGTGCCATTTTGGCGGTTACTACTCAATTGAATCTTTGAAATTCTCTTATACTAGGGATATAAACTTTACTTTTCACATACACCATATACATGTGATTTTAACTTTAATAATAAGAGCATCATCTCACCAAAATCACATATTATGCTAATTACATTACTTTATTCATTAATAAAATATATATATAGCAAACCTGAAAGATAGATTCCAATGAGATCACCGATCACAACAACACAAGAAACTCATCATAATATAGAAGAAATCATCTATTGTGCACCCCGATTACTGATTACCAAAACAACATAAAAAAAATACCGATCCAAATGATTCCTCATAAGTTAACATTAATAGTAATATAGAGTATCTAAATTGACAAGCTTAATAGTTGATTAACTATTGATCATGAGTAGCTGATTTATTTATTTTTTGGTAAAGGTAATGGATATATAGCTAAGGACAAAATACAAAAGTGGCACCAAAGACTTACACTCTAACTATAGTAAGTAGAAAGAGTGGAAGGGAGCCGAAGAAAGAGCCAAAGACAAAGAGAAACAAAAACAAGAAAAACAGAAGGCAACCAACACGGTCACTAAAACAGAAGACACGACAGCCAACACGAAACCTTGGCAATTCAAAAAATGAAGAGACCAAGAGCGGAGAGCTGAAGTAACTTGAAGCAGGAACGCGATCCAATCAACCTATAGAGTTGAAGTACTGCTTGAGAAAATGGAGGGATGAAAGCCCCAGTTCCTCTGAAGCCGCTTGTTTCTGGGGATATCCGGAACATTTGAGAAGGTAAGCGCTTTCTCCTTTACAACTTTGATCAGGTGATTTTTCAACGCAGAGACAACCAAGGCTTCCCCACGGAATATAATATCATTCCTTTTTTTCCAAATCAAGTAACATAAGGCAGCAAAAGAAAATCTAGCAATAGAGTAGAAGAACCCTTTACCGGATAAGAATTTAATGGCCCAAGATAGGTTATCCACCCACAGTCTCGCTCACCAAGGTAAGTTACACCTTGTCGCCCAAAAGAAAGCAAGAGAAGCCGAGACATGACAATCAAAAAATAGTTGATTGATGGAATCCGGAACTTCATTGCATAACGCACAAGTGCAAAAGTCGATTCTTCCATGAGAGAGAAGGAGCTCCTGGGTAGGCAATCCGTTCCTCGTAATCAGCCACAAATTGAACTGGAATCTAGGAGCAATATCAGAGTTCCAGATAAGAGAAGCCCAAGGCACCCGGTTTTTTACTATTCTAATACAATCCCAAGCAGAAGCCACCAAGAAGGATCCGGAGGGATCCCGAGTCCAAAAGAAATGATCCGGAGTAGAGGATGGAACCGGAATGGAGAATCCCAAGCTTTGAAGGAAAAGCCTGAAGGAATCACCCATAGGAGAGAGAAGATCCGCAACTACTACATTCTTTGGAAGACCAGATGTTTCAATAAGAGGAAGAGGAATAAGCTGATCAAGAGGGCCCTCCGAAAGCTAGCGATCGAACCATAAGGAAGCCGAAAGGCCATTTCCAATTTTCCAAAGAAATGATGGTCGAAACTCCTCTCTTAGAAGTAAGATTTTTTTCCAGGCCCAAGAGCAAACAATAGGTGAGGAAGAGATCCAAAAGTTGTCCCTTTTTAAGAAAGTGGAGTGAATCCAACGACACCATAAGGGTTCTTTGTCGTGAAAAGAATCCAAATGTATTTAAGCATCGCTGATTTGTTACTGATCTTTCAACTTACGAATACCCAATCCTCCTTCATTTTTAGGAAGGCACACTTCATCCCATCCCAACCTTAGCCCCGCCTCGCCAAGAGTGGCGCCTTTCCAAAGAAATTGTCTCAAGATTTTCTCAATACTATTTAGGACCAAAACCGGCAAAGACACTGGACCAATACGCATGAATAGAATGTAGGACTGACCTTATAAGTTGCAGCCTACCCGCAAAAGAGAGGAAATGTTGAGTCCATGACTGGGCCCTGGCAGTAATCCGAACAATTAAGGCCACACAATCTGCTTTCCCAAGTCTGGAGGAGATGATCGGTACACCTAAGTATTTCATTGGGAGCTTTCCTTCTTGAAACCCAAATGCCATAAGAATATAGTTGCGTAGCGAAGGAGCCCCACCTGATAAAAAGATTTCGCTTTTGTTCTTATTTGGAAGGAGCCCACTCCAAGAAGAAAATAGATCGAGGCCCTTTTTTAGAAGAGTAATGGAAGGCTAGTCAGCCTGACTGAAAAGGAATACATCATCAGCGAAAAAAAGATGAGAGAGACGGACTGGTTTACATCTCCAATAATACTTAAACTCCCTCCGAGCAGTATTTGCATTCAAAATTCCAGAGAAAACCTCCATTACAAGGGTGAAGAGGTAGGGGGACATTGGATCGCCCTGGCGAAGCCCCCTCCCACCCGCAAAGAAGCCATGCAGTTCTCCATTAATAGAAATAGAGTATTTCGAGGTCCGAACACAAACCATAATGAGTTGAGTAAGAGGTTCAGGAAACCCAAATGCCAACAGTAGTTTGAAGAAAGTCCCAATCGACAGTATCGAAGGCTTTCTGAAAATCAACCTTTATTGCGCATTTGGGAGTATATGGTTCTAGATGAAAACCAGCAAAAAGCTTTTGCGCCATTAGAATATTATCCCTAATCCTTCTCCCTTTAACGAATGCATTCTAGAAAGAATCAACCAAATCGCTCAAGACAGCAGCTAGGTGATTAGCCAAGATTTTTGTGATGAGCTTATAAATAGTATTACAGCAAGCGATAGGTCGGAAATCAGTCACAGCACAAGCATTAGGCACTTTAGGTACCAAGGCAAGAATTGTATTATTTATCTCTCTCAAAAGACGGCCTGAAGAGAAGAAATCAGAGACCGCCTCCGTCATCAACGGGCCAATTTTGTTATTTGGTTGTTTAGTCCCCAAAGCAAGTCTTAAAGAACTCAACAAGAAGTAAAGCCGTCGGGACGAAATCCGGGGATTTTCCTTTCGGGAGAGAAAAGAAAAGAGCGTATCTTTAATTTCAGATTCCAAGACCGGTCTAGAAAGGGAGAATACGATCAACCGATCAAGAATAACACATTAAGGGAATAGGATTTTTTTGTCATTCCCATTACAATGATTGGTCAAATTGGTTATGAAGTCTTCGAATGAAATCTTTAACGTCCTGCAATGAAGGCTTGGATAGCACTGTTTGAGGAGATCGGAGATCATCGAAGAAAGAGACAAATACCCGAGGAACCGCTAAAGGGTCATTGGATCCTCGATCAAAGCACCCGAAGAATCCTTAAGCGAGAGGATTCTATTCTGAGCTGCCTTCTCTTGACGGAATTATGAAAAAATTTAGTATTTCAATCACTTTCCTTGAGCAAGATTGGTTGAGAGCTCTTCGCGTGCCAATTAATGTTGAAGAGGATTCTTGATTTCTGCTTATAAAAAGATTCCTCATCTCTACACAAGTTCACAAAGAGCTTACGGTGCGCCTTCTCAAGATCAGCAAAGTCAGAGTTGGTCGGATCAAGATGGAGATCAAGCTGAACAAGACGAAGAGCTTCTCTAGCTTCCGCTGTCCTCACCGAAATATTGGAGAACTCGTCCCTATTCAGTTGTTTGAGCAGGCTTTTTAGCACCTTCAGCTTGGATACTAGTTTGAACATAGCAACCCAACAACCAGAGTATCCCAAGCTTGCTGAACGATGTAAGGGAAGTCAGAATGCTTAGCCCAAAGATTAAAATATTTGAAAGGCCTTCTTTTAAAAAACGGGTTAAGGACTCTGACAATCATGGGCGAGTGATCCGAGATGCCCGGATTCAGGAACGAGGCCTCAGAGAAGGAGAATTCCATATCCCATTTAGAATTAACCAAAACGCGATCGATTTTTCTCATTTTTCTAGAAGTACCAGCAGAGGTCGACCAAGTAAACCGAAGGCCAACATACCTAAGATCATCCAATTCAGTCTGAGCTAAGCAGTTTCCAAATTCATCAAAATAAGGAATCCATGAGTTGGAGCCACCAAACCGGTCCGAAGGATCTTTAATGGCATTAAAATCTCCAGCTACCAACCAAGGCATATCCTGCATAAGATTATTCATACGGAGCAAGTCCTCCTAAAGAGGTCGGTGGCGACTGAAAGAATGTTCTCCATAAACAATAGACACGCAACAAACCATACCAGTCAGGGTGTATGTCAGTCGACCATGAACATCTTGATCATTGATCGACAACGTTTCATAGGTAGCGTACTCAGGGTTCCAGATTCTTCCACGATGGGAGAAATCATAATTTGCAACCCAATTCCAACCATTCAAAAAGGAGGAGGATATAGATTCAAAAGAAACTTCAGGAACTTTAGTCTCGATAAGGCCAATAAGGCACAGATTGTGGGTGGAGACAAATCTCCTAACTTCTGCCCGCCTAACAAGGTTCATGAGGCCTCTTATGTTCCAAGCACCTATATACATATTTAAAAAGAAGAATGAGAAGATTACCTCTTCTTGGTGGCCTTTTTCCGACCCACAGTCGTATTAGAAGCCACAGAAGGAGGAGGATCCGGGCATATAAGCAAGAGCTTATCTTGTAGTGTCTCAGCCGGGACATTTTTTTGAGGGGCTTTCGGAGAAGGGCATCCAACCGACAGTAGGTCCTCCTTGTCCGAATTGGCATGAATGCTGAAGTTACCAATCTCGTCCGAACAATCAGGTAGAATCAAAGGAGGAGAGACGACTTTCGCTTTTGCCAAAGAAGAGTTTTCAACAGCCTTCGAGGAAGATAATGAGATTCCAGGAGTCTTGTGAGACAACGAAGCCGAACCAACTTCCCTAGATGCAGGGCCTTTTAGTTTTAGCTTTAGAGAATGCCCCCCTTCAGTGGGCAGGGCTAAACTAAAAGATGTAGCTCCTTTCTCGACCCGCTTCTTATTTCCTTTTACTTGCTTCCAACCTGGGTCAGCAGTAGCATGAGGGATTGCAGCAGAGACATTAGGCAAAGGCAACTCCTGAGCTCCTTCGCATCCAGAGGCCATAGTAGTAGAATTGAGAGAGCTTGGAGATTTATCAGCATTAGAATTTGTTACCTTATGCATTTCAGGGAGGGTCTCCTCTGCTAAAATAGGTCCCGTATCAGGTTTCTTAATAAACAGGGGGTTATCATGTGTTTTGTCCGAAGACTGAGCGAACTGAGGATGCGAGCTTGCTTGAACTGCAGGCCGAGAAGAAGGGTTAGGAGATGAAGTCCCATCTTGAGGAGCATGGGGTCTAGCGATCAAAGAACGTTGAACATTTGCAGTAGAGGGTTGAGCAGTAACAACACTGCATTTGTGGCCAAAGACACCACAACCTACACAAGTCGTGGGTCTCCATTCATATTCTACTTCCACCAAACACGAATTGCCTTGGTGAACCAATTCAATGGACTCGCATGAAGGCTGCTTTGCTGTAATCTCTACACATACTCTAGCATAAGCCAGAGCTTTCATTTGATCAGTACTTCTGTCTACATAAAGCGGTTTACCAACCTTACTTGCAATCTTACTGATAGCCTGATGTCGCGACCCGATCTCGCCGCCCTCGAAAATGTGTCCAAGGATGGGAAAGGTCGGATTTAGGGGTATTTGATCTCGAGATCGCGAGCTCTCCCAAGCTCGTACCCCGCGTGACAGTAGGTTTATTTATGCGATCTAATTGTTTATAACAACCTAAAAATATACAGGAGTCGCCACTAGCCTCATTTTTTGGGGTCGGCTAGAAACCCAATCGAGGGTCGGGAGTGTTCCCTCGATTTCTACGCAACCAGATATCTAGGTTCGAGGACTTGGGTTACGCTAATATTGCTATTAGCGCCCTTTCGGTACCTAAACAGTATGTTGTGTTTTTCTTAACATGTCCATGCGTTTCTTTTTACATTTTCGGGATCATCAATTCCTAGGCTAAGTGATCATGCGTGGTTGATCATTTTCATGCTATTCTATTTCTAAAAAAAAAGAAAGGAAAACAACCAATGAAATTGAAATTGCAAAACGTTAAGTAAACAATCAAGGAAAAACAGTAAATCTATCAGGCAGTCCTAAAAAATATAAAAGAGAAAACAATTAAAAAGAAAGAAAGAAAACCTGCAACTCGTCGGGTTTTATACAATGCATGGAACCCGAGACATATGTCGGGAAAATGAGCATTACATGAAAATGGTCAGAATGGACATCGACCTCCACCATCTTCACGCCTTCTCCATCTTCAAGGTTCTAATCTAAACCTAATCTAAGAAATTTATGACTAGGTGCATACAAATAAAAGAAACAAACACATCAAGCAACCAAAAAAAAAAAAAACAATGAATGAACCAACTAAAGATCACTTATTCCAAAGCATGCACCATTGAATTCACTCAACATATGAATTTAAGGCAAACGGAGGAATCAATGTGTAACCTACATGATACTTAAAACCATTTTGTAGACAATTGATAAAAGATGTCATTCCATGAAGGAAGCACCTCAAGATTCCTAACGCATGAATTTCTAAAAAACAATATTAAGAACATGAACAAATCAATCAAGAATAGATCATAGTAGCATGTCACACCATCATTCTACAACATATTGAAAGCAATTTGGACAAATCTACTATCTTATCTTAAAACTAACAACTAGCCACAGAAAAGTCAGCATTGCAGTTCAAGCCAAATTCCAGATTTCAAAGCTCGATTTAAAAAAAGAAAAGGGCAGGGCAAATGATAGCCAAATCGCACATATAATATGTCAATGGAAAGTTTGAGAAGCCTATTACAAATCTCTAGAAGACATTAAGTCTTAATAACAACATCTTCCAGCTTGTTCCGGTTAAAACAGAAAATTGCAGCAGGTCAAAACGCAAATCAACCTAAAAAAAAAAAACTGCAGAATTGACAGACCTTGTCGGTATTTTTCGATGACCGGATGATGTCTATTCAGGGCGTGCGACATATCAAAACGAAGCTCTAGAAATGTATTTTATATGTCTAGAAGGGCTCGAAGTCAAAAAACCTTATCTAACACCTCGTTTCAACCAAAACAGAAAGTTGCAGTACGTCAAAACAGCAAACACACAAAGAATTGACGCAATTCTCAACACAGATCATCACACATCGGTATAAACACAACAAGGTGACCACAATGTAACATGTATATTCGTGGTGAGCTAGACAATCATAGATGGCAGCAAGCACAGCATGTAGATTGAAGATAAAGAGAGAAAATAGGCATAGGAAATCAGCCAATATGGATCACTAAACCCACATATTTTCATCATACTCCTAAGCATCTACTCTTTCTCATAAGCCAGATCTATCAAGGCAACAAGAAGTAATTGAATGATAACCTACGTAAAGAAAAATAAGCCTAAAAGAGAAGTGAAGTCCAGCCTCCATTTAGTTTCAAGTTTAGGTATTTCTTTGACGAACTCAAACATCATTGTTGTTACTGGCTCTAACAAAAACTGAACCAGATTCCCAGATCATCCAACATGCACCAAGGATGTAAAATCATTTCCTGATATAAAATCATATGCTGCTGAGGAAATGTTTCTCCACTAAGGTGAACTTCAAGCACAACTCATACCAGTCTACCCAACAACTACGAACTCATCAAAGGGCAAACTACCAGACATCAATCCAGATTGAAGTGCACCAATGAACTCACAACTTTCAGGCAAAGAACACATTCAATATTATGAACAAGGAATTCTAGAAAGAACACAGCAACAATAGGGGACCAATTTTATTAAAACCAATCAATTTTCTTCTTGTACATGTCCCGCTTGCTCGCTTGCTTTACACTTTGGATATGTATCTAACCCAAGAATTTCAATAACAAATCCTAAAATGGCTAGTTACTAAGTTCTGAAATGAAAGGAAACAAAATACAAGTAAAGTCTATACACAAAACTGATGTATCGATCAAGCAAAAGGAAGCTCTCAATCATATTCTGAATCAAAACACACACTGATCTAATTCAGGAATTTTATCAAACAGGTGGGGAACATTTTCAGGTTATGGAGTAAATGGCATCAATAGAACATCACAAACACAGCAATTAGCATGAACGACACACAAGCTAAGGTGACTTGGCAGAAGAGGCTAATGAAAACACACAACCTCGAGCTAAAAAAAAAAAAAAAACAGATACAAGTACAAAATCGATAGAGAAAGAGTGATCGAGAAGAAGAAAAAAAAAACAGCGATCAAACCAGGGAGAGAGTAACGAACCATGCGAGCGATCAAGAGAGAGAGATAGAGAAAAACCTGATTACCTGTATCTCGAGCTCCGGAAGGGTGTGATCCGCGACGAAGGCGTCGGATTGATTAAGCGAGTGAGCGTCCGAAGGAGGGATAGAGAGATCAGAATCCACGACCCAAACGGATGCAAATAGAGAACAGAAATCGAAAACCCTAATAGATCGAGGAGGATGGAAAGAGAGCTCACCGATCGAGCAAGCTCGATCCAGAGAGAAAAAATCGGTCAAACGTCGTTGTCGTCACCGCCAGTCCGCTCCGGATCTGAATCAGCGAAGAATCAACTTCTGGAGATGTCCACCCTTCAACGACAATGAAGTTGCTCTTCGATCTCGCTTCAGGAATCGTCAAACGAGAAGAATATCAAGTTCGACTATAATACGAGAGCTGTCCAACGCCGATCTTCAAATTCTGACTTGCTGTTTTGAAGAGAAAATCTCGACTGATGATGGAACAACGACTTTCGGTGTACGCTCGGCTTCCAACCTCGATTACGAACAATTTCCTTTGATCAAATCATGAGGAACCGCTTCTTCGTATCTACTTTCTCATTCAATCGGAGAGAGAATGAGTGGAGTCACTCCACTTTGTCAAAGCTGGCTTCCGCAGACGAAGGATTGCTTCCTTCTCCCCTTTGCTCCATCGAGTGCGGAGAGAAAAATTGGAGAGAGAGATGTAGAGAGAGAGTCCGTGATTGAGAGAGAGAGCCCTCAGAGAGAATCCGTCAGAGAGAATTTTTTTGAAGAGAGAGAGGGACCGTTCTTAAAAACCAAAAAAACCCCAAGAGAGAGAGAGAGAGAGATCGTGAGCAAAAAAAAATCTGGAAAAATGGCCCCCAAACAGAAAAAGAACCCCCACCTCACGATCATCCATGGCCTCCCTTTTATTTTATTTTTTTTTTCATTTTTCTCTCCTTTTCTCTCTTCTTTTTTTTCGTTTTCCTTACTTTTTATTTTTTTTCTTTTCATTTCATTTGTTTTCTTTTTCTCTTTTTTTATTGATTCATTTACTTCTTTTTTTCTTTCTCTCTATTTTTCTTTTTATTTTCATCATTTTTTATTTTTTTTGGCTCTTTATTATTTTTTTATATTTTTGCAAAATGGATGATTAAAATGTCAACGAAAATTTCGGGTGTCAACACCTGAGAAGACTAGAACACGGGAGGTAAGTTTTTAAGCCTTACCCACACAGGAACCATAAGGTGGGAGTCCTTCCTCAAATCCAGGGCCGGTCTCCATTGTTGCAGCACAAGAGGCACCTTTGAATAAGGCCTCATTCCAGCACTTTTCTTCGGAACTCCCAACCCTAAATATGGAAATAGAAAAACCCATTCCCATCAGCCATTAGTTCGACCAAATTAGGCCCCCACGCCTTTTTGAAAGCTGCTTCTGTAACTTTAAAAGGAATTCTTCTGCCCAGATAATATCCAACGAGACAATCTTGAAGTTTCGGGTCTGCAGCCTGCAGATCATCATCAGTCATTTCCACAGATGGCCCATCATCGACTGGAGGAATGAACTCCAAGTCGTAGCCTTTGGTGGCTACTCTGGCCATAGCTACACTCGCCTAATTGCGCAGGTTTGAGCTTCTTGAGACTGCTCGCTGAGGTTGCTTCGAACCTGATCTACCTTTGCTTCTCCCTCGCGGCCCATCTGGGTCACGAGAGGAATGGGCTTGAATGGAAGGCTGCTTTGAACCAACAGGGGGCCGAACAGAACCACCCAAGTTCTCATTAGCAACACCAACACGAGAGGAGGGGCCATGGTCAGGAGCGGGAGGGCTACGAACAGCCCTTTCCCCCTCGATTTGGGCCGAAGAAGTTTCGGGATCCATAACAAGCAACAAATTGCAGAGAAAGGGCAAGCAAACCCTAACCAAACTTGGCCATTTGAAGCCCAAAGAGGTGACGTACCAGGGCAAACTTAGAGGGGGGGTTGAAGAGGCCTACCAGGCGCCCCAAGTCGCCATCAACTGGATTCAACGAACTGTTAGCAGGAACAGGGCTTCGGACGCCCTTTTTGGAGAGCTTTGGAGAACCAAGCGACGTGCGGGAAAAGGGCCGGGGACGAAGACGGATGCGCAGGCGCTGGGCAGCGGGAACAACGAAGGCAACGACGCTCGGAGCTCCGGTGACGGAGCCGCTGGTGGCTGCAGCGAGAGAAGCGAGGCTCGGCTGCGCGGCCGTCGACTGGGAGGCGCTCGGGCGGAGGCAGGGGCGGAGGCGCAGCGACAGCGGAGGGCAGGGACGGAGGCGCAGCGACTGGCGGAGGCAGAAGCGCGGACGCCGGACGCCGGGCGGAGCTGCTGAGGAGGCAGGTGAGCGGCGCTCGGCGGAGCGACGAGGCATAGCGTCTTCAGGGCTTTTTTGAGTAGCTGATTTATTAGCCAATTATGAGTAACAAATTATCATCACATCAACTAGTGGCCTATAAATTGAGCCAAAACATAAAACAAAATATCTAATCTTATAATAATAGATATTATTGCTCTGCGTAAATGTTGTCTTACTTCTTAACTATAAACCAATGTTCAACTTGATAGACATTAACAAGTGACCAAATGAATTTAGGTAAAATATGCAATAACTTAACTGACATATATTACCCACATTCAGTAGATGTGATAATTAATATAATCAATTTGGTCACGAGTTTTTAAGACATCCATTATTCAAAGGTTATCAAAAGAAACACAATTACATAGTTCAATTACTATCCCATAATGGTTGTATCTCATTAAGCCAGCTTCAGTTCACAATAAAATTTAATTTTTATTAATGAATCACACCATTATAATGTTTATGTGATAACATACCTGTAACCCAACATTTGTATTTCCAAAATCACAGAAAATACAAGAAAAAATACGCAAAAATACATGGTTGATACATGTATTTAGGATTTTGTATGTATTTTCACATCCATAAAATTATCAAACATATAAAATAAACACACAACAAGATAGCCAATGATCATACGAGTCCAACGTCGCCACTCACAAGCCGAATGGAGGCTCCACGTGCCCACATGCGCCGCCTGAGTGCGCCTCGTGTGGATCTTACACGTGGCGCGTGTTCGACGCCCAGGCGGCGCGTGGCCACGCGTGGGGGCGCATGAGACCTCTCCCGGCAACACGCTGCCGATCATCTTACTCGTCTCGTTGAGCCCAATTCGAATTTATGATTTAATTATATTTTTATTAAACAAAAAATCTTGAAAATCACAAATTAGGGCAAAATTCTATGCGTTCGAGTTCTAGGATTATGGAGACTTTGATACCACATATTGGACGCAAATTGCGCAACCCCAAGATCTCCATAATCAGAACAAAAACATGCATAATTGAGTAGAAAAATTAACGCACCTATTTTGAATCCATCGAACATAAAGCGAAAATAGAAAAAATGGATTACCCACATATCAAGGGGATTCACGCATCAAGTCATTCTCTTTTATTGCTCTCCGTATCACTGGTTCAATGAGGCGGCCCCCCTAGCGTTAGGTAAACGCCCGATACATATGAGAATTAAGATTAGAGGAGAAACTTGAGCATTATTTATAGAGTTTCCAGCTCGACCCCTCATTAGCCAGTCCTATATTAGACTAATTAAAAAATATTCTATTTTACCTTAGACCAACCCTATTTTACGATAACCGTAAAAATAGTAAATTATAATATCAATTAATTTAGTCAACGTTAGGAAAACTTTGACACTTTCTCCTTAATCTATTTGTGTTGGAGATTTACGGATTGACTATGGAGTCACGAACAGAACAGTTGGCATAAAATAAGCACCAGCTTTCCCCATCAAGAGGGACCAAATCATTCCACACGGTCCAATGCACATGCACTTTCACGGTGGCGTAATGACAGTGCAAAACCCAATAAACAAGTTCTCATCACGAACTCCAGGAAGTGATCTCGATGGCCAGAGCTCCTCCACAGCCTCAGAATCCTCCAAAATCCACTCCAGCAGCATCCATTCCCTCGAAATGGAGCGACCCGTGATTCACTGAGCAGCCAAAAAGTCAAATTCCTTCTTGCCCATCTCTTTCCTGGCCCATCACGTTCTCCCCATCTCCACCGAACCTTCCTCCTCCTCTGCTTTTCCCCTGCTTCTTGCTTCTTCCTCACCCTGTCTCTGCAACTTGAATGAACTGCTGCTGCCGCCATGACCACTCTGGAGGACATTGGGGTGTCGGCGTTCATCAACATAGCCAGCGCCTTCGCTTTCCTACTGGCGTTCGCGCTGCTCAGGATCCAGCCCCTCAACGACCGGGTCTACTTCCCGAAATGGTACATCACCGGTTCGAGGACCAGCCCGCGGTCCCGGAACTTCGTGGGCAAGTTCGTCAACCTCAGGGTCACGGCATACTTGACCTTCTTGAATTGGATGCCCCAGGCCCTGAAGATGAGCGAGGCCGAGATCATTAGCCACGCAGGTGTCGACTCCGCCGTCTTTCTCAGGATTTACACTCTTGGGTATGGACTGGTTCTTCGTGAAATTTCGAACTTTTTCTCGAGGATGTCTCGCATTTTGTGTAAAGCCAGGATTTTTGTGGCGGAATTTTGGATAACTAACTGAATTGTGACGGGAGAATCACTTCAATCCCCGTGAATTCCCTTTCTTGTGATCGTGACTTTTATTTTCCGGTTTTTTTTTTTTTAATTTCTTTTTTATTTTCTGGGTTCATATTTGCTGGTCGTTTTCTTGCTTGGTGAGTACAAAATGGACTCTTAGTTGACTAGTGCGGAAGTTTAGAGCTGCTTGTTGTGGCAATGAAATTTGTCTGAAATGCATGTACACAATCACGCCTTTCTTTCGCTTTGTGATTGTTCACTATTATGATGTTCGAACTTCGAAGGACTGGTAATTATTTAACTTTCTTATGTAATGTCGGGCAGCGCGTCTGCCTGCTTTCAGTTTCTTACAAGAGTTCTTAGCCTATGACAGTGGTGATTACTCATAGTCATGTTTGTCAGATTTGGAGGGATATGTTGTTTTCAGTAATTGCGAGACCACAATTCAGTTGATTTCAGGATTTTAAGTTATATTTTGTGTGGAGTCGCTGAACTTTTTCTCATGCCATCGGTATCTTAGTAGCTGCTACAAGTCATGGTCAATGTAAATGTTAGAATATAAATTTGCTCTGGTTATGACCTGTTGGTGAAAAATGCAAATCTATTGATGGAGAATTCTAGTCTTCTGCAATTTTTGAACTTTACTAATGGACCATTGCGGTTGCTTTGGAAGAGATACATTTACATGGATGCATACATGTGTTCGCTGTGTTATAACAATTTCCAGTTTTGCTCGAGACAGTCTTAGAGCATCTTGTAGAAAAAGAGAAAACAAGGAAATAGAAGACCTAGTTATCCTTCTCCTGAAGGAACTGTGGGACTATTTAGCTCATCTTTTGATGACCATATACCATTTATGGTCTAAGCATCCCCAGAGATGGTCATAGCAGTTAGTTGTGTAAACTATAAGTTTTTTCATATTATTTTAACTGAAATTTTTTCACTTCGATCTGGCAGCTTGAAGATTTTTGTGCCAATTATGGTGGTTGCCCTCTTGATTTTTATACCAGTCAATGTATCAGATGGGACATTGTCTTTCCTGAAGAGAGATTTGGTTACAAGCAACATCGATAAGCTATCAATATCAAATGTTCATCTCAGTCAATAAGGTAAGCGTACTTTCTCATGCAGCAGAGATAGCTACTGTTCATAAGAACGCGTTACACAACACCAGCTGACAAAATAATAAGGTTGAGTAATTTGTACTGCTTGAAGATAAACATGATAGCACGAATTTTCTTCTCTTGTGAGTGCTAATTTGTTTAATAAAGGTTGCACTTGTCTCACAAAACTTCGTTCCTCATTCTCTTGCCTCCAAAAAATTTCAACAATAACATTGCAGCATTCTATTTTCAGGTTCTTTGTTCACATAGGATTGAAGTACTTGTTCACTCTATGGACGTGCTTCTTGTTATTCAAGGAGTATGATATTGTAGCTTCTATGAGGCTGCGTTTCTTGGCTTCACAACGGCGCCATGTCGAGCAGTTCACAGTGAGTTGAACTCTAACCACATTCTGTGGAAGTATATTGGAGCTCAAAATTCCTAGAAGCACAATGAAGGACTTTGGATATTTGTGTGAAAATCATGTTAGAGATGAAAGACTCAGTTTTGTAGTTATTTTGTACCACTTTTGATAAGAAGCGGATTCTGTAAGAGGCAAAAAGAGGGTGTGAAAGATCACCTGGAAACCGAAGAGGTCAATCTGAACTGTTCCTCATATTTTCTAGCTGAGGGGATTTTGCTGAAAAATATCTTTTGCAGGTAGTGGTTCAAAATGTGCCTCGTTCTTCATGCAAATTAGTCTCGGATACCTTGGAGCATTTCTTCAAAACTAATCACCCAGAACACTATCTTTGTCACCAGGTAAAGTATGCTTATTGGGGGCTCTTCAATTAGTTATTTTTACTTTTATATAGCTTGAAATGCTTCTGGGAAAATTCATTTGGTTGTAAATATATGAGGAGAAGCTGATGTCTTTTATTTTTCCTTTTGGCTTGGGGGCACATGAGATGTTTATGTCATTATATAGTGCTGAGGTTTTAAACATTTCAGGCAGTGTATAATGCAAATAAATATGCTGTACTTGTGAGAAGAAGGCACCGGCTCCAGAATTGGCTTGATTACTATCAGCTTAAGTTTGAGAGGCATCCTGAGAAGAGACCGACGAGCAAGGTATCTCTTTTCATAAGCTAGGCTTTGTCTTTTTTTTTTTTGGTTGTAAGGCTAGGCTTTGTTCACATGGTTTCTTGGGCACATGCCCCTGCACTTACATACACACTTGATCTGAGCCTAAATGCCGAGAAAGGTTTCCACACAGAAACATGCTCCTTCAGCTGTACTCCTCTGTAATTGTGCCTGGTATAGTAGCTGGTTTAAGATTTCAAATTAGCTTGTCCAAGAATTTAATCCTACAATTTTTTTTTTGAGTCTTATTCCCAGATTGGTTTTTGCGGGCTCTGGGGTGAACGAGTAGATTCAATTGACTACTACAAAGAACAGATCAAGATTCTTGACGAAAGAGTAAGACATGATCTGGATTGAACATCACACTGCGAATTTCTGGCTGTCATTTTAATCTGCTCTACCTTTGGAATCAGTTTTTTGATTTAGGGCAGCACTAGGTCTTCCAATATTCTCAATTGAATTCTTTTAATTGTATCAATTTGTTCTATTTTACTTGCTTCCTCTGTCAGATGGCCGTGGAGCGTGAAAAAGTTATTAAAGATCCAAAGTCCATTCTACCAGTTGCTTTTGTTTCCTTTAATTCAAGATGGCGGGCTGCAGTTTGTGCACAGACACAGCAAAGCAAGAATCCCACCTTATGGTTGACAAACTGGGCTCCAGAACCTCGGGACGTCTATTGGAAGAACTTAGCTATACCATTTGTTTCACTGACCATTCGGAAACTTGTGATATCCCTGTCAGTGTTTGCTCTGGTGTTCTTTTACATGATACCAATTGCATTTGTGCAATCTCTTGCCAATTTGGAGGGTCTAGAAAGAGTTGCTCCTTTCCTCAGGCCTGTGATCGAACTGTAAGTATATTACAGGACCCATGAGTTTACCTATTAAACCACAGAATAGACTGTTTACCTCTTGAAAATGCAATTTTGGTAATTTCTTCATTATGGACTGAAAGTGAGAGTTGTCTCTAGTTTGTGAAAGGGAAATGAGATTTGTAGCTGCAATTGTCATGGAGATTCCTGCCTGTTCGCATGTTTATCCTTACATCTTACATTGGACTTGCAGGAAATTTATCAAGTCATTCTTACAAGGTTTCCTCCCTGGTCTAGCCCTTAAGATGTTCTTGTACATCCTTCCTATGGTACTGGTGATCATGTCGAAGATTGAGGGGTACATTGCAATATCGACGTTGGAAAGGAGGGCTGCTGCGAAGTACTACTACTTTATGTTGGTTAATGTCTTCTTGGGAAGCATTATAACTGGAACAGCGTTTCAGCAGCTGCATTCTTTCATGCATCAGTCAGCTGCCCAGTAAGATTACATCATTTGATTTTTGATGCTAGTTGCCTGTGCATATTGTCTCAGATACTCCTGCTCGTAATTTCCATGTAGACCTCTGTGTCAGTGTCAATTCAACCAGTCTATCCTGTCATTTAATTCAGTGGATATTGGACCATCTCTCTAATTTAGTTGAAGCACTTATCACTTGTTACTGCAAACAAGTCATGGATGAAGAAGTTTCAAGTTTTTACCCAGTAGTTTTAGCATTTACTGTTACAGATACTTTCCCTCTTCTTGACTCTGGAGCATTTCTGAATTTTCCTTTGGTTAAGTAATTTGAATTCGATGTGTCAAAGGAAACTATAATTCTCATGTGATGTATTCATGAACACACTTATGCCGACCCAGCTGAGACTTATTCACATGCATACAAATGTGTATGCATAAGCACATACTCCCAGACATAAGCATGCATGCGTGCACCCACATACACTTTCCTTGGCAGTATTCTAGTTTGTGAGATCCTTGTCGTACCTTCCCTTGCAATAGCTTTCATTATTTTTCAATACAATGCTTTTCTTTCTAATGGGGTTTGCTTTTATTATACGTATTAGTCTTTTCTTTTCCTGGTTCTATGTTTACAGTCTCAAAGTTTGGTAGATTCTCAGTAGTAACCAATAAGATGCTGATACGAGTGAAATAGGGAAGAATTCTTCTTACTGCTTTGCAGTGCATATTAAATGGTATGTTCTTATGAGATGTAAGTCATACCTGACCATTGCTGGTGCATTTTATCCCCAAGAACTTAATTAGTTTTTTACTTTTTTTTCTGCCATATGAAGAATTTTCTATGGAGTTTTCATCACGTTTCAGGATACCGAGGACCATTGGGGTGTCAATACCAATGAAAGCTACTTTCTTTATTACCTACATAATGGTTGATGGTTGGGCTGGGATTGCTGCCGAGATTCTCCGTTTAAAGCCATTGGTCATTTACCACCTCAAGAATATGTTTTTGGTGAAGACTGACCGCGACAGGGAGAGGGCCATGGACCCTGGAAGTGTAGATTTTCCAGAGACTCTCCCAACCCTCCAATTGTACTTTCTTCTGGGAATTGTTTATGCTGTGGTTACTCCGATTCTTCTTCCTTTTATTCTGGTGTTCTTTGCCTTGGCATACTTAGTCTACTGTCATCAGGTCAGTTAGTCCCTGAATGCTTACATGTCTTCATTGAGTTCATTTATTTGTGTTAAAAGTCCCCCTCTTTTTAGGTAAAACAACCTTGGCAGAGCGTAGAGCATAATAAACTGGAACTGCCTAGAGATGGCAATTGTTTGGAAGCTAAATTTTCTTGGAAAATGATACAGGATAAGTTATGAGGCTCAGCTTTAGAACTGGTTTTTATTTTGTCTGATTCTAATATGTAAGTTGGTAACTGCCGGAACTTAAATTCAATGATAGCAAATGAAACTTGTTCCATCTCATCTTTAGTCTTCTTACTTTTTAAGTTGGAGCAATCCGCTGTTGTATTAATAGGTGATCTGTTTGCAGATAATTAATGTCTACAATCAGCGATATGAGAGCGTCGCTGCATTCTGGCCCCATGTTCACAGCCGCATTATTGCAGCCTTACTGATATCTCAACTTCTGCTAATGGGGTTGCTCAGTACCAAAGAAGCTGCTAATTCAACTCCTTTGCTTGTTGTATTACCGGTATTCACGTTGGCATTCCACAAGTATTGCAAGCATCGGTTTGAACCTGCCTTTAGGAAGCATCTGCTCGAGGTAATTCCCCAGTGTCCCTTACTGGTCATTTTGGATAAAAGTCTCGTACTGACTCCATCCATTATCTTCAGTTCTTCAGGAATTCATGTCGATGGTGAAGTACTTTTTTCTTTTCTTTTTCTTAATCATTATCTCCTCCACAGGAAGCAATGGCAAAAGATTTAGCAGAACGGGAAGAAGAACCGAACTTGAACTTGAAAGCATACTTAGCTGATGCATACCTGCACCCAATTTTCCAGTCATTTGCGGCAGAGGAAGAGGAAGTGGTTCAAGTCAGAGCAGACCAGCACCAAGATCCTGTAGCCAGCCCTTCTGGGAGCAAACTTAGCTCGCCCTCACCTCCTCATCATGCTTATCGCTATGAAGTTAATACACAACATTACTACTCTTATCATTATGAGGCTGAGCCTTGAAGCAGCAGGTCCTCTTCTGCTCGCTTATGAAAGCCTAACCTATTTTTTCAATCTTGTAACAATCTCTCTGTCCAATATAATTACTTAGCGTTGAAGTGACTTTTTGCCCTTTTTGTAGTTTCCTTGTTTGTATTTGTTCTTCTGTTTAAATTCGAGTGAAGGTAACTTTCTGTTCAAACTCTGATGAACACGAAGATCCTGTAGATTTTTTTTGTCTTTTCTTTTGCTTCATAGTTAGTCGTTTGACAAAAATGTAAACGGTTGGAACTCTTTGCGGCAAGGCATTATGATTTATCATGATATATTCTCGTCCTGCTCATTTTATTGTTCGTTATTCGTTTGAAGTGTGGTAGCCGAACCTATTTTTGTTTGTTAGGACTCGAGTACATTATCCTAGTCTTCTAGCACGTTTAATCCTGATCTGTGCTTGCTTTGGCTAGCCGTTCCGCAGGAGCGTTTGCCCCCTTCTCATCTACGTTTCAACACAACGAATGGGCTAAATTACCATCTTATGCATATCCATGGACTTCAATTACACTAGCAAAAACAAGCTCCTCCAAACATCAAATATTCATTTCAGAAGGCTGTCCTTTAACGCCAATATTTTCGTCAAACAACTTGTTTCAATACCAATGTGCCTTGCTAAGTGTACAAAATCTAAGAGGTGGCAAAAGGGGTCATGGACCTATATTTGAAGTCATATTGTTAAGTTGGGTGAATTACGAGTAGCTTGAAAACATATATGGGTTAAAATAGATCTAATAAAGTAAAACCTAAAAAAAATGATGGGTCCTATCGGGTTACCAAAGAGCCCAACTTCAAGCCATTGAATCAAAGAGCAATGCCATTCGTGTACACAAAGGCCCCCTAAATTACTTGTTGGCCATGCCCAATTACTATAGGAACTATGCTCCCATGCCAACATCCTACTTCAATCCATGGAGGCTAGGCTCGAGACATTGGTGCCTGTGCCAAGGCCCTCAGAGGCCATGCTTGAGTATCCGGTTTCTACGCCCAAGTCACTAGCACTTGACCTTGCTCCACAGAAGTGAGGTTTGGGCCACTCAAACCTAGGTTGCGACCATAGTACCCATGTTTGGCTCCACAAAGGTTGGGGCTCAATCCCTAGAGGCCAGGATTGGGTCCACTACAGTGGGCTTGGGTTCATAAAGGCTAGGCTCAAAGTCCCTTTAGGTCGCCCTAAGAACCTTGTGCCTAGGGAACTCGATTCTCATGCTTGTGTCACAATTGCTTGATTCTTTGGTAGCTAGGTTTAGGCCCATAATGGCTAGACCTAGGTTCCTCGAGGCTAAGCTTGAGACCTTAGTGTTTGTGCCCATGTCTACAGATGCCGTGCTTAGGACATGGTGCCCATACCCTAGTTTCCAGCAATAATGCTTGGGTACTCAACTCTCGCACCCATGTCATTTGCACTTAGTTGGGGTCCATCAAGGTGGGGCTTGATCTTCACATATGCATTATGTAACATGTGGATT
The DNA here is from genome assembly GCA_014182405.2 of Eucalyptus sideroxylon. Taxonomy (NCBI): domain Eukaryota; kingdom Viridiplantae; phylum Streptophyta; class Magnoliopsida; order Myrtales; family Myrtaceae; genus Eucalyptus; species Eucalyptus sideroxylon. The sequence goes on from CM024552.2 coordinate 42,711,508, forward strand.
TCAAGCCCCATTGCATGGGGGCATCCTTCAAGGTAGGACATATTAATGTTCTAGTAGACACGATCATGGTCATCTTTCAATGAATGTGAATGCAATTCCAAAATGTATAACATGCATTAAAAGTAAAGTTGAACTTGCATTATCATGAAGTTGCTCCAGAAGTCGGAGCCACAATCTTTTGATGTGATGGCTTTTGAAGCGTGATGCGAGTTTGACTTGTTACTATAATACTACCAAAAACAAGTTAAAGTAAGCCAGAATTATTATTATGTTAGACATATCAAACTAATCCCAGGATCAATTCAGATTTCCTGAAAACAAGGAGCAACAAGAGATCCGAATTCGTGATCAACCAGAGGGCTCCGAACCACGTGATCATGAAACCTTAGATAAAGCCAACCACCTCCGACTAGCATGTCATCGGTTGGTTTCGGAAATTTCTGATCTTTATTCTCGAAGCCCGTTTAGAACCATGGTAAGATTTTTCTGAACTGGACTTTGGCATTGCAATCCGATCCAACCCAATTCGTTTGCACGAAGCGGCCCGTTGCAAGGAGGAATTTTTCAGTCCAATGGCCCCTGGCCACTAGGGGTGTAAATGGGTCGGGTCGGGTCGGGTCTTGATGTTACCCGACCCGACCCGAAACATACAGAGCAACATAATGTGACCCGACCCGACCCGACCCGAAACACGTTAAACTCATAGGAAATTCGGGTCGGTTCGGGTCGGGTCGGGTCGGGTTTCGGGTCTTCACTTTTTTTTTTTTTTTTTTTTTTTTTTTTTTTTTCCGGTGACAGTCGAATGGGCATCGGGCTGCAAATGAATGTATCTTCAACAAATGAGCACAAGCATAATTTAGTGCCACATTGATGTAGAATGTCAAATAAATGAGGAGCTTATCCGCAACACTCTTTATATCGAAGTTCCTAAAAAAGACATTGGCCCGGAAGAATGTGATTGCTTCATCAACAATATCTGTCCTATAAATAAAAAATGAAATCATGCATCGTGCAAGATTGGCCATTATCTGTCCTATAAATGATCGACACACACCAAAGACACACAAAAATTAACAAAACCAGATTCTCCTCCCAATGGAATCTTTCACGCAAGAATTTTAAGAAGGCAAACAAAATTCACTCTGTTTGCAAAGACCGGAATCTAAACAACCCCGAAGAACTCAATGTAATGAAGGATAAGGACTACATATCATAAGAACCAAACGCTAACCAGCACTCATTTCTAATGCAAACACTAACCAGCGGTGCCCACTATCCAGGAATACCAGAAAATTAATCTCATTCTCAGCCTTCCTCACACAAGGGAGAGTCCAACTTAGCCCTTAGTCAAGCAAAATCAAAGCTAAAGCAACAACAGAAGTCCCCACCTGCCAAAAGCAACAACCCCCTAAATTCTTACCCACCCCAGACTTTAATTTGACATCCTTGTTCTTCTTGCCAGTGTTCTTAGCAGCTGATCATTGAGAGTCACATTAGCACCCACCACTATTACCTTATACCTCTTGGTCTTCCAAACCATGATCTTGAACCTCATTGCGGTGGCCAAATCCACCCTAAAGACCAACTGTGATGGAGGATGGACACGAAACGAATGTGACAATTTGAGACAAGGCACGACAAAGTGAGAGTCCATCGGAACTCTTCATTTTGCATCTCATCACATTCACCACCGCAAAACTTTGCGCCCTCACAAAGGACCTCTGTTTTTAACACTACGAAACAAGCGGCGAACATCGATTTTGATTGCCATAAATTAATCTTCGTATTCCTCGCTCTGCAGTGGAGAGCAAACTTTCTAACACCACACATATGAAGAGACCAAAAGATCCACAGGAAAACAAATATACGTTACTCTATTCTCCAAAACTTGTCAATCCATAATTGAGAATCTCAAATGCAATTATCAAGAACCACAAATGCCATAATTCTCCGAAACTTCCATCGTAAGTATTCCAGCTAGCCGTTTTCGGAAGTACAAAAATAGTTTCTAAGAGCAAAACCATTAGGGCCCAGAATCGAGGCTAATATGAGATCTTGAAACACCGAAGCTTGATAAAAGGCGAAAGACATTGCCTACAGCCTTCTTCCTCTTCTACCGCCCATTCACACTCCAACCAACCATTCATTTTAACAGTTTTGCTCGAACAAGAAAGACCCATCAATCAATTTTAAAGAACTTTACCTCATGTTCATGATGTTGTTCGAAAGCACATGCTCACTCGCTTAGCTAGTCGCCTTGACTTAACTTTTAACCTGAACCCAAAGAATTTCATAGACAACTAAATGCATCGGACAAGCAATTTCCTTAATACAAGAAAATTTAAAAGAAAGAAACCCAGAAAGAGAATAGATTTCGAAGAAACGAAGCAGCCCAGCTAGAGAACTCAAAGTCATGCCGACAACTTAGCCCCAATCCAACATCAAAATTGAACCATAAAAAAACACATTCGACCCAATACAATCGCCGAATCAAATCGCCCCGCAACGAAGAGCAGAGACAATCATCAACAATCGCCCGAGCGGAAGCGGCGACTTCGCGAAACGCAAAATTCCCGATCTCCACGGCCAATGTTGAGCGCCATCGAGCGAAAGTCGGGATGGCATTTGACGAGCGACGAGAGGGGGAAGGCGCGTGGATCCGGAGGGGGCTCCTCACCTTAGGGACTTGGAAACGAGGCGAGAAGGGCGCCATGATCACCGAGTGAACCCAGTCCCAAGGCGTCGACGATGGTTGGCCGCACGCGGTGGCAAGGGTTTCGGCGTCGGCGAGGCGGAGGCGAGGGGTGGCGACGGCAGCGGCGAGGCGGAGTCGCGTCGATTGGAGGGCGACAGCGGACTCCACGAAGGCGTACTCGTCGGAGAAGAAGGCGGAGCCGACGAGGTTGTGTTCGACTGTTCGTGTTTTGGGGCTAAAGCGTTTGTGTTTTTGTGTTTTGGCGTGTTTGGACTTTAGAAAACTTGTTTCGGGTCGAACAATGTTCGAACACGACCCGAACACGAAACACATTTTGTTTGCTTGTTTTATATTTGTTACCGAACACGACCCGAACACGAAACACGTTAATACATGTTTTGTGTTCGGGTCGTGTTCAATCAGTTCGGGTCGGGTCGGGTCGGGTCTTTTTGACACCCCTACTGGCCACAATGCGCAAGGCCAACGGTATGGTAGATTTGACAGTGCTGTTCGCTGCGAATGCAACTGCCAAGAAGCTGCTCCAGCTAGCCTGCTACTGTCCAAATCTCATCTCCAATGTCTTACCATCATTCTCTGTAGTCCATACAAACTCTCGGGATTCTCCAACCAAGAAGAAGAAGGCCCACAACAAAAAGCAGCCGAAGAGATGGTTCCTCTCTCCCTCTCAAGAACTCCCCGCCACTTCCTTGCTTTCTTGCCATGGCGATCGTCTCGGCCACGCTCCACCACCACCACCACCAATCGCCCTCCTCCCGTCTTGTCAATCACCACCGCCGACAGCGGGAGGGGGACCTGCCCTTTTCTTCAAGTTCCCTCGTTTCGCTTTCTTCCTCCGCAAGGGTCCAATCGTGCGCGTCGTCGCGGCTCGCTTGTGGGGATGGCCAATCGGGGGATAAGAGTCCCCGTCTGGAGAAATCGTGTTCGGGAGTCAGAAGCAATTCTGGGTTCGCTCCCGGGTTCTTGCAAATGGGTGACGAGAAAACGTGCTCGGATCGATCACTTCTGGTGAAGTCAGCGGGTGGAGAGAGTGGTGTCACTTCCACCACAATCTCTCAAAAGGTCTCCTCCTTTTTTCTTTTCTTTTTTTGAGTCGCTTGGCATGTTTTATGGGGTCTCAGCTGGTCCGTTTTAGCTTCGTTTTACTAAATTTGATCCGAATGTGTCTTTGATGTGAATTATAGGCCTTTGGGGTGCTCCATTTGGTTGTCTCGCTGGGGATAATCCTTGCGATGGATAAATATTTGAAGGAGGCGTTTGTCGCGGCGGCGATCAAGTTCCCGAGTGCTCTGTTCGGAATGTTCTGCATATTCTCCGTTCTGATGATTCTCGATTCGACGGTGCCTGCCATGGCTGCCGGTTTGATGAGCTTCTTCGAGCCGGCGTTTCTGTTCATACAAAGGTGGCTCCCGCTGTTTTATGTTCCGTCCCTGGTGGTTTTGCCTCTTGCTGTTAAGGACATACCTGCGGCTTCGGGGCTCAAGATTTGCTTTATATTGGGTACCGCTCACCTTTGATCACTGTGTAGTTGTGTGCTCTTCCTCATTGAGGTTGCTTGTGTTGTGACTATCTTGTGAAATCTAATGACCTTGGACCAGAGTCTTGCGCCTCTCCAATGGCCTAAGTCTATCGGCATTTTGTCTTTCTGGGTTCTGTTGTGCTTGCCAATGAGTTGGTGCACCATGATGGCACAGTATTACTACAGTATGCAATATTCCCAGAGCTCTGAAAGAAGCTCTTCATTGATGTTGTCTTTGTGCAGACAATAGCCTAGAAGAAGGAAGCACAGGATGAAATCACAATCTTCATGCGTAGACTTTTAGACTTTGAGATCATAAGAAGCTCACATTGCAGTTTGATATGAGAGTTTGTATGAGGATATAATGTAAACTAGGTGGAGAGAAAGGAAAATGCATGGCATCTATATTTTAGTTTGTCTGGATAAGTTGAGTGGTGTCTTGCTGTTGCCAGTTAGGCTCAATAGGTGCATCTTTAAGATAGATATTTTTAACTCCGTAGCTGTTTTCTTTTTCTCTTTTGCAGTTGGAGGATGGTTGGCTTCACTTTCTGTGGCTGGTTATACTGCAATTACAGTGAGAAAACTTGTTAAGACAGAGATGACGGATGCTGAGCCAATGGCAAAACCATCACCATTTTCGTCACTTGAATTGTGGACTTGGAGTGGTATTTTTGTTATATCATTCATTTCAGCATTTTTGTACCCAACTTCTCTCGGAACCAATGCCAGAACATGCCTTCCATTCCTCCTGGCATCCACTGTGATAGGCTACATGGTCGGTTCTGGGTAATTTCTGCTACCTATGAGCAAATTTGCATCGTGGAAGTCCTGCAGGATCTATAGTTTGTTGAAGTATAACTGTTCAAAAGGCCATCTTCACGAGCTTTTCTTTTTTAGGTTGCCATCTGGTGTGAAGAAAATTTTCCATCCAATTATCTGCTGTGCATTGTCGGCAGACCTGGCAGCATTTGCATTTGGGTACCTTTCAAAGTCTGGACTGAATCCCGTCCTAGGTATTCTGTTTGTGAAGTCATAACTGTTACTTGGTTTGGATGATTTGCATGAACTGATCAGAAGGTGGTTTGCATACTTCTGCATCATTAAGAGCCAACTGACTAGTTGTATCTCATGTACACCTCTTTAAAATCTTTTCAGTTTACTTGATGCAATTCTGGCCAAAACAAAATTCATTTGAAGCAGATATGCATAGCCATGTGGCCTTCTTTAAGGGGGAAAAAATAATGTCCCATTTGTAAAGTACTTAAGAAGCAGTATCCATCAGCCATCCCTATGCCATCGCATTCTGTGTATCATGACTTTTTGATTTTACATCCTTCTTAGAGAAGATAGAAATTGTTTTCTATATGGATGAAATAAATCAAGTATAATGGCCTTGTGATGTTTGCATAGAATGGCAACTAATTCCATCAGCTTGATCTCGCATGGTTCACAATGTCCAGAAATCTGCAAAACTTTCGATCTGATACCTAACATACTTACAGGATATTACCTTACGAAGGCATCTGCCAATCCTGGAGCTGGTGATATTCTAATGGGATTCTTGGGATCTGTTATTCTCTCCTTTGCATTCTCCATGTTCAAGCAGAGAAAGGTAGCTTATATCTTCTCATCCAGTACTCAGATTGTGAAATTAAATTATCTCAGTTGTAGATTTTGCTGTTATTTTGAGTTGCTAGTTTGGAGCACAGAAAAGCGTACAAAGCGGACAGTGCAGGTTAAACAGTTATTCACTAGGGCAGGAGGAAAACTTCTTGATACAGTGATATTCATGCTATTATTAGCTTTCTTATCTCTAAGAGTTTGGATGTGTAGGAAACATGAAAAGTTAAAGTTGAAAGAACATTTCATTGGTTGAAATGGAACCATCGTTCCTCCTCGAACTAGCATGTATACACCAGGTGCTTTGGTGAGAAACTGGTCAAGAAAGATGGTTAAATTTTTTTAAACTTCGCTGCTAATTTATATTTCTTCTTCAGACTGATTGCAGTCCACTGATTGGTAATTTGAGAATCCCTTTCTCTTCTCATTTTGGCTGCAACTACAATCTCCATTCTCTGTTGTTGCAGCTTGTAAAGAGACATGCAGCTGAAATTTTCACATCAGTCATTGTCGCAACAATCTTCTCTTTATACTCAACTGCTTTGGTAGGACGTCTTGTTGGACTGGAACCAACTTTGACAGTGTCGATTCTGCCTCGTTGTATTACTGTGGCATTGGCCCTCAGCATTGTGTCTCTATTTGAAGGTATTCTGGATTCTCGATTGAAATGCAATTTGGAATAGGAGATTACTTCTGCAATCATCTTTTCTAAAGCACAATTGAAACCCATGCGATGGATTTTTTTAACTTTTTCTACTTGATATGCGTTCTCTTTCTCTGAGCAAGGTATATTTTTGGTAAATGGTGACTAAATATTTGTGCTTGAAATTCCATTTGTCTCTCGAGTGGTGCAGGTGCCAATTCATCTCTTACAGCTGCTGTGGTTGTGGTAACTGGTTTAGTTGGAGCAAACTTTGTGCAAGCAATGCTGGATAGACTTAAATTCCGTGATCCTATTGCCCGAGGAATAGCTACTGCATCAAGGTACGCTTACTGAACATTGGCCATCTTTCTGGAGTGTGCCCTTGTTGCGCACTTTTGTTCTCTCCACTCAGTGAAATTCTCAGGACGGATTAAGAGACACAAGTTCATAACTCATATCCGAAAGTCATATATCTTGTGCCTATCCTGCAGTGCCCATGGATTGGGAACAGCAGCATTGTCGGCGAAAGAACCGGAGGCCCTCCCTTTCTGCGCCATCGCCTATGCTCTCACCGGCATCTTTGGCTCCTTGATCTGCTCGGTTCCCGCTGTCAGGCAGAGCCTGCTTGCCATAGTCGGCTGAGGACTACAAGCAGCATCGATTTGCTCCGACTGTGCATTCTGTCGGCCTTTTCACCAGTTCCATTGGTTTTCTACACTCGAAGGTGTACAGAGTTCAGCAAGAGTCCCTTTCCAGGATTGCCTCCATTTTTTTTTTGTAAAACTGGGCCAGTCCAGTAGCTGGAGATGACTTGCATTGCCACCAGGACTCTCTGTCTAGTGTCCAGCATCTTACTGCTCTATGTAAATGAGAAAAAGTTGCAGAATCGACATCAGTGGTTATTGATGATGCTGTCAGCGTCTGTAATGTAGGGTAAGCTACGACAGGGAAATAAATATTAGCAAAAAAAAAAAAAAACGAAAAGAAAAATCGAGTACAAACATCCGGCATTTAATGACCCCAGGTGTTATCAGAACGGTCGGGCTTGAAATAAGGATCCAATATCATATTGTATAAGACATGATCGGAACAAATTCATAACTCGAAATAAATCCTATATTTTTATATGAATATCTTATTGTTCAATTATAAGCTCTTATTTTCTTTGAAATAAGAAAAAGAAAAATATCACAAATGGTCCTGAACTTTCAACTAATGTTCAAAAAATCAAAATGCTAAATTCACTTTGTTTATTCTTACTATCCATTTTTTTCATTTATTTTTAATATGGAGAAATGAAAGAAATATGACTTTTATTACTTTGCATAAATGTGGTATTTTTTCAACAAAAAAAAAAAAAAAAAAACCTAGTTTGGTATTAAAAAAAGGGAAATTGGTCAATTTTCAAATAGTTAAAGACTAGATGGAATATTAGATGAAAATTCAGGGATCAAATTGAGCAAATCAAAAGCTCATGGATGGTATTAAACATTAGATGAAAGTTCAGGACCATTTGTGACATTTTCTCATAATAAAATATACTCACTAATTTTTTGAAAGAATAAAAATAATAAAAACGTATATTTAGTAAGTTGGGTCCAATTCTCTCTCCGAACAATGAGAATTGTATGCCTAAATATTGATTCCATTTTTAAGAATTGATAATTAAATCAATGCTTCTAGAAATTGGTCTGACCCAGGTGATTCGTTTCGCACGTCCCTAATTTTCCCCGGACCTGTCACGTCCGCTGTCGCCAAGAAATGAAATAACCCTTTATTTTCTCCTTTCATGAGTACAAGCAAACTAAAATAAAATTGTAACTCCACTATAAACCTCTGGCAGTCCTTTTCATATCCCGGAATCACGAATCTCGTCCGTTCGTATCGCCGGTCTCAACGGTCCGGATTTCGCGTCCCGCTCGCGCGCGAGCCCGCAGGAGACCCGCGGCGAGCCCACTCGCGCGGGCGCGTGCCCTGCAAACCCCGCGACCGGCGCGTGGGCGACGCTTCCAGCGACAAAGCCCATCGACTGAACTCTCGGTGCGCTAAAAATGGTCGAACAAAAGGCGAAAAGAGGAAAGGAAAAATTGTCCGAACCGGAACAGTTTCTCTCTCTCTCTCTCTTTCTTGCTCCTCAGCTGCGAGCGAGTGGAGTACCCTTCGAGAATCGCCTCCCTCTTTCCAGGTAAATCGAAGCCTAAAGATCGCTCCTTTGCTCAGGGACAACGTGGCGAGGCCGATCGGGTCGTCGTTTCGTCGCTTGTCCTGGCGAATTTGGTGCCGTTTCGTGGGTTGTTGAAGCTTTTTGCTTGGTCTGCTTGCTGGTGGGTGGTGAGGCGGGATGGGGTTGTCTCGCTTCGGCTCCATTGTGGGTCGGTTCGGTGTTCTGTTGGGTGAAGTGGGTCTGCATGGTCGCGGGTCGATGTGATGAGCGTGAGCCTGTTTCTTGCTGGACCTTTCGGTGTGTTTTGAGGGTTTTTCAGCTGCTTCGACACTGCTTGGTGCTGATACGGGGGTTAAAATGTGCCGTGCTGCAGTCTGCTGGCTTTTGTGGGCATTTCAGTGGCTGATGATTGTTTAGCTTCTGGTGTTGTTTGTGGGTTTTACTAGATTTGGGTTTTGGGTTGAAGTGCAGCTTTGCATATGACTTTTTTTTTTTTTTTTTTTTTTTGGGTTGAATTTAGATTTTGTGAGGCTTGCGAACTTTGTCGGTGTTGCTTCTCCCTGAGTAGAGAGGCTACTGTCATCCCCTGTGAAGTATTCCAAGTTCCTGTTTTTGTGAACTGGAAAATTTGCTGCGTAAGATTGGGTTTTTTCCTCTCTAGATTATAGTTTTCTTTTGGTCCTCATGATGTCATATGTTCTGCCGGTAGAAAAAATTCATTTGATCTCTGCTACGCATTCCATATTGCATGTTATTGTTGAATAATTTTGTAGCAGGAATTGGTACGTTTGCAAATATATTAGTCGTTTGAGTTAAATGTCTTTAACTTATAAATGTGGAAGTGACTTGGACCGTGATGATCTTCTAATAAATGGTTGGCATTTATTTAACTACGATGCAAAATTTTGACTAAAAGTCCTCTCTTCTTTTGCTTGATTTGTCAGTATAGTCTTGAAATTGAGTTATCTTGCTCTTTTACTATGATGTGCAAAAGTTACCTTTGCATCGCATTTCATTCTGTTGGTACTCAGATGCAAGGCAATGGGCACAATGATTGATTTTATTGAATAGTTTCCTAACAAATAAACTGCTTTGGACCTAGCTTTAACTCTTGAATTATTCACACTGTTCTGCTTTGCTGACGCCAGGAATGGGAATTGCTCAGAGTGGCCTCTGGATGTAGACCTTTATGCTGATTGTGCAGAGAATTTTTAATAGCTTTCGAAGATGGGGACATACTCAAATAGAGGCCATATCATGCCCGATGCTAACGGTGGACCGTCCCTTTCACATATTGCCTGGTTTTATGGGAGTGGATTTTTCCCTACTCCAAAAGTCAGCTCAGGTCCTTCCTCACAAACACAATTGAACCCGGAAGATGGTCTCCCTGTACCTCCGATTCGTTCAGTTGCTTCAACAACTGAGCCTGCAAAGAGCAACAATCCTGGAACAAAATCCGCAAAGCCTAAGAAACGTAAATCCTCTTCAAAAGAACCTGATCAGATAACATCCAAGGCACTGAAGCAAAAGCAACCCAGGAAGAAATCAAGTTCTGGAAAAGGAAAGGGACAGAGCTTCCCTGAAGCAAAACGGGAAAAGAAGGATCTGAACATGAACATCGATTTAACCAACTGCGATTTCTCTGGGGTGCCTTCCCCTTATTGCTCTTGCACTGGAATTGCTCGGGTCTGCTACAAATGGGGGGCTGGTGGCTGGCAATCTTCGTGCTGCACCATCAGTGTATCTGAATACCCGCTTCCAATGAGTTCATCAAGGCCTGGTGTTCGCTTGGCTGGGAGGAAGATGAGCAATGGGGCATATGTGAAACTTTTAGTAAGATTAGCATCAGAAGGTTATGATTTAACTCATCCGGTTGACTTGAAGGATCACTGGGCAAGACATGGTACTAATAAGTTTGTCACCATCAAGTAGAAGTGTTGAAGTGACCCTTTTCAAGTAATGTCACTAGTGTAGATAACATTTCGAGCATCAGGTGTCATTCTTCTGTTCAATTGTGGTGTTTTATTGTATCCTTGTGACTCGGTTGAAGTGACTTGTTGGTGTATATAGTTTCTCTGTAATGTAGCCTTTTCTATTATATGCTAATGCTTCTCCATCTCAACTATGCATTCAATTATGGCTTTCTAGTACTGGCTTAATGTCCTCTGCCCATAATTCAACTTGCTCATTAATTCTCGTTGCAGACTTAAAAGCTCTATCTTGCTCATGCCCACATTTACAGGAAAGAAATAGACGTCCCTATTTTGTTCGTGCCAAAACACAATTGTGGTCCTCTACTTGCAAAGTTAGCTACTTCTAAGTGTTACGAGTACGTCTTTCCACTGTCTATGGACAGTGGGAATGTGAAAGTGTTTCGGTGATTGAAAATGCTTGTAAAATAGTCTTGCTGTCTTGGGAATGTTGATGAAGAAACTATAAAGTACAAACCAAGCATCACTCCATTTCTCCCTCCCCCTTCACTCTTCTCTCTCTTTGATCCTTGTCTTCAACAATTATTTTTTGCTATAAACAACGGCGGCAGAGTTTCTTGTTTGCTTAACCCCACCATCAACATTTTGTAGCTTAACCATAGGAAGCTGTTAGCTGAGACTCTCTGTTTTGACTCTTCCTGTTTTGCTTCTTTTTCGGTAGATATATGTTAAATCCTATAGTGCCCTGGATCGACGGGGTAGATCTATGTTAAATCCTCTAGCGGCCCGTGTCGACCTGCTGGTCGGATTCGGCTGAATTCGACTCTCTTGGCTATGTGAAGGTTAAGCCACACAAAGAGCATGCTTTTTTCTTTTTTGCAGCGCAGGTTATTCTTGGAAATAGTGCAGAAACCTGCAAATAAAGTGATTCTAGTTTTTCAGATTTGACTGGATTTTTTCTCAAAACTCGTAATCTCCTGAACCTCCCTTTATCAACAAAGGAATTAGGCAAGAAATATCTGAACGCGCCTTTATCTCAGTGGGACCTAAATATGATTCAAGACCACTGAGAATTTATGCAAAGAAAAGCGGGCAGGGCCGGGTGTACCAATCTCTTTTTTGAATTTTACCAAGTAACTGATCTCTCTGCCCCTTTTTGTCTATGTTACATCTCCATACAACAAATTATCCTGATGACAAAATACATGCAGATCCTTCCCTTCTCAACAACCCTAATACTCATTTTGAAGGATGAATGAACAGTGGAAACAGAAGGACTGAATAAGGATTGAAGAAAGAAGAGGGGGAACTAGTATTTGGAAGTTCCTAAGCTTTAGTGGCTTGTAATGGTGCAGCTGCTTTGCTGGCTGTGATTTGCTCATAGAGGTCTCTGATTTTTAGCCCAACTATGGTCTGGAAGAGACCAGTGCCATTGTTGCTTCCGGGGAATTCGGAGTGCTTCAGCATCTGCTGGGTGACTTCACCATAGAATTTTGTGGAGAGGTTGCTCAAATGGCTTTCCACATAGATGAGCTCATCTAGTCTGTCAAATTGCCCATCCATCTCCAACACAGACACCTGCAATTCCAAGCACGTAGGAGTCAGTCTTAAGTTCAATAAAGACTGCAACTTTTGGAGAATGAATGGAAAAAATTGTTGATGGTTCCATATAATATTGAAATGATAATACCTCCCAGCATTTGGGTCGTGGAAAAATTCAAAAAAGTGCATTCACGTCGTCCTTAATCGAAATGTCACGTGAACATCCTAAGTTCTGACAAGTTTATCCATCCTCAATATATCTACTTGAATATTACGTGAAACCATTGTCATTCAAGAAATTTGCACGGATCAAGTCGTTAAAACGTGAAATGTGGTGCGCAATCCAAGTCATTTGCAGTATTCACTAGTTCATGTACATTTGGGTTTTTAACAGCTTTTTCTGGACCTGAATGAGAAATTTTTTTATTGTTCAGCTGAAGAAGACTGTCATCAAACAGAGTATTAACAGTGAGGAGAGAACAAAATCAAGTGATCTTCGAGATATATACCTCGTGGCCGAAGTAACTCTCCGGGCCATAAGTGAACTTGATGCCGGGGTAAGAGCAAGTGAGTTTTCTTCCACACGGGATCCAAGAGATGGTCGAGCCCTCGTCAAACAGGTATACCGGGTTGAAATACTTCACACCCTCTTTCATTATCAACCTCACTCTAAGAATCTTCCCTTCATTATCACCAGGGATTAGCTGTGTTGGCAGCACTTCAATCACTGCATCTGCATACTGCTTCTGTGGGTCTGGGCAAAAGGCAAGAAAACAAACGAGCACATGTTAATGAATACACTGTCCATAGGCATGGCGAATGGAAATTTCAAAGCAAGTATTTCACAATGTTCGACATATATAAACATGTGCCATGCTGTCAGACAAGTGACTTTCGGTTCAGATCAAACAGTTACTTTGGGAACATAAGTACAGAGAGTGAATATATATAGGGGAGTTTTAATATCATTATAAAGGGTATCACTGTAATGTAGTTGAAAGATTGTTCCCCTTTATAAGGAGGGCCAAAGGTGATGACACTTTAGAGTGTCCTAATTGGAGAAACTTGTGGGATCCTTTCAGTTGGCATTTGTTCAAAGGGTCAGTCTCGAAATCTAGTACATTTATTTGAGATGAATCAATCCCAATCAAGGCACAGCAGTGTAGTTTAGGGAGTGATTTTGATTCACCTATATAGGCTTCAAAATCTGGCTTTCGGGCTTCAATGCTAGCTTTGATGCTCTCGAGACTGTGTCCTCGCTCAGCCATGTCCCTCTGCAATTCATCGCTTATTTTAGGATTACAGGACATGAATTTAGCAGGAGAAACAATATCAGGCTTTTCCCTGAAAACAGATCAAGTACCTGGATTTTCCATGCAAATTTGACCTCATTGCTGATGTCCAAATATATGCTGAAGTCCAGCAAGTCCCTAACGCGCTGGTCGAACCTGAACATGCATAATTATGTTAGTTTCCTTTGGTCTTGAACATCAATCCAAGAGCGGGCGCATAAGTCTTCCATTGTTTCTCATAAATGAACTGCCCTTGCGTAAAATTACCGTGGTATATTTTCTTATAGTTGATCTATGGAGTACTTTATAGTTGAAAAATATTTCATCATCATCTTCTCCACATCTTGGTAGAGTACATATTCCATGGCAACTTTGTGAATTTGTTAATCTATTAAGACAATCACATTTCAAACATCTAAATGCAACCTAATTCTAAGGTTCAAGAGAAACATGGGAGCCCACGAATTTGTTAGGCTATAATTTGCTGAAATTTTTTATGGTTCAATTAGAATTGAGTCTATCCTTGGACTGATAAAGAGTTCATTCCCTCAGCTAAGTCTGTTTGCCATGAATGAAGGGGCATGCGAGTGAAATTGGGCCGGTGCGAGGCCCATCAGAAAAAAAGGTGATAGGGACACAACATCCTCCTTAGCCACAGAAAATCCTGCTTGAGGCACTCTTTTTGGTTTCTGATATCTCTCGTTATCCGAAAACTCAAAACTCTTCCCGTCCACCTACATAATTCTACTTACACTCTAAATCAAAATCCACAACAAATCAGCTTGATTATTCCTTCTCAACGGTGCAGAATAATAGATGACTATTAGACCATCTTCTAAACACAGAGAAGAAAGAAGAGAATTGCAATCTGAAGATAGGACTTACATTGGGTGAAGTCCCTCAATGACCAGGATCTTGGGAGGCTTGATGAGCTCAGGAGGGTCCAAGAGGCCAGTGACATGGTTATAGATAGGCTTGTCCACAGCCTTGCCTTCCTTCATTGCCTTAACCTGTTCGTACATGAGATCAAAGTCGTTGGCCCTTGGGTCAAGTGCAGTCACTCCCTTCTCTTTCCTCCCAGTCCTGTCCAGGGAATGGTAGTCGTCGAGGCATATCACGGTGGTTGTGTCACTGATGAGGGTGTTCGAGTCCGGGTTGCCTCCCTTCGGCGGTTCGGCGGCGCCCCCGAAGACGCTGGTCAGCCTCCTCATGAAGGTGCTCTTGCCACAGCCTGAGTCAGCTGCTAGGCCAATCACCAGCGTGTCCCCTGAGCACCTGATCACATATGGGACTGCGGCGATGCCTCTGTTGGTGACCTTCTTGCCGCTGTTGTAGAACAAGATTTGCTTCTTCTGGTTGAACCCCAAGTGGGTCTTGGAGGGTGTGGAGATTGAGCATGTCGAGTGGAAGGATTGGGTTGTGTAGACTGTACAAACCGCCATTTCTCTTGATTCTCGTTCCCTCCCTCTCTCTGCCTAGAGAGCAATTCTAAGTCTTTGAACAGGGCGAGAGTTGTTATATGATCTTGGTTGGTGGGTATATACCAGGTAGGTTCTTGGATAGAATGGCCTCTGGTTTTAGTGAACCAATTTGGAACACAAGTTCCTGAGCGAGGTTAATTTTGGATGGAGAGTGAGGTACAGTGTCTTTTTGATGGAATACAAAAATGAAGACTGTCAGCTTGACGGATGGAAGCTTATGTGTCCTTTTGGGAAGGTTTCTGTGGCTGCACCTTGGTCCGGACAAAACTTTGGGAGGTGATCTTTGAGGTGGCAGGAGAAAGGAACATGGGTGGCCCAGATGGGCTGCATAGACTCTCTTTGAAACAATCGTTGAAAAGTAAAACTACTATACAAGATATTTCTCTGAGTTAAATTTTGAGAAATGGCCTTCATGAAGAATATTTCTGAGAGAGATTAATGCAAACGTATGGAAAAGCTTGGTGGTCATTTGATGCGGTTTGGATATTTGGCAGGACACATGGCGTGACGCAGTTGGCTGGCTCAAGATGAGGAGTGTAAGGTTGTGGAATGGCGTGAGAGGTTATGGAGGCCCTCTTCTCCCCATGAGAGTTTTGTACTCATTCGATCGAGAGTGTATGGAATGGCTGAACTCTAGCATTCTATCTCCAGCTAAAAAGAAAAAGAAAAAGAAAAAGAAAAAAAAAAATGAAGTATTCTGGTGGTTATATTGGAAAGCACAAACTTCGAGCTTAGCCACACCACAACCAGAGATGGGCAAGAAAGGGAAGGAGAAAAGAGAATTAATTGAACATCATGGTCAAGAAGGTTGAACAAAGCGTGCATGCGAGACACTAGGGTGCTACGTATTGGTAATGCTCTAGTACGTACACACATGTCATGCTTGTGTGCAGTTGAGCATGGTCAGGGAGGTCAGGGAGATTTTTGCATATGGAATACCTATTTGGAATTTTCTTTAGTAATCTTAACATCTGAACCTAATTTGATGGAAAAATTACTAAAAAAGTCACAAACAATTTAATTGTACCAATTTACCTTTAAACCTTTTGACAATTTATTAAGATAGTTCTTTTGGTGAATTTTGATTGAAAAATGCTGATGTGATAGTCAGTAAGACCTACTATCTTATGTGACATATCAATGCTGATATTGATGATTTTTTTTTAAAAATTTTTAAATTTTCTCATTTTCTTCTCTTTTCATTTTTTTCCTTTTCATTGGTCTTAGGCGATGATTGGCTACTAGTGATGCCTAGAAAGGGCTATGTGAGGGTTGCCCTTGCCTAAACTAGTGAGACCTATCCTTGCTGGCCATAGGGAAGGGACAGCCTTGCCTAGTTAGGGTGACCCCCCTCCCTGCTCTCTTTGGGCATCACCAGTCGCCAACCATTGATTGAGAACAACCATTGGCTAAAAGGAAGAAAATGACAGAAAAAAAAAAAAAAAAGAAAGGAAAAAAAAAGAAAAAGAAAAATATTCAGAAAAAAGAAAAAAAAAGAAAAAGAAAAATATTCAGAAAAGTTTTAAATTTTTTTTCCACATTAACACCCCTTCATTACATGGAATGACTGATGTTAATTGGGCCGCCACGTTAAAATTTTTAGGTTAGAATGACTGAAAAAGTACATTAATAAATTGTCAAAAAGTTTACAATTGAAAGACACAATTGAAATGTTTATAATTGAATTTATACAAGTGCAATAGTTTTAAAACTTTTTAGGTAATTTTCCCCTAATTTGACTAATCTTTGAATGAGGATGAAAAGCAAACCTCCTATCCAGGGCATCAAATAGGACTCTACTAAGGGGAGTGTGTTTGACCCTTTAGATTACTTTGAGTGAGATGTGATTCCGACTTGAAATCAGCCTCATCCAAACCAAACACTTTTAACTAATTGATAAGGGATAATATTACGAAAAATTATAAATCGATACTCTGAGATACATATATCAAAGACTAATTTTTGTGCTATAAAAGTCACAAATTAGAATACCCACAACATATCTATCCTATATATATTTTTGGTTATAAAATAATTTCAAACTGGTACATTTTTTTTAAATCTATTTTTTGTTAGCTTTTATCAAATATCTCCGTGAAATTGTTGATGTGGCAATACTCAAGGTATGCGATCTGTTTGATGTGAATTCAATGTAGAAGTTCAACAAAGGGCTCTCTGAAAAATGTTGTTGTGGGGAAGCCTGATCTGAAGAAAGTGAATTGAGATTGGGAGGGAAAAGTTAGTTTTCTTCCTTTTGTCTCCCCCAAATCACCAAAATCTGAGGGTGAAGGGGTTTTAATAGATTTCCGAAACGTGAAGGAGGTCTTGTCTGGAAGGGAAGTTGCCGGAAATGGTGTCTATGGCCATCAATAGGGTGTCCATGAAGATAAGATGAGGGGGAATTTGCAAGGTTTCATAGGTTCTTCACTCAAGAGCAAATATCATTTGGACTTCGCATTTTCCGTGGCAAATTTTGCGAAGAGATGCGTTGCCAATGATATGAACGTTCGCCTTGAGATGACTGAAGTTTCAAGACTTTCCAAGATCTTCTCTTCCTTGCTGAATTGGGCTCCATAGGATAAGCTTGATCAATCAGGGTCAATAAAGTATTTTATTATTCTTATTTTTTGGTGTGTCTGTGTGCAGATCTAGCTTCCCAAAATGCCGTTGTTTGGGAGAGCCATTTATGCTACATTTTCACATCAAGTGAGTCGCTTATCACGTGTATTTCCACCTCAGTAATTTAAAAGGTGTATTAGACAAAAGCTAATGGATGGTAGTCTTGTCATCGATTTTGGGGTTTTAGGGACATGAAAATTAATTTTGGATTAATGTGGATGTACTAATTTAGGATGATGTTAACCCGAAAAAATTAATAATTCGTAGTCTTTTCTTTAATTTAAATGTTCACTAAGCAAAAGTGACCTTCACTTCCACTAAATTACAAAATATTGGTTAAACGTCAATGTGCAAATAACATCTAGCAAGTATAAATACTAATTAAACTTTTAATTCGTCTTAGGTGCAATTTCACTTGTAACTCGTCCTGTCAAAATGAATATAAATTAAACGAAGACAAGCTTAATAATTAAACTCATTTTTTTTTTATAACACTTTACTTTTATTTTTCAAAATACAAGACAAGACCATCATTCTCGACCGAGCATTTCACATTGACATAAGATAAAAAGATGATTTCAAATGGAAGACATATATATTATCAAGCACCGCCTTTTTCACCAATAATGAAAAAGAAAGGCACGTAGATATATCAATTACGAAAAACAAATGTTTTTTATATAGCTTTTTTTATTCTATCCATAGCCATCCAAATGTTATTTTCATACGAAAGCAGTTCTCTCTCTCTCTCTCTCTCTAACCAATTATACTGTTTCAGCAATCTGAAATTTAAGCTGTATCAACGCACAGAAGCAACAGCAAGAGGCCATTCCTATCACAAGCCCAGATCATCATGATCTTCCCCAAGGATGACCATCCGGCCTTTGATTTTTGGTAAGTATTACTGAATAAGGCCCAATCCAATGACTTTCGGCTTTGCAGAGAACACAACCCAGCAAGATCCTCGAACAGCAACGAAACTCAAGACCAAGAGAGGGGAGGGAAGAAACCTAAGACCTACTTATTCTCGACTTGCATTCTCAACTTGCATGGCAGTCGCAAGCTGAGGTATTGTCTGGGAGGATATGCATAATGAGCTGAGATGGTGACAGGCGATGCCAAAACCGCAGGGCAAAGTGGGAAGATCATGATAACGGTTAGAGTCCAGACATGTGTTATGGGCCGACAGTTTCTTGACTGGTGAGCGAAGAACACCAGGTAAGACTTCCTTCTATAGTTGTTCCTAAGAACATGATGGCAAGTAGCATATATGTTATTGAACTGTACCACGCCCAATGTTGTTCTCGATTCACCAGGCGCCGCACGGGTTGTTCTGTAGCTAAGGAACCGCTGGCCAGTGACACATGCATGGAGGAGATTGTGGAAGTAGTTGGAAGAAGGAGGAATTGCCCAAGCAGAGTATAAGCATAAGGATCCGTTCAGCCTATGATAAGACTGTTGTGATCGGCTCAAATCGGGGCCTTGAGATAGCTATGGGATTGCTGGGTGGAGACAAATAGTCTCCTAACGAGGTGACCCTTTTCGTTTTGTGCAAACTTCTTCAAATCTGACTAATCGCAACTTGATTTTTTATTATACTTTGTTATTATTTTGAAATCATCACTAACCTATTTACTAGATTGGTTAGGAGTCTGGTGGTTGATGAATTTTGTAGGTGCGCTCTGGTGGTTTTGGAGATGGAGATGAAGTCAAAGCAGCTGCTCGGGAGAAAATCTTTTCGGGTGTGTAAAGTGAGTCCCGAGGAGAGAGAGAAAACTAGGAATTTATAACAACTCTAGGGTTATTTCTGTCTTATTTAGGTATCAATAGACTCTATCAATCTCGTTATCTTTGAGTTTCTGATAAATGTGTTCTTTTACATTTCATGTCGTATTTGATTTTCATACATCTATAGATTTCAATTTCATTTTTTGTTCCAAGCTTTCTTTTGCAATGTTGCTTACAAATACTCGTGTAGGGCGTTATCTAGTGTTTCCACTCGAATGTAGATAAACATCTTTCGATTTCCTGCAACTGCTGCTCGGTTCCAGTTTGATTTCTTGCTTTTACTTTCACCGATGCTTAACTTCCCGCAGCATACGCTTCCCGTACATTAATTTCCATTCCTTTCAAGTTTTCCGCAATTCAATTTCCTCTTCAAAAACACATTTTTTCCACCGTTTCCGATCTTGCTCTCGGGAGTTTTCACGTCTTTAACATGGAAGGCGTAAAATCTGTCACATACTAAGTGGCGTGGTAGACTATAAATGAACTTTAAACAAGTGAATCATAGTTGATTGAAGCTTTGGAAGCAAAAACAGTTATTAAAAATCCCTTCGAAACGCCAAATCAAGTCATCAAGGATCAATTACAACAACTTCCTTTTCAAACCAAACTAGGAATTGCTCTTAAAGGTACGGCCTTTCTCAATGTAACACCAAATTGCTCTTGCATGTCCAAGCTCTCGGGCGCCATTCCGTCAGGAAGTTTCCAATTAAACGATTGAACCAGCGAAGCTACCATGAGATGAACCATCCGGAGAGCGAGCGGCAATCCGGGGCAGATCCTTCGGCCTGCGCCGAATGGGATAAACTCGAAATCCCTCCCCTTGTGATCCACATTCGACCCCAGGAACCGCTCGGGCGTAAACGACATCGGATCTTCCCAATAGCTCGGGTCTCGCCCTATGGCCCATGCGTTCACCAGGACTTGCATGCCCTTCGGGATGACGTACCCGCACACCTCTGCATCGTTCTTGGATCTGTAAGGGAGGAGGAGAGGCGCCGCCGGGTGGAGACGGAGCGTCTCCTTGACGATTGCTTGGAGATGCGGGAGGTGGCGAGTGTCCGATTCTTGAACTGGCCTCTCGATGCCGATGGCAGTGACAAGCTCGTCTCTTGATCTTTGGAGGAGGCTCGGATTGTGGAGGAGTTCCGCCATCGCCCATTCCGTTGTAAGAGCAGATGTGTCGCTTCCGGCGATGAATAGATCCTGCGTTAAGTACATTGACAATCCATCTTGAATTTTCACTGCCTTTCAAAATTCTACCTGCCGTGAGAAATTGGTTGGTGCTAACAACTAATTGACTCTAATATAGTCCATTTCTAATAACTTTTTCATGAACAAAGGCTTCAAAGATGTCAGGTCTAATTAGTTTTACTAATACAAGATCTCTGTGGCAGTTTACCTAATATATATTTAATATATATATATATATATTTTTAAAATATATCTAATGATATCTAATGATATCTAATACTGTAATTAGACATGCCAGGCAACTCTCACCTGCTGATTAATTTAATACAAGTTTTGAAGATCATAATCTTATAATTAACAGATGAAAGAGGCAACATGAATCAGGAAGATTGCCACGCTGCTATTTCTTAAATGGTTGTCGCTTCCTCCTATGCACTATAAGATATTCAACGACCCCTCAAAGTTTATTATGACCAGGGAAAATGCAATTAGCAGAAATTATGTTTTGGGCATTGCTACTATGTTAAAACAAAATTTACCATTTTGATTATCATCTAACATGCGCTAAATTTTAGGGTTTGCTTTATCATAGAAAAAAATAAATTCATGAATCAGAAGATAAGAATCCCTAATGACGTTCTAGGATTCTTTATCAATCATAACCCAAAAGTAAAAATTTTAGGGTTTGCTTTATCATAGAAAAAAATAAATTCATGAATCTGAACTGATTGCATTGTTTTATCATTATCAATCATGACCCTAAAGTAAAAACTGGAAGATTGTCCCCATGCATAAATATTACCATATGTAGTTGTTGATGGAGATTGTTTAAGAGTACTCACGGATTATGGTGATCTAGTAAGCACATTTCGCAAAATGGCCACTTGGACAATTAGTCTTGCGATTTAGAGGAAAATCAGTACTTACCTCAACTTTAAAAAGGAAAATGGCCAAGTTCTCTTTACTTTGCAAAATGTGCTGAAATTGAGTTAGTGAGTGATATAACAAAATATAATTGATTGTACGATTGGTTAGAATATATATACGAGGCAACTATAGCTTGCTCTGTATCTAGTCAAAATTTGATTCGAATCCACTAGCAATAAGTTATCTCATCACCAGAAACAAAAGTTTATGTATATAGCTTGATAAATAAGCATGGAGGGAGAAAGGCATGGAATAGCTAATAGATGACAAAATATCGTTACCTATTAAAGTAGCAATTATGGCTAATGTTTTGTGGAGGAGTTAAAGGCATAGTAAAACCCAATTTGCCTCAAATAATGGAGAAATAATGGAAATTTTTTTGAAAACTGACGTTACCTGTTTTACCTGACTTTCTGATAATTAGATTTGGGAGCCCTGATGAGTACATACTTCTATTTAGTAAAGATCTCTACTTCATTAACTATTAAGTTTCGATCTACGCTTACCAGGATCAATGGCTTGATGCTTTGCCGGGTAAAATCGGACCCCTCTTCTTCGCACTGATCCAGAAGCACATCCAAGAAATCGCCGCTCTTCGACGATCCCGGCGAGCCCGTTGCCCTTTCTTTCAAACGCTTGTCGATGATCTCGTCGAATATCTCGTGCAACCTCATGTAGGCCGGCTGGATGTGTCGCTTCACGCCTAGCAGATCGAACCGCCGGACCGCAGGGAAATAGTCCGACAGGTTCGGCTTCCCGGCATCCTCCATGATCCTCCACACCAGGTCCTTGAACTCCTGAGCCGTTTGGAATTCCGGGTCAATGATGTCAATCGAGAACATGGTGCTCGACATGAGGTTCAAAGTCGTGGCGAAGGCCAATTGGCCTATGTCCACCTCTCTGCCCGGCTCGCAGGATTTCTTGATGTGGGTGACGAGTTGGTGGACCTTCTGGTGGCGCAGGTGCTGGAGGGCGTCCAGGCGCTGGGCGGTGAACATCTGGGTGCTACGCACGCGGCGCCGTGCCCGCCACCACTGGTCGCCCGGGACCCATGCGAGGGTGAACTCCGGGTTCGGCTGCGCGGTGATCACGTCGGGGACCGCCCGGTCAGAGAAGTTCTCATCGTGCTTCTGGAGGGTCTCTCGGGCAGCCTCCGGGGACGATACGACGACGCTGGTCACCAGGCCGAGGCGGAGGGTCATGACCGGGCCATGGCGCCTGGCCATGTTGAAGAGGGATTCATGGGGCCGGGCACCAAGCTGGAGGAGCGAGCCAAGGAAGGGGAGGCCGGCCGGGCCGGGGGGGAGGTTCCTGGGTTTAGATGAGAGGAAGAAGAGTTTGAGGAAGAGGAGGGAGATGAGGAAGAGGAAGAGGAAGAGGTAGAGTTCCATTGCAGACTGTTGTGTTGCGGCTTTGGTGATGGGAATTGGAAAGGGAAATGATTAGCTAATAGCACCGCTAGCTTATGAAACAAACGGTGAACTCTCTACCACACATTTTCCCATTCTTGTGCAAGTTTCCACATGCACGTGCTGGAGAAAGAAAAGTTTCGTGTTGGCTCCTTCCACCGTTTGGCAAAACGTCCCGTCATGCTAGAGGGACCCGGAAAGGGAAATGTCTCAGTTATGGAAAGTAGAATTCGTGAGGGCCTTTTCGAACGATCTGTTCCGGTGTTTTTTACTTTTTTGGTCTTGGCTTGGTCTCGATTTTCTTTGCCTTTTTATATTTCGTTCAAGTCGCCGGGGTAACGCGGGGGTGCCACGCGTGTCGGTTATTACTGACCATGACCGGGATTGGTGTTTCGGGATGTACTAGGGGCGTCAGAATGGTGATATATGAGTCGCTCAATTTTGAAAAAATTATATTAAATGAGTTATAAACTGAAAAGCTAAAATAAATGATCTTAAGTGAGTTGAGTTTAAATCCATTTTCAACTCATTAACTCACCCCATTAGGTTTACCCACACTCTCTCTTCCTCTTATAAAATTATTTTTAAAAAATTGAAGTTATTTTTTATTCTTCTTTCTTTCCTTTTATTTATTTTTTTTTTTTCTTTCTTCTTCCATTTCCTTCACTAGTGGTTGGTGACAGTGATAGTTGGCCAGGTGAGCTCGATCTCACCAATTGGGTGAGGCCAAGACCTCGCTAACAACTCACGAGGTTCAAGCCTCGTCGATCTAGTGAGAATCAAGCTTGTCGAGCATAGGTGAGCTTTGGCGAGCTCGAATTTGGTGAGTCTTGAGCCTCGCTGATTTGGCTTTGACGAGGCCGAGACTTGGCTAAGGATTGTTGAGGCTTGAGCATCGCCGATCCAGCAAAGCTTGGCAAGCTCAAGCTCGTTGATCTGCCAAGGCTAAGACCCCGATGAGGATTGGTGAGGCTCGAGCTCGCTTTGCCGGCCTTGGGCGAGCTCCAACGAACTTGACCTCACCGAATCTAGCGAGATGGAGCCTCACTTGAGGCCAGCAAGGTTCGGCTCACCGGTCGTCGCTCCGCGGTGATCGACGAAGGAAAAGGAAAAAGAAAAATAATAGAAAAATCGATCTTTTAAAATTAAAATAATTAGAAATTTGATTTTTTTGAAAAATAAAAAATATTAAAAGGAATGCAATCCGATTTTTCAATTTTTTAAATTTATTTTCAAATTTCAAGTAAATTTAAAAAAATATTGTTATTTTTTGACAACATGACTTCGTAAAAATATTTTTCACAAAAAAGAGAGCCTCAATTTTTAAAAAGAATTGTAAAAATTGTCCATTAAATTTGTATTTAATGAAAGAGTAGCAATATCATTTATAAAAAAATCATAAGAAATGACCTTTCATAGATTTGGAAGTATTTTAGCAATACAATCTTTAAAAAAAGTCACAATAGTAAGTTTTCCTAAATTTGGCTAAATATGGAAATATGTTAGTAATATGAGTCGGGTCGAGTATGAATTGGGCATGGGTTGGGTCGGTATGGGTTAAAAAATTTACACTGCATAAAAATGAGTCAAAACGGATTAAATTAGTTCATATGGGTTGGACCATTTTCGATCCGACTTAAACCCAACCCAACCCATCCATTTGGCAGCCATAGTGGTGGGTTGACAAAACGAGTTGCAAGTCCAGGCCCACCTCTAGCCGACTTAGTATATAGTTTGCATCATTTGGATTCTATTGAGTTTGCTTTTAATGCCAGCACCAAATTGCATTACAAAATAATTGATTGCAATGAAATCAGAGTTTTTTGTTTGTTTGTTTGTTTGTTTAATATAATAAAAAATCTCAAATTGATATATCTATATAACAAATTTACTTTGAACTTAAGTAACAAAAAAATCTCAAATTGGTACACCTACAACAAATTTACCTCAAATTAGTTTTTGGGTTATCAAAAACCTTAAAATTAATGCATTTGTTATGTATTTACTCTTTGTTAACTTTTGTCAAATTTTACCATGAAATTGCTGAGTTGAACAATTCATAACAATAACTCAATCGACATGATAAGTCTACATGAAAATGCACATCGGTTTTCGATAAATTTGTTACGGGCATACCGGTTTGATGTTTTTGTTAACTCAAAAATTAGTTGTATAACTTTATGACAGGTATAAAGGTTTGGGGTAAAATTTTGTACTCATTTGATTGAGAGAATGCATGGAATGGAATGACTGAACTCTAGCATTCTATCTTTAGCGAAAAAGAAAAAAAAATGCAGTATTCTGGTGGTTATATTGGCAAGCACAACCTTTAAGATTGGCCACACCACAACCAGAGGTGGGCAAGAAAAGTGAAGGAGAAAAGAGAATTAATTGAACATCATGATCTAGAGGAGTCAACAAAGCATGTGTATATGAGACACTAGTGTGTTATGTATTGGTATTGCTCTCGTACATACACACACATCATACATTTGTATGTAGTTGAGCAAGCTTAAGGAGGTCATAGAGCTTTTCTGGGTTTGAAATACCTATTCAGAGTTTTCTTAAGTAATATTAATATTCGAACCTAATTTGACAAATCTCGGAATTAGGATGGAACCTGTGCATCAAATAGGACTACTTCAAGGGGGAGCAGGTTTGAGCCTCTAGATTACTTTTGAGTGAGATGTGACTCATTGGCCTCGTCCAAATCAATGACTTTAACTAACTATTGGGGGTTCGATATAAATGGTAATATCACTGAAAATAATAAATCAAAACCTCATAACACATTTATTTAAAACTAATCTTTGTGCCATAAAAAATCATAAACTGGTATGCCCAAGACATATTTATCCCAAACTTTTTTTTTTTGGTAAATGTAAGAATATATTTAGCTTTAACCAAACTATACAAAAAAGATCTGGCACAAAAAGCTTACACTCATAATGACAACAAGTCAGAATAAGTGAAAGGGTGCTGAAGTAAAACAACAACAGCCACACGAAAGGTGGCAGAAAACTAGACAAAGAAGAAAAGGCCAGGCAGCAGCCACAATCAAACAAAACAACCGGGCCACCACCCAGTCAACAACAAGGCAAGGAAGGACCCGCGAGCAACCACACTAGGCAGAGGAAGACTTCTAACTTGGTGAACCGCAGCATCCCAATCCCAGCACAGCGAAATCCCAGCCAATCCGAAGCAAGGAACAACAGCTACACAGGGAAGAGCGGAACCCGGATAGCAGCCAGTGAGAGACCACCAAACAACGAACGCAACCTACGAAGCTGACGGGCTCCCCAATCGCGAGCAGAGGACCAACAACGACTGCAGCAGCAGCGAAATCCTATCACCATGGACTAAGGAGGAGGCACTGGGAAACCGCGAGAGAAAAGGGAGGGTTCCATTCCCCAGCTTCGCTGCAACCTTCTATTTCTAGGGCAATCCTCCACCCTCTTATACGTCAAGGCCTTGTCCTGGACGACTTTAAGAAGGTGATTTTTAGGGCCGGGACCACCAGAGCTTCCTCTCTAAACATAATACTATTTCTCTTCTTCCAAATAATATGGCAGAGTGCACCAAAAGAGAACTGGGCAATACAATGGTAGAAATCTTTGCCTGAAAGGAACTTCAAAGCCCACTGGAGATTGACTGACCAAGACCTATTTTGCCAAGGAAGATTGCACTAGCTATCCAAAAGAAGGCAAGGCCGGCAGTGATGCGACAATCAAAAAACAAGTGATAAATGGAATCTGGCCTCTCCTTGCAGAAGGCGCAAGACACATTGTCAATCCTACCATACATCCCAAACTTATTTTTGTGTTACAAAAAAAATTTAAATTGTTACACATGTGACAATCTATTTTCTTTTAGCTTCCATTTTTCTTTTAGCTTCCATCAGATATCTCTAGGAAATTGTTGATGTGGTAGCATATGAGGGAAGCAACTCGTTTGAGGTGGATTAGATGTGGAAATTCAACGTAAATGGCTCTTTGAACGTTGTCGCTGTGGGGTAGGCGGGTATGAACAAAGTGAATTGAGATTGGGAATTAGGACAAAATTAGTCTTGTTCCTTTTGTGTCACTCAAATCACCAAAATCTTAGGGCAAAGGAATTTTAGCATATTTCCAAAACATAAGAGAAGCCTTGTATGGAAGGGAAGTTGTTGGAAATGGTGTTTGTCGCCATCAAGAGGGTGTTCATCGAGATAAAGTGAGGAGGGGGAATTTGCGAGGTTTTGTAGATTCTTCACTCAAGAAATATTTATAATTTGGACTTCGCATTTTTCATGGAAAATTTTGCAAAGAGATGTGTTGCCAATGATTTGAATGTTCGCCTTGAGGTGGCCGAAATTTCAAGACTCTTTCCACGATCTTCTCTTCTTTGCTGAATGGGGATCATAGGATGAACTTGATCAAGCACGATCAATAAGTTCTTTTATATATATATATATATATATATGAACTTGACCGGCTAGGCTAGGGTTGCTAGCCATTGCCTAGAGCCCCATGACCTTGGCCAACCCTTGCCCCACTATTGTTGCCCCGTCTCAGCGAGGGTGGGGGTGGCGGCGGCGAAGGTTGTGCAAGCCCTTGCCAAACACTTGCTGCAAATTTATAGGCCCTCGTCGGCAATCGGCTAGGGTCGCTGACCATTGCCTAAAGTCCCGTGACCTCAGTCGACCCTTACCCCACCGTTATTGGCCCTTCTCGACGAGGGTAGGGTGGTGATGATGAGGGTGGGGTGGCAGTGATGAGGTTTGTGCAAGCCCTCACCAAACGCTTGCTATAGATCTCTCCCTTTTTTAATATTTATTTATTTTTATTAATATGTACATTAGAATTCAATTTTGGGGCAAAGCGACATTGTTTTTACCAAATAGGGTTGTGCAAGCCCTTGCGAAATGCTGGCTGTAGATCTCTCCCTTTTTTTTAAAAATATTCATTTATTTTTATTCATATTTACATCAAAATTCAATTTTGGGGCAAAGTGACATTGTTTTTACTAGATCATTGTTGAGTTGGCTTCTAGTGAGCCACGTAGACCATATATATATTATTAAAAAAAGGTCACGTCAAATTTCCAACTACTCTCACCGGACTTGACATTGAAGTGTAAAAAAAAGTGGCACTTTTGGCACTAAAATTTCATTTGTGCCAAGTTTTGACACTCCAAGTATATTTTACTCAAATGTTGACTAAGCAAAAGTGATCTTCACTTACACTAAATCACAAAAATGCTGGATAAACATCAGTTTGCAAATAACATTTGAAAAGTTAAGTACTAACTAAACTTTAAATTCTTGTTAGGTGTAATTTTCACTTGTAAGTCGTCCTGTTAAAATAAATATTAATTAAATGAACACAAAATTAATAAGAAAACTCATTTCTTGATAAACAATTATATTTCTGAGTACAAGCCAAGACCATCATTCTCGACCGAGCATTAATAAATTCACATTAACATCAGATAAAAAGATGATTTCAAATAGAAGACATATATATTTCCAGGCATTGCCCTTCTTCTTTTTTTTTTCCAATAATGCAAAAATAAAGACAAATAGATATATCAATTATGATTTTTTTTATATAGCTTTTCTGTTTTAACTGACTTATTCTATCCACAGCCATCCAAATGTTATTTTCATTTTCTTAACAATTTAACTGTTTCAACAATCTGAAATTTAAGCTGTATTAGCGCGCACGAACAACAGCAAGAGGCCAATTCTGTTGCAAGCCCAGATCATCATGACCTTCCCTAAGAATGACCATCGGGCCTTTGATTTTTGGTAAGTATTACTGAATAAGGCCCAATCCAATGACCTTCGGCTTTGCAGAGAACTCAACCCAGCAAGATCCTCGACCAGCAACGGAACTCAGATCAAGGGAGAGAGAGTGGGTTTTGTTTTGTTTTGTTTTGTTTTTTTTTTTTTTTTGGGGGGGTGCGAGGGTTGGTGGGTGACGGAAACCTAAGACCTACCAATCCTCGACTTGCATGGATCTCGCAAGCTGAGGTATTGTCTCGGAGAATATGCATAATGAGCTGAGATGGCGACAAACGATGCCAAAACCGTAGGACAAAGTGCGAAGATCGTGGTAACAATTAGAGTCCAGACATGTGTCATGGATTGATAGTTTCTTGGCTGTGGAATAGCTTCTGTGGTGCCTGGTGAGTCAAGAACACCAGGTCAGACTTCCTTCCATAGTTGTTTCTAAGAACAGGATAGTAAGTAGCATCTCCGTTATCGGACCATACCATGCCCAATGGTGTTCTCGGCTCACCAGGTGCTGCACGGGTTATTCCGTAGCAAAGGAACTGCTGATCCTTTGCTACTGTTAACCCGTGATGCATGCATGGAGGAGATTGTGAAAGCAGTTGGAAGAAGAAGGAACTGCTCAAGCAGAGTATAAGTACATGCATCTGCTCAGACTGTGGTAAGACTTATTGCAGGCCGACGCAAATGGTCTCCTAACGACGTGGCCCTTTTCGTTCGCGCAAATTCCTTCAAATCCAACTGATCGTGACTTGATTTTTTTAAAAATTATTTTATGATTATCTTGGAGTCGTTACTAACATATTTACTAGACCGGTTAGGAGTTGGGCGGTTGATGAATTTTCTAGGTGGGCTCTCGTGCGTTTGGAGATGGAGATGAAGTCAAAGCGGCCATTCGGAGGAAATCTTTTCTGGGTGTGTAAAGTGAGTGCCGGGTCAGGAAGAAAATTAAAAATTAATAGACAACTCCAGGTTATTTCATGTCTTATTTAGGTGTCAACAGAAATCTACCAACTTTGTTACCTTTCAGTTTCTTGCAAATGCATCATTTTATGTTTTATGTCGTATTTATTTTCACACATGTCTATAGATTACAAATTCAGTTTTTATTCCAAGCTTTCTTTTCACAATGTTGCTTGTGAGTACTCTTGTAGGGTGTCATTTAGTGTTTCCACTCGAATGTATATAAACACCTTTCGATTTTTTGTAATGGCTGTTCAATTCCACTTTGATTTCTTGCATTTACTTCCAAAGATGCTTAACTTCGCGCAGCTTACACTTTTCGCACATTAATTTCCATTCCTTTTAATTTTCCAGCAGTTCAATTTCCTCTTTAAAAACACATTTTTTCCACCGTTTTCGATCTTGCTATCCGGAGTTTACGCATATTTAACACAAAAGGCGTAAAATCTGTGACATACTAAGTGGCTTGGTAGACTACAAATGAACTTTAAACAAGTGAATCATAGTTGATTGAAGGTTTGGAAGAAAAAACAGTTATTAAAAATCCCTTCGAAACGCCAAATCAAGTCATCACAACAACTTCCTTTTCAAACCAAACTAGGAATTGCTCTTAAAGGTATGGCCTTTCTCAATGTAACACCAAATTGCTCTTGCATATCCAAACTCTCGGGCGCCATTCCCTCAGGAAGTTTCCAGTTAAACGATTGAACCAGCGAAGCCACCATGAGATGAACCATCCGGACAGCGAGCGGCAATCCGGGGCAGATCCTCCGGCCTGCACCGAACGGGATAAACTCGAAATCCCTGCCTTTGTAATCCACGTTCGGCCCGAGGAACCGCTCGGGCGTAAACGACAATGGGTCTTCCCAATAGCTCGGGTCCCGCCCTATGGCCCATGCGTTCACCAGGACTTGCATGCCTTTCGGGATGACGTAGCCGCACACTTCCGCGTCATTCTTGGATTTGTAAGGGAGGAGGAGAGGCACCGCCGGGTGCAGACGGAGCGTCTCCTTGACGATGGCTTGGAGATACGGGAGGTGGCGAGTGTCCGACTCTTGAACCGGCCTTTCGGTGCCAATGGCCGCAGCGAGTTCATCTCTCGATCTTTGGAGGAGGCTCGGATTGTGTAGGAGTTCTGCCATCGCCCATTCCGTTGTGAGCGCAGATGTGTCGCTTCCAGCGATGAATAGATCCTGCGTTAAGTACATTGATAATCCCTTAGTTCAAAAAAAAAAAAAGTACATTGATAATCCATCCTAAATTTTCACTGTCTTTGAAAATTTTATCCGCCATGAGAAATTAATTGACTCTAATATGGTCCGTTTCTAATAACTTTTTCATGAACAAGGGCTTCAAATGGGGTACATGATAATCAAAATTTATATCCGAAATAATTTTTTTATTTGCACTGCATTTCTCGGAATAAAAACCTATTTGATAAACCTACTCAATTTTTTTTTTTTTGGAATAGATTTCTATTCCAGAAATTAATTTGGAAGAGAAATCAGAAATAATTTCTCCCACTAAACCCTAATTTTGATAAGTCCTCCCTTATCTCCTCTACGTCTTTGCCTCCTCCTCCTCCTCCTCCTCCGCCTCTCCTCATTTTATTAAAAATAAAAATAAATAAAAAAATATATTCATTTTATTCATTTAAAAATAAAAATATATTTATTATAAATAAATAAATTATTTTTATTTATCATTTTATTTTTAGTTTATTAAAACTAAATTTATGAAATTTATTAAAAATAATTTATTTATGATAAATAAAAATAATTTATTTTTATTTGCCTTGAGTGTTTTGCCAAATAAATTTATTTTAATTTTTAATTTTTATTCATTTTAAAATAAATATACTCGTAAAATAAAATAAAATAGAATAAATAAAATAAATTTATTTTTAAGGATATTTTTATTTTATTTTTTATAATTTAATTTAATTTAATTTATTCTTTTTTTTTTTTTTACTAAATCATTTTTATTTTTTATATTAAAGGTCGTCGATCATTGTCGCCGCCGTCCGAAAGGAAGAAATTTTATGTTGTTATCAAACGAATTTCTATTTTTAGAGTATAAATTTTGTGTCGTTATCAAACGGTTATTTTTGCTTAGAAACTCTTCTAAAAATAGAAATAGAAAAATCTATTTCTGTTCCAGAAACTATTTCTGGAACATAATGGTTGTCATGTGCGCCCAAAGATGTTAGGTCTAATTAGCTTTACTAATACAAGATCTCTATGGCAGTTTACCTAATATATAAAAAGAGAACATATCTAATGATATCTAATATTATAATTAGACATGCCGGGCAACTCTCACCAACCGATTAATTTAATACTAGTGTTGAATATCATAATCTTATGATTAATAGATGAAAGAGACAACATCAATCGGGAAGATTGCCACGTCCCTTTTTCTTAAATGGTTGTCGTTTTCTCCTATGTATTATCATATATTCAACGACCCCTCAAAGTTTATTATAACCAGGGAAAATGCTATTAACAGAAACCATGCCTTATGCTTTGTTACTATGTAAAAGTTTTAGGTACCTTGTCGATTTTTATCTAACCTACGCTAAATTTTAGGGTTTGCTTAGTCAAAGAAAAAAACATAAATTCGTGAATCAGAACCGGTCACACCATTCTATCATTATCAATCACAATCTAACAGCAAAAATTGGAAGATACTCCCCCGTGCATAAATTTTACCATAACCAACCACAATGTCAGTGGAGATTGTTTAAGAGTCCCTGTGAACTATGGTGATCTAGTTTCGATGCTATTTAGATGTTTAGCAACTGAAGAAAGAAGCATGTTTCACAAAATGGCCATTTAGACAATTAGTCTGCAAAATTCATAGGAAAATGAGTGATTGCCTCAAGTTTAAAAAGAAAAATGACCAAGTTCTCTTTATTTTGCAAAATGTGTGGAACAATCTAGTGATATAACAAGACATGATTGAGTCTACGACTGGTTATGATCTATATACGAGGTAGCTATAGCTTGATCATGTGTCAAATCAAAATTGGATTCGAATCCACTAGCAATAAATTGTCTTGTCACCAGAAACAAAAGTTCATGTACATACCTACATATGAAAACACGATTTTTACTCTTATAGAAAGGCATGGAGTAGCTAATAGATTGACAAAATATCGTTGTCCATTGAAGTAGTAATTGTGGCTAATGTTTTGAAGTGGAGTTAAAGGCATATAAAAACCCCAATTTCCCCTCTTATAATGGAGAAATAATGGAAAAATTTCCGAAAACTGACTAAATGTTTTAGCTGACTTTTCAATAATTAGGTTTGGGAGCTCTGATGAGTACATGCTTCTTTTTAGTAAAGATCTCTGCTTCATGTTCTCTAAGTTTTTTTTTTTTGGTAATGGTAATAAATATATAGAGCAAGGACAAATGTACAAAAGATCGGTCCCAAAACCTACACTCTCACGAACAAAGTAAGAGTGAAGGGGAATCGATGCAAATCAAAACCAGCTAGAAGAGCAAACCACAAGGGTACAAATTCTCTCTAAGTTTTGATCTTCACTTACCAGGATCATTGGCTTGATGCTTTGCCGGGTGAAATCGGAACCCTCCTCTTCGCACTGATCCAGAAGCACATCCAAGAAATCCCCGCTCTTCGATGATTCCGACGAGCCCGTCGCCCTTTCTTTCAAACGCTTGTCGATGATCTCGTCGAATATCTCGTGCAACCTCATGTAGGCCGGCTGGATGTGCCGCTTCACGCCTAGCAGATCGAACCGCCTGACCGCAGGGAAATAGTCGGACGGGTTCGGCTTCCCGGCATCCTCCATGATCCTCCACACCAGGTCCTTGAACTCCTGAGCCGTTTGGAATTCCGGGTCGACGATGTCAATCGAGAACATGGTGCTGGACATGAGGTTCAAAGTCGTGGCGAAGGCCAATTGGCCTATGTCGACCTCTCTGCCCGGCTCGCAGGATTTCTTGATGTGGGTGACGAGTTGGTGGACCTTCTGGTGGCGCAGGTGCTGGAGGGCGTCCAGGCGCTGGGCGGTGAACATCTGGGTGCTGCACACGCGGCGCCGTGCCCGCCACTGCTGGTCGCCTGGGACCCATGCGAGGGTGAACTCCGGGTTCGGCTGCGCGGTGATCACGTCGGGGACCGCCCGGTCGGAGAAGTTCTCATCGTGCTTCTGAAGGGTCTCCCGGGCGGCCTCCGGGGACGAGACGACGACGCTGGTCACCAAGCCAAGGCGGAGGGTCATGACTTGGCCGTGGCGCCTGGCCATGTTGAAGAGGGATTCATGGGGCCGGGCGCCGAGCTGGAGGAGCGAGCCGAGGAAGGGGAGGCCGGCCGGGCCGGGGGGGAGGTTCCTGGGTTTGGATGGGAGGAGGAAGGGTTTGAGGAAGAGGAGGAGGGAGATGAGGAAGAGGACGAGGTAGAGTTCCATTGCAGACTGCTGTGGCTTTGGTGATCGGAATTGGAAAAATCTCAACAAAGGAAAGTGAAAGATCGTGGCTGTCTTGTCGAACGATCCGTTCCGGTGTTTTTCTTTTTCGGCCTTGACTTGGTCTCGATTTTCTGTCTTTTGACGTTTCGCTCAAGTAGCCGAAGTAACATGGTGTTGCCACGCGTGGCGGTCACATTGGTGTATGCCATGATCGGGGAATGGTGGTGAGTTGACAGTACGAGTTGCTAGTCCAGGCCCACCTCCAACCGTCGTGGTATGTCGTTTGCATCATTTGGATTCTTTTGGGTTCGCTTTGAGTGGCGACACCAAATTGCATCACAGAATAATGGATTGCGATGGGATCGGAGTATTTTGTTTGTTTAATATAATGAATAAATATCTATATAATAAATTTACTTCCAACTTAGGTAAACAAAAATTCCAAATTGGTATACTCACGATAAATTTAATTCAAATTAATTTTTGAATCATCAAAAACCTTAAATTGGTACACTCGTGATATATTTACTATTTGTTAACTTTTATCAAATTTTACTATGAAATTATTGAGTTGAATAATATATGATAATAATTCCACTAACCTGGCAAGTCTACATGAAAATGCATATAGTCTCGGATACGTTTGTTACGGGCGTACCAATTTGAGGTTTTTGGTGACTTAAAAATTAGTTTAACGTAAATTTATCATAAATATACCGATTGGAGTTTTTTTTGTGACCTAACAATTAATTTAGGGTAAAATTGTCATATGCATACTGGTTTGACATTTTTGGTGGTTTCAACCATTTTTATTTTTTTTTCTTTCTAAATAGATAGTTTAATTGAAGGATCACCCTATTCTCACCATCAAATTCCATGTACACTATTAAAAAAAAGGTGACAAAGTACCCTTGTGAGTCCTACAGCCCTTTCTTTATTTATCATTTAGGCTGCTCAGACTCACCTCTCGGCCTTTGCTCATTCCAGCTGTCATCCGACACTCCACACCTGCCTCCGTCGTTGCTCATGTCTTCGCTTTAAATCTGGTTTGTATTTGTCTCACTCTCCCCATTGCTTGCGAGTGCCTCTGCCCTTGAT
Source organism: Eucalyptus sideroxylon (assembly GCA_014182405.2). Taxonomy (NCBI): domain Eukaryota; kingdom Viridiplantae; phylum Streptophyta; class Magnoliopsida; order Myrtales; family Myrtaceae; genus Eucalyptus; species Eucalyptus sideroxylon. The sequence goes on from CM024552.2 coordinate 42,746,616, forward strand.
CGCCACCCCTCGTTGCTTTAAGCTCCAACTGCATGCCGCTGTGATCACTCGGGTTGAGGCTGCTTGAGGTGGTCAGCCTCAGAGTAACCTAGGATTGAAATTGTGAGGTCTTGATTGCAACGTGCGTTGATGAGAATAGGGCGGTGCAAGTATAGAGAAGGACTAATGGAGGGGAGCGAGAGATCGGTTATTAATTGCAGTTAAGTAACTGAGATTGATGGAAAACTAAACAGCGGTGACTAGCTACTCGTGGCCTGGTCCGGAAGCCATGGGGTTGGTAAGGGTGATCTACCCAGCCAAGCGGTGGCTTTGGATTCGCATGTGTGGGGGTGTGGGCAGCTGCGGGCGTCCGTGAAGAGGGCGAACTTGTTAGAGAACGTGAGTGTTGGTGATGAATGATGGTGGAGGCAACGTGTTGGCGAAGTGAAGATGATTGCCATGAGAATCTCAATGGTGATAAGGGGTCTGTGGCCGGTGGTTGAAATTTGCTTGTGTGGAAGTGGACTTGTAGCTAATCTAGGTTTCCAAAAGATGGTTTTTGAAGAGGATTGTAAATTTTCCACGTGGATCTAAGATAGACAACGAAGATTGGGTGAAAAAAAATCGGCAAGCTTCTATAGATAAATCTCCTTAAAATGGATCAAGTCTGATGTAAAATGATTCACTTACTCTTGGCCATCATTAGTTCAAATCCTACCAAGAATAGAAGAAATGGTAGAAAGCATATGTCAGAAGCCAAAACCTGTTGATACATTTTTATAATTGTTTACCAAAACATAAAATGATGTGTTAGCTGGGTTTACTCCTATATGGAGGAAGCCCAATGAGTTGTAAGCCCAAAAAGGGCTTGAGCTCATATAATAAGTTATATGGGGAAATATGGTTTCTCACTATCTATATAAAGAGATAGCGGAAAAAAAGAACAAAGAATAAGAGAAAAAGAAAAAGCAGAAAATCTGAAGTTTGAGACAATATCTGATTTACATCAAGCTGGCGTCGGAGGTCGATTCGTGGTTCGATTAAGCTAAAATTTTGTCAGCATGTTTGTGGCGCAATTTAATCAAATTTGAATGGTTTAATTTTCTTTTGAAGCTCTATACATCAGGTTTTTTACGAATTGATCAAAACCTGCATTTTTGGTCAGATTTATCCTTGATCTCTTGTGAAGTTCATATGTATTGCCAAGAATTATGTTCTTGAGGTGTTTGCTGCTATGTACCTTTAGTATTTGCTAGAGAAGAACAATTTTATTGATAGTAAAGATTTTCAGGTGGACTCCAGTCCCGTGGTTTTTTATCTCCTCATATCGAGGAGGTTTTCCATGTAAAAAATCGTATTGTGTTCGTGTGCTTGGTATTTATTTTACTCTACTATATCGATTCCTATTAGGTTTACACAAGAGGAGATATTATTTTATTCCGCTGCGTTTATTCGATATTATTCGAATTATTGCCGTTCTTCCATCAGAGTGGTATCAGAGCAACATGTTATTACTTGATTTTTTTGCCTTGTGTTAAACAATGGAAACGAATATAAGTAGAATGGTTACACTGAATGGTTTGAATTAACATATCTGGAAAGGGAAGATGAAAGATATTTTATATGTGAAAGATTTTTATTTGCCCGTATTTGCTGAGGAGAAACCGAGAGAATAAAACGATTTGAATGGTCTATATTTCATCGTCAAGTGTGTGGTTATATCAAGCAGTGGGTAGATGATAATGTTTTAAACCATATTATTGAGGAAACACACGCACGCAGTTTATGGGATAAACTCGAATAGTTATATGCTCGAAAGACTGGGAATAATAAGTTATTTTTGATAAAAAAGATGATGGCTCTGAGATATCATGATGGTACTCGTTTGATTGATCATTTAAATTCTTTTCAAGGAATTATAAATCAATTGGCTGCGATGGGAATCAAGTTTGATGATGAGATACAAGCACTATGGTTGCTTGGTACTTTGTCGGACTTATGGGAGACGTTCCGAACATCTTTGTCTAATTCTGCCCCGGATGGTACAATTACCATGGATTTAGCCAAGAATAGTATTTTGAATGAAGAGATGAGAAGGAAGACACAATGATCGTCCTTTTTACATTCTGATGCCTTGGTTGTTGAGAAAAAGGGGGAGAAGTGAGTCTTGAGGTCCGAGAAATAGAAATAAAAGTCGAGACAAAAGCAGATGTAAGTATAATAAATTTGCTAATGTTGAGTGCCATTATTGTCATCAGAAGGGACAAATTCAGAGGTTTTGTCGCCAGTTAAAAAGGGAGAAACAAAAGGAGAAAGGTAAAGAGAATAAAAGTGATAATGATAGTGATGACAATCGTGTCGCTGTACTTAAAGAAGACTTTCTCACTATTTTTTATAGTGATGTGGTGAATTTTGTTTCTCATGAGACCAGCTGGGTAATTGATAGCGGTGCATCCGTTCATGTTACATCTCGTAGGGATTTCTTTACATCATACAAGTCAAGTGACTTCGGATTTGTGAAGATGGGAAACAATGGACTAGTTCAAGCTGTAGGCATCGGTGATGTGTGCCTAGAAACCAGCAATGACACAAGGTTAATATTGAATAATGTTAAACATATACCTGATATCCGCTTGAATTTGATTTCTACGGGTAAGTTGGATGATGAGGGGTATTGCAGCACCTTCAGTAATGATCAATGGAAACTTATCAAATGTTCTCTTGTTCTGGCTAGAGGTGAAAATTATTATTATTATTATTATTATTTTGGTGACCTAGGGAACCTCGCACAGCCGACAGCTGCGTAAGTAAACCCTGGGGAGGCACGTAGGAAACCACCACCCACGTACCCCGGGTATGTCGCTAATGATCTGCCTACCTCCCTGCAACATAAGTTGCAGGGGCTTCGAACTCCAGACCTCCAGCGTGGAAGTCATGGAGCCTACCAGCGGAGCCACCACGGCGAGTAGTGAAAATTATTCTTTATTATACATTATGTAGGCAAAGTTGTCTACAGACAAAATTAATGCAGTAGATAGCGAAGATGCAGCTGAGTTATGGCATAAGAGGCTCAGTCACATCAGTGAGAAGGGTTTGTCAATATTGGCCAAGAAGAAGCTCATTTCAGGATTGAAAAGTTCAGCGCTAAAGAAGTATGCTCATTGTTTAGCAGGAAAACATAATGGAGTTGCATTTAAAAGCTCCCCTCCTTCAAGAAAGTCAGGTATACTGGATTTAGTGTATTATGATGTTTGCGGTCCTATGAAAACAAAATCACTTGGTGGTTTTCTTTATTTTGTTATTTTTATAGATGATTTTTCAAAGAAAATTTGGATTTATACCTTGAAAACTAAAAATCAAGTGTTAGATGCTTTTAAGCAATTTCAGGCTTCAATTGAGAGATAGACTGGAAAGAAATTGAAATGCATTAGAACTGATAACGGGGGAGAGTATATTAGACCTTTTGATGAATATTGCAGACAACAAGGTATTCGACATCAAAAGACACCTTCCAAGACGCCTCAGTTAAATGGCTTAGTTGAGAGAATGAACATAACACTAGTTGAAAGGGTAAGATGCTTACTTTCACAATCAAAACTACCTGGATCCTTTTGGGGTGAGGCTTTAAGTACAGTTGTGCATATATTAAATCTTACTCCATGCGTTCCTTTAGAGTTTGATGTTCCTAATAGAGTTTGGACATGCAAAGAAGTTTTTTATGATTATTTGCGTGTATTTGGGTGAAAAGCATTTGTGCATGTTCCCAAAGATGAGAGGTCTAAACTTGATGTGAAAACACGACAGTGCATATTTATTGGTTATGGATAGGATATGTTTGGCTACAAATTTTATGATCCACTTGAAAAGAAAATTGTAAGAAGCAGAGACGTTGTGTTTATGAAAGATCAAATAATAGATGATATTGAGAAATCGAAAATGATTTCAGCACCACAGGTTAGTGATAATCTGGTTGATTTAGATCCAGTTCCTCTTACAAATATTCCTACACAGGTTGATGAAGAGCAATAATAAGTCAATGTTCTAAACAACGCACATGTTCCTGAACATGTTGAAATAGATAATATTATTCCTGAACCAGAGGCTCAATTAGATGTTCCACTGGATGTTCCAGTCCGAGATCCGTTAGAGACCGACGACCTTCCACAGGTATTCTCGAAGATGAGTATGTATTATTGACTGATGCAGGTGAACCGGAGTGTTATGCAGAAGCAATAGAAGATGAGTACAAAAGCAATTGGTTTGATGCTATGCGAGATGAGATGCAGTCACTTTATGATAATCATACTTTTGAATTAGTGAAGTTACCTAAAGATAAAAGAACTTTGAAGAACAAGTGGGTATATAGGTTGAAGCAAGATGAACATACTTTACAACCACAGTTCAAAGCTAGATTGGTTGTTAAGGGATTTAGTCAGAGAAAGGGTATTGATTTTGATGATATATTTTCTCCGGTAGTGAAAATGTCTTCTATCCGTGTGGTATTAGGCTTGGCAACTAGCCTATATTTAGAAATTGAGCAAATGGATGTTAAAACGACCTTCCTACATGGTGACTTGGAGGAAGAGATATACATGGAACAACCTGAGGGTTTCAAAGTGAAAGGTAAAGATGATTATGTGTGCAAATTGAAGAAAAGTCTCTATGGCCTAAAACAAGCACCGAGACAGTGGTATAAGAAATTTGCGTCAGCTATGACAGAACAGGGTTGTAAGAAGACTTCCTTGGATAACTGTGTGTTTGTCCAAAAATTTTATGATGATGACTTTATTATTCTCTTGCTTTATGCTGATGATATGCTGATTGTTGGTAGGAATGCTTCAAGAATTGAGTTATTGAAGAAACATTTGAGCAAGTCTTTTGCCATGAAAGACTTGGGCTCGGCGAAACTGATTCTTGGCATTAGAATTACCCGAGACAGAGATGCTAAGAAGTTATTTTTGTCGCAAGAGAAATATGTCGAGAAGATCATTAAGAAATTTTACATGGACAAGGCTAAAGTGGTTAGTACTCCTCTTGCTGCCCACCTTAAGTTAAATATGATGCAAAGTCCTACAACTGATAAATAGAAGAAAGATATGGAAAGTATTTCATATGCTTCAGCTGTAAAAAGCTTAATGTATGTGATGGTATGTACACGCCCAGACTTGGCGCATGCAGTTGGCGTTGTTAGTCGCTATTTCTCAAATTCAAGTAGAGAGCACTGTAATGCAGTGAAGTGGATTATGAGGTATCTTCGGGGAACTTCAAATTTGAAACTCAGTTTCGGGATCGGGAAACTTGAGTTAGTCGGATACACAGATTCCGACTTGGTAGGAGATATTAATACTTGTAAATTTACTTATGGTTATTTGATTTCTTTTGCGGGTGGAGTTGTGTCATGGAAGTCAAGATTGCAGAAGTGTGTTGCACTTTCTACAATCGAAGCTAAATTTATTGCAGCAACTGAAGCTAGTAAATAGATGTTATGGATGAAGAAGTTCTTAGAAGAACTTGGGTTCAAGCAAAAGAGGTATGTGCTATTTTATGATAATCAAAGCGTAATTCATCTTGGTAAGAATTCATCTTTTCATTCTAGATCGAAACATATTGATGTTAGATATTATTGGATAAGGGATGTTCTAGATGAAAAGTTATTGGAACTTGAGAAAATTCATACGGATTATGATGGCTCCGATATGATGACGAAGACTCTACCAAGAGAGAAGCTTGAACATTGCCGTTTGATAGTAGGGATGGTGATTCCCTCCACATTGTCGTGAGGGGGAGATTTGTTAGCTGGGTTCATTCCTATGTGGAGGAAGCCCAATCAGTTGTAAGCCCAAAAATGGCTTGAGCCCATATAATAAGTTATATGAGGAAATATGGATTCTCACCATCTATATAAAGAGGTAGCAGTAGAAAAGGAAACAGTAACAAGAGAAAAAGAGAAAGCAAAAAATCTGGGGTTTAGGGCAATATTTGATTTACATCAAACTGGTGTTGAGGTCGATTTGTGGTCCGACTGAGCTGAAATTTTGTCAGCATGTTTGTGGCACAATTTAATCGAATCCAAACGGTTTGATTTTCGTTTGAAGCTCCATACATCAGGTTTTTCGTGGATTGATCAAAACCTGCGTTTTTGGTCAGATTTATCCTTGATCTCTCATATGTATTGCCAAGAATTATATTTTTGAGGTGTTTGCTGCTATGTACCTCTAGTATTTGCTAGAGAAGAACAATTTTATTGATAGTGAAGATTTTCAGGTGGACTCCGGTCCCGTGGTTTTTTATCTCCTCACATCGAGGATGTTTTCCACGTAAAAAATTATCTTGTGTTCGTGTGATTGGTATTTATTTTACTCTATTATATCGATTTCTATTAGGTTTACACAAAAAGGGAGATTATTTTATTCCGCTGCGTTGATTCGATATTATTCGAATTATTACCGTTCTCCCATCATGATGAACATGGCATAAGCTAGAGAATTGGAAGAAGAAGATGAACGTATCAATGCATGGGTATTTTCGTTGTTCTTCTTCGTGTGGGTGTAGATGGAGCCAATATAATACAAGGATGGAATTAGCATTGCCCTAATTGAAAATGTAAAGAGAATTCGTAAGACCTTTTGAAACTTCGTAAAACAGAGGCAGAGAAACTTTTTAAGAATTTGCCCTCCTTTCATTTGCAAGATTATTTTCTAATGTCGAGTTTAAGAGGGAAAAAATAACGGTTACCTTAGTTTATTTCCTAGATTCATTAATCAAACCATATTTTCAGGAAACAGTTAGCACAAATTTGGACTCTTTCTCCCCAAATGAAGATACAGTGACCCTTATACCTTTTAGATTATGGCCCTGTTTGGTTCAGCATTTGGAATGCTCATTTGGGCTCTAAAGTCCCTTGGCCAAATGCAAAGCTGTTTGGTTCGTTTTTTTTGCATGACTTTGGCGAGATGCAATTGCATCTCCAAGTGGCTCTAAGGGCCTTTAGCCCAATGTAGCTCTTGAGGTCCTTTGGCAAGTTGCATCTTCGAAATGCAACTTCCGGTTTTGTTCATCTCTCCGGTGGAGAAGCCAATCGACCAACCGAATAAAAATAAATATGTTTATATTTTTATATAAAAATAAATATGTTTATATTTTTATATAAAAATATATATTTTATATTTTATATAAATATATAAACATATCTATTTTTTTATATTTTATGTTTATATATATTTTATATAGATATAAACATATCCATTTTTTATATAAATATATTTTATGTTTAATATAAATATTTATAAATATAAACATATCTATTTTTTTCTCCTATTGTTTTTATATAAATATATATATTATGTTTAATAAATATATTTTATGTTTATATTTTTATATAAAATATGTTTATATAAAAACATAAACATATTTTTTATTCAGGCGGTTTGGCTGCCGAATTTGGCGGTCCGGTATAAATATATAAACATATATTTTATGTTTATTTTTTATATAAACAATATAAACATATCTATTTTTTATATTTTATATTTAATAAATATATTTTATGTTTATATGTTTATATTTTTTTATATAAAAATATGTTTATATTTTTTATATAAAAATATGTTTATATAAAAATATAAACATATTTTTACTTTTTTAATTTAATAAAATTTAATTACAAATGTAAATTTTACCAAACGGTATTTTGGCCAAAGTTGTTTCTCAATGCAAATTTTACCAAACGACATTTACATTTCGAAAAACCCCATTTACCCAAAAGGTATTTGCATTTTGCAAACGCATTCCCAAAAGTTCGAACCAAACGGGCCCTATGTAGCTAACTCGACATCACTTCCAGTTTCAAACTTTGGTACAGAAGGTTCAATGACATCAATGAATTCTAGCCATGTATTATAAAAAAAGAAAAAGAAGAAGAAGAGAGAGGATAGAATAGTAACTGAATAGGACGAGCAATGGTTAAACACATCACATAGACACAAGCACGTGCTAGAGATAGAGACCGCTTATAAAAAAAATAAAACTCTGCTATCTGATGATAACACAATGCATAGAGTCTAACACCTCCCTTGATACATAGCTAACCTAATCCGATGCCCAAAAGGCGATGCATAATTCATCCCAATCGTTTCTAAAGTTTTAGACAGTATTTTTCATGGGTTGCTTGTCTATAAACACATGGCGACAATTATTTGGTGTTAGTCAACAATCAATGCAAATGTTTCCTGATAAAACATAAAAACACACTGAAAAACATTGCCAAAACTATAAATCTGAAAAAACACAGAGGAATGACCACTAGCCACTCATTTTTTTTTTATGAGAGTTCACAACATATTAATAAAAACAGTACTTTCATTTGGTACACTAAATGTGTAAAAAAAATAATTTATTTACCCAAGCAGGGTTTAGAAGCCGACATGTGTATATTTCTTAATTTTGGTGAAAAAAATTCATTTCATTGGTGGATGAGATTTCCATATTGTGACTGTTTGTGTAGAATCTACTTTACACGGATAGTTTATTTTATATAATTTCGTAAAAAAGCAAGAATTGATAGTCAATGAAAAAGCGTCCCATGGTGGAGTCTTTGGGGACGCTTCCTTGGAACAACGCATCAGAGATTAAGAAATCGGATACGCAAATAGAATTAAGACTTCATGGAAAAATGGAATTCTAAGGTAATTAAGCCTCTGTTTGTTCACAGAAACTAAATGATTTGAAAAATATTTTCCTTAAAAATGATCGCTAGTATTACATAAAATAAATATTTAATAGAAAATATTTTACCATTGATAACAATTTAAATGTAAACATTTTCGTGGAAAATAACAATATTTCTTGTTTATTCATTTTTGTAAGCGATACAAACAATCACTTTGAAGAAAGTATTTTCTAAATCATTTATTTTCCTTAAAACAAACAAAGTCTATGGTTAAGGTTAACTAAAGCACTAAATTGATTTCCTTTTAATCAAAATCACCATTTCTAACGTAAATTTTAGTAAATAATATAAAAAAGCTAAAAAAGCTAAAAAAAAATAAAATAATAATAATAATAAATAAAGCGGAGGGCCTGGCCCTCCTTCTACGGGTGGTTCATATATATACACATACTTATAACCTTTTTTTTGTTGTTTTTTTGTTTGTCTTTTTTTGTTGATAAAACTTTTGGATTTCTTTAACCTTATTTAATTAAGACCAGGTAAAAATTAGGATTTGGATCAAAATGATATAGTTTTAATACTTAATTTAACATTAACGCCACATAACAAAGATAAAGTAATAAAAGAAATCACGTCAACGTTTTCCGTTAACCAAACTAGACCATTGAAAATTTTGATTATATATATTTCACAAGTTTTAAAACTCGATTACATAATTTGAAAGTTTTAGAGCTCCATAGCACTTTCGCAATAAATTTTAGGATTTCCATTAAACTTGTCCCTAGATGTATTTTATATTCAAGGAGAAGGAGTCCAAATTTGTGGTAAGTATTATCTAAAAATATTGGTTTGATTTATTGAATCTTGGAAAATAAGCTAAGGTGGGCAAAACCGTTCTTTTCTCCCTCTTAAACTAGTCATTAGAAATCAAACTCGCAAATGAATGGAGGGGAAATTCTGATAATAATGTTTTTTCACCTCCGTTTCCCAAGGCCTCAAATGAGTCTCAAGGATTCTCTTGACATTTCAATTGGGATCGTGCTAATTTCATTCTTGTAGTGGCTCCATCCACACTGTAATGAAGTAGAATGATGAAATAGACACGCATAAATAAGTTGATCTTCTTTTTGTTCTCTAGCTTCTTCATTATTTCCTTTTCTTTTGGTAAACATATATAAAAGTATTTTACGAGTTGTGGCTTCTGACATATACTTTCTGCCATTTCTTCAAATTCAAAATAGAGTTTGAACTAGTGATTGGCAAGAGTGCGTGAATCAAATTAGTTCATAGTTTTGAAACTATTTTAAGGTGGTTTATATGTAGAATTCGGGCAGCAAATACTAATCTAAAGCCTAGTGTCAAGGCAGAAAACTATAATATAAGGAAGCACAATTTAGAATTTTTAAAGAATTGAATTGAAATTATAATAGACAGCAGATATTCGATTTAATTTTAGAAGAGAAAATAATAATAAAAAAGTCACGGTAGCATTTTCCATTAACAAAATTGATAAATTTAACGAAAGGGAGCTTTTGCTCCTATGAGGGCATATGTGGTATGTCCTTTGACATATGGGGATGGTAGCCTCTACTGATGTGTTCCTTATTTTAACGTGCCAATGCCTGCACGTCTCACACGTGTAATTCCCCTTGTATCAGAGGAGGGAATACTCTCTTGGTGTTTTTACACCCAAAGGATGCCGCGATATGCAAGAGGCCCGAGATGAAGCAGTTTTAGAACTTATTCATGTCTAATCTTACTGGGATATCCCTAACCACAGAATCTACTGAGGCATGAGAGTTGCCTCTATCTCCTTAATTTAACACCGGGGGACACCTCCGATGAAGGTTGACGGCAATACTTATTCCTACCATAGTGATGAGCCCCATCATTTTGCAGTAGGAGCATTAGGGTTCACCCTCCCGCGGAGGCTTCTCCCCTCTATTTCCTTGTAGGCCTTTTAAGAACTTGCTTAGGTCTTCGGTTAGAAATGGTGATTTTGATTAAAAGAATGTTATTTTAGTGCTTTAATTAACCTTAACGCTATGTAAGAGATACAAAAAAAAAAAAAGAGTCAACTTAACATTTTTCGTTAATCAAGTTGGTAAACTTAATGAAATGACTTGATCACGCTTTTTGGAAATTTTGAGATTCAATTGTACTTTTGTTATAATTTTTAGGAATTTTAATGTATTTATCCCTTTATATTATGGAGCTAACTCAACAGCACTTTCAGTTTCAAATTTTAGTACAATGTTCAATGACATCCATGATATCTAACCACATGTTATAAACATAACAATGATTGAATAAGGCTAACATATTGTGAGATTTTGTATTGCCAACTATTTTAAAAGCCTAAGCTATTAGATGAATGCGTTGTATTATATTTAATTACTCTAACACTCTCCCTTACGCATATTGTGGTCTTATATACCTAGTACTAAGTGTGGAAATTTTATGATATCTAAAACATGTTATAAATAAAAGAGTGATTGAATAAGGCTAGCATATTGTGAGATTTTATAGGACCACCATTGACTGTTTTAAAAACTTAAACTATCAGATGAAAGCATTATATTATATTTAATTACTATAACATTCCCTCTCACGCTTAGTTAGAAGCTTAAACTATTAGATGAAAACATTATATTATATTTAATTACTCTAACAATCCTTCTCACGCTTAGTTTGATCTATTATGCCTAGTACTAAGTGTGAAAATTTTAATTTGGGAGACAAATGAGATATCGAAAAATTCGAACTCAGGATCTCCAATTTTGATATCATATTAAATTTTGTGGAGTCACAACTAACTATTCTAGAAGTTTAAGTTATTAGATGAAGTTGTTGTATTTTATTTAATTACTCTAACACATATGATTATATCAATGAATAAGCACATCACATAAATAGGCACATATAGAGGGGGTGGTGACTGTTTATTAAAAACTTATGACTCTTAACATCTAACCTAATGCATGGCTAATCTACTCCGATGCCCAAAAGGCCAATCCTTCCCGGGCGTTTTGAAAATTAAGGCAAACTTTTCCGTTTGCTTGTCTATAATTACATGGCAATGGTTCTGTTATATTAGGCAACAATCAGTTCAAATGTTGTCTTTAAACTAGGGCTGAGCGCGGTTCCCGGGTTACTCGGGAACCGGAACCGAACCGGAGGAGGGTCGGGTTCGGTTCCCGGTTCCAAGGGGGACCGGTTTTGGAACCGGAACCGGAACCGATTTTGGAACCGGAACCTGTTTCGGAACCGGAACCGGAACCAGTTACTTAGGGCAGAAAAAGCTCGACCTTGGATGTTCTAATGACTTGTATGTGATATTCTAGTTGAAGTTTGGCTTCGGCCTCTAGATAAAAGTTGTAAAGGACTTCTTGGAGTATAACATACTCAAATTTGGGACAAAAAAAACAAGTATAAGTGGGTGAAATCATTATTCTTTGGAAAGACTGGATCTGGAGATTTTTGGACCGACCCTTGATGAATGCATGGACTGTAAGGCAACCTTTTTGTCGAAATTTCTCTTCGGTTTCTTAACAAAAGTTGTAAAGGACATCCTGAGGTACCACATATAAAAAATTTAGAGAAAAAAAACAAGAATAGGTAGGTGAAATCGTGGTCCTTTGGAGATGGTTAGATCTGGAATTACGGTACTACGAACAGGGATTTTAACCGTCCATATTTAATTATCTAGGACGAATTTGACTTCAATGTTTTCATGAAGTATCTACCTTATGGTCTTGGCTATCAAATAGTAGAATTTCATAATTTTTGAAGGTCATTTGGGTATTTAATCGGAAATGTTTCTAAAACTGTGCAATCTGATGTGTTCGGATCTTGTAAGTTGCAATGCATGGACTATATCATTTTGTGTGAGGTTCTTTTGGAAATGTGTTCTGCATGAAATATCTCTCTTCATGTCTTCCCTACAACATATTTAAATTTCGTAATTTTTGTAGTTCATTTGCCTATTTAACCAAAAAATTTTCAAAAAATGTGCAAGTAGAGAATAGGAAAAGTAAATCGATTTTATCTTTTAATCCAGAACGAATTAGACTACGATTTCTTCATGAAACTTGTACCTCTAGGTCTTAATACAACGTGTCCAAATTCCATAATTTTCTGAGTTCATTTAAGGGTTTAATCGAAATTGTTTTCAAAACTTGTACCTCTAGACATTCTTGTTCTAGTGGTGTTTTATTTCTACTTTCTAGTTTGCTATTTGTTTTGAAATTTCTAATTATATTCTATTATTGTTGTGCAGTGCGAAGTTAATGTATCAAGATAACATGTCAATGTGAAGTTACCGTACGTACATTATAATTTTTTTTTTTGGTAACGTGCGCATACGTTATATTTTTTTTTTGTAACGTGCGCATATATTATAGTTTTTTTTTTTTGGTAACGTGCTCGTACGTTATAGTTTTTTTGGTAATGTGTGCATACATTATAGTTTTTTTTTTTTGGATAACGTGCGCATATGTTATAGTTCAAATATGAAAATAACAAAAAAAAAAAAAAACCTGTTGGAACCTGGAACCGACCCTAGAACCCATGACATGGTAGGTTCCAGGTTCTCGGTTCCCACGTGTAGGTTTCAGGTTCCTCATTTTGAGGAACGTACCGAGGGTAGGTTCCAAGTTCCAGACGGAACCGAACCGGAACCCTGGAACCGCTCACCCCTACTTTAAACCGTAAAATCACACCGAAAAACGTAGCCAAAACTTTAAAACTCAAAAAGAAAAAAGAAAAAAAGCGGCAATTTGGAAAGTTTTTAAAAAAAAAAAAAAAACACCTAGCACCGTCAATTCATTATAGGGGAAATAAGTGACCCAATTAACCACTAGCCTTTCATTATCTTCTTCTTCTTTTTATTTATTTATTTCTTTATATTTTAAATTTCACTAGTTTTAACATGTTAACTCAAAAACATGATATTTTCCTTTTGGTACACTAGCATTAAAACATTAGTTACATAAGTAGGTTTTAGGAGCTGACATGTATACAATTTTTAATTTTGGTGACCGATTTCATTCCTTTAGTAGATGAGAGCTTTCATTTTGTAAAAAATATTTTACATATAAACGGTGTAACTTATATAAATTCATTAAAAATATGAATCCGACAGTCAATGAAAAAGCAACACATGATGGAGGACTCATTGGAGACGTTCCCTTTGGGACAACGCATTAAACATTATAAATTAGGATACGCAAAAGGAATTTTGAACTGAATGACAACTTCAATTCATTTCTTAAAATAATATAAATCCCACTTCTTTTTTATTTTTTATTTTTTACATTTTCGCACACAAGTATGTATGTGACTTTTTTTTTTTTTTTTTTTTTGCTATATATGAATGTTCAAATTGATGTGCACATAGACTATGATCTCACTGCCCAAGAAATTTTCCCATTTTTTGAAGGACCAAACCACCGCCCAAGAGTTGACCATTTTCTCAGATTTGCACAGCATATCATGGTGATTCGATTCCTCTTTAAAAAGTATTTAATTGTTGCCACTAGGATTAATGTCTTTGCGAGAAACGCGCGTACTCAGACACGCGACCCAACTCTTCGGAATCGCGTATTTAATTTAAAGAAGGGTTAACAATAAAATAGAATTAAATAATCCAATTTAAAATATTAAATCAAAAAAATATCCTAACATTATAGAGGCATGGATCAACCTAATACCATACGACAACTCAGGAAATACTTATTTGACTAATTCCTAACATTGGCGACAAGTTAGCTAAGGCAATAGAAGCCATGCGTACCACGAAATGACATGAAGATTTAATTATTATAATAAAAACAGAAATTAGGCAAAAATCGAGTTCTTTTAAAGTTTCATATGATATAACTATTTTTGTGAAATTAACATATGGTCAAGTCTTTCATTAGAAAATATGTACCATGATTGCGTTGAATAATTGCAAAATGGTGATTATTCTTGGGCCTAACTTGATAACTTGTGTTGAAGATGCTAACCATAGAAGAAGCATTCATCCTTCCTATTGTAAGTGTCATTCAAGTCATGCTGGTTTTCTTTTCCATTCTTTTCTTTTTTTTTTTTTTTTTTTGGTTGAAAAGTCATGCTGGTCAAGCTAATGAAAAACTGGTCTTCAAGAATGACGGTTTTTTCGACATTATCTTTTGAATTAAAAGGCCTTCAACTTTACTGTATGTCGTCATAGTCATCAAGGGTGATTTTCAGGAGAGTAGAATTTTCAACAATTTCTGTCCACTTTTGACTTTTTTAGGCGTGGTGCGGTGTAGTGTTGGAAGTTCTAAATTTATACTATTTCTGTTCACTTTGGACAAAACTAATGAGAACTAAAAAGACAGGTTTATGTCATAACCTAGATGTGTGACTCAAAGAAAAGTTTTTTTCCTTTAAATCGAGAGTGAATATTACAATGCCATTATGGCAAAAAGCGTGTCGCCTAAAAACCGGGAGGAAATATCAATTGCTACGGATCTAATGTCCAGTAGCATGTCAGATTAGAAGCTCAAAACGATAATTATGTGGGATGAGGATGCCCTTATTTTGAGAGAAATCATACAATCCCGCCTTATATTTAAGTTGACTACTATTTGATAATGCATTTCATTATTGAAAAGTTAAGTCTTTAAGACTTGCCAATAACACGTGACATAAGTGTCACGGGAAAAGTATTAGAAAAGTCTTAAACCTATTGTATTAGTGTCAATTTAATTCTAAATTTTTTAATAATGTCAAATTCGTCATAATTTTTTTGACTTAGTGCCAATTTAGTTTTAAACCTTTCTAATGATGTCAATTTAGTATTAAACCCTATTAAATTAGTGTTTTTAGTCCTAAAACTTTTGATCTAGTGCCAATTTAGTCATTCTAGCTAATTTTGACTAAACTTTGCTGGAGTGGACCTCCGCTGGCTAATGTGGCATTACTGAGATGGCATGTGAAGGTCTCGAATCCCTAGTTGGCTGGAGAGAAAGAAAATTTGATCCTTGCTTAGCACCTTAGTAAACACATTAGCAACTTGATTGATGGTAGGTATTGTCACACCCTGATTCACAAGAAGAAGGGGCATAACACGGCCGTCCTTTTTCCAAAGGACGCAGCCTCAACGTAACCAAAATTTCAACCTAATATCAACATATATACATCCACATATATATATATATATATATATATATATATATATATATATATATATTTGACAAAAAGGGACAATTGGTTACAATATCAGAGTATATCTATAATCCACAAACATCAAAACATAAACCTTTTACAAAGACTAACTTATAAACTTATGAACTATGCATAAGCCATACCCAAAATTTCCACCAAAAAGTCCTCCCCGAACGAACGCTCACGCCTATTCGTGACTCGCTGAAGAACCTGAAAAACAAGTAGATGAGAGGAGTGAGCTATCACGGCTCAGTGAGTAACACATTTCTTCTAAGCGGATCGAGAAATCACTATGCACATTTTAAAACACAAACATAACTCACTTTATCATAATACCAAATCATAATTCAAATATCGAAAGCACCAATGGTCGAGTCCATTAGTCAATCTCGTAAAACATGCATCAATGGTTTATTCCATTGATTAATCTCATCAACTCACATTGATGGTTCATTCCATCAACCAAACTCAAATCACATGTCAATGGTCCACTCCATTGACCAATTCATGCTCAAATGTCTAACCATGGTCACGCGTAACGCCCGTGACAAAACGACCAAGATTCCCCCATTGGCAAGGTCTCTACCTATTATTAGCCGGTGGCTCGGCCCACAAGGATATCCTAGAATAGTATGCGCATACCCACACCCCTCAGGGTCCACAGCGACATTGAGCACCAATCACCAATTACAATATCCAGTAATCCAACATCGAAAGAGAATCATACCACAACTCCAAATTTGATATATATAAATATCAAAGCATTTTCTACAACATTTCAAGATTCTTTCACAAAGACTTTCACAAATCCCTTTTTCACACAACCATTCAAATCAACGTCAAAATATAATTCCTTTCGAACAACAAAAATGTTAGTAATAGCTCGATCCTGTTTTATGCAACAAAACATGCTTTTTATCAACTCATAGAGTATTTAATCCACCATGTTTCTCAAAACATGAGTTTAAAATACAAAGAAGAAATAGTGTCACTCACCTGGGAAAAGCCAAAAATCAACTACGTCGCTCACACGAACCGATGCATTCGAATTCCTAACAATTAACGGGAAAATATTAAAAAGCCAAGTAAAAATGATATTCTTATAATAACTCGTCCATACTAGGCCTATTAGTCGATAAACGACACCTACGCGCCCCCAAAAGTTCACAATTTAGCATAAACCCATCATTTTTAGCTAGGCGCGGCCCATGTGCCAACTTCGTCACGCCATAACTTTCTCCACAAAATTCCGATTCAAGCTGTCTTATAGTCTTTAGAAAGCTCTCTTAACGTACAACAACAATCCCAACTCAGCCGCCCCAAAAAAGTACCGAAAATAACAAACAAAAGACTCGAAGCCACTGTTCGCTACAGTACCAGATTGCGTCTCCAACTTAAAAATTTCGTTCCGAACAAACCGCAAGCTCAAATCACGATCCGAAAGATGCTATAGCTTCACAACATCCCAAAATACCATTTCTAAAAAAATTTACAGCTTAACGGCTCAAAAATTGGGCTTCGCCACACAATTACCCATGAAATCCGAATTCCAAGCCCTAATTGCGGCAATTGCTTCAAGCAAGTGATTAAAAGCTTCAATTTCTTACCGGCCTTGCAAAACACGCTTGAGTCGGCTTGAAGAGGCGTCCGGGTCACGAGCGCGCCAAATTTTTTTTTTCCCTTTTTCCTTTCTCTTCTTTCTCTCTTCTCCCCTGTTTCTTTCGCTCCCTGTTCTGCTCGTGCTCCTCTTTCTCTCCCTCTTTCTCCCTTTTTAAAGCCCAGCCGAAGGTTCCACATACCTCTCCAGCCTCCCTTTTTGACTTTTCAAACCTTTCTTTTCTTGTCTTTTATTTTCTTTTCTTGTTTTAAACCCCATATATTACAGGTATGGCAAGATGTACGATGCTAGCGTATAATTTTTCTAGAGCAATATGGCAATCAATTTTGATATGTTTGGTGCGCTCGAGAAAAACTGGATTAGGGGCCATATGTTGGGCAGCTTGATCGTCATAGACTTATGGTAGAATGGAGTGGGAGACAATAGTGAAATGCCAAGATCCCTTAGTAGAAAGCTTAAACGAGTGATTTCGCAGGTTGTAGTGGCTATTGTACGATATTTGACTTCTATTAAGGCGAGAGAAAATGTGGTTTGCCTTTCACTCTTCCACGAAAGGGGACTTGAACTGAGAAAAATACAGTACCAGATGGCAGAATGACATCATAGTACAGCTGATCCAATTGCAATCGGAGTAAGTTAAGTGTTTTGGTGGGTTAGATGATAAAAGAAAAATACATTGTCTAAGGGTCTCAGATATCGCAAGAGACACGTTCAGCATGCAAATCGAGTCTTTCTAGGCCGATGCATGAATTGACTTGAGATATCGATAGTGTAGGCGATATGTGGTCGTGTGATGGTAAGGTAAATTTACCGTCCTCCCGAGTGACGATAAAAGTTTTTGTTGTTGACTAATTTTTCTAAACAAAAAACAATTGCTTTAGAAAAAATGCTTTTCGTATCATTGATCATCCGGTGAAACAAGCAAATTGTAAGGAAAACCACCTTGATGGGTGCACCTCTCTTCAAATAAAGATGAAACTACGCTGGGCCAAAAAACTAAACAAGTTAATGTATGCTTTTCATGCGATCGAGTGGATATACTTTTAACCCTAACTTGAGAAGTACTTATCGGCTCGACATTGACTTGTTATCTCTCGTGTGCCCCTGCCGCGGAAGGGGGGTTGGTGTGGTTGACAAAGTTTCTCAAGGAAATAAGGAAAGGAGCATGGAACACTTGAAAAGCCCGTGGGCTCATCTTGTTAGTATTTCGTTTTGGGAAATACTTTTGGGCCATCTCATTTTAACCAATCTCATTGCATTGCAATTGGGGTAGCAATTCTTGCCGTACCATATCAATCGATCCGTCTCATTAATTAGTATGTACTGGTTTCTAATAATGCGTGGTATAACTAAAAAAATATTGTCTAATAGGATGAAACATCGGTTTTTGTTGAAACATATCAATACGTGTCGATTGTTGCTCTTTTGGTTTCTAAGCGGAGTAGCCCAACGATGGCTGGATTTACCTCTCCTTGCTTTTCTGTTAATTGTCTTGTGCGGGGGCCATGGTGGCAGTAAGTTAAGATGGGATTGGGAACTTCACAACCATTATCGATGTGGTTGTAAAGGCTTTAAACAATACCAATGGCATGAAGCGATACTTCTAGATACTTTTTATTATTATTATTATTATTATTATTATTATTATTATTATTATTATTATTATTATTATTATTATTATTACTTCTTGATATATGTGTTCGCTAGTGTTTACATGGAGAATGTGTTGATTGTCGATAACAAGAAATATCTTATGATGATTGGGGATGTTGTCGACTGGACGGTGATCACTAGCAATTGAAGCGTGGCCTATGGGATGACTACAACAAATTGCGCAACACTCACTAAGGCTTCCTCATTTGGATAAGGAGTTTTACTTGGATTTAATTCACATATGCATTAATCGGACCATAATGTCATCAAATGTCAATTAGGAGTAGCATTTTCATTGTAAAATTTATCTCACGACGTCATTGTCCCTATCACAGTCGTGATGCAATCAAATCTTGTGGGGGTAAACATGATATTCTAGAACGCAGCCGGGCCGTGGTAGGGCAAAGCCCTGGCTGTCTACGGTAGAGGTGACATGTCAGTGGTCTATTGCTGCAATTTCGAGGCATTTTAGGACACACTGTGACAGAATGTTTCTAGCAATTCAACCCATTTATAGTTTCCAACCTCTTTTTTTTTGGGCTTTGTAGGTCCACTTAACCCATTATTTCTGTTTCCATGAATTTCTACACTTTCGAAGTTTCTTTATTGGGCCATGTAATAAGGGCTACGCAATATGGGCCGGAGACCATGAAGCTTAAATTAAGCGAAGGAGTCCAATTACTTCCAACTCTTAAAGAGAAGCGAGACCCCTTAAGTGAACCCGCTGTAGGAATGGGGATATTTTACTATTATGTACATTTGAAAGATCTAGTATCTCTGTATCCACGACAGTAATTAAATGTAATTCTTCTAATTTTTTCAACCTCTCAATAGAAGAAACCCCACATATTCACTTCTTAGATTTGAAATACCTAGTCTATGTGAATTTTCCAGTTTCCCGAGTTCTGCTAGCAATGGTACTTTTTCCCCACGAATGATTTCCAACAATGTACGCCGCTTGACTTGGTTTTGCTCTATCAAGCATAGCTTTTTAGACTCCATCATTGACACCATACTTTTGGTCATCATCAACAGCTTGACTTCTTTTGGATCTGTATACTAACAGGTGGCGAAGTGAATTTAGCCTCAAAATACCGTGAGGTAGTTCAGCCATAACGGTACCTTTAAGGTCCAAAAGGTCTCCGAATGTACAAGATCTCCTATGCCATTCGGAATTTCATCTATGTTGCTATCCCTCAAGCTTGGGTACATGAGATATAGTAAATTGAGAATCTCGTTAAGAAAAGAATTCAAAGAACCTTGAAGGTCTAGCACGTTTAGCCTCTTAACCTGCTCCAGCAGCTTTTTTAGCCATTTTTGGGACACCATTTTGAAGACAAGTAGGGCGCGATTTTATTTTTATTTTTTAATGCTTGTATGACTTCTTATATTGTCCATTGGCTGTGTAAGGATAGGCGCCATATAGTCTCAGGACATCCTTCTACTAGGTCAGCAACAATCATCGCGAACTCATCTCTTTTGACTTGGAGATAATAATTTGATGTAGAAGGTTGTGAACGTGGCAGGTTCTCACCCTCTCATAATTTGTTTTCTCCACCTCTCGAACAATATTATGATCTACTATTTTTTCAAGGTTTCTTCTAGAATTATTTGGACCTTGTTTCTGTCATTCTGCTCGACAAATTTTTCTGCCATTCACAGCTGCATCAATGTGGAGCACCTTATGAGACAATCCAATGGAAAGATGCTCAAGTAAAGGAGTCAAGCATGGACATCGTGAAGTTGGTCCATGGGCAGAGTTATCATCCTTCTAATTAGGCCACTTGTGTCCCCTACGGATTGTAAAGCTTCTCCAAGTGTGCCACTCAACTTTTTCCATTCGACACTTTCGGGAGTGCCACTAATACCGCCGCAAATACCCATCAAAAGGTTAGACGTGGCAAGAATCGCACGTGGCAATCCTCCACATTTTTTTAAAGATTCCGTGAGAAAGACCTTTTAGAAAAGGTGGCTAGGCATCCTTGGAGAACATCTCCCGGCAAAATAGTGTGAGAATCATCCTTGGAGAGGAAAAACATGTATGAACTGGTGGAAACCATACAAGCGTTGGGGGGCTTTAGGAGGAGCACCGTTAAACCGTGCCCCTAGAGAATCCAAGAGAGCTTTGGATTTTGATGCTAGGCTGTTGATGCGAGTCATGATGAGCACGCTTGAACAAGTTTGATCTGAGTCACTCTGAAGAGATTTGAACACATGCTCTTTGCCTACGTCATTCAAGATAAGCACCCATCCATACTTGCTGTTCCTCAAGTCGACGTCATTCCTCATGCGTTTGAAAACCTCTTTGAGCTCAACTTGGATTCCTCGGTTGTCCTTCTCGATCAAATCCCATGTCAATCTAGGACTAACTAGTATTCAAATCATCATTTAATTCCTCTCAATCAAGTTTCGACCATTTCAAAGCAGTAAGGAATCATCGTATAACTCATTCGATTAACCTTTACCTATGATGAATTCCAAAGACTGTTCAAATTGTATCGCATTAACTATTGAAATCAAGATCATCAAATATATCTAGGCCGAAAAAGCGAAGTTGTTGACCCCCTGCCTCAAACGTCATCTCACATCATTAAACGCTTGTTGTAGTTCTAGATGTTTCAGACATTGTAACTCCTTCGAATGTTGGAGTGGATCTTCATTCAACTGACTCCTCTTGAGGATGGGGCCTTCTAGTTTTTTTTTTTTTTTTTTTTTTTTAAGGGAGTTAACACTTGTGGAAGAAATTTCAATATCTCTCTCATGTGTAAGTCACGGTGAAATCATGTGCAAACTCGTGAGGTTTAGCTCACGAGTTTGTAATATCATCATAGATGCAACATATGTCAATCTAGGACAAACTAGTGTTCAAATCATCATCTGATTCCTCTCAATCAAGTTTCAACAACTTCGAAACTGTAAGGAATCATCATACAACTCATTTGGTTAAGCTTGAACTAAGATGAATTCCTAAGACTTTTCAAATGACATTATCTAAGCTCTTGAAATTAAGATCCTTAAGTATATCCAGGCCTAAAAAGTGAAGTTGTTGATCCCTTTGCCTCAAATGTCATCTCACATACATCAAACGCTTGTTGTAATTATAGATGATTCAGTTACTATAACTCCCTCAAATGTTGGAGTGGATCTCCATTCAATTAACTCCTCCTGAAGATGTGGGCTTTCTAATTTTTTTTAAAAGGGAGTTAACACTTATAGAAAATACTTCAATATTTCTCTCACATGCAAATCACGTGCAAGCTCATGAGGTTCTTGTAACATCGTCAGAGATGCAATATACGTCAATCTAGGACTAAATAGTATTCAAATTATCATCCAATTCCTCTCAATCAAGTTTCAACCACTCCAAAACAGCAAGGAATCATTGTACAACTCATGCGTTAAGCTTTAACTATGATAAATTCCTAAAGCTGTTCAAATTACATCACCTAAACTTTTGACATCAAAATTGTCAAATATATTCAGGCCGAAAAAGCGAAGTTGTAGATCCCTTGCCTCAAACATCATCTCACATACGTCAAACGTTTGTTGTAGTTCTAGATGCTATAGACAGTATAACTTTCTCGAATGTTGGAGTGGATCTTCCTTCAATCAACTCCTCTTGAAGACGTAGGCTTCTAGTTTCTTTTTTAAAGAGAGTTAACACTTCAGAAAATATTTGAATACCCTCTCTCTTGTGCAAGCTCATGAAATTTAGCTCAAAAACTTGTACTATCATCATAGTTAAAGCTTAATCGATGAGTTGTATGATGATTCATTAATATTTTGGAGTAGCCGAAACTTGATTAAGAAGAAATGGATGATGATTTAAATACTTATTAGTCCTAGATTGATGTATATTGCCTCTATGATGATGTTACAAGCTCGTGAGCTGCATGTGATTTGCACATGAGAGGGTTATTGAAATATTTTCTACAAGTGTTAACTCGCTTAAAAAAAATAAAATTAGAAGCCCCACATCTTCAAGAGGAGTTAATTGAATGAAGATCCACTATAACATTTGAGGGAGTTATAGCGTTTGAAGCATCTAGAATTACAACATGCGTTTGATGTATGTGAGATGACATTTGAGGTAAGGTGGTCAACAACTTTTCTTTTTACGCCTGGATATACTCGACGATCTCAATTTCAAGAGTTTAGGTGATGTCTAAGTGAAATTGATGGAAAATCTTAAGGCGGTAACTAGCAACTTGTCGTTTGGTCGGGAAGCAATAGTGTTGGTAAGGGAGATCTACCCATCCAAGTGGCGGCTCTACATTCTCATGTACGATGTTGCGAATTAGCTGTGTTATCCGTGAAGAGGACGGACTTATTAGAAAACTTGAGTGCTGGTGATGAATGATGGTGAAAGTAACACGTTGGCGAAGTGAAGATGGTTGACACGCGGATCTCAAAGGTGATGAGGGGTCTGTGGAGGTTGGCATTGTGGTGTTGGAATTTGTTTGTGTCGAAATGAACTTGCAGATAATCTGGGTTTCCTAAAGATAGTTCTTGAAGATGACTATAAATTTTCCTCATGGACCTAAGATTGACGAAAAAGATAGGGTTAAAAAAGTCGATACACTTCTACATATAAATCTCCTTAATATGGTTCAAGTGTGATGTAAAATGAATCACGAACTCTAACCATCGCTACTTCAAACTCCGCTTAGAATAGAAGAAATGGCAGAAGGCATATGTTAGAAGCCACAACTTGTAGGTACTTTTTATAAATATTAATTAAAAGCAAAAAAAAAAAAAAATGATGAATAGGGAAGAAGCTAGAGAACAAGAGAAGGAGATGAACTTATTCATGCATGGCTATTTTCGTTATTCTACTTCATTATGGTGGTGTGAACGGAGTCAATACAAAAATGGTGTTAGCACGATCCCAATTGAATTGTCAAGAGAATTCACCAGACTCATTTGAGATCTTGTGAAATGGAGGTAAAGAACTGACCAAAAAAAAAAAAAAAAACGGAGGTAAAAAGATATTATCTGAATTTCCCCTCCTTTCATTCATGAATTTAATTTCTAATGACCAGTTTAAGAGGGAGAAAAGAACGGTTTTGCCCACCTTAGCTTATTTCCTGATATTCATTAATCAAACCAAACTTTTCAGGAAATAGTTAGCACAAATTTGGATTCCTTCTCCTTAAATGAAAATACACCAACCCAATATATCTTTTATATCAAGGATAAGTTCTGTAGACCCATTCGTACATCCAATTGCTTTGATTTGAATTATTTAGAGGATGCCTTAAATATTAATATTATATCAAATCAGAAAGATAGACAATCAAACCCATTTCTCTATTCAATAAAAGTTAAAAAAAAGTTGAATAGGGTCCCAAATAAGGAGATATATTTAAAAAGCGGGTCCGATTATGCCTATTCCTAATCCTAAATGGAATGAAACGATGTAGAGATCCATGGGTAAACATAGTATTTGTTTCGATACGCTTGAATGACCAATCTGATAATGAGACTATAAAACCCTATAAATCCTAAAACTTGTCATAAAAGTACTATTGAATCATAAAATTTTTAAAAAACATAATTAAATTTTAAAGCCTGTCTAATCGATGCAATCAAGTCTTTCTAATAAATTAGTCTAATTTGGTTAATGAAAAATGCTAATGTGACTTTTTTTTAAAATTACATTCTCTCTCCTACACTGGCGTTAAGATTAAATAAAGTAGATACCCCTGTGATATCCATGGAATGAATTCGTTCCCCAAAATTAAAACTGAGAACCCGTGGAATGAAGTCGTTCATATGATCTACTAATGGAATGAATTTGTTCACCAAAATTAAAAGCTACATAGAAATTTCACAAACAATCCCTACGATCACTCCAACACAATAACGACAGGGGTTCGAACTAAATGCTTAGCAGATACCCAAGTAGTAGGGTCGCTGTTGCATTCCTTGTGAAGTCAACCCTAAAACTTGTTGTCTGATTCGCCTTCAGAGACTCTAGTGTACTTGGGTACACGCCGATTGAGTTGAGACCTGTGATGGGGTCGATGACAACCCTATAAGATGACCTAGTTGGTCCGATGTTCCTCAGCGTCCTCATCAAACTCACCTTCGTATCTGAATACTTGAACCTCAAGCTGATCAATGGATAGTTGAGCTGGTAATCTGGTATGCTCCTAATGCTTGAGCATGTGACCTTTTCTTTAACTATGAGCTGGATTTCGGAGTCGGTGTAGTTGAGCCCACAAAGGTAAGGAATGTAATCTTGCGGTCTAATGTCATAAATGAAAGAGCCCACAAAGCTGGATTTGCACTTGATTTGCACGTGATTTGCACATGAAAGAAGGTATCCATAGGTGTTTATTCCTTTTGTTAGAATAGTGATGAAATTACCTCTCTACCCTCGTATCGCAGTGTCCAATTCTCTGTGATGTTGAGGTCGAGGTCGTTCAGTGTATACCGAGTCGACGTCACTGGATCCTTGGTAGGTTTTGCTAGAATTAATCGAATATTCAAAAGCCTAATTTAAAGCGCCAACGATGAAATCAACTGGATTTGCACTTGATTTGCACGTGATTTGCACGTAATTTGCATGTGATTTGCACATGAAAGAGGGTATAAAAATATTATCCATAGGTGTTTATTCCCTTTTGTTAGAATAGTGATGAAATTATCTCTCTACCCTCGTATCGCAGTGTCCAATTCTCTGTGATGTTGAGGTCGAGGTCGTTTAGCGTATACCGAGTCAACGTCACTGGGATCCTTGGTAGGTTTTGCTAGAATTAATCGAATATTCAAAATCATAATTTAAAGCGCCAACGATGAAATCAACGATCATTGGTTAATAACAAAATAGGTCACATGCAGCAATCCTTGCAAGTAATATCACGGCATTGAAGTGCGAAATGAAGTAGACTTCCACCCTAGAAGTAAATAGATAAAAGAGATTTTATTTAATATCATTAAGCTCGAACTAGTCATCCGAGCTTAAAACGGCCACAAATCACCGACATCTCTTCAGCACAAAATATGAAAGAAAAGTCAAATCTCAAAAGGGCGTGGAGGGGAGCTTCGAGTCGGCCAGGAAGGCGCGAATGATCCGAAGAGATCGCTCAGGGGCGAAAGTGGGGACTTGATGCCCCGCTCCCCTCACCGTCAGAAATGTCAAGCCCTCGTACGTTATAGTCCAACCTCCAACCTACAACCACACACAAAAAAAAAAAAAATCCAATTTTCAGCAACCCAAAAAATAAAAAATAAAAAGGTTCACAAGCACAAATAAACAATCTAAATTCAAAATATCGATTTATTTTATAGTGCCGCCCTCTCATTGAATTTCGTCTGCATTTATGACGTGACTAAAAAATTTAGACGCTATTGGCAATTTACCTCTCTGCCCTCATACCATGGAGTCCAGTTCTCCGTGATATTGAGGCCAAGCTTGTTCAGTGTGTATCGAGTGGAAGTTACCGGAATCCTTCCATTCGCGTCTCCATTGAATTTCAAAAATATTGATTAAACGGGAAAAAATAAAAAAAAAAAATTACAGTCATAGCATATGCTAATTTAATTAATGTAATCGGTACCTATAGATCCACAGGCGAATGCCTCCTTCGATTAGTTTCTTCAGGATTGGGAGGACTGAAGAAGGGGAGTCTCCCCACGAAAGGCGCACCTCCACACTGAATTAGCATTTGACGCAAAATTAGAAAAAAATTGATATATTTAAAATAGTCCCATAATCAAGAAAATCAACAAACTATAATATAATTTACCTGCAAAGCCTCCATGGTTGAGGGATTCGGGCGACGTTCGCGTGCAGCGCATGTTGCACATCGGTAAGGCTAAAATAAGCCGTGGCGTGCTTCATGAGGCATGGGTCGTAGCCTACGTTATGGCCGGCGAAGAGTTGATCAAGTGGATAGGTGGCGGAGTACAAACTATCCATGTTAATCATCTCGTACAGTTTGTTGTACTCGCCAAGTAGGATAGAACAATCTTTGATCAAATATCTGTTACTGAAGTCGCATTTGGCCTCAATTAAATTGTGGAGATCGTCTGAAATCAGTGCGTGCCCCCATGCATAATCGATCATCCCCATGAAATCCGTCTCGACATTCATGTTTGGATTTCCTACCTGCATGTCAGAAATTTCACAAATTAATTACTTCATTCTTGCGTTAGTGGATTTAACATGGAAAAAACATTGAATAAAATCAAGCTTAGGGTGCACATGACAATGTTTCTATTCTGGGGAACTATTTTTTTTTTTTTTTTCAGAAATAGTTTTTTCTATTTAACAATTTCTGAGTAAAATAAGGTGTTTAGTAATTATACAAAATTTCTATTCTTGGAATAGAAAAAGAATAGAAATGTATTTGATAAAAAATTATAAATTTTTGTATTTATTTGTTTTTTTTTTTTCTTACCCACGAACCGCCAACCACCGCCCGCCATCGCACGATCGCCGCACGACCGCCGCACAACCGTCGCACGATTGCCGCACGACCGCCAAATGTCACCGTCGACCGCCATCGCAGGATTGCCGCCCATAGCCCATTGGCTGAGGGAGGGGGTGGTGATTGGTGAGTTGTGGGTGGCGGTCCTGCGGTGGCGGTCAATAGTGGTGGTTGGTGGTCGTATGGCGGCAGGCGGCGGTCGTGCGGCGATTGGCCACGATAGGCTACCAGCAGATGTGGTCGTCGTTGGCCAGTGGGTTGTGGGTGACGGCTGATGGGCTACAGGCGGCGGCAACTGTCGTCGGTAGTTGCTAGCGGTTGGCTACCGATAGTGACCGCGGGCAATAGGAGGTGGCCCCGTCGAGCGGCAGGAGGTGGTCGATGGTTGGCAGGCGGCTAGTGTCCGCAATAAGGAAGAAGAACAAAAAAAGAAAAAAAGAAAAAAAATTATTTCTAGAAATTGTTCCTGGAAACAAGAAGTTTCTTTTATATTCAGGAGAATAAAAAAATAAGTTGGCATTACCAAATAGATTTATGTTCTTTTGTTGTTCCACGAAACAAAAGAACATCAATAGGGAGAAATAGAAATGTTACCATGCATGCCCTTAGTTGAGAATTTGACACGCACGATCACGCCTTTAAGATTAATAGAGGTGTTTGGAGTTGCGTTTTGATTCCCATTGTAGATTGCCTCGGCAAGCTGCTGTGCCTAGTGCCCTGAAATGGAGGGGAAAAACCGTTTACCACGTGCATCAGTTAATTAATTGAATGCTCTCTCCAAAATTTTTTAAAAAATTGATTGTAAAATGAGGGTCGTGAACTACCTGCATAGCCGTCTCCTGCTATGTAGACATCGCTCATTCTGTTCTGCGGAAACCTTCTTAACCAATTTAGGAGAAATGCACGGGCATCTCTAGCTGTTTAATAATCGCATAGAAATTCACTTTCAGTACAGGAGCTTATCTCCCAAAATCTATTTATTAATTTAATTTTTACGAACCTGTATTGTCGTCGCCGTGCTCTACGGTGGCATTGTTGTACGAAAACCCGACACCAACGGGTGAATCGCGGAACAACAGATTCGCGGCTGCAAAAATTAGGAAAATTTTAAAAAATTTACTTATCTTCTAGCTGGGGAAAGAAGGAAAAAGAATTGAAATTACCTTCGTTCCAAGTAAAGTTGTTGAATCTCAGGGCCGGGCCGTCGGGCCCATTTGTCACGAGAAATGGGCCAAGCTCTTGGGCCTCTCCGAACCCAACAGAACTGCAGCCTTGGCCTGACATAGGACGTAATAAAAATGTGGAGATCAATGAATTGAGGTAAAAAATAATCACTCGCTAATTTAGTTTTAAGAAAAAAATTCACATAAAAGTTAACCTCCACCAAGCCACAGGAGGAGAGGTTTTGCGTCGTGTCCCCTCCCTTCACCAAATCGACTAATTAACGCCGTTTGCTTCCTTCTCTCATGGTGTTCAATCGTTGCCAATGTCGCGACCTTCTCGAGGCATTAACTCGTAATGCGTCGTGCGAAGACGTGGAGAATTTACTCGGTGGAGCGGTAGAGCTTCGTGGGTGCGCTAAGCATGGGATCAACGCTAATTGACAAATCTCTCTCTCTCTCTCTTAAGGCGAATAATGGCGATCGTAATGCCAGAAACACTCTTCACAACTCTGTCTCTAGCCAGTACACAGAGTTCAAATCCAGAGGACAACAAATGCTACATGTACAATATGCATGGCAACAATGGCAATGTTAGAAGAAAAAGATAGCCATGATACTTTGACTTGTATCCCAAAATTGCATTTTCCCTCGTTATGTTTCGCAATGGCCACCGGTGGGTATGCTATTAGCTACATGAGGCCCTCAATCTAAACCTAATATACACAGGAGATTGTGCCCCGTTATTTCTTAAGGTGCCTAATCCCACTAAAATGAGTGATTTTAGGGCTCTTTTGTCGCTGCAACATAATATGCAGGTTCGTATTACTTCCGTTATAGCTACAAGAATGGGAGCAGCTCTTCTTGATTCTGTTTGCCTCGATCAAACTCCTTTCATTAGTGGATGAAGATTGAGAGCACTTCTTCTTTGTTTGACACTTTGAATAGCTAGTCAAATGCTTTCTAGTGCAAAACTCAATAACTTTGTAGTATACTAGCAATATATATATGAATCACAAGATTTTAATATCCTTGATGATCAGCAGAAAGTTCGGATACTCAAATACGAAAAGACAAAAATTAAAGGAATACCTATGAACTTATCTCACTTATGTTGCTGTGCCATTTTTTTCGTTTGTTTTTTCTTTTGGGTCAAAATGTAGTTGTGCCATTAACCAGGGCAACATCTTCTCGCAAATGTAATTTTATGGATCCATTCGGACCTCTCTCAAGGGGAAGGGGATGAATAATCATCCAAGTTAAGACACGCCACATCTCTATATCACGTAGGCTTTTCTATCATGGTACAAACAAGTAATGACAGAGCAGCCGAGCACACAAAAATATAGCACGGCAATCTTATTATCATCGCCAAATACATAGCTTCTGGCGAAACAGAAATCGTAAAATTCATCCATAATTGAGAAGAGAGAGGACAAATCTCTATAACTTGTTATGAGTTTAACACAACTTTGCCATAGGTCTGGATGTCGAAACCAAAACCTTAAAAAAAAAAAAAATAATGCGCTTAAGTCAATTTTAAGAAATTTGCACAAATCATCCAAGAGCCGCATCACTCTTCGCTATTCCCACCCCCAATTCACATTATTACACATAAAGTTTGTGCATGTACGTTATAATATCTTATAAAGTATGTTTTATGGTGAGAAATCTCTCGAGCAATGTCAGGAAGAGTGCAGAGAAGCAACTCAAGAGGAGAAGGCCATGGGAAAAGAAAAATAAGAGCGGTTACGGCAACAATGGCGAGCCAGATGAGAGCAATCTCAGGTTCGGGACATTTGTACTAGGGAAAATTATCGAAAAAGCCATAAAATTATTATACTTTTGACAATTCAGTACTAAACATTTAAATTTTACTAATTAAATCATAAACTTTTTTATTATTTTTATTTAGTACATCTAGTCAATTTAGCTAGAAATCACTAACATTGACATGGACTATCTTACATGACATAGTTGGCATTAACACAGATTATTTTTAGTAATATTTTAGTATTTTTTCCTATTCTTTCTTTTTCCCCCGACGGCCATTGCCCAGACCTTGTTGATGCCAGACTTGTTGGGTTTGAGCCTTGCTTTTTCTTTATCCAGCCTTTGTCGGTAAAGACTAACCCCCTTCCCAAATTGAAGAAAGGTATGCAACCTCTGAACAGAGATTCGCAAGATATTCCCTTTTTTTTGTCGGCCTAAATCAAATTGATCGCATATTTAAAATTGTTGGGAATAACGGATCTCCGAAAACCGGATTCGACACCGAATCGAACCCCTAAATCAATGCGGAAGACGAAGCCCGGGAAAACACGCATCACCGATCGTAAAGCACACCACGGATTCGAGCGTACCTTGTTAGCCACAGATTAAACACCAACGCTGAAGAAGAGGAAGAAATTCTGGCCCGATGATGTCAATTGAAGGGAAGACAAAGTGCCGTTTGCCTTAGAGTTCCTTCTTGTCTTTTTGAGAGAGAGAGAAAGTGCGCGGGAGAAAAACGTACGTACATCTGTTTTTCCAACCGGTGTAATCTCCCTCTCTCTCCTCCCTTTTATACCTTCTCCCTCCACGGGCCCTATTCCTGTGGGCCGGGCCTTTTTGGGCCCAACTTGAGCGGATGGGCCTTAAGCCCATCTCATAAATCCATCATCTCCCACTCGCACATGGTGGTGCAAAACCAACATGGGCGGACAGGCCTTACTCAGCCCCAACAGAGAAAAATCCATCATAGACTCTCACTTAACATGGTGGGCCGAACATAATCCTCTTTTCCTCTCTTCAACATTCATACCGGTGAATAATCCGTGCGACCAGCATACTTTGAGAGCTCGTTGCCATACATCTGTTAGGAATATATAGCAGCTCATAATGGGCATCATATCCCGAGTAGATTTAGTATGCAGTACCCTAGATCGATCGATCACATTTATATCTCTCTTGATCTCTTGTAAATTGATATATATATATATATATATAAATATAATGATATATATATTGTATTCACAATTATGATTATCACAAAGACAGTCATAATTGGTTAACCGGTGAATACAAAACTACAATGTGATTCTCCAAAATCGATCTTCCTCTTTCCTTCAAACTCTCAATTTCAGTCCAGCTTGCTTTTCTAGAAATGCCCCATTAGATCGAATCATCTCATGACCATTGGCAACACACTAAGATAGCAAACACTAAATAGAAATCTTGAGAATAAGTAAGAGTCCTGAGGGGACTTCAAAATTGAGGAACTCTCTTCCTCAAGAGTCTCACACGACATAAAAGTTGAGATCAAACTTTTGCCACTCTTATTGGTCGTCTCATGCATACGTAGTATGAAATACGTATTACGGTATTAACTCCTTTCCCATGGAGCGTATGTCTACACCTTTCAATACCGTACAGATGATAGTTCAGACATACCCAATGTCTAACTTGAGTTCACACATACCCACTCATTCACAAAATTCATCGAACTCACATGCGTATTTTGGCGGCATCATAGACAGATAAAGTAAAATGTGTGGGGTATTTTACTTTCGGACATCACAAGTATTATGTCCTCATCTTAACACTTAGTTAAGGCGACATGCGTATTTTGAGCTTGAGCTCTCGATTATCACCTAGATAATAAGCTTAAATACTGTCTCATCTCTATTTATCACACAGTAAATAGAGGCGATTACCCGTGTGAGTGGGCTAATCTTATATCTGTCCGACATACTTCTCAACTTAAAGTAATGCACTAAGCATTAAGATGCATAAGGATTAAACAAAGATTCATAGGCATTAATGATGAATACACAAATTCATCAAATTGTGAACACTTAGGGAAATTACAATATTCAGTACATCAGTCTCTACGCAATCCTAGAGATTTCATATTGCCACAAAACACATCTCTAGCTATTGGCCTTATCATAGGATCTGCTACCATTCCATGCGTAGTATGTACTCTAAGTTCACATCTTTTCGTGCAACCATATCCTTGACAAGATTATACTTGGTATCTATATGTTCGGTCTTGCCATGATATTTTGGATCTTTGGTGTACACTTTTGCTGCTTGGCTATCACGTTAACCAACAATGAATCTGCAGCACTTCCAATAACACCTAAATGATCCAAAAAATCTCTTAAGCCAAACACTCTCTTATACTGCTGCTGATAATGCCACGAACTCAACTTACATCGTGGACAGGGCTATACACTTCAGTTTCTTACTGCTCCAACATATGGTGCTATTATTCGGTAAGAAAACAAACCTAGAGGTAGATTTCCTTTCATTTAAATCTCCTCTCCAATCAGTAGTAGAATAGCCTTTGAGTTGCAGATCCTTTCCTTAATAACTCAACGTATGATCAGCAATCCCCTTTAGATACCTTAGTATTCTCTTAACGGCTTTCCAATGTGTTTGACCTGGATTGGATTGGTATCTGCTCACCATCCCAACTGCAAAGCATATGTCGGGTCTTGTACACATCATAGCATACATCAAGCTCCCAACTGCACTAGCATAAGGAACACGTTTCATTTGTTCCTTCTCTTGTGGAGTCCTTGGACATAGACTATGGCTCAATCCTTCACCTTTTTGCAATAAGAGTGTCTATGGGTTTATAGTCTTGTATACTAAATCGTTCAAGAACCTTATTTATATAGGTTTCTTGTGAAAGAGACAACGATCTCTTCAAAACGATCTCTTAAAGTCTTAACTCCAAGAATGTATGCAGCCTCACCCATATCCTTCATCTCAAAGTTAGAAGACAACTATTTCTTGATAGTATTAACCAACTCCATATTGCTTCCGGCAATTAGTATATCATCAACATATAATGATATGATCACAAATTGATCATTGGATCTATTGATGTATACACAATGATCCTCGTCAATCATTGTAAAATCATATGCCACTATGGCATTATGAAAATGTATATACATTTGTCTCGATGACTGCTTAAGGCCATATATCGACCCCCAAAGTCGACATACCTTTTCTTCTTGGCCTTTCACTATGAAACCAGCAGGTTGTTCCATATATGTTCATTCCTCTAATTCTCCATTGAGGAAAACAGTCTTTACATCCATTTGATGTAACTCAAGATCTATACTAGTCACTATTGTCAGAATAATGCGAATCAAGGTAAATCTCACTACAGGAGAAAATGCATCTTCATAATCAATTTCTTCCTGTTGATTATACCCCTTCACCACAAGGCGAGCCATATGCCTTTCTATTGAGCCATCAGCCTTTCGCTTTATTTTGAGAACCCACTTGTTCCCAATAGTTCTGCGTCCCTTTTGGAAGATCAACCAATTCTCAGACT
Organism: Eucalyptus sideroxylon; assembly: GCA_014182405.2. Taxonomy (NCBI): domain Eukaryota; kingdom Viridiplantae; phylum Streptophyta; class Magnoliopsida; order Myrtales; family Myrtaceae; genus Eucalyptus; species Eucalyptus sideroxylon. The sequence goes on from CM024552.2 coordinate 42,780,661, forward strand.
TGGTTTGACTTCATTGACTCTATCTCCTCTTTCATTGCATAAATCCATTTTTCCTTACTAGGGCATTTCAGAGCCTCATTAATATTTCTTGGCTCATCCTCATCTTGTGGAGCAATTATAAAAGTTTCCCCTTCAATGTCAAAACGTTGACGGGGAATACTTTGGCGACTTGTTCACCGTATGGGAGATTGTACACTTAACACATCATTCCCCATCATGCTCCCACTTGATTAGGTAATGATGATGTCGTCACATAGGTGGTTGCAATTGAGAATGAGTTGAATTCAATTCATTACATCTCATATTACTCCCACTTGAACGAACTCCACCGACATCATTATCTTGATCCAAGGTTTCAAATAGGGAGTTATTTTCCCTTATTTCGCCCCTCTTAGAAAATTCATCCACTAAGGATGTGACATTCCGTGATTCAAATTCAGTTATACTCCCACTTTCCTGCTCACTTATGAACACATACCTTTTTTGAGTGTTCGCAGTATCTCATGAAAATACTCTTATTTTCTTTGGGACCCAATTTCCCAAAACTTGTGAGAGGACTCATGAGCATAGTCAGCACAACCCCATGGTTTAAGAAAAAACTTAAGTCCGGTGTTCTAACTGTCCATAACTCATATGAAGTGGAAATAACCGATTTGGAAGGCACCCGGTTAAGTATATAGGCAGCAGTTAACAACACATCACTCCAAAAAGTGATAGGTAAGTTAGCATGCGCCATCTTGGACCTAACCATTCCAGTAGGGTTCTGTTTCTTCTCTCCGCAACACCATTTTGTTGAGGAGTATATGGAATAGACAACTATCTTTCTATTCCTTTTTCATCACATAATTTTCTGAACTTATTAGATAAATATTCTTAACCTCGATCGGATCTAAATACTTTTATTTTTCTTGTCTAATTGATTTTCTGTCAGGTTCATAAACCTTCTAAAACAACTTATGCTTCAGATTTATGAGAAATCAAATAGACATATCCGAATCAAGTAGAATCATCTATAAAAGTGATGAAACAAACAGCCTCTTGCCTTCCTCTCACATTCATTGAACCACAGATGTCCAAATGGATTAAATGCCGAGGAAATTAAGCTCTTTTACCTTTTCCAAATGGTCTCCTTGTCATTTTCCCTACTAGGCAATGCTCACATATGGACAAATCAACTTTTTCAATATTGCCCAACAAGCCCTTTTTGGCTAGTCTTTTCATATGTTGTTGGCCCATATGACCAAGTCAAGCATGCCATCATATTCACATCATTTATCATATAAGATAGAAGACGTGAAACAATGGGATAACATATTGACATCACCACAATCAACATTTAGTACAATAAAACCATCTAGAAAGTGACCACAACCATAGTAGTTTGTACCCAAATACAAATCTACACATCTATTATGGAAGTTCATATAAAAACCAAGTTTGACCAACACAAAAAAATAGACACATAAATTTCGACGAATCTCAGAGCATATAGAACATCAAGATGCGTCCACCATGCATGTTCAATTGGCAGGTGCCAATCCCTTTAACTTCAGCTCTGGAGTTATTTCCAACATAGGTCCACTTAGTTCCAGTTGGTATCGTTGGGAATTCTACAAAGGATCCTCTATCCTTTGCTACATGGTCTGTCGCTCCTGAATCTACAGTCCACAAAGGATTAGACTCAGTTAAGAATACAGAACTCGACACAAAAGTAAAGTTCTGAAAAGTACAAGGGGTGTTTACTTTCTTTGGCTCACGACAATTGTGAGCATAGTGACCCTTCTTGTCACAATTGTAACACCTCACTCTTGACATTTTCTTTACTTGAGGACGCTTTCCTCTTTCTTGTTGGTTAACTCTTGATTTCTTGTAATAAGGACTTGATCCTTTGTATTCTCACATATTGAACGAATCAATACGCTTGCACTTAGAGCACAAAGCCCTTTCTGAACTAGAACCAGCATAGCAAATGTCTATTTTCGGCTCAAATACCGTTATGCGGTCCTCTACTAGCTCAAGGTGGTGCATGGCATCCCTAAGATTTTCCATAACATGGTCAAGAGCTTCTAGTGCTTCTTGCTTTTCAGCACATATTGAATCTTCATATTCAATATTTCACAATTATTGCCGTTCATATCAGCAATTATATTCTTAGTTGCTTTGAACCCATCGATCGAACACATCAAACATATATGCACGAATAATTAATGCCTATCATTTATGCATCCCTATTTGCATAGACCCATCATATTAATGAATAATTTTAAGTAATGCTTTAGAATCAAAAGGTCACTACGTTTCCAATCATCCTCCAAAAGTCCTAACTTAAAACTATCATTAATATGATTGTCATATACAAAATCAATTCTATGAAGCTACAAAAACTTCTAAAAACTACCCACTTGCTAATTACCCACAAAGAACCAGCAATAACAGAAAGCAACAGATAATTGACATACAATTAAAAACAGTAATGCTTTCAATTAACACAATTAGGTAGTATTCATTACATAATTAATCAAAGAAATAAATAGGGAATGTCCCTTCTAATCTATCAGCCCATAATATTCGAGAAATTTGAAGGCACATTTGCCAACCATGGAAAAACTTTTGGAGAGCTTTCATGTCGCCTCCAAGGCGCATTCACTCGGCGCCATGTGGCGCTCAATCTAAGGGTTGAAGTTTTGGCCAACTCAATCCTATAGTGCTCTCTCACAAAAGCTTCCACCAGCCTCCTATAACCCGGGACCACGTTGACCTCCCATAGCCGATCCAACACCGCTTGCCATTCAGGTGGAAGAGTGTTCATCAAAGCCGGCACCTTCTGAAAATCCGGCATAAGATAACCATTCCAGATGATTTCCTGTATCATTTGATTGACCTTGACCACATGTGATACTAAATCACCGTCATGCCACCGATAATCGCCTAACTCGTCATCAGCCTCTTAAGTCTTGCATTTCCCTCGCCCGTTCTCGGGATTGCAGGTATCCTTGCATAATGCATCATAGTTCCTGCAACAAATGCAGAATTAAAAATGGATCACTTATAATCCATATTTAATATAAGCGAAAATACATAATTTTCCAAAATTCATGCAACAAATGCAGAATTAAAAATGGATTACTTATAATTCACATAGGCATGACTGAAAAAGAAAACAAATTCCTTTTTTTTTTTTTTTTTTTTTTTTTTTTTTTTTTTTTTTTTTTTTTTTTTCGGGTCAACGGTCAAAGTCAACGGGTCAACGGTCAATGGGTCAACGGTCGGTCAACGGGTCGGGTCAACGGGCGCGCGGGTCGGAACGGTCGGGCCGGTCGGACCGGCCGTGCCGGTCGGACGAACCAACCGCACGTGCCGCACGCGTGAGCGTGCCGACGTCACGTCATGCGTCGGCCGCACGTGCGTGGCATGCGCGCGGGCCGATCGGGTCGGGTCGGTCGGTCGGGTCGGGTCGCCGGCCGGTGACCGGCCGGCCAACCGTCGTCGGGCGCGATGTCATCAATGACGTCATCCCCGACGGTTATCGACCGTTGGTGACGTCACGATGACGTTAGCGGGTGACGTCAGCACGCGTCGGTCCGGGGACCGGCGCGTGCCGGTTCGCCGGCCGCCGGCGCGCACGTGCCGGTTCGCCACCGGCGCGTGTGGCGCACGCGCCGGGCGGCCTGGCGCTTCCCAGCGCGGGCCGCGCCCACGCGCGCGCGCCCGGCCGCGCGTGTGGGCGCGTGCGGCGGCGCCCGGCGGCGGTCGACACATCGCCGGACTCGTCTCGACGTCGCGCTTCTCCCAGTGCCTTCAGAATTTGATTTCGGCTTACGAAAACTCAGAAAAAGGCCGAAAAGCGCTCGGGTGTCGGGATTTTCGCCCGGTTCCGTACGGCCGAAGGGATTTCGCGAAAAATCAATCAAAAACATCAGAATTGATCGGGAAAAACGTGAAACATGGCTCTGATACCAATGTTGGGAATAACGGATCCCCGAAAACTGGATTCGACACCGAATCGAACCCCTAAATCAATGCGGAAGACGAAGCCCGGGAAAACACGCATCACCGATCGTAAAGCACACCACGGATTCGAGGGTACCTTGTTAGCCACAGATTAAACACCAACGCTGAAGAAGAGGAAGAAATTCTGGCCCGATGATGTCAATTGAAGGGAAAACAGTGCCGTTTGCCTTAGAGTTCCTTCTTGTCTTTTTGGAGAGAGAGAGAAAGTGCGCGGGAGAAAAACGTACATACATCTGTTTTTCCAACCGGTGTAATCTCCCTCTCTCTCCTCCCTTTTATACCTTCTCCCTCCACGGGCCCTATTCCCATGGGCCGGGCCTTTTTGGGCCCAACTTGAGCGGATGGGCCTTAAGCCCATCTCATAAATCCATCAAAAATCGCATTTGAGACTTCACAACGTGCATCCCAATTGTTTTTCCATTTATCCAAGGAGTTAATTGTTGGTTGATATGATTTAAGATTACTTTAGAAGCTAGATAAAGGCAAATGTTCATATATGGCGTGAGCTTAGAACTGGTATTATCAAAGTGGAGTTCTTATTTATAGAAACCTTTATCCTCTTGTCAATTTCCTCTGGTTGATCGAGCCTGCCTCAGTCATTAATCATCATAACGTTGGAACTCAAACATGAACTTGAACTACTTATTGTACAACAAGACTTTATCAAAAGAGCTCTCATGTATAAATATGGAGAAATGAATTAAACATAACACATTTATTATTCATGTGTAGACGCTTTTATCCATTTACGATACATACACAACGAATCTTATACATAAAATTCTTTAACTAGGTTGTTGTGTTTGAAATTCATCAACTCTACGTAAGAAGAATCATGCTAAATTTTTTATATAATGAGGATAACCGCCCAAATTTTTGTACTTCTCCATTGCAATGACCATAAATTAAAGTTTAATTGAATTTCCCAGCGGAGAGAAAATCTAGGTTAACCTCACGAAGAAATAATGAAACCACCGGTCAAGATAAATACTAGGTGATAAATGACGATATTCTCAAAGGCAAATTCAAGCAGTGAACTGTGTCAATGCCTTCTTGGTTCAATGATCCGGCCAGTACAGTCCGTCCTTTAAAATATAGAAATTACACACATTCCTTGCGATAACTAAAAGACAACGGCGACAGGGATTCGAACTGAATGCTTAGCAGATACCCACGTGATCGCGCCTTGAGCAAGGGCCGGGGTCGCCGTCTTATTCCTTGTGAAGTCAACGCTGAAACTGGCTGTCTCGTTCACCTTCGTGAACTCTAGATTACTCGGGTACACGCCAATTGAGTTGAGACCCGTGATGGGGTCGATAACCACCTTGTAAGACGAGTTAGCAGGTCCGACGTTCCTCACCTTCCTCGTCACGTTAAACTTCGTCACCGAACTCTCAAAGCTCAAGCTGATCGATGGATAGTTGAGCTGGTAATCGGGTATGCTCCCAGTGCTCGAGCATGTGACATTTTCTTCAACTATGAGCTCGATTTCGGAGTCGGTGTAGTTGAGCCCACAAAGGTAAGGAATGTAATCTTGCGGTTCGATGTCGTAAATGAGACCCGGGTCAACAGCCTTTGATGGGTTGACATGTCCTGCGCCAGTGGTGAATATGTTTGCTGGATTGAGCGACTGGTCCAAGATGGGTTGGCCCTTCGTGTTGGAGGTGGAGGCAGTGGTAATGATGGCGGACTTGATGGCCGCTGGCGACCAGTCGGGGTGTGCGCTCTTGAGCAGTGCCGCCACACCACTGAGGTGGGGGCAGGACATGGAGGTCCCGGAGATCACGTTGAATGAGTGCTTATCGTCCGTAGAATTGTCTAAACTAACTGGCCAGGCGGCGAGAATGTTCACACCCGGGCCGATGATGTCCGGTTTGAGGATGCCCTGGCTTTGGTAGTTGGGGCCACGGGAAGAGAAGGATGCTACAACCGGGGCGACCGATCTCCCGATGTCAGTGCCTTTGAATAGGATCGTGGCCTTTGGCGCTGAGGTGGTGTTTAGGTAGCTCTTGATCTCTCTCCCCGCGTCATAACCCACATGGACAGCGGGTAGGACATGCTTATCGGCAACGGTGGTGGCTCCCTCCAGAGGACCGTTCACGAGGATCATGGCCGCACCACCTGCATCCTTGACCTCTTGACCTTCGTCGACTCGCGGAATACCGCTGGCTACGGAGCACACGACCACTTTTCCTTTGAGGTCCGAGCGGTCTTTTAGTGATCCGGGAAAGCAAAAGGCCGAGGAGTTATCTCCGTTTTGTGCTGGATCAACCAGGGGAAGTAGCGTCGAATCGAAGTCTTGCGGTTGGTACAAGGTCTCCCCATCGAACTCCTTCCCGTTCCCCAGCCGCGCCGTGGCTTTTATCCTGCGGTCTATGGTGCTGGCTCCCACGTTGAGAAGCCACGGTGCCTCGTTTGCCAATGAGTAGCTGTATGGCCCATTATTCCCCGCGGAGCTGCTCACGAAGATGCCCTTTTGGACGGCGGCAAATGAACCTTTTGCAATCCCATCCTGGAAGAACGGATAGGAATCTCCTCCGACAGAGAGGGAAAGCACATCGACACCGTCCTCGATGGCCGCGTCAAACCCAGCTAATATGTCGCCCTCACGACACCCGTCAACGCCGCAAACTTGGTAGATTGCCAAATGCGCAAGAGGCGCCATGCCTACGGCCGTGCCTTTTGCATTGCCGAGTGCGCTGGCATCCTTCACAAAAGCGCCCGCAGCTGTGCTGGAAGTGTGTGTACCATGGCCCACATCATCAAACGGCGGAAAGGTCCCCCCGGAAATGAAAGACCTCGCACCGATGAGCTTGTTGTTGCAGGATGTGTCGTTGAAGACGCACTTGCCCTTCCATTTGGCCGGGGGCGGTGGCAACCCCTCGCCGCTGAAGGAAGAGTGCTGGGGAGATATCCCTGAGTCCAATACTCCGATGATCACGCCCTTGCCGAAGTTGGAGTCCTTCCAGAGCCCAACTTCTTGGCGCAATCCCAAGAACTCGGGGGTGTGAGTTGTGTGTAGAGAGAGCACCCTCTCCGGACGCACGTACAAAACACCGTCCCTGTTCCGAATGGCTTTAGCTTCCTCGGCGGTCAATTTGGCCGCGAACCCTGATAGCGCATGTCGGTATGAGTGAACCATTCTTTGCTCTTGGTTAGAGCTGGTTGCCGTGGTAGGTAAAAATGACCGGTATAAAGCATCCAGATCCTCCGAAGTAGCAACATGTTTGTCCGTTGGCTTTCGTACTTGGATTATATAAGTTGACAACGAGCCACCCGAATCAGCTACTGCAGTGGCAGTATTAGCAGGGGAGATGCTTAGAATGCAAATGAGACCAAGAATGACAATCGTCAAGGTGGTCGCAGACAATCTGCATTTCTGGTCTTTCATCTCGAAGTTGCAAAAGAAAGAGGAAGCTTTTACTTCTATTTTCTGTGTTAGATAGTTGAACATGGAGCACATATATGTATAGAAGCAAAATGAAGAAATGGCGTTGGTCTCATGACCCTTATAAGCGAATAATGGTAGTTTTTTTCTTTTGAAGGAAAGGATCATTAGTCTTTTGTATTTCCGAATATGCACATGCATTTCCATGTAAGAATTGAACGCATAAGACCAATTATTACGGTCAAGGACATTGCACCGTCCATGCAAATTCTCTAAAATAGACTAATTCATTAAACGAAATATAAATATGCATATTTAACATACTATAACGAGACGCACTCCAAATAAATTACTTTGCTCAAATCAGCTTCTAAAGGAAAGGATCCTTAGTGATTTATTCTAACATGCATATGCATTCCCACATAAGAATCGATTAAGACCTATTATAATCCTCAAGGACAGGGCACCGTCCATACAAATTTTCTAAAATAGACTAATTCATTAAAGGAAATATAAATATGCAGATATAACATGCTCTACAGAGATGCACTCTAAATAAATTACTTTACTCAAAGGAGCTTCTAAAGGAAAGGATCCTTAGTGATTTAATTCCTAACACGCATATGTATTTCCATGTAAGAATTGATTAAGACCTATTATAATCTTTAAGGACAGGGCACCGTCCATGCAAATTTTCTAAGATGGACTAAATCATTAAAGGAAATATAAATATGCAGATTTAACATGCTATACAGAGACGCACTTTAAATAAATTACTTTACTCAAATGAGCTTCTAAAGGAAAGGATCCTTAGTGATTTAATTCCTAACATGCATATGCATTTCCATGTAAGATTTGAGTTAGACCTCCTATAATCCTCAAGAAATTAAAAAATAACAAAAATATTAAAAATATTATATATTAGTAAAAATTGTTCATGTTAATGCCAGTGGTACTATGTAAGATGGTGAGCCTTCACATTAGTGATTTTCAGCTAAAATTGGTTGACTTAATTAGCAAAACATAAAAAGATTTATGACTCAATTGGTGATATTAAAAAGTTTAAGACCGAATTGGCAAAAGTGTAATATATTTATAACTTTTTAGATAGCTTTCCCCTTTTAATTGAACCAATGTCGTTTTGAACCTTTGAATGAAAATTCAATTAAGTCCTCCCACCGATATCATGTTTAAAATTTCTGATGTGGTGATTTACTCATCGCTACCATCCTACGGATCATGATTAGTTATCTAATCTAGATAACTTTTCAAAAGATGACCTTGTTTTGTTTAAATTACTAAATTTTCTCTTTTTTTCTTTTTCTTTTTGTTTTTCTTCTTACCTTTGTTTTTTTTTTCTTTTTTTTCCCTTCCGTTTTTTTTTTTTCGTTACACCTTATCTCTTTTCTCTTTTTCTCGAGTCTTTATTTTACACTTGTATAGACTGAAGCTCAATTTGTTTTGCAGAAAATATAAAAAATTTTCAAAAATATTTTTCAAGATGTCCATGTTCAAGAACACAACAATATTTTTCAATGTTTAACTAAAACCTAATAATGAACTGAAAAATATATTCCAAAGTTTGATATGAAAAATCTGATTTGATTTTTCCAAATAGAAATACACTATTTGGGTGTTAGTAGCGTGTGCATAAGGGACTGGAGATCTAAGTACGGGCACCATAGTCTTGGGTCTGGCCTTGATCAACCTCGACCTGAGCACCAAGGGTTGGGGCACTAGCACCTAGGTGTTAGGCCCACCCTTGATGGACTGGGGTGCGAGTGCTAAGGTACCAACCCCAGCCTCAATGGACGAGAACATAAGCATCGAGGTCCTAGGCCCAGCTTCAACGGACTCTAGCATGGACACTAGGGTCTCGAGCCTTGGTCTCGATAGACCTTGGCTCGAGCACTAGGGACTTGAGCCCGAGCAACAAAAACCTAGGCATGACATTTGTGGACCTCGGCCTAGGTGTTCGGTATGCAAGCTTGGGTACTAGGATCTTGTGCTTAGCCTTTGGGCTCAACCTTAATGACCTGAGCCTAGGCACTAGAGCCTTGGGCACATGCACTGGGGTCCCATGTTGATCCTCAATGGACTCGAGCATAGGCATAAGGGATTGGGTGATGGGCATCGAGGTCACAGGTCCCACCTTAATGGTCCCCGGCTTGAGTGCTAGATAGCTGGTCTTAGATGTAAGGCCCATGAACCAACATATTCCATTTCCAAGTGTAGAATTGTAGGTTTAAGCATTAATATCTAGTTATATTTTGGAAATGATTTTTGATTTTTTAAAGAGGAAATCATTTTCTTGAATTTAAGCATAGGTTTTCGTTGACGCTGACTTATATTTCTAAGCGAACTAAATGTCGGAAAATTCAAAAAACATTTTGTCAAAAAGTATATTTCATGAAATAAACAAATCCTTAAGTTAATATGAAGAATGCATTTGGGACATGTGGTCGAGTCCTTCACTTTCTCGACGAAATGAGGACAGGGGCATGAGGAACTTGGCATGAAAAATACAAACTAATAAGTCTGCCTGACTAGTCATTAATTATTTGTCTTGATCTTTTATTATTTGGTAAGTCTGGGTCCTCATAATATCATCCAAAAATATAACTTAGATAGAACCTTAGGATGGTGAGATTCTATCTAAAGTTAAGAATCAACAGTGGCCTTATAAAATTTTGTAGTAGGTATTGATATATAAATTGAATATTAATCAAATTAATTAATGAATCGCAAAAGCACAACTATAACAAAATTTCATTCTGAAAAATAGAATTAGGTAGGAAAACAGCTTTTGTTTCTGGATGTTATTATCAGTCGTATTCTTGGTTAGCCCATTCAACAATTCTCGACATTTCAGTTGCTTTTCCCGGAATGCAACCAACACTTCATTGACCATGCAAAATTTCTTGCAATTGTGAAGTGCAAATTAATATTTGCATCTTGGAAATGTTTAAGATTGCCTTTTCAGGGGGTGTTTGGTTAGGCATTCCCAAAGGGCTTTGGGCCCCCAAAGCCCCTTGGGGGAAATTTTGGGTGTTTGGTAAGGGCTTTTAAATGCCCATTTGCGAAATGCGGGCATTTTAAATGCCAAAAGCCGAATCGGGGAGGACCAGCTTTGAGCATTGGGCAATTTGGAGATGCGATTTTACTGTTCATCGTCTCCTTTGTCGTTCGCCTTCTTCTTCGTCGTTTGTCTTCTTCTTTGCGGTGGGCAGCGCTCAGTCGTGAGTGGCTAGATTTGGTTGCCGGGAAGCCTCACCTGAGGTCGCACAACCTCAAGCGAGGTGGCCTGAGGTCGGGCGACCTTAGGCGGTGTCGCCTGGTCGTGCGAGACCGGGCGACGTCGGTTGAGGTTGTGCGGACCTCGGCTAGTGTCGCCTGGTCTCGCACGAGCCAGGTGACCAGGTGAGGCCAGATCTGGCCTTCGCGACCTCCGGCGGCTAGATCTGGCGATCCGGCGACGGTCAAATTTGGCCGTCCGGCGGTGGCCGATTGTTGGCTGATAGTGGCCGGCCGCCGGAATTTGATTTCAGACTTTAAAAAAAATAAAAAATAACAAAAGCTAATTACAAATGTGAATTTTGCCAAACGATGTTTATGCTAAGTTGCATTTCAATGCTATAATTTTCCAAACGGTCTAACATTTCCGAAAGCCTCTTTACCTTAAGGGTATTTGCATTCTCCCAATGGCATTTCCCTAAAGCCGAACCAAATGGGCCCTCAACATTAGTCATGAGAACAGTTATTAGAGTTAGCTAGATTATATCTCTAGTGAATTTTAAAGACCTTAAATGAGTTTTAATATGTTGCTCACTAGTCATAACAAATCTTTTGGGACATTTATTTTATGTTGACCTAGGTCGAAGACAGTTAATAAGTTTGCAAATTCAGTTATAAGATTATTGTATGAAAAATTCAATTCTAAACTTTTCAATTAAACTGATGTTGTTCTCAACCTTTAAGTGAAAATTCAATCGAGTCTTTTCGCCCAAATCTTGCTTGTAATTTCTGACGTGGTAATCCACTCATCGCTAGTTATCTTACGAGTCACAATTAGCAATATGATGTGGGCCACTTTTTATGAGATGACACCATTTTGTTTAAGCATTACATGGTAACGTTATCGTTTTTTTTGTTCTTTTGTTCTTTAGAATAAAAAAAGAACAAAAATTCATCTGATAATATCAATTAATTTTTCTATTCCCCAGAATGGAAAAGTGGCTAGGGAATGGATCTAGAATATAAACAAGAAATAGAAAAAAGTAATTCTTGTTCTCAAAAATAATTTATAGAAATGAGTCCATTTTTTTTTCGTTTTTCTTTTCTTTTCTTCTTCTTCCTTGCCACCCCCTGCTATCTGTTACCCCTTGCATGCCACCGATCACTACTGCCCGTCGTCATCCATTGCCCACTGTTCGCCCTAGCTGTCCATCACTGCCGTTCATTGCTGTTAAGGGTGTGCAACTGTATTGGGTATACCCGGGAACCGGACCAGCCCACCCAGAAAACAGGATCGGGAATCGGTTCCCGTTGAAATCGGTCCGAGAATCGGTTCCCAAAATTTGAAACCCGTTTAAACCGGTTCAGGAACCGGGTCCGATTGATTACCTACCCAGGAATCGATTCCTAGACCGGTTTTGGAACCAGTTTTGTAAGTATAGGTCCAAAATCCTTTTTTTTTCCCTTATTTCTATTCTTACTCTTACAATTACATGACATTTGTCTTCTTGGCTCTTTCAAACATGCACAACACTCCTCATTTGTCATTCCTCTTCCTCACTTGCTTCCCTCCCTCATCAGCTCCCTCTCGCACCGTCCAATGGACGTACAATGTTCATTGCTGCCAAATTATTATATACTACATGAATTGGCTCACATAATTTCTCTTTTATAGGAGGATTTATGCTTGCATAAATGAATAGCTTCATGTAGTAGTTGTGGGAATAAAACTAATATTAAATCCATGTTTGTTGTTAATTCTTTGCCTTATGATTTTATTTATTATAATTGGCCTTATGGATCCTTAATTTTTCGTTTAGTCAAAAAGTTCACGTATTTATTTATTACAAGTACTTAATGTTTTGATACAAATTAGGAGGATTACGTTATTTTCTAGCAAATTAATATAAAATTCGAAGTCGTATAGGATATCAGGATATTGCAAAATAAGTTCCAATGGAAACAGGGTTAACCCCGGAACCGGACCGGAAAAATAGGGTGGGTTGGGTACAGGGTCCAATACAAATAGGATTGGGTACAGGGTCTAGGTCTAGACCCTACCCACTCTAGACCCAATCACCCCTAGTTGCTGTTGCCCACCGTCAACGACTGCCTAGAGGAGGAAGGAGAAGAGAGAATTAAAAAAGAAAAGAAAGATATGTATATATATATATATATATATATATATATATATATATATATATATTTATAATTATTAAAAATTTAAAAGAAATTTTACTTCATAAAAAAACTTGTGGATTGTATCAAACGCTTTTATGTTCTTTTTCCATTTCAGGAATATAAATTTTATATAGTTACTAAACACGTTATTTTACTCAGAAACTTGATAAAAATATGAAAGAATTATTTTCAAAGAAATTGTTTCTAGAAATAGAAATATTATCAAACGCATCCTTAGTTTTTTGAATTTTCTTATCTCTCTCTCTCTTCCACAAGCTCATCTTCTTTTCTCTATTTCTCGAGTCGCCGCTTCCTTTCTATCCAACAATTGCAATTGAAGTAACAACATTGAGCAGGAAGCATGTACGCCAATGGATGAGACTCACAAGCATACTAATGATCCATTTCTTATACTTAAAAAAGAAAAAGAAAAAGAAAAAGAAAGAAAGTAGCGATTATTCGTTTTATTTTCTAACTATCCTATTTGCGTAAAAAAAAAATGAATCTCTTAATGCAACATTTATCATCGACCCATTCTATTCTAAGATTTCCTTTTTCTTAGATTATGTCATATATATGAGATTTGTTAAGTAACATTATTGAAAGGTTTTCAAAGGGATGGAACGCTATATTTCCTGTCTTTGCCATTTATTCTTAATATGAAATTCTGGTGATCTAGGCGGGAAAAGATCAGAGAAAGTTGGTCCGGAAATCCTCCCCATTAGGCGTAGACTAACAACTATTTCTTAGTCATTTCTCCTTTTAAAATATAAAAGGTGGAGAAGGGTGACTAGAACGAAGATTATCTACCCCAATATAGTCCATCCTCTGCGTTGTGACTTCCGATATGCCTTGAAGACCTTGATTTGAATTTTGATGGCAGAGGACTTCTCCATAATCAATCCTCCACGCTCTTATTCCTGATCGAACAATCCTTGCAACAGCTGAATTCTAGATCCCTGGATTGGTGTGATGGCAAGGGAAGATGGCGGACACCAGAGAAGGGGAAGAGAGAGTGGTCTTTCGATGCGAGGGCAAATCCCATGAGAAGGGAGAAGGATCTGCTCAGCAAATTCACCTGTAGGGCTCCTCGGCTCAAGGCGGGCCTTCATTGGTACGTGGCGATCTCCCTGACAACTTCAAGAAAAGAGAAGAAGGATCTGCTCTACGATATTTTGATCGATAGTTGGCTGCATTAGAAGATACGAAAATAGATTATACGCGTTAACAATGGACGTCTGAACTACTTAGGCAGTTGGGCAACTTCAGCCAAGTCGATTCAGGTCTCAGTGGGACGCCTTTTCCAAAACACTTCGCAAATGCCCAGATGCCCTTAAGAGACGAGAAGGAGTGTTTGCTCCCAATATTGACGATAAAGCATCGGAGGAGGAAGGATCTGCCACCAAAAGGCACTGCGAAACAGGGGAGGGAAGTTATGTCATCGAAAGTCCTCCAAGTGATTCAGGTTTGACCCAAGGAGGTGATCCGGTCGGATTGCACGGTCATAAGGAGCAGCTGATCAAGTTGCTTCTTAAGGACAACTCTGGAACGATGGCATATGTTGGTTAGTGAAGGGTCCTCAGATAACCTACCGGAGGTCCTTTCCAATGATGGCCGCCTGTTTTGCCTTTTGTACATGAGCATTTTCCCCGAAAATAGCGAGATTAGTTGCAACAGAGTTTCTCGTCTATGGGCTGCAGAAGGATTTCTAACCGATTTAAAAGTATTAGTCGTCTTTTCAATGACATTCTTGATAGAAAGTGCATCCATCCAGCGGAAGTAAGAAGTGATGGAGAGCTCTCCACATTCCGAGTGGATGACCTTTTGCGAAAGATTTGTGCTTCCTTTTCTGATCATTTGGACCTATCAATGATAACTAGTAGTATGGGTAGCACCAACTGGCGTAGAAGAGTAAGACACCTATCCGTCCAAGGAGGAACAATCAGATTTAAATGACGAGAAACTCTCTCAATTTCATTCCCTATTTATCGCGACCTAAATTTTCGAGTGCACCACCTAAAACTAGGTTAATGGACTACTAAGTCTTTAACTTAGCCCGGGCTCTTCAAATCCATACCAATTCGCGACTTAAGGTTCAAGTTTTTAACATGCAAAAGATTATTATTTAGGAGTCGTCACTAATCGGTTTAGGATATGTCGATTAAACACCTAAGTAAAATAAATGGAGATTTATTTTACTTCTACGAACTAGAGGGCGAGGGTACGGGGACTTGGTTACACTAGATTTTTCTAATGCCCTTTCGGTACAATTTCTTTTTAATTTTTCAAAATGTTTTTGCAAGTAGCTAATTTATTTTAACCTAAATTACTATCATGCAAATGTGGTGACTACACGGGTGCTCATCCATTATTAAAACATTCAAATAAAAATAATAAATAAATTGCATCACACAAAGCAAGCAATCATTTATTTTGGATTTTCGTAAAAATTAGAATTCTTTTATAAAAATTCATTTTTAAACTAAATGACTTAATCCTATTAATATGCAAATTCTAATTAAATGGGCCTATTATGCAAATTAATTAACATGCACCTCATGACCTAATTTCACTAATGAACAAATTATGATTAAATGCTTCTATTATGTGAACTAGTTAACATGCACCTAGTATTTTTGGATTTTTTTATATTGAAATTCAGAAATTATAAAGGTCCTAATTAATCCATCTAAAAAGGATAATTTTCTAATTTATTCTAGGGATTAATTTGACTTAAACCCTATCCTATCTTAGAAAATTATTTAGGTAAAGAAGTTATTTAGGTTCAACCCTAACTTATTTTTACCAATGCAATCCTAAAATGTAATCCTAAGAAAATTCCAATTTACTAAACCTACATGCTCATGCAGAATTTTGATTTTTTTGATTTTCTAATTTTTAGTTTTTTAAAAGATAAGTAATTATTAAATAAATATTAAATCTAAACTATCAACAAAATAAAGCAATGAAGGATTAAAATAATAAAAAAATAACATTTTGTCTCATAGGTCAAATTAACGGTTATTCTAACCCTAATTATCACAACAAGGAGATCAAAATAATTACAAATCGATCCGAAGTCTTACAGACCAAATTAAATAATTATTGTGATTTAATAATTAAAATCTCATTAAAAAGCCCAACAATTAAAATAATTAAAAAATGATCAAATGTCTCTAGAATCAAATTAATAATTATAATAATTCGGACAAAATCCCAACGGATGATGCCTACAAAAATTACAGATATTAACATCCAACATTAAAATTCAAATGATTAAACCAAAAGAATACTATCAAATAAAATAAACAGAAAAATAACATAAAAATAAAGACAGTAAAATAAACTAAACTATAAAAGTAAAACAAAATAAAATAAGAAGAACAAAAACTACCTAAAGAGGGGTAAACCGACGGTGGACGGTGCTGGTCTGTCGTCGGGGCTCCGGCGAGGGCTGAACAGCCGCGGGACTGCTGGTCGTCGGCGACGAGGCGGTGCACGGGCTCTGGTGGTGCTGGAGTCGCGATCTGCAGCAGCGGGCGAGGGTGATCGCGGTTCGGTGCGGGCGGAGGCGGATCGGCGAGCGTCGGAGCGGCGGCTGTGCGGGTCGGGGCTGCAGCGTCGCGGTGGTCTCGCTGTGGTGGCTCCGGGTCATAGACGGCGCGGGTCCAGGTGCGGGGAGGGTAAGGCGGCGACAACGGTTGCACTATGGTGGCTCTGAATCGCAGGGGGCTCGGGTCCAGGCGCGGGGGTGTTGGCTGCAGATCCGGCGGTGTTGACGGTTGCGGTGGTGGACGCGAGGGTGCCTGCGGCTGTGGAGACACCGTCGTCGGGATTCAAGGGCGTTTGTTTTCACTGGTGTAGACACGGCAGAGGTGGCGTGGCGATTGAATGGGGCTCGGACGGAGGCACGGGCGGAGGCGAGCGACGTCTGCAGAAGCGGAGGCGTGGGCAAAGGCGCTGTGACCGGCGGGCGGGTTGCTGCGGGTGTGATGCTCGCAAGTCGCCGAGGCGCGGCGTCGGGTGGAGACGAGCTCAGATCTGCAGGTGTCGGCACTCAAGCGCCGAGATCGGGTTCAGCAGCGATGGGGGCTCGCGGGGCTGGCTGCTGTTGGTGTCGCAGGGGAGGTCGAGCGGCGGTGACGGAGGCGCGGTGGCCGGCGCAAGGCGATGTGGGCGCAGTCAACAGCAGCGGAGTGGCGTGTGGCTTCACGGAGAAGGAATCCACGGAGAAGAAGCACAGTGCACACGTCTTTTTCTTTTTCTTTTCTTCTTTTTTTTGGTTTTTCTCTCTCTCACCTCACGTCTATTCTCTGTACGAATTCTTTCTTCCCCTCTGTTTCTTTTTCTGCTTTTTCCACAGAAGGAAAAGCTGACTTTTTTTTCTTTTTTCTCTCAAAGCTTTTTTGTGCGAACTTCTCTCCGGAACTTTTTCCTCTCAATTTCTTCAAAAAATTCCCCCCGAGTTACGAAAAATGAAACTCTCTTTTATACTAATTCCGAACGGCCGCTTTGAATGGTATTTTTCAAGTTTCCATATTTTGTCGAATTAAATCAAAGCTACAAATCAAAGCGAGATTTCACAATCAGCTCGATTTTGCTCCGATTTATTCCGTTTTATAAAAATTCTTGCCCTTTGTTCACCTCATTTTTAATTGTTTATGCATTTATCAAAATCTAAATATCCATAAGAATTC
The DNA here is from genome assembly GCA_014182405.2 of Eucalyptus sideroxylon. Lineage (NCBI taxonomy): Eukaryota > Viridiplantae > Streptophyta > Magnoliopsida > Myrtales > Myrtaceae > Eucalyptus > Eucalyptus sideroxylon. Next base: position 42,798,172 of record CM024552.2, read on the forward strand.
CAAATTTTCATGCATAATTAATCAAATCGATTTCATCCATTTTTTTTTTATTTTTTCATTTTATTTGTTCAAAAATGCAATTTTATTTTTTCAAAATTAGGTGTCAACACTATTCGTGTTTAATCTCTCCTCATCCAAACTTTGACAATGGGGACTTCCGAGAATCCATTATGTCCATTTACTTTTAAGTTTCTCAAGTTGTTGGATTGACATGTGCATTGTCCGAGCTAATCCTTCTCAAGTACTTAGGCTTAAGGGATGCCTCAATCGAAGAAATCCTAGCCTCCATTGAAAGGCTTACGCATCTAGAATTTTTAGATCTGAAACAAAGCTTGGTCATTGAATTACCTAAGGAGGTTGAAGGACTGGAAAGAATTCGTCACATCCTGATTTATCATCATGAGAAAGACCCCCTTGATGGAGAGTTACGAGCTAATTGGTTGCAAGGCATTGTGCAGAGTCAGAGGACTCAAGTGCCTAGAAAAGCTCTGTTTCATGGAAGTGGACAGCCCATTGAAAGATCTTGGGAATCTAACAAAATTAAGATGGCTAGGAATCACAAGTTGATTAAGGAACAACGGGAGTTGTTATGCACTTCCCTTGAGAATTTAAAGGAGCTAAAGTCTTTCAATGTACATACACTTCACACATATGAGATAGTTGATCTCCATGGCTTATCCTTGCCTCCCAAGTATCTTAAACATCTCTACTTACATGTCTAGTTGGAGAAATTGTCACATTGGATGTCATCATGTAAATGTTTGATAAAGATCTTATTAAGATGGAGTCACTTGGAGGAAGATTGATATTGCTAGTATGAGTACCTAGAGGGGGGTGAATAGGTATACAAAGATTTTTCTTGATAATTTCTGTATACTTGCGCAATACTTAGACAGTTGAAGGATTTGCGTTAAGTAATAATCAACGTAAGACTAAGTAAAGGAAAGAGAGAATTAAACACGCGGTTTATAGTGGTTCGGCTTGATCCAAGCCTACGTCCACTCTTCTGCACTGACAGCCAATTTGGCTGGATTCCACTATGAACAAAGAGATGTTACAGTGTTGATCTTCCTTGATTTCTAGGTGTAGATGATCTACCACACTCGCTCAAGGTATCACCAAGTATAGACATTCTCTGTGTATACAATTTCGCTCAGACTGTATCGACTAATAATCAAGGTGCTTTAGACTCTGGAATTTTTCTATCAATCACATCTTTTAACAACTAGAACGACTTCCTTTTTATACTCCTTTATGCCATCATACCATTGGCACTTACCAAAGGAATTCCTCCAATCTACCCGTTGGACGGAATCAATCAAGAAGATCATTCGAGCTATAAAAGGAACCTGACGATAGCCCATCAATCCTGTTCGCCCATACAATTAGGATCTTGGTTTCCAAGAATAGAACATTCCAAGAATACTTCGTCGACCATCGGATCTTCAATTGATCTTGATACGAACAAAAGAATCCGTTATGTTTATCCAACCAAAAAGATCTTCTCCAGACGATAGGATTAAATCCTCAACCATATACTTGGCTCTGGATTTCCTTCGTCACTGGATCAGAAAGGCTGTCAATGAGAATAGTCTTGAGTCTTGAGTCTCAAATCTTGAGTCTTGAATCTTGAGTCTGGTAGTCAGAAAGTCTTCAGACTTTACACTAGACGAGCTGCAGATACACGAGACTAGGCTGAAGGAAACGTTTTGTCGCTTCAAAATATTCGGAACGATTTCTCCAACAAAGATCTCCTTGCAACCCTCGAAAAATTGCCAAAGCTAGTAGAGCTGGAACCTATGTAGCACGGACACGGCGACACGGACACGCGATACGACACGACACGACACGCGACACGTCATTTCTCAAAAAGTAGAGAATTTCGACACGTTCCGACACGTTAAATATTAAATAATTTATTTATTTTTAATTAATTTAATTCAAATTCACAAATAAATAAATAAATAAATAAAGAGTTTACAATGAATTTATACTAATAATATTAATAAATCTTACACTTTTTTTATTTCATTATCTCAAATTTATATTTATTTTCGAAATCCCCCTCCCCCAAATTTACTTTTATTTTTTAATCTCATTTATTTATTTTTCTGATTAAAAAAAAATTCCCCATTCTCTTCTTTTCCTTATCCATTTCCCCCACTTCCAAATTCATTTTCCTTTCCCTCCCCAGTCCCCACCATCGTTCATCCCCCACCCAAATTTACTTTTTTTTTCCTTTCCCTCCCACAATCGTCCACTTCCCCCATCTGTCCGTCACTTTCCCTCCCCCCAAAATAGGTACCCATAGACTCCCATTTTTTTAATTACTTTTGAGTTTCTCAGAAACCCTAGCTCCTTTACTCCTTCTCCTCGCCGCTCGCGACCCTTCCTCTTCTCCTTCTCCCTCCTTGCCGCTCGCCGCACGACCTCCTTCCTCGCTGGTCGCCGCTCCTCGCCGCACGCACGACCCCCTTCCTCGCCGCTCGCCGCTCCTCGCCGCACGCACGACCCCCTTCCTCGCCGCTCGCCGCTCCTCGCTGCACGCACGACCCCTTCCTCGCCGCTCGCCGCACGACCGCCTTCCTCTCCTCTTCCTCTCACCTTTGGTCCTTTCTCCCTCACGGGGCCGGCCCTCGCTTCAGTCTAAGCTCGGCCGTCTCTCGCCGTCGCTCGTGGTCTGCTCCCTCCCGGACACGCGTGTCGAAACGTGTCGGGAAAGGTTGACCACGTGTCGAAAAATCCGACACGCGTTGACCGCGTGTCCGAGCGTGTCGAGGTGTCCGACATGCTCCGACATGTGTCGGACACGATACGCGAGCACGGACAGCGTGTCCGTGCTTCATAGGCTGGAACTGCCTCTGGCTTATGATGGATAACAATTGGATTTCAAGAAAGGGCAGTTTCCAAAGCTCAAGATCTTACTGCTTGAGGAATTATAGGAGCTCATATCAATGAATTTGGAGAAGGGAACAATGCTGTGTCTTAAAGACCTAACCATCAGCCACCATGAATGGTTGAAAAGGTTACCATTTGGCTTCGAACACATTCCCACGATTCAAAAGTTCATGTTTTTTTTAGATGTCTCATGAATTCTATGAGAAGGTATGAGTGGACCACAAGAAGGATGATTATCAAATTTTTGAGCACATAACAGAAGTATATTTTGCACGATGGAGGGCCAGCCCCTGGATAATCCGTACTTTCCCTCAGGCGAAGTTTATGAAGGCTTTACAGGTGAACACTGAATGAGATCTCCCTCGTGTTCCAGAATGGTTGGACCAATGTAGAAATAAAATTGCTACGTGACTGTGGATTTTGTATTGCTGCTGTGTGTGCTGCTTGTTTCTAAATCCTGTTCGTGTCGTGGTGTTTTCATTTCTCATTGCTGCTTCGCTTCTACTTTTTAAGAGCACTTCTTGTTTATGAATCAAGATTTTCCTGCAGAAGAATCAGGAAAAGTAAGACCTGAAAATATAATTGTAACACCTTGGCTGGACTTAGGAAGTGACTCGCCTTAGGAGCTTTTTTGATTTAGCATTCACAAGAAGCTTTAGGCCCACAAAGCCCCTTGAGGAAAATTTGGGGTGTTTGGCAAGTTTTCCCAATGGGCCAAATCCATTTTCTTCATCTGAACCATCACCCCACCCAGCATACAAAAAAAAAGAAATTATCCTCCTTGTCGTATTGTTGTCTGGATTTTGTGCATTATTTTGATTTTGTTTGTTGACGCTCTTTCAAGCCCTTGAACTTGTCTGTTGAATTTGGTTTCATGCGTTAATCTAATGGAGCTTGTTTTGGGGTTCTAGGAGTTGGAGCTTGCTGGAAATTACTGCGAAGGACAACTATAAAAACAGGATTGTCCCAAGTCATTTCCAGCTTGCATTGAGGAACTATGAGGAATTGAGTGAGTTCCTGGGTTCTATGACCATTGCTTATGGAGGAGTGTTGCCCAACATTCACAAGACTCTATTGCCGAAGAAGATGGGCGAAGGGAAGGGAGACATTGAGTCTGCCTCTCAGGAGTTCTAGGGGGTTTTTGTTTGTAGCTTGGGTCCTATATCAGAGATTTTTCCATGGATGACTTCTAGTGCATATGTTTGAAAATGGGTTTTTGAGCTTCTCTCTTGTTGGAAATATTCTAATATCTTGGCAGGATGATGTTCGGATCAAATCAAAGGGTACCCTTTTGTTCGTGTTTTTGGATGTCAAGTAGACTAAAAATTCTATTCATGTGGTTGCATTACGGATTAGTGGATCTATTGATCTTGAACTTAGTCGGATGGTATCTTCACTGCTTGAGTGAATGTACACTAAATCGAGTCTGAAACTAAAACTTGCAACTCGTCACATGTAATGCATCCACAGTAGATGGAGGTAAGAAGATCTAGTGACTCATTGTTCAGATGCTGGTAACGTCCAATACCGCTGAGAAAGTGGAGATTAGTTTCACCAGCCATGACTAGACCAGCAAGGGTGGTCCTGTAAGTGTCATTTTCATTGTGCACTTCTTCAATTCTTCCTTGGCTTGATGCTAATGGAAACATCATCTAATGACAATAAAACGAAGATTTTATCTATGTCTACCTTCAAGCAAATTTATAGGCTCTAATCTTTGATAAAGTAGATTTCTTGCCCATCCTAGCCAAGTGAGAAATGGACCAAGTCCAAATAGGACAAGGGTTGTTATCTACCAACACAAGCCATGGATGAATGCCCCTTGCTTTATTTAGGGAACAACCTTCGATGATACAAATATTGTACCTGAACTCCAAGACCCTTGGCTCCCTCACCAAAGTACAGAGCTAACCAAAAAAGAGGAGCATTTCCACCCTTCCATTGCAGTGTGATTATCAACTAAGACCAGATGCCTGACAATTAGCCTGTAATGGTCCAACGATTGAGGATGATCAGTCAACAGCTGAGAATCATCTCAGTCATCCAACGGTTCATCAAGGACTCAACAATTTTGCCAAGGTATTATTTGCTCGCGTTATTGTAGAAAGGCCCATAAAAGGGATCGGTATGGCCGTGCGAGTTACTAGAATGTAACAACCATCCGATTTGTGTTCAATTAGAAAATGTTGGTTATTGTTTTGCCTATTAGTTTGGTATGGACAAGCTAAAATAAATCAAGCATCGAGATATTTTCAAAAACTCAATTGGATTTGAATTCTTAAAAATTACTACTACATAGCTTATATGCATTGAGTAGATGTGATCATAGGTTGGGCGGTCTATCGGGACAGAAGCATAAATGAGTAGGTTTGGACTCACAATTCCCTTCTTGGTCAACTCAAGCCCGGCACCATCTTATATTAAAAGATTAATAATTTGATTTCACATATAATCGGTCCACCCATGGATCGATCTGCACATAATTAGCACTGCCGTCGACTCTATTAAACTAGGTCCACCCCTCCAAAGGATTTCCCACGATTTGGGATGCCTTTAGGGTCGCGGGGGGATGCTGACTTGGTTTTGATCGCGGAGTGCTTAAATCGACATTAGTTATCCGAGGCGGGATCATTCGGCTCGGGTCACGGACGACGGTATCTCAGCCCTGTCACGGATGCTGTAGAGGCTGTCGCGAATCGACGTTTTAGATAATCGGTTTGTCTCTTGTAAGTCTCTTGTGGTTCTGTCGTTGAATTGCCCGTCTCTGAGGGAAATTAAGTTTGGGCAATGTGGGTAAATTACTGGGAGGGCTTCGTTGATGATGAACAGGCCTCACTTGGTCTCCTTGGCCCTGAATGACATGGAAGAGGGGCGATTTTCTGTGAGGAGTTGGTGGATTCCTTTCATCACGCCGGGGGTTTTAGTAGTCTGGATTTCTCGGGCTCGTTTATCTGGATGGGTTGCTGATGTCTGTCGCGGAGGCAAACGTTCCGCTAAGGGACCTCTTTCTTTTGCATGCTTCGGGGTTTTCGTTTGACGGGATTCAGAATATCGTGCTAAAGCTCCAGGGTATCAAGGTCTTAGATTTGGAGGCAGTACATTTCCTTACAGATCCGCGACATGAGCATGATATGCAAAGATCTTCGCAGTCTGACCTGCATTAACATCAGTCACTGCTCCAATCTCACGATGACGAGATAGTATAACCTCATGAGACAATGTCCCTTCCTGCAGCTAATTGAAAGGGAGAAGACGAACCTAAGGAAGGATGATGCTAATGAAACTGATATCATGGTGAATTCTCAAGTGAGGTCTCTTTGGATACCTTCTAATGGTAAATTGACCAACGAATGCCTCAAGAAGATCTGGTGTCATGTGCCCCAACTTGCAGTATCTTAATGTGGGTGATTATTTGAAGATAACTGGGGACAGCATTTTGGATGTGCTGAAGAGCTGCCCTGAAATCAGTCATTTGGAGATCTGTGGTATAAAAAAGATATGGAATCTATGCATCGACTTGGAACTTCCACGGTTAGAGGTCTTGCAAGCGGAAGGCTTGAAACTCAACAACGAGCAACTAGCAGCATTTACAAGTAGATGTTGCCATCTCAAGGATCTCAACTTAATGCACTGTGTGTATCTGTCGACCAAAGGGGTAGAAAAGCTGGTGAAGAATTGCAATACATCGAGGGAGATATATCTAATGAACTGCGATAATGTACGTGACGATTTTCCATTTTCAGATTGGATGTTGTCTATGAGGCCATCTTTGAGGAGAATAGTCCCACCTTGTGGATTAGTTTCATCCGAAATCCAAGACTTCTTCTTGAAGCGTGGGTTGTCTTGTCAATAATGATTGACTTCAAAGGGACAATTGATGAGGTAATTGTCTGCGAAGATGACAATGCCCTTGTATCTTTCTGTGGTAGAATGGTGTGTCGTTGTAGCTTCTTTCAATGTGGACCTCATTTTTATAGGACTTGCCATTATTCTGTAGATTGTTGTGGTTACTTGATACTTTGTCAATGGTTCAATAATCTCTTATTCATTGTACGGTCCAATACTCTTGATCTTTTCAAGTTTGTATTCTACCCTTCTATCGTTTCTAACCATTTTTGTGCCGCTTTTGTGATTTTGACTCTGGCTTTGTTTTCCACTTGTTTCATTTTTTGAAAAAGAAAATTAAGTTTTCTTTGGGGTGACTTTCGCTACTTCTTGAGCTTTTTTCTTGCTTCGTTGGTATCTCTAGCTTCCTAGACCTGTCATTTTCCTTGGGTCAATAACAGATTGTGTTCAGAGCAAGAAACGTGCCTGAATGTTTAAAGCTAGAAGTGTAGGTTTGTTTGCCTGAATAATTCCCAAACTCATACCTAGTGCTCGTGGAAGCAAATTCAAAGGCATAACTCATATAGAACTAGTCAGTTTAATGTTGGATACCCGTGTCTCTCTTAAACTACTCATAACTGTATCAAACTTCAGTTACTTTTCATTTTCTTCCTTCTATACATGTACTTGATATGTGCTTCGGTGTTGGCAGTCTTGATAGATTGAAGCCATGAGCTTCAACTTCATACTTGGATGGCACATCATCATAATCTCTTATAATCGATTCGGAAGCTGAGGATTATGATTTTTGTTTTAGTGTACGGTGGCACTAGCAACGACACCACTAGATGGGCATTTCTACAAGGCATGAAGTTTGGATATCCACAAGTCCAGCTTGATATGTGTTCAAATAAATGATCTAATGGAAGCATTTACTCATTGAAAAATCAAAACGAATGGATTGGGCAGCTCTATGGAAGAAATTCATCGTCTGCGTAATTTGGTAGGTGCGATCTTCAGGAAGTTTGGAATTCTTTGCTACGTCTTACTTGTAACCATGGTTTCGCAATTAATGTAAGCTAGATGTTTCAGATGTGAGCACCTTTTGTGCTTCATTGTGCTCTTGTAGGTAATGAGTGGGCTTGGGCATGGCCGGAAAGGGCATTTCTCCATGCCCGGCCTCACACTTCGAGCATGTAAATTGCACGCGATCCTGCCCTGAGCTTGGCGTAGAAACTCCATTTTCATCCTTTCATTCATTTGGTGATGGCTTTAAATCCCCACGTCTGTCCTGGATCTTACTTAGTGCGAGTGCCGGTCCACGCACATATCCAAATATTATTACACAGCACGAGTGGATTTAAGGATTGTGAGTTTTTAAAGAGGTAAAAAATTAGGTAGGTTTGAACCTACTCAACTTTATATGGATCATCCATTAAAAGTTCTATACGGCTAAGTGAGGTTTGCAATTTTTCACAGTTGCCCTCTTTAATTCTACATATCTATAGACTATTTAATAAATATTGTGCGAACACATCAAATTCCACTCTATGAAACTTAGACGATTTTTCTTAGCAAAATCCCGTGACGTCACATTGATTATCGTTAATCAAAGTCTGTCAAATATGATGCCTTATGCTGCCTTTTTTAGGGGATTCCATACAGGTTGGTGCTATAATACTTAAAAGAAATCTAAGATGGACAATGGCTAGCGAATCCAACAGCAACCCTCTAAGTACAACTGGTTGATCAGACGTGAACCTGTGATTCTTACGCTACTCAAAGATTTTCTGCAGTTTTTTGACTTCATCAGACCTTCCAATAGGTTGATTGTTTCACTCTTCTATCTTAAAGCTGCACTTCTCAAAGAGTTGTTGCCCATGTCCCGTTCTCTGTTGGAATTGCGTTTGAATCTCTGTTGCAAGATGGCAACAGAACGCTTTCTGAGCAAGTCAAGAGCTTTGGCAGGCCTTGCAAGATAAGATTTTGATTGATTTAGAATTGAATTTCTGCTTTTTGCCCAAGTGTTTTCAGTTGTCTAAGTAGCTGTTTGCTCCTTTCAAAAATACAAATTTCACACGGAGATTCAGCCATTGTTTCTCATGATGTTTTGAAGTCTGAATGATACTAAAGCAAGAAAGCTAATAAAGTAATTTTCTCACTAATATATAAAAAAGACAAACGACCCCAAATCTCTAATCGTGTTGTGTTTGGCCAAAATCTACAACATATAACGATAGAATAGAAGAGAAAGAACAACTAATTTTCGATGAAGTAACAAATCCAGCCAACGCTGGAATCTCGGTCCGGTGGGACTGTTGGTGCTGGGGTGCAGACTAAAGAAATGAAACCCTCCGGCTCCGGCAACTCCTTTGACAAAGTGAGATGACAATCCCATTTCTTTGTGAAATAGCAAACTTGGGCTCCTTTCGCATGATCTGAAGCAAACTTGAAAGAAAAATCTCTTGAGCTATAACCCTGTTTGTATCCTTCCCTCATGTCGAATGCATGTGATCGATCCCACCATGTCACACGGTGGTGAGCAGCCGACTTCATCCCTTTGCCTTTTCTAATTAATGCCCAGGTTTAGTCATTTATTAAGGTGTACATTTCATTTGGGTTCAAGTGATCATGGGTTCTAACTCAGACGCTTGCTTCGAAAAAAATAAAGGCAAGCAAGTCATTATTCCACCACCAAGATTTGTATCAAGATTCTTGAGGCGCGATTTCGAACAGGTAGACAAGAGGATCATCATGATCTAAATCCTGATTCGTGGGAGGCAAGGGATGAGCCTCACCATGAGTCATAACGTTTATAACTCGTGGGTTGTGGTATCCTGAATCTTGAAGTCACTTTTTTTCTTGAGGGTTTTATTAACAAGTGATATTGTGGCACTCATTAGTTTATTTACATCAAAGACACATTAATAATTTCAAGAAAAACGATTCTTTTTTATGATTTTCCAATAGACGTGTTAAATGTGAAGGTAGTTCCAAGTAAGCCCGAATTTGAGTAATAAGGTCAGAAGCAGGGCTTACCAGGGTACTCTTTGAAATCACTTGTAAAAGAGGATGCGTTCAGGTCGATTACATGGATTGTATGGATAATACAAAGATCATAGTCCAACTGCAGTAAGTAGTAAAATGCGACAGATATGAAAGTAGAGAAAAATTGCACCGAGCCATACTTTTTTTTCGGATACTGATGTAGACAATGAATCTGCAAGAGAAGTTTAAGCGCGAAAATGACCCAGAATTGGAGCACCACTTCGCGAGAATAGGCAGGGGGAATTCCACCATTAAATGAATATAAGCCGATGAAATAACAACCCCAAAGAGAAGATGATTCATGTTAGGAGTGTACATTAGTCTTGGTTTAACTAGGAACCGGACTGGACTGAAACCGAACTGGCTAGTCTTAGGTAACTACCACGACTTATTCCCATTTCCAAATTTTTAGAAACAAAAATAATTGATTCGATTTTCGATTCCTTGGGAGGAGTTGGACCGAACTCGCTTGGAGTGAAGCTTTTAAGCAAACTAGTGGAAGATGCATAAACTTGGGCTGGGGCTTGCATTTCGAGCTGCCCTTCTCTTTGAGAGAGAGGGGAAGTTTTTGAGTCTAAGAGATAACCTTCTAGATTCATTAAAAATTAGGAAAAATATTATCGAAAACTCTAACTTTTGCTCATCACACATCAATATTCCAAACTCCTTTCATGTTACCAAAATTCCTAAATGTATACCAGTGTGAGTAAAATACCCTGCGTTTTTTCATCAAAAACCTCCAAACTTTGCCCACATTGCTAAATATAATATGCACTTACATTGTCACAATGGTATGCTTGGCTCCATTAAGCCGAACTTCACTGGGTCCATCGGGATAAGTCGATATTCAGAAGAAACGACATTGTACCAAAGTGTACTGTAACTCTAACAGCTTATTAAACAGCGTTATTCCATGAGGACCGCTGAAGGTACTTCTTTTCCTTACCAGTAACTGTGCTCAAAGTTCAAACATCGAACTCCTTGGGCACATTTTCAAGCACACTAGAGATAAACTAGCAACTTCTCCAAGCACACATAACCAAAGCAAAAATAGGTGGATAAGAGGCCGCAATGCATTGCAACGGCCAAGAGACCGAGCCACCATCTCATAAACACGTGTTATGCAGACAGTAAGACCATAAACGATTCAAGAACAAGGTCCAATTACCCCTAACGGAAGATTCATCTCGAGCAAGAAACAGCGACCCCAGTTTCCGCAAGGGAAAAACGACTAATGCCACAGCACAAAAGTTTGCCTTGACTAAGTACCTCTTTTCACTCAAAGGCCCATTGGTTCTCCCTTCGAACCTCTTCCTCTTCCTCGGGCGTGAATTCATTCTTGATACCGAACGTCTCCCTTATCTCCTCGGGTGTCTTCCCCTTAATACTGTCATCCACAGTCTGGCAGGTGAGATCCAGCAAGCCCTTGATGTTCAGATAATTGGCCGCCTATGACATATCAAGCGAAACACCACAGAGCACACGGATAAGTATTGCAGTCCTTAACGAGACGAGACTTTAAATCAACTTCGCAAGTTCGTGAATTCAACTATGATGGTGCTGCTGAAATAGTCAAACCTCCGCATTCACAACAACAAGAGCCCCATGTCACAAAGTCATTGTCGGTTAAGAATGCAACTGAGATGAGTTCCAAAAAATGGTACTGAAATCTTCAAAAGCCACATGAAACAGAGAATCATGCACAACACTAATCAGCAAAATCAACATCAAAACTCACACTAGCCTAGAAACGCCTAGACAAGGCAAAAAACAAGATCGCCGCACAAAATCTCCCACAAAACCCAAACTCTACCCGAGATTCCGCAACCGAAGAGTGGGTAAGGGAACGACACTGACCAGGACGAGATCGAAGAGAGTGGCGCGGTCGACCTTGACGAACTCAGCATCCCAGGCCTTGAGGTCGTCGCCGGCAACGGAGGAGTCGCGATCGGTGTCAACGACGTGCATCTTGCAGTAGTCGATGACCTTGGAGAGGATCCCGCTGGTGACGTTGTGGAGGGGGATGCCGTCGTCGGGGAAGTCTTTTTCCTTGAACATCTGATCAATGGTACGGGACTGCAGAGCCACCGCCTCCTCCACCTCGAAGGACTCTCCGTCCGAGCTCTTGAGGATGATCTTGTCAATCGACGACATGTTTTCTCTGCACAGATTTTCTCGAGATAGGAAGAAAGACGATTCAATAGCAGCGTAACCCCGACGGCCTGGGGGAATGTCTTGGAAGATTCCCCCGGTCAAGACAGGTCCCTCTATAATTTTTTATTACCCGACCCAAATCCGACCTCACCAATCCCCCCGTTTCACAGGTCTAATTTTGACGGGATTCAAAATTCAGTTCATATTTATAATTTGGTCATTGCAGTCACTCATATCATAACGTGCAAATCAGTTAGCCCATCATAATTTTAAATATTTAAGCTGTTAGATAAAAATTTAATTAAAAAAATATGATTTATTATAAGTAGTGCTATTTTCACAACACTTACCAGTATACTCTCCTCTTTCCCACTCTCTTCAATTAATTATTTTTTCTGTTATCAGGCTAACCCATTTCTTTTCTTATCATGCTAACCCACGAAACTACTTTTTATTTCTATCATCTCTCTTATCTAATCAGCTTCATGCAGTAATTGGACAATTATGTTCATTTTCCTTGCGGTACACTGAAGGACCCTGGTGGTGTGAGCGTTGCTGATTGTACTATTGAATGAGCTCTTTCTTTTGGTTATTGATGCAGACGCGGAGGAGTGGTTCCAGTTGGTTGTATCTTGTTATTCAATAGGTGCAACATACAGATCAAATGTGCCAAAACCAGATCAAACTCAGGGAGAAAATGCTCTTGCTTGATTTCTTTCGAAAGCAGAGTCATATTGACTTGTCAAATGCTTTAAATCATCTGCAGATGTTGCTGTCAAAGTTAATAATCTTTTCAGGTTATTGTGCCAATGACTTCAATGAAGAGGATTGGGACTTCGTATTGTCCGTGACATGGTTTTGAATTCAATTAGTAGTTGTAATGATGAAGTATGTTGTAGAGAATGTAATAGCATGAAGCACTGAATTTTATTTGTATCTCAATTGGGCAGTGTTGTTTTTTAGCTGGCATTTCAATTGTAACTCAACCCAGATTGACCCAACCCGACCTGCTTTTTCGTTTGGGTCAAATGCCATTCGGGTCAAAGAGAACACACACCTTGATCAAGTCGAGTCGGGTCGGGTCAAGTTGCATGGAAACCCAACTCAACTCCATCCATTGACACTCCTAACTTTAGGTATAAATATGATTATAACACAACTGGTTTTTTAATAACTATTGGGGAAAAAGTTATACAAAATACTAAAATATGTCCTTTTTTTATGCCTATTGTGACGTACTTATTCTAAACCATTTTCTTAATATAAAAATCTCAAACTTGCACATGTTTGACAAATTTGTGGATGATGGTAGGCAAATGATGATGATAAGATGCCCACATGACTTAAATAAAATAAAAATAATGTTGTTTTGACTGCAAAATCATATTATGAAATCATAATCGATAATAAATGTGTCATATTGATACAAATTTGGGGTTTTTAATATTGCAAAAGAAAGTTTGGAATAGATTTGTTACAATGGGTTTAGTTAGGGTTTTTAACAGGATGGGTCGCTGTTTTGAAATATCTAAATCTTAATTAGCTAGTTTGAAAGAACAATTTGATTATTTTCGTTCAAATGTATTTTTTTAATTAGCAATTTATATTATAAGAAATGCAACTTATATAATAGACTTTTAAATTCGTGGTCTATATATTAATCGTCAATGATAAAAGTAATAGATTTCCCTCATTTAATAACACAATGCAATTTTGTACTATAATACACAGATTATGCAAAATAGTTATCTGCATCCTGGATGAAACATTATCATTTGCATTTCTCTTATAAGATGGTAGGGCAACTTTTGGCCCATCAAGCCCGACCAAATGTGAACTGGGCCGAAGATTTAATATAATTACATGTCTTGTAAATTACGAGTGGGCTTGGGCATGGTCAGTCGGGCCATATCTCCGAGCCCAGCCTAACCTTCTTCGAGCATAGAAATTTCACGCGACCCTGCCGTAAGCTTGCCATAGAAATTTTATGTTCATCCTTTCATTCATTAGTTGAAGGATTCAAATTCCCACAAGTTGTCTTAGATCTTACTTAGCTCGAGTGAAGGTCTACGAACATATCGTGGGAGGGTTTACTATGACAAAAAGTGGAAAAATTATCTAGAAAGTCCTCAACTAATTATATTCTTGCCAATTTAATTGTTAACTTTCAATTTTGTTAATTAAATCATAAACATTTTTCACTTTTGCAAATTAAGTCTACTCATCAATTTTAACCGAAAATCGTTAACATGAATGCTAGTTATCCTACATAGCATGACCAGCGATGACGTGGATAATTTAATAATATATTTTATTTTTAAATATTTTATCTTTTTCTCATTTTGTTGCTTTTTTTTTTTTTTTTTTTTTTTTTCAGTTGAGGTTGTGAGGGTTGCATGGGCCTCGCTTGTTGTAATGGTTAAGCGAGGGGTAGGGAAAAGCAAAAGAAATGGTCGATATTCAGAATCAATCTTGAGAGGAAAAAATATTAAAACAATTTGAAAAAAAATATTAAAATATGATTTCTACATTAGCACCAAG